>CM077810.1:98695969-99983469 GCA_039764185.1 Tamarix austromongolica | reverse complement strand
ATTTTGGATGTAAAGGGGCAAAATAGTAATTTGTAAGCAAAGGATAAAATGGTAATTTTGTAATTAAAGGGCAAAATGATAATTTTGGATGTAAAGGGACAAAATGGTAATTTTATAAGTGAAAAGGTGTTATGGTAATTTTTAGAAGTTAAGGGGTAAAATGGTAATTTTAAAAGTAAAGGGCAAAATGGTAATTTTGTAAATAAAAGGGTAAAGTGAAAATTGGAAAGGGGTAACTTGGTAATTATAATAATGGAGAAGGGCAAAGTGGTAATTATAATAAAAGAGAAGGGTAAAAAGATAATTTAATAAAAGGGAAGGGTAAAATGGTAATTCAATGTAAACGAAGGTAAAATGATAATTTAATAATGGAGAAGGCTAAAATGGTAATTATGATAATAGAGAATGGCAATATGGTAATTTAACCAACTAAAGGGTAATTTGATAATTTTGACAATGGAGAAGGGTAGTTTAGTAATTATGATAATAGAAAAGGGCAATTTGGTAATTTAACCAACTAAAGGGTAATTTGGTAATTATGATAATGGAGAAGGATAAATTGGTAATTTAACCAACTAAAGAGTAATTTGGTAATTATGATGATAGAGAAGGGAAATTTGGTAATTTAACCAACAAAAGGGTAATTTGGTAATTTTGACAATGGAGAAGGGTGGTTTGGTAATTATAATAATGGAGAAGGGTAATTTGGTAATTTGACCAACAAAAGGGTAATTTGTTAATTATAATAAAGGAAAATGGCAAATAGGTAATCTAACCAACCAAATGGAAAATATGTTAAGTGTAACAATTATGAAGGGTAGTTGGTGACCTAATAAGTATAGGAGATAACTTGGTAACCTAAATCGAATAAGGGGTAATTTGGTAATTGTGCAATAAGAAGGGTAATATGGTAATTTGTCAAGTAAGGAAGGGATGACTTAGCAATTATATAAGTAAGGAGTAAATGAGTAATTTGTATCTAACATATAGTTGTGATTAGATACCTAGGGGCAATTGGCCTTCGGGAGTTTGAATGCTTTGTTGTCGCTTACCCCTTACTTTTGATTAGATACCTAGGGTCAATTGGCCTTCAAGAGTTTATTAGTGCCTTCAAGCTTTGTGTTTGGGTAGGATCTTAGTAGATCCTAATACCTTACCTACTCTAGATAATGATGATGTACTAAGGGGTATAGATACTAAAGGGTTTGGTTACTTAAGTAGTTTTTTACTTCGGTTGAACTTTATGTCTATTAATAGTTACTTGGATTTGACCGAACTTTATATTCATTAGTGGCCACTTGGCTTAGATTAGACTTTATGTCCTTTAGTTTGGATAAACTTCTATGGTATGTAAAACTATGGGTGGTAAACAACCTATTGCTCAATAAAGATAAATATAAGAATAATAATAAGGATATAGACAAAGGAAAAAAGGAAAAAAATAATAATGACTTATAAATAATTAATCTAATGGGTCAAGTAAACATGGACTATAAACCTAATAGAATAAATTATTAATATTCATTCGTTGCTATCCATGGTACTTATATATTCTTGGTGAGTAGGATGAGTTATAAGTTATCTAAATCTTTGCATGACATAAAATCCTAGAGCATTACATGATCATAGTAGAGTATGTATATGTAATTATATGGTGAGTATGATAGGTGTTTAACATGATTTTTTCTTTTTATCTTGGCCTTGTATCCTTGTGACTCTTATTGAGAAAGTAACTTGGCTTACTTAGTATGTAACATACTGATGTACCCGTTTATTTGGTTGGTCACATGCTTAATCCCATGACTAGGGAACCATGTGTAGGTTTATGAGGATGACCAATAGTGTGTCTACATTATTTTGGGCGTGGAAGCTTAAGAGTGTGGACATCTGGAGAATATTGTTTGGTCATTAGTAGACCATATTTAAAGCTTTTCCCTATTATTATTTTATACCTATTGTATCTTTTCATTTCCATTTTACTCACTCTTATGTATTTGGATCTTTGGTGAACCATTAAGGTCTTGTTTTGTAAATGTTTTTCTTTGGTATTTATATATCATATTTCTTGTGCACTCTACTCTTTTTTTAGTTAGTTTGGTTTCTTAGCCTTGTATCTAACATGGAACGAGTGACAAACGTCTATTCTATGTTAGGTGTCATGGTAACACCTCATTTTTCCTATGTATATTTGGTATTTTTCCTGCTTTTGCAATGTTTTCAAATGAAAATTTTCAGTAGTGAAAAATAAGGGTGTTACATATTTATTTATTAGGTATTAAGTTTGGGGATAGGGATTTTAAGTGAGGATCGGGGTAGGAAACCCCTTATTAGAAAATTTCGAGAATCAAAACAAGTTAAGGGATTGAAATGGGGGTGGAGTCCTCAGACCTGCGCCACCCTATTGTCATTCCTAATTATGAGGATGCTCCTAAGTCACCATATCTGTCGTATTTTCCCTGATCCTTCACTTTCCTCCACTGACTATGAGATATCATGACAAGTTTCTTGTGCATGCCCTATTCTCCTACAATGAACAAAAGTCATTCAAATACCTTCATACTCTATATTATAGGGGGTTATGCCAAGGTAAAATTTAGGGAAGGGTAAAATCTTGAGGTCAAACTCCATAATAACACGTATGAGTTTGCTTTGAGGCATATTGGTAGCGCAAGATTCAAGCTTGAAAAAATTGCTTATAACGTTACTAATTTGCTTAAGCTTCTATACATCTCCATAAGAATTTCTAAGTGTCTTACCCACGTAAGAGACCATTAGTAAAGATATATTCATAACCTAATCTCTTCAGCGACTTGATTAGAATTATCCCTTCCCCAAATCAACAAGTTTATAGGTGTGCTTGAGACTCCACATATCTCTTAAATTATAGTTGAGTGTCTCATAGTGAACAACCTATCCCAAGGGCTAAACAATTTTATCTTCTCCTCTACTGTGAATCTAATCTGCGACCATTAAGCATCCTGGAGTGTGCGATCATCTTGACATTATTTTCCCTCTATATCCTCTCTTTCTTTCCAATTAACATCATCAACTTTATTGTATACAATCTTGTTGATTTTACTAGTCTTCAATTCACTAAAAGAGAATCTCCATAGCCATGGATTTTTAGATCGGGGAATGCCTTGTGGTTATCATCTGTGGATGAAGAGTCAATTCACCCAACACCATCCACTAGGTTAAACTGTGAAATTTTTGGGCAGCCATAGGGGTAGTTATTGAGGGTTTCCACTTTTTTTGAGAGATAATATCATATAATGGTGGTGTACAGTGGTCAATGGTGGTAATCAAAGAATATATAGTTCAAATGAAAGAACATGGGGGCATTGAAAGAGAGCCTTATTATTATTATTTTTCTTTTTTGAAATGTTAATGTATGAGTATTAGATTTACATTTCCTATTTAAGTGGTTGCGACTTGTAAAAAGTTTATTAGGTGATTTTTATGCCAATAAAGTTCAAGAGATGAGAAAATTAGAAAAGTGAATGGTGGTTGTAAGAACTATACCGCATATATCATAAGTATTAGCACATATGCGAGCATTATTGAGCAAAACTCCTAGGGTACAAACCTAAAGCTTGCACCCCCAACTAGGCAACTATTACACATACAAACTTTAATAACATACACGTATACAACACGAATTGCACCGTTTATCTCATGCTCAACTGGGGATGTTAACAAATCAAGCTGGCTTGCGAGCCATCTTGGTTCAGCTTGTTAAATGCTTGATTTAGCTCATTTGTTTAGTAAAATAAATCAAATCCGAGTCATATTTTTAGGCTTCTTTTTTAAACGAGTCATGCTCGAGCTAAAGGAGGTTCAACATGTTTGTTCACAAGTTAACTTGAATTCGGCTTGAGCTATGTTCGGCTCATTTATAAGTTTGGTTTGTTTATTAATAAACCGTACTTATATAGTATTTACATAATAAACAAGTTAAACAGTTACATGAGCTATTAAACAAGCCTAATAATCAAATGAGTTGATTTGGTTTGTTTAACTTTCAAACGTGTCGAGTCATGAATTAAATTATGATAAATGAGTCGGTTTGATTCATTATTTTTTTAAAAAATTAAACGAGTCAAGCCGAACCAACTCACAAATTTTATTAAGTCGAGCTCAAATTTGACTTATTTGGCTAGTTTTGAGCTCAATTCAAATTTGAGCATAAAAAATTTGAATAAGTTGAGCTTGATTTGGTTTGTTATCAACCTTTGCTCAATTATATGAGCCATATAGCCTATTTACCTTGAGCATATCCTTTTCTATCATGCTTTTGGTAAATATATCCCCTTCTAGGATCTCTCCAAACGATTTTGAAACATCTACTAGGCGCTAAATAGCCATGGATTCCTTTTTGCGTCATCCTCTTTAGGCCTCATTAGCAATTTATTAAGAGCTAGGTTCCTTTTTTGTGTGGGTCATATTATCATTACATTGCGTTCGCTACCAAAGAGCATAATACTCCAAATTAACGCTTTATAATTCAATTTAACGACCCAAGGGCAAGAAAGCGGACCCGACAACAAAGCATTCAATTCAAAAGTAAAAGCTGCCTTCAACGACGTTTAATTCAAATAGATAACCGATGATCTCCCACGGCATTCCTTTTAACGGTCATCTTCCTGCCGAAATTCTCAACTCGTATCATCCTTCTTGTTTCTGCTTTTTCTCTCTCTGTTTCTCATAATCCTGTAGACTTTCTGCTTTAAAATGGCGACTCTGAATTCGGCTTCAAAATCTTCCCCAAATCCTCCGATTTCTAAGGTGAGGGTGGTCGTGCGCGTACGCCCATTTCTTGTTGGAGAAATTTCCCCAAAGAACTGCAACCCAATTTCCTGCGTCTCTGTTGTTGATTCTGGCTGTGGGTCTGATTCTGAAGTTGCTGTCCATCTCAACGATCATGAAACTAGGTCTGTCGATTTCCCGTTTGTTTAGTTGAGTGGTTGGTTGGGTTTTAATTCCTGGAATTCTTTTGACTTTGATTCTGGGAGTTGTGGATTTTTCGGACCCTAATTCTGCTGCTTTTTCTCTCTTTCTTTCTATTTTTTTGGATGGTTTTCAGTCGAAATGAGTGCTATCAATTGGATGCTTTATTTGGCCAAGAAGACAATAGCGTGGTGAAAATTTTCGACAAAGAAGTTAGCCCTTTGATCCCTGGGATCTTTAGGGGCTGCAATGCTACAGTCTTTGCCTACGGAGCTACTGGTAGTGGAAAGACCTACACGATGCAGGTACGATCACACATCACACACAGGAACATTGTCTAAAGCATGTGTCGCTAGCTGGAGCTCTACAAGTCATTTCGCTTTTGGGTCCGAGTGCTGAAGAGCCCGTATTTGTAAACCTGTACCAATTTGCTTTTAATCGCATCACATATTTGCAGCCATCTTTGTCTATACTTGACTAACTGCTCGTGTACGTCAAGTAGGTTTAGCTTCAGGATTTAGTTTAGTTCGAGAAGACAATAACCTCAGAGCTCCTTAAACTTTATGGAAGCTTACAAATAGATTTTTCTAAACATGTGATGAGATGAATGCCTTTATGTAGTAGGTGGCTTCAGATTATTTAAATCATGACTCAAAATTTGCATTTTTGATACCATAAACTTCAGTTCCAAGCATCCCAATTATTATCTAGCAAAATCATTTGTTTCTTGTGCCGAAAAATTCATTTGTCTTCTGCAGTAACGTAGATTTAATGAAGCTGTTGTAGCTTAAACCCCTCTACCCATGTTTCCCGTTTTCTTTCATGTGACGTTGCTATATAAGAAGTTGTATGAGTATTGCAGAAAGAAAGACGCTCCACTTTCAAATCCTCTTCTTTCTTTACCCCTTTTGTCCCATGTAGGCCTTCGAACATGTTCGTTGATAGCGACAAATTAAGAATATATACACACTTAGAGGTAGTTTTCAGTTTTCACCCTCCTGAAGTTGTACTTAGGCCAGGAAGCAGGCGTCAGGATCACATAACTGATCATTTATTATACTCTTTGTTATAAATGGATTTCGAATCCCCAAGAGATTGGAACCACAAGCAGAAACAGACAAATATCATATGTTTCCAATCCTTTTCTTTTACAAATTTTATCAATATGTTAAAAAATGTATCTTCCTATAGTTTTTTTTCTTTTTTTTCTTCCTTCTAGAAATAGATTTCTGTTTCTTTATACTTCTCCAGGCTAAACAATGAAATTTCACAGAAATAAGAAAGAGGAATCCATCTCCTTAGATTTTGGGTTATAAGCTGGAAGCTTTTTATATCAGGCCACAACTTAAATAAAGTTGACATTATACTGTCATGGAAATATTACTCATTATATAAATTTTGCTTACATATGGTTTAGGGGAGTGAAGAGGAGCCTGGTTTAATGCCATTAGCCATGTCTACAATTTTGTCAGTGTGCCAAGCGACAGGGAGCACTGCTGAGATTTCATACTATGAGGTCTATCTGGATAGATGTTATGATTTGTTGGAACTTAAAGCCAAGGAGATCTTGGTGTGGGATGATAAAGATGGACAAGTTCACCTGAAAGGACTCTCTCGTATCCCTGTGGGTTCACTGTCCGAATTTCATCAGGTCTTTTCCCGAGGAATTCAAAGGCGGAAAGTTGCTTGTACTGGTCTTAATGATGTTTCCAGTAGGAGCCATGGAGTGCTAGTAATTGCAGTTTCTACTCCTGATGATGCTCGAGGAACTATTATTATTGGGAAGCTGAATCTTGTTGACTTAGCAGGTTAGCTGTTTGAGTACTTTTTCTTCTTTCCCACTTCAAGTGTGATCAATCATGCTCCATCTCAAGCTAATTTTGTTTATTGTTTTTATAGGTAATGAAGACAACAGAAGGGCTCGCAATGAAGGGATTAGGTTACAAGAGAGTTCTAAAATCAACCAGTCCTTATTTGCCTTGTCTAATGTGGTATATGCATTGAACAACAGCAAACCTCGAGTCCCTTATCGAGAAAGCAAACTGACTCGTATTTTGCAAGATTCTCTAGGAGGAACTAGTCGTGCGCTTATGATTGCTTGTCTGGTGAGTGATTACGAGCAAGGTTTTGGTTTTGCAGACCTCTATTAGGTGGTTCTGGTTAGTTCATTGGCATTCACTGTTAATTTCCTTTATTTCTCTCTGATAGAATCCTGGAGAATATCAAGAGTCTGTCCATACAGTCAGCCTGGCAGCTCGGTCCCGCAACATCTCTAATTTTGTTCATTCAACCCATAAACCAGAAACTCCAAGAGTGAAAGTCAATATGGAGACAAAACTGCACGAGTGGCTTGAATCAAAAGGGAGAACAGTGAGTGCTCAAAGATTGGGGGCGTTTGCTTCTCCGGTTCATCATAGGACCCCTGGTTCTCTGAACTCATCAAGAAAACAGCTGCAGTATGGCAGCTCCATAAAAGCAAAGGTTAAAACAAATCGTGGGGCCTCTTCCATGCAGGACAGGTATCGTGGCATCATATATAAACTTTAAGTCACAGTTCAAGATGATCAATTCACCTTAATTGATATTTACGCCTTTAATTTCAGATCAAGGTTGGGGTCGCATAGGAACTTGTTCCATAGTGAAAGTGTATGTGAATCTAGCAGCAACCTATGCATCTTGATCTAATTCTCTCCCTTTTTACTCTTATTATTTCCTGTAGTCCAAGGAAGTCAGCCTACAAAGATGTATTAGACTAGAAACATTTTGCTAACAGCTTTGCATTAATGTTTATTATTGTTTCAGGGTGTTCCTGTCCAAAATGCGGAGGCCAGTAAACACTGTTTAAGCAATACAGATGAGTGTTCAGTTGTTTCAGAGGATGTGTGCATCAGCAACAATTTCATAGCTCCAGTTACTGGGGATTCTCGAGTTTGTTTGTTAGAGGTCTACTTCTATGTGTTCATTTATTTATGTGCTCTTGCCTTCATTTGTTTTCTTATGTTCTGGAAAATAAAAGCTAAACTTGGATTATGGAGCTTCATTCATAAGGGATATTCTTTACAAATAAATTTCATTTTCTTGTCACAGGAATCTGGTACCATGTACACTACAGAAGAAAGTAATAATACAGAAGCAGAGGCCAGTAAACACTGTTTAAACGATACAGATGAGTGTTCAATTGTTTCAGAGGATGTGTGCATCAGCAGCAATTTCATACCTCAAGTTACTAAGGATTCTCAAGTATGTTTATTAGTGGTCTATTTCTGTGTTTCTTCATTTATTTATGTGCTTCATGTCTTCATTTGTTTTCTTATGTTTTGGAAAGTAAAAGCTAGACTTCGGTTATGAAACTTCATTCATAAGGGATATTCTTTACAAATGAATTTTGTTTTCATGTTGCAGGTATTTGGTACCAACGACAATACAGAAGAAAGTAACAAATTCGCATCTAATGATGCTGTATCCAAATCAATAACATGCTTGCCAGGTAGGTAAATTGCCATGTAAGAGATCGGTTAGACTGGGCTGATTGTTTGTGGGCCTCACTGGAGTGACATTGACAAACATCGATCAGTGAGATAAAAGAGTTGTAACGCTGAACAAACATATTACTCCAATGCAGATGAGCTGTTAGAAGAGGACGAGAAAATGACAATAACAAGCATAAGGAATGCTGAATGTAATCGCTCATCCCCTATGAGCGTACAAGGAAAATCATTCAGAAAAGTGCTCTCTCCTATCAACTCTAATATAACCAGATCACAAGTTGAGGAAGTCGCATCAAAAACTCCAAAGACTCCTTTCGTTGTCACACGTGAGAAGTTTCAAGATTTTGGCACGCCTTTGGATAAATTCACTGCACGTAGTTCCAATCTGAAGGTACTAACCATTTTTTTTTTGCCACGTCACACTGTTTTTATCACTTCTAGTTCTACTTGGAATCCGAGTTGATAGTGTTTTTCCAATTTCTCGACAGAATTCTCTTGTGGAAGAGTATCTTGATTTTCTCAACAGTGCTAGCAGGTAAATTCATTGATTCTTAGTACTTCTTCAGGTTCTTTAGGAAGCCTTATTTTACTTTCATGTATATGGTGGAGGACTAAACCTATATTTTGCTTCGGTTGCATGGAAATGACAGGGAAGAGTTAGTGGAGTTGAAGGTATGTCTAATCAACAACACCATGGAGAAGATCTCACCCCGACCTCTAAGAACACGCAAACATTTTCTGATGAATTAATGTTATTTCCACCGTTCATTTCAGGGGATTGGACCAAAAAGGGCCGAGTATATCATTGAGCTCAGGGAAAGCAGTCAACTAAGAGAGGTAAACAATATAAGCCCTATGCTTCTGTCATTGGTGCTGTTTCATTTTTTACGCCAACTAATGTATGGAATATGACCATGTTGGTGCAGTTGAGTGATCTAGAGAAGATTGGTCTTTCATCCAAGCAGGTGAATCTTATTTTTCTCACACTGACTGTTTAAGATTTAGCTGTGATCTGGGAATGACTGATCATAGGGATATTAAATTGATGCTTGTGCAGGTTAAGCAAATGTTCAGCAGAGCTGCTAGAGGAATATTTAACTGATCGGAGAATACAACCTCCTGTTGTGAGTCAGCCGCTCGCAAGCAGGTTGCTTGCTATTTTGCTTGTTCTGTATATATGTATGAGCTATTAATTTCCTTCTTTCGGTTATTGTTCTCTGAATTGCAGTCATCCTGGCTGTTTGTGATTATTAACCTTCCTCGTGGAAGGCTATTGTGTATTTGTGTGTTCATAAAAAACGCATACGGCTTTTTCCATTATAATCTTAAGTTCGTTGACTTCCGGGTTGGTCAATGGTTGCTGGCCTAGGACAAAAAGGAAAAGTGACGAGTGAGCCTCCATTATTTTAATAGCACAATTATGTTCATAACCTAATAGTTTTATGAAACCCAATATGTCAACAAAATATGCTAAATAGACCATCCACAACCATGCACCCACGAGTAGCACATGTGCTAGCCCGCCCAAAAATAAAAATATTCAATGAGTGCCCAACACTTACCCAAATAGGTGTGGTTTTAAAGGGTATTAAGTACCCGTTAGACAATCTCAATTTTTACATATGATATGACATGATATAATGTAATAGTATATCTAAAATAATAATAATGTTTGATAAAGACTATTTATCAAGTATTAAATTTGTTGAAGTAATAATGTCATTTGTCAATGTATTTTTTCTAAAATGATAAACACTATTTATCATGTATGTTAACAATTTTGAACATTCTTTATTATGATAAGATATATATTTTTTAATATTGTTTATTAATTTAATTTTAATAATATATATTAATTGATAATAATTATTAAGCATAATAATTGATATTAATATTCATTTATTATGAAGAATTGATATATTATTAATATTATGAATAAGTATTATATAATTATTGATAATTAATAATACTTAATAAAATTAATAATATTTTATATTAATAACTAACATTATTTGTTTTAATTATTTAATTATAGTAAACAAAATTTTATTTATGAATTAAATCTAATTACCATTAATAGTATTACTTTATGGTTATTGGTAATTATTTAAGTATATTAATAATATTAATAATTAATAATAATAACCTATATTAAATCTAATTACCATTAATATTATTACTTGCATTTGTGTATATAGTGTAGGATGGGTTGTTGCGTAGAAGTATTTGGAGAAGTTTAGAGTCAAACAAATGTCATGAAAGAGAAACACCCAGGGACCATGTTAGTTAACACGACCCACATTTTTGGGTTTTCCTTGGTTCTGCATTTTGGAAAAAGATAAGGTGCCTTTGTTTATTAACATAATCCGTATTTTTCCTATTTTATATCATTTCAATCTACATCGGGATAACATTTACAAGATCTAAGATCATGAGATTTGATTATTTCATCAAATTTTGGGTTATGGAAATTAAAAATGAAGGCAATCCTTAATCAGAATGAATTGGAAAAAGCATTATCCGAGATATCTAAAAAGCTTGAGACGATGTCTGATGAAGAATTTAGGGATATTGATTGGAAGGTCTTGTCCACCATACAATTGTCTTAGTCAAATGAGGTATTAAGAAAAGTGGCCAAAGAGACAATGGTTATTATCTTGTAGTTGAAGCTTGAATATCTATATATGATATAGTCCATTGCAAATCATTTATTGAAGAAGATTTGGCTTCACAATTTAAAATTAGGTGAGGATTAGTCCTTGATATCTCATCTTAATGAATTTGACTCTATCGTTATAGATATATAGAATATAGATGTCAAATTAGATAATAAGGATCTGGCTATTTTGTTGTTGTGTTTTTTACCTATTGCTTATAAACATTTTCATCATATTGTATTGTATGTGAATAATAAATTAAGTCTTTCCTATATTAAGAATGCATTGCTACAATATGAATTGATTGATAATCAATTGATAAGAGGATGTCTAGGTGACTCACGTGGTGAGGGGTTTGTAGCAAGGGGGTATGGTGACAAGAAGCAATCCAAATCAAGGAAGGATTGATTTAAGAGTTTTGTTTTCCATGGTTGTCACAAGAAATGTCATATTAAGAAATACTATCCCAATAGAAAATCATCAGATACTATAAATGGTGTATATGATGAGGGTGAGATTATTATAACTACCGGTGATAGTGATGGTGATGTACTGACTACTACAGATGGACATATCAGATTGGGTGATAGGTGATTTTTGAATTCTGGGTGATCTTACTATGTTTGTTCCTATAAAAGTTGGTTATGCACATACAACACATTTGGGTTGGAGTTGTTATCTTACAAAATTTTGTGCCAACGACATTGTCTTATGTTTGGGATTGTGAGGGTGATGATGCATGATGGTGTGATGAATACATTGTCTTATGCTCATCATGTTCCTGAGATGACTAAGAGCTTAATTTTATCGTGTACCTTGAATAACAAAGGTTATAGGTGTGTCATTGAGATTGACACATTTAATATTGTTAAAGGGGTAATGGTGACAATTGTATGAATTTGTTAGCGCAACCATTGAGGGCGTAGTTGAGGAGATATTGAGAATGTGTGGCTCATATGTTGTTGGTCTTGGGCTAATGTGACTTTGACACAAGAGTGTCATTAGCATGAATGAAAAGTTTGTTATGTGTGGCCCAGTTATATCTAGATGTGTTACCTTCTGTGAGTTTGAATACCATCTTGATAAGGAGGTGAAGCATAGAGATATGCTGGGTGGATTGACTTAAGTGGAGAATGTGCTTGATCTAGATTGTATAGATTATTCAAATGAGGAGGAATCTAGGTATTAGGTGGAGCAAGTGGGTATTGCTTTAGGCATACCAATTTATTAGGTAGTAATATTGGTGCTTTAAAGCCTTTATCAGATTGAAAGGTTGCTGGTGTTGTTAATTATACTTTATAGTATTCTATTGTTGTTGTTGTTAAAGAGATGCAGTCTTTTTGGTGGACTCAAATATTGATATGTGATGCTTGTTACAGCATAAAGCATATCTAAGGTGAACAAGTTGAAAATATTGGAGGTGCCTAAATCCAAATTTTTTGAGGTGGATTGCTTAGCTACTATTACATATTATGTAGTCGTGACATGTATAATGTACAATGTGGTTAGTACCTATCCTAGTATTGCTCAAGTTGTGAGTGTTGTGAGCATGTGTGTGGTGAGTACCATGAAGACACCCTATCTATGTGTAATGCATATTTTGAGGTACTTGGTGTGTACATTATTAGCTTATGTGGAGTATGTGTTGTTGATCATTCCATTGAAAGGTTACTCTAATCTTAGTTGTGGTCTTAATGATCATAGGTGCACTAGTGTGCTAGTATTATGTCTTAGAGAATTTGAGCTTATGTGTTTAACTATGATTGGAGCTGGTAATGTTAGTTGACTTGGAGTGTTAGCTCTTGGGCTAGGATGATATGAGGAGTTACTTCCGATTTTGATATAGTGTGTGTGATAACGGACCCATTCATTGCTCGTGTTCATTTGCCATGAGGGGCTGCTCTTTGGACCCAAGGGTTTGTGATGATCTTTTGTGGTTTATTGCTTGTTGTTACAAATGCCATGTCAAAGTAGAGATTATGAGATCATGAATTGTATTTGTATGTCTAGTATGGCATAGATTATTGCGTACAAGTGTTTGAAAGAGTTTGGATCCAAATGGAGGCCGTGGGAGAGAACTAGAGTTGGCAAAAGTTGACCCGACCCAAAAAAATCCAACAAATACTAATTCAATCCATCAAAAATCTTATCCGATTTTATCCAAAAAATTAGGAGCCCGAAACTTATCCGACCCAATCCGATACATATTCGATATCTGATATAACCCGAGAAATAATAAGTTTGAAATAAACCCGATCTGACTCGATACTTACCCAAAATCCAATATAACCCATAAAACTATAAATCCAAAATTATCCGACCCGATCCATCATTTATCCGAAATCTGATATTACCCAAAAAATTATAAATCTATAAAGATTTAATCCGATACTATCCGAAAATTAACATTAACCCATTACTTAAATTTTCCAAAACTTTATAAAACATAAAATAATATAGATGTGTAACTAGTCCATACCAGTACTTACATCAAAATCTAGAAATGATATTATGTACAACTATTCCATACTAGTACTTACATCAAAATCTAGAAATAATATACTTTCTGAAAGTTTATATCACTTTTTATGTATATACAAGTACAATATCTATTGATACCAATATTGAAGTATAGAAATAAAAGTAGAGAAAAAAAACCTCTATTATGTCATTTAAATATTAGTTCACTCTCATGTAGTAGCTTAAGATAATAATATTACAAATACATTTAACACACTTTAAACTTAAGTTACAAAAATAAAAACTTTAAAAGACACCATATAAGCACTTAAAAAGCCTCAAAATATACATTTCCACATTGATAACTCAAAACACAATTATGTAAGCCTCAAAAGGCACGATATAAGCACTTTAAGTACCTATTTAATCCAATACACAAATATGCAAGCCTTAAAAAGCACCATAAGACAATAACAACAACAACAACAATAATAATAATAATATATCCAACATCTATAACCCAAAATATTTATAAAAAAAGCACCAAAAGGCACCGTATAAGTTTTTGAAAAGCCTCAAAAGGCACATATCCAACACTTAGTTTACCAGGCGTACCTAAACTAATCAAAAATCCGAGTTTACTACATGTTGGTAGCTTTAGTATCAAAATACTACACAATTGACACTTCTATCTTCCTAGAAGATCAAAATATATTTGGCTTACCACATGTGGGTAGCTCTACTAACAAAACAAAATATGTACAACTAAACCAATTCAAACTAGCTCTAATATCCAAAAGTTTCTACAATCTTGGATATGATAGTTACAAAAGTTTCTACAAAAGATAAGATATGATAGCTAAGGCAATATGGAATGAGTAGATATAATCTACACTCTACTATTGTATGGAAGATGATGAACCAAAATTTATTTTCGATCCCTTGCCTACCAAGCCTTGGGAGCTAACACTTTCCACAAAACATCAAAACGTAAGCTTCGACATCAAAATATAAGCATCCACTTTATGCTAACCTGCATAAATCACACAATCTAACAACATATTATCCCACATTAAATATTTCTCTCAACTCAACAAAGAAAAGATATTAGATGATACAAATATGTAATATGTAATAGTCACTTTGACAATACATAGTCTAAACGAACTACATGCATTTCAAAGAGCTATTGCTAATTTTCTCACATATTCTCGAAGAATGTCAACATTTATATCAAGAAAACATAATGTTTCCTCATTAAGGCCTATATTCTAGCTTATTTTATGATAGGAACATAAGAATTAAGCACATAATAAGAGATAATGAGTTACACTGAGGACAATAAAGGAAGAGCAAAAAAAGCGTCAAGTTCATTCAATGAGTTCAGTAAATCCTTAAAACACCCAATCAAGTTTCCACAAATTTAAGCCACTAAGGGCATGCAATAATCAGCTCATCAACAAAAATAAGGAACAACCAACTCAGTAAAAATACTGTAGCGTACAAAAATTACCTCAAGCTCTTCAATGAGCCTCATTGTTTGGTTTAGAAAAGTCTACAATACAGCCATCTTTTTTCAAGATCTTTGCAAATACCAAAAATATATGTTATTTCACAAAAAAAAAACATAACCATAATAAAATATATGGATTTGCATATTCAAATTACCTCCATATCCAAATAACTAATTATGTGTTATTACCAATACATCAACATTTTTTGGCAAAAGAGAATTTCTCCAATTATTCAATATCCTACCACCCATACTGAAAGTAGACTCTGATGCAACTATGGTTATTTGAATAGAGAGAATATCTTTTGCCATAGAACTAAGTATCGGAAAACAACTAGATTTATCCTTCCTATAAGAAAGCGCATCAAGCCTAACTAATCACTCCATTCTTTAAATTTCATGATAGCTCTCCAATTTAGTTTTTCCAATATTGCTAGCTCCAAGAAATATTGAAGAGTCAAATTCCTAAATAAAAAGAAACAAACAAAGAATAAGACTATGTATATAATAAAACAATAAACAAATAATAGGATGAATATAAAAGATATTAGTAAACTTAATATCTAATAATAATAGTTTACCCTTATGTCATCGTTTCTTCGACAAGTGTTGACTTCTTTTTGAGTAGGATTAGATGTGCTTGGAACACAAGAATCTACTTGGTAATTATCCTCATAACACTTGTGTAAGTCAAGAAGTTAAGCATATGCTTCTTTGGCCACCTATGAACCCTTGTCGATTCTATACAATTTTGTGAAAGCAAATGTCACAAAGTCAAACTTGTAATGTGGATAAAAAATTATACCAAAAGCTAGGATCATAGAGTAGTTTGACCAATATTTTCCAAGTTTTTCATACATCTGAGTTGCCATTATATCAATGTCCATATCATCAACATTGTCTTCTCTATGCACCTTTGAATGATCTATAAATTAAAGAAGTATAGATTGGATGTCAAATACTCGGTTCCAGAAAACAAATTTGAGATATCGTAGAATAGTTGTAACAAATCACATTTTTGTTTTACCTTGATCCATTCACTACTTGAAACATGCCACTTGAAATTAGGTTCATTCAATGTATAATAGTCTAAAACACAACTATGATGTAATTCTCTACTTAGCATCAAATATGTAGAATTCCACCTGGTGGTAACATCCAACCACAAATTTGCAGAAACATATATGTTTAACTGTACAACATATTCATAAAACTTAATTATCTTACCTTTTGATCCATCTATATACTTGACACTTTCTCGAACCTTCACCACACATTCTTCAATGTTTTTCATTCCTTTTTTCACTATCAAATTTAAAATATGAGCTGAACAAGGAATATGGAAAAATTTTCCATCACACACCAAGTTTCCAAGCAACTTGGATTGAATATTCATAATCATATTGATCATATTTTATGCATTGTCCACAGTTATAGTAAAAATATTTTTTTTCAATGCCCCAATTCATTATCAATGAATGTAATAGATTATATATCTCTATACTAGTGTGGGGAGGAGGACAATGGCAAAAACCTAACATCTTAGAGTTTAATTTCCAATTATCATCAACATAATGTGTAGTGAGATTAAGATAACCACATCCTTTGCATGTTGTCCATATGTCACAAGTTAAACAAATATTACCGAAATTTTTTCTTAAAGCCGCTTTAGGAATTTCCTTAAATTCAGCATGCTTCTCCAAACAATTTTTCTTTGCGATATTTCTACAAATGGGTTTGACATTTGGATTCAAATACCGATGGACTTTTCTCTCTCCTTTATACTCAACGTGTGAGAACAGCAACCCGTGTTTCATTATCGACTCAAAAACCAACTGATTGTATAATTTTTTTTTATCAAATTGAGATGTAGTCATGTAGGATCCAACAAGATTATTGTCCTTTAAACAACTTACTAAGTATCTCTTAAAATTAGATGTGCCATTTTTTTATTCAGCTCTATATGATACCTTTTGGCAATACTTACATACACCATGCAAATTCTTTTGAACATCTTCATAACAATCATACTCTTTCCATACCTCGTCTTTTCTCTTTAGATTTATAGAGACCCAGCTATCACCAATTGCATTAGGGATTGAAGTTGGAGTTGACACTTGATCATTTTCAATATATTTAGAATTAGGGGCTGCAATTTTGAAAAGTGTGAAATTAATAAGTGATAATGTTATGAATCAAACGATAATAAGTATCAAATATCACTGATATTAAAGATTAAAGAAAAATCAATACCTCTACTACCAACATATGAGAAATCATAAGTGTCAAAATACTCTTCTTGTTGTGGAGTCCTAAAATTTTCCTCTATGAATTTTAACACTATAATATTACCAGGGCATACATGAATTATTTATTATTAACATAGCAACATATATAATTTCATACATCACAAAATTCAACAGTTAACATAATGCCTTTTAGTCTATCAGTTATAGAACCAAAAATTCTTACAAAATAAATGCTACCACACCATTAATTCTCAAACTATGCTTTATTCTTTCCATTTTAGATCATATATGGTGTCAAAAATGTAGGCAATGATTCTAGCTTGTTAGATATTATAAATTTATATCTATAAAGGATTCTGCAAAATTTTCTAGCCTGAATCTAACATTAGAGTTTGACATGCAAGAGATTTGAGGAAGTAGAGAAATAAAAGTATTTTGCTTCAATGCATAATGCATGCACATAAGAAGGCCCGGGATAATGATCCAATTCTTATGATAAATATTTCCCATCAATAGCCCATGTTTCCTATTGTATAAGATTATGCGATATATATAATGAAAATATTCTACAAACAAAAGAAAAGGCATAAGTAGGCTGTACATGGGCCCGCTTTTGAAAGATCTAACTTTCGTAAACTGCAACTGCTTGAATAAAATGTTCTGTTCTATCCAAAAAGATCTGAAATATGAATTTGTAACAAAATTATACACATATGATATTGAAAATTGATCAAGAAAGCAAACCTATTAAAGAATTAATTGAGAAAAGAAGGGAGAACACAAGTTTTATGCCATATATATGTCTGATAGAACTTATAGTTCTATCAAAATAATCCTCCTGAATTGAAGGATTGTGAGTAAGGACCTATGAAGAGTACTGAAATGCCCCGAAAAATTATAATCTTAAATATTATATTTAAATGAGATTTTATCATAAAGATTAATTAAATAAATTATTTTAATTAAAATAAAAGGAAATTAATTAAGGAAAATCAAGAATAAATTTATAAGTATTTTAATTAGGAGGAATTTTGGGTATTTTAGCTAATTAAAGATTTTAATTTGGGAATTAATTAAATAAATTATTTTATTTAAAATAATGAGGAGAAAATAGTTTCAAATTAATTTTAATTTTATAAATAAATTAATGGAAGAAAATTAGGGTGTTTTGCTAATTAAAATGGAATTTATGGAAAACCTTTTTAAAAACTTAATTTAGCCTAAAAAGGGATTTAAATATTATTATTTTAAATATCCTAAATATTTAGATTAATTTAATTGGCCCCAATCTAATTATTTTTCTCCTTTCCTTTTTTCTCTTTTTCTTTTTCTTTCTTCCTTTTCCCTTTTCTTTTTCTTTCTTTTTCTTCTTTTTCTTCTTTTTCTTCTTTTTCTTCTTTTTCTTCTTTTTCTTTTTACCTCTTCTTCTCGCCGAACTGGGCCAGCTCGCTGCCCAGTTTCCCTTTCCTCTTCCTTTACTTCGGCACGACCCAGCCCGCGCCCGCGCGACGTCCTCCGTCCGCCCCGTGCCGCGCCGCGTTTTTCCTTCTTTTCCACTGAAACCCGTCGTTTCATTTAATGCACTCTCCTCGCGCGCGAACCGGCCCGGTTCTTCCCCTTTTCTTTTCTTTTCCCGGCCGACCGGTCCCCCTCCTCTTCTTCTTCCTTCTTCCTCCTTTCTCCTTCGTCGACGCCGCTGCAACTCCCTCCCCCGCCAATGGCTTCTCCTGCTACGGTGATTAATACCGTCCGTTTCTTGCCTCATTGTCTTCCTCTTAACTCCAGAAATAAACTTTCATAATTTTCGTGCGTTAAATCTCACCCGTTTCCTCTCCCCAGCCCCGCGAAAATTCGAAGCAAACCAAACGTCGACCAATCAATTACCGCCACCGGCCACCCAAATTATTGCAATTAAAACTTCCATGTCGACCTCCAGCTCCCCATTATCCATTCCAACATCTATAAATAGCCTTTTTGTAGGAGTTTTGGAATACTTTTCTTCCCCGAAACCCTCGGCCCGAGCTGCCGCCACCCCAACTTCAGACGTCTCTTCCGCCTCCGTTAGCCAACTTCAGAGCCACCGCTTCATGCCAAATGCTTCCCTGCAACGCCCTCTAGTTAATCAAACTATTTTCACCTCTCGATTCTTCTTATACGAGCCTCAATAATCATGCAAAGTTGGATGCTCGTTTCGTCGGAATTTTGACCCCGAAGCCTTAAACCGCCTTCCACCGCCGTGCGCCGCCACCTTTGGCTACACCACCACCATCATTTTGTCCCTCTCCTCCTGGGCAACAATAAACACCTCTTATATCACCTCAATTCTCCCTATCTTTTTCCCAACATCCATCTTTGTCTATGTTATTCTATTTTTCCGGCCACCGCCGCCGCCGCCGTGAACCACCGTCGGTGCCACCTATCCCCACCAGCTTAAGGTTGAACCCTAGACCCTCTCAACCATTTTCCATATTATTATAAGCCTTGATTTAATTTATTTCAATTATTTGCATATAATTACCATTATTATTATTCTTAATATTTATATTCTTAATATGTTTTATTATTATTTGATGAGAAATTTTATGTTGAATTGTACTTGCAGGATGGAGAGTGGTGATAAAATAATTTTATTGTTAGTTTCGAATTTTAAGTTATTAATTGAATTATTATAGGATTATTATCATTCTTCTTCTTCTTATTATTATTAATATTATAATTATTAGAATAATTATTATTATCGTTTTATTATTTATTCTGAAAAATCTTATGCCCTAATTTTGTATTAACATTTGCACTTATTTATTTTAGTATTATTATTTCTACTGTTATTATAACCATTAATAATAATATTATTATTATCTTTATTATTTTAATATTATTATATATGTTATTAATTTTATTATTAATATTAAATAAATGGTAAGTCATTATCTATTTGAAAACTTATATTTTATTGTTATTGTTATTATTATTATTATTATTATTATTATTACTATTGTTATTATTATTTATATTCTCATTGATAGTAATTTTATTAATTTTGATATTATTATATTAGTATCATTATTATTATTAGGGTAAAGTCTTTAACCCTACATTACCAAGGTTTATAATATCTCTATTATTTTTATGTCTTTAGCAAAGTTAGAATTTTGTTAAGGTTATTTTATTAGTATGTTATTAATTGGTCAAAGCCCTAAGGAGGCGTAGGAACGTGCTCCAAGACCGGTGTCGTTTCAGGTAAGGGGTGCTAAGGCCTTTTATGTGCTAATGTGCATTGTGTGATTCATATGCTATGCATTCTATGTTTATGATTATTAATTATGCCGTATATGCTATGACATGGAGTTGAAGTATGTTTTCGTATGACATGTGTATTATTTGTGTATGACCCTGTAAGACATGCATGTGAGGACGTTGATATGATTTTATGTGGGAGAAAGGATGAAAAAGGAGGATGGAGAAAGAAGTTGATTAAGGGATGTGAGTTGACCTAAGTATTCCATTGATTCATGAGTAAAGGAATAAAATGGAGAATTTTAGGGTTTCGTGTGTGAGAATCTGATTTATGATTTTTGAGGTTTTGTATGGAGAATATAATTTATGGCTTTATATGGGGAAGTTTAATTTATGGTTTGTATGGTTTTGTGGGAGACAATATAATTTATGATGATATATGGGAGAATTGAGTTTATGGTTTGTTAGGGAGAATCTAATTTAAGACGTTATTTGGGGAGAATATAATTTATGATATTATATGGGAGAACCTAATTTATGATTTGATTGGGAGAATCTAATTTATGATTTGTTTTGGGGAATCCAATTAATCCAAATTATGGTTTTGCTTGGGAGATTCTAATTTATGATTTTATGTGGGAGAATCTAACTTATAGTCTTGTATGGGAGAATATAATTTGTGGTTATGAAAGGGGAGAATCTAATCAATGGTATTATGTGGAAAAATCTTTGGGTTTTATATGATTTGAATCCTTGTGTTGGTATGGATTGAATTTAGGGTTTTGTGTGAATGAATCTTTGGGATGTATATGGTTTGAATCTAGGGTTTGGTGGTAGCACGTGTGTAATTGGTGAATAAAGTATGATGATGAATATGGAATTTATGATTTATGACTCGTGCTTGTGCATGGTGAGAGCCTTTGAATAAGATACTTAATACATTAATCACGTAAAGTGGAAGATGTTGAGACGGGTCCAGACCGATCCACCGGCATAATAGTAGCAGGGAATATTTCCCTCGCGACCGATCCACCGGCTAAAATAGTGGCAGGGCATGTACCATCGCGACCGATCCACCGGCTATAATAGTGGGGGATCCCGAGCTCAACAAAACAAAACGTTATATGTTGAAAGAAATGGGAAGACACTAATCACTTAAAGTGGAACACCGTACGAGAAGGGGCCAGACCGATCCACCGGCTATAATAGTGGCAGGGTATGTTACCCTCGCGACCGATCCACCGGCTAAAATAGTGGCAGGGAACGTTTCCCTCGCGACCGATCCACCGGCAAAAATAGTGGGGTTCCTGTAATCGTATGGACTTGAATAAAAGTATGGTGTGACATGATTCCTGATAAGAGATAAACTAAGTAATTGAATCAGATTATATACATATGGGCCTTTGTACTCTTACCTAAATTGTTCATATACCTTTATATTGTTATGTTGGATTATGCCCTGTTATTAATCTGCATGGATTATGTGCTTGTGTGTTGGCCTTAGTACTCGGTTACCTTACTCAGTACGTAGCGTACTGATCACCCTTTTCATGGGTGCTGCTCATTCCCACGAGTAGTATGCCCTTCTGATTTGTGCAGGTGGGCGAGATATCAGTTGGGGCTGAGTGTTGAGCGTGTTTGGCTCGAAGTTTGAGAGTGTTGTGGCCGTATTCATTCTTTACGCGATTTCATTCCTTTTGTTATTTCTTTGGTATAGTATTTACCATTTTCTGATTCATTACTCGATTGAGTATTTTAATGAACCTTTTATCGGTTGTAAGTTTAATTCTCTTTTGGAAATGAATTACATTTCTTGATGCGTACTCCGATTTTGTTTTACAACCGTTTAATGCTTATTTGGAAATTGAATTGTATTGATTATTTCTTTTCTTAGCCTTAGCACTTGGTACTGGAATGGTCGGAGAGAACCGGTCTGGTACTAAGTGTGGCGGTAACATTTCCAGAATTCATAGGTTTTCAGTGCTTCTAATTTAATTGCTTCCTCTTTTAAGAAAAAAAATTAGTGAATTTTGGGGTGTTACAAGTACAACCAACCTTCTTGTTGTCAGAATGCACACCAAGCAATCCACCTAGCTATCAATAATTTATTTTTTTCTTTGTTTATTTTGGTAAAGTAAAACTTTTAGAAACTCTAGTGCACATATATGATGAATCTCACCAATAGGGATAGAATAACAAAACAACATATTCTCCACACAACCAATTAATAACAACAACAGGTTGCTATACCTACATAAGAACAAAATTTATCGGCCTATCTTCAAGAGATGCCTCAACGAACAGTAGATAGGGGGAAGCACCCTCCCCCCTTTTTTGTTCAAGGCTATAGCAGCTAAATATTGTGTGATTAAACAAAATAGTGGTATTTTATATATCCACTAAACCTGCATATTATTCTAAGAAAAATTCCTTCTGTAGAAATTAAGTAACCTTCTTCATCACACTTCCTAATTCCTTTGTCCATGTTAAATTAAAGACCACTAACAATAAGCATTCCATTTTTGTTGCAAATTAAAACCTTAACACAATCAAAGAAAACACCCCACTACTATAACTAATGAGGTTCCAGAGGTCCCAAAATTGATAAAGGTCTATGTCGAATGGAAATTTTTGTTCTATGGATCCAACACCTATTATTTAGCTGTTATTTATATATGGATCTAGTAACTATTAATCAGCTGTTGTCTATGGATCGAGTAACAAAATTGACCAGGCATCGTTCAAATCATAATAATCAATGTTTACAACAATAAAATGAACTAATACATATTTATTAGTTGGAAAATAAATTAAAAAAACAATCCTCTAGGAGAAGAGGAGCCAAGGCAGGTAATGGCGACGGGTTAGAGAGGTATGTCAGTGCTGGGAGAAACAAACAAGAAAAGAGAAGGAGAGGGAGGATGAGAAGGTGGCTCGGCTGAGAGGTGCTACGTGTAGAGGAAGGATGACCCTGCTGGGTGTTTGGTGGTGGCTCAGTTGGAGGTGGAGGAAAATGGAGAAAGTGACTAAGGTGTGGAGACTGGTGGTGTTGGAAGGATGGTGGTTGGTTGAGGTTTGGAGTTGGGTGAGGTAATGTAGGGAGAAGAAGAGGAGGAAAGTGGTGGAGGAGCTGGAAATGGGAAGGGTTATGCAGGTTGGGGAGCTGGGTGTTGAAAATGCAGAACGGAGGAGGCTGGCAGGGGACTATTTGGTGAGGGAGGTTGGCTAAAGGAAAAAGAATGGGCAGAGAAGGGGAGGATGCATGTTTGGCTCAGGGATGAGTATATAACTTTGTTGTGAGGGTGAGGGAGTGTGCATGTAGCTGAGGCCTGAGGGTATGTGTGTGTGTGTGGCATGTATAAGAAAAAAATGTAGAGGCAGAGCAGTGCACAGTTCAGGTAACGTATGGTAAAAAAATGTAGGGTAGGCTAAATAGGTTTATTCATAGTTTATAATGCTTACCTCAGGAAGAGAAGAAAGACGTGCATTGGCTTCTCAACTACCTCTGATGCTATTTACATTGGGTATGTGAAACTGATCATAGTCGACTGAATCAAATGGCTTATACCCTTGGATTTAATAAATGACAACTCTTGCTCCATTGTTTCCATCTGTTAAAATGCCATGTTTAATTTCTGGGTGAGTATGGCCACTTGCTCATTAGTGCTTCAAGAACCACAAGATCAACCACATACGCTTGTTCTCATATCACCTAATCCAAGACCCCTCTATCTTCCAGGGTGTCCTACAATTCTTGTAGCCTGGGACACAATGTTATATTGGTCTACCCCCTCCTCATCATCTGGCGTTTGAAGTTCGTCTTGTAATGTATATAATATATGTAAATTTAGCTTATAGGAATACACATAATATAATAGTTTTCTTTTAGAAAACTAAGTAGGGCTCTGGATATCTATAAACTTACAATTTTGTTGGCAGCAACATCTACATCTTCATTAGTATACTTATCTTTTGTTGCTCTAAACTTCTTCCATAATGTACCAATATTGATGGACGAGGTACATGGATCCAAGTCTTGAGCTAGGAGCTATAAATCAAAAAATAATATTAATTAAGAATATTATTATAACATTCGACATTTACATGTAAATAGATAAATCAAAATGGTATACCAACTCCTCTTCAAGGCCTACATAGCATTTGCGAGCCATATTATACCAGTATTTATTATGCTTAGCAATCTCTTTATTTTTGGCACTTTTTTCCTATGTTACAAGACAAAATATAGTCACATGGTTATTTCAATATTAAGAATAATATTTTTCATCAAAAAATTTAATTTTTACCTAAGAAATACCTTAAAATCCTCTGAAAGACGATATGCAATAAATTGGTTCCAACTTTCTTGATCGATGAAACCATATCGTTTGGGTGGGTTCTGCCATAGATAACCATCCCTCTTTATGTACATTTTTATACGAGCTAAGTATGATTTAAATATTCTTAGACACTCCCCACAATGTCTAAGAAGACATTTATTCCTAGTCTCCGGGACATTGAAGACTCTCTACAAAATAAGACATATAGATGTATACCGATGTTAATGTATTAAAATTAATAACATTTGACATACAAAAATGATTACATAAAATAACATATTTATCATGATTTCCTGCTAAATATGATCCTTATGACTTTTTGGAACCTGCTTCCAATTATTATAGGAGATAGAAACATGGTTACGGGTAACGAGTGAAATGTACGTCAAGAACATGTCTACGTAAGAGCCAATGGGAAGATTGTAAGTATTCCATCCCAACTCGACTAGTTCTCTTTTATTCCTCATGTCTGTGATAGTTCTCATAATAGTAGGTCCTCTATTTCCTTCTTCATCACTACTGTCCCTGTCAATTATTTTGTTGGCCATATCTCTACAAAAAAAATTATGTTAGAATGTTATGTATTGACCATAATGTACCACTTTATTATCGATACAATAAATATCATATCAGGAAGGTCAAAAAATGCATTTAAAAAAACCAGCACACATATCATATGTTATAATATTATTACCCTTATTGCCTTCTTTTCCTTTTTTCCCTTTGTTTTAGTATTTGTTTCAGAATTTGATACATATATTACTTCACGATGCTCATCCCTGACATATATTTCTTCCTCATTAATTTTATTGGTATCATCGTTCAATAATTGAGTTGCTTACACAGCTGAGACACACTTTTTATTCCAATTGACATCATTTTCATCATCACATTCATTAGCATTTCTTTTCTTCGTAGATAGTACCACAGATTATCTATTATCAGCAGGATCAGTGACATATAATACTTGTGTCACTTGTGATGCTAAGACAAATGGGTCTTATTTATGCCCTGCCCTATTGAAATCTACTAATGTGAATCTATCTTCATATCTAACCCCATAGCTATTATCAACCCATCTGCAGCTGAATACAGGGACTTTAAAAATAATATAATCTAAATCCCATATATATTCAATCACACCATAATAATTCATATTTGCACAGGTTGGATTCCTGTCTTTCGCACTAGCAACATGCATTGCCTCAGCCACTAAAGTCACCCCACTATTCTACATTGTACTCTTCTTATCTTGTTCTTTTGTATAAAAAGTATAACCATTGATCACATAACTAGTATATCAAAAAACTTCATAACAAGCTTTCTGAGACAACCAATGTAGGGTTTTGGAAATTGAATTTGGGGAATGTCTGATGAGTGGAATGATTCGATCTCTTATCCAATCGATAAAGGAAAGATTATGTTTATCGATTATCCATTTCTCAATCTTTGATGGATTTTCAATTCGTAAAGAAACCATATGCTCTTCAATATATGACTGAACATCATCAATGTTGTGTAATACATATAGATGTGCTTTATGGAACATACCAAGGTCTACACGCTCAAACTGTTTGCCCCTAATACCTTGTCCTTCGATTTTGCCTACATGTCGAGCCTTAGGAATACCAAGAGCTTCAACATTTGACAAGTATTTCGTGTAAAACTTAATTGCCTCTTCTATAAGGTAACTCTCAATAATACATCCTTCTAACCGATATCGATTCTTCACATAATTATTTATCAACTTCATAAACCATTCAATAGGGTACATCCAGTGCCCATGATCAGGTCCTAGAATTTTTATCTCATAAACTAAATGAACAATTAGATGTACCATAATGTCAAAGAATGAGGGTGGAAAATACATTTTAAGATGGCACAACGTAATCACAATCCCTCTTTGTAAGGCATCCAAAATATCAGGATGTATAACTTTAGAACATACGGTGTTAAAGAACTAACAAAACCTTGTGATAGTAATTCGAACATGCTTTGGCAAAACTCCACGTATAGCTATTGGCAACAAGTGCTGCATCAGAATATGACAATCATGAGACTTTATGTTCATTAATTTCAACTCTTTCATCGACACAAGCCTTTTGACATTTGAAGAATACCTTTCCGGAACCTTAAGACAATGAAAGAATTAAAAAAATGAAATTTTCTCTTTTCTGGAAAGAGTATGACACACCGGTGGTAAATATGTTCTTCTTCCATTATCTCATGGTGCTAGTTCCTGTCTAATACCCATTTTTTCCACATCCATTCGAGCATTGATGCCATCTTTAGTCTTGCGTGGAATATTAAGTAATGTACCAACAAGACTGTCACATATATTTTTCTCAATATGCATCACATCAAGGGCATGTCTCATGTATAGAGATTCCCAATAAGGAAGGTCAAAGAATATTGACATCTTATTTCACCCAATTGATGGAGGCTTATCTTTATTCTTCTTCTCAAACTTGACATTCAAATGTTTTATCTTTAGCCACACTTGTCGGCCCATCAACCAGATTGGTGCATTCCCTTCTTCTTAGAAGCCATTGAATGCTTTTCTTTGCCTACGATAATGATGATTCTTTGGTAAAAATCTATGATGCCCAAGGAAGATAGTCTTTTGGCCATGTGTTAGATGAACAAATGAAGTATTCTCCTCATATATCGGATATGCATAATGGCCTTTCACACTATAACCTAACATGTTGCCATACGCCAAAAAATCATTTATAGTAAAGAATAACATTGCTCGCATAGTGAAATTTTCTTCACTATATATATCAAATACTTCAACGCCCATGTCCCACGAGAACTTCAAATCATCAACCAAAGGTGCCAAATAAACATCAATATCATTCCCCAGTTGGTTTGGCCCCAAAATGAGTAAAGATAGCATCATATACTTGCATTTCATATAGAGCCACGGAGGTAGATTATATATATCCAAAATAAACGACCATAAACTATAGGTGCCTTGATTGTGCGGATTTATTCCATCTACAAAAAGCATAAGGCGCACATTTCCTGATTCTTTACCAAATTTAGGGAACAAGCCATCAATCATCATCTATTGTGGAGAGTCAGATGGATGTCTAAGAAGTCCGTCATGTATCTTCTCATTAGCATGTCATCTCATGTTCTTGGCATCTTCAACATCATTAAACATCCATCTTAATCTTGGTATTATAGGAAAATACCATAACACCTTAGCACGCACCTTGTTCTTCTTGTATCGTGGTGCTTTGCATTCAGGATTAGGAAAACTATCCAAAGATGCATTGTCATTGCAATATAAAATACAATCATTAGGGAATGCATGTATCTTCTCATAACTCATGCCCATAGAGGAAAGAATCTTCTTCGCTTCATAGGTACGATCGAGTAGATCATTGTCATTAGGAAGCATATCCTTTATAAGTGTCAATAATTCTGTGAAACTCTTATCACTCCATTAGTTACATGTTTTTAAGTTGTACAACCTTAAAGTAGCGGATACTCGAGTAAATGTATTACAATCACTGTATAAATGTTTCTTCGAGTCATTCAATAACTTCTCGAACATTTTTAGATAATTTCGAACACTTTCCTCAACCTTTTGAGTCATCTCCTCTAATGAATGTCCCTCATATTTCTCAAATAATGATCCACTATTGTCCCTCCTAACATCGTCTATTTCACCATGCCATATACAATAAGTGTAACTTGTATCAATTCCATACACAAACAGCGTTGACACGCTGAATATAAGCACAGTTCAAACAATGGCAGACTATTCTACTAGAGTCCTGAGCATGTTCAAATTCAAACTTGATGAAAAACTCCACTCCTTCATTATATTCTCTAGACAAATGATTTGTAGACAACCATTTCTGATCTATAGTTTTTTAATCTAGATGTATCCCACGTAAAAGTAATTATTACAAATCAATCGAATTATAAGTTTAATAATTCCAAATTTGCTTATGCTTAGAAAAAATTAATCTCAAATGTATCCAAAAAGATATTAATACTCAAACTACTCATACTTAGAAAGAGTTCATATATACACACACACACACACACACACACATACATACATACATACATACATAGCAAAACATTGTACAATGATTCAAATTACAAAAGATATACATACTACGAGATTAAAGCAATAACAACACTATATACATCAAAAGGTTGCTACAACCTAAACACCTAAAAAAGAAAAACTCATAACCATAAAACTAAATCCCCCGGTAGCCTTGTCGAACCCGACTAATAACTATAACTATCAAAGTCCACTCATCATGATATGTCATCTGATCCCTAATATCATCGCTAGAGAGTCTAGTCACAGGTACTCTAGGGTAACCAAGGTAGATACTCTGAGGTAAGCTATGATGAAACATCCACTCATCATCAATGACCATCAGCTCTCTCGATATCCTATCATACTCTCTGGAAAATACCTCACCCTCAATAAATCTCAGGTGTGGTGCATCAGTGTGGTGGACAAACCAATACAAAAAAGTAGATGTAGCCAATTCCCATGGCTCTATATGAGGTAGGGTCAACAATAGGTGATATGATCTGAAATGGAAGGAATGATAGGATGAACCACTCGCATACAACCGACCCAACTCGTTGTATAACCATATGACATGAGTCCATAGATCTGCATGTGGCACCATGCATAGATATGGTGGAGGGTATGTCATCTCACTACCTACAAATGAGAACCACTAAATCTTATCATCAAGGTTGTTCTTGAAACGATCAAAATTACAGAATATGTAAACTGATCTTCAACTAGCTAGACAAATCATAAATATATTTTACCAGATCTTAACCAACTATGTAAATCTAACAACATCAAACTATCTAAAATAAGGACATAATCTTTAGTTATATATTTAACAAATAGGCTGAAAATCAAACTATCATCAAATAATTCAAGCTACGCATAGTAAAATCAAGTAGATATTAATAAGATAATATATATAGGTTAAGTATAATAATATGATACTATTAAAAGTAGAGTTGAGAATAATGTATATAATAGATTATTATAAGAGAACATATCAATTATTATATTTAGTATAATAAATGCTAAACCCAAACCCAAACCCTAACTCTAACCCTAACCCTAATAAATTATAATAAAAAATAACACTAAACCTCATAAAACCCTAATCCTAAACCTAGCTAACTATAATTAAACCCTAATAAATATTATATAATAATAATAATTATTATTATTATTATTATTATTATACACAATTATTCCTCTCTATTTAATTTTTCACTTTTATATTTAGTATAATAAATGCTAAATCCTAACCCTAATAAATTATAATAAAAACTAACCCTAAACCTTATAAAACCCTAATCCTAAAGCTTGCTAACTATATTTAAACCCTAATAAATCCTATATTATTATTATTATTATTATTATTATTATACACAATTATTCCTCTCTATTCAATTATTCAGTTTTATATTTAGTATAATAAATGATAAACCCTAACCCTAAACCTAACCCTAACTGTTACCCTTACCCTAACATGAATAAATTATAATAAAAACTACCCCTAAACCTCAAAAAACCCTAATCCTAAACCTAGCTAACTATAATTAAACCCTAATAAATTATATATTATTATTATTATTATTCATCTCTATTTAATTATTCACTTTTATATTTAGTATAATAAACGATAAACCCTAACCCTAACCCTGGCCCTAATAAATTATAATAAAAACTAACCCTAAACCTAATTGAACCATAATCCTAAACCTAACTAACTATAATTAAACCCTAATAAATCCTATATTATTATTACTATTATTAAAACACTATTATTATTATTATTATTATTATTATTATTATACACAATTATTCCTCTCTATTTAATTATTTACTTTTATATTTAGTAAAATAAATGCTAAACCCTAACACTAACCCTAATAAATTATAATAAAAACTAACCCTAAACTTAATAAACCCTAATCTTAAACCTAGCTAACTATAATTAAACCTTAATAAATCCTATATTATTATTAAAATAATAATAATAATAATAATATACACAATTATTTTTCTCTATTTAATTATTAACTTTTATATATTTTTTATTTTCTATATCTATTTAATCCTCATCAAATAAAAATCATTAAAATATGCATCTCTAATTGAAATTTTCATTTAATGATGTGCATATGTAAAATATATTTTCATTTCATTATATGACATTTCCTATATCTTGTAGTATCCTATACTTATTAATGAAAATGTGTATATATATATATATTTTTTATGAGTGACATTACTAATAACTTGAAGTATTTTATTTTTTTAGCTTTTGTAATTGAGCACTCATGCATGTTATATATATATGTAAAGGTCTTGGTCAACACATGCATTTGTTAATATATAACAGTACCGCAACAAATTCAACAACGAACAATAACATTTTTCACCAACACATTTTTCAACGACAAACTGCAATTCTTCAATAACAAACAACGCAACCCTATATCAACATGCATGCATTTATATATATATATATATAAGAAGAGAAAAAGATACAAGCGGAAGAACAAAAACATACATAAAAGGAGCGGCGGCGAGCAAGAAAAATGGTGGTGAGCAAGAGGAGAGCAGCGACCACCTACAAACACAGTAGAGGAAGAAGGAAGAAGTGATGGTTAGGTGCGAAAGAATGACAACACATGCATAGCCGAGAATGGCAGAGGTGTGGTGCTGCAAGGAAGAAGAGAGTTGACTGTGTGAAAGAGAACAAGTGGTGGTTTCCCTAACTTGAGAGGAGCCAAAGTGGTGGTGCACGGTGTGATGGTGCGAGGGTTTGCAATAGAAGGAGAGTAAGAGAGGGAAGGTGTAGAGTATGAAATTTTTGGCATAAAACAGAACTGAATGAAATAAAAAGTGGAACATGGGGTTTTAATAACGGTTCATACAATAACCGTTATTAAAACAAGTAGGGCTTTTGACAACGGTTATTTTAGGAACCATTATTAAAGGAGCTTTTAATAATGGTTTTTTGTATACCGTTATTAAAACTACCATGTAAATTTTAGCGTTAGGTTTTTAATAAACTATAACCATTATCAAAACTGTCTTGTGCATTAATTTTCACACATTTGGCAATGGTTTCCTAACCACTGTTATTAATATCCCATTATTATTTTCCTTTTTTTATAATAGTGATCCTCCACTATAAACCTTTCTCAACTCAAGTTATGGATAAATATTGAAGATAGATATTTTATTCAAGCATCGTTGACATTATTTCACTCACACAACATTGTTCAAAAAGAGACGAAGAGAAGAGAGAAGAAAAACCAATGGCATGTAACCTTCATTAACTAAATTAAGTGTATAACTCTACCAATTCTAAATGGTATAAGAAGAACGAAGCATTAATATATAGCTTCAATATATAGCTCGGGCTGAACCAAATACATATGATTTCTTTCAACCCTAGGCTAAACCAAATACAAAATATATAACTTCAATCCTATGTAATAGAAATTGGTAAGGAACATTTTAGCTTATAGAAGAACAATATAATACATAGTCCAACTAAACAGTTGAAACCAACTAAATATACTAACCTAAAAAAATAAGCTTGAATTATCAATTATCCCAACTAATTAATAATACAATATGATGTTTGAGTTAAAAACTAATTATTACAATATTAAACCTAGTGACTATAGAACATGCCCTATGGCCCACAAGTGATATGATATCTAATACATTTCGATTGATCAAGTCTACCAAAAATTCCAACAAAGTCTTCAAGTCCATAATCTAGTGACCAAAACCCAAATAACAACTATAATATGAACCAACTGCCATTATGGATTAAAATGAATATTAAATAATCATAGTCTATTAAGTTATTCAAAATATAGTGATCAATAATACTAATTCTAATATTTGAAATATTTGGAACAATTGTGTAAAAAAAAATATATATATATATATATATATATATATATATATATATATATAGATAGATAGATATATAGATACATAGATAGATAGATAAAGAAAGATTCCATCATAAGTAAAATCCAATCAAACAAAGGAGAATTTTTATCAATTCTATTATAAGTATACATAAATAATAATTTGTAGCCTTAAATGCTATATGTTAGTATCTATATCTTATAATATAACACCTACAATATCATAGGAAAGTAGAAAAAATCTAAAGGAGGATGTTAATTATTCATTATAAAAATTAAATATTAATATTTTTTATTACATCAACTATTTTAAATAGTAAGAAGTCAACATTAGTTGGTCCTTTATCAATAATGGTCATTATTACTTACTTTATATAATTTTTATTTGATTTAGCTTGATATGATCAAATCAAAATATAGAAAAAAATAATAATGTGTTGTTATTATTATTTTTGCCATAATTGATACTCATTAATTACTACTATTATTGTTATCATTATTTTATTATTATTATTATTATTATTATTATTATTAAAATTATGTTGATATGATGTGATCAATCTATTTAAAAAATAATATGAGAAGTACAACCTTAGAAGCCTTCATTTGTTATCAATTATCAATTGTTATTGTAAGTTAATATTATGTAAGAATCGTACAAGATATAAATATAATATACACTTAAAATAATATTTGAACTCAATATGATGTGACCAAGCTAATAATGGAGTTGAATTATAAGTTATACCTTAACATAAAAAGAAAAGTGACCTAATTTGAAAAGTTTTAAATTTGAAACATCAAATATATCTCCAAAGATGAAATAATGACAAAAAAATTATAATGCCCTAAAACAATCTATATAATAGTTTTCTTTTAATTAAATAAGATAAATTGAAATAAATGATCTTAAGATAATTAGTCTTTAATAACATCTTGGAATAAAGAAAAAAGAAATAAAATAGCACAAGTATGACTCGAAACTGAAATGACTCGAATCCAATCCAAATTCGATCTAAAAATATAATAATTCAAACTCATCTGAGCCCGATCCGAACCCTAATAGAAATTAAAATGATTCAAATTTACTCGAATCTAAGTCCATCTAATCTCAACTCGACCCGATCCAAGAACTTAGAAATGACCCGAGATTATTCGATACCGAGTTGATTTGAATCAAATATGACCCGGCCCGACCCAATAAAATGATCCGAGATTATCCGAAACCGATATAATCCGATTACTATTTAGCTCGATCCGACAGTGATCCGACCCGCCCGATTTCCAGCTCCAGAGAACACAAGATGGTGTTAGTTAACATGGTTTGTGTTAACTAACACCTCTTATTTTTAGGTGTTCATTAGTTTTGTATTATTTTTCAAAAGTTGAAAGCTTTAGAAAAAACGCGGGACACCCATACGTATTAATGCAATCCATGTTTTTCTTGTTTTCTCTTATTTTGCTTCTGTCGGTCACATACTCTTATAAATAAATTGTGCATGCAATCCTAGTGATGGCAATACATTGTCAAACCTATTCAAACTCTCTCTGCTAGTATTCTCTTATGTTTATTTAGAGAATTGTGTAATGAGTGATATTGTGATAATTGCTTAATTCTCTTTGAGTCACTAGTGATGTATGTAATAAAGATCATCATTATTTTTCCAATTGTTCTTGTATTTTAGTTATTCTCTTAATTGAATCAAGTCTTGGACGTTCACATCCAATGAGTTTTTTTTTCTCTACTATATTAACTATTATAAATATTATTAATAAATAATTAATATTAATATTAATATCTATAATTATATTATTATAATTAATATAATTAATTATAAATATGTATTCTAATAATTTGTAATAATAATATATATGGATAGTTAATAATAATGATTAATATTGATAATTAAGAATTATTGTGTTTTTAATATTTTTAATAATTATTATATAATAATTAATGATAATATATTATTAGTTATCGATAATAATATTTTAATATTATTATTACTATTAAATAATATTAATATAATAATGTGGGGGATAAGTATAATTATTAAGAGGGTGAAAATATAGGATAATTTAAATATTTAATAAAAAATAATAAATCCTTCTCATAAATTAATAATATATAATAAATAATATAGATGATCAGAATATAAAAATAATATATATATATATATGCACCTTTACCAATCAGCTGCTAAGGCACACGTAATGTGGTCTTTCACGGCCACCCCCCCCCCCAAATTTCTTTCCTTTGATGTTTCCAGTTTCCACATCTTGCCAGATAAAGTTCATTAACTAGCACCTTCATGACAATGATGAAAGGGTTCGGATTGGTTAATTTCTCCTCCAATCAGGCTGTCGGGCTGGCAGGTTGGGGGCTCTTAAGGTGAGGGATTTCGCCTTTTGGGAAGGGAAGGATTGGTTAATTTAAACCGTGAACTGATCAAGTAACTGGCACGTATCACAGTCCAATTAGAGGTGGCAATCGGGTCGGGCAGGTCGGGTTCGGGTCGGGTCATTTCGGATCATTTGACTGTTGCGGGTCGGGTGCGGGTCGGGTCACTAACGGGTCGGGTCATTTCGGGTCAATTTGTTGGGTCGGGTCGGTCATTTCGGTTCCGGGTCATTTCAGGTTAATTTGTCGAGTCGGGTTGGGTCCGGCCGTTCGGGTTAAGAAAAATCATATTCGGATAATTTTGGATTAACTTGACTTGTAAGGTCGGGTTGGTTTCAGGTCATTTTCTAGATCATGTGAGTAGGTGGCTTTACCCCCGTTCAGGTCATTTTATGTAATATGACGGCTTAGTTATGTCCAAGTTGTTTCGAGTTAAGTTGATGGGTGGGATCATTTCATACAATTTGACGAGTTGGATTCAATTAGTTGCGGGTTAACTTAATGGATCGGGTCGGGTCGAGTTTTGACGGGTTTACTCATATTCGAGTCTAAGTAATTATCATTTCATAAATCATAAATATTAGATACAAACAATCATAAGATTAATATTGCAGACAAAAGAATTAAAAATATTAAATGCGCTTTATTTTCACAAATAAATAGTAAATATATTTATAAATTTTAATAATAAAAAATATTGCGCTTTGAATCAAACAAAGATATTTATCATTGATTATAATTTATTTGATAACTTAAAATATTTAATTACTTAAAAAAAGATAATTTTATAAAATAAAGATGATCAAAACAAGACTATACAATGTATAATTATCATTTATTACATTGTATATATTAAATACAATAATATGATTACTAGTAAAGATAAATGAAATAAGAATATTATATGTGTTTTATTTTTACAAAGGCAAATAATAAAGATATTTATAAGTTTTAACAATATTATATTTGATTGCTTAAAATATTTATAAATTTTACAAGTAAAAATATTAGATGTTTATCATAGATTATATTTAATTGATTACTTAAAAAAAGATAATTTTATAAAATAAAGGTGAGTATAACAAGAATATACAATGTATAATTATCATTTATTACATTCTAAATATAAGATATAATCATAAGATTACTAGTAAAGATAAATAAACTAAGAATATTATATGTGTTTTATTTTTACAAAGGTAAATAATAAAGATATTTATAAGTTTTAATTGTATTATATTTGATTGCTTTAAACATTTATAAATTTTACAAGTAAAAATATTAGATGTTTATCATATATTATATTTAATTGATTACTTAAAATATTTAATTACTTAAAAAAAATAATTGTATAAAATAAAGGCGAGCATAACAAGAATATACAATTTATAATTATCATTTATTACATTGAAAATATTAGACACAATCATAAGATTACTAGTAAAGATAAATGAAATAAGAATATTATATGTGTTTTATTTATAAAAAGCTAAATAATTTATAAAATAAAGGTGAGTATAATAATAATATAAAATATATAATTATTATTTATTATATTGTATATGTTAGATACAATCATAAGATTAATAGTAAAGATAAATGAAATAAGAATATTATATGTGTTTTATTTATACAAAGGTAAATAATAAAGATATTTATAAGTTTTAATTGTATTATATTTGATTACTTTAAACATTTATAAATTGTACATGTAAAAATATTAGATGTTTATCATATATATATATATATATATATATATATATATATATATATATATATATATATATATATATATATATATATATATATAATACGGTTAATATTAACAGTGAAAAAATTTACCTACAAAAGTATTATTTTTTTATCCAATAATTTTTATATCATTTATTCTATCTTTTTTTTTCATATTTATTTCTCGACATAATTTATCTTATTAATTTCTCTCATTGTATTTATTTTATTAACGTTATTATATTTATATTTTTATTGTAATATTTTTATTAATTATATTATATTTTTATTTTTATTATAATATTTTTATTAATTATTATTATTATAGTAAAAAAAACTATAATAAGTTATTTTAAACATAATTTAAATTAAATAATATTTTTATATATTTTCATAAATTATTAATTATTATATATAAATTGATGTAAATTAAAAATTATATGTAAACTATAAATAATTAATAAAAAATAATTGGATATTGTGAATTTAAAATTGATGAACGTAGAATACTAAATTATATTTAAATTAAATTAATAATATTAAAAGAAAAAATATAACTAAAACTTTAAATTTAGGGTTGTAATATGAGATACTCTTGATACGGGGTATAGTTATTATTTGTTGGATTTTGTGGGTGATAACTGATAAAGGACACTATTATGCTCTTCTATTAAGAGTTTCTTCAAATAGGTGGATTAGTGGATGTAATTGAACACTTTTTAAAAATTATTTTACAGGCTTACAACTGGATGTTTGCCTTTTTTATTTTAGTTTTTTATTTATTAATAATATATCTTATTAGGATATCATTAATAAATAAGAATGTCTAGGGTAAAATTATGAAAAATAAGTACAATTTATAAAATACTATATTTTTAAAAGCTTTAAATGAATAATAAAATATGTGTAATTTATTATTATTATAATATATTTTGATATCTGATCGGGTTAATGTTGGGTCAGATCGGGTGATTGTCGGGTCGGGTCGAAGCGGGTCGGGTTAATACTGGGTCGGGTCAATGATGGGTTGGGTCGCTATAGGGTTAATAACGGGTCATGGGTTCGGATCGGGTCGGGTCGGTTTTGGGTCGGGTTTATTTTTATCGGATCAGTGCCGGGTCGGGTCAATGTCGGGTCGAGTCTGGGTCGGGTCGGGTTACTGAATTTTGCTCTCACCTCACCCTAACCATCGCCTGAAATACCCCAAAACCAAATTTTAAGAATTATAGCTAATTAAGGATTTATTTATAAATTTATTAAATGAATTATTTTTATTAAAATGAAAGGTAATTAATTAGGCCTATTCAAGAAGAAAATAATAAATAATTTTTATTAGAAAAGTTTTGGTATTTTAGCTAATTAAGAATTTTATTTTGGAAATTAATTAAATAAATTATTTTGTTTATAATAAAAAGGATAAAGTAGGTCTAAATTAATAGGAATTTTATAAATAATTTAATTGAAGAAAATTAGGGTGTTTTTCTAATTAAAATGGAATTTATGAAAAATCTTTCAAAAACCCTAAATTAGCCTAAAAAGGGATTTAAATAATATTTTATTTAAATATTATTATTTTGCAATATTCCAAATATTCAAATTAATTTAATTAACCTAAACCTCCTATTTTTCTTTTCCCTTTTTCTTTCTTTTCTTCCTTTTTCTCTCTTTTTTCTCTTCTTTTTCCCCGTTTGGGCTTGCCCTCTCTTGCAGCCCATTTCTTCTCTTATTTTCCTCCTTTCCTTTTTCTTCTTCGGCGACCTGGGCCAACCCAGCGGCCCAGTCCCCCTCCCTCCTTCCTTGCCTTCGGCGCGACCCAACCCACGCGACCGACTCCCTTCCCTTCGCCTCTTGCCCGACATTTTCCTTCTTTTTCTATTGAAATGCATCGTTTGATTAAAAAAAAATTATCCTGTCGCCCAACTGATTTTCTTTTTTTCCTTTCTTTTCTTTTTTCTTGGCCGACTGATCCAAGCCCCCTTTCTTCCTTCTTTCTTCTTCCTCTTCCCCAACGTCGATCACCTGCAACCGCTGCCCAGCTCCCCTGGTTTTTCGCCGCCGGTAACGCCCCTTTGGCCTGCCTTTTCCTCCCTTTCTCTTCCCCCTATTTTGGCGACCACTTAGACCCAACCCATCTCCCTTCCTTTTCGCGCATAACCTTCTCCTTCTTGCGCACACCCCTACCCCGTTTTTGAACTCCGACTGCCTCTATTATTGCTGGTAACCCTAATTGATCAGCCCTATTTTCACGGCAAACCCTTCTAACTTTGGCCACTTCATTTTTCTCTATAAATACCCCCTTAAGCTTCCTTGTATCGAGATTTTGATTTATACCCAGAATTTCCCGACCTTGCCGCTACCGCCCCTTCAGACGCCATTTTCGCCACTTCCGACCAACTCTGCCGCCCTCTCTGCCTACCCAACTCATCCTTGCACCCCCGTCTAACTAACTAAGCCACCCATATCCCTCGATTCTCTCTACACGAGCCACCTCAGCCGTGCAAAGTTATCTTCTCGAGCAGCCCTATTTTTTGCCTTTGCCACCCTTCACGCCGTCGTCTACCACCACTACCGCCGCTTCCACTGCCTCGTTCACCTCCCAAACTGTACTGCAGACCCTCCTCTATCTCCCCTTACCTTTCTTTTCCTCTTCCTCCCTCTCCTCCTGGACACTTTTGGACACCATCGCCACCACCATGCGCCGCCACCTTTGGCTACGCCACCACTTCCATTATGTTCCTCTCCTTCTAGGAAACCAAATTCACCTCTACTCCCACCTTCATTCTCCCTATTTTGTTCTCAGCCTTTAACTTTTTTCCTTTTCTTTCCTTTTTCCGGCCACTGCCGTGCACCATCGCCGGTGCTGCCTATCACCACCAGCCTAAGGTTGAACCCTAAACCCCCTCAACCCTTTTTCACTATTTTTACAAGCCTTAATCTATTTTATTTTATTTATTCAAAATATATTATTATTATTATTGTTTTTATTAATATTATTATTAATAATAATAATTTTATTATTATTTCTATTGAGGGCCGAAGCCCTATTATATTTTTTATTTCGATTTTATTATTATTATTCTTATTGTTGCTATTATCTTTATTATTAATATTAATATGTTATTCTTATTATTATTATTACAAATATTTTACTAATAGTGTTGCTATTATTATTATTATTATTATTATTATTATTATTATTTTAAGTGTTAGTATTATTATTCTATATAGGGCTAAAACCCTATTGTGCCTATTTTGAATTGTAGTAGCAGTATTATAAATATCAAGTCTTATTATTATTAATATTATCATTAGCATTTATTATTATTATTATTATTATTATTATTATTATTTAATAAGTATATTATTATTCAATGTAGGTTCGAAACCCTACTTCATTTTATCTTCGATTATTATCATTAGTATTATTACCATTATGATTATTATCATTTTTGCAATTATTATGGATTTTATCATTATTATTATTACTATTTCATTATTATTATTATTACTAAATTTTGTTATTTATTTTACTAATGTTATTATTAGTATCATTTTGGTTAAGGGTCGAAGCCCTTATTCCACCATTTATTTTGAATTATATTATTATTATTATTAGTATTTTTAGTATGATTATTGTTACTATTTTTATTATTCTTGTTAATATTAACATTGATACTGTTTTTAGTATTTTTAATATCATTATTATTATTAGGGTAAAGTCTTCAACCTTATATTATCAACTTTTATAATATTACTATTATTTCTCATATCTTTAGCAAGATAGTAATTAGTTAATGTCATTTTTTATTAATATTTTATTATTTCATCAAAATCCTAGTTGTAGAATAGGTTAGTATTTAATAGTATTTTTGATAGGAGGGAATCTAATTTTAGGTTTTCCCTAATATAGGTGAGACCAATCAAAGCCCTAAGGAGGCGTAGGAGTGTGCTCCAAGATCGGTGTTGTTTTAGGTAAGGGTGTTACTAAAGCCTTATGTGTGTTGATGTGCATTATATGCTTTATATGTTATGCATCCTATATTTATCATTATATTGATTTCATGTGTGGTATGACATGGAGTTAAAGCATGTTCTTGTGTTGTTATATGACATGTGTACTATGTGTATGTGTATGGTGGTATGTGATGTTATGTGTTGTGACCCTTTAGACATGCATGTGAGGATGTTAATGTGGTTTGTGTGGGGGGAAGGATGAAAAAGGAGGATGGGGAAAGAAGTTGACCAAGGGATGTGAGTAGACCTAAGTATTTTTAATGATCCATGAGTGGAAGAATAAAATGAGAAATTTAGGGTTTTGTGTGGGAGAATCTAATCTATGGTTTTATATGAGATAATCTAATTTATAGTTTCATATGGGAGAATCTAATCTATGGTCTGTATAAATTGAATTTAGGGTTTTGTACGAAGGAATCTTGGGTTTTGCATGAAAGAATTTAGGGTCTTGTATGGATGGACTTAAGGTTTTTCATGGAAGATTTTATGGTGTTGCATGGGAGGATCTAATCTAGGGTTTTGTATGGATTGAATCTAAAGTTTTGTATGGAGAAATCGAGGGTTTTGCATGGATAGATCTAGGGTTTGCATGGTTGAATCTAGGGTTTCATGTGGGAGTTTTAGGGTTTCGCATGAAAGATTCGAATGGTTGCATGGGATGTGTAAAGTCTGCATAGGAGTGAAATTTACGTATAGAACGTTGATTTGGGATGTGATGAAGGTAATGTAAGCGTTGTTTGGGTGTTTGAACACTTTAGATGAAAAATAGTACGTGGAGCAATATAAGGGTACGTAGGAGACTGAGCTAGGGTTTGGTATGGTTGCTTAGGGTTTTTGTGGTATCATGTGTATTTGATGATTAAAGGGTAATTATGAGGGTGGAACTTATGAGTTGTGATGTGTGAAGTTTTAAAATGATTTAGGTTGTGTGAGGTGGAGTAGGATGGGCCACGTAGGCCTAAATGAGTTTTTTTGGGAAAAAACCCTAGAGTAAGGAAATAAGTGGACTTGGAGGTGCGTAGTAGTGGGCCTTGACCCACATATTTCGGTGTTGGAATTCTAGTGTGAATTTGAGTATAGAGGAAAGGTTGTTGAGCAAGATAGGAGGTGTAGGGTTCTCATGGTATAATACAGATCAGTTGGAGGATAAGTATAAGGGAGTGAGTCATGCATGTCTAGGGTAAAGTTTTCCGAATAAAACACCGTAATATATTAATCACTTAAAGTGGAAGATTGTTGAGCCATGCCCAAATCGGTCCATCGGCGAATAATAGTGGTTAGGGCATGATGTCCTATATGTAATCGGTCAACTGGTAATAATAGTGGTCAGGATTTGTACCTGTGCGTTTTCGGTCCACCGGCTATAATAGTGGGGGATTCCGTGCTCAACAAAATCAAACATATTTATGCCAAGACATGGGAAAGACACTAAGTACTTACAGTGGAACACCGTGCAAGAAGGGGCTAGACCGGTCCACCGACGAATAATAGTGGTTAGGAGATTTATGCCCTGTGTGTTTCTGGTCCACCGGCTATAATAGTGGTCAGGAGCTTTATGCCCTATGTGTTTCTAGTTCACCAGCTATAATAGTGGGGTTCTCGTACTCGTATGGATTTGATAAAAAAATATGGTGTGAAATGAGTTCTAATTAGAGATTAATTAAATAATTAATCTACCCAAATGATTGTTCGATATTATGTTTAGGCCTGTTCAATGGGTTGGGTTTGCCATGGTAAACTATAATCCAACCTATGAACTTAAGTTATAATGTAAGTGGGTTGGGTTATTATTTTAAATGGGTTATTATGGGTTGAACCCATATACATATTATTTAAACATGGGTTAGTTTGGGTTTAAGTATAATTGACCATGGGTTGCCATGGTAACTCATAAGCTGAAAATATCTAACAACATGAACTTAAAAATTTCGAAAGTTTTTTCCGCTTCCGATTTCAAAATTCCGCTCGGATTTTTCGTCGGTGAATCCGATATTTCCGGCTTTGAGGACTCTAACACCGGGGTATTTGGAAGGAGAAGCACGTCTAAGAAACCGGTTTTTTGATTTCAAAAAAGATAAGGACGAGAAAAAACGTAAAGATATCATTTTTAAAAAATCTAGGAAACGGAGATGGTACATATATATATATATATATACACATATATGTATATGTATATACATATATTTAAGAGAGAAAATATATATATATATATGTATGTATGTATACATGTATATATATATATATACACACACACACACATATATGTATATGTATATACATATATTTAAGAGAAATATATATATATATATATATATATACACACACATATATACACATATATGTATATGTATATACATATATTTAAGAGAAAATAAAACCTTTGACGAGTCAATTAATTACGCAGAGTAGCAAAGGTCGGAGGTAACACTGGCGGCGGAAGAATACGGCGAGTAGTTATGTTATAATGGCGTTGCACGGAGACGGGGACGAGAAGAAACACAAAGATATCATTTTTTTAAAAAAAAATCTAGGAAATGAAGACGGTAAGAAATGTCAAAAAAAAATTATATATATATATATATATATTAAAATAAATTAGATCTATTAAAATTAAGAGAAAAAAACATTGACGAGTTTATTAATTGTGCAAAGCAGCGAAGGTCAGAGGCAACACTGGCGGCGGAGGAATATGGCGAACAGTTATCTTACAGCGGCATTGCACAGATATGGAGGCGAGAAAAAAAATGCAAAAATGTCGTTTTTTAAAAATTTAGGAAATGAAGACGGTAAGAAATGTAAAAAATTTATATATATATATATATTAAAATAAATTAGATCTACTAAAATTAAGAAAAAAAAACTTGGAGAGTCTATTAATTGTGCGGAGTATCGAAGGTCGGAGGCAACATTGGCGGTGAAGGAATATGGTGAGTAGTTATGTTACAGCGGCATTGCATGGAGACGGGGACAGAAAAAAAAACGCAAAAATATCATTTTTTTAAAATCTAGGAAATGGAGATGGTAAGAAACGTAAAAAAAAAAATATATATATATATATATATATATATAGGGATGAGAAAAAAAAAACTCAAAATGTCATTTTTTTAAAAATCTAGTAAATGAAGACGGTAAGAAACGTCAAAATAAAATTTATATATATATACATATGATATATATATATATACATATATGTATACATATACATATGTACATATATATGTACATATATATATATATATATATATATATATATATATATATATATATATATATATATATATATATGTATATGTATATGTATATGTGTGTATATATATATATATATATATATATATATATATATATATATATATTAAAATGAATTAGATCTACTAAAATTAAGTCTACTTGTATTCTATTGCTAAAAATTTAAAAAAAAATTAAAAAAATTCTCCTATTCTATTTATTGAGATTCCGAAATCCAAAAGTCACTCTAACCGACTAACTTAATCATGTCATGTGCATGGAATTTAAGACGAGGAGTTCATATCCTCTTGTTTCCATGTACGGATCTCGTTCGAGTCATGTCGTAAATGATTTATCAAAAATAGATTTCATAAAACTATTATTATGAGTTGTTATTTCCTTTTACAAAAATATTCCCTCCAATACATTGATAATTTGGTTCGATATTTTTTTGGATAATATTTGTTTTTACCGTTTAAGTGATAATAAATCAAAATACGAAAACGTACGTTTAAGCTTATCAGTGATATTCCATTGTGTTTATGAATTTATGTTAATTAAATTATGTATTAAAAGCATTTGAAATTCCTCTAAAAAAGATTTCAGAAAAAATTTATCTTTTTTAAAGAAATTTTTATAAAGAAGACAAATATACTAAATAAATGTGATCATCGTTCTTTTATAATATGTTTGACACTTGACATAATTATTTTATTATATTGAAGGCGGTGGTTGTGAATTGAAGAAAAGGGGAAAAAAAAGAGAGGAAGGAAAATAATTGTAGTAATTGTGGTGGTGGTGGTGGTGGAAGCGGTGTTAGTAATGGTGGTGGAAGGGATGGTAGCAATGGTGGTTGAGACGGTGATAGTAAAGGTCAAGATAGGCTTGTTTGTATATATACTAACCCACGCTAACCCATGGTTAACCCGTATAACCCATGGGTTATGATGGGTTAGATTAAAAATTATTAATTATTTTCTACAACCCATCGTGGGTTAGACCATGGGTTATATAAATTATATGGGTTAAAATACTATGGGTTGGGTTAAACCATGGCCACCCATTTGAACACCCCTAATTATGTTATCATGATGGTCTTTATATTCTTTTATTCTTTTGCATGGTTTATGTGTTTTATGTGTTGGCCTTAGTGCACGATTACCTTGCTTAGTACATAGCGCACTGATCACCCTTTTCATAGATACTGCTCATTCCCACGAGTAGTAGGCCCTTCTGACTTTGTGCAGGTGGGTGAGACATCAGGCGGAGCTGTGTCTTGAGCATTTTTGGCTCCAAGTTCGAGAGTAGTGTGGCCAGATTCACTCTTCTTGCTATTTTATCTCTTTTGGTTATTTTTTTTGTATCGAACTTACCCATTTTGATTTATTACTTGCATTGAGTATTTTAAATGAACATTTTATCGGTTGTAAGTTTATTTCTCTTTTGGATATGAATTACAATTCTTTACGCGTACTATGATCTTTGGCGTTATGATCTTTCTAGTTCTTTAATAAACTCTTGGTTTAAGTTTAATGATAATATTTTCTTAGCCTTAGCACTTGGTACTAAAACGGTCGGAGAGAACTAGTTTAGTACTAAGTGTGGCGGTAACATCCCAGAATTCACAGGTTTTTAAATTTTGAATTCTTTTGCTTTTAAAAAAATTAGTGAATTTTAGGGTGTTACATCGCCGATCTTCTTCTTCTTCTTCTTCTTCTTATTCTCCTCTACCACTACTCATGCCTTACTTCTTCATCTCAACCCCGGCCTCAACCTTCCCCCTAGCACTGACTGCTCCATCCATAACAACCCCCTAGGCAATAGAAAAAATTTCATTGCTTTCCCCTTTCTTCGTTACAACCCACTATTGCTCCCCTTTCACTTCGGTGCTAGCCTACAACCCTTTTGTGCCACCCTCTATCACAACCCTTCTTCCAACACCATGCCACCAACCATCTTTTCTATGGTAGCAACCTTGTTCCCACGGTACATGCCTTCACACCTCCTCCATCATCATCCATCTACCTAGCCAATCGAGCCCTTATCACCTCGTTAATGCCAACTTCCTAGTAACTCAACATCCACCTACCTCAGCCTCCCCTGTTGCCACCACACCACACACCAACTATCACCTCCACCGCATCTAACCACCCATCACATCCCCTCTCATGTGTTAACTCATGCTTCCTATACAACGTGAGGAATTTCTATAATATGTTGATATTCATTTTTAATAAGTAAGGATATTTTGGTAATTTAGATAATAAATATTTTAATAAAAGTTATTATTTTTTTATTGGTTAAATATTACTTTGGCTAATGTATTATTATTTTTAGGTAGGAAAGTTTCCTAGCGGGACTTGAATTATTTTAGTAGAGTATCGATAGTTTATGCTTTGCAAGAAAACATGTAATTCTTATACTTTACTAAAATGTCAAATGTTGCATGATGATACTTTAGCGTTTTTATGTATGAATCATGTTAAGTATGTTTGCTATATTATAACTCTTATACTTTACCAAAATGATTAAGTGTTGCATGATATCACTTTAAGGTTTGTGTATGAAATATATTAAGTAGGATTTATTACATTATAATTACGTGCTTATTATTATTAGCATGAAAATTGATAAAAGGAAGTATATTATCTTATGTAAAATATCTCTGGTATGAAAGCATAAATAAAATGATGTTAATGTCGGGGAAAGATTATGTATGATATGTCCATGTAAAATAATAGTTTGAGCAAGCTTAGACATATTTGCAGAATAATTATTATTATGGTGTGCCCTAGGGGCAACATGGTAATTTTAAGTGTATTATGATATTTATCCCAACAATCATGTCTAATGTGTATTATATATCATTGATAATGAGATTATGTGATTCTGGGTGGCTTAGATACGTATGTTAAGGTTTGTGTTAGAATTATATATAAGGGCAAAATAGTCAATTAAAGTATCAAATAATTTATTTACATGATAATTAATTTAATCATGGATCCTTTTCATAAAAATTAATAAAAAAAATAGATTTAGTGTTTAAAATGGATGATAAATGGGTAATTTTGGCCTCAAGGGCATTTTGGTCATTTTTGGCCTAATGCGCTCAAATGTGAATAATTGAGCCTGGGATAAACTTAGTATATTCTTAATGTTGACCTTATTTATGGATATCTTGAATAAATGGGAAATAAGTAAAATAGTTAAGTATGAAAGTTGGGCCTATGTGATTGTGGTTTTATGGTCATCATAATAAAATACTAATATTTAAAGTAAAAGACATCGAGATCAAAAATGGTAGATCTTTAAGAGTCACTACCCTTAAGACGCGGTTTAGCCCACGATTGATTATGGATTTTTATTGGTGTACCTTAGTGTCCCAACAAGGTCCTACATTTTACTCCATTTAGCTCTGTGGACTTATATAGGGTATGCATATTTATGAATTAGGTGTCTTTTTCGTAGGGTACTATGCTACATTCGTGTGGCAATACGACAATGATACCTTAGTGTCCATGGGTTGATAGTTGGTAGGATACTGTGTTGCATTAGGTGCCGGTATGATCAGAGTATCTTAGTGTCTTTAGGTTGATATGATCTCCCCTCAAGTAAATACAAATGAAAATGATTAATATTTGATTATTGGATTGGTTGTTAGTAGCCTTTGTGCCTACCTATGGTTCAATAGTAGCATTTGTATCTACCTATGATCCAGTAGTAACCTTCGTGCCTACCTGTAATGTTATGGATTTTGATCGGTCTTATGCTTGTGAGCCTACCTATGATGATATGGGATGTATTGGTATTGATAATGAGATATGTGATCGTTCCTATTGTTATTGTTTTTGGTTGATGTTGGTTCTAATCATACTTCAGAGAACATCCCTTGAATATTTGGTTGGTAAGTATCAATATGTTCTAGATGAACAAGTATGAATAGTATATGGCATTGGTGGTATTTAGTTATCTTATTTGGTTATCATATTTCAATCATCGCATGTATAATTTCATGTGTTATACCATGCATTGTTGTAATGCCTTAAATTTGTTCCATGTTGGTTTTTCATACTAGATTAATATAATGGATTACTCAATACCATTGTATTGAAATATTCCTTTCGTGGGCCTCTACTTATTTAATAGGTAGTGGTCTTTACAGGTCAGCTTGTGAGTTTAGTCAAAAGCTAGTAGTTTGGGTTAAGCAATTAGAACTATCTAATGTCCTTTATGTTATCTTAATTCTAGTTGTATTTGGACTGTGTCCTTCTGTACTTTCTTTCATTTAAGTTCGTAACCACTGATGTTGTTTTATTTAGAATGATATAAATCCTCTCTATCCCTCTCTAATTTGAATATAGTAAATGTGCATTAACTTAAGTAGAGTAATGATTTTAATCTCAGCACTTGTTATGAGAATAGTAGAAGAAATCGGATTTATACCAAATGTGGTGGCACCACCCTTTGTTTGTATTGTTTTAGTTTCCATATTTAACTCTTTAAACGAAATTTTCTAAGTCCTAAAAATGGGGGTGTTACATAAAAGGTTTTTGCTCTTTGTTTGAATTTCATTACACTACATGCAAGGTTTTAGATGTAGCAATGCTGTTATATATATATAAAGCAATTAGGTATAATGCATAAAATATTTATATTTATCGTATATTTTTTTTAGATTCATCTCAACAAAATGAGCATGCATATTCGTGAATAGATGTATTAACTTTTCAATTTAGGTTCATTGCATAAAATAGTTAAATTCATTGTATAAAATATTTAGGTTCATCCTATATAGCATTTAGATTTATATAAAAAATAAACATGTATATTCATGTATAAAGATATTTACTTTTTCAGTTTAGGTTTATTGCACAGAAAAAATAGGTTTATCTCATAAGATATTTAGGTTCATCGCATACGATTTATAGATTTAATGTATGAAACTTTTTTGCTAAACCTATTTCTGTTTAGGCTCATTCATGTAATCGCTAATATTACTTTGTTGCTTTTGTTAATTTCCGAGTCGCCGTTGCAATGTTCCCATATTGACAATGTCTTCAAACATATGGAATCTTATGTCGTTGACACGAATTAAGGAGAGTGACATACGATTGTTGGATCCTTATTCAAATGAGATTAGTTTGAATTTTAAGATTTTGTGTTTGCACAAATAAAAAAACGTTTGTTATATCATTTAATATGAAGTTGATGTCCTTTTTGAAGTACACCGGGGGGACCTGGGTGGAGATTGAACTCGGGACTTTCAAGGTAAACCATATGGATGGCAATCGGACGGGTTTTATCCGAAACCCGATGGATTTTATCTATTAGATGTGTAAACGAATATGGATACCGATATGGAGGAAAGGGAGAAATATCCGTTGGGTTTGGATATAGATATGGGTAAGGGATCCTCAAATTCATACCCATATCCGCATCCCTTTACCCAATATAAAATTACATTTTTACCTTCATTTATGTAACCTTAAGTATATTTTCTAAGGTTAAAAGTGAAGATATGATTAAATTTTAACAATCTAAGTATATAATTCTAACATTAAATGATTTTTACTTTATACTTAATGAGTTTTCCCCGATGGATATGTAAACAGATATGGATAAATGGATATGGATATAGATATAGATAAAGAAGAAAAATACCCGCCGGATTTAGATACAGATATGAATATAGGTTTTTTTATCGGATTTAGATAACGGATAGGGGGTATTCGATCTGTTGCCATCCCTAGTAAACCATGGGTCTTGACCACTAGTCATCATCCAATCTAATATATATATATAATTAAGCAGATATAAGTTTATTACATATTATTTTAGGTTCGGTAATTAATTATTTAAAGATTCGATAGACAATTCTTTACTAAATTATTAGTTTTCGTAATTAAATCTTAAATGTTCTACAAGTCATAGTTTTATGTTCACAAAACAAAGGTCATTGCATTGTTTTTGGTTAAGTAATTAATTTTTATATATGATGAATATGAGTATTATATGTTATAAATCTAATCGTTATATGTGATAAAATCATACGTCATATATCATGAACTTATACTCATAAATTTCATTAGTCACTGAATATATATACATAGTAAAAATTATATACTTATATATAAAAAAAAGGACTATATGTTTATAGATAAGGATTATAAAACTATAAAAATTACCCTGGTTTATTATATTTGCTAAATATGTTTCTAATAAACAGTTATAAAATTTATAAAAGAGACCCTATATCTAAAAATAAGAATTATAAAATTACAAAAAAATGACCTTATGTCTATAATAAGAATTACAAATTATAAAATTGACATCATTTTTGTATATAAGTATTATCAATTATAAAAATACTCTATTTTTCCATATAAGCATTATAAATTATAAAAATAAGTTCATATACTTAAATAAACTGTATAAAGTTATAATAAAAAAATAATACCATATAGCTAAATAAAAAAAGACTCCGGATATACCTTATAAGGTATTCCCATTTCCCACGACTATGTTATAAGAATTGTTTTGAAACAATAAGACCATGGTAAACTGGGAAGCTGTAGGATTTGGATCAATATAGACTAGATATGCACATTATATATAAGGGGAAAAAAAATCTCCCTCAAACAAAGAAATTCTCGCGGATGGTTGGGAGAATTGTTGTTAGTTGTTCTAGTTTAACTGTTTTACATAATTTAAAAAGTAAATTTATTGAAGTAATATAAATTAAAAAGAGGTGGGATTGAAAGATAGTTATTGGAGTCTAAATTTAACTCAAGATAACGATCTAAATTTTATAGTTCTAAATCGATATATATATATATATGTAATTTTAATAAAACAGATTTTATCCAATGTTCGAATAATATGTTTTTAGTGCATAACTAGAATAATTTTCTGCTATGTCTCTGTATTCTCTTAATAACTAATAATTTCGTATATAATTGCTGAATTTCTCTCACGTAAAATTTCTTAATAAAATACCTATATTATAGATAGGAGGTAGTATAACTCTTATAATACCAGATCCGCTACCATGTGAAGTACTATCCGATGTATTTTCTCCTACGTAAAAGTTCAGCCCCCATTAACCAACACAAAGAGCAGATCAGAATCAGACCCAAAACACAAAAAGGAGTCCGCAAGCAGAAACGCAAGGCTTCCTTACGGTGGAGAAATGAAAAATTGGTTCCAACTATGCCGGACGGACGAACTGCTAAATATATTTAATTATTTTTTATTTGGTAAATTAATACCCAAAATAAAATTAATATAATAAGTTCCGGCACATATGTACTTCGATGACAATTTAATTGTTTAAGGATATTTTATATAAACTGTGATATAAATTAAAGATAATTACAAAAATTACAAAAACTTTATTAAAAAAAACTAATTTTGAAACAATCAAAGCCCAATTTTTGTTTTTATCTTTATCTTTTTCTATGTATTTATCATTGTATTATTTTTAATGATTAATGTAATTATAATATTAAAAACAAATTCATAACTCTGAAAAAAGTATAAAGTAACTTGCTTTAGGAAAAATAAAATAAAATGGAAGGAGTAACAATTGTATAGAGATATAAACACAGATTTTGCCTAGTATTTGATAAATTTTACCTGACCAATAGTTAAATGGATATTGACATATAAATATTGATACGTATATAAAGAACATAAATATGTCCGTTATACTTGCTACGGTTGCTAATAAATGATATTTATTTCTGTTCCGATTCTCATAGTCATATCTACATTAATTTACCCCATATATATAAAGTTCTTTTAATACTAATATATATATATATATATAAGCTGTTATATAAACTATTATTTAAATTACAACTGTAAGAACTCTTAATTACCGTTCAATCTAGAAGATTTAAGGGTCGAGATTAAAATAAATTTAGGTTAGCTATTTACTAAATCTTGACCATTGATCAAATACTAATCTAATGGTTAAGATTGGTTCATATATATATATATATATATATATATATATATATATATATATATATATTGCAGTTTAAAATTGTAACCCTAACTAACTAAATCAATGCAGCCAACGCTAGCCTAAACCCTGTTTTCTATTTTGTTTTAGTTTCCCTTACTCGATTTTCAAACTTAGAATTAGATACGACATTTCACAATCTCCATTCTCCCAATTTCTTGACCTCAAGTATGATAATATAGATATTATGCACTCAAATGTACCTTACAATATGTTTTTAATATGTAAAATACTAAGAAATATAATACATATAATAATACTTTAATGATTTTAATTTTAAATTCTGATAATTATAAATATACGTATATTTTTTGATTATATCAATTTTAATTTTAATTTCATAAATTATTCTAATTATTATAAATATCATTATTATAATATGTGTAATAATAAAAAATAAATTAATAATTATTTTATTTAACATATAATTTATTAAATAAATTGATGCTAAATAGTGATATCTATAGATCCAAAACTTTGGCTCTGCCCGTTCATAGCTCAGGCACTATTGTTTTTCTTTTCTTTGTAGCAATAAGTTTGCAACGTAGCCAGCAAAATTTGCCAAGGATCCAACTGCTCGTCAGTTCTCTTATTCATATGTAATATCCGAAGTTCATCATCTTGGCCTTAACTAAGGCGCTCCTTGAGATTAAGATACCTGACCTGCAACATGCCTTTGTTTTCTGAACTATATCTGTATTTTTCTTTAGCTTTTCACACGATTTTCTTTTCTGATATGTACGGATTAGATAATAATAGATTTATCGAGTAGATAATATTTATTAGATATTTTAATAGGTATGTAGATTATTTGTCGGATATAAAATATATAATAAATATAAATATGGATATATTAATAGGTATTTATTTAAATGCACATAATTTTTTTTTATTAAATATAAATATGAGGGTGCCTATTCCTTTTAATTCTAGTCGAAGCTTGCATTGCATGTGGCAGAGATAGGAGCGTTGGTCACACTCACGAGAATTGGAGTATAAATGCGTAAATATGCTTCGGCTGTGAGATGAGCCAAGAAATACAATTGATGGGAGACTTAGAGCTTGTTCGGTTTTAATTAAAATAAGTAGATATTTTTATTAAAAACTGTTTTTTAAAATTAAAAAATCAAAAGTAGATTTGAGCTACTATTACTTATCGAATAAAAGCATTTTTCTGATGCGGTACAATACTCTAGTTAATGAGAAAGTCATTCAAAATGAACACATTTTTCCGCCCTTATCTCCCTAGCTAGGTATTTCGCTTTTGCTTTCACTGCTCTTCCTTTGTCCGCTAGTCGCAAGCCTTCTTTGTTGTTCAACTTCGGCTTTTGTCACTCCATTGGCCGATCACCCTTCGCTTTTTTCTCTCCTGGCGTTATTCCTTCGTTTTTTTTCTCTTGCCAAGTGAAACCCCTTGTCGGGTTTACTCTATTTTCCCTTGACTTTCTGATTTTTCGATTGATTTCTTTAGGTTTAACCGTTTAAGGTTTGATTTGGGCAGTTTTGAGGATCTGTTATCTATAGATTTGGTGATTATGAATTTGTTCGGTTTATTGTTGCTTATTTGGCACTATTTTAATTTTTTTCTTTGTTGGATTGAAATTTTTTTAAGACCTCTAATATATTAGACATAGATACTGTTACAACTTTTGTTTTTTAACCGAGGTATTTACACTTGAATGGAAGTGGATTTTAGCTTAAGTTTGAACCTTGGTATTTAAGATTGTCTTGATGGAAGTGGATTTTAGCTTAAGTTTGAACCTTGGTATTTAAGATTGTCTAGAAATTTTGATGGAAGAAGGGTGAAAGAGCAAAGAACACGGTACCCCCGTATAATCCCCCAAAAATTTCGAAAACCTATATTTTAGTAAATAACTTTTATTTGAAATAAAATTAGCTTTTAAAATTATTTATTTTAATTATTTTATAGATTTTAGAGTATGTAAATTTGGATAAGAGTATTTAATAAATTAAAAATAAATACTTTTCTATTTATCATATTATTTTATTTAAATAAATTTTCAAACTAGTATTTTACTATAATTATCCTTTTTAAGCCCATATATTTAATTATATTATTAAATAAACTTATTATCAAAAATATTACATCCTATTATTTTATAAATTTAATTATTTAAAATTTTTCATTTTTCCCACTTTCCTTTTCCCTACTTTTTCTTTTCTTTCTCCTTTCCCCTATTTCTTTTTTCCCTTCTTCCTGGCTTTGGGCCGCCGCACCCAGGCCAGCCCTTCCCCTCCCCCTTGCGCGCTGGGCCACTGGCCCATTTCTCCCCCCTTCTCCTCCTCGCACGCCCGTCCAGCACACCCGGCCCATCCCTCCTTTCTTTTTCCCCCTGGATCGGCCGACCTACCTTTTTTCTTTTCCCGTGCCGGTCCGCTCACACCTCCCCTCCCTTTCTTTCTTCTCCCACGCTCGACCGGCACCTCCTCTGCCATGGTCGAGCACGCCATGCCCGCTGCAACTGCCGCCACCTGCCACCACCATCTACCTCCCTGCTACTCCTCCTCTCTCCCCCGTCATTTTCTTTCCTATTTCGAGCCAAACCAGCTCCTGGACCACACCTCGCATGCCCCCTCCCTTTCCTTCTTCTTCCCTCTCTTTCCCCTGCCAACCGACCACCATCTGCCACCCTTCGTCCTCTCGCCGACCAGCCACTACCCCTCTCTTCTCCCTCTTCTTTTTCTTACCCTCACCAGCCTTCATTCCCCATAATTTTTGAGGCCTTTCCTCCTTCCCCGAGCTCCCTCTTCTCTCCTTCCTTCTCCCCCCATTTTCCCCGGTTTTGATCGCCACTGCCGACCGCCGCTTCCAACCACCGTTCCAACCCCCTACGCCGCCTTCTGCCACCACCTCCTACTGCCCTGCACCACCACGCCGCCCCCTCGAGCCCTACACTTCCTCCCTTCTCCACCCCTTCCTTTTTCTCCCCATTTTTCTCCCTTATCGCCAAGCCACCTGCAACCTCCCCGTTCGCCGCCGTCCGGCCACCTCTGGCGCCACCCAACCCATCGTTCGACACCCTACAACCCCCTCTACCACCCCCATGACTTACTTTCCCAAAAATAGCCCCTTAACCCTTCATTTTTCCCTCCTCTTTTCCTTCCTTCTCAGCCTCTCCACCTCAACCCACCTCGGCAACCATCTTTGCCGCCCTGCTGCCGCCGCCTCCACCGCCCTATACCGCCGGGAAACCATCCTTAGCCTCCACCTATACCCCCTCTTCACTCCTACACCCTTTCCTTGCCTCCAATCCTCCCCCATCTATCTCCTTTTCTAGCCTAAAGTCCCTAAACCGAGCCATCCCTCCTCTTTTCTATCTCACCCCCTTCAAACCCTTTCTCCTCTCATTTTGCATGAGACTCACGCTGTTCATGCAGCGTGAGCTCCCCCTTGTTTTGGAATTTATTTGGCAAAATTTTGAGGTATATTAATAATTAATTAAATTGTATTATTATTAAATACTTTTTTTATAAAGTGTTATCCTTTTAATTTCTTACTTCTAACCTAATAATTATTGATATTATTTTTAGGTGTTGAATTGCTAATTAAGCTTGAATCTTTAACCGTGATACCGGTAAGATTTGATTTTTGCGGGATTAAGGTAATCGTTAATCCTCACTTAAATACATGGAAAAACGTATGCTAGCACATTAGGAATTTTAGTATGATTTTATGCATGTTTTGTGTGCCTAGCATGATATATAGATGATTGTTTATATTGATTGATAAAAAAAAGTATGATAGCCTTTATGCCATGTGTAGGTATGATAATTAAGGAAGGAGTTTGATTTTTGATGGAAATGTTAAATGCTTATCTATGATGTATTATGTTGCTAATGCATGAATAATATTATTGTCTAAGGGTATTTTAGTGATATGCTTATGAAGTATGTGAGCTAATATATGTAGTTGCTAATGAGTATTATGTTGAATAATGACAAGTTGGTGGACTTAAATGATAAGAATGAAGTGCTAATTGATATATGAGATTTATATGTTATTTTGCTAAGTAAAAATGTCATTTATTCCTCATTATTTTTATAACATTTAATCTTTTCTCGAGATTTTCTCTTTTGGATAGATTTTGCAGGAAAAGATAAAAATGAAGAAATTCAAAGGAGAAATCAATGGAAAGAGAAAAGGAAGCAAAGAACACATCAAGAGATATGGAATCAATGGAAGAAAAGACTAGAAATGAAGAATATATATCAAAGGGAAGATTGTGTTGAAATTTCATGAAGAAATAATGAAGGAACAAGAAACACGGCCCCCCCGTGTTTCCTAAACACGGGCCGTGTTTTTCTATCAGCACACAAATTTCAGCACTTAAAAATTCAGCATTTGGTCGAGAGTTCAAGGAAAAAACACGGGGGTATTTGATATATGAGATTTATATGTTATTTTGCTAAGTAAAAATGTCATTTATTCCTCATTATTTTTATAACATTTAATCTTTTCTCGAGATTTTCTCTTTTGGATAGATTTTGCAGGAAAAGATAAAAATGAAGAAATTCAAAGGAGAAATCAATGGAAAGAGAAAAGGAAGCAAAGAACACATCAAGAGATATGGAATCAATGGAAGAAAAGACTAGAAATGAAGAATATATATCAAAGGGAAGATTGTGTTGAAATTTCATGAAGAAATAATGAAGGAACAAGAAACACGCCCCCCCGTGTTTCCTAAACACGGGCCGTGTTTTTCTATCAGCACACAAATTTCAGCACTTAAAAATTCAGCATTTGGTCGAGAGTTCAAGGAAAAAACACGGGGGTCCCGTGTTTTCTAACACGGACCGTGTTTTTCTCAAATTCTGTAACCGTTCGCGCAATGTTTCCCCGATATATTTCTAAAGTTTGAACATTCGAAAGGTGGTTCGGGGGAGTTCGAGAATGGGATTATCTCTTTCTCTCTATACTCTCTAGATACCACATGTAATTTGTAATTCCAATTCTCTTTCTCTCCATTGTATTCAATTGAACAATCAACAATCTGCAATTCAATTCGATAAGTTCTTCTCCATTCCTCTTTTAATTGCAAGTTTTGATTTTTGATTGAATGCAATTCAATTCTCTTTGTGGCATTATTATTTTTCTTATGTTTGGTGTTTCATTGTTAATTTATTTGTAAGCATTGTTGTTAATTATAGATTTTTGCCTTTAATTGTGTGTTATTGCAATTATGTAGATAGTATAAGGTAGGAGGATTTGATGACGGAATTAGGGTTTCGGATATGATAACGTATTTTGAATTCATGATTCTAAATTAAATTTAATTGAATTGATGGACGGAATTGAATGATCTCGCATCATAGATTAAGAATTTAAACTAATTAGACCGACCACCTATCTAGTTTAGATCTTAATCTACGCTAGGATAACGGAATTAACACGTAATTGTTAATTAATGTCTCTAGAGTAGCAAAAGATTAATTATTAATCTTGTCCATTAATTCGTTCGATTGCATGATCCGAGCTTGTGTGATTATGGTCGTAGTTGACTGCTTTCCATTTGTAATGCTGCCATTAATTGAATCTAGTGTTCTTAACCTAGGTTATTAATTGGTTAGATGATAAATTGAGAGCTTATTCAATTTATTAGAATTAAGAGAAGGCAAAGAGATGAATTATTATGAGTTTCTACAGGTCAACGTTAAATCATTTAGAATCTTTCGTTTCTCCATGATTATTTGATATCCTAATTCCATAATCAATGCCTTCCTGTCCTTATTAGTTAATTAGTGAGTACAATGTTTTATTATTTATCCATAGTTTAGATATTGATGATAGAATTATATGTTATTGCATAACCGGGGTTTTAACATCGATTACAGAATTATTGATTATATTCCATACCTTGTGGGTTCGACTCCTTCTTACCATATACTACGTATTTGGAAATTAGGATTTATTTATTAAATTTGTTGTGCATACGACAGTGCATCACTAATATTGGTATTTTATGTATTGGTGGTAAATTCATAAAAGTGGTGTAATAAAGGGGTTAAATGAAAATTTTATAAGTGAAAAGGGTATTTTGGAAATTTGGTAGTAAAGGAGTATTTTGGTAAATTTGAAAGAAATGGGCAAAACAGTACTTTTATAAGTAAAAGGGTATTTTGGTAATTTCAAAAGAAAGGGGTGGAATGATAATTTTATAAGTAAATGGATAAAATTGTAAGTTGTGAGAAAGAAGGGTGTTATGGTAATTTTTGAGGTAAAAGAATAATATGGTAATTTTATGATTAAATGACAAAATGATAATTTTATAAGTAAAGGGGTATTATGGTAATTTTTGGAGAAAAGGGTAAAGCGGTAATTTTGGAGTCAAAGGGCAATATAGTAATTTTATAAGTAATTGGTAAGAATGGTAATTTTGGAAGTAGGGGTAAAATAATAATTTTGGATGAAGGAGGGCATTGTGGTAATTTTTCAGGTAAAGGGGCATTATGGTAAATTTGGAGGTAGAGGGGTAAAATAGTAATTTCATAAGTAAATGGTAATATTGTAATTTTATAAGTGAATGGCGAAATGGTAATTTCATAAGGAAAGATAAAAATGGTAATTTTGGATGTAAAAGGGTAAAATAGTAATTTGTAAGAAAAAGGAGTGTTATGGTAATTTTATAAATAAAAGGATATTATGGTAATTTGGAAGTAAGGGGTAGAAGAGTAATTTTGTAAATAAAAGGATGTTAGGGTAAACTTGGGAGCAAGGGGTAACTTGATAATTATGATAACGATGAAAGATAATTTGGTAATTTAATTATGATTATAGAAGGGCAATTGGATAATTGTGATACTAGAGAAGGGTAATTTAGTAAATTAACCAATTAAAGGGCATTATGGTAATATTAAATATGGAGAAGGGTAAATTGGTAGTTATAATTATGAAGGAGGGTAAATTAATAATTGAAATTATGAAGGAGGGTAATTTGGGATTTATGATAATTGAAAAGGGTAAAAAGGTAATTATAATAATTAAGAAGGGTAGAATGGTAATTATGACAATGGAAAAGGGTAATTTGGTAATTTAACCAACTAAGGGGTAATTTGGTAATTATGACAATGGAAAAGGACAATTTGGTAATTAATCGACTAAAGGGTGAGTTAGTAATTATTTAACCTACTAAAGAGGGAAATTGGTAATCATAATATCAAAGATGGGTAATTTAGTAATTTACCCAATTGAAGGGCAAGTTGTTAATTGTAATAAAAGAAAAGAGCAAATTGGTAATCTAACCAACCAAATGTGAGACATGTTAAGTGTAGCGATTATGAGGGGTGAATGGTGATCTAAAAAGTGTAGGAGATAACTTGGTAACCTAAATTGGATAAGGGGTAATTTGGTAATTATGCAACCTAAAGGGTAATATGGTAATCTATCAAGTAAGGAAGGGATACTTAGCAATTATATAAGTAAGGGGTAAATAAGTAATTTATACCTAACATGTCGTTTTGATTGTGGAATTTCATAATATGATTCAAATAATGCTAATTAGCAAGGTAAGGGTATTTAATAGCTAGTAAATATCACGAGAACAAATCCTAGCTCGGAATTAGATGAGATTATGATGGCCTTAATGTTTCTCTATGATATCCTGGATAATCATCTGAAAAAGAAATGACTAATGATATCGGAACGATTGAAAGTGAATAAGTATTTGATTATTGTGCTTTTCGTGATCACTTTAATTAAGACACTATTACTTAAAGTGAAAGACCTCGAGATCGGGAATGGTGACTCCTTAGGGGTCACTACCCTAAGGACGTGGTTTAGTCCACGGTTATTCTGGTATTTGCTGGTGTGCCTTTATGCCCCAGCCACGCCCTACATCTTACTCTTTCTAGCTCTACGGACCTAGTTAGGGGGTATGCATACTTATGGATTAGGTGTCCTTGTCGGTAGGGTAATGAGTTAGCTTTATGCACCAGTACGACCAGTGTACCTTTGCGTCCTTAGGTTCGTGGTTGAAGGGTACTGAGTAGCTTATATGCACCGGTATGACCGGTGTACCTTTGTGTCCCGGGTTCTTGATCTCCCGTCCGAGGCAAATAAATATGATTGTTGTGCTGATTAAGGAAAGGAAAGACACTAATTACGAAAGTGAAAGATTAAAGAGCCGGGCCCAGATGACTTATGATATTGTGTACCGATCCACCAGTTATAATAGTGGCCCAGGAGCGTGTTGCCCTGGCAAGTGATTATGAGTACCGGTCCACCGGATATAATAGTGGCCCACGAGCGTTGTGCCCTGGATGATGATTTTATATATATTCCGATCCACCGGCTAAAATAGTGGGGGTCCTGAGCTCAATAAAACCAGTTATGTATGTGAATAAAGTTATGAAAAAATACTAATCACTTATAGTGGAACACCATGTGAGTCGGGGCCAGACCGGTCCACCGGCAAATAATAGTGGCCAGGAGCATCTTGCCCTAGAGACTGGTCCACCGGCAAATAATAGTAGTCAGGAGCGTTCTGCCCTGAGTGTATACTTTCCGGTCCACCGGCTATAATAGTGGGGTTCTCGCACTCACATGGATATAAAATATGAGATTGATTGAATGATGAAGGAATAATGGCTTAAGGCCCGAATGTATCGATTTTACACTATGACATAGCTTAAGGCCCAAAGGTATCGATCGTGATTTATAACTTGTTATATGTGTGATTGTTATGTATGCACCTCTAATTTTATATGTATATAGCTTACATTATGTGTTGCATTGTGGGCATGTCTTTAAGTGTGGTATTAAAGGGTTACTCAGTACCGTAGTACTGAAGGGATTCCCTTTGTGGGGCCCCTGCCTATTCAATAGGCAGTGCCCTTATAGATCTTTTCAGGTGCTACTCAAGTGGGCCACGGGAAAGAGAGTAAGGAATTATCCGGTATCGTTAGGGTTTTCTCTTTCTCTTTTAAATTTCTGGTTTTTAATGTTATGTTGTCACTGTAACCACCATTGGTCTTGTTAACGGTTTGATGCGCTACTCTGATTTAAAAATAGATTGTAAATTGTGTTTTACACGTTTAGCCTTAGCACTTAGTACTGGAATGGTAGGAGTGAACCGGTCTAGTACTAAGTGTGGTAGTAATACTCCCAAAGTTCATGGTTTATTAATTTGCTTCGGCTAATTTTCTTTTTAATTAACAAAATTTTTTAGTAGTGAATTTTGGGGGTGTTACACCCCGTGTTTCCTAAACACGGGCCATGTTAAAATTTTAGTTTTTTTTAAATCCAGAATTTGGCAGAGAACTCAGAGAAAAACATGGAGGTCCCGTGTTTTTCTTAAATTTTATAACCGCTCACACGACCTTTTTTCTGATATATTCTCTAAAAATTCTGGGTTTGGGGATCAGTTTTTCGGATTCGAAAAAGTTGAATGTTCTCTCTTTCTCTATTCTCTCTAGAAAACACATGTACTTCACAATTCCAACTTCCTTTATCTTTCTTGTATTCTATTGAACAATTGACGGTTTGCAATTCAAGTGATAAGTTCTTCTCCATTCCTTTCTCAATTGCAAGTTCTGTATTTTGATTGAATGCAAGTAAAGTTTCTACAATTGCGTTTTTATTTCTCTTTCTTTTAGTGTGTTATTACTTCTTTATTAGAGATTACTTGTATTAATTATAAGTTATTGCATGTAATAGTGTGATCTTACAATTATACAAACAGTAGAGTAAATAAAGTAGGGTAGGATGATTTGAGGATGGAATTATGTTTCAAATATAACAACATAATTTGAAAGTTGGTTCTATATGAAATTTAATTGAATTAATTGATAGAATTGAATGATTTCGTATCATAGATTAAGAATTTAAACTAATTAGATTGATCACCTATTTATTTTAGAACTTAATCTCCGCTAGGACAACGTAATTAATATATAATTATTAATTAACATGTCTAGAGTAGCAAAAAGGTTAATTGTTAATCTTGTCCATTAATTCGTACAATTGTATAATTCGAGCTTATGTGGTTATGGTTGTAGTTGACTGCTTTCCATTGGTAATGCTGCCATTAATTGAACCTAGTATTCGTAACTTAGATTATTAATTGGTTAGGTGATAAATTGAGAACTTATTTAATTTATTAAAATTAAGATAAAGCAAATAGATGAATTATTATGAATTTCTAGAGGTCAACATTAAATTATTTAGAATCACTCTTTTTCCATAAGTATTTAATACTTTAATTCCATAATCAATTCATTCCTATCCTCATTCATCAATTAGTGAGTAAAGTTTACTATAGTATAGAATTAGTGATAGAATTAATGAAATTGTGTAACCGGGGTTCTAACATCAATTACAAACTTATTGATTAAATATTATTCCTTGTGGGTTTGACTCCTTCTTACCATTTACTACGTATTTGGGAATTAGTATTTATGTATTAAATTTGTTGTGTATACGACATCGCATCAGGTATTGCCCTTTATGGGATTGATACCTTCTGATTTCTTTCTCTAAGCTCAAAGAAGAGTTTGGTTGTTGCTATCATTGCTCTCATTTACCAATAATCATCAATATTAGCTATAAGCTAGTGTAAGTAGAACTGACTTGGATGATTCTGAATGCATATTGCATAGAGTTTGTCATGCAATATCATTCTTTCTTGATATTGAAGACCAAATGTTCCACTCTCTTCTTGCTAGAGTTACTATGATTTTTGCTACCATTAACCTCTTCCTTGTCACCATACTTATGTTGGTATCGTGTATGTTTTTATGCTATTTTTTTATAACTTTTTTCCTAGTTTTTTAGTGTGCTTGTTATCCAAGCATATTATGCATTGTCTTATACTCTTCGTGTTCCACTTATATATATATATATATATGCCATTGATCTCTTTCTTTTGATACAATTAGTGAAAGAAAGCTTAACAAACAACTTGGTCACACTCCTTCCCAATTTTACGTCGATGCCTTGCTTAAAATCTTGGTGTCTTGTTTGTATTGTTGTTTGATCTTCTTCCCTTCGTAAGATTATCACTCTTGTGCCATGTCGACTACTTTACATCTTGATTAGATAACTCGAAATGTGTTATAGATAGATTTTTATTTTCTCTGTTCTCTTATTTGGTGGGAGGCTTATGTGATGACTTGTGATTCACTTGTGACTATTAGTTGCTCATTTTAACCTTGGTTACCTATTATTGGCATGAGAGAAAGAGAGTGAACATTATAGTTCCTAGTTAGATTGATCATTTGCATTATTTAATTCAGCCATGGATGAATATTATGAATGTACAATCATTGAGTTTACTTTATTTCAATATTATTTTGCTCTCTTCTTTAATGATCATTAGCTGGAGCTTACTCCATAGAACCAACAATCGACAGTGTATCATGTATTCAAAATATAATAACATCTAGGTTTTCTTATATATTTAGATAATTAATTTCTATCCCACTATGGATAAATAATGAAGTAGCAAGTTCTTATCTTGTTTAGGATCTACACCATCTTCATCAAATACTACACATTAGACTAAATCAAGACATCAAAACTTTGTTCAATTATGTGTTGAGAAGGTTAATAAAGGTAATTTCTCTAGTTCAAGTTTTAACAAGATTAAACAGTCTAATATTATTAATGGTTTTAATAGGCTTGAAAATATGCAATATGAACAAGTTTAATTGAAAATTCATGTTACCTTAAAAAAATTCACTAAGCATAGGTCAAACTTAAAAGCAAAACTGGACGTGGGAAATCCCCAATTACATATGAAGTTACTTGTGAGGAGGATAGATAAACGACATTTATTCAAGAAAATTACAACTATTATTTTATTATTATTATGATATATAGTGTGTAATAAGTTTATTTTTTTTATTCTAGAATAATTCAATTTGTAAATACTTTTGTAAAAAGCCAATTGGCCATTTAGATGAGCTTATTTTAATCTTTGGTGGTACTCATGCAACCAAAGAACATTCATGGGCTCCATCTCTAGGGACTCACCCAAGTTTTGATAAGGACGATAAAGAACTACTAACAAGTATTGTGGGTCCTTCTAAATTCCAAAGAGCCATTGAGATTTAGGATTGTGATTCTAGTGATTTAGATGGTGTGACATGCCAAAAAGAAAATTGAAGCAACAAACATTGTCAGAGTCAACAATCTAGTTCTTATAAGATAAATGAATCAGCCAGTAAAAAACTTGATAATATGTTGTTACAATTGTGTGAATAAACATTTAAGAGTAACAATGATCCTCCTTTTCCAACACCTTAATCCTCAACAACCCCCACCATAAAATAACGATTAGCTATTCTAAATGCCTTGGCCAATGAAATTTTTGATGAGTTATTTGACCTAAATACTTATGCTTTTAAGGATTTTGATAACAGAGATACAAGGATGTATATGGATCTTGAAATATGTAATGTTTCGTTGAAAGATTTAAGATATCCACCTAAGAATTGATAAGGGGACATTAGGTTATTACGGTAGTTTGTGAAAGACTAATATTGTTTGAGGGGTTTTTTTTATCTTTGTAAAATTGTAAAGTATAACTTCTCTTGTTTATGTTGAACTTATTTAATTTTCTTAAGTTGTGACTCCTAGTATTTTAGAATGGGTAATATTATATATCAATTTACTAATTTTATTTATTCATTCTTTAAAGCATAATACTTAAAATGTTATATTTATTAGCCATATTATCCATTACTTAATGGACTATCTTTGATAGACCTTTGGTTGAGCGATCAATTACATATCATACTTGCTTATATAAGCTTTGAAGTATTAATGTTCTTAGATCAAGAATGTAAATGTTGTTTATTGTATAGAATTTGAAATAGCTTTTGGTGGGATCTAAGATTATATTTTATACATTCTTATTGATTCCATATATATTGGGTGTATGTATAATATAAGTGATGCTTTGATTTTGTATAGATGGATGGTTAGAAAAAGAAGAATAAGAAGAAGAGAGACTACTCCTACTTTTACTTGTAGTACAATATTAGGGCAAAAATAAGAAAGATATCTATTGAGAAGCAAAATTATTTGGATGATTCTTAAATGGGTTGCCAATTTGTCTAAGGCATACTAAATGCTCATGATAAGCTATGTCACAATTTATTTAGAATGAAGAATGATGATTTTCTTTGGTTATCAAAATTTTTGAGATCAAGGAGTTTAATAAGTGATAATTATAATGTGATTGTTGAAGAGCAATGAGCAGTTATATATATATATATATATATATATATATATATATAATTGGCCATAATGAAAGGAAAGGAGTTGTGTAAGATTGATTTCATTACTATGGAGTGACCATTAGTAGATACTTCAACAATGTTTTAATTGTTATACCTAAGATTGCTAGTGAGATTAAATGCTTCATTGAAGCCTTAACGAGGTCCCTCCTAAGATCAAAAATAATTTGAGGCTCTGGCCCTATTTTAAAGATTATGTAGGAGTGATAGATGGGCCACATATCGATTCTTATGTTCCAAAGAATAAGTGAACGTCATATTGTAATTGTAAATAAATGTGTTCCCAAAATGTGATGACAGTTTTTTTTTATATGATATTCACATTTGTAGAAGTTGGATGGGAGGGGTCGACTCATGATTTTTGGATATTCCAACACTATATTTGAGATCCCAACAAAACTTTTCTCATCTACCTCAAAGTAAATATTACATTATCTAATATATTATGTATAAAACATTATGGTTGAATGATATGAACTTGCATATTGTATAGATAGTATATTATGTGGTTAATTTAGATTATCCCAATATGTTAGGCTATCTTGCTCTATTTAACGATACAATGTATCATCTATCCAATTTTTAAAGAGTTGATATTCCACAAGAAAAAGATGAGTTATAAAATCATTTACACTCTTTGGTGCGAAAGGTGATTAACTAGCACTACTTTGGCATTTTGAATGTTTGTTTTTCTATCTTAAAGAAAATGCCAAATTATATCTTGGAATAATAAATTTTCATTGCCATTGGAATAATGACAATCTATAATTTTATTACGTTGAATGGAAGAGATGATTATTATTTGATTATTTTTTTAGCAAATAAATGAAAATAGTAGGCATCGGGATGATGGACAACATGTAAATGGTAGAAATGGTATAGCAATGAAAATTGTACAGTGTAGGATTATAGATAATATTTACCATACTCGTCATTAAACTATTTATTTTATGATATTTATTATAAATGTAAAAATGCTCATTATATAGCATAATCTTTGATTATATCACCCTATAAATTTTAGATATTAGTAAATTTTATAATTTTGTTTAGTGATGTTTATATTTGTTTTCTTATTCTAGACTATTTTCGAAAATTCCAAGCCTTATTTTCATGTAGTTTTCAGCTTTATAGGATAGTTCCTGTGTTATTACAATCATTAGTACCTTACAATATCTTTATAAATTTTTATAGTTTTTTATTATAATTTTTTCATGCTTCATATGATTTTTAATGTTTAATATTAAAAACTTGTATAATATTATTAGCAAAAATATAGATATAGGACGATAAAAATAAAGATGGAAAATAAAAAGTAAAAACAAATAAAAATAAAAATCAAATACTGATGAGGTATAGAAAATATTTTTTTGTATTAATTACTTATAAAAAAATAAAAATAAACACATATTTTATTAATAAAGTATTTCTTGAAAATTAATTTTCTAAAAGTAATTTTTTATCTAAAATTGATTATTAAAAATAAATAATACCAAACAGGAGCTTAAATACTACTAGAGTCCATCTAAATTGTTATTATATTTATTTTGGTCATTGATTTATAAAATAAAAAAAAGTTTAAGTCCCTGTAATTTTATGCATTTGTTAAGCTAGGCATTCATCTTTCTGTATAACTTATAGTAATAAGTTAGAACATTTATTTTCATTCTAATGGCTAATAGGTTGTCTAGTGCTAATTTGCCCATCTTAATCACTTTAGCACACTTGAGTTTAAATTAAATTAATTATTATTTTTTCTACTCTCCGTTATCATCGTCGTCAACTTACATTGTGCAGCCTATTGCATGGTCTAACACTGTATAACAATTGCTATATTTTTTTTTATAAAAAATTCTTCTAATTAATTAAGTAAAATATATCATAATATTTATAAATAGAAATCTATAGTAATATACTTTTGACAATAAATGGTGAAAAATTATTACATTAATAGTGAAATATATTTTTTTAAGTAGAATAATGATGAAAAATCATATCGTTGGTAAAATATTAGTACATTATTGGTAGAATATCTGTTTTAAGTAGAAGAATAGGAAAATAAAATCGCTCATAAGAATTAGTACATTAGTATTGAAATATCAATATAATAGTTGTAAAAGATCAATCTAAGTATAATAGTAACGGTGAAAGATCAGTATATTTGTGGTGAAAGATCAATTCACTAATAAAAAATAGTATATTAGTGTTGAAAATTTAGTATAATAGTGGTAAAAGATCAATAAGTTATTGGTAAATACTCAATTTTAAGTATAAGAATAGAAAAAAAAATCAATTTGCTGGTTAAAAACTAGTATATTAGTGATGAAAGATCAATTTAAGCAAAAAATGGTAAAAAAAAAAATAATACAGTAGTGATGAAATATTATTACATTAGTGATAAAATATCAATACCTTAGTGGTTTAAAATCAATGTATTGGTGGTTAAAGATTAATTTTAAGTAGAATAATGGTAAATGTCAACTCACTAATGAAAAATGGTACATTAATAGTGAAAAATCTATAATATATTAAGTATAATAGTAATATTGGTGAAAGATTAATTTGATGGTGCAAAATCAATTCATTAGTATTGAAAAATTAGTACATTAGTTGTGAAATATTTGTATATTAGTGATAAAATATCACTTTTAAGTAGAATAATGATAAAAGATCAACATACTAGTGAAAAATTAGTTCAACGATAGTAAACTATTAGTGTAATAGTAGTGAAAGATAATTAAATAAATGATAATATATATATATATATATATATATATATATATATATATATATATATATATTTGTGGTGAAACATTTAGTAAAATTAGAGTGTTAACAAATTAATAAAATAATAATAATAAATGTATATAAAAAAATTTTAATTAAAAATATATCAATATAAATATTAATTTATATATTCTATATATCAAACTAGTACTTTCATGGTTTGACAACTTTAAAATTAAAAAATAATAAAAAATCACATCAGATAAGTAATATTTCCTGCCAAGAATATTTAAAATTTGATTCCACATCTGCAAAAATGAAAGTTAACTATTGAACATTTAGTAACTAAAATTATATTTGATAGGTATGATTCCACCTTCAAAGTGAACAACGAAAACTAAAAAAATGCAAATTGATCTTTAATTAAAGAGAAAAATAAAGTAAAACACATCTGAAGAAAGAATCAAATTGATACCAGCCCATTTCCATTTTTATTTTGCCAATTTCCATTTCTATTTCATATTTTCCAAATCATATTATCTAGTTGGCATTTTTTTTATTTTGTTAAGATAAATTATGTTATTTGTCTATGCGTTTGTTGAGAAATAGTTAGCCATGCATTGGAGTGGGCATAGGGAGCCCGAGCACTATATAAATATATGTAGTTGAAGATGGAGATGATAGAGAGTATATATACATACACACTCCTTCTTCTACACTTTTCTCTGCTTCACTCTTCCTTTTCTTCTCCTGCATTCCTACATTTCTCACAATGTTGATACTCGATCGACCCTTCTGCATTAGTGGTTGATCCGATTTATATACATACTGAAGATGTAATACCAGTTCTAACTCTTCATTCATGACTTGATTAACTTGATTTGATTTTCCAAAATTCAAAGGTGAAAATGTAAATGAATGGCTCTATATATGTGAGCATTTCTTTTCTCTCGATAATACAATAGAGGAGGCCAAGGTGAAATTAGCAACAATTCATATGGAAGGGAAGGCATCACACCATGACGAGTGGTAGAATCGACCGAGAAACTGTACCATGGGAGGAATATGCTATGATTGTTGCTGAGAGGTTTGGTCCTATTTATGACGATCCCATGTTTAAATTAATGTCACTAAGGCAGACTACTAGCAAAGATGAGTATGTTGACCAATTTGAAGCTATTGTCACTCGAGTAGCCTTGATAGATGAGTATAAGATAGTTTGCTTCCTTAATTGATTAGACATGGATATCTAGATGCATGTTCGAATGTTCAATCCCAAAACTATACAATATGCTAATCAATTGGCTAAATTGGTTGAGTTAGTCCAACAACATAAGTAGGGGAGGTTCCTTCGATCCAAACAATCCCTATGTATATCCAAACCAACCATTCAACCACAATCTCAACCACAGAGCCTGCCTCCACTTCTGGAATAACCCAAGAAGCCTGCCTTCACCCTCACTAGAAACTCTACAAGTAATCTACTTGACACACCTTATAAGAGATATACTCAAGCACAATTGGATGAAAGAAAAGCTAAGGGCCTGTGTTTCTTTTGTGATGAACTGTTTACTCTAGGGCCCTAATTCAAACATAAAAGGGCTTGGTTATATGCAATAAAGGTCGAGGATGAATCAGGGGAAGAGATCAAGAAGAATGACGAAACTAATGAAACTCAAGGCCGTCACATATCAATGAGTGCCATAAATGGATCCCCTTATTTCCAAACTGTGAGGGTAACTAGCCACCATGGGAAGAAGTCTTTACCAATCTTGATTGATAGTGGCAGTACACACAACTTTGTGGATGCACAAACGATTAAAATTTTGGGATGGAAAATGGAGCCTATAAAACCCACGGCAGTTTCGGTGGCAGATGGTAATAAGCTGCAAATGTTAGCTATTTGTAGGAAATTTTTATGGCACATGCATAATACTATTTTTATAGCTGATTGTATGGTGCTTCCATTGGGATTTTGCGACGTGATTTTGGGGATTCAATGGATGAATACACCAGGTCCAGTTCTAAGGGACTTTCAGTAGCTTCAAATGGAATTTAAATTTGACAGGAAGAAACATGTACTCAGGATATCTACCACTTCTAAATAGAAGACAATTGAGGGAAATGGCCTATCAAAAGCGATACAACAAGGGGAAACTATCATTAATTTAGGTATGCAAAAAGGAGATGGATGTATCCCCTACACAGCTATCTATGGTAGGTGACAACAAGCTAATTGATTCTCTTAATGGGTTACTTGATGAATATTCTACCCTATTTGAGGAGACTACTAAATTGCCACCCAATAGGGGTATGTTTGACCAAACAATTCCTTTGATTGCTAATGCCACTCTTGTTTCAAAAAGACCTTATAGATACCCTACATTATAAGAAAATATCATTGAGCAATTGGTGAGGGAAATGATAAATAAGGGTGTCATACATCATAGTGTCAATTCGTATGCATCTCCTGTGGTGTTAGTGGGAAAAAATATGGGAACTGGAGGTTGTGTGTGGATTACAAAGATTTAAATGGCCAGAATATCAAATATAATTTCCCTATACCACTATCGGATGACCTTTTGGATGAACTAGGAGGTCTTGCTTTCTTTTATAAATTGGATTTGAGATCCAACTACCATCAAGTGAGAATGTGTAGGGAATAAATATATAAGATTGCATTTAAGACTCATGAGGGGCATTATGAGTTCCTAGTGATGCTATTTGGCCTCACAAATGCCCCTGCTTATTCCAAACAATGATGAATTAGGTGTTCAAACCATATTTAAGGCGATTTGTGCTAGTTTTCTTTGATGATATCTTGGTCAATAGTTTTGATTTGGAATCTCACCTTTAGCATTTAAGGTCAGTCTTTCAGATTTTTCAAGTTAATGTTTTATATCTAAAGAAAAGCAACTGCTCCTTTGCTGCATTGTAGGCGGAGTACTTAGGCCACATTATTTCTGTAGATGGAGTAGCAACCGATCCATCCAAGGTAGAAATTGTGTCTAATTAGACCAAACCAAAAACTCTAAAAAAACTAAGGGGATTTTTGGGGCTGACAGGATATTACAGGCAATTTGTAAAGAATTATAGTGCCATTGCAAGGCCATTAACAATTTTATTAAATAAAAACCAGTTTGGCAGGGGGCTTGGTGCCCAACTGGCTTTCGACAAGCTAAAGTATGCCTTATGCTCAGCCCATGTACCGACATTACTTGACTTCAATAAGATATTTGTGGTCGAAATAGATGCTTCCCTGGGTGGCGTATATCAACATCATATTGCATATATCAACAAGGCTCTAAGCTCATTGAATTAGGCCAAGTCAATATATGAGAGGGAGTTATTGGCAATCATGTATGTTGTAGAACAATGGGGGGCTTATTTGATGGATAGAAATTTCATCATTAAGATAGACCAAAAGAGCATAAAATATTTGTTGGAGTAGAAAATCACCATACCTCCACAATAAGGTATCTTATCCAAGCTTGTGGGGTTTTATTTTAAGATCAAATATAAGAAGGGGCATGAAAACAAGGCAGCTAATGCTCTCTCCAAATCCACCAACTTAGAAATGCTAGCTACGACAATGGAAGAAGAGGCACCTAACATATGAAAATTTATGTAGGAATCTTGGTCCACTAACCCTAGATTGCAAGCTTTAATACAAGCTATCAATGACAATGTAGGATATCACCCTCATTATACATGGGTTCATAACCAACTTAGAAGAAAGGGAAAATTGGTGGTAGGTGATTATCCATTCTTAAAGGCTCTCATCCTGAAGTGGCTCCATGATTCACCTATAAGAGGACATTTGGGCCAAGATGCTACTACACAGCAGGTCAAGGCACTATTTTATTAGAAGGGGTTAAACAAGGATGTGCGTAATCGCAATGTATGTCAAACTTACAAATATGACAATGGTGCTTTTTACAACCCTTGCCATTACCAAAAGGGGTATGGTATTCCATTTTGATGGATTTCATAGAAGGACTACATCCTTCCCTCCATAAGGAGGTTAATTTTGTTGTTGTTGATTGATTGGGCAAATCAACTCATTTCATTCCCCTTAAACACCCTTATACAGCCCTAACTGTGGCTCAATTGTACCTCAAAAATATCTTCAAGCTGCATGGACTCACTGATTAGATAGTTTCAGATAAAGACCCTATATTTCTCAGTGATGTGTGGACTTAGTTCTTCAAGCTCTAGGGAGTCGAATTACTGAGATCATCAGCCTATCATCCCTAGACGAACAGAGGTTGTCAACCACTGTTTGGAGACTTACCTCCATTTCATGTGTTAGATTTTTTCAGCCACATGGAGCAAATGGTTACCTTTGGCTAAATGGTGGTATAATACTCCCTATCATTCTTCTATGCAGTCCTCCCCTTATGAAATTTTGTATGGCTAGCTACCACCCTTGCATTTGCTAAATTTTCTAGGAGAATCACTTAATGCAACAGTCAATAAGACCCTGTAGTATCATGAATTTCTAATGAAGACACTCAATTCCCAATTGTTAAGGGCATAGAACAGGATGGTCCAGATTTCCAACAAGAAAAAAAGTAAACGAACCTTCCAGCTTGGTGATTTCATTTTCTTAAAACTTTAACCATACAAGCAAGAGATAGTTTCTTGCCAACCTAATTGTAAGATCTGTCCTAGATATTATGGACTCTATTAAGTGATAGAAAATATTGGATTAGTGGCTTACAAATTACAATTGCCTCCCGGATCACATATTCATGATGTCTTTCATGTATCGCAACTCAAACCATGCCATAACCCCAAAAATTTGCTAGCAAAACCGATTCTCAAAGGAGATCCAATGTTCAAATGTGTCTCGGAAGCTATCATTGATAGGCAAATGGTTCCAATTCATATTTTCCACTTGATATTTAGTTGGCATTTGTGTTATTTTGTTAACATATTTTGTTATTTGTCTATGGGTTTGTTAAGTAATAGTTGGCCATGCATTGGACCAGGCATAGGGAGCCCAAGCACTATATATATATATATATATATATATACACACACACACACACATACACTCCTTCTCCTGCACTGTCTCTGTTTCACTCTTTCTTTGCATTCCTACATTTCTCACAGTGTTGATGCTCAATCAACCTTTCTACATTGGTGGTCGATCCTGCTAAATTCTTTGAAGCCTTTGTTGATATGAAGTTGTATCAAAATTGATGCTAAAATTAACTAGGGAAAAAATAAAAAGGAAGGCAATGCCAAGCTTATAGAATATATGGTCGAATACATGTTTCAAGAACTTAAAAATGAATCCGTGATTTTTTTCCTCTGGACAAGTCACAAAACCCTCATTTTAAACAAGAAGAAAAATCTTTTTTTAGGTTATCTTCTCCTTCCCCTTTAGAAAAAAATATTAAAAAATACTAAAAAATTCCAAATGAATTGTCCAAAATCAACCAAGGACACATAACCCTCTCACCAATGCCTAATTAATCAATCTCAATTGGAATTTTTGGCATAAATAGAATCCGAGAGCAGAATCAATTGAATGGGTTTATTGTACAGCAACAACATCTTCAATTTGTTAATGACAAAATTTTTGAAATAGATAACCATCATTTTTATAAATTCGTGATAATTAATGACAGAGGATATTTAGAGAGGAGAGGAGAGAGGGTTATTAAACTCAGGGTTAATTGAACTTGGAATAGATATATTATGATGTAGTTATGGATTATTAGAGAGATCATAAGTAATTAGAGGAGAATGGTGATTGTAGGTTAAAGAGACAAATTGAGGACCAACTTATTATTATTACTTAAATCTTAAGTGTTTTTTACTCAAGACCAAGGGATGGAGCAATTAAACCTTAACCTAGCATGTTGGAAACTTAAAATATTGTCTCTTAAGATAAAGTAAACAAAATATATATCAATGGACTAGAATAACAGTCTGTTTGGTTTTAGAAAACTGTCTGGGAAAGAAAAAAAATTCAAAGAAAACCATTTTAGGATTTTTTGGTTGATCGGAAAATATTAAGGAAAAAAATCAAGAAGAAACTAATAAAGAAAGTTATACTAATCAATTTTCCTCTTATAAATTAGAAAAAAGTTGGATCTTTTCGTGGAAAAAATAATCGGAAGTCCAACCCGACATTTTTTTTCTTCCGTTGTCATCTTCTTCGTTGCAACCTATGACATTTTTGCCTCTACTTCGTCTCTCTTACTCATTCCTCCTCATTATTTTTGTTTATATACCTTATTTTGTGCTTCAAATCTGAATTTTGGAAGTTGTTGGGAGAGGATCTGAAAGTTTAAAATCCCAAATCTGCTATCCATAAAATTATTCAAAGATTATTCACTTTGAAAGACAATTGCAGTGCTCAAATTTGGAATTCCATCACTTCTTAGAGATGCTGGTGGTGGAGGTGGTCGTCGCCCAACTCACTGGAAATGGAGGAAGAGATGAGGAGGATGAAGGGAAGAAGAGTGGCAGCGGTAGGTGGAGCATAACAATCTTGTTGCTCGAGCCTCGCTGTGTCCAACTCGTCCGTTGGAGCTTACTAGAGGGTAAAAATGACTAGATCTAAAGGGCAAAGGTGGGTAGAGGAGGATGGAGTGGTGGTGTGGTGCTGCCATTCGAAGAGAAGGGAAGGTAAGAGCAGGTTGGGGCACAGGAGACAAAAGGAGGAGAGAGAGGGTGATGAAAAACAAAGATCGGTCATTACGTTATAGGCATTTTTTTTCTTTTTTTCCCCCTATACATACTAATACAAATAAGAGGTTATAAATATCTAATTATAAATAATAATTTTATTAGAAATTTATTTAATAGAAATCATTCCTTAAATTGTAATTACCAACATGTGGTATGCCTAGTTACCTACCACTTATAATTAATCCGAGTATGCTAATAAATTTTTTAGTTAGATTTATATATATGACAAATATTTTAATTTCATATAATTTATATTTATATTTGTGTACTAGTGTCAAACTAATTAGCTAGATTGTATAAGTGAATTATTATTATTATTACCTTTTTATTTAAAAATAAATATAGTTTTTATATATTTTGATAAATAAATTGTAGTAAAAAAGTGGACATAGGAGTATTAAGAATCTTAATAAAATATAATATTTTAATTTTAATTAAATATATAAAAGTATTCAAATAATAACATTCAATTTTATTTAGAATTTTCTTTCTATAAATCAAACACTAAAAATACTTTTCAAGAATTTAATTTTCTATAAAAAATTTTCCAACAATTAAATAAAGAAAAAAATTATTTTCTTTCCTTTATATTTTTTTTTTACTTAATTTTCTTCGAACCAAATAGAGTCTAAACGTTTTAGATATTCTAAACTAAAATAAACTAAGCTAGATGGACTAAAATACTATTTAACTCATGAATAGGAATATAGGATGAGGGGCAGGAATCAAGCATGACCATTTTGACCGCAAAACAGGAACAGAATGATGAAAAGATCAAGGGAAGGAGGAATTAAAAATTGATCTCATAGGGGTGGAGACTATAATTTCCTTCCTTTTAAGATAAAACTAGTTATATTTCCCCGTGCAATGTACGGGTGGTGTATTAATTATTTATATATTATTATATAAAAGATGAATAGTTTAATAATTTAATTAATATGTATGAGATGAATAGTTGGTTGTATATGTTCAAGTAATTAATTAATAAAATACTTAATTAATATGTATTGTTTGACATATGTGCAGCAGATGAATAGTTATATGCCTTTATTGTATGTAGGATATGAATAGTTGTGTTGTATTAATGATAGAAGATGAATAGTTGTATGAATTTGTTGTTCGCATGAGATGAACAGTTACATTCATATATTCATTAGTTTGACAATTCAATTAATATGCAGGAGATAAATAGTTGGTTGCATATGTTCAAGTAATTAATTAAGAAAATACTTGATTAATATGTGTTGTTCGACATATGTGCAACATATGAATAGTTACATTCATATATTCAGTAGTTTTACAATTTAATTAATATACAGGAGATAAATAGTTGGTTGCATATTTTTAGATAATTAAATAAGAAAATTATTGATTAATATGTATTGTTCGACATATGTGCAATAGACGAATATCTTAATTAATACGTAGAAGATGAATATCATTATGCAACGTAAGAAATGAATAGTTTCACAAATCAATTAGTATGCAGGAGTATTTCATCATTTATTTGACCTTATTAATTAGTAATAATATATGATTAGTAATAATAGGTATAGTTTAGGAAGAAAAATTTTTCTGTATATTGCCTACCAAACAACTCTGTTTTTATATAATAACCAATGTTGTCGTTCTTTTATTAGTTTTTTTAATAATAATTATATTATTAATCATGATAATATTCATAATAGTAATAATCAAATATATTAATATTCATTATTATCATAATAATTATCATTATTATATTATAAATTATGATAATAGTAATTATCAAAATTATATAAATAATTATATTAGTATTAATTGTATTGATAGTTATAATTATTATAGTTATATTAATAATAATAGTCATATTATTAATAATAAATAATAAAATTATTATTATAAATAATAATAATAATAATAATTATTATTATTATTATCATATTTGACTGATGTTGATCTAACCTTAAAAAAAATAATACTTCATTAAAATTAGTTATATGTATTTTCTAGTTGTATTATATTAATGGCAACAGATGCATATGTGTTGGTCGACTGGTTTATGTACTTTATTTGGTGTATTAATTATTTATCAATTATTTATATATTAATATGTAGGATATGAATAGTCTGAAAATTCAATTAATACATATGAAATTAATAGCTGACTGCATATGTTTAGGTAATTAATTAAAAAATGTTTGATTAGAAAATATTTGATTAATACTTTATTAAAATTAGTTGTTCGACATATGTACAACAAATTAATAGTTATATGCATTTGTTACACATAGGAAATAAATAGTCGCATTGTATTAATGAATATATGCATGTGAAGCAAATGAATATGCACTTTGGTGTATTAATTATTTATATATTAATATGCAAGAGACGAATAGTCTAATAATTTAATTAATACGCAGGAAATAAATAGTTTTCTACATATGTTTGAATTATTAATTAAGAACATATTTGATTAAAAATATATAATTAATACTTTATTAAAATTAATTGTTTGACATATACGCAACAAATAAATAGTTATATACGTTTAATACACATAAAAGATGAATAGTTATATTATATTAATAAATAGTTATATTAATTGATCTCATAGGGGTGGAGACTATAATTTCCTTCCTTTTAAGATAAAATAAGGATATAGGTCATCGGTCTGTAGACACCTTCATAACTAACTTAATTCAAAATAAAATATAGAGAATGAATATTTTAGATATTCAGAGACCAAATTAAACATGAGGGACGGAACGCCATTTAACTCACGAATCTAACGAGGCATGACCAATTTGACCATAATGACGAAGAGACCCAATGATATATGCAAACTTTATTTGATCTATTGTTTTTGTATTAAATTTTTTTTTCTTTTATTATAAAAAAATAGTTTAAAATCTACTTAAATAAAATTAATAAAAAAAACTAATATGATCCTAAAATATTTAATTTTAAATATAAAATATTATATATATATAATTATAATTATATTAATATATACACATAATTATATACAAATATACATATAGTATTCTTTATTTATATATATAAATTAAATATAAAAAAATTTACAACTTTAAATAATTTTACTTGTCTGCATTCCCCATTTTTATATTACAAATATATTTTATAATTCTTTTTATTTTATCAACGCAACAAGGACAGACGCACGTATGGGCTCTCAGGATATGTTTCGTATCAATCTCAATGTCACCATCGAATGCGTAACTGAACAGACGGCAGACGACATCTAAGACAAGACAAGGTAGGAAAAGGGCGCCTTTCGAACCTAAACCATAAATATCATTCAATAATTGAAACAAAGTTCATTTCATTCACAAATTTCGACCTGCTACAAGATGTAAAAGTCGTTATTGATAAGTGATAACTTTCAAAACAAGTTGCATCAAACAGTTCGGTGATAAGTTAATTACTATTCACGAATTTGAGAGGGAAGCTAGTTTCACTCGCTTGTAGGTTTAATTACGACTGGAACCAGGGGATTGGGCACTTATACGGCTGTAAATAAGCTAAGGGATTGAGATCGATATTCCATTTGGTTTGGAGCGACCGAAACTTACTTTCAAATTTATTTATTAAACGAATGGAATTCAAAAAAATTTGTTTATTTTATAATTTTGACACTCAAAACTCATTTATCTATAACCCTAAGCACCGATCAGAACAAAAACAAAGAAGCAAATATAGAGTAAGAAATAACATTCATCCATTAGTCATACGATTACAGGTACTAGCAAGCGGCGTCATGAGATAACAAAAAACACACACTATTAATACTAACTTAGCCTTGTTGATTATTACTTATATATATATATATTCTTATACACACACCCAAACCCAGAAAGGCCGGAAAACATAACGAAACAGAACAAACATAACACCAGGGAATAGTAGCACCGAACATACACGCTCAGGTTACTTTATAAATATCTCATCGTCGCAAACACGATTAACAGACTACTCAATCAATTATTTCATAGGATCCATACGATCATTAGATGATATCATCGCTCTTGCTTCTTTTTTTTTTTTTTTTTTTTTTTTCCCCTAATCAATCTTAGATTCACTTGCAGGTGCAGGGGTCGCACTTGCAGTCAGCTCCGCACTTGCAGCCTCCATTCTCAGCTCCGAATCCCATCTCGGCTCCATCGGCGTATCTGAATTTCAATCACACATCTATTGATTAGGAAACACTACTACTCGTGACAGAAGTTCAGCAAATTGAATACCAGGAAAATCAGGAAAAAATCCTAAAAATCTAATCGAAAATATTAGGAAAAAAGGAAAGAAAATCGACGAAATAGAGATGCGAGGATAGAGAAAATCAGGAATACTCACGTTGTTTTGGGAGCAACTCCGGTGATGAGAGCCACGTTGTCGCTGCTTGTCTCGGTGTAGCCCAAGCTAGGGTTCATCTTGCATCTGCATACAACACAAAATTCCATTAACGTCAGTTTCCGCCATCATGATATCAGATCCACACGTACATCATAAAGAGAAGAGGATCGAAGAATAAACATGAGTTTCCAGGTGAATTTCACAATCCAGTGAACGGAATGGAAAACGTATCGACAGACACAGAAGCCTTAAAAATTAAAATGGAAGTAGCAAAACTAGAAAGATGAGGATGAAAACTTACCCTCCGCAGCCGTTGCCGCACTTGCAGTCAGCGCCACAACCACAGTTTCCGCCACAGCACGACATTTTTTGTGATAAATTCAAACTTACGAGAAATCCCTGGCTATCTGAGAAGGAAAAGGATCACAAGGCTTACGAATGACGAAATCACACTGCAGGCGCGGTCTCAATTTATAGCCATGTTAAGGAGAGAGAATGTGGCTAATCCACCGTACACGTGTAGCTGAAAATTTTCATTTGTATTCCCTATGTCTACGTAAGCTCCCGGGACCATTTTTAATGGGTTTATCCCGAAGCATCCAATTTGAAGATAAACTTTCACATTTTCTTTTCAATTTTAAAAGGGAAAAAAAACCTATGGTCCATTCAACTGAAATTAATTATTTTTCAGTTCATTATATTTTGTATTGAGTCTATTTATTACTTTTTATATTACATACAAAGGTCCTAAAATATTAACTAATGGACTTAGCTTTTTATATATCTAATTAATTTGGGGTAAGTGGACTTCACACTATTTTCCCCATTTTAAAATGCGGAGGATAGAATATTTATTTTATTTTATTTTTTTATAATAGAAATGTACATTATTGATCACTTGATGACAAGGTTGTCCGAGAGATGATGCATTTGATAAAATTAAAAGTAGTCTATACATTAATTTATAATTTTTTAAAATAATTTAAAAAAATTATTTAGTAAGTAACTTTTTGTTACTTTATAGTAGTTTTAAAAAATTTATATAATTTATAAATTATAAAATTTTAGCTATTTTAAGTTAATTTTATCTAATATACTCCTATTTTAAAAAATGTTCTTTCTAACAGTATTTTTTTTATTTATAAAAAGTGAATTTTGAAAGTGATTTCCATTTTATTTTTATGTTATTCTTTCAACTTTTAAGATCAATTTCATCAATTACTGATATTTTTAGGATCATTTGAACATAAATCTCCGAAAACATCAGTCCCCAATCATAATTTGAACAGCTTTTGGGTTTTGTTCAGAGAGGTTGAGGGTCGCAACTTGCAAATAGAAGAAACCAAGTCCAATGGCGGGGCCAAAATTTATGCACCCGGGCTCCACCAGCCTTTTTTTTTTTCAAAATTTAAATCAATTCCTGGCATTTGATATTCACATAGATTTATATTCTCTAGTCTTTTTCCCGAGTTGTTATATTTATAAAGAGTTATGAAAAATAAGTGTAAAACACTATATGTGTAAAAACACTATAATATATTATAGTATAGAAAGAAAATTAATAAATATTCAAATTTAAAATATTTAATATTCATGAGTTAATGTTTACTATCATATCAAGTCTTATAATGATTTTTAATTTATTAACAAAACGGATAGATCGTAAAATTATTTCTTTTAAAAAATCCTTTAGAATTCGTTTTAGGAAATATACTTTAGACATGATCAACTTCTAAAACATTTTTTTTGTTAAAAAAAGAAAGACACATGAAAATACTATTTCTAAAAGCTTTCATTTATTTTCTTTAAAATCATATGAAAATTTTATCGTAGATTATACATAAATCACATCATAGAAAACCTTGGTAGCCAATTTAATTTTGCAAATTATATGATGTACCTACATGTATTATGAAAAAACATTCATGACATGCTAAATAGCTATTTATCATTTTTTTTAAATAAAAATAAAGATGAGACACAAAGTATATAATCAATACTTCGTGAAAGGATAATCACCAAATTATTATAAGATAATCATCATTTACTAAGGGGGTTACATAATATGATACTCATTATAATAACAAACCATCGTCATAATTATATAATGACATTCTATAATGAGACAATTATTGAGATGTAATTATATGATAACGAACACTCTAATAGAATATTTATCAAGCTGAGTATAATAATCACCATTCTTTTATAGATACAATAATAACCAAGATAATCACAAAACTATTATATAACAATAATTAAAATTCCCAAGTAACTATGTCTAATTAATTAATAACTATAATAATATTGGTTCAAAACTATACATATAATAATTATAATTGTTAAAAAAATTTACGCAATTATATTTATGATATATTGTAATTTAGTTACAAACAATCCTTTGTAATATAAGGGTTGCCAGATTACTTTTATTTTTACCAAATAACACATAAGGAGGATCTTACTAAATGTTACCGGATTAGCCATATATGAACCGGCTTAGTCCAACAAAGCTGTTCCCACTAGACTACTACTTGTAATCAGTGTGTGTGTGACAGTGAGAGAGATAGAGAGAGAGAGAGAGAGAGAGAGGGAGGGAGGGAGAATGGGAGGTCCTTTTTCAAATGCTACGACTAAACTCTTGGCCTTCGTGTTTATCAGTGTTGTGTGGGGACCGAAAATTTAAAGGGAGAAAAAACGTTATATTTTAGAAATTTAAAAAACAGAAATAGAAAAAATAAGTATTATTATATAATAATAAAATAGACTAAATTAATAAAATTTGAAAATAAAAATCAAAAAATTATAAAACTACTATCTATATTAATTAATATAAATTATTAATTTTTTAAAAAAATTAATTAAATAATTTCAGCATACATTTTGACACAGAAAACGTTTCTGGGACCAGTTGTAATTCACTCATTTTTCTACTGCTTTGGTCTTCCGGTGGCTTGATCCAGTGTCCAGCAACGTTGTACGGGACCGAAACGGAGACGAAATGGATAAAAAAATATATAAAAATATTATTTTTTAAAAATTTTAAATATAAAAACGATATAAAATGTTAAAAAAAAAATATATATATATATATATATATATATTAAAAAATATATTAAATCTATTGAAATTAAAAAAATAAAAAATTTGTACAATTATTATATATATTATTTAATTTTAATCATTAAAATATTTTTTATAAACAATAATTAAATAATTTTAATATAAATTTTAACAATTAAAAATTAAAAAATATATATATTTTTTGAATGCATTTTTGGGATACGGACAGCAATTCAGTGCCGTCCCTCGTGCATTAGTGGTGCCCGGTGGTGACCGTTGTCGTGCTAAGACCTCTTCCTTGCGACTTGCGAAACTTAGGTACATCCGTACATGTAGTATTTTGCGTTCGAAATAATTGAAACAAAAAAAATTATTTTTATATTTTCTATAATATTTATATTTTTTTAGATAAATATCTATTTTAAATTTAAATTTAATTTATAATATATATTATATATAAAAATATAAAAAAATGCGATCCCCATTATTCCATTCGTAAGTATTTAGAATCATCATAATATGAGGAAACCCAGCTCATAATGAATTGATGACAAACCAGTTACTCTCCCATATTATAATTTCGTTTCGGCAAACGTAATCACGTAATCCGCCGCGTACCCAAAAGTATCTGTAATCATTTTATTTCATCTCCAACTCAGCGCACTATTTTTCCAAACAGAGCTTTATATTTTAAGGCTATATGAATTCCGGAGGCCATGAGCTTCCAGACTATAAACGACAACAACCCTGCATAAATTCTACCATTACTGGAGTGTTGTGGAACAGAAAAATTCTTGTACGCAGCCTTACATCTACTCACCCATGACCTAGTCCCGATTGTATCTGAGATGATAATCATGTAAACTTATTAATATATATATATTTACGCAGAAGTCAATGTAGAAGCAAGTATTAATAATAATTTTAGGAGTGATACACCAATTAAGATTTAACTTGGCAATAAATATTAATTTTTAAATATCAAAAATTTTAAATTTAAATTTATTTTTTCCTTATCTCAAAATTACAATATTTTTAAAGTATTTTATAATTACATTTACGATTCTTTATAAATTATAATAATTCTAAGAGTGGTAACAAATCTTAGTGGATACATAAACAAATCAACCAACAATACATAAATCCATATGATAACAATAAAACACTTTGTGTATCATATAATATTCTATGCCATACTATCGGTAATAAAATATCATACAATATAATATTGTTTAGAAACTTACATGAATCTAGAACCGCTTTATATCCAAGGCCATGTTTACAATACAATAAATTAACGATGGCAAATCATAATTATTGATTGCATCGGGCCCAATTGTTCCTAAATCAAACTTTATTTAGAGCACCAACAATGAGAACCATCAAATATGTATCGTGCTACCATCGATCAGTCGTGGAATCACAGTAGTCTCGTAATAATAATATATTATAATTTATAGAGGTTCACACCAATATCATGGATCTTTAGAAACTCATCGCTAGAGGACAAATAGGTGATTTGTATCAAATATGGTCATATTATTTTGGGTCGGATTAAAGTCGATTATATAATCGAAATGGATTTGGATTTGGTTCGGGATCTATTTTAGGTTGGGTGTATTTCGGGCTGCGTTACTTTGGGTAGGATTTGATTCGAATAAATTAATAGGTCGGATGTGGTCGAATCGAATCAATATTAGACATATTGGGTTTTTTTATACTTGAGTATAAATTGGGTTTTAACCAGGTCTATAGACTCTGGGTTAGATTCGAGTCAATTGATAAGTCGGATGTAAATCGGATAGGGTCGTGCCAGACCCATTGGATTTTTTTGGGTTTGGGTTAATTCCAGGCCAATACTCTAGTCTATAAACTTCGATTTAGATTGGATATGACGTATGAGTTGGGTAAAATCAAATCAATTTTTTTTCTTTTTTTTTTCCTTTTTGCAAAATAAACTTCAAGCATTTTAGTCACCAATTGCGACTTTGAGTACAACACCATCAAAATAAGGTGGTATTTATTCCTCGAGCCATACGACTTACTTCTATTGATTCTTAGCCTATTATGATAGGGTATGTTAAAAATTTTAATGTGTAAATTTTGTTACTGATAATTATGTTTAATATGAAATAAATAAAAATGCAATAATATAAAATTATAATCATCAATAACTTTACAAAAAAAAATAACAGATTAAACTAGTCTTCTAACCATAATGATTGCACCACGTCCAAGGAATCTGTCTCCATCTCTATCTTAGTAAAACAACACTCTATAGACGTAATTATCTCCGTTATACGTATGATGTTAGATATCGCCACATCATAGTTGATGATACGGATACATCAATACCTCACCTTTTTATGCCTCAAACAACACCTTCAATCCGTGTTTCCCCTGCAACATTCATGTTCAATTTACACCATCATATATTCAAATTTGCCCATTTCTTTTGTTTTTTTTGTTACTTATGCGATGCACCATGATCTTCCTATGTTAACTAATTCATTTGTGTGTATTGCCACATGATATTCCAATAGCAAGTGTATAATATACACTTTAATTTAGATTGGATATGATATATGAGTTGGGTAAAATCATTTTTTTCTTTTTGCAAAATAAACTTCAAGCATTTTAGTCATCAATTGCGACTTTGAGTACAACACCATCAAAATAAAGTGGTATTCATTCCTCGAGCCATACCACTTCATTTGATTGATTCTTAGCCTATTCTGATGGGGTATGTTAAAAAATTTAATGTGTTCATTTTGTTACCTCTAATAATGTTTAATATGAAATAAATAAAAATGCAATACTATAAAATTATAATAATCAATAACTTTGCAAAAAAAAAAGAAAGATTAAACTAGTCTTCTAACTATAATGATTGCACCCTGTCCAAGGAATCTATCTCCATCTTTATCTTAGTAAAACAACACTCTATAGATGTAATTATCTCTGTTATAAGTATGATGTTAGATATCGCCACATCATAGTTGACGATACATGTACATCAATACCTCACCTTTTTATGCCCCAAACAACACCTTCAATCCATGATTTCCTACCGTGTTTCCCCCACAACATTCATGTTCAATTTACACCATCATGTATTCAAATTTTCCCATGTCTTTTGTTTTTTCGGTTACTTATGCGATGCATCGTGATCTTCTATGTTAACTAATTCATTTGTGTGTATTACGACATGATATTCCAATAGCACGTGTATAATATACTGTACAATGCCCTTTAGTTGCTAAATTAATCCTTCTTATTTCCTCCTATTTTGGTTTCTCTATATAGCCCATATTAGTGTATATACATATTGTAACCACCCCATTTTACCAGGTAAATTTTTTTGTTTTTGTGGAAACGTTAATTTAAATAAATTACCGGGTGCTATTGTCACACTTAGCATAAGTCTATCTCATCGCCTTTCTTATGCTAAGTGTTAAGGCTAAAATGAAGCTCAACCAATGTAATTCAATGGAAATAGAAATAATACACAATAGAGTTATGAATAAATGTCATCGTACCACAGTATAATACGAGACTTAAGAGTCCAAAGGAAAACCAGCAGTAACAAAGACTAGCACCTAAAGGAACAAGTCTAGTTTTCCCTAACTCTTAGACCTAAAGGCCCATTCTAAAAATGGAACCTATTCCCAAGGAGTCTACTTGTTCTACCTGTGCTTATAACTTTTATGTCATTCCATGGCCCTCGTATAGTCATATGTAAAAGTAGTATCAATACGAATTTCTTATACCTTGTAAATCACAATAACTTGTAGGATACAACATACCCACATACCACATAGCCACATAGAAACCGAAAAGCATTCATAAACACAAGATATAAATTGTACATACAATACTCATGGAGAAACATATATCATGGTCCAAGTCTCAACTCAACGGTAAAGCATACCAAACAATTTCTCATCTTTCAAAGTGCAAAGTTATATTCGATTAGTTAAATACATTCCAATTACAGGGTTAGGGCACTAAGGCGACTACTCAAACAACAATCCAAAACAACACTAGGGTAGGTTACTAAGGCGAATACCAAACCACAACTCCAACATAAATTAAGGTAGGACATTAAGGCAACTATCGAACCAACAATCCATTTCTTTTATTTCATAGCAAACACTTCCATTTTTTACTTACTTACTTTAGAGGGATATAAATCAACTCAGGGAGACAGTAGTACACCTGGTCATATTGGCATCCGAAAGCAACACAATACCCTTACCTCGAACCCTAGGACATAGTGATATGCCTAGTCATATCGGTGTCGAAAAACAACACAGTATCCTCCCAACCTCGGGCACCTAGTCCTTAAGTATCGATACCTCATATATGGCCCATAGGTCACCTATAGAGTAGAGTAGTTCCTTAAAAATTGGGGCACAATGGCACACTAGTGAACCAAAAACGAGGGCTAACACTTCACCTCGAAGGTAGCGACCCCTAAAGAGCAATCATTCCCAACTCAAGGTCTTTCACTTTAAGTATTAATATCTTATTAGGTAATCCTTTTATTTTTAACTATTTAGGTAAACCCCAAGGTCATAGGTCTATTTCAAGCTAAGTCAAAGCTAAGGCCAACCTATCAAAAGGCTAAGGACATCCTAGCATTCGTTTATTTGTAAATAATTTATAAGGTCAAAATTACCATAATACCCTTCAAAACCCTAGTTTTTTCATTTTATTCATGTTTCATATCAAACATTATCATCATGAGAGATTTTTCATATTTAGGCAATAAGGCAATATTTCACATTACTTTAGCACATAGGTAATCTTTACATTTTTCCAATTAACTGTATTTTTCACTTTTCATTCATTGAGTGGGTTGCGCCTACCAAAACCCTAATCATGCAACTACCATGTACCACATCTTTCATGCAGCATACACATTCACATTTAAAGCATGCGACATCATTTAAATAGGCATATTATCATCGTAGTACATATAGGAGCATATCTCTAACCCTAGGCCATGCAAAATATAATTTATCATAAGCTAACCCTAATCATGCGCATACGTGTCCATGTGCATTATCATAACCCTATTTCCATGCATGAGCATTCACAAGGCATATACCATGGGATTTAAATTATAACACGATAATAATGGAATCCCTAATAAAATTCTAGACATGCAAACATAAAACATTTGACATATTTCATGCATACAACTTAATTATTGATAATCATGCACATCATCCCTTTAAAATATTATCATTATATCATACATGATAAATTACTAAAAAAACATAAACCCTAGCATGATTATAGGTATAAAAGTCCCTATCATACTCGCACATATTTTTCTACCATCCTATGAGTGATTGGATTTATCTGAATCCTACCTTAAAAAAAAATACAAAATACAAAATATCGCCTTCTCTGAGATCCTCAAAGATTACCTAAGAGGTTAATGCCCAATAACACATGTATTAGAATTTAATATATCATAACAATAACCTAAAACTAATTAAAATAACTCAAGGATTACTAATCGGCTGAAGAAAAGCAACAAGGAAGTGAAGCAAACTCACGCAACAAAGGAGGAGGAATTGGTGGAAGTTGCCAAGAAGAGGGAGGGAGCAACGGTGGAGTAGGCTGAAACTAGGGGGTAGGAACAACCAAAATTACTAAAGCCAAGTAAGGGGATATGGGGAGGAAAGGTGCAACAATTTTGTTGGCTTCAGTAGCTTTTTCCAAAGCAAAGTGGAAGGGATCAGCACAAATAGCCGAAGAGGGGAGAGGTGTTATGGTGATTTTATGTGCAGCAAGGGGGTGGTTTTGGTGCAGTTTGGAGGGGAGATTCGGAAGATTTTGATGCATCTAGCATAGGACATTCAGTTGTGGAAGGTGAAACATGGAGTTGGTGTGTGGATGAATTTGCAGATGGTGTAAAAATGGCAAAAAACAATGGCGAACAATAGAGCTTTTCCTTACTTTAGGGAGCTCAGGGAAAGAGAGTAAATGTATGGGCTAATTGGGGTTAATTTATGACACAAAAATGAGTGAGAGGCGGGATTTAAATGGAAGGTGGCATGTAGTGAAATGGGGAAGAGAACTTGGAGAGAAAAATAAGGGGGAGAGGGGAGGTATGGTGCAGATAGTGTAGGGTGATGGTGTGCAAAAGTAAGGTGTTGGGTAGGGGAGAGTAGGGTGATTATCAGGGAATTATCTTAAAGATTAGGGGATTGGTTGGGGTAAAATATCTACGTGAATATTTAGGGTAAAATATTCGATAGAATTAAAGGTTACTGAACTAGGTTTATTTGACAAAACGAATACCGGTTACGAACTGAGGTTAAATTTAGTAATCTAAAATCTATTAAATTTTAACCTAATTAAATTTATATCTAATAATACACATATTAATAATATTTTTAGTACAAAAACCTTAGAAGATTTATTTTAACTAATTATACATAATTATCCATTTATAATTAGGTTTTCTAAAATAAACGGAGTATTACATTACTACCCCCTTAAAAGAGATTTTGTCCCCTAAGTCTGCAAAACAAAACTAACTGGCTATAACCTCGGGTGGTCCTCAAACAACGGTTTAATGCGATGGGAGTCACCATCCTTTTTAAAGAGACTAAACCTGAATAAAAAGCACATAACTAGCACACAATCATGCAAAACAATCATCAATCAACCATACGTAATGAAAAAGCACAAAGATGTACCAACAGTGGTGTCCATAAATCTATGAGCCTGAGCCTTACTGATCACATTCAAATGGTAGCCCATCTAACCTCCTCAGGTACCTCCAATACCCAAATTCTGTCCTACACTATTCTGTGGGTAGGGTTGAGAAGTAGGTCCTTTTCCCTTAGCTCTCACACTCGGGATACTACTAGCAACCACTTGAGTCAACTGGGAAGATTGCTGTCGATAGGTGGGTCTGACACCTGATTGTACTTGTTGACACTGAGCTTATCTCCAGAAGAGTAGCATTTAAATCCTCTATGAGCCATTTTTCCACACTTCTAGTACTCAATCATTCTACCCTAGCAGTCCTTGCCCAGGTGGTTCCCTTTACACACCTTGTAGTGATAGTGCCTCAGAGGTTAGTTATTCTTGAACCGCACTCCGGAAACCTATGAAGATTTACCACCACTAGATTGAATCTATTGAACACTTGACTAAACCCTCTTCTCGCCTCCATGATGCTGAAAATTCTCCTCTAGCCCCTTAGTCCCACTAAGGCCCCTCTTAGGTTCCTGTATCCTTCCTAGGGTACACACCCTCTCGTACACCATGAGAACATCAATCATAATCTCTCTTCCAAAAAGCTCCTGAGTGTGTAGGTCCAACCCTTGCTCAAAGTGATGAGTAGCCATCTCCTCACAACCAACTATCTCTGGCAAAAAAGTAAGAAGCTCAGAGAACTTACTAAAGTAATCCCCAACTGACATGCTTCCTTGCTACACACCAGATCTTGCCATAACAAATAAGCGGTTTGGGCCTATTTTGGAGTGTTAGCAACAATGAGGTGATGTTTCCTTTTGTTTATAATATGATTGTTATGTAAACCTCATATTAGGATATGACCTCTTGGTCTGATGTTTGTGTAGCAATAGATATGATGATAATTAGTATGGGTCTTTCTCTTGATGTTATAACCCACCATCAGGTATCTTTTGGGCTAGAGGAGGTTATGATGACACTTGATTGTAAATTTCTAACATGTTAGTTAGACTTTTTTTTGTTACTTACTCTAGAGCCTCACTATTGTTTTATTGAAAACAATCCATACACTATTACTTCCTTGGGAGGCCTGTGCTCAGGTTGTTGATGCAATTAGTGATATTGCTGCAAGACTAAGTGGCCGTGACAAGATTGTTGGAGCTAATTACTTAACTACTATAAACCACACTATAGAGTAGGTGGGTGGTGAAACAGACACTAACTAAGGGAGGTATATTTGTAACTTTATATTATTTTTTATTGCTGAAAATAGATGATTAATAGTGTTGCTAGGTTTATAACAATAGCATTAGTAGATGATTTTTGTTGTCCACCATGGTAAAACCTCACTTAATCACTGGATAAGCGGTTATTAACCTCGCAAATGTTAGCTTTTAGCTTGGGCTTGCTTGACTTGGCTATGTTATTATGCAAGACTTTTAAACTTGCTATTTTTTATGATTATCTAATATAGATGCAACAATAATACATTTTATACATAGTTTTTAGAAATTATTGTAATGCTTAAGATAGATGGTAGTGATGGTATTTAATATTTTTATGTTTTAATGAAATTTCATTTTAATTTTCTAAAAAGAAAAAAACTTCAAACCATATTAAACATATTCTTACAAGCTTTAAGGGATTACTTTTAACAAGTTAGTTTTTATACTTTAATTGGGATAGTAATAATCAAATATGAAACAACAACGGTTCATAATAAAATAGATCAAATCACATATTCAAACTATAACGTAATGCAACTTGTTTATTCAAAAATGTCATGATATGTCCTCAATACTATATTAGGTTTGAGTTGGGGTCTCTTTAGGTGTGTGATCAGGTTGGATAAGGTTTGGGTGATAGATCAGGTTAGGTCAGGTTCGAGTTAGAGTTTTGGTTGGTTCAGGTTGCTTTGGTTTAGATTAATTTGGATATAGGTTGTTATCAGGTTAGATTATTTTTATACCTGCTTGGATATAGGCCAGATTGTGTCAGATTTTAGATCAATATCGGTTCCATATTATTAGATCAACATTGGGTATAGATGCGGGTTATTCGGATCGGGTCATTCAATTTAGGTAAGTTTTACTAGGTCTACATAGCATCGGTCGAATCGGTAAGATTTTCTTTAGTCATAATCATGGCTTATGTGGATGTTCATTATTGTTAGGCCAAATAACATTGATCCATTTGGTTAATGGAGTACTTGAATCTTAGGGTCAAATATTTCTCTCACTCTTTTGATATTATAATAATCTTATAGTAATTTATATTTACTTTTACATACTTCTTATGAATATTAAAATAAATTAATCAATTTTTTTGTTTTTGTTAAAACTCCCAAGGTTCTACCTTTTCATTTGCATAAAGTCTATGGCGAAGCAATATCACCTTCAAAGGAAAATCTAACTAGTGGCTTAGATAACTTATCATAATAAGTATAATAAAAATTTATAATATAAACAAATACATATGTTTATCAATAATTTTTTTTAATTGTACCATCTTAGAGAATAATTTAGCGTTATAATAGGTTATCTAGTTAGTCATTGGTTATTGATTGTGATTGTCTCAAATATTTTAAGCATTCTATGTTGGAAAATAAAACAGAACCTAAAAATTTAAATTATTGAAATATAAAACACATTACATAAGAATATTTAAATAAAGTTCATAAATTTTGTTAAATTTTTATAATTTTTTTATAAATATTTCAATGCATACATTTACTTAAAAGGTATCACTTTAATAACATTGTTATTAACCTTAAACCTACATATATATGACTGACATTCACCACAAGGGATTGGTGTTGCCTAAGCTCAGTAGTAGAGCCAAAATGATATAAGCTCAACATGTTTAGTTTAGTTAAAAAAATAAATTAATGTTCTAGTAGTAACTTTATATATCAAAAAGTAAAAGTAGAAATAAACTTACAGTACTACCGTAACTACTCTCATTTGTAAGCGTGCCATGTAGGATTCACCAAAGTTGGTAGATTATTGATTAGAAAAAATGAAAAATCTTTCACATTTTTATTTGAAAATAAATTTAATTCTATGGGACCCAATACCTGCTTGTATTGCAGTGCCATTGGATTTTTTGTTTTTGGAATTTTAAGGAATTTTTAGTATTTTACTTATAGGTAAACAATCATAATATGAGTATCTTATTTGGGGTTATAAATGATTCAAATTAACTCATAAATTACTCAACTCAGTTAATTTAGTTAAATAAGCTGATCTTGAGCCTCACTTTCAGACTCGTTTATTAAATAAATCGAGTCCAAATCCAAAAAAATCGTCCCAACTCATTTATAGTTTAGGTTTGTGAGCTTGATTTGAATCATATAGTGAAACAAGTCGAACTCGAGCCTTATTTTATGCTCATTTATTAAATGAGCCAAGTTTGAGTCTAGGGGTATTTGTCTTGGCTAGGCTCGGCTCATTTACACCCCCAATCTTATGACATGCATTATATGTTTTGATCATTATGTTTTTTTTGGGATCTATTTTTTAGTTTTAATATAGGGTATTCAAACTAATTAAGACCCACAACTCTAAAAAAATGCTTATTTACAATATTTTATATGTTGTTAGGTCCACTATTCTACAATTGAGAATGAGTTTTTAACTGCCCAATGTAGTTTGATGTGCATGTCCCCAAGTATATTCACTAACTCTTGAGATAATAGACACATAAGGAGTTTGGGGTTTGTTTCAATTAGGGAGGGAAAAAAGGAAAGGAAAACTTAGCTTTTGCTAATTAGAATCATTCAAGACTGTATGTATGATAGTAGGAGGCAAGTGTTGGAACCAAACATCCTCAAGAATGCCTGTATAAATCTTAGCTAAAGCATGAGCCACACTATTATAGGATTTTCTAGCATGCCACCAAACTAAGTTAGGATTTATTGCCACTTGGGTGAAGAAATTCTAAAGTAAAAAGTTGAGTCTTGAACAACCATGTTGTCTTTCCCTGAGCTTGTGAATTGCCACCTCACAAACAAATTTTAATATAATTTTACTCTAGCCACATGTTGGGATCAACTTGATTACATAAAGAATAATGTAACATCCCACCTCTTTTAGATACTAATTAACAGTGAATGCCTTGTGCCATGCCATACACACATTCCCTGATATTTCCTACAAACAAAGCTCAATATCAAGGAAACATCACCCATCTTTCCTACATATGTGTTAATTTAAACAACTCCCATGGGTGGCTTGGCCTAGTGCATCTCTGTGTCATCTATCTTATTGTTATCCAATTCCTTCTAGACCAGGTGGATGATATGATCACTATAGTCTCACAAGTTGCACCTTTATTTGACTAATTGCTAACATATAGTACCATTTTGAGCCCATCATATAATTTATGCATAGGTGCAAACCCAAGAAATGCTAAATGCATCTACCTTACACACTTTTGCAAACCAATCTTAGATGGAGAAAACTTTGGGAGATATGTCCATTGCCACCAGGGGTCAATTCTAATAACTTTATTTCTTAGGCAATGGATAACCACATGAAGACTTGTCTCATCCTCCCTAGAAACATGGCATTGTTGTTGCAAGGCTACACCTTTCTCTTGAGTCATTCCACCTTCAAAAAAATATTATGACATCAACCCTATGTGAAGCTACAAACTCATGGTATGGATTTTGGTCACCATAGTTTGGACCTGACTCCATATTCTTGGTTGGATGAGGTACTTGAATTATCCTAGTTGGCTAATGACAAGATCAAAGATTAAGCAATGTGTCCTATTTATTCACCATCATATATATACAACCATTTTAGCATGTCTGGGACTTCATCCCTATATAGATGTATATATATAATGACTTCAACATCATATATAATAGAGGTCTCACCTATCAATTGAGTGTTCTAACCTAATTTGGTGTCTTTCATAAGCATGCTCAGACAAAGCTCCATATTCTCTTAAGTGTTGGGTGTGCTAGCACAAAATGAGGAGGGCCTCAAAATCCTTTTATCTCTCTAGATTTTAACATTTTTACCACTACCAATCTCTTATATAATCTACAATTAGAGAATCCATCATGCATAATGTACGTTGTGCCACACATTACTCAACCAATACCCAATCCCAACTTCCAAAAATCTTGTGTGAGGATGTTATCTCACTTTGCATATTCTATCTATCAAAGATTGCTCATTCATAGTGGTTATCCATACCTTATTGGAAACATGACCGTGTTATACAACTACATGTTTCAAACTCCCAAGTTGCCATTCTCTTAAGGCTAACATAGTTTTTACCAACTAAGCCAGTGTATGCCTCTCTATTTACCCTTATAGCACCACTAAAACCTTGCTATCATGGCTTAGATATCCATGCAAATATTTTTAGGAAGTTTAAATGCATTCAAGGTGTAATAAAGAATGGATTGAGCTAAAACTTTAATTAAGACCTCCTTCCTAGCTCTAGAAAATGCTTTATTCCTCCATCCTTTAAGTTTTTGTTGAGTATGATCCTTAATGGAACTACAGATAATTTTCTGTGATCGTCCCAAGATAGTAGGAATTCTTGGATACATATTATATTGCAGTACATCCCTCAGTCTGAGAGTACATTACATAAGCTAATTAGGCACAAAGATAACATGATTATTAGGTTGTTCACCTTAAAATTTTAAGGATATAAAGTTGTTGTTTCAATATGTAGGCATATAGGTGATTATTAACCATAGAAAGGACTTGTTAGAAGACACATCTACCCACAATATAATATTATTTTAAAAAAAAAATGATAGGGCACACATATCATCCGAACCTAGAGCTTTAGTAGGGTGAATATGATTTAGGGCATCTTTAATGTTGTCTCTAATAAAATGTTGTTTTAATAATATTCCTATCTACCCATCCACATACGAATCCACAACACTATATTTTTATACTAGATTGCAGGTAGAGAATAGAATGCATAAGTACTTATGATCCACTACTACTATTACATTTTCATTTGTTATCCATCTATCCTACTCGTTAACCAATCCATGTGGCCTATTCCATTTCCATTAGGCACTAAGACACTGATGGTAAAGGTAATTGTTATGGTCCTATTCAAATTAATTAAGCTCAAGCACCTATTACCTGCACAGATCTTCTTCCACCCTCAACAATTCATCCAAGTGCCTCATAAGATATTTGTGTTCTTTAACTTGCTGGGGGGAATGTTTGCTTACATTTATCTAACTAATATGGTCTCTAGAATATTTTAAATGGCATATAATGCCAAAAAATTTACCTCTATCTCACTACTCTAAAGCTTTTTCATAAATATTGAGCTTATCACACACACGCATGTTCTCATGCCCATATATACCACCCTAAATGTTAGCAATAATTAGCTCATGATATTTTGATGTTTTTCACATCTTCTCTAATCTAAAGACTTTACTTCTATGACATTGTCCTTATTGATAATCCTAAAGTTTTACCAAATGGCGTTCTAACCATATATTCTCCAAATGAAACACCTTAAATCTAGCGAAAAGAGAGACTGAAGCCATATTGGCCACAACTCTATCTAGTCAACACTATTTATTATCATCAAGGTTATGTTTGTTATCGAATGTGAATAGATAACCTTGATGACCTAGATCCATTAGCTGAAAACCTTCAAGGGTGGACTAAAATTATTCTATTGATTGGTCATCTTGAAGTGGACCCCCTTGATTCTCATGCTAATATAGGATATTATTATAGTCACCAATAACTACCCATGTCATATCATGATGAGAATGAAGTGTGTGAAAGAGCTCCAACGATAACTTTCATTTGTGGGTCTCTAACCAATCATAATTTCTTGTAAGATGTCATTCTATTTCCCTAAAAACCTTAACTACTACTACTACTACAAAAATACTAATAAACAACAACTTATATACAATTGTTATAATGAGAACTACCTTATAGTATCTACCTAGAAAAAATTGAAGTGATTTGAAAATACTATGGAACTATAGATGATGGTTATAAAATTAGAACAATCATCTATAATTGTCAAAAGTGCTTCATTTTAAACAAGACTATAAACAACAATTTTAAACTAAAAGTGTCATCTATATTATAGTAGGATTTTTCTAGGGTATAGATGGCAGTTTTACTCTAAAACTGTCATCCACACCTTATATTTTTTCCTTTATTTCCTTTACTTTAACCTAAAACTATATTTACTTTTACCCATTTACTCAAAAAGAAGATAGAGAACTTGTAGCAGTGAAAATAATCTCACCATTTCTTCCACTTCAAGATTTATTCTCTGGTGGTTATCATAATTTTTTTCTCCTTTTCACCATTATTGTTGTCTACTTGAGGTATACATTTTTCTCCTTCATTTTTTGTTAATATTGCATAGAAACTCAAGTCTCCATTCTTAAATAGTGTTTTTTCCTTGAAATTCTTCTCAATTATTTGGTTGGTTTATACTATTTTATCAATACGAAGGATAAAATATTAGTTGTTACATGTTGGTTGGTTACATGCTCTATTATATTGTTGCTACCGATTAGAGTTGTTGGGGGTGTTGTTTACTATCATATGGTTGTGGAATTTTACAGTGCTTTTGTTTTGTGGAATTTTATAGTGGTTTTTGTAAGGATATCTTGGTGTGTGTTAGAATTTTAAAATATGGAAATAAAAGATAGGTTTTTGGAATTTTAATTTCTTGACTGTGTGAAAATAGGAAAAATTGATCAATGCCTTATTAAAATATAAAAAAGAAATGTTTATTTGATTGTTTCATGTATGTATGGCTTCTCAAGATGATCAAGGGGTTAAGGGTGCTAAAGGAAAGAGATGTAGGGTGTAGATGAAGAAAGTGTTTAATTTGAGGATTAATGAAATGCCCCAAAATCCTAATTTCTATTATCTATTATTATTAAATAAGATTTTTATGTGGGAGTTTAACCAAAATAATTCATTTTTATTAAAATAAGAGGAATTTAACTAGGTTAAACCAAAAAGAAATTTAAAAGTGTTTTAAATAGGAGGAATTGTGGTATTTTAAGCTAATTAAGGATTTTATTTTAGAAATTAATTAAATAAATTAATTTATTTAAATTAAGAAGAATAAAATAGTTTCAAATTAATATAAACTTAATAAATAATTTAATTGGAAGAAAATTTGGGTATTTTTCCTAATTAGTATGGAGGTTAAGGAAATTTATCTAAAATAGTCTAAACTAAGCAAAAAGGGATTTATTTAATATCTTATAAATATTAATATTCTAAATAGCCCAAAAATATTCTAAATAATTTATGCAAAATCCCAAAACCCTAAATAAAGCCTTCCTTTTTCCTTTTTCTTTTCCTTCTTTTTTCCTTTTTCCTACTCTCCCCGCCGAAGTTGGGCCTCGACCGGCCCAACGCCCCCTTCCTTTCCTTCTCCTCGCCGCGGCCCAGCGAGCCCAGCCGCCCGTGAGGTAAAACACCGCGTTTCGACGCTAAAGTCGTTGAAACGCCGCGTCGCCATAAGGAGAAATTAACCGTTGCCAGGCCGACGCGGACACCGTGTTTTTCTCAAATATAACCCAAAACGCAGCGTTTTATTAATAAGGGAAATAACCGCCGCCACCCGGCCGGTTCCCCCTTCCCTTTTTCCTTTCCCCTGGACCACCGGTCCAGCCCCTTCTCCTTCTTCTTCTTCTTCTTCTTTGTCTTCTTCCTCAGGCGGTGACCGCCTGCAACACGAAAGCTCGATGGAGGAAGAAAAGCCTGCAACGCCAGCTCTAGATCCGGTTGTGTCACCCTCTTCTCCCCGTTGACTTCCACATGGATGTGACCAAACGACACTCCCTTCTCCTGCACGAAAATTCCCCTTTTCCAAAAGCAATTATGATCTGAAAATTTTCAGACCATACGCCGACCAAATACACCGGACGACCTACCCTAACCCTAACCCCCTAACCTCCCTCAAAGCTTTATCGTTTCCCGTCCCAATTTGCCTATAAATAGCCCTAACCACCGCCTGAATTGGGTTTGAAAAATCTGGAACCCAGAGAAATCTCGTCGCGCCGCACCACCTTCAGCCGCCTTTTCCTCCACCTTTAGCCACCTCTGTCGCCTTCCCTTTCCACCAAAACCCTCCCTGCACTGCCCTCTACACAACCAACCCCCTTACCCTCCCTGCCTTGCGCCACACGTGCCGCCCTGGCCGTGCAAAAATTCCTCCCCAAAACAGCCTTCCTACCCTCTACGCCACCTTCGCGCGCCACCGCTGGCCATACCGCCGCTTGCAGCGCCGTCACCACCCCCCAAAATGACCAGGGGATTCTGCCCTACCACCCTACACCTCCCCTTTCCTCTAGTTTCTCCTTCCCTAGCCCCCACATCCATTTTTTCCCTTTTCTCCCTTCCTCCACTGCCACCGCTGCCGCCGCCGGCGCCACCACCTCCCAGCCAGGTTGCCCAACTCCCTGAACCCTAGATTTTAAATAATAAATGAGATTAATGATTTAATACTATTAACTACTATTATTAGTGTTATTATGATTAATATCAACATTATTATTATTATTACTATATTATTATTATTATTACTAATACTACCACCCTTATTATTATTACTAGGACCCAATCCTCCCCTAAGAACTTCTAATTAATGGTATTAAGCAATACAAGACCCTATTAAGTTATTATTATTATTATTATCTTGCCTATTATTATCTTTATTATTATCGTTAATATTATGATTACTATTATGATTACTATTATTATTATTATTATTATTATTATTATTATTGTTGTTGTTATTATTATTATTATTAATGTTATTATTATTATTATTGCTATTATTATTATTATTATTATTGTTATCCTTATTATTATTATTATTATTATTATCATTATTATTATTATTATTGTTATTATTATTATCCCTATATTTATTACTCTAACTATGACTGATGTTGTTATTATCTTTGTTATTATTATTATGGTAGTATTCTTACTATTATTCGTATGATTAACATTATTATTATTATTATTATTATTATCCTTATCATCATTATTATTATTATCATTATCGTTACTATTACTATTACCATGGTTATGAGGTTATTATTATTATTATTATTATTATTATTATTATTATTATTATTATTATTATTATTATTATTATTATTATTATTATTATTATTATTATCCTTGTTATTGTTTTTTTGTTGTTGTTGTTGTTGTATTTAACGCATTTATTATTTATCGATTATTACCATCGTTATTATCCTTAACATTATAATTTAATATTATTACCTTAGTATTTTTGTTATGCCTAGTATTGCCACAACTATTATATTGTTATTATTATTATTGTAATTATTATTATGGTTATTGTTATTTTACTATCATTATCGCTATCATTACTATTATTATTACTATGGTTAATACTAGTGTTATTATGTTTATCTTTCTAACTATTATTATTATTGCTATTATCCCTATTAGTATTATTTCTAGTACTCTTACTATCATTTGTATTATTACTATTATTATTATTATTGTTGTTCTTGTTATTATTATTATTATTATTATTATTATTGTTATTATTATTATTATTATTATTATTATTGCTATTATTATTATTATTATTATTATTATTGCTATTATTATTATTATTATTATTATTATTATTATTATTATTATTTTCATTACTACTACTCCTTCTACTACTACTATTATTATTATTATTATTATTATTATTATTATTATTATTATTATTATTATTATTATTATTATTATTATTATTATTATCATTATTATTGATATCGTCATCTGAATGATTATGGTTGCGTTGTTATTTTATTATTATCGGTAATATTACTATCACTAATACTACTACGATTTCAATTATTACTATTATCATTATTATCATTATAGCCATTATTATTCTTATTATGAGTACTATTATTATAAGTAGTATTCTTATTATTGTTAGTATTATTAGTAATTATTATTAATAATATCGAAACCCTCACCCTAATACTCTGAATTTTGCTAAAACCTACTTTAATTAGTGATAACCCGTTTAAACTATCGTGAGAATAGTAATAACCCTACCCTTTATTTATAAACCCCTACTACTAATATTAGCCTTAGTATTAGGCCATGATAGGGGTAAGATAGGAATTTGATAATTCCGGTAGAGGGAGATTAATCCTAAGTATTTCCCTCTTATAGGTGAACCGGGTCAAGCCCCCAGGAGGCGTAGGAGCGTGCTCCAAGCCCGGCGCCGATTTAGGTAAGGACGTAACTAAGGCCACCTGTGTGTATTGCATGTTTCAACTGTCTTGTATGCCTTGTGCGGTTGTATGCTATAATCTGTATGTTATCTGTGTATTTATGTAGCGCAGCGTGGAACCGAGGTACGTTCTCGTGCTCTTGTTTGTATGTACTAACATGGTATAGTACAAAGATGATTTGATGTGATGTGACCCCTACGACATGCATGCTAGGTGTTTTGATGAGGAGTTGTGGAGTGGGGGCTTGAAAGAGAAAAATAAGCAACTAAGATAACCAAAGGGAAGTACGCTGGTTAACGTAGGTATGGGCGACCTAGGTAATCTATAATCTGTGAAATGATAAGAAAAAGGGGAATTAAATAAATAGAAGAGTGGGGGAAAAAAAGGTTGCATGGGAGAACTAGGGTTTGCATGGGAATGATAGAGTTGGCATGGTGGAAATGATAGGGTTTGCATGGGAAGTTAAGATCCGCATGGGGGCGAACCTTACGTATGGAAGGTTACTTTGGGACGTAGGGAAGGTAATGAAAAGTTTGTTTGGGAGTTTGGAGGCTCGAGGTGAAAAATAGTACGTAGGGTCATATAAGGGTACCTAGGGTTTGGGAAGAAACCCTAATTTGAGAAGGTGGAAAAAGAAAAAGAAAATAATAAAAATAAATGAGGAGGAGTGAGGTATGAGGGAGAGTTGAGTCTGAGGGTCATGATTTGGGTTTCCAATGCGAGAAATGTGTTAAGTATGATAATTACAAAGGGTGTTTAGTGGCCTAATATAAGCGCGGGAGATAGCTCGGTAACCTAAACCGAGTAGGGATATAGCTAAGGCTGAATGTGTGATGTGTGTCCTACGTGCCATGGATGTTCTATATGATTTATGTGTCGTGGTCTTAAAAGCCATTATTCTAACTATTTCATGTGTGGCGTGGCTTGGAATCGGGTTGTGTGCATGTGCCCTCATTTGTATGTGATAGTACGCATATACCTTCAATTTTGATGTGATGTGTTGAGATCTCTGACCATGCATGACAAAGGTGAAATGCCCTCGAATAAGATACATTAAAACACTAAGGACTTACAGAGAAATATGTTGAGCCGAACCCAGACCGGTCCACCAGCTATAATAGTGGCAGGGTATCTTACCCTCGCGATCGTTCCACCGGTTATAATAGTGGCAGGGCATACGCCCTCGCGACCGTTCCACCGGCTATAATAGTGGGGGATTTCGTGCTCAACAAACCAAAAGTAAAAGTGATAAGACATGGAAAGATACTAATATTTACAGTGGAATACCTTGTGAGTCGGGGCCAGACCGGTCCACCGGCAAATAATAGTGGCAGGGTATATTACCCTCGCGACCGTTCCACCGACTATAATAGTGGGGCTCCCGCACTCATGTGGATTAATAAAGACGGTGTGTGAAATGGACATATTATTAACGAGGATAAAGAATAAGTCACCGGAAAGTACTCAGGCCTTATCTTGTGTGTTATTGCATGATACTTATATGATTGTGTTATGTAGGCTACGTGGTATGATCGTATGCTTGGCCTTGGCACACCTACGCCCTTACTCAGTACTGGACCCGTACTGATACTACACTGGTTGAATGGGTCCTATGATGATCCACCGACGGTGGGGAGCAGACCTTTGATGCAGGTTGATCGGTTACTAAATTTGGGGTGGAAGGCTTGATCTGAGTGAGTAAGCGGTCCGGATATTTACCCTTCGGAAATTGTATTGTTTAATCGTATTTGTCTTTGGAAGTTACAAGTGTTGTATTTAAATTTTCAAGGGTTTTATCGTACCTTATCCTTCCGTTATTTTAATTCCTCTGACATTTGGAATTTTAAATTGTACTTCCGAACGTAACTCTTGACTTTCGTACTCTGACTTCCTTATCACTTATGCCTTACTAATGATTTGTTTTGGTTCTAATATTTTAGCCTTAGCACTTAGTATCGGGTCGATAGTTGTGAATCGATCTGGTACTAAGTGTGGCGGTAATACCCCCGAATTTATAGTTTATTTGCTTGCTTCCGCTAAACTTCTTTAAAATTTAACGAAATTTTTCAGTAGTAAATTTGGGGTGTTACAATTAAGGGATTAAATATGTAGTTGATGAATTGCCTAATGAAGGGGTGTTAACGAGAGAGAATGTGACATTATATAAGCTATGCTAATGTTAGAGCTTGTGTAATGGTTTCCATTATGATTCCTAATTGGAGAATGGTACCTAATGAGATGAAGGATAAGTTATGGGAGAATATATAAGTATAATGAGGTTTTATATACCAATATTATAATATCATTCAAATTATAAATTAATAATATTTATTTTTCTCATGATGTATAATGGTCTTGATGTGTTCAAATGCTATAGGAAAGTTATACTTCAATAGTGTACTGGATATTGAGAAGACTTTAAGCCATATTTATCATGTCATTACATGGTTATTGAAGATGGAACTTACTTATCACAACCACCAATAGATTATTAGCCTATGATCACACCCTGACAATGGATTGAGTTTGTTGAATTAAAAAAGTTAGAAGAAGCTAAGGTATGTAATTATTCGTATTATGTATTATGTCATAAATAATAATTATAATCATATGCATTAATGTTCTCTATAAATTTCATGACTTTAATGACAGAAAAAGAGCCATAAGGAAAAAAAGTAAAAAAAAAATGCTTACCTTTGCAATAATTCATGCGCTGATAATAATGTCCCAAGAAAGAAGTTTTTTTGGAAATAAATTAGGTCATTACATATTGATTATACTTAGTTCCTGCAACACCCCAAAATTTATTCTTAAAATATTTTATTTTAGAGAAAGCATAACAACAATATAGCTAGGTGTTACCGTAGTACTTGACATAAGTTTTGCTTGTCATACCGTCCTTATATCGAATACAAGGTAAAACATTTAAAACTTGAAACATGATAAAAAAAAATGAGAATAATTTCATAACTTAGATAAGATTTTGGAGCTTAACTTCAAATATGATATAACAAAATATAATCAATGAGATCCATTAAAACTAAGAGTCCAAAAAGGTATATGGACAAAAACTAGTAATTAGATACCATGACTCTATGTCCAACCTCAAAGATAATATTATCACTCCTCCCTAGGCAAAACATCATATGTAACAAAGTCATCTAAATGGTCCTCATTGACCTACACATCATAGTATAGGTTATATGGTAATGGGAAAGAGAAGGATGATCAATACACTACTTATTGAGTAAGTGAACAATGTAATCATAAAAAAGGGTATACAAATTCACAAGATCAAACATAATATAATTTATGTGCATGGCTTAACATAATATGATGAAAGAGAATGAATAAATCTTGATTTCCATCATCATATATAATCACAATCCATTTTCTTATTTATGTTGTGTTCAAAGACTCCACTATTCTTAATCTGGTAGAACATATTGAAGCATCTCCCAAGACAAAACACACCTCACCACTATTATCATCTGGTGGAACAAACTCAGCACCTCCTGGGGAAACATGCTCCTAGTAACTATTCTTAAACCAATAAAATTGTTTGATGCACCTCATAAATCAAAACACTTATGGCCACTATTATTGTCCAGTGGAATGAACTCAACACCTCAGTTATAATTCACACAATCTTTTACTTTAAATGATTAATGTCTTATTTAAATGTTTTTTTTATCTCAATGTCATCATGTAGACATAAAAATATAATTATGCATAGAAAATATAACAAACTTAACATAAATGAACAAGTCACATAAAACAACACCCTAAGCTTATTGGTACAATCCCTATGAAAAAGGGCCATTTTCTCATTTTATCAAACTTATGTGATTCATAATTACCCTTAATATTCCAAATAACGCACATATAATATTTTAAACCAATAATACACTTAAAATACTGAGGATTTCATAATCAATTCGTATTGACCAAAAAACTCTTTTCTTACCTAAATGCCTCAAGTTATATTTTGATTGCCTTTATCCTACTCAACCACCACTTGACCATAGTACTTATGAAATAATTTATCAAACCATAATTATTTATCATGCCACAATTATTTATACACTATCAAAAAATTTCCAAAATACCCTTAAAATAACCACAATGCCCTAATTTCCACAAAACCTTATTAGTTCGATATTATCAATTCCCGACTTTCAGCACATATCATCATGATACAAATTGGATACATTCACTACCTAGTTTCCATACTTATAAAATGCCACATTAAAATATCATAGATCATACTAACACACTTTAGGTTTCAAAACGAGCCTTATCACAATAACAGCATATAAGTGCATGTTTTCTCATAATACTCAATTTCCATAATACGACACCACATATCATATAGATAACTTATCACCATGTCATTATCAAGATAAAAATTCCAAACACATGAGATTCCACACCATTTAACACATATCATGTTCACCTTTAACTAGGACATGTATTTTCACCAAAATGACATTAACTGCTATGAATGAATAAAACCTTAAGATGTATCCTTTGAGACCACAAATAAATCATCAAAAAACGAATAAAAACATATGGTTAGAATGTAAGAAAACAATCAAGGAATAAAAGAGGCAAAATGAGGATGTAAAAGAGGCAAAACTGAAGCAAACCAAGTTGTGGGGAAAATGTGGCACAAATGGAGTTGTCTGCATATGAAGATGGTGCAACCAAGGAGTTGAGTGATTCCCTCACTCAACTAGAGGGATAATATGTGAGGCTCTCATGTTGGTGGAGGATAATGGCATAAAGGGATCACGTTGGTGGAATGTTAGTGGTGTGAGTTTGTGATGCTAAAGGGGGTGTGTTGCATAAGAAATGGACGCAAGTAAGGGTGGATTTGTGTGGAATTTTGATGTAGAAAAGGATTATTTTCATTATATTCTCACACAAGTGAGGTGATGCAATGTGGGATGAAGTAATTTACGTATATTTTTATTGGATAAAAAATGGTGGATATTTGACGAACAATAATACATAAAAAAGTTGAGGAAAGGAATAGGAAGTATGGGGAGGGTTTGGTGATGCATTGAATGTGTCGATGAGAGAGAATATAGGGTATATATATAATATATGATGCGAATGGTGAGGGATAAAAAATCAAGGCACATAGGATCATGGGGCAGACATCAAGGTTTTAGGGTAATGACATATCTCAAGAGTTGAGGGAGGTGATAGTAGTGATGATGAGTTAGGCTTAGGTAGGTTTATGGGGGAAGGCTAGCTGATGGGATTTTTTTCAAGAGAAGGAGGAAATAATGTGGAAAGAAGGGGAAGAAGGAGACCTCGGTGAAGGAGTAGAACAAATAAGAAAAAGGGAAAAAGAGAAAAAAAAGGATTTTAGGTTTAGGATTAGAATTATGTTTAAATGTAGGATTAAATAATTAGGGTAAGATGAAAATATTATCAAGGGTCAAGATTAGGTTAAAATATTAATGACTCAAAATTAGTGTTAGGTTTAATTTTAGGGTATTATAGTTTCAAACTATCTAACTTTATTTTTAACTTTATTCTAATGGAGATGGAGGCAAATGACCTTTAAAAAATGAAGGTACTTAATATGTACCTCCTACAAGAGTGGATGCTTGGATGAGGTTTAGTGTAGAAAAGAAAATGGGAAAGTCTACCAATGAACCAAATCAAAAATTATTGACAAAATTATAAAGATTTAGTATCATTTTATTCTCAATTTTATTTGCATATCATTTCTTACCTTTAACCACACTCATTTCTCTAACATGAGGAGCTTCGAGCAATAGGATTACTAATGAGTGGCTGAAATAATGTCCTCATTCAAGTTTTGGGGATCAAGGAGTATGGTGGTTGAGTTAGAGGGATGGAACATGGTGTCACATTGTTAAGTACTTTTGGATGAATTCTTAGTTCACATACTCCTACAGAAAAGGTCAACTATATAAAAGCTAAACTGGATACTTTAAGAGAAAACCAATTAGAGTTAATTGTCAGCTAACAAAGGATTGAGGAGAAAATGATAAAGTACATGAATAAAAAGACATCTTGCTTGGTGGTTTACATGATTGGTCCACCCCACTACTATGACCCCTAGTATTAGATCTATCCCCAAAGTACCTTAGGTAATAAATTTTAATTTTAAATGTTTTCTCATTTAGAGTGTATATGTAATTGAGATATATGAAAATGTAACTTTTGAATATAGGGTGGATATTTATGCGATCTCAATACATCAAAAGAATGAGCAATTGTTTACTAAGGAACCGCTCATGTCTTTGAGGAAAGATCATGGGAGCTGAACATAGTTTGAGTCACCCTCAACAACATCCACAAAAAATATAATGTCTTAAAGTTAACCTTTTTGAAAGATGATGATCATGATATCCTGTGCAATGAGAGAAAGAATTAGAGGAGGTAAGAAAGGCATTATGTGCAAGGTACAACATACCTCTTATCAACTATCAAGTGATGCTTCGTTGGTTGATTATGTATTTTGGTGAGGTCATATGCAATCAATATTTGAGCATAAATGTTGAATTACTACCATGATTGTTTTTCTAGGCCAAAGAAATCAATGCATATATAAAAATTGAGGACTTAGTCCATTTGTTGGCTAGAGGACGACCACAATTCCAATATATAAAGGCATACATACGATAATATTTTATTCAATTTTCATATATAACTATATTCGACTATATTATTATTTTTAAATTATTACTAACATATAGTTAATTAATTATTTTCTCATAGCTTTTTAAAAGATAGAATTATACATAAGGACAATGACCACAAGCATGGATTCTTATGTCCTCAAGTGATATATGATAGAGGCTTCATTCAATGAGTGGAGAGTGTGGCCTAAATGGTGAGAGCAACTCCACATCGATTTCTTTTTCCCCCTTTTCTTTTAATTCACATTGATATTTGGTAAATTTACATCCATTGAAAAGGTTTCCATGTTGGTTTGACTCCTTAAGAGGAATATGGCGTGACAATCCACAAAAGGTTATTGATAGGTGATTAATTGGTTCTATATTTAATACATTTATTTCACGAATTACTTATTATGCTAGATAATTGATATTCTTTTCATCAATTAAGTCATTTATGGATAGCCACATTAACAAGATAAGAGTGGCTAGGTTTTGTCTTTAAGCTAACTAGCTAAGAACTTTGATTGTAGTTAGCTTTTTGATTAATGTAGATTTTTTTATGTATATATGATTATTTTTAGGATTATATGTAGCTATGGAACTAAATATTTATAACCATTGATGCTTGTGTATTATATATATATATATATATATATATATATATATATATATATATATATATATATATATATATGATCGATTATAATTGATTATTTTTTGTTAATGTAATAGCTTTTTTCATGTATAATCATGTACACACACAAAAAAATGGCCTAGTAGTTCATTTAAATTGAGATAAGTCTATAAGCAAGCTGTATATATCTCAATTTAAATGAACTACTAGGCTAAAAAATTATGTGCTTGCTCATGAAGTGTATCTTTTGAGGAATGGTGGTTGTTGGTTATTTTTGTTAGCTATTTTACTATATTTGGAAAGTAATTTTTCTAAAAATAATATACATTTTGAAAAATTGACTCTGAAAAAGCAGTTGTTGGAGCATGAAACTCAACTAAATATACTTGAATATTTATTATCTCAAATAAAAGGTAGGCATTTTATATTTTGGGTTAAAACTAAGTAACCTGATTATTTATTTTATAATATTAATTTTAAAAAGTAATACTAAACTTCAATTCTAAATTAAAACTAATGCATTCTTTACCTCAAAAAATGCTTTTAAAAAGTAGAGTTAAACATACTTTAATTAGTAGAGTGGGAGAGAAGGTGTGCACGTAACATAAATATAAAAAAGAGTTTGTTAATATTAGAACTCAAACAAGGTGTACACCACTTGGTGAATAACAATTATTATTTCTAACCAAATCAAATCAAACTACATTTTTATTATTAATTTTTACTTAATTAAATCAAACCATATTTGAAAACTAATTTGACCAAACCAAATCATAATTTTGCAATTTGGTTTGGTCTAGTTATGGTTAACCAAAAAAATTAACAAGAACATAAAAATGAAATCGACAAATATTTTAAAAAATTATAACATTTAATTTCCAAAATTTCATGTATTTTATGACAACTAAAATGATGTTACAATTCTCAAAGATTATAACCTAATAAAATAGTTAAGAAGAATTGAATTCACAAATATATCTCTATCATTCACAAAAGAGAAAAAAAGGTGGAATATAAAAATATGGATGAATGTTAATCATTAGGCCACCAACCGTGGTTATAAACTATTTATAAGATACTAATAATCTAAAAAAATATATCATTGGATATATAAAATATAATGTGATTAAATCATAATTAATTAATCAACCATAATGTCAATCTTTTATCATTGATCAAATCATTTATAAAATATTTAATCAAATTATGTTGTGATATTGAGAAACTCAAATAGATACAATAAGGAAGAGAAGAAAGAATCTCTTATTTATTCATATGTATGAGTTTACGTATTTTTACAATTCACCATATGTTATAAATAGTATTCATACTTACTACATTCATTATGAGAGGGAGTTCATGAATATGGAAAGTGTTCGAGAAGATGAAGATTTAGGAGGTTATAACCATAATAGTAAAAGTCGTTATAACTGATGGTGATGATGAGAATTTGAAACCTTGGATTTAATATAACACATGCTAATAAATTGTACATCTGCAGTATGTAAATAAAATATTATAACACTCCTTCAATGCCTTTTATATTTGATTTTTCCTCCAATTACATGCATCACTTCCTTATATTTGTGCAATTTTGTGCAATTTTCTGAAAAACAATTACTAGGAGAGTAGTAACACAAACAAGAGACTTGAAATATGATAACTCTCATAATTTTTGTCAAACAAAATTGTAAAAATGAAGGTAAAGCAAGGTAAAAATATGGAAAATATTTGGTTTATCAACTCCCCCATACTTACTCTTTGATTTTCTTCAAGCAAACTCTAAACATAACATAGAAAATTTAGATAGAAGGGAATGGGATCAAAGCCTCAGATGATAGAACAAACTACACGAGCAAGACATACAATCGCTAGACCGACCTATATTATGAGTGTTAATAGTAAGAAAATGAACATAAAGTTGTGAACACCCTTCAGACCTCACTCCTAAATCAGTATTAGTATAAAACTTTAATATGGTTTAGGATCCTATAGATGCTCATCTTTATGAGAAAGAGGGTTAATAGAGAAATATAATTCCTCACTTTAGGAAAATGTAAATGCTTTGTGCTCATATGTGATTTTGTTTCGCTTAAAATTCTCTATAACAATTATGATCAACCAAATTATTGCATGTATTCTCATTCTCTGCCACTCAAAGACATTATGTAAAGAAAAAATCATAAGGTCTTATTGAAGGTGTAATAGGGCTAGGGTAAAGGGTAGAAAAAGTCTAGGATTATAGCTAAAGGCGCGAAAACAAGTGGAGAGATAGCAGTAAGCATATTTTCCAGAATCTAAGATAAACATTTTACTAACATACTCTAAAATATACTAACCAAGGCTTTTGCCATTACTTCATATCTACCCATCGAAATCATATGCTTATTTTCCCACATCTCAACTTCAACACTTTTATTCTTCTCTTTCTCTTCTTCTCTCTCTCTCCTTTTTTTGATTAAAAAAGAGAGAATATGAGAATAAATAGGATAAAGCTACATTTAGATCATTTTCTCAACACAAAATCTACCAAACACTTCTTTATTATACCCCATGCTTATCCTTAGCATTCCTACATTCAAATACATTCAAGAGTCATTGCTCCCTAGTTTTTGGACAAGGGTAAGGTAATAACTCACAACCATGGCTTCCAATGTAGGTTTTCGATTACAAAAATAGGTTTTAAGCTCAAAGAGGTTTAATCAAAGGAAATAAATGTCATTTGGTAGGTAATTTAGCTAATGTAGCTATGAGAAGAAAACATGTGCCTGAATCATCTTAGTACATGCATAAGCCATATGTGGTCTTAAATAGAATTCATGCAAGTTTTAGTTTCACACATTGGGGGAGAATGACTATATAAAAGATGGACAGTCGATCAAGCTCAAGATCTCATTGATTCCTTTGATACTAACTCTATTTCGTATGTCTCGGTCTATATGGGCAAATCAATAAAGATGAACCTCTAGAGGGCTAAAGTAATAAGTAGTTTGAGAGTCTATTGATTAAAGAGTTTATGCTTAAAACATTTTCAAAGCCTTTTCTTTATACTTGCTTGCTATCTATAGGTCTTACTAGTGTATGATCAAGCTGTGTAGAGAATTCTATCAAATTTTCATTATTAGCTTATCATTTCCCAATACACACACACACACACACCCAAACTAACAACACACTGAAAATAAAAGGAATAAAGAAAGAAAGAAAAAGCACACCAAATGAAAAGAAAAAGAAATTTGTGCTAGAGGAAGAAGGGCCCAGGTTTGCTCCAAGGGAAGGAGGTGGTGTAAGAGGGAGTAATGGTAAAGTGGGTGCCTCACTGGTAGTGTTTGGATGCTCTTCCTGTAACACCCCTATTTTTTACTACTAAAAAATTTCATTAAAAACATGTTGTAGAAGCATAAAAAACTTTGAAAAATGGGGTGTTACCACCATAGTCAACACAAGTTAGATGTCTGTCACCTACCCTATATCAGATACAAGGCTAAACCAGAAAAAATACTAAAACAACAGAGTGTGCAAATAATAAATTAATGAAAACGATTCCAAAATGTTTACAACAATCAACCATAATGGGTTCTGTTCAAATTATTACAGAATACATATTAAGGTACGAGATTATAAAATATGGGTTAGGGCACGAGGCCCAAAACAAATAGCGTGGTCCTCCATGGACCCCATCAAGACCTTCTGGATATCCTCGCTCACAAGCCCGGCCCAACAAAGGTAGGCCCTTTACTCTCCAACCTTGAAAACTTGTACAAGGTCATCTGCTCGTGGGAATAAGTAGGTGATTAGGCAAACGGGTACATTAGTATGCTATGTACTGAGTAAGACAAGTTGCTCCCTCAATGTACATATGTATAATAGTTTATCATACACAATATAGATTATAGTAAGTATTATGATAAGGCCATATATATGCATTAGAATAAAAGTACATGAAGTCATACTATTATGCATAATTCCAACAAGTAGAATACTTCATGCATAAACACACCACCTTTCCACATAAGCATATACCCACTTAAGCGTAAGGAGAACCAAACAACCTCTAGGGCTGATCCCAAGTAGCCAAATCCTCAAGTTATACCACTAATTCATTTATGTAAGAGATAAGTGAGTCAACCCATCAATATTCTATTTCATAACCAAGTAGTCAGGTCAACCATTAACCAAGTGTAATAACCGGCTCTACTCATTTTTGATCAGTCATACCATTACTTCCATTCTTGCCAAATATTAGCCATTCTCTTAATCATCATTTATATAAGATCAATTACTTACTTAACAACCATATTTTATTATCATCGAGTGATGGATTGTACACCACCCCATGGTCTCACATACCATGGAACCTATCCAAAAGGACGTAAAGTCCAAGCCAAATCCAATCACTAAGTGGACATAAGTTCAGGGTGAAGCCTATCACCACGATGGACATAAGCCCAGGCCGAAGCCAACCACCTAGGTAAATAGACTACTTTAGTATTGATATCCCTTAGTACATTATCAATGTCTAGAGTAGGTAAGGCATTGGGAGCGCATGGGATCCCATCGAAAGGCAAAGCTCAAAGGCACGAAAAAAGCCAAAAGATAGACTAACCCCCGGTAGCTAATCAAGGATCAGGTAACCCAGACCCATACTCAACTTGACTTTCTTTCACTTTAAGTGGTTAGTATTTTATTCATAAGGATGGGTGATCATACAAGGCCCATACAAGCAAACAATGTAAATCCCCATACTAAGCCATATTGATCCTTTTTATTTCCATTTTCCCCAACCATATGGGTTTACCATTTATCCTTGGCTAATGAGTTTCATATCTGTCATAGGGTTTAATCCAATCCCTTACTGATGTCCGTTACTCTTGTGATCATTTTATCACTAATTACAAGTGAGTTACACTTTTAGCCTTTACATTACTCATATTGTATTCCATATATTATGATCCATTTTAATCCCTTAATTAGGCCAATAACCCATGTTAAAATCTATATTTCATCCTATTATTAGTCATGATATAGTCCCAAATATAACCCCAAAATATTACCGAGCCACAAAACAATAAATCATGCAGACCAGTTGAACCAATTGATCAATCTGGCCCAACCAGTTGATCAGTTGTACCAACCAGTCAATCAGTATGGATTGACCAGTCCATCAGTTCAACTCAACCAAATTATGCTTCCTTCAAACCAGTCGGTTGGTTTTGGCAAACCATTTGACTGTTCATAGACTAGTTGATCTGTTTTACCAAACCAGTTGATGGATTTAAACAGAGAGCAAGACTAACGTCTCTACAAGAAAACCAGTCAATGGGTTGGGTCAACCAGTCGACTGTTCTAGGAACCAGTCGATGGGTTTGAGCTAATCTATCGATCAGTTTACCCTACCATAGCATCAGTTCATAATTTTCATGTATATTCTTGCATAAAATCATTCCTACTCACATTAGAGAATGTATCAACATCAATTAACATATTTCTAACCAGATTATCATGCATTTCTTACCATAACATTATCATAGCCTATTTCCTCCATTTTTTGTGCTATTTTCTCAACTTATATCATTTAAACATATAAATCATGTATATAGCTGTATTTCTTCATACCAACATGTATGATCAAATAAAAGCCATCACTTTTCATGTAGGAACACATGCTAACATTTTAGGTGCAAGAATTACTTACTTGATGTAGGATTAATTTCCTTAAAAATAGGATTTTTCAAATCTATGAAAACGTCAACTCTCAAAACCTTAAAAACCAAAATCTTAACTCAAGTATTATCCCAAAACTTTATGAAATTTTGAACAAGAAAATAGAAAGGAAAAAGGAAATACCACTAAGACAAAATAAGAAAAACTCCACTGGACCACTCAATCCTTTCCTAAAAATCTAACTCTGTCTTGCTTAACAATTAAAACAAGATAGAGTTAGAGGTAGGATTAGGAGAGTGTGTAAACTAATTTGAAAAGTGATCAAGTGTGGAAGAAAAGAAGAGGATGCATAACTCAGTGGAATTTCTATGGTTGAAAGAAAGTGAAATGCATGGAGGATTGGGGCTATTTATAGCCAACCAATTGAAGGGAAACACAGAGGGTTTGAAAGGTAACTCGAAACCCTACTTGTGACCATTTTAATTTGATCAGAACCGATGGATTTGCTAACCTAGTCTCCTGAGCTCAATTTAGGACTCTAGGGAGCTCAGGTTAAACAAACCAAATTTAACATACACGAAAGAAGGAATGGGAGGTGAGTATGGAAGGAGTCTTCTAGCTGCTCACAAGCACACCTAAGGTTAAAGCAATCAATCTCATATATAATTAAAGGAGATACGAGGAAGAAGGCAATTGGCTGAGGTCATCTCTCTCCCTCATATGTCTCAATCAACCTCTAGAACAAATTAAGGCAATATTTTGGGTTAAACGCATCATGAAAGTGGTTAGGAGTCTCTTAGGGACAATTAATATGAGTTGGTAAGGTTCTATTTTAGTGTAAGAGATTTTTCTAAAAATCAAACTTCAAAAAATATGATCAGCTCGACAAACCAATCGATTGATTTGGATATACCACCTGATTGTTCATCTACCAGTTGATCGATTTGGTCGAGGAACTCAGTTTGGCTAAAACGAAAAACCATTTGATTGGTTCATAGAACCAGTCGATGGATTTGTATATAAAATTCATTAAACCTCATTTTCCAACATGATTTCAACTCAATTTTTATTCCAAATCAAATCATAGCATTGAATTAAAATCAAAGGCCAAAATTTGTCAAAGTTTCTCACCCATCCATTACACAAAATTGTGGGGTATTACACTTCCTCAAGGGGAGGGATGGGTTGACCAAGGCGAGGTATAGTGGCAGAAGGTAGTTAATTGTTGTTCTCATTACCAATGAGAGTAGTTGTAGAATAGTCAAAATCGTAACCCATCTTGTACAATCAGCTTCATGTTAGTGCAAGTTGCCAACCCTAGGTATGTCTATAACACCCCCAAAATTCACAACTAAAAAATTTTGTTTTATTAAAAGATTAGCGGAAGCAAAATAACAAACTGTGAATATCGGGGATATTATCGCCACACTTAGTACTAGATCGGTTCACTCATACCACTCTAATACTAAGTGCTAAGGCTAAAAGAATAAGATATAATTTAAGAGAATTTCAAACCATATTTAAAATCAGAGTAGTGAAAATAAACATCTTGCAAGAATAAAATCCACCAATAGTGGTTACAAGAACAAAGATTATATTCAAACCAAAAGTTAGAATGGGAAGTAGTAAAGCCCTATCAAATTCTAGACAATCTTTACGCTCTTTCCCATTGCCCACTTGAATAACACCTAAAAAGGACCTACAAGGGACACTGCCCATTGAAAAGGCAGGGGCCCCATGAATGGAACCCTTCACTACTATGGTACTGAGGAACCCTTTAAAACACACTTAAAAGTAGGCTCGCAATGCAACACATGAAACAAAGTTATATACTTACATAATAAGAAATACATACACCACAATCACATACTTAACAAGTCCATCAATTGTTAATAAGTCATAATGTACAATTAATGCTTCTGGGCCTTAAGCCGCTAGTCCATCATTATTCAATCCTATCTTAGATTTTACATCCATGTGAGTGCGAGAACTTCACTATTATAGCCGGTGGACCGATCATGTAGGGAAAAATGCTCTTGGCCACTATTATTCACCGGTGGACCGGTCATGCAAGGCAAAACGCTCCTGGCCACTATTATTTGCCGGTGGACCGATCTGGCCCCGACTCACATGGCATTTCACAGTAAGTGATTATTTTTTTTTTAAATAATTTTATTCACATCTATGACTGGTTTTGTTATGCTCAGGACCCCCATTATTAATGCCGGTGGATCGGAATATATATCAACATCATCCAGGGCAACACACTCTTGGGCCACTATTATATCCGGTGGATCGGTACTCATAATCATCTGCCAGGGCATCATGCTCCTGGGCTACTATTATAACCGGTGGATCTGTACTCAATATTATAATTCAACTAGGTCCGGCTCATTAATCTTTCACTTTTGTGATTAGTATTTTTCCCTTTCTAATCAGCACAACAATTCCATTTATTAGCCTCGAACGGGAGATCAAGAACCCGAGACACAAAGGTACACCAGTCGTACTAGTGCATACAAGCTACTCAGTACCCTTCAATCATCAACTCAGGGATGCAAAGGTACCCTGGTTATACTAGTACATAAAGCTACTCAGTACCCTACCGACAAGGATACCTAATCCATAAGTATGCATACCCTCTAAATATGTCCGTAGAGCTAGATAGAGTAAAATATAGGCCTTGGCTGGGACACAAAGGCACATCAGCAAATACCAAAATAATCATGGGCTAAACTACATCTTTAGGGTAGCGACCCCTAAAGAGCAACTATTCCTGATCTCAAGGTCTTTCACTTTAAGTATTAGTGTCTTAATTAAGGTGATCACGAAAAGCACAACAATTAGATGCTTATTCACTTTCGATCATTCTGATATCATTAGACATTTCTTATTCATATGATTATCTAAGATAACATAGAGGAATCATGAAGTCCATCATAATCTTATCCAATTCTAATTTAGGATTTGTTCTCGTGATACTTACTAATCGTAAAATATTCTTACCTTACTATTTAGTGTTACTTGAGTCTTATTACGAACCTCCAGTGTCCCATCAACATGTTAGATATGAATTACTGATTTACTCCTTACTTGTATAGTTATTAAGCCATCCCTTACTTACTTGCCAATTTACCAATCACCCTTCAGGTTGCATAATTACCAAATTACCCCTTACTCAATTTAGGTTACCAAGCTATCTCCTACGCTTTTTAGATCACCATTCACCCTTCATAATTGTTACACTTATCATATTTCCTATTTGGTTGGTTAGATTACCGAATTGCCCTTCTCCTTTGTTATAATTGCTAAATTGCCCTTAAGTTGGATAAATTACCAAATCACCCTTCTTTATTATCATGATTGCCAATTTGTCCCTTTAGTTGGTTAAATAATTACCAATTTACCCTTTAGTCGGTTAAATTACCAAATTTTCCTTCTCCATTATCATAATTACCGAGTTACCCCTTTAGTTGGATAAATTACCAAATTGCCCTTCTTCATTATCATAATTACAAATTTGCCCTTTAATTGGTTAAATTACCAAATTACCTTTCTGCAATCTCATAATTGCCAGATTACTCTTATCCATTATTATAATTACTAAATTACCCTTCTGTTGGTTAAATTACCAAATTACCCTTCTCCATTATTATAAATACCAAATTACCATTCTCCATAATCACAATTGCCAATTTATCCTTCTCCATTATTATAAATACCAAATTACCCTTCTCCATAATTACAATTGCCAATTTACCCTTCTTCATTATTATAAATACCAACTTACCCTTCTCCATTATTACAATTACCAATTTACCCTTCTCCATAATTAAACTTACCATAATACCCTTTTGTTGGTTAATTTATCAAATTACCCTTCTCTATTATCATAAATATCCAATTGCCCTTCTATAATCATAATTTAATTATCAAATTATCCTTCGCCATTATTATAATTACCAAGTTACCCCTTACTCCCAAATTTACCATAATATCCTTTTATTTACAAAATTATCATTCTACCCCTTACTTCCAAAGTTACCATAATGTCCTTTTATTTGTAAAGTAACCATTTTACCCCTTACCTCCAAAGTTACCATAATGTCCTTTTATTTATTAAATTGCCATTTTACCTTTTTACTTATAAAATTACCATAATACCCCTTTTACTTGCAATTTACCATTTGACCCCTTATTTCTAAAATTACAGTTTCACCCTTATACTTATAAAATTACCATAATACCCTTTTTCTTGCTAATTACTATTTTACCCTTTTACATCCAAGATTACCATTTTGATATTTTCTTCCAAAATTACCATTTTTCCCTTCTCTTCCAAAATTACCATTTTATCCCCTTTACTTCCAAAATTACCACTTTATCCTTTTCATACAAAATTACCGTTTTACCCCTTTTCGTCCAAAATTACCATTGTACCCATTAATTTCAATATTACTATAATGCCCCTTTATTCATAGAATTACCATTTTTCCATTTACTTATAAAATTACTATATTGCCCTTTACCTACAAAATTACCATAATACCCCTTTTCCTTACAAATTATAATTTTATCCTTTGACTTATAAAATTATCATTTTACCCTTTTCTTCCAAAATTACCATCTTTCCCTCTTATTACACCACTTTTATTAAATTAAAATCACTACATGAAATAATAATATTATTACTCCATTCACAATATAACTCCAACAACTATTATATTTTAATATACTACTTATTAGCACCCACACATATTAGGCCACATTCTTACACAAGACATATTACTAAAATGCCCCTAGGGCTCCCAATAATATTATTCATACATAAATGGTCACAATAACATAATATAACATGGATAAGTACTTAGCACTTTTATTAATAGCCAAACTCTTTCCTTAAGCAATATTTCCACACATAATACATAAACTAGCATACTTTCCTTTTTATTAATCAATACAAGCAAATATATATATTATATTAACAAGCATATAACAAGCATAATAACGTATTAAAAACCCTAATGTGCTAACATATGTTTATCCATGTGTTTAAGTGAGGTTTAACGATTACCTTAATTCCTGCAAAATTGAACCTTACCGATATTCCGGTTAAAGATTCAAGCTTTGATTAGCAAAACCAATACCTAAAAATAATATCAATAATTATTATATTTGAAGTAGGAAATTAAAAGGATAAAACTTTATAAAAACTTAATTAATGACATACTTTACTTAACTATTAATATACCTCAATAATTAAACAAAACAAATCCCAAAATAATGTGGAGCTCACGCTGCATGAGTAGCGTGAGCCATATGTAGGTTATGTGGGGAAAAAGGGTTGAAGGTAGGGAGGTAGAAGGGAGGGATGGTCATTTTCAGGTTGAGGCTTTGGATCTAGAAAAGAGGGCAGGTGGGGGAGGAGTGGAGGCAAGGGAAGGGTTTAGGAGTGAAGACGGGGTGTAGGTGGTGGTTGGAGATGGGTTGTTGGCAGCTAAGGGCGGCAGAGGCGGCTGCGGCGAGGCTGCGAAGTGGGCTGCAAGGCTGGATGGGGCTGAGAAGGAAGGAAAAGAGAGGAGGAAAATGAAGGGGTTCAGGGGCTAGTTTCAGCAAAAGGAGGTGTGGGGGTGGTAGAGGAGGTTGTAGGGAGTGGATTGGTGGTTTGGGTAGCGGCATAGGCGGCCAGACAGTGGCGAACGGAGGGGTTGTAGGGAGGTTTCCGAGAAGGGAGGAAAAGAAGAGAAAAATAAGGGGGGAGGAAGAACGGATTGCAGGGGGCTCGACGAGGGTATTGTGGTCGTTTAGGGTGGTAGTATGATATGGCAGGAGGCACTACAGGTGGTTGGTGTGGCGGAGGAAGAGGCGGTGCACAAAACAGGGATTAAAATGGAAGGAGAAGAAAAGGAGAGAAAGGAATCGGGGAAGGGGGAGGCTCAAAAATAATGGGGCAGGAAAGGGCTTGTGAGGAGAAGAAAAGAAGAGGGAGAAGAGGAGGGGATAGGTGGCCAGTTGGTGGCAGTGTGTAGGGTGGTAGGGAGGTGGTAGGGTGGCAGGGAGGTGGTAGGGTGGCAGGGAGAGGGAAGGGAAGAAGGGAAAGGGAGGCCATGTGTGAGGGGGAGTGCATGGCCAATTGGGTCCAAAATGGTGAAAAAAGGACGGGAGAGAGAGAGAGAGGGAGGGTTGCAGTGGTGGCACGTGGTGGCAGTAGGGTGGTGGCCAGCATGCCCGAGGATGTAGGCATGGCGATGGGGACAAGTTAGGGGCGCTGGGTCGAGGCAGAAGAAGGAGGAAGAAAGGAAGGGGAGCACGTCGAGCGTGAGGGAAGAAAAAAAGAAAGAACTAGGCCGGCTTGGGTAGGGAGGAGAAAGGAAGAAAGAAAAGAGGGGGCTGGGCTGGGTTGTTGTGCCGAGGAAGAAGGAAAAGAAAAGGAGGGGTGGGCCATGCGGGAGAGGAAGGAAGGAAGGGAGAGGGGGAGATGGGCCAGCAACCCAGTCGCTCACCAGGGGGAGAAGGCAGGCCGTGGCCCAGTGGCCCGGAGGAAGGAAAAAGGAAAAGAAAAGAAAGAAGAAAAAGGAGAAAAAGGAGAAAGAAAAGGGAAAAGGGAATAAAGGAAATGGGAAAAATAGGGAATAAAATAAATTAATTTATAAAATAATAAAATGTAATATTTTTGATAAATTATTTAATTTCATAATTTAATTCACTATAATTTAATATATTGGTTTAAAAAGGATAATTTTAGTAAAATATTAGTTTGAAAAATTATTTAAATAAAAAGAGTATGATAAAATAATAAAATATTTATTTTTAATTTATTAAATATTCCTATCCAAATTTATATACTCAAAAATCCATAAAATAATTAAACTATATAATTTTAAAAGCTAATTTATTTCAAATAAAAGCTATTTATTAAATTATAGGTTTTCTAAAATTTTGGGGAATTGCAATGTCTTTGGAAGGTCAACAGGGATATGTTCTATGTTGTATGCAAGTCGTCGGGTAATGTACATGATGATGCCTCCGATGAAAATATCACCAGTAATATTAGTACTAACACTACTTAGTTGATCTATTAGATAATGCCCGCCATCAAGGGCAGCATCTTGGAGCATACAATGTAGAGCCTATAGCTCTAGTTTACGCACATTCCCTTGGTTCTCCCCTACCAAAACCTATGCTAGTTAGTAGCCTTTAGATGTACCTCAAGGCTGGGTTATATATTAATGTGGCCTTAACATTGTGTCCGCTATAAGGCCTAGGAATACATCCCCTTCTTGGAAAGGATATTTGAGACCAAAATTTTTGAGGATCCCACATTTGGTGATCATCAAGGCAAAGTATCTGTCTAATAGTAGGAGAATGAAGCAAGGTAGAAAACTATGTCAACAAAATTACATAAGACTCATTGAAGAGTTTAAAAGAAATAGATTCATCAATCCAATCAAAAGTAAACTAGCTATCTCAAGGGTGAGTCCTTTGCTATTATGGTCAGCATGCATAAAGAAACGGGAAAGATCGCCTATTGCTATAAAATACTAAGTGTCTTCCTTAATCCATAACTTCTCAAGATATGGCCAATCAATATATTGAGTGGATGTAATGTTTTGAGAAGGAATGTCATCGTAGTGATCTTTGTGAACTGAGTTGGCAAACACGATGCCATAGGGATTAAAAGGTTGAGAGTTTGATGTTTTACCTTTTCCTCAAGATTGTTGTTGTTGTTGTCAGAAAGATTCACCTTCGTTTTCTATTCTACTTGCCTTTGTGATCTTCTTGGATGCAATTATGGTGCAACGCTTGCAAATTTAAGACAAATTTACCAAAAGTTAGAGATTATGCAATCAAAATATGAATTGGAAAACTTAATTATAAATTTGCAACTATAATACATAAGGATGAAATACAATCCAATTCCCATAATCAAACCAAAATGTATGGCTCATGCATGAGCTTGTTCCTGTGTCATGTGTGTTGTGCTACATGTTTTCTTGTGCTATTGTCGACTGTGTTGTGTAGTGCTAGGGAGGAGGTGCATTAATGGTGATATGGTGATGCGAAGGTAGGAAGTGGAACGTGAAGAACGATGGTAAGAAGGGAGAAAGGGGGCATGGTTTGTAGGGTTTGAAGGTCGAGGGTTAATGCTAGATATGAGAGGAATAAGGGATGAGCATAGGGTGAAGTCACAGGTGTGTAAGCATTTATATTTGCTGATGCACACAGTCTGCAAGCATTGCACGACCTGATCATGCATGAAATTGACTCTCGGCAAAAACAGGTATAGAGGCACAAGTTTACGGACTCGGCATGGCTCGGTTATGCATAGGATTAAGTCTCGTGTAAATCATAACAGGCATGCACGGACGTGCGGGATCGAGTCTTGCAAAAAATTAGTGTATGGGTACATGACCGTGCAAGATGCTGTGCCAAGGCCATGCTTAAGACAAACTGTCACAAAAATTTTGCCCAAGGGTGCACGACCGTGCACCCTTCTTTTAAGCATGTTTTGAGTTGTTTTTTTGCATGACTTTAATTCCTCTTTTCCAATTGGTTCCTCCCCATATTGTATTATTTGTTGATTTGCTTATGCACTGTAGTAAGGCTTGCCAATTCATTGTAAAGAAAACTGAAAATAAAAACAAAATGCTAAAAAAAATCGAGTAACAAATGAAAATCACACAAGAAAATGGGTTTCCTCCCATGGAACGCTTGTTTAGGGTCCTTAGATCAAACATAATATTCTCAATTTGATGGTCGATCGGGAAGAGCAAGTGTGCTCATCTTTTCTACTAGAGAACTAGTAATGTAATGCTTTAAATGCTGACCAGTGACTTTAAAAATGCCTCTTGACTCACTCTAAATTTTAATGGCACTGGAAAGATATACTTTTTAGATTTGAAAGGGATCCAACCAACTTCATCTTAGCTTTCCCAGAAAGAGTTTAAATATAGAGTTAAAAAGAAGCATTTCTTCGCCTTCATGAAACTCCCTTTGAGTTAGGTTCTTATCATGTCATCACTTTGTTCTTTCCTTATAAATTCGAGCATTCTCATAAGCATCTATCCCGATCTCATGTAGCTTATTGAATTGAAGTAGCCTTCTCTCCCTAGTAGTTTTAAGGTTAAAGTTGAGCAACTTGATTTCCCAGTGTGCTTTGTGCTCAATCTCCACTAGTAAATGACAGTGATTCCCATATATCAAACGGAAGGGTGTGGTGCTAATTGGTGTTTTGAACATGGTCTGGTATGTCCATAATGCATCATTAAGCTTCAATGGCCAATATTTTCTCTAGTGATTTAGAGTGTTTTCAAGGATAGATTTGATTTATCGGTTGGTTATCTCTACTTGATCACTTGTTGGAGGATGATATGGAGTTGAACTTTTGTGAGTCACTCCATATTTCTTCAAAGTAATTTCGAATTATCACTCAGTGAATTCAGTTCCTCCATCACTTATGACCACTCTAGGAACACCAAATCTTAGGAAGATAACATTCTTTAATAACCTCATGACCAATCTTAAATCATTTGTAGGGGATGACAATGCTTCAACCCACTTGGAGGCATAATCCACCGCAACTAATATATACTTATTACCACATGATGATGGAAGAGGTCTTATGTAATCAATAACCCAAACATCAAACACTTCAACTTTGAGGATGTAGTTCTGAGGTATCTTTTTACTTCACAAAATATTTTTTGTTATTTAGCATGGATCACAAGATAGTACAAATTGTTGAGCATCTCTAAATAATGTTGGCCAATAAAACCCAGTGTGAAGGATTTTGGCATTGGTCTTGTTAGAGCTAGCATGACCACCACAAGGCAATGAATAGCAATGAAAGATGATGTTGTCGACCTCTTCTTCTAGAATGCATCTTCTGTAGATATCATTCGGGAAAAGCTTATAGAGGTATGAATCATCTCAATAGTAGTGATTATAATTCAAAAGGTATTTCTTCCTTTGATGGTAGGATAACTCTAGAAGTATAATCTTAATAACTTTATAATTGACAAAATCAACTAACCATGGAACCCTCAAAGTTGTAGTGACTGCAAACAAGTGATCATTTGGGAATGATTCATCTAGTAATTTCACTTCCCCTTCTTTTAAATCCAATCTAATATGAGAAAGATGATTTGCCATAGTATTATTGGTTCCCTTCTTCTCTTTAATATCCAGATAAAAATTTTGAAGTAGTAGCACCCATCTAATCAACCTTGGTTTTGTATCCTTCTTGCTCAACATGTACTAGATAGCTGCATGATCGGTATAGATAATGACTTTTGAACCAACTAGCTATTACTGAAACTTATCGAGGGCAAACACCACAGCTAAAAATTCCTTCTCCCTTTTGGCATAGTTTTCTTGAGCACTATCCAATGTGTGATTGGCATAGTGTATGGCATATGATTTACAATCCTTCTTTTGACCAAGAACTACCCAACCATGTAGTCACTTGCATTGGTCATAATCTCGAATGGAAGATTTCAAGCGAGCGGTTGAATCCGTGGAGCAGTGGTCAATTCCTTATTTAACCTAAAAAAAGTATCAAGACAAGCATCAAAAAACACAAAAGGCACATCCTTAATAAGAAGATTGGTGAGAGGTTTAGCAATTTTGGATAAGTCTTTAATGAAAAGTCAGTAGAAACTAGTGTGTCCTAAGAAGCTCCTCACTTCCTTTGTTAACTTGGGAGGGGGAATGTTTGTCAATGATTTCAATCTTTGATCAATCTACCTCAATGACTTGGTTTGAGATTAGATGACCAAGCACAATACCTTCTTGTACAATAATATAACACTTCTCCCAATTAAGCACGAGTTTTACTTCCTCATATCTATTTAACACCCTAGTCAAGTTAGCTAAATATGAATCAAAAGAGGTGCCATAAATAGAAAAATCATCCATGAATGCTTCCATTATATCCTCAATGAATTCAGAGAAAATAACCATCATGAATCTCCGAAAAGTGCCAAGAGTATTACACAAACCCAAAGGCATTCTAAGATATGCAAATGTTCCATAAGGGTAAGTAAATGTTATTTTCTCTTGGTCATTAGGGTGAATAGGGATTTGAAAAAAACCCCTAATACCATACAAGTAACAAAAATGTGAATGCCTAGTAAGTCTTTCCAACATTTCATCAATGAGTGGGAAAGGGAAGTGGTCTTTCTAAGTGGCCTTATTTAACTTCCTATAATCAATACACATTTGCCACCCTGTGATCATCCTACTTAAGATAAGTTCATTATTTTCATTACTAATAACAGTCATCCCTCCCTTCTTAGGTACCACTTGAGCGAGGCTCACCCATTCACTGTCTAATATAGGATACATTACTCCTGCATTCATCATCAAAGTTAGAAGATTTCATAGTTTTAGATAAATCAAGCACAACCTTTTCTTCTCCAACATTCAAGGATAACCTTCCATTTTCCACATAAATAATAGCATCTACAGTTGCTAGGAATGAGATTCCTAAGATGATGGAGATTTGACAATCTTACTCCATCTCCAAGATGACAAAATCAACAAGAATGAAAAATTTACTGACCTTTATAGGGACATCCTCAAGAACACCTACCATTTAATTCTCCAACTAATCTACCAACTAACGGGATATCGCAGTGGTCTTTAATTCACCTATTTCAAGTTTATTACAAATGGACAAAGGCATTAAGCTTACACTTGCACTTAAGTCAAATAAAGCATGATTACTGGCCATATTTCTAACATAACGAGGTATAGAGAATGAATTGGGATCTTTAAGTTTAGGTGGCAATTTTTTTTGAATTAGAGAAATGCACTCTTCCGTTAAGGATACAGTTTTATACTCTTCTAACTTACGATTGTTGGGTAAATTTTCTTTAAGAAATTTTACATATGTTGGCATTTAGGTCACAGCTTCAATAAATGGGATATTTATGTGGAGTTTCTTCAATATGTCCATGAATTTCCGAAATTATTTTTCCAACTTAGCCTTCACTAACCTTTGAGGGTAAGGGATAGGAGGCTTTTATGGTGGTGGGGTGACATACTTCTCAACTTTATGATCCTTTCATAAGGTGGTTTATTTCTCAGTTATCATAGGTTCTTTATTCCATTTTGTAACATCCTCTACCCTCTCATCCAAATCCTTAATTTCCATTATCAAAATAGGGCTTTATAGTTCCTTCCCACTTCTAAGTTCTATGGCATTGACGTATCCCTTAGGATTTATTTCTGGTTACCCTGGAAGTATTCCAAAGGACCTGAAAGAAGATATATATTGTTGGGCCACCTGAATGATTTAGTTTTCCAGCATCTTATTTGGGTGGATAGGGATTTAACCTTAGAATTTAATTTCTTAAGTGATTTCCTTAAATCCTCAGCTTTCTTATTCTGGTAGGCCATACAATTCTCCAATATTAACTCAAGATTGGACTTTGGAGGGTTAGGCAATGGTAGTCTAGGGTTTTAAAAACCTATAGGCCTAACGTTTGATTGATGAATGGGGTTAATTTGTGGGTTCTTTTAGGAGATATTTGGATGGTTTCACCATCCTAGTTTGTAGGTAGGAGCAAATAGGTCTCCATTTTGGTTGAAGTTGTTCACATAATTCACATGGTGAGTAAGGGTTGCTTCCTGGGTGGATGAGCAATAGATTGACATTTAAACAATGAGTGTCTTGAAATACCACAATTATCACAAGAAATAGAAGTAGATGTCAATGCATTCACACTTAATTCATAAAATTTCTTAAATAGTGCATCAACTCTAGAAGAAAGATGATCAATAGCATAAACATCATACTTACCAATCTTCTTGGTAGAAAAGTGCTCATTCGACCACTAATAGTGCTTTTGAGCCATGTCCTTGATCAATTGCTTGGCTTCAGGTATGCTCTTTTCATGAGAGTGCCTCTCGCTATTGTATCTAGGGTAAACCTTGTGTTTCAAAGGAGACTGTTATAAAATGTGTGAACCAATAACCATTATTCCAACCCATGATGTGGACACATTATTAGCATGACCTTGTAACATTCCCATGCTTCATATAGAGAGTCATCATCATTCTGACTAAATCTTATAATTAGACTTCTCAACTGAACAATCTTGGATGGGGGAAAGTAATTGTTTAAGAAAGCCGATGAGAGTTATTCCTAATTGGTGATAAAACCCAAAGGAAGTGATTGAAACCAAACTCTTACCTTGTCCCTTAATGAAAATGGAAATAACCATAGCCTGATTGCATCATCTGTCACCCTCTTCATTTTCAAAGTATCACAATACTTTTGGAAAATGGAGATGTACAAATTTGGATCTTTCTTTAGGCTGCCACCAAATTGATTTTGCTGCATCATATTAAGGAGTACCAGATTCAACTTGAAATTGTTGGCGACGACATTTAGCTTTCTAATATTGGATTCTGTTCCATATGCATTAGGAGATGCAAAATCCCTAATAGAACGATTTTACTCTTCTCCTCTATATGATTCGGCCATAATTTTTGGGCTCATGCTTGCTTTCATCTCACATACCCAAGTTCTCAATTCACTCAAATTTCTCTCAATTTCAAGATTCAACGCAATTGGAGGTCCTAAATGGAGAGATCATAGCATATAAGGCACCTGAATATAGAAAACAACAAACTATCAAGGAGGAAAGGAAAAACACAAAAGTAAATAAAAATAAGAAAATAAATATCTAGTCTAGCTTAATAACAAAATTATCAATATTGATTATCCAAAATCCTTTGCAACAGCTCCAAAAACTTGATGGGTGCTAATCAGCAAATGCACAACTTCGGTGTAGCACGTCAAGGTCGTATCCCATATGAAATTTGCAATTAATTACCAATATTCATCATTTTTTCTATCTAGATCACTATAGAATGAAAATATTTAAGTAGATAATGAAAACAAATGCAATGACTAACTAAATATAGATTAAGAAATGATAGATATAAAGCCTAAGATTGAACTTCAGTCTCGTCCTTGATATTCAATAATGAATTAACAATATGTTGTAGTATAGTCCAAATGACAATGAATAATTAGTCTAATGTGATTTGTTAGCATCTTTTATGGTATAAGAATGTATTTAACCTAATTTAATGAATACCTTCATGACTAAAAAATTATATTATATCCATTAAGTACCACCAATTCAACAGTCCATAAGAATCAAACGTCTACTTTCGTGATCATTTGAATTAATGTTCGTATATTAATTTTCGATATTGTTTTCAACATTTCAGTTATAGTCAACGTCAAAATAAGTCAAATTCTATCAAACCCGACTCGTAACAACGATTCTTAACATACAAAACAATACGTGAGAACTATACATACGACATATACTTTAACTCATCATATTCATACTAAATCGAGCCTAATTCAATCCTAGAAAAAGGAATTACTTACTCATGGTTGTATAGAAATTTAAAGAATAAAAAAACATACATATTGCGGATACAATAAATAACGAAAAAGAAAGTGGATAGATCAAACCATGAATTGAAGATAGAATAAGTTGATTGCAGAGTTGTAATATACAATTACCTACTCTTAATTTGGAAAACATAAAATTGCATAAACTAAAACGGATTATATGAAGTTCTTTTCTTGGGAATAATGGAGAAAATAAAGTTATATGCTCTCTCGACAAGTCCAAAATTTGTTGAATAAACATCCCAACCGAAGTCTAAAAAGAATTGGGAAAAGAAAAGTGTGTGTTGTGGTAATTGCATGTTGGATGGCTGCACCGGTTAGCCATGCATCATTTTTCCTTTCAGAGCTCTCAAATTCCGCATGGCTATGCAGCAGGTTATGCAGAGGTTATGCAAAACAATTGCATGTTGCTTCTAGGATCAATGGTTTCATGGCTTTGCAACAGGTTGTGTTGCAACCATGCAACACAATTACCTACACTAGGTGGATTAAGGGTTGCACGATTGTGCAGCTGGTTGTATTGTAGTTGTGTAACACCCTCTGCTTACTCCTTTTGATTCCTTTCCTCCTCTTTTAAGCTCTTATTTATTTTTCTTAACTTCTCCAAAATCATGTGAGGTTGATTAGCTTCCTTCAATGACTTTCATATTTGTTTTTTCCTCTAATTCCATGCACCAATTCCTTGGATTTGTGAGTTTTTATGCAATTTTCTGAAAAATATTTACCAAGAGAGAAGTAACACAAACAAGGGACTTGAACTATGGCAATTATCATAATTCGTGTTAAATAAAGTTACAAAAATGAAGGAAAAGCAAGGTAAAATATGAAAAATATTTGGTTTATCAATTCTATCCATATGAACATGTAAAATCATCATGGGAAGTTCTATATCCTTTCCAAGTATTATAACTCATCTTTTGAGAGTTGAGTTATTTAGACTCATATCATATGCTTCTAGTGTATTTATACCATACTTATCATTAGCTTATTAGAAGTCAATTAATGACTTCTATGTGAGTTGGAACTTTATTTAAGACACGTGTGGATTTCATAATTTCTTAACCATAATAAACACAAGTTTTAGCTAAAGTACATCAAGCAAGGATAAACATCATCAATTGCACTTTGATTTCCTTTGAGTCCATATTTCACGGAAGATGTCTTATAAGTTCTTGCTTGATATATAATCTTAATCTCCTCTTCTCTCTCCATGAGACTGAGTGAATAAAAATCCCTAGCCTTATTTTTTGGCTTAATTTCATATCCATGGGGCAGTGTAGGAACATATAAGACTCGTCTAATTATTTAAGGTAAACATCAAGTTCATCCCAATTAATCTAGCTTAAATGATAATGTGATATGCAATTGGTACGTACCAACAATATTTTCATGCATATTGGCATATCAATTCTAGACCTCACTAATAAAGAACTACGAATCATATGCACACTCAACTAGTCTACTAGATGATTCCGCTTCCAATTAAAGCAATGATATTACATTTTTCTAACTAGATAGTTGTTCACTTTTGTGCCAATACAATGATGGTATATTTATTATATCTACATGAGTCTCCTTTGAAATTTATCAAGGGCATATGATATTTTACATTTACTTACATCATAATAGCTTAATTGTAAATTTGCTAAGAATAATATGTCATTCATATGAGATCACTAGTTAAAAAAATCTTTAGGATTCTAATTAGGTTCTCTTGCAAGTTTCAATGATCTTTCATATCATTGTTGCACTCACGTGATCTTATATCTCATGCCAAAAATATAATATTTTGTGGTCTACTAACTTCTAGTCAGTGACACAAACATTTTTAGTTTTTTCACATATACCAAATGCACACATTGCGCATTTACCTTGGGATTACTTATAGTTGATCTTGATGGTAGCAATACCATCAAATACTCCAACACCATAATTAGTTATTCAGGAATGTAGCTATAATATCATGCACTACTTTGCTATCCCATTGTTTCTTTATAAACTCTCTAATAGGTTTATCATACCATATAGGCATGTACACTTTTACCAATTAAAAGATCATAAAAATACATCATCCTTAAAGTAGAATGTACAATGACATTTCAATCGAATAGATCAATCTTCTAAATCGTATTCAGATCTATGAGACGAGAAGTCTATAGCCTTTATTGTTAAATTACTTATATCAAATGAAAAACTTCATGTTTCAACCATTAAACTAATAATTGAATGGGAGGCTTCAAGCTTCAACCATCAAAATATTTATCGAATAGGAGCCTTTAGGCTTCAATCATCAAATACATCTACCCATCAAAGCTATAATATAACAGGGAGGCTATTGTAACTACTGCAACCACTACATTGGTAGAAGAGACTTGACTATGCTAGGTTTTAAACACTACCAACAATGAAGTAGGTGTATAGTCTTATGAATAAGTGGTTGGCAAATTATGCATAAAGCCTTCATCACTACTTTGTGAATAGAAAAAATAATTTATTTATTGCACAAATTTAAATTACAAAAACTAAATTACAAGAATTAAAATTGCATAAATATAAAGTGCTGAATAAAATTAGTGCTTGGGTCTATAGACCGCCAAATAGCTTGATCTTCTAGATCGAAATGCACTTGAGGTATTCAATACCATCCAACCTTCTTGATTGTTATTATATGAGTTTTGAAAGACTTTCAACTATTTTATCTCTTTGATCAAATTGCACATAAGGTATTTATCACCTTTTAAACATTGAATCTTTGGGATTGAATTGTTCATAAGGTCTTTAGGACAATTAAATCATTAAGTGAAGATTTTAGCTACCACCTCAATTGTGCCAATATCCTTCTATAACTTATGTAATTGTATCCATGCTTCTTCTGATAATTGTGCCATCACTCATCCGTACTTTTGGTTTATGAAAAAAATTGAGCCACTTTCGATAGCCCTCCATTAACTTTGGGCAATGTAGGTTTGTACTATATTCTCCAATCAACTTCAAGTGATGAGATATGTATATAGTGATAAATAATGATATTATATATCCATCACTTTTATGTACACAGTGGTGGGCGATGATACCAACAATCCAACAGTTTTAAATTTATATAATTTTATTAACATTACCACTTTAGATGGATTTTCATTATCTTTAAGTGATATAGATCTACATATGGTGATGGACGATGTGGCTGTCAATCCACCACTTTTGATATTTGAATTGATATTTTTATATTTAATTCAAGTCTATTAAATGGAAGACTTTTAGTTTTCTACCATCATTTACCTGTATCATCCATCTTATAATTGGAAGAGAGGTCATCAATCAAGATAGATGTCATCAAATAGAATACATATTTTCAATACATGCAATTTAAATTGATAAAAATACATAAGAATAAAGTAATAAATCCCAATCTCAAAGGGGAGAAGAATAAGATTCCCTTATTTTGAGCCAATTCTAGAACCATACTATATCTTCCTTAACATACTAAATTAATTCAAATTAAGTGGAGAGATCAATGCTCTTGAAATTTGCTTGGCTATAAGATATATCACATGTGTGACCATTCATATGCCTGAACAATTAAAATCTCTCATAACAAACAAAAATGATAAGTTAGCCATATGTGATGCTTAATAATCATATTCATATAAAATGATAAGAGGTGAAGATAGAACACTCGCTATTATTAAGCACACATGTGATACCCCAACAACAATTATGCATCTCCATATTGGTCAAATTCTACATCAACTCTATGATAATTAATTTACGGGCACCCTAATATTTCCAAATAAGATAAACACAAAAGTAGAAATTATTTGTCTAGAGTATAATTGTAGTAATAATATATTGTGACATTGAGATACTAAAATAAATACAATAAGGAAAAGAAAAAAAGAATATATTTTTTTATTCATATGTATGAATTTATTTTTTATATTTATAGGGGTTTGTAAATACTTATTTTTACAATTCATTATATCTTTTATATATATATATATATATAGTATCCATACTTATTATATCTATTATAAAAGGAAAAATGTGGTGGAGGAGATACAAATTTAAAAGGTTACAATTATAATAGATAAAACTATTATAACTGATAATAATAATAATAATAATAATAGGAGTATTAAACTTAATATTTAATATAATCTAAATTTATAAATTATACATCTATAATATGTAAATATAATATTTATAATAAGTTATAATTTTTACAATTGTTAACTAATCTATAAAATTATAATCATATTAAGCAAATAAGATGACCCTTGCATAACGGTGGCCGAGTCGACAGATAAAATACATCTTCTAAGCAGCACTATTCACAGAAAGTAGCACAAATCTCCAAGTTGGTGGAATCGAATGCAAAGGGCTATTCCACTACGACCGTGAAAAAAGTAGAGTTAGTGGGTGGAAGGAGGAAGGCGAGGGGCGAATAAAAAAGGCACATGCACCCTTTCTTATTTCCTATATTGGGGTCAACTGAAGCCTAATTATATACATATATATTCTTATATTAGTACGTTTAAATTAAAAAAATTCCAATAAAAAAAGGTTGCTGCGAATTGAGAACTGAACCAGAAAGAGGTCCCGTCAAAAGAGATTCCCTTGTCCACCATATTAGACGTAAGAAGCCCATCTCCGACCCACCAGAATCATCTAAACAGTGTTGTTCTTTAGTGATCCGTGGTCGTTGTTTCCTCTTATTATTGTGAGCTTGACGGGGAATCTCAAAGAGCATGACTTTTCCTGCTCAAAGAACAAATGAAAAAAAGAGCACGACTTTTGGCAACCATTGGTCCAATGTCGAATTGGCACCCCATGTGATCTTACACCTTCCCTTCACCCCCTTTTCTTATTAATGGTTTAATAAAAATGTTTGTGAGTGACTTTTGCGGACGTATTATGATATTTTTTTTTTAAAACCTAAAATAACATATTTAGGATATTACTTATAAATATATAAATTATTTGATGGATATTAAAATTTTATTTTTGTTTTTAATAATCTTAACAAGTGTCTATAAATACTAAAAAAAATCGTAATAAAACACTATAGCTAATCACTGGACTATTACATTAATAATCTTATTATGATGAAGTATAGATCTTGTTAGTTCACCATGCATCTTAAAATTAAACATAAAGTTTAAGAAAATGACTAACGCTTCTATTAGAGGTAGTAGACATGACATAAATATAACATTCTAAATTTTCCTACTAAAAAAAATTATTTTATACCGAAAGCTTATAACCAAATTATTGAGTATTATCATCGTAATTGATGCAAGTTTGTTACTATATCATCCTCACATCAATTACAAGATTAAAATTATTAAAAGTAAACATAGAGTAACTCAAAATAAAAGAAACTTTATAAAAGTAAATATGAGTATAAAGATTAACTCTGAGATACAATAACAAAATACAAAAATAAAAAAGGATTCCATATATCAAAGAGCCCAAAAGGTATTCGAGTAAAAATATCATATAGATAACATAACTCTTTGCCCAAATACCTAGTACAAGAAAAATCACTCCTTGTAACACCTCCAAAATTTACTACTAAATTTTTTTGTTTAAATGGAAGAACCATTCTAACATAAGAGGGGTGTCGCCGTTGTAATCGGTATAAGGCTGGCCACAAACCATCCTCATACCAAGTAAAAGGCAAAGGTAACACAAAATACAACCCATGATAAATATAGAACAATTACAATCTATAACATAGATAAGAGTTAGGTGATCATTTTTGAAAGTAGAATTGAAATACATAAATAAATGTTCAGATAAAAATAACAAGGAGAAAAATCAGTTTAAAAAAACAATCAGACAACATAACTCTTCGGTCCCCAGCCCTGGTCATAACAGTATCACTCCGCCCTGATCGGAGCATCGTGTGCAACGTAGTCATCTAGTGAGTCATTATTTACCTGCACATACTCATAAGGGATCTCTACTTGTGGGAATAAGTAACACCCGTAATAAGGATAATCAGTACATTACGTATTGAGTAAGGTAACGATACAATTAAGAAGGTCATATAAAATCATAACACCATGATAACAGGTGATAAGCACATAAGTTGATTTTACCGACTTACTATTTATTCTCCAAACATACAGAAATAGTGCAATGATAACTATTTCATGATTTTATTTACGTTGGGTTCAAGGGTCCCGATGCAATGGTAATCAAGTACAAATTCTAGGATAGGACGCTCTTGGACACTATTGGACACTATTCTCACTAATGTATCGGTAACCAAAGTACGACCCCAAGAGGGAATGCTCTTGGCCACTATTCTCACTAGTAGATTGATAATCAAGGTACAAATGGTCATGACCCACTTGGTATTCTACTATAAGTAGATAGTGTCTTACCAAAGTTATTATCATTTAATGGTTTAATTTACTTGAGTTTGGGACTCTACTATTCTCACCGGTGGAATGGTATAGGGTACAACTCCAAGGTAAGATGCTCGTGACCACTATTCTTACTGGTGGATAGGTAGATACAACTGGGCCCAACTCAAGTAATCTTCCACTTTAAGTGATTAGTGTATTATTCATGTTTTATTTTTTTTAAGTTCACCACAAAACCATGTACACCTACTCATGCAAGGAAATATCCCAACTACTATCCCGAAACAACCTTGTTTCCTTTTTGAAACACTAATCTTACAACCCTAGCATATCCTCTCCTCTTATTCTCCTTTGGTCCCCAATTTACCTAACAAATCTCAGCATGTTATTAAGAAAAACATCTGAAAGAGTCATGGCCTATTTCCCACATTTCACACATGTAATAATAACTAGCCTCTAGGGTTACTCCTCCAAAATCCTAATTTCTTGTATTCAGCATAGTCCTTTTATCTAGTGCTTATCTAGTCCTCAAATTCCGTACCTATGCATAGAATATTATTGTTAACCATTAAATCAAACATTATGTCCTAACTCTCACATTTTACACATTTGATAATAACCTTCCTATTCGGGCCCCCTCCAAAACCCTAATTTATCATTTTAGCTTTAACTACTTTCCTCTACCCTGCATGGCTACCAAACATGGTATGCATTCCCAAAATGCTATGGTTAACATCATGTTCCAAGGTTGTAGTCCATCTCCCCCATCTTGTACGATAATAGCCTACCCCTAGGATTACTCTTTAGCCTCCCAAAACCTTAATTTCACCTTTTGGTCATAACTCCTTTAGTGCTCAAATGACTTCCCAAATTTGCATGAGTACCCAAGATTCCATCATTAATCTCGTATCCACTCCCTAGTACCAATCTCCCACTTTACTCACATATGATCATAACTTTCCCCTCATTTTTACTCATTACATTTATGCTCTTTCCCCCAATACTGTATTTACCATAAACTTATTTTGTGCCAATTAACACCCTAAGGTAGCCAACATGTCACTTTTCATAGTGACCAAAATGCACATAGGTCACTGAAACCCTACTTCTACCATCCCTAAATCATAGGACATCTAACATAAAAGACTCCTCAACTTTCCACATGTGCAATATCATAAAAACATGGACATGAATATACATAACCACTTGAAATCAACACAGTCATGACTATACAACTTTCTTACCTTCTGTTATTATCAAGCCAAAACTACATATACAACACCAAATTCATTTATCATTTCAAGCATGACATCACACATCAAGACGTCAAGGACATATACTATAATATAACAAAACCCTATCTATGACTGTATCCTTACTAAAGCAACTCTGATCTCTAAGTATGTATGATCTACGCCTCCTCTTCCTCTACTACTAGAATATTACCCAGAAATAGAGATATACATAGTTTAGACTTACCTTTCTTTTTTTTTTAAAGAAAGACTTTAACCTAAGGATGATAAAAGAGATTAAAGGAAATGGAGGTAATCAAAGTGGGAAGAAAATTGTGCAAGGTGGGTCAATGGTGCCAGTGGCGGTCACAATGATTGTTTGGAGAAGTGGGTGAGGGTTAGTAGTTTAGGGTTGAGGTGGTGGTGGTTATAGGACTGGCTGGAGTTGGTGTTGGTTAGGTGGTGGAGCTAGTGGCCAATGGTGGTGTAGGGAAAGGATCAACTGACAGGAAGAAAGGAAGCCCTATTTGGTTTCCCTTGCCCACCATTTATGGTTGCTATAATTATTTGAGCTATCACATCTACTGATGTGATAAGTTGTGTTGATGCTTCTCAAGCCTCTTGGCCTCAATTTCTCCTTCCTATTTTGTTACTTTAATTCCCTACGAATCCACCCTCCATTAGCATTCCATTATCCCCTTTGTTCCTTGGCATTTTTCTCATTTCTTCCTTCCCTCTTTTCTTTCATTCTGAACCACTGTTGGCTGCTATTTTTTATATTATTTTTGGTGTTTTTCTCCCCATATTTTCTTTAGTTTTTCATTCTCTTTCTCTTATTGTTTAACATTTAAGACCTTAACCTTCCATTTTCTAGCAATATCTCCCATTTTTTCCTTTTTATCTTTACCTCCCTTTTCTTTTATTTTCTTGTTATCTTTCCCTTCTTGTAAGGTGATCAAGCCTTAGAGAAAGAAGTGGTAGTTTAAGAGTATTTTAATTTGCTTAAATATTAGATTATAAGTATGGTTATACACATCTAAATATTAGGATATTTGTGTTATGTGTGGATATGATGTTAAATTCCATGTTAGTATATTTTAAATTGGAAAAACATGATTTTAGATTTCTATGACTTATCTTTAAGTATTATGCATAATTTTATGTAAAATATGTAATTTTATGATTTTTTTTTGTGAAATATCAAGTTAGGTTATGCTAGGCTTTTTTGTATATTTTTAAGCATGATGATATAAGTTTTTCTATTTTTGATAAGCATGTCATTAAGTATGTTTTTATATGGTTAAGTGTTGTTAAAGAGTTAACATGTTGTAATTTAGATTTTGGGTGAGCTTAGTTTAAGGGTGGTTTAGCCATAAGGCCTTGTTGGGTCTTTTTAGTTTATTTACTTTTAGTTAATTACATGATTGAGTGTTTAGTATTATGAGAGAGTTTATGTATGAATTTGGTAATGTTTGGTGAAGGTTGAGCTTCGGGAGATTTCATGCTAAAATTGGATATAGGAGTATTTTGATCACTTTAGTAAGTTTTGGTAAAATTTATGCATACCATGGTATTTTTGGAGTTTTTTACTTAAGAATTGCTATATAATATGTTTAGGCTTAACATTATTTGGGTTAAGTTATAGTTATAAAAAATTTTGAGGTGTTTGAGGTGAAATAAGCATAAAATGGTCATTTTGGGTTAATTTTATAAATTTGATGTTGTATAAATATTATTTGGGTTGAAATATGATAATTATGATATGTAATACGTTTTTTTTAATTGTGAATACTACGAGTATTAATTTTATGTGAAAATATCTTAAAATAGAATTATAAATCATATGATATAATTAGTATTTTATGTGTAAAATATTAGAGTTTCGTGTTGCTTTTAGGTTGGTTGTACTTAATATTATGTGGTTAAGTATTGTATTAATTCTAGTGATTAAATGAGTCTCGTGATTTATGTTATGAGGAATTGTGATTTAGGTTATGAGTAAATGAATTAATTAAGGTTTTATAAGGGTATTATAGTCTATTCATTTTTAAAATGTTTCTTTTTGTGTTTCTTAGGCTTCCTTTGTGCTTTATGATTGTTCAATATTTTTATAACATATTTAGAATAATTAACCATGGTTTAATCTCAAGTGTTTAATTTATAAATAATTGTTGGTATGAATTTAATAATAAGTGATAATTGGTATTTTATGTAATACATGATAAGTGACATTGTAATTGATATTTTATAGTTCAAGTGAGGTGGTATAGTAATGAAATTGAATCAAGTACTAATTACTAAATGTTGGTCAATTTGGTTAATAAGATATTAATAAGTAAAGTGGAAGATCACATAAATCAGGATCGAGATGTATTAGTGTTGTTTTATCATGTTGTTGTGACACTGAAAGTGTCTTGGTCATTGTGATAACTAAGGTAGTCTTATGTTTTAGTGGGTTGCTATAGTGCTCGAGAGATCTTGGTTGATGTGATAACTGGAGTGACTCTAAATATACTCTATATTATCCATTCCACCAACTTACAAGGGTATGCATACTTATGGATTAGGAATCTAATGTTAAGATCCCTATGAGTGTTGTCATGAAAGGAGTGTTATGCCATCACTCTATTCCATCAGATATTAATAGTGATCCCCATGTGTTTTGTATCCTGGAAGGTACCATATACCTAAGGATGGCAATGGGGCGGGTCGAGGATGGTAATGCCATACCCATCCCCGAATCCACTCCGATCCCTGTTTTTTTCCTTATCAGGGAATCCTCAACCCAATCCCTGTTCGGATCAATCCTCATACCCAACCCGATCCTCAAACTATTCCCCATCCCCGATCATTACCCGACCTTAAAACCCGACTCCATCCCCGATATCAGATCTTATTTTTTTATAATATCTTTTAATTTATATTCTATATAAAAAAGTGTATATATATATATAATATAAATTTTTGGGGTAGGTTTGGAGATGGGGACCCCAAACCCGTTCCTAAAAAAATACCCAATAAGAATTCCTAAACTTGAACCCAATCCCCAAAATCTCTCCCCGAACCAAAATAGGGAATCCTTGATAGGGCTCCGAACCCTCGGAAAAAATTGCCATCCCTACATATGCCATAATATCATTATACCTGTTATGAATAGTGGGATTTCTATTCTCTTGTGACTAAGCAAATGGAATTTCATGATCATCTAATTATGAATTCTTATACAGTTTATCTTAAATTATATTGTAACATGAGTAGTGCATGCATGTATAATATTCTTGGTATCATATGATCTTATGTGTTATGCATGCCTTAATCTATAGATTTAATTGTTATCTCACTCTATACAAAAGTACTAACATGTATGTTTTATGGACACTAGTTCATTCCCATGAGTAGATGTTGCCTTGTTTTTGCAAGTAATTGTTGATTTGAAGATTTTGACGTGAAGCTGGTGTATGGTTATATAGATTTCTCCTCTCTAGACTTTTAATCCTTAGTCTTATATTTTATATCTTATCTTCTCTTCTATTTTTTAATATTGCATCGTTATAGGATCAAGTATTTCTCACTCTTGATCTCTAGATTAGATATTTGTAGGAATTCACAAGGCATATATTAGGTTTTGGGAGTATCATTTCTTGGATGTGGCGTAAAACTATGGTTTTGGTTTTTAGCTTTCATAAAACCTATTATATCAGTTCCTTAAAATGACAGTGTTACACCCATGGTGTCACATGACACCATGAAAAGAAATCAAATCATAAATATTAATATGTAGTATAATACTACTAGTTCAACATTACTTGGTGTAATGGTCTTTTGGCAATATTGCATGGAAATAGGGATGCAATGTGGAAATAGGGATGTGAGAAATGAGAAAATGTCAATTCAAAAAAAAAACATGGATGCTAGATAATGACACATACACACACGCATGTTAAAACCTATAAGTTATGATATCTATTTAATCATTATGCTTTAATAGACTTAGTTGGACTAGATGATGTAAATATTTGATCTAAAATAGGCCCAATTGTGATACCATAATAAAGCTCTAAATGAATTATCTAATAAATATACTTTTTTTAGCATGTCATTATTTCTTCTTTAGCAGTAGAGTGAGAAAGAGAAGTAGAGTAGAAGCTTATTCCATCTTTCTCCCTCATTCTCCCTCCACCACTCATTTTATGTACTGTTTATCATCTCATATATATAATTTGTTGCAGCAAAACCAGCCGGGGGACCCAAATTCGTGTTAAACTTAAAGCAACAACAAACTAAAAGCAAAAACGACATATATCAATTTGATGTAGGACAACACAAATCAACAGTTTTTATAATTTGAAATTTTTTGATTATTTTTTTAGCAAAAATGGCTTGTAACATGAACCTCTGTTTCCTACATATTTTATGTACCTAGGATGCTTTAGGGATGTGAAACATTGGCAGTATGACATTTTGTGAAACAATCCTTATGGGGTGCACCTCTATATATGTATGTTCATGTGTTTTGGTTGCTACTATAACCTTTTTTTGTTGAATTTTCTATTTTTCTCTCTATAAAATGCACCATTTGGATTTTTTTTCAACATTAGATCCTCAATGTATCGAATAGATAGTTGTAGAAACCATATCCAATACTTACCTCTTGAGCTCTTTATGTCTCTCCCCAAGGGCAACACTCACATTTTCTTGATTCCTCATCTCAATCATTGCTTGATGCTAATTTTGCTAGAAATATCTATGTCTTAGTTCTTCCTTCATTTTTTTTGTATGTTTGGTCATGTGTTGTTTTAAAATTTGCAAAATATTTTTTTTCAATCTTCTACTCAACTTTTCAAGTTACTATTCTTGATTAGTTTTTAGATAAATTAAATCACTTTATTATCTATTTTATTGGTATAATTATTAATTATTTTAAGACAACTAACATAGTTGTTAATTATATTTGTTAAACCTCATTTTAAAACATTCAGAAATATCTTTATTTCTTGTTATACAATATTAAATATTTATTAGGTGTATTATATGTAAATATTTTGGAAAAGGATTGGAAAATATAATAAAATAAAATTCCTAGTATGCCGGCCAACTTGTATAGTTGCATATTAATGGGCTAGTTTGTGTTGAAAGGGTTTTCAAACCCAGTAATACCAGTGGACTAGTTTAGAAATACTAGTGGACTAATTTTCTCGACATTTAAATTTTTCACTTCAAATTTTATCCAAATGATTATGAAACTTTATAATTTTAGTATTTTTTTTGTTAATGAGTATTTTTGCCTATTATAAGATTGTTTTGCTTAAATGTTTTGAGAATTATTTTATTTGAATAAGTGTAAAATCTATTTAAAGCTACTTTATAAGATCCTTTTCTACTTTAAGTACATACTCTCCTAGCTATTATGCAACAATGACATCATCTAAATTTTTTTTCTATCCCTAGTAATCCCTTCTTCCTTTTCCCCTTTTTTATAATGGTATTTTCTACTTTAATATGTTCTTAAAGTTAATTATTCTCCCTCTCTCTCCCTCTATCTATTTCTCTCTTCTTTCCCTTTCTTCCTAAGATCCTCCCTCCTTAGGTGCTCAACTTTTGATTTACCTCTAATTTATCTTGATACACTCATTTTCTTTTATAAAATTTTCTAAGTAGTTAACTTTCTCTATTTTGTCTCTTCTCTACCCACCATGGTCTTCTCTTCTATTGTTCTTCATTTTATTTCTTAATCTTAATTCTCTTCACTTCTTCTTGATCATTTTTCTAACTCTCCATCGTTAAGCAAAAGTGGGATAGAGCTTGGAAATATTGAAGAAATCTTGATTTTATCCTTTATTTAACCTTCTCTTTACTCACTTGATTCTGGGAAAAGATAGACTATTGGATCTCCCTATTTTCTTATGAGTTTTCTTAAGTTTGAAAATGATCAAAGGAGGACTTTTAATAAATCTATTCCATATACTAAAAATATGATCAAGAAACCCAAGTGGTGGAGCTCTAAGTCGGAGTGTTCTCTCTCTTAATTTATAAATAGCTTGAATCTTAAGTAATTCAAAATTTACCCTTAAAGGTGGTTGGATTCTTGTATGATAGCATGTGTACTTTAATTTCCATAGATTTTGACATTTGGTGTACTTTGATATATTTGTGAGCATGAGCATGCATAAATTAGAAATGTGTATATGATATGTATTTCCTAGTATATATGTATGCTTCTTTAAAGATAGGCATGAGTATGTATAAGAATGAGTATAACTTATATTTAAGTATTAGCATGTGTTTTTGCAAGCATGAAAGTATTGAACATGAAAAATGAGCTTTGTGAAGATGCACGAGGTTCATCGTCATTTATTGAAATTATGATTTAGTGTTATTTTTTTAAGCATACTAACTTTCATTTGAATTTATTGAAATTTTTCTATAAATTTTGATGTATAGCATGAGGTAACTTAGCTTGAAACTCATGTTTGGGTCATTTTGACCTTTTTAATAAGATTTGTAGAAGAGGCATGTATATTGTTTTGGAATCCAACTCTCTACCAATAAATATTGTTGTTCCCAACCCTCACTACCGGCCAATATTCCCATTCTGTAACCCTATAGGTAACAATTAAGTCGGATGGATCAGGTTTAGGTTATAGTGGATCCATTTATTTATAGTTTTTTTTACAGATCGATTATGGGTTGGGTTAGATCATTTTGGATCATCTTATTATCCGAGTTGGGTCAGGTTTGAGTTAACCTAGTTCGAATTTGGGTAATTTTGGTTAGCTTGTCAGGTTGGGTCAAGTTTGGGCTGAACAAATTCGTATTCGAGTGGTTTCATATTTAAGTTAATTTAACAAGTTAAGTTTTGGTTAAATTGACGAATTATATTTTTTTAGGTTTTAATGAGTCAGGTTGGATTCTAAGACATGTATAATGTGTATGATATGTTGGAACATAACTTTATAAGGTTTGATAACATGTGTGGGTGTGTTGAAAGTTAGGTTTGAATATACGTGATTAATTGATTTGGAGTATGTTAGTTTTCTAATGAAACCATGTTATTTTAGTCCACTGGTTTGAACCTACTATTTTGTTAATTCACTATCTTGCAGAAATTTATGGTTTTGTTTTCACCACTCATTTGGTTGGGTGATACTAGTCCCCTAGTTTCCCATACTAGTCCACTAGTTTATTTTCATCTTTGTTTGCTTGCTACTTTTGTTCTTTAACTAGTTCACTAATTTATGATGCTAATCCAATTGTTAACTAGGACATTTTTAAACTTTTGAGGATAAATTTAAATGTTGATCATGCTTTTAACTTTAGTTTTTGACCTTTTTCTCCTAAGTCGGTTTTAGATAATTGGATATAAGAATTTGTTTAAGATTGAAATTGACGATTAATACCTTTTACGAGCCTTATTAGCCTTGAGTTTGATTTATTAGTTGGATGTTGCGTAATGTGGCGGTGTGTGTCAGGTGCATCACTATAAAAAGCTTATTCTTGAAGTATAATATTTCATAAAGAGGCTTGATGCCTTATAGAACCTCATGCCACAATGACTATGACATGATTCTTTATTATGATGACATTATATAACTCCATGATGCAACGATTGTGATATGATTTTCTTGCCCTAATAGCTATGATATGTTTCGTTTGTCACATAGATCATGCCTTCAAGCAGATCTAATAAGTGTGGGTATCTTTTCTACTGTATTAGATTTTGATCTTTAGAGGGCATGCATACTTAAGGAATTGGTTACTTAAGTAATATCTCTTATGTCGCTATACGTATGTTTTAGTATATTCTGTGATGCGATGACTATGTTTGGGTATCTCTAATGTCGCAATGGTTATATAGTGATTCTCTTACTGCAATGTAAATGTATTTGTAATGGCATTATGATTTTAGTGCCCTATAGTGTTACTATCCAAGTGTGGTGGATGATGTAAGTCCTTATACTAGTCCATTGGCATCAATGTCCATGTGTGATAGATGAGACATCCTTGTATTTTCATGTACCCCAAGTGCAACACCTTTAATTTTTACTATTAAAAGAATTTATTTTAAAATATTCATCTATGTGATCTAAAAAAATGGGGTATATGAGGATACACCACTATAATTAACTCTATTTAAGCATTCATAATTTAATTAAGAGCTAGTTGCAAGGATAAAATAATACTAACTAAATATAATACCCCATAATTAAAACCTATTTTATTAATTATTTTAAAGGAGATAAATTCAAATGAAGTTACAAAGGGTTTTCAAACTAGGAGACCAATCAATTAGTTGGCCTACTTGTGTTCTTGGTTTTGAAAGGATAATTGATTGGAATGCCAAAACTAATTGATTGGTTGAACTAGAACTACTAATTTACATTAATTGGTTTTGAAACTTGATCTTATGATTTGTTAAACATTAGCGAATTGACAAAATAAGAATAACACATAACTTTGGGAAGTAGGGATAGTATTTTATATTTATCGAATATTAACCCAATTAAATTTTCTCAATGAACATTTTGGAGGTAAAACGCTACTCACCCCTTATCACCTCATTTCTCTTCCTCTCCTTAGTTTCAAAATGATTTTATGAGTTATTTGTGTTCATTAACCTTGGTGATTGATGTGTAGTATTGGAGAAGGTTTTGAAGGACTTTTCCTAGTGCTAGGATTTTTGGAGTAAGGCTACTTGAGTCATTTGCAATGGCCTTGGACAAAACCTCATAGGTGTAGTAGGGTGTGCTAGGAGTTTTATGTTCGGACTTTCTATTTGGGACTTATAAGTGATTTTATGTGGAGTGCATATTTAAGTATTTGGATGTCTTATATGTGCACCTTAATTATGAGGAAGTTGTCCTCTTGAGCATTTTAGGATCATGAAGATATTTGATAGAAATGGATTTATAGTAAAATTTTGTGTTTAGTTTTGTGCTTCAATGTACTAAGCTTGATTGGTCTTGGTTTGATGTGAGAGTATGGCCATATGATTATGGTAATGTTTGGTTATTTTTATTAGGGGTTATATTTGGTTTTAATGTGTGTTAATTCATGCTTAATGATGATTTGATGGTGTTTGATATTGTTTTGGAGGTGTATTTTGGATTTGATATGCAAAACATTTGGAAAAGTTTGGAAGAAAGAGTGGAAATGGGTTTTTCTATCTCATAAATCATTTGATCTTCATTGTCAACCGATGTGCACAAGGTTTTGAAGAGTGTTCTAGCCAATGTATAATTGGTTAACTAATAGGAACTATCAATTAACTAAATATTAGGTTGAACTAGATATCATTTTGTTTTAAATCAAAAATCATACCAAACGATTTAGGGACTCTAATTTTGTGGTGTGAATAGTTTCTAAATAATTTTTATAAGTTTTAAGAACCATTTAAACTTCATTTACTAAATTAAAAGTGGATTTGAGGGGTAAGAATAAAAAAAAGTGTTGATGACCCCACCTCTTATCTTCTTCTTCTTCTCTTCTAAACTAATTAGATAGATGCTTTCATACTAAAATATCACCTAAGGTTCTAATCTTGTTCCCCATGCCTTCTTGTCACTTTTCCCAACTTGTGTCTCTACTTTACTAAAGTGCAACATCCTTAGACTCCCTAACAAGCACCATTTCAGCTATTAGGAAGTTAACTCACTTTTACCTCTGAAACCAGCCCGCAACAACCTGAATTTGAGTTGGGGATTAGGTTTTTGGTATTATATACCCCTTACCCTTTATTTCCTACGAGATCATTTCCAAAGTTTCAATCTTAGCGTCTTCTTTTTCTCTTTTTTCCCCCAACCATCAAAATTCCCTATTTTCTTCCTCTCTTCCTCATTCACTTGATCTCTTCTTCTTCTTTTTTTCCTTCATTTTTGGCCTATATTTCCTCTTCTAATCCCTCCTCTGACTCTTTTTTTTTACTATTAAATAAGATATGGGTAGATTTAGACATTGCTAACTATCATACTAGTTTAGCTACATGACACACAAATGACTAACTAACACATACCTAGTATTACAATGAATTTATATCCTATATAATACATGGCTAAACAAGCCTATTACAAACAAAGTAAGCTAAGATTACACAAAAAATAATTTACAAGAATCCTAATCAAGACAATAATTGAATTTGAAAGCTTGACTAGGTTTTCTAGACTTTGACTTTCACGCACAACATAAATTCCTTTGCAATAGCTTGTAACATATGGAAATCTTAAGTATCTTAAATTCTTATATGATTTGATCATCTTCCTATAAATATGTTACATACCTGTAAGAATGACTTAAGGCAATATCATTAAAGCTAGTCAAATAATTATCTTTAAAGACAAATAATGTAATTGGCTAAAAAAAATGCCAAATCAATACCTTGAAGATCATATTTAGATGCTCTTACATCATTATCCCCAAACTAAGAAGAATTTTTCATCAAATTAATATCATTAAAATAAGGAGAAAAATCACCCACATTAAATGTCTTTGAAACACTACCATATGATTCAGGTAGTTCAAGTTCATAAGCATTATCCTCAAATTTTCTAAGGATAATAAACGGTTTGTTCGCTTGTCACATTAGTTTATTTTTCCTTAAGTTTGGAAATCTCTCCTTACATAAATGTAACCACACCCAATCATTAGGAGAATACATCTGTTGACTACAATGTTTATTAGCTTGTTTTTGATATTTTTTATTGTTTATTTCTATGTTACCCTTAATTTGTTGATGAAGCTTTTGGAAAAATTCAACTCATTCCTAGCATCATAATTTTTAATTTCACCTTTTCTTAAGGATTCACCCTATACATAGAAAGAGCTAATAAACAGTTCAAATCCTAATAATTTTGCATCTAACATGATAAGTAAGATAGATCTCCTAGAAAGAGCATCAACCACTATATTTTCTTTACCATCCAAGTTTTTGATAGAGAACACAAAGGATTGTAAGAAGCTCACCCACTTTGCATGTGTAGGACTTACTTTCTTTTAACCATGCAAATATTTTAAACTCTAATGATCAAAATGTTGTACAAAAGGTTTAGGCCTTAGATAATGACTCCATATCTCTAGAATTTGTATAATGGAAAAGAATTCCTTATCATAGGTATTAATCTAGTACGATTTACTTTTTTGCTAAAATATGCTATAGGTTTATTTTCTTGAGAAATAACTCCTCCAATACCTACCCCACTTACATCACAAGTTACCTCAAAAAGTAGGTCAAAATTAGGAATAGATAATACAAGAGCATTGCACAATATATCCTTGAGAGTATCAAAAGCTTTAGTGGCTTCTTTTCCCCAAACAAAGTCTTCTTTTTTCATGAGTTGAGTAATAGGTGCAGCTATAGTAGATAAATATTTAATAAATCTCCTATTGAAATTAGCTAACCGATAAAAACTACTTCTTACTTGATGTATGTCCTAAGGAATTGGCCACTCTTGAATAGCTTGTATTTTTATAAGATCAACTTTAATACCCGCTGCACTAATAATATAACCAAGGAAAACTATACTTAAACGCATAAAATTACACTTTTCCAATATTCCATATAGTTTAGTTTCCCTAAGTTTATCAAATAATTCCCTCAAATGTAGAATATGATCATGTGCAATCTTGCTATATATAAGTATATCATCTAAATAAACTACAATGAATTCACCTAGGAAAAAATGAATAATTTCATTCATAAGTCTTATAAAAGAATTAGGTGTATTACATAACCCAAAAGGCATAACAACCCATTCACAAAGGTCGTATTTAGTTTTAAATGTTGTTTTCCATTCATCTCATTCCCTAATCTACATCTGATGGTAGCCACTTTGTAGGTCTATTTTAGAGAATATTCTTGCACCACATAACTCATCAAGTATTTCATCCAATCTAGGCATAGGAAAATGATATTTGATAGTTATATTATTCACTGCTCTCGAATCTATACATATACACCAAGTACCATCCTTTTTAAGAACTAGTAAGGCATGTACACAAAAAGGACTCATGCTCTCTCTCACAAAACCCTTATTTACTAGCTCTTGAATTTGTTTTTGTAATTCCTTAGCCTCCTCTAGATTATATCTATAGGCCAGTTTATTAGGTAAAGGCATTCTCGGAATCAAATTGATAGCATGCTTTATATCCCTAATAGGTGGTAGTCTAAGGAGGTAAATCGTTTGGAGATACATTCCTATATTCATCAAGCAAACTAGTAAGATTTGAATTATTAGAATTTTTCTCTCCAAACTGAGATGAATTAGCTACCAAGGCATAACAAACACCATCTTCTTCAACACAATTAATCATTTCCCTTCCATGTAAAAATAAACTCCTTTTAACCTTAGGTAATGATACATAATCACATTTGGATGGTTTCAACTTATATTTCTTTTTATCCTTGAATATAGCATATTTGTTAGTTACACCATCATGAGTTGCATTAATATCATATTGCCATGGTCTACCAAGTAAAATACTACAAGCATCTATAGACAAAACATCACACAACACCTCATCATGATAATCACTAATGAGAAATGAAATGAGTGTGTGTTTAGTCACTTTACCTCCTTTGTACTTATTAAGCCACTATAAGGAATATGGTTTAGAATGGATAGTAGTCACTAGTCCTAGTTGTTTAACCATTTTTTCACTAGAAACATTTGTAAAAGAACTACTATATATGATGACCCTACAAACTTTATCACCAATTCTACACTTAGTTTTAAAATTTTTATCCTTTAGTGTGGATTTATCATTAGGTTGTATTCGTAATGCCCTTTGTAGTACAAAATAAGGATTTCCGTCTTCCTCATACATACTTTAGACATCATCGTTAGATTTTAAATCATCACCGTCAATACAAGGTTCCATGTTTTAATTTCAATCAAGGTCAAAACTCTTGGATTAGGACATTGCCTAAAAAAATAACCATATCTTTTACATTTAAAGCATTGTTTAGTAGAAATTTCACTAACTTTGGTTTTATCTTTATCATCTCAATTAGGGTTAATTTTATTATCCTTTGTTGAATAGTTATGTGTCCCAAATTTTGATGTAGACGCATTATAATTATTTTTGTTGGATTTAGAAGTCAAAGCACTCGTCTTTTGATAAGTTTTGGTAGAATTAGTTTACTTTTCACATTTTAAAGCTAACTTAATCAAATCCTCAAGAGAATAATAGGCAAACATTTCAACTTTTCCCCTAATCAAGTTGTTAAGGAAACCTAAGTATCTAGCACACTTTTATTCCTTTCTTTCTTGCATATCACATAAGAGTGCCAGTCTTACAAATTTCCTAGTGTATTCTTTTACACTAAGAACCTCTGCCTAAGAGTATTCAATTTGATATACATCTCTTGATCATTCTCTTTAGGTACAAATTTTTTTCTTGGGTGTTTCTTTAAATTTTCCCAATACTTAAATTTACTTTTATCTTTCCTATCACAATTCCTCTTAAGATTATTATACCAAATCCTAGAAAACTTTTTAAATTTAAGAGTTGATAATTTACACTTATACCCATCATCATAATCCTTGAATTCAAATATTGATTCAATTTCATGCTACCATTCAAAAAATAAATCAACACCCAATTCACCATAAAAATCAGGATGGTTAAGCTTTATATGTTTATCCTTGAAATGATTATACATTTGCTGATGGTTTGCATAGCCTATTCGGTTGTGGCTCAAATAATTTCATCCATTATATTGTGCTCTTGATTCATACTCTAACCTAGCATTTAGATAACCACCTCGAGCTTAGACTGCCCGCCTAACCATGTGCTCTATTCGTTCATTTGTAGCCTCCATAATATTGTGCATATATTGAAGAGTCTCTTAGTCAACTACTCTTGGTTCCAATCTTTGTAGTTAGATTTGAATGGAAGGAAGTATCTGAAACTGTGCATTTTTTGCATGAACACTTGCTTCAATTTGTTGAAAAGTGTCATATATTATCTTCATGGACACCTGTTCACCCATTTTTGAATATTACTCTTAGACACACTCGACACAACTCCAATTTTTTTGTTGAAATTTGCTTCTTAAAATCTTCTAAAAGTTATGCATATGTTCTTGAAATAATCTTGCCGTAAAAAAGGTGAGATAAATAAAATAGAAGCTCTGGAAGGTGTTACCAAGAAATCTTGATGAACTTTAAGACAATCTTGATAAAGAACAAGAAGTGTCTTTCTCAAATAAAGAACTCAAAAGAAAGTATAACTGATGGTTGATAATTGGACATAAGTGAAGATATATTCTTCTCTATTTGTGATCAAGGATAAATAAAGAATTGAATTAGATGAAAACCAAGTTGAATTTGACACAAATTTGTCAAAATAAAAACTTGAAAATCACGAAGGAAGAGAGGAAAATGAATGACACAATCCTTAAAAACCAATAAGCACTTTAAAATATTTGTTAGATTCAAATGTAACTAGGATAAGTTAAATATGTTCAAAAACTTACCTTCAAGTGTCAAAAATCTGCACCTAAAATAGTTGATATTCAACCTCACATTGAAGATTAAGAAGGGTAGATTGAAAATGTGAAGGATTGATTGATTGAAGATCTACTACACCTTGGTTGAAGATATACTAGACTTCTATTGTGTATCTTCAATCCATGAAGTTGAAGATTTGAAGATCACTTTGAAGATATACTAATTTCACTCAATTATTTTCAAACTAAAGGTTGAAGATATACTATCCTAGTTGAATAAACACTTAAAAACTCTCATACAAGGAAGAAAATGGTTAGAAGAAAAAATACACGTGAAAAGAAGAAGAGAAAAAGGAAGGTTTTGAATGGGAGAAAAATAAAGAAGCTGCATTTGTGTTGAAGGAACAAAGACAAACCAAGGCTTTGATACCAAATTTAACACAAATTTTCAAAGGAGGATGAAGATGGGTGTGAATGAGTTGAATTGAAGGATTTTTTGGCTTGTCTTTAAAGAATGATTAGAAAATTAAACCAATAACTCAACAAGAAATCAACAAGAATTCTAAAAGAATCAAAGATATCCGATTTGAATATCACCAATCTAATATTATTCCAAATAGTCTTAGAATGGGTATTTAATCACAAAAGGAGAATTAACTAAGTGAATTAATTATGTTATATTTCAATATCTAAATCAACCAACATGCTACAAGAGAGTGTCGACACATACTTATATAGGGGTTATAACATTGCTAACTAGCACACTAGTTTAACCACATAACACATAAATTACTAACTAGCACATAACTATTATTACTTATATCCTATATAATACATGGCTCAACAAACCTATTACAAATAAATTAAGCTAAGATTACATGAAAATAATTTACAAGAATCCTAATCAAGATAATGATTGACTTTGAAAGGTTGACTAGGTCTTCTTGACTTTGACTTTCATGTACAACATAACTTCTTTTGCAATAGCTTGTAATATGTGGAAATCATAAGTATATTGACTTCCTATATGATTTGATCATGTTCCTATAAATATATTACATACCTACAAGAATGACTTAAGGAAATATCATTAAAATTAATCAAAGAATTATCATCAAAGACAAACTATGTAATTGACTCTAAAAATAACTATGACAAATCAATACCTTAAGGATCATCTTTGGATGCTCCTAAATCACAAGGATTTGGTTGGATTTATGATGGGAGCTGGTTTCTAAGAATTTTAGTAAACTGTGTCATGTGTATTATGATGCATAACCTGTTTATGTGATGATCATGTATTAGAAAGCAAGTTATAGGAAATGTTAAGCTTTATGATGATTTCAGTATATGCGCTTACTTTTTGATGTTTGATGAATTTTCCAATCATGGGAATATATCAAGCATGTTAGGATTTTGGTGGGAGATATTGAAATGAATGAAAAAGTATGGAGGTTTGTTTGGAATGATTTGGATTGTGTATATGTGTTGAGTTTTGAATTTAGGATTTGGGTTCAGATACTATTGGCCGACTGATATGTAACATCAGTATATGTATCCCTAGTGACCCAATTGACTCATGTATATTTTTTATCAACTACGGATGCATGCTACAAGTAGTTGGATAATGTATATTTTAAAGTAAGTGTTTTTGTTGTTAACCAATTGACTGATATGTATAAATGGTCAACTAATTGGGCCTATCTTAGGCAATTGGCTGAGAAGCATATTTGGTCAGTTGAGCACCTTATTTTCCTTATATTACTATGATTTGAACCCAAATCTTCCCCTTAGTTTTGTAGGGTACTTAAGGCATGTTTGGGATCATTTTTTATCACCTCCCCTTGAATGTTTGAGTTATATTTGACCTTGTTTAAACCTCAGCCATAATCCTATCCTTTTATAGGCTATCAAATAAATTGATGAATAACATGAATTAAGGTTAGAATTTATTTAAGCACCACTTGGACCTATACCTTTAGCTTTAGGGATTAATTTAAAGTATCCTATGATAATGGTGAGAATATGATTAAGTAATGGAACCATGGATTTGACTTAAACTTGACTTATGCATAAAAGGGAGATAATTGGAAATTAAGTGGAGGCTTGTACACTTATGATGGGCATTAATGTTATAATTTCCCTTCTTGGCACAATTCATCAACTAATGGAGTTATTAAGATAATTTACCCTTAATGGAAAAATGGATAATGTGATATACTTGCATGGTTGTATTTGGATTGGTATAGTATATGGATCTTGATGTGATATGGAATTTTGATCTAATAAGATATTAACTAATTAAAGTGAAACAAGTACTATGATGGTTTTAGGTTATCTAATTCTCAATTAGCTATCAATGATTTACCTGGCTTTGGGTGTTTGTTATTATCATTTGCCTTTGGGGAACGAATCAAGTTGATCTCATGTAACTTTCCTACTCTAGATATTGATGATGTAATGAGGGTATGATTACTCAAGTTAGGTTTATTTGTCATTGGTTAGATTTATGTCATTCAATTTTACTTTGCTTCCGTCAAACTTTATGTTCATTTAATTATTTAGTTTGATTCTATGGGTATAGAGAGACCATGGGGAATAATCCTACCCATTGCTCAAGAAATTGCATGAAAGAATTCTATAGTTGCCTTAATGGAAGATAATAAGCAACTGATTCTAAATATGTCATGTAATTTTGGCTTTACTTCCCTTAAATATTCCTTCTTTGAAATGCTTCCTTACAATTCATAATGTGGAACATCCATCATGATTTATACATCACAAGTTATCATGTACTAAACCCTAAGTGTTCAATTATCATATGACTCCCTTTTTCTCGCATGCTTCCATTAACCATCACATGATCCATATTATGTGTAACCATGATGATGTTCCATATAAGCCACATGTTTAAAGTGTCAAATGTGTAATTATATACTTCTTGATTTATGGATTATATCCTATGAACTATGGTAGGGAATAGTCTATGTGTTCCACGATAACTTGTGTAAATGGCATTTATATCAAGGTATGTTATGGCATGTGTGTTTTCCATATGTCTTTACAGTTATGATCAAGCATGTTTCCAACGACAGGTATAAGTATATACAAGCATGAATTTATGTGGATTGTATGTGAATGCCACGATTTAAGCATCATCTACAAACCTTGGTATGATTAAGCCTGAGCATGTTGTGTGTGTGTGAATTGTGTATACCATAGACTATGTGATAGAGATGGATTGTTTTTTTAATTATGTATGCATAATAATAAGGTTTTTTCAATCCCCTACTCAATCCCACAAGTCAAAGTTATTGTGTAGGTTTTAGGGGATGACTAGTAAGTGGTCTTTCATCTTGTTTAGGGATAGTCGGGCTATCTGATTGTACAAATTTCAAAGGCATTCTCTTTGATGGTCCTTGAGTGATTGATAAAAATTCTCTTGTATTTTCTTCTTTAGCTATCATTCTATTTATTTATTTTCTATACATGTTTTGGGATTGGTATAGCCTTGATTTGTAAACCTAAAACACTTATCATATTTTATGTTATCTTATTTGCACACGTTTTCTCTTGTGTTTAATTGGTTTGGATACCGTGCCTCATCTCTAGCATGGGATAGTCGATGGGGTTTCTATCTTATGTTAGATACAGTGGTAACACCCTAATTTTCATAGGGATTTTTTCATGCTTTAACTTCCGTAATTACCTTAAAAACAAACTTTTTCAACAGTGAAAAATTAGGTGTTACACTTAAAACTTTGATAAAATAGAAGCATCAACTAGAATAATCATAAAACATAAGTTAGAATAGTAACTCAAGTGTATCAACACTATACAATGTGGAAATATATGGGAATATTCTAAGAGGAAGAAATCTCCAAAATAAATAAAATAGACCCCTACATGAAAAACATCCAAATAATCCTCACTCTTGAGCCCAAAGTACCTAATCATGGCTATCATTGGTCTTCCTAATAGATCCTCACATAGCCATCTAACCCCAAAACAAAAGTTAAGATCATCATAATGGAGGAATTCAAGCATATCACCAATAAAACCAACACTAAGTAAATCAGAACCATTTTAACAAACAAGACATAATTCATTCAAGGCTACATGGAATATAACTCAAAGTATATCATACTATAACATTCAAAGGTATACAATTCATCAATATACATATAAAAAACACACTTGGAATTAAATCAATTTAATTTGGTTCCATTAAAGGTGATAATATAATTCAATTTATTACAACTTTAAGCATGTGAGCTAAATTTTCCTCATTGATTTCTCTATACTATAGGGGTCATCCAAACAAAACCAATTTTGGCTCATAAAACAAAATATTCCCCATCATAGTCTAGGAATCTATTTCTTTAAGTGTGCATGCATCCCATGGGGTTCATAGAAAGCTTATACAGTAGAAAAGACATCAAAACACCCTTAGGCCTTGCCAAAAGGTAGGTAAATAATTTAAAGGCTGATATTCCAAATCTTTGGTAGCTAATTAAAAGCTAAATAATCTATGCCCGTCATAAGCACATTGACTTTAAGCAATTGATGTTTCCTTAATGTGATGACACATAGAAGTACATAGTCCATCCTTAACCCTTTTATTAAAGGATCATCCTCATGACTAAGTCAGTCAAAGGCCAAATATGGAAACAAAGCCATAATCACTACTTAATCAGCAAATGATGATTAAACTTTGGTACATTTTGTAATGATTAGAAATAAAAGTGTAAGTATGGTAGCAATGGAATACTATATATACCATAATCTACATACTTAACCTTTTATCCCTAATCATTCCAAAGGTTGTCCAAAGTCCAATTCCATATGAAAACCAACATTTAAGAATATTAAACCTTTAGAAATTCAATTTCCACTTCTAGGTACATAATATTCTATAAATAATAAAATCACCAAATTATAAAGCACAAAATCACTAATTTAGAAGTTTATATTTTCCACCTTTATAGCATATAATCACCACCTTAAAAGAATATAATCACCATTTTAGAAATAGATAAACAACACTTCAAGTTTATATAAGCACCACTTCAAAAATATATAAACACCATTTCAAAATTCTACTTAACTAGACCTTATCCAACATTTAAACTAATCAAAATTCACATTTTTCAATGCAAAAACATTTGTAGGAAAATTACATTTTATCATCCAGTAAAATGTCCATTTTAACGTTAAACACTATGTAATCTAACATTAATTTATTTTTAAACCAAAATGTATCAATACCATACAAAAATCATACAAATGCTCAATAACTCATAAATATACATTTTAAACCATATCTTTAGTTCTATCTAAAAATTTCATAATTTACAGAATGTCTAAAATGCTCCTATAGTCATTAAAACTTAATTTAAGAATAATTTACTCTATACATGCTAACATATTATACATGAAGTGTTATGTAAATCATGAGATGAATCCAATGAAAATGTTAAAAATGTTCGAAAAATAACTCCTATAGAAAAGGATGACTTAATCCAATACAATGCCTAAAAAGGTTGAAAAATGCATTTTTCCTATAAGTTGATCCATACTTAAGCTAACATTAACTTAATATTTGTGAAATTGAGTATAACACATGAAACAAATCAAATGGTGGAGTACAAATAACAAGATTATCAATTCTTCAACAAACATGACCCAAGATAATGGCTAAAGCATACTTGCATATAATTATATTTTCATACTTTCACTTATCAAATATTTCAGTTAACAAATACACATATGATATATGATAATGCATACTTTACAATGAAATAGAACTTTTCATGCTTTCTTTACCACAATTTTAATTTAACCAAAAAACAATAATGAAGAACATCCTTCCAAATATTACAATTCTAAATAATCATGGACACATTTCAAAAACTAAGAGAAATGCTTAAATAGAATGTTTTTTTAACAAATCAATGTATCAAAATAAAATATAAATAAATTAAAGGAAGGTAGGATTTTACCCTCTCGATGTAAGATGAACAATGAGAGTAAATTAAGGAATTTATTCACTAATCATCAAACCTTATCCCACGTTTGCTTAAGAAAATTAAAGAGGAGTTATAATAAAGTATTTACAAATGTAAATAATTAATCAAGAGTGAATAAAAAGAGAAAGTAGTTCCCATACAACATAAAGGAAATAAGAGAGACATATATATTTTAACACTTGCTATATTTTTGAAGCAAGAAATAAATGTTTACTTACGTGTAAATATGACCTAAAAGGAAAATAAAACTAAATTGAGTCAAGATTCTCTTGTAATTCAACCAATTTGTGGGAGGGATAATTCACTTGTAATTATTTTAGAGCTATAAAAGTGAGTATAAAGTAGAGTAGGCGAGTTGACAAAATTATGTGGCGTGTAGAAGAAGAATATGCCTTTCCTCTTATTTTTATGGAAAGAAGGAAACAAGAGGTTGAGCTAATTCTCACCCATATTTAACATGCAGGAATATTAAAAATATTTGAAGGGTCGTCGATGACTTTTATAATAATTTAATTACTATTTATTGAATGGAATATTTAGTTAAAGGGGTATTTACTCAAATAAATAAAAAATGAAATATATATATATATATATATATATATATATATATATAAATTTAGGAAAAACATAAAAATAATTTTTTTAATTAAAAAATTTGAATATTTTTTTTCATAAGCATGTAATGAATTTTTGTGCAAAATGCATAAGATCCCATTTAAGGAATAAAATCTAAAAGAAATACTTAAAATAATTAAAAACATATCAAAAATTATGGATCAGTTTTTTATTTAATGTATACACATAATTTCATTAGAAAATAAATTCATAAAAATGTGGTTTTTTTTTTCATTTGGTAAAAAGGTCTTTTGGAGAGGAAAATATGAAAATGGTGTTTTAAGCATTGTTTGAAAAACAAAATGTTATAACCAAGTTATTTTAGCTATAAAAATGATAGTAATACTTAAATTAATGCTTGGATGTAAAATACACTCAATATGGAAAAATATAAAAAGAAGAAGAAGCTAAAAGTGGGTTAAATAACCTTATAGGAGAAAATTAAAAAAAAAAGTTTCGAGAATGCCTAATCTTAGACTTTATATTTTAGTATTTATTTTAAAATTTGAAGAGTATGAATGTAATTCAAATAATCCATTATAAAATCTTATTATTTAAAATAATTATTCAAAAATTTAGGGTACTACATCATTGACGGATGATTATGTATGGTGCATGATTTCCTGTTGAGTATGTTTATGTTATTTTATGCTACTAATTTAATATGATGCATGATTATTATATGAATTAGCATGTGTTGTTATAAGCACGATCCTAGCGTATTATTTTATGTGGCATTTTACCATGATTGTTTTTGCAGTATAAGGTCTTTCATGTATTAGAATATAATTTATTTACTCACTATTTGGTTGTGTTGATGCTACATCTGGTGTTTGGTAACTATAATAACCTTGATTTTTACCATGATATGATGTATGATATGGCTTAGTAATTGGCTATGTTTGAGGAGTGATTTTACCTTGAGAATTAGATTATCTAGTATAAGATTTTTTTGCACGATGTTGAGATCCTTTTGTACTCTTATTGGATATTTGCACTCATGGACTTATTCTCTTCTGTTTTAGAGGGATGTATTTGGACATGTAAACCACTACTTGCTTATTTATTATGATCATTTCCTTTTTCTCCTCCTTAGTTGTTGAGTCGTATAATATTTATTATTTTACCCGCGCATCTAACATAAATTTGGTAAATAATCACATCTCTCTTAATTTTAGAAATGACAATGATGTTTCCCTTTTTTTAGTTTCTTTTATATACTTTTGAGAAATGAAAATTTCCATATTGAGATAAAATGAGGGAATTACGACATTAAGACCTCAAAGCCATTATGTGAGAAATACGATTACACAAACATTATCGATTTTAATTGTTTATTTATTTCTATTGGTAAAATAATACTATGATTACTATATAACATAACTACATTAGTTATTAGGTTATAACCAAACAAGGTGAATGTAAGCTATTATCACTAGAGTTTCTTTTGAAGCAAGAAGATTATATTTGTTTAATTTGGATTGGATGGGTTTAAGATATATAATAAATTTTGATTGGACGTAATTTTTTTGTAAACTTTTTGATTTAGGTGTAATATATTATTATTATTATTATTATTATTATTATTAGTCTTATTTTAGAGTATTAAATAGCTTCATGACATTATGGATTAAAAAACCTAGCTTCGTTATTGGGGATGACACTTGGTATGTGAATGTTACACATTCAATCATCGTTAGGTTGTATCTATGATGACAAAAGGTGAAGTAGCATATGAAATAAGGATAAGAGTGCACATCAATTACTTTGCGACATATTAAAAGGATAAGAATGTGTGACAGTTACTTTTGCAATCTTTCTCTTTTTTAAAATGTGATTACTAGTAGGCAATAATGTAGTAGCAACAATGTGGAACAAAAGGGGCAGTGCTTGAAATTAGGGAGTTTTTGTAGTTCTTGGTAATTTGGAGATTTTTAATGTATTATTGTCACAGAATTTTTGTTAAAGAGTTGGTTTGGTTGGTGCACGGTGATTGTTTTGTGTTTTCACATTTGATGTTTAATGAATTGAGCTTGTAGTGTAGGAATTTTGTCCATTGTTAAAATCAACAGCATACTTGCTACTTTTATACTTTCAATTTAAAATAAGTGATGTTTTAGAGGTTTGTTTTTGTTTCAATATAAATGATATTCAATATCTTTTAGGTAAGGTTTTAATAAACTCCCCTTAATGATTCATTACATCTTTGAACATAAATATATATATATCTCAATTACTAAAGAAGATTGTCATTAAGAGACATGATATTAATTAGTAATATATTTCATATTTATAATTTATTTATTAATATATTATAAACCTCTAATCTATCACTTCTTTGAATCAACATGAGAAGTTGATTTTTTGGATGCAATAGGTTACTTTTATTATTTGGTAGTAGGCTAGTACCAACAAATTAGTTTTAGTATTTGGATGGTGATTTGGGTAATCTGTATGTTTTTCTTGTTATAAGTCTTTTATTTGTGAAATTCAAGGATTTTTTTATAGAGAATGATTTTGTTTAATTTTTATTAAGAAAAACTTACAATATTGTTTCTATATTTTTATGGAATACACAAACTTAATTTTTAGTGTAGGTTATTGCCTTTTTAAGTGTGTCATATTATTGTGTTCTCTCCAACTACTTATGATCTTAGGTTTAAGTTATATTATATTAGAATACTTTATATCTTCTTTTACCCATTATACTGAGTTTTACATCATTCATGCAAAAAAATATATATTCAAAAGGTATTGTGTCAAACTACGATGTCATAGATTCATAATACATATGAAGTGGTATAGTGCATCACTCTACCTTATCCACTCTTTTTTTTGTGAGAACATTGTTTTAATGTTAATGGTATTTGCAACACAAGTTTTTTGAGTTATAACATTATACTTTTTCTATTTATTAAACAAAAAACTTCTAATAAACTACACTCCTTTTTTTTAGAACAAGCAACACCCGCAATGGGAAAAGGAAATTTTTTATAAACGAACATCATCCAAAGATACATCCATAAGTGGTAGAGGAATATCCCTCTCCTAGCAACATTACGACATATTAACATTAAACTTGGTTAGGGCATGTGCCCAGCCAATACCACTATGGCCTACATGCTTCCATCTAATCAAGCAAGCCTTAGAGACATTACTTCGGATTATGTCTAGCATGAGGCCCAAGTAAGATTTGATACTACAATTGGATTTACACCTCTTTTTAGAAACTACTCCAATAAGACTATACATAATGTAAAAAAGGAATAACCAAGAAAGAAGAATGTCCCATAAAAATTAGAATTTTCTTAAGACTAATCTAATTTAGTATTACATTTGTGTAACTTATGACTCTCGTTAATAGCTTATTTAATTATCAAAATGTGTAAGGGGATTAACACGTTTTGTGTAGTGATGTAAGTATAATTAGAGCTACTTATTTATAGTTGTTTAATAAAAAAACTCTTGATATTACCCTACTTAATGATCAAAATATGTAAAATGATAATTGGGACTACTCATTATGGTACATTAAATTATTATTATTTTCATTTTTTTTGAGATCATCCTTTTTATAACTTATGCTAATTTTCCTAAAATGTTATCTAATTTAATACTATATGTGTGTAACTTATGACTTGGTATTATCTCACTTAATAACCAAACGTCTATAACAATACTAGGTATTCCAATATCACCGAGTAATCCCTTTTATTTTTTTCTTTTACCTTTAGAAACTATATTTAATCAAGTGTCTTTTGAGTTATTTATATATGTTCTTCCTCATATCTAATTCCAAACATCTAGTGGCAATCTATATGTTAGATTAATATTATCCTTGCATATAAATAACCTTTCTAGGTGCCCTTCACTATTTTTTCTTTTGAGTAAGCACATCGATTAAGGTTGTACACTACCTATTTCATGGTTATGATGTGAGAGACAAACATGTTAGTGGTGATTAAAGTATTTCGGTCCCAGAAAGAAAACTAAGGTTGAGGATGACTATTATTTCAAGGATCATTCACGGAACTATGAATATAGAATGATGGAAGTCTTAAGTAATTTATGATATGATGTAAAAGGAGGATGGTTTAAGTTGGACAATAATTTTAATTTTCTTATTACATAGATAATATTTCACTTGGTAGATGTCATTTATCACAATTAATTTTATTCTACTATGCAGATTGTTTATCCCAATATAATATAGTTTTTTTCTTTTTTCTACATTTTTTAAATTTTAATTATTAATCTTATTTCCCAAGAACAAAGACTATTCTTTTGGATGAAACTATTTGAAAAACTCCTTATTCACAATATATTTTAGATTATTTTTCCAATTTTAATTTAAATGTCTCAAGTGCATTCAAAATAATATCATTTTGGACAACTAGAATTCATCATATTAGTAAAGAATTATATTGCAACCTTCAATAATTCTCAATATATTTATTTCATATACATATATATTTATATGTTGTATATTTCAAAATAGTTTGATTAGGTTTAAGGTCATGAAAAGGTTACTATCTAAGGGTGGGGTATTTAGATTACTTTTGTACATTGATAATGAAAAGTATGAATCAATGCAAGTTGTGAAAAAAAGGGAAGATATCTCATAAGCACAATTTATGAGAATATTGTACCTAAATTTGAGGTAAAACCATGGTGACATCTAATTTGGAAGCATAAAAGTATGGCTTAACACAATATAATACAAGGATGTTATGTCATCAAGCTATTTTAACAAAGAAGAAGCTCGGTAGATGTCATGTTATTGATAATGCATGTTGCAATACCTTTTTAGTTGAAGGAGAAAACACACGACCATATAGTTGTGTTGTTGGTCGCCTAATGGTGGCAGACTGTTGTTAGTTTATATTCAATTGGTTGCATATTGTATATACACCTATTTGATGGTAGAAACTACTCCAGTAGAAGATTGGAAGACCACCAAGAAAGGAGGCTGACGTATGATGATGAAGAGTGTGGATACAAGCATGATGCACAAGCTATGGGATAATAGAAACTATACTATTTTTTTAGGAAAATACTATAATTCCTAGAGTTATACTTTTTTTAGATTAATAGGAGGCTTGTAAAGGTAATTAAAAATTATTATATAGGTGGTGGAACCATAAAGGTATTATGATATCAAGAGATGAGGAGGAGAGTTTGAACTTAGGATTTCTGGTACCTATGAGATGGCTTTACTACTAGACCAAACATCATCCGATAATGCCTAGATTCATAGTTAGAAATATTCTTAAGTATATTGTAAAAATCCAATTTACCTATTATGAATGTACAATTTATGAATGTGTATTGTATAGTTTTAATAATTTTATTATTTCAATAAGTTTTAAGTGTTTAGCCCATTATGATTATAACCACCCAACCCGCTGTCTTCTCTACTACCTTTTATATTCTGTACCTCTCTCTTATAACGTATGTAATAAATATCAATACTATATATATAGGATATGATAAATTGTATGCCAGAGATGAAAACTAATAAAATAAGATGTTCCCTCATATTCTTTTGTCTACATTGTCTTCTCCTTATTTTTTTTATCATCACAAGACATTATTAGCACGATCATCTTCGATCAAATACTCTAAATAAATTTGATGTGTGTTAATTTTTATTGAGCTTGAGCATAGAAAAAGAATCGAGGAAAAACATTCTTCCTGCAAAACTTTTGTCAAACTTCATATGTTATCTTTCCATGTGGGGCACCTCTAGGGTCTTGGTTTCTCCAAGTTTTTTTTGTTGGGTTTCAATTGAGTGTGATGGTAGTCTCCATTGATTTTTGTTTTAAGTATTTAAAAGGATAAAGCATTATAAAAATATATTAACAGTAAAGGGAAAAAAACATGGTAGTCTCTCGCCTCTAAAATCTTGTGATTTGTGTTCCTTCTATTTTTTTACATATATAACTATATGAATAGTGTTATTTTATTATTTGATTAAATTGGGAATATGGCACATGATATATTTCCATTATTAATTATAGAAGGTAATGTCCACCCACATACTTAATAAATTCATGATGATTCATTCTTTACTCCATTATTTGATATATTATCATTTGATTAATCTTTTATATGCGATTGATATGTTATACAACATAAATTTAATTTGGTGAAACTTAAAGGATGTAAGTGATGGTAACTATGTTGTTATATATATTCAGTCTATAAGCATATTTGACAAAATAATTTATATTGTATTTGCAGTCTTTTAGATGGATACTTATATGAAGTACGAGATGTCAACCCCCTTTAATGTTAATATAATGTTCTTATATTAATAAATTATTTATATTTGGAAATTAATTTAATTGTATGTTGTTGAATTAATTGATGTTAATTATTTAATCATTTTAGAAATTGAAAATAGATGAGATGGTGATGTGAAAATTTTGTAAGTCATGATACGGGACTATACCACCACTAATAATGGGAGAGACACCTATAGTGACCATATACTTGCACTACCATGAGAGTGGGTAAAATATATATGATAACATCATGTCCTACTATACAATTCATGATATAGGTAAATAATAGTTGAAGGATAAAAACATCTTGTCCAAAAGTGATGGACTCTTAATTATATTGCCCAACATCACATGTAGATCTCTATCACATGAAGATGATGAAAAACCACCTAAAGTGGAAAAGTATAAGAAAATAATGTAAATTTGAAAATGATAGTTTGGCATTCTCATTGTTTATTATCGTGTACACAAAAGTGATGGATTGATGGTCTCATCTCCCATATATATATCATCACCTATAGTTGATTGAATAATATAATGCAAATGTCCATTAACTGAAGTTAATGAATTGCCACCGATGGTGGCTAAAATTTTCCAACATACTTGAAGTAAGAATATGTGATTGCACATGTGTTGATAGAAGCATGAAGCTCCCTACCGCGGGAGCAATCTAATACATTGAATATTGATTTATGAATTACGTTGGAAAAAGAAAGAGTTAAAATTTTAAGAACAATATTTTACCTTTAAATATGAATTTCATTAGAAGCTTACTAAATCAAGAGTTCAACGTATTTTTCAAATCTTAATTTCAAGTTTTCTACATATGTGAGTTTTATCGAATGATAATTAAGCTGAATTTTTACGTACAAACGGATAAGGCTTGTGCGTTGATTAGCATGACATGAATGTAATTATGTTTTAATATTTATTAATTAATTTTTTATTTACTTAGTTAATAAGTTTGTTAATAAATTAGTTAGTTAATTATTTTGATTAATCATTAAAAGTTTGGTATGATTTTTTTTTTCTTATGATGTATTTTATCTTATTAAGTTTGTGTTAGAATTTATTTGAGTTGGTACTATTGACAATTAATATTAACATGACAAATTATTTTAATAGTATTTTAGTCATTAAAAGTTTTACATTATTTATTTAGTTATCTTATCAGTAATGAGGTTACATGAGAAGATGGATGCTAGCATAAACATACCTCAGGTAAACACACATTATTTTCTCATACTAGAATTTTAGTTTTAATAAACATGTTATCTTTGTGATTTCTCTCATATTTTAATTATTATGTGTGAGTGATAAATTAAGAAAATCTCTTTATTAATTATGTGTGATTTAATTACAAGATTTATTTAGTGAAGCCTATAATATGTTTATTCATTATAAATCTATTGAAAGTTATCTGTATGAAGCTTTTAAAGCGAGCTTGAAGAATTATTTGGTATGGTCCTTCATCCATATCCTTAATTTAAAAATCACCATTCATTTATCATCATAAAATCAAATAAAATAGGGTATTTCTAAAACATCACTTCTATAACACACCACAAACCAACTATTTTATCTATAAGTACATACTTGAGATATGGAAGGATATTAACACAATTGAGGTAGAGGTTAGAGGCTTTACCCAATGATTTAATGATTCTAAAGACCTAATTCATAAGTCAATCCTAAAGATCGGATGATTAAAAGATGATGAATACCTTATGTGTAATATGATTAAAAAGATCAAATAGTTGAAAGTCTTTCAAGACTTATGTAATACTAATCAAGAAGATTAAGTACCTAAAGTGCATTTCACTTAAGAAGATTGATCTATTCGATAATTTATAGAACCAAACACTAATTTTATTTTTGCACTTTCTATTTATGAAATTTTAGTTCCTAAAATTTTGTTTTTAAAATTTTAATTTTTGTAATATTTAGAATATTTGTTCGAATCATGACATGGTGATGATGGCTTTGTGAGAAATTCAACAGCCTCTTGATTATGAGACCATACTCCTACTTTGTTATTGGTAGTGGTTAGAACCTACCATTATCAGACCTCTTCTACCACTACAGTGGTCGGAATACTTACAAACCACCATCATTATATTATAGTTTTGGAGGGTAGAGACAATTTATGGTTGAAGCCTAAAGCTTTCTATCCTAATAAATTGTTTTATGGTTGATGCCTCATGTTTTCCATTTAACTAATAGTTTGATGGTTGATTCCTAAAGGTTCCCGATTGATATTTAATTTGATGCTTGAAGCTTAGGTTCCCATCTCATGGACCTTAACGTGGTCTAGATTATTGGTTTATCTGCTTATAATTCCACTATATAATATATTCTAATAAATAGATATGTCTTATGATTTTATATTGGTAAGAATCGATGTGCACATTATATGTGGCATAATTGATCTATTAAAAAGTTTTTTGAAAGCATGGTCAAATATTAAAATGTGCATTTTACTCTATGTAAGTTCTTGTATAAATTACCAAAGTCCAAGGGTAAGTGATAACAAAGTTATCATAAATATTGTCAAAAGGAAAGTCTTGAGAGAAATTGTAACACCTCAAAATTTTACAACTAAACATTTTCGTTTAAGCGGAAACTTAAACCAAACATGAACTTGTGTTACCACCTTAATTGATAGTATGGCTTACATACCATTCTCATATCAATTACAAGGCAAAAATAATTTAGAATGCAAGACATAATAAACATAAAACAAGGATACTTCATAAACATAAGTGAGAGTTTTAGAGGTTGACTATGAAAACCAAATCCAAATATCCTAAGGGATACCTAGTTTAAAACAATAACTGGATAACATAAATATCCGATTTCCAGACCCTATACATGAGATATATTCACTCCACCCCAATCAGAGCATCATAAGCATCATAATCATCTAGTGGGTCCTCATTGACTCGCACAAACTTAAAAGGATTCTCTACTTGTGGGAATGAGCAACACCCATTAAAATGATGATCAGTACACTACGTGCTAAGTAAGGTAAAAATACAGTCAAGAAAGGTCACACAAGTTCATAAGATCACGACAAGAGATAACTTGCATATAAGGTAATCTCACTTATACCAACTTATTTAGTCCCTTCCAAATAGTACAGTAATAGCATTATGATAGATACTCATAATTTTATTCACGTTGAGTTTATGGATATCACTATTCTCAACTAGTGAAACGGTAACATAAATAAAACCCCAGGGAAAAATGCTCCTAGTCACTTTTCTCATCTAGTGGGATGGGCAGTTACAGTTTATCCTGATTAACGTGGTATTTCACTTTAAGTGATTAATATCGTATCTATGATTATGATCATTCAAATAATTTATTTAATTTGAGTTCGAGGACCCTACTATTTTCCACTGGTGGAATGATATCATAAATACATCCCCAAGGAAAAATACTCCTGGGCATTATTCTCAACTAATGGAAAAATTTCAATAAATATACAACCCCAAGGTATAAAGCTCTTTGCCACTATTCTCGTCCGACGGAACAAACATATACAACTGGTCCTGACTCATATGATCTTTCATTATAAATGATTACTATATTATTTTTACTTTATTTATTTCAAGTTCATCACATAGTCACATACACATACCCATGCAAAACACCCATCCCAACAAATTAATATTTCCAGCACATGTCATATTTCCCTTAGAAATCATAATTTCACAAACCTAGCATGACCCCTTCCTAGTACTCATTTAGCCCTTAAATTCCATGCCCATGCTTAAAATTTTGTTCTTAAAAAACATACTAAAAAATCATAGTCTAACTCCCACATCTTATACACAAAATAATAACCTACCCCTAGGGTTACTATTCATGTCTCTTAGATAACCTTAATTTCATCATTTTATCATACTATTTTCCTTAGAGTCCATTGTAATACCCTAAAAATTTGCTTAGCCTAACCCCACATCATTAGAGCCCTAATTTGATTCTAATATCAATAAATCTTATTGTTAGCCTTAACTAAATTTCTTAATCCCAAAACTTTAACCAAAACCAAAATCGAAACCTTGATTAGGATAAACCGTAATTTGTAAACCGAAATCAAAATCCACTAAAATTTTTGCTAATCCAAATTACTTGGCTAATTTGAAATTATTTAATCTAATCCTAATTCCCTAACCATTCTCTCTTTTTCCTTTTCTTTTCTTCCTTTCTTCCCTTTTCTTCCTTATTTATTTTCTTTTCTTTTCTTTTCCCTTCTTCTCTTGCGCAGATTTTATGTCATGAGGAGCTTGGCTTCCTCTACACCACCATCCACTTGCCTCCCACATGCACCATGACACCATCCCTACCAGCCTTGCCATCCCTCGTGCTACCTTCTCCTTCTCCTTCTTCACCATCACTTCCCCTACCACTCTTCTTCTTCATTCTTCTTTCATCTTCTCCTTGTTGCTGCTCTGTTTCGTAGCCACCATCACCATCACTCCCTACCTTCTTCTCCCGGGCACGTCTTCTTCTTAATCATCACCCCCTTGTACCTCTTCCTGACTCCCATCCATCTCAACCATCACCATCCCCTATCCTTTTTCTTTCTTCTTTCTTCCCGGCAAATCATCATCATCATCATCATCACCCCTGCCATTTTTCTCCTCCAAGGTATGCGACCTTACTAGTATATATACCCCTCCATCCCTCCATTTTATTGTCATCCATCAACTCCCTGACCTTCTTCTTTTCTTACATCTTCTTTCTCCTTCTTCTTTCTCCTTCTTCCTTATTTTTGATGTTCGAAACACCCAATATACCACCTAGCACCACCCAAGCCACCATTAGCCGCCCTTTGGCTGGCGAGCCGACCACCAAGGTTGCCCAACTTCCCCCTCATCATCGCCGGCCATCGCCGCCGACCACTACCTCTTTTCCCTTCTTCTTCCCCTCGTTTGTTGTAGAGTTGCAAAGTGCATGGCTTGTGCACTGCCTGCTGCACGGTCGTGCAACGCTCAAATTATCCGTTGCACAGCCATGCACCTCTTACACCATCTGGCCATGCGTTTTATTTTCTCTTGGCCTAGCACTGCATAACCATGCAATTCTTGCGCTGCTTGGTTGTGCATATTTTCTTCCCTCAACCTATTGTGCACTGTTGCTACATAGCCGTACAATTCTTGCACCACTTGTCCCTACAACTTCCCATTTTAGCCATGCAACCCTATTTTCACCCCAAATCTTGTCCAAACACCACCAAAATTTAACTATAGGTCCACCACACATTCTTCTACACATCCATACAATTCAAGCTTCCATTTGACTCTAGTTAATTCTATTTTTACTCTCTTTTACCTTAATTTCCCTCTCAATTTTTAACCTTCAATCCTAATTTTAATTTATCTTATTTTCATAGGTGATCTTCCGGTGATCTCAGAGGAGGTATAGGATTTACATGTATAGAGTCCAGTGTCTTTGTTGGTAAGGATACATGTCGTAGCTAGTGATTTATATGATACTTGTATTTTTATATATGCTTTGGTGTTGAGTATGTTGTATTGAAAAATTTATTTATGGAAATGCTATGAAATGGCATTCATAAGAGTAATGGAATTATGTAAAGTGTGTATTTGGGTATAATTTTGGATACAATATATCTATGGAAAACTAAGGATATGTACTTCGGATGATTATATGGAATTTATATGGATTAGTATTAGGTTTCATAAGGCCTTTGTGAGAATACAATTGTCTTGCCTACCCTAAGGGTATTATGGTCATTTGAGGATAATAATGTGGTAGTACTTATGTTGCTTAATTATATGTATTGTGCATTTATATGAGTTCGGCATGATAATATACAATCAACTCTGAATAACATTTTAATCATTTAAAGTGAAAGATCACGTGAGTCTGGCCAAGGTATATATATAGCTCCGTTCCACCGGATAATAATAGTGGCTCGGGTGTGTTGTCCCCGAGAGGTGCTCCAATCCGTTCCACTGGATTAAGAATAGTGGGGCCCCATAATCAACGTAAATAAAAATACAATTAAGAGTTAAAGTATAAATGGAAAGATACTAATCATTTAAAGTGAAAGACTACGTGAGTCAGGACCGAGGTATTGAGTTTGTTCCACTGGATAATAATAGTGGCTCGGGTGTGTTGTCCCCGAGAGGTGCATCAGACCGTTCCATCAGTTTAATAATAGTAGCTTAGGAGTATTTTATTCTAAGAGGTGTTAGCTTTATTCTACTGGATAATAATATTGGATGGGGTGTGTTGTCCCCGAGAGGCGTTTCAGACCGTTCCACCGGTTTAAAAATAGTGGGGTCCTTGAATTCAACATAAATAAAAGATTGGAATATGGTATATCTAATAAAAGACCTGGAATCAGTACTTATCTAGTATTCTTTGATTTACGCATGTATGATTTACTTATGATAATTATTGTATCATATGTAACCTTGCTTGATTGTACTGTTACCTTACTCACTATGTAGCATACTGATCATTCATTTCATGGGTGTTGCTCATTCTCACGAGTAGATCTATCCTATTTTGTAGGTAATTGATTATTATTAGCTTGATTTGCTTTCCTTGGGTGAGAACTAAATGATTTGGTAAAGGGTATGGTTATCCAGATATATCTATCTCTCGTTGGACTCTTAGTCCTCTATTTTTACTATTTATTCCCTTCTCTCTATTGCGTATCCTATATTGCGATGGAATCAAGTGCTTCCCACACCTAATTCCTAGTTATAAGGTTACTTTTGCCTTGCACCCGACATAGACTAGGCATAGGGAGTGCCTCTTCTATGTTGGGTGCGGTATGACACCCCTACGTTTTGTATTTTGGCTTCCATTGTTAACTCTTTAAAACAAAATTTTTAAGTTTCGAAATTTGGGGGTGTTATACCCATATGGATACCATATCTAATATACATACCTAAATTATTATTGTTGACATCATATCACAATATTTTGGTCCAACTCCTCCATCTTACACATGTGATAATAGCCTAACTTTAGGGTTACTATTTATATCTCTTATAAAGCCCTAATTTCACCATCTAGTCATAACTATTTTCCTATAACTCATATGGATCTAAAATTTTATATGCATACCTAAGACACTAACATTAACATCATATCCAAATCTTATGGTCAATCTCCAACCTTTTGTACATATGATCACTATTCACACTTTAAGCCTTTCTCCTTATTTATTAGACATAAACCTTTCATTTTCACTCCAAGATTTTCATATAGTGTCCTTAATCTAATTTGGACCATATAACATCCCAAGGTACCCACTATGCCATGTTTAACCATGTTGACGAAAATGGTCACTAAATTACCCATTTTTCCACCTGAATCTGACAATTCCCAACATGAATGATTTTTTGACTTCTCACGCATACCATCCTCATGAAAATGCATGGCCATGATTATGTATAGATATTTAGCATTCAGCACAACTCATAATTTCATGACTCTCTTACCTTTTTTCCAACATGCAATACCACATAACATATAGCACCAATGTCGAGATAACATTTCATACAATGATATCAAACATATTAACTTAAGCAAATATATACATATTTTCACATCAAAGCCTTAACTATGACATGTATCCTTACCGAAATGGCTACGTTCTCTAAGCACACAAGACCTACACTTCTTCCTCCACTACCACAAGAGTAGCACCTAGAAATAAGAATATACAAAGTTTAAACTTAAAAATTTTAACCTAAAAGAAAACTTAGACAAAGTATAGGGAAGGAAATAGAGGTAATCGAAGTGGAAAACTTGGGCTAGGGATGTAAATGGGGCGGATATACCCATACCCATATCCGTACCCGATAAGAAAATCCGTATTCGAATCTGTACTCGTACTCGAACGGGTATCCGCTAACACATCCATATCCATATCAGTTGGATATCCATTACCTGATGGATAATCCGTTTACCCGTTAATGGATATTATCCGACGGATAAACCCATTTATAGTTAAGCTAAATGACAATTTTTACCTAACTTATACTATATTTATTTTAAAATTAAGGGTAAAGGGGTAATTATATATAGGGTAAACAGGTACGGATATGGATACGTGTATAGTTACGGGTATGGGTATAGATATCCCATACCCATATCTGTACTCGAACCCGACGGGTATTTTTTTCCATCCTCCATATCCGTTTATCCATATCCATTTAAGTATCCGTTGGATAAAATCCGTCAAGTTTCGGGTAAAATCCGCCTTGTTTACATCCCTAACTTGGGCAGGGTGGTGCACAACAACAACGGTTACGATTTAAGGATGGGGTAATGGTTGGTAGAAAAGGTTGAGGTGATGATGGTGTTGGGGCTCATAGGAGTCGGTGATAGGGAGTGGTAGTGGTGATGGTAGCCGGCAACATAGGTGGCGTGGAGGCAGGTGGTTGGTGGTTAAGGGATGTTGTTGGCAAGGGAGTGGTGTGGAGCTTTCAAGGCAACAATAGGGCAGTGGTGGTGGCCTGCAAGCCGAGATCGGAGCTAGAAGTAGTGCCAGGTGGTGGTATAGGTAAGGGTTGTGGCTAAGAGATGGTAGGAGGGAAAATAGAGGGCTAGGTGTGGTGGTGATGTTGGGTCGAGGTGGCTACAGTGGTACTGCTGGGATGGTGGTGGTGATGGGAGGGGAAATAAGGAGGTTGGTAGCAGTGGTGTAGTGCTGGCGATAGTGGGGTGTGGCTGGATGAGGTTGTAGAATCAATAGAGGAAGAAGAGATAAGGCCATAGCAAGGGGTGATTGGTAACATGGAGGCAAAGAGGTCGACTAGGTTGATGGCGATGGAAGGGGTGATGGTTTTTTGGCTCCAATGATGGTGGTGTGGTGAGGTGTAGAAAATAAGGTAGGAGAGGTTGGGCCTCTTCGACGGTTAAAGAAAAAAAGAAGGAAAGGGAATATGAGAGGGGAGGAGGCTACGGGTTGCCTACAGGTATGTATGTTATATATATATATACCTACAAGGTGCATGGCTACGAGGTCAACAGGAAGGAGGGAGTGAAGAAAAACATGGGTTGATAAGTGGGTTGGCATGCGAGGTGTGTAAGGACAAAAAAAAGGCAAAGCTGCAAGGGGTTGGGGTGTAGAGGTCAGGCGACGCAGGTTGCAAGTGGGCAGTTGCATGACCTAATAGGGGAAATGAGGGAGATGTGAGAGGGATAGGTAAGGGCTTAGGGAGGGGAGGAATATGATAGGAATGTTACAGAGAGAAAGGAAATAAAGGAAATGAAAGAAAAAGAAAAGGAGAGAGAGAAGAGGGGAATTGGACCGGCGTAGGTCGGGGAAGAAGGAGGAGAAGAAAAGAGAGAGAGAAGAAAAAGATTTGGGTTACTGGAACATATGCAGCCCAAGAAGGAAGAGAGGAAAAAGGAAAAAGAAAAGGAAATTTTAGTGTAGAATTTGGGTTTAGGTTTAGGTTTAGGTTTAAATTTTTTTCAATGTTGGGGTTAGGTTAGAATAAAATAAAAATAGGGATATTAGAAATTAGATTGGGTTCAAATGTTAATAAATCGATATTAAAATTTTATAAGATTTTGGGGTGTTACAGAAATGCACAAAGTATAAACTTTGTATATGTGAAAAGCCAAAGGGTACCACTAACTAGAATTAGTAAACCATAAAATATTATATTTATGGCATAAAAAATGAGATTACATTAGTGCAACAATGATTGGCGAGATCATTAAAATTTTCACAAGTACCCACAAAGAATCCTAAAGGTATTTGTTTTAATCAGTTATCTCATATGAATGACTCATCATCTTGAAAACTTTATAATTAAGCCATCATAATACAAGAAAACACAAAATCTCCTCTACCCTTAATAGAATTCAAGTAGACAGATGTGAAACATTTAAATATACCATGGTATATAATGATGCATCGATGTAAGGTCACATGTTATATTTTGCAACTAATATTGTTGCATTAACACAAAAGTCAATAACCATAAAATTAGGATAACAATGCAATCAATGCTTCAAGTTGGAAGTAGAACAACTTGGTAGAGTTGTTGATTATACATTTGATTTGTATATCCTTATTAGTGATGTCTAGAAGTGATATGCCAATATGCATGAAAATATTTTATTTTGGTATATATCAATCATATTATCCCTTAAGCTAGGTCAATTGAAATGAACTTGATGCATATTTAAAAAATTTATATCTGTCTTATATGTGCATGCATTGCCCTATGGATATGAAATTAAGCCACAAAGAAGGTTAGGAAAGTTATTTTCCTCAACCTCAAGGAGAGAAAAAGGAGATTGAGATAATTATAAATTAAGCAATCACGTAGAAGACATCTTTCATGATAAATGGATCCAGGGAAAATTAAATTACACTTGATGATGCTTATGCCTACTAGATGTAGCTTAGCTATAGCTTGCATTTATCATGTCTAAAAAATTAAGTCATATACGTGCCAACTAAAATTATAGTGACTTCTAATAAGTTAATGAAAATTATGATACAAATATGATAGAATTGTATGGTATGGGTCAAAAGAGATGAATTCTCAAAAGAGGAGTTATAATCCATAAAATGGTAGAAAAATCTACATAGTGAGTCAAAATTTCCATATGGATAGAATTAGAGAATAAATTCTATTAGTGAATAAAAAATTCATGAATTGTCCTTAAATTGGTTTAATGTGGTATGAGGTAGACATTGGTAATATATTTTTTTACCTAAACAATTTTAAATGGTAATGGATAAAAGTGAGAATTATTATCGATTCAATATAGAATGTCATTGGATAAATGATTAAATAAATTGGAGTAGAAAAACTAAATATGAATGTATCCTCTTAATGATTGTGATTTATTTCAATGGATATGAAATCCAACATTCAAAAGTGTTAGACTAATTAGTTATAAGTGGGTGATAAAAAAAAAGAAATGTTCTAAAAATCCAGTTCGGTGAAGCATGTTATTATACAAACACCAAGTTTTTTTCTCTTATAGGGTTTTTTCTAGTAAAGTTTTTAAAATAAGGACTATTAAAGTATGTGTGTATATATAAACAAAATCATACATAATGAAAAATATGCATGAAACATGCTAAGTTGAGGCAGACAAAACTATTATATCTTTTTAGCCATGTTTTTGTCTCACTGTGTTTTCCAAGTAAGATTTTTAATGAGATAACATTTCAAAAGTATACTCTTGTGGGAGAATGCTGAATATTGGTGAATGAGAGACCTTTTATATGGGGATATGATTTTGAGGCTCTCTATCTTCATGTATACTAATCTATTATGAAAAATGATACAAATATTGTGAGATGTACATATTGAATAACTATTATAAATATTAGATTGTTTATTATATTAAATCATAGGTTTACTACTTCAATTATTTTCATAAGTTGTAATATTTTTCCATATTATGATTGTTACTACCCAAATCTTCTTCTCATCCACTACCTTTCATATTCCTTACATCTCTCTTATAATTGATGTAATAATTATTGACACTATAAATATGATATACAATGAATTGTATACAAAAAATAAAGATCAATAAAATAAAATACTCCCACATATTCTTCTCTTCATATTATCTTCTCCTTATTTGTTTTTCTTAATATCATAACAAAGGAGGTATATTTTTGCATAAATAATAGTGCTTACTGAAGGAGGTATAAGGGTTATTTAGATACTTTAGATATACTATCATCATGAATTTTGTAAGATGGAGTCTCTTAATTTACATGCACTTTGCTATTAATGAAATATTTATTAATTACCAAAAATAAAAGTTCTAATCAATATCAAATTGAAAAATATGGTTTAAAAAACTAATCCAACAACAAGCATTGTCTTTAAATAAGTATTACAGAATTTATTATTATGAGAAGAGTTTTTGTTTCATGATTTATGTCAATTTCTTACATAATTTCGTTTAGTTACATTTTCCTATCTTATGCATTTCTATAAGTTATAATTACTATTTGATATGACAAGTTTGTTAAATAGTGAGTAATATTATCTTCTTAAAAAAAGGAGACTTTTGCACAAATGGAACATTTTATTCCAATAAGAATATTTTTCTTGGAAAATAAACGTAATTTCTAGAAATAAATTTACCATTAATATTTCAATAACATACTTTATGCATAGAATAAGAATGAAATAACAATAAATGTATAGAATAAGAAAGATAAAATACTATGATAAAAATAAAAAATAAAACTTTAACTTTATATTAAAAAATTAAAATAAAAAAGCATACCTAAAAAGAATTTTTTTTATCTTTTCAAAAATAATAGTAGTATCTTTTATCGATATTTATACATTATGATGCAATACACAATCAATTTATACATGTGATAATAACTACTACATGACAATTAAATGTAATGAGAATCACTACGAATCAACCTTATTAGATATTACATTTTTCTTCCAAAATATATATAAGAAAGAAGATAACTGTAATTATCCAAACTTTTAGAAAACCTATAATTTAATAAATAGCTTTTATTTGAAATAAATTAGCTTTTAAAATTATATAGTTTAATTATTTTATGGATTTTTGAGTATATAAATTTGGATAGGAATATTTAATAAATTAAAAATAAATATTTTGTTATTTTATCATATTCTTTTTATTTAAATAATTTTCCAAACTAATATTTTACCAAAATTATCCTTTTTAAACAAATATATTAAATTATATTGAATTAAATTATTAAATTAAATAATTTATCAAAAATATTACATTTTATTATTTTATAAATTAAATAATTTTATTTTCCCTATTTTTCCATTTCCCTTTTTCCTTTTCTTTCTCCCTTTTCTCATTTTTCTTCTTTCTTTTCTTTCCCTTTTTCCCTCCTTCGGGCCGCCCGTGCCAGGCCAGCCCCTCCCCCTACGCGTTTGGGCCTTTGGCCCACTCCCTCCCCTTCTGTCCTTCTCCTACGTGGGCCGCTCCCTCTTTCCTTTCCCTTCCTCTCCCGCACGTCACGACCTAGCCCAGACCCCCTCTTTTCTTTCTTTCCTTTCCCCTTCTACCCGACTCGGCCCAATTCCCCTTTTTCTTTCCCCAACTGGCCTGGTGCTCACCCTTCCCTTTCTTTCTTCTTCTTCTAAGCCCCAACCCAAGCCCCTACTTGTCCCCGTCGCCATTCCTGCCACCTCGGGCACGCCAGCCATCGCTTGCTGCCTCCACCTACCACCATTGCAACCCTCTCTCTCTCTCTCCCTCTCTCTCTCTCTCTCCCCATCCTTTTTTCACAATTTTGGACCCAACCGCCCATGCACCCCCATCACGCATAGCATCTCTTTTCCCATTCTTTCCTTCCCTCTCCCTGCCACCCTAGACGCTGCCACCCGATCAGCCACATATTACCCTCTCCTCCCTCTTATTTTTCTTCTCATCACTGGCCCTCCTACCCCATATTTTTCGAGCCCTTTTCCCCCCGATCTCCTTCCCTTCATTTTCTTCCCCTCCATCTTTCCCCCCTTTTTTTGCACCACCGCCGCATAAAACCCCTGCACCTTTCCCTTCCACCCTCTACCCTAGCCTTGCACCACCACAATACCCCCTCGAACCCCTATAGTCCCTTCTCCCCCTCCCCTCTTCTTTTTCTCCCCTTTCTCTCCCTTATCGGAAAAACCCCTGCAACCCCTCTATTTGCCGCCGTTCGGCCGCCCCTGCCACCACCCAAACCACCAGTCAACTCCCTACAACCTCTTCTACCACCCCCACGCCTACTTTTGCCGAAACCAGACCCCTCACCCCTTTATTTTCCTCCTCTCTTTTCCTTCCTTCTCAACCCCGGTCCACTCCTACAGCCCACTTCACTGCCTCGTCGCCGTTGCCTCTACCGCCCTTAGCCACCAACAACCTACCCCTGACCACCACCTACACCCCCTCTTCACTCATGCACCCTTCCCTTGCCCTAAATCCTCCCCCACCTACCCTCTTTCCTAGCCCCAAAACCCTAAACTGAAAACACCCCTTCCACCCTCTTCTTCATGCAACCTTCGACCCTTCCACCCTTATTTTTGCATGTAGCTCATGTTTTATAAGCATTATAAGTTGCTTCGTTTATTGGCCTATTTTTGTTAATAATTTTAAGGTATAATAATATTTAAGTTAATTATTTCATTTAGAAATTTTATAAAGTCTTATGCTTTGTTTTTTCTTATTTCTAATATAATAGATATTGATGTTATTTTCAGGTATTAGTTTTTCTAATCAAAGCTTGAATCTTTAACTGGAATACCGGTAAGATTCAATTTTATGGGAATTAAGGTAATCGTTAAACCCCACTTAAACGCATGGATAAACTTATGTTAGCACATTAGAGTTTTTAATACTTTATTATGCTTGTTATATGTTTGTTAATATATATATATATATATATATATATATATATATATATATATTTGCTTGTATTGATTAATAAAAGGAAAGTATGCTAGTTTATGTGCTATGTGTGGAAATATTTCTTAAGGAAAGAGTTTGGCTATTAATGAAAGTATTAAGTACTTATACATGTCACTTTATGTTATTGTGACCATTTATGCATGAATAATATTACTGTGAGCCCTAGGGGTATTTTAGTAATATTTCTCGGGTAAGAATGTGGCCTAATATGTGTGGATGCTAATAAGTAGTATATTAAAATATAATAGTTGGTCGAGTTGGATATTGTGAGTGGAGTATTAATATTAATTTCATGTAGTGATAATAATTTAATATAAGTGGTGTAATAAGGGGTAAAATGGTAATTTTGTAATAAAAGAGCAAAATGGTAATTTTGGAAGAAAATGTCAAAATGGTAGTCTTGGATGTAAAAGGGTAAAATAGTAATTTGCAAGTAAAAGGGTATTATGGTAATTTTATAAGTAGAAGGTGAAATGGTAATTTTAGAAATAAGGGGCAAAATGGATAAATTGGTAATTTGTAAGTAAAAGGGGTATTATGGTAAATTTAGAAGAGAAGGGCAATTTGGTAATTTAACCAACTAAAGAGTAATTTGGTAATTATGATAATAGAGAAGGGCAAATTGGTAATTTAACCAACTAAAGGGAAATTTTGTAATTATGATGATATAGAAGGGTAATTTGGTAATTTATGCAACTAAAAGGGCAATTTGGTAATTATAACAAAGGAGAAGGGTAATTCGGTAATCTAACCAACCAAATGGGAATTATGATAAATGTAACAATTATGAAGGATGATTAGTGACCTAACAAGTGTGGGAGATAACTTAGTAATCCAAACCGAGTAGGGATGTGGCTAAGAACAACAATGTGTGTGTTATGTGCCATGTGTTATGCCATATTTTGTACTTTATGCTTAATGATTAATCATTTATAGCGCAACTGGGAGTGAATATATGCTTATGTGACTTCCTTATAGTATGTGGACGATGATTATATTTGTTGTGTGTACAATGTTATGTGATGTGATCCTCTAGGACATGCATGTTAGGATATTTAATGTGGTAATGTGGGATGAAAGGATGAAAAAGGAAAAATGGGAAAATAAGATAACCAAGGGGAAGTAAGTTGGCTAACGTAGGTAGGAATGACCCAAATAATCCATGAGCCATGAGTGGATGAATTAAAGGGGACTTTATATAAATTGAAAGAGTGGGAGAATCTAGGGTTTGTAGAGGATGGTTAGAATCTGCATGGGGGTAAACTTTACGTATGAAAAGTTTCCTTGGGACGTGAGGAAGGTAATAGAAGTGTCGTTTGGGTGACTGGAGGCTTCGGGTGAAAAATAGTACGTGGGATACTATAAGGGTGCATAGGAGACCGAGCTAGGGTTTGAGAAGAAACCCTAATCTGAGAAGGTGGAAAAAGAAAAAGAAAATAATAAAAATAAACGAGAATGAGTAGGTAGAAAGTGAGGGTTGGATCTAAGGGTTATGATGTGTGGGGTGTTGAAATAGTTTGGGATGTGTAAGGCAGAGAAGGATGGGCCACATAGGCCCAGATTAGGGTTTCTGGAGAAACCCAAGGGTAAGGCGGTGATTGGGCTTGACCCACACACTTAGGAGTCGGGCTCCGGGTGTGAGTAAGTGGAATAAGGGAAGGATGTCAGGGCGAGTTAGGAGGTGCAAAAGTCTCAAGATATAGGACGGGCCCTCTTAGGAGGATAAGTGTGGATATAGTTAGCCATGCATGTCTAGGGTGAAATCTTTCGAATAAGATACGACTAAGACACTAATCACTTAAAGAGGAAGACTGTTGAGTCAGACCCAGACTAGTCCACCAGCGAATAATAGTGGCCAGGAGCTGGGGTACCCTGGAGACCGGTCCACCAGTGAATAATAGTGGGCAGGAGCATTTTTTCCTGCATGATTTTCGGTCCACTGGCTATAATAGTTGGGGATTTCGTGCTCAACAAATCAAACGTAATAATGATAAGACATGGGGAAGACACTAATTACTTACAGTGGAACACCTTGTGAATTGGGGCCAGACCAATCCACCGGCGAATAATAGTAGCTAGGAGCATTTTGCCCTAGAGACCGGTCCACCGACGAATAATAGTGGTCAGGAGTGTTCTGCCCTGTATGTATTCCGATCCATCGGCTATAATAGTGGGATTCCCGCACTCACATGGACATTTATAATCTAAGATGATTGATTAATGATGGACTAATGGCTTTAAGGCCCTAAAAGTATCGATTGTTCATTATGACCTATCAATATTTGATTGGCTCGTTAAGTACGCGAATGTACAAAAGTGAATATTTATGTATGCACCATTAATATCTGATTGACTTGTCAAGTATGTGGATGCATGTACCTAATTATTATGTTTACACCTGTCGTTAGGTATGGGTATAGTCGTATATCATATGTTACATTATGGGCCTACTTTTAAGTGTGTTTTAAAGGGTTATTCAGTACCGTAGTACTGAAAAATTCCATTCGTGGGGCCCCTACCTATTCAATGGGCAGTGTCCCGTACAGGTCGTTTTCAGGTGCTATTCAAGTGGGCTCCTGAGAAAGAGCATAAGGAACTATCTAGAAAGACCTAGGGCTGACCTCTTTCTCTTTTAAATTCTTGTTTCAATGTATTTGTTGATTTGTAATCACCATTGGTGGATTTTATTTTTGTGAAATGTTATGTGCACTACTCTGATTTAAATATTTTTGAGTTTCTCATAAATTATGTTCTTCTCTTGTAGCCTTAACACTTGGTATAAGAACGGTAGGAGTGAACCGGTCTGGTACTAAGTGTGGTAGCAATATCCCCACAATTCACGGTTTTGATATTTTTCTTCCATTATTTATTTTAATAAAACAAAAATTTTCAGTAGTGAATTTTGGGGGTGTTACAATAATACTCGCAAATTTTATGCTTATCTAATGAAAATGTCAAGCACCACACAAAATAGAATTCCCATAATCCCTACTAAGCCATTTAGTAATCAAAACAAAATTAGTTTGAACTCCTAGATTCTTCAAAACCAAATGGGATACTATTAACATCACCAGCAAGCAACGATGGTTTGTACTTTTCTAGGGAGACAGTTTTGTCCTTCTATTTCTCTTTTTCCTCTTTATATCTTCATTTATGATGATTTCATTTTTTTAAAAGAACTATATCTTTATCAGGTATCGAACCCAATCATTCATGATATGTTTATGATACTTTTTTTAATAGATGATAAAGCAAATGATACAAACTACAGAGAGCAAAAAAAGATAACACAAGAGGAAGAAAAACTCAAAAGATGTCTGCATGTTGTAGACCACTTCGTCGATTCTGTAAAGAAAATCCTGTCAGCTATTCTTGATCCAGAACTTGATCCTCATTTTGACAAGAATAACCATCCATCGAACACATACTTGTAGAATTTCAAACACTATCTTGTTCCAAATTTTCTCCCTAAGACCCCTCCTTCTACCTCCAAGCCAAGAGAAAGCATTATCAACGGTAGATCTCGATATTACCCAAGTGTATCCTATTCAGCCACAAATTCCATACTAGATCCCACCCGTCATTGTGCAGTGAAGGAACACGTGGTTGACAGACTCTTGCTCAATCTTACAAAAAGAGTAACACGACTCCCTTATGTTAATGAGATGGAGCTTAGCTATAATGTCCTTGGTGTTAAGTCTTTGTTGAATGACAAACCATGAAATGAGTTCGATCCTTGGTGGTGCGATGCCGATCCAAATTCTGTTATAGTCACTACTGCCCCTTCCATCATTGTTAAGAAATTGATAGGAGGTATCACAAAAGGACCTAACCGAGAAAGTTCCCTTTTTGTCATAAGCCCAGCTAATCCTTCCTATCTTTACTCGAGATAGACTACCTAATCAAATTTCCAGCTGCTCTGCCTACTCTTCCTCCCAAGTAAAAAGTATTCGACGCCACGATAAGTGCCACTGCCACATCGCACCATCCTAGAAGCCCATATCTGCTATTCTATCCCCTTGTTGACTTTACGCTAAGAACAACCTTGGAAATAAACTTTTCAGAATACCCTGTTCCAGCCACTTATTGTGTAAGAACCTAACGCTGTTACCATTGTCTAGAATAATCCTTATACCAGAATTTAGGATGTAACTCTTCCTTCCAAGCTCAACGATATCCGCCCAAGGTGTCTTGCCTTTCCTTTGTTCCGGTATCTCTAAGGTTCCAAAATGATTGCAAGAATAGATAGAAGATATTACTTGCTATCAAGAAGTCTCCTCTATAGTATAAAACCTCCACTACCATTTGAATAATAACGCATTATTTCTCATGACTAAGTCCCTAACCCCCAAGCCACCCAGAATTCTAGGACGTTGGATCACACTCTAGCTAACCAATGGTAACTTCTTCCATTCCCCACTTTCGGCCCAAAAGAAATTCCTTTGGATGTTGATAATCTCCTTTTCCACTCTTTTTGGCATTCTGAAAAGGCTCATATAATATATCAACAATCTGTTCAGAATACTCGTGATCAGCACCAGTCTCCCTACTCTGGAAAGAGTTTTTGCCTTCCACCCTGCCAGTCTCTGCTTGATCTTGTCAACCACAGGCTTCCAGTTCTGTTTATTCCTTGGATTGGCCCCCAGTGGGAGGCCAAAAAACTGATCTTACAGTTCAAAATATCTACGACCTCCTTTTGAAATTGTGCATCCACTCTAATACCAATAAGCTCAGACTTTGTGAAATTAATTCTCAATCCTAACACAAGGAATAAACATTCCAACCACTTGTCATAATATGTTTATGATACTTCTATTGATAAACAAATTATGATATAATAACTTTAATTTTGATAATTTTTAAGGATAAAAGATAATGAAATTTTGATTTAACCTTACCTTTTTATTTAAAACATATATAAATTTTCCTTCTCTTCACTGTACATATAGTAAATTATTCCATTGCTCCCTTACGGACCATTTAGTTGGCATATACTGACTATATATATTTTCCGTTTTCTTTAATTACACCGTTGCCCCCACGTCACTTGGTATTTACCCCGAGGTCATCCGTTCACCTCCACAATCACCCTGCTCCATCGTCCTAGATATTGTCGATGTAAGAATTGGGAGCGAACATAGAGTCATCGTCATTTACTCGAGCTATGTTGGCTCCCCCTTGATTTTGCATGATGACAATCATTGTTTGAAAACAAAGACTGTATCTTTTGCTTTGATTTATGCATCCACCTGAATCCACAACTCAAGCAGCTATGGCCTCAAAGGAAGTCGACACCAGCTTTTTGAGTTGGCGTATGAAGACGTGAGATACAGGGCTCACCCACATCATGTAATCCGTGAACCAAAATGCAGGTAGCCCACCTAATGAAAGTTTTGTTTCATGCCCCGAGGGCTATTTGTCTGTTTTGGTTGTTTAAGAAGCTTGATTTGTTGCACCGGTAGTACCCAGGAGTCGAGGACTTTGCTTTGAGGAGGTTATTTATTTATTTAATAAAGTATATCTATAACACATACCTCAGATTCATCATATATAATAATTAGATTCATTAGAAAAAAAATAGGTTCATATTAAAAAAACATATCTAGATTCATCACAGAAAAGGCCTATATTTATAATACACAACATATAGGTTTATCATCTATAACAATTAATTTATTAAGGAAAATACCTAAATTTATAACATACCTTGTCTAGATTCAAACCATGCAATAATTAGATCCATGACACAAAAATCCCTAAATTTATAACATGTACTTCTAGATTCATCACACTATTCCTAGATTCATCACACTATACCTAGATACATCACATAAAAGATCTACAAAAAGCATGCGACTAAGTATAAAAATACGTTAAAAATGTTCCTTTTTTATTTAAGGAGTAAGTCATTGGTTCTAAAAATGCTTTAAGTAACTATAACCAACGAGGTGAGAGTGATATTAATGGTACTAGATAGTAGATACGCTTGGTTACTCCTTTTATTTTATTTTATTTTTATTTTATTTTTACCTAACACTGATGGCCGAAATGTAAATCATTCTCCTTGATCTTTTTGAAAGCCCAATGGGCCATTTCATACACTTGATTGATTTTCAAATGCGGATTAACTCGAATATCTAAGCCCAAACCAGTAGTTTTTCTCACGCTCTTCCCATGCTCTGAAAAGCCCAAAATGTCTCCAGCTGAAAGGAGAAGAAAGACTGGATCGAGGCCATCGAATCGAACGCAGCTTGACCTCGACTAATCCAATCGTCTATTTTGAACAGCAAGTGTTCCCGGTTCCAGCTCCGAAGCTTCAGAAATGGCGCCGGCCGGTAGTGGTACTGGTGCTTCTGACGGCGCGTTTAGGGGATTAGAGGTATCGGTTTTGAACTTCTCTATAATCGCAGTGGCGATGTGAGGAGCGGTTCCGCAGACCAAATCCTCACGGACGGCAAATCAAGTCAACGAAAACTAAACTACTGTTATCAATTATGGTGCGGCGTCTGCAGCCAGATATTACCTGCAATTTTTCGGTTGAGCAATGAGTTCCTAAAACTTTCCTCCGTCTTACCAGATACCGACGAATGTCCTGAAACAACGCAGCACATCCAGTGCAATCCTATTTTCCAATTCTACCGTCATGATGAAATGATCGATGGGATGTTTGGATTTGCCGAAAAACGACTTCATGACCGCCTATCGCTGCACTGGTGAGGATAGATTCCCCCCCCCCCCTTCTCTGTTTGTTGTTTATCTCGTTAATCAGCTGTTTGAGTCGAACTATTGTGTGAATCGATATATTACTCACAGAACGTATAGGACATATGAATTGAAACTAATTGCTGGCCAAAACTCCAACCAGCGGGTTTAGATACGCTTGTTCGTTTTTGTGGCGGAGATGATGGCCTGCGATTCTGGCTCAAAAATCCCACGATTTGAGAACTAGGGTTTTTCAGGGCTTTGAAGCCACCGTCTTGGAACTTCGTCGAACCCTTTCCTTTTCCGTGTGCTTAACACTAATTTATTGACAAAAGTTGTTCAACCCGACATAATTCAAAATTTTCAACATCCTGATCCAATCTTAATTCAACATTAATCCAACTCGATGCTCGCCTAAATATAATTAATTCGACTCGGTTCGAAACCAACATGAAATCTACCGTTAATCCGACCCACTATCAACTTATTATATGCATCAATTCGATAATTTATCAATCCGACTTAATAAGATCACATTTGATATTAACCAGTTATAATAATAATAATAAAATACACGTATTTTATTATTTATTTAATACTTTTAAAAATATATTATTCTATAAATTTTACTTATTTTCTTTACTTTTACTATTGACATGCTTATTCACCAATGATATTATAATTTTATCATTTTTTTTATAAAAATATACCATTAAGAGGTTATAATAATAAATAAGTAGCAGTTAATAGTATATATTTAATTACATGCATACATGAAGTCAAATTTAATGTTTGACTATGAGCTTAATGAGTTGGATTAATTTTAGTAGTTAATGTCGGATTTGATCTAAATCTAAAATGATCAAATTTGAAATTAGCTTTACCCGAACCCAACGTTACCTATCAAAACCTGAAAAAGACCCAATCAATTAAGTTAATCCAAACCAAATTCATCAAGTTAACCTAGATCCGACTCGTCAAATTTACTCGAACTTCAAATCACCTGGACATGATCTAGTTCAGCCAAAACCTGATCCAATCTAAGAAGGTAACATGAAGTGCCCCAACTCAACCCCACCCACCAAATCAACTGACGCAAACCAGATTTACAATGACTCAAATCTGATACGACATGAAAAATAAAATAATCCGATCTCACCCACAACCGACCTGCAAAAAAAAATGACCCGTAAATAACCCCAATTCGAACCATCCGACCCAATTGTCACCTCTCTGCTGATGATCCACCACAGGCTATGGCCTGAACATTCATCTTTGGACAATTTACGACAAATGGTAGACAATAGAAGTTCTTGAATCTTGCATGTCGACTTGGATGCTCCTAATAGGGGTTGAGAAGACTACTATGCCTAAGTAAAGAGGTGTGTGTGATCAGAGATCGAGGTGTTATAAGATCCTCAATACAAAGCAAAAGTCGATAACCTGATATACACTGTCAAGGATGGATGATAATGGGCATGCAATGACAATATTGGGAAATAACAAGTACCCATGTGATCAGCCTATGCTGTGATCAGTTTTGTTGGGTTGAAGTTCGGATCAATTATCTGCGTTTTTTTTCCTCCAGAATTATCAATAAACATTTCTGTCATTTTGCTCCAGAATAATCTTCTTGCCATTTATTCAAAACGAATATGCAGAATTGATTGCACAAATTTCTACTCACAAGGGAAATTATACAACTAACAGTATTTCTGTGCAGGTAAATTTCCAAATAATCTAGTGACCACCCTGGCGTTGATCAAGAAGAAAGAAGTTCGACGAGAAGATCATCAAAAATCAAATCTTCGACTTCAATCCCGACACACTCAGCATCACTCTGAAGGTTCATCCACCCATCTTCTCTAGCAAGATCCCTCATAGTAATATAATCCATCGATGAGTATTCAGGCTGCTGTTTATTATTACTAGGACTTGATCTCAAATACCAACTCACATTTCCCCATACTTCTTCCAAAACATGATATCCCTTTGGCATTGGACGAACCTTAGAGTTTGTAGTTAAAGATGAAGGCCAATAAGTAGCTGATCTTTCATGAATTGATAACAATGTCTCATTGATGAGATCAAAAAGTAGCAAGTGTTGATTGTTGAAGCTATCACCATAATCATGTTCTCCTCCATATTCATCATTGTCATGTTCATCATTACTAGTACTGCTGGCACTAAGAGCACCGCTAATTGAGCTGTTTGGTTGGATTGGCGAGAGACTCTCGAGTTCTAGAAAGATTGATGGATTGACTGGTTGGTATGCTGAGTACCATTTGCCTGAGTTTTGGTTCTCTGTGTAGCCTGAGAGACGCAGGATGTCTTTTACATAGTCGAAATCTGCTTGGTCTTTTGTGTCTAGGTAGGCTCGGTGAAGGAAATTGTTGTTATTAGGTGAGGTTGATGAGTCTGGTGGAAGCAAGGAAGAATCGTGCTGTTGAGGAGATGATGAAGATGTAGCTTCTTGCTGCTGATTAGCATCATCCAGAGATGGTTCATTAAGCCTAGCAATTTGATCATCATTGTTGTTGTCATCGTCACTTGTTTTGTGGTTAACATCTAAAATTTCCAGTCTTTGGAGAGCTTCCACAGCTTCTACTAATTCTTGATACTGACTTCGTGTCAAAGAAAGACCCAGCTGCTGATCATCATCAGTCAAGTAGCTCTCCTGACTTTGGCTCAGTTCTGGTCGCTCTTTCTCTGGACCTGCCATTGGTGATGCTTCCAAGTCTGGTATATCATCATTGAAACTACTACTCGATGCTCGTAATCTGCCTGATGATCTGATCTTATTCAGCTGCTTCTTAGATGCAATTAGAGCATTAGGATCCTCACAGTGATGACTATAATACAACTGTAAGTCAGGTGAAGAAAACATTCTTCCAAGTCCTTTCCGTGCGGCATTTCCTCCAAATGTTGAAGATGAACTATTATTTCTTTCATTATCCACCAACCTTGACATTGCTGATCCCCCAGCTGCTGGTGTATGGTGAGTAATGCAGCTAGTTCTAAACAAATGACTATATTTTTCCAAGGATTCATCAAGAGACGGTGACCTCTTCATTGTACCCTTCTGTGGTTTATTCTTACTTCTGTTGGGCGAAACTGATATGTTGTGGGCCATGGTACTATTTCTATTGCTTATCTGATCAGCAATCTGGATCTCCTTGCCTATGTGATCATCTTCAGAATACTTCTTCCCATACGGAACTTTATGAAGAACAGCATCCATTGCAATACGCCGCCTTTCATCTTTGCTCTCTCTGATCACATGGTGTATTTTTTGCCTCAAGTCCTTGAATCGCCTATTATTGGGAGGTAAGTCGCTATTTGATGTCTGTGCATCTAGGTGCAAGTGCTTTGAACTATCAGTAGTACTTTCTTTTGAGCTATTCATCTTCTCTTGCTGCTGCTGCTGCTGCTGCTTTTGCTTAACTGTGCTTGACCCATATAGGCTGGCTTTCTTGTCCGTTGATGAAGATGAAGATGGGTCCGTGCCTGTTCCTGGCAAAGGAAATGTTCCTAACTTGCTCAAGCTTCTTTTCCTTGAAATATCCGATGCCTGTTGTTGAGCTAGGAAATGCTGTGCTAACGAAGATTCAGGATCTTCCAGAACTTTGAGGAAGAAATTCTTGTTTAACCTCAATACTTCAATAGCATGCAGTAGTTCCCAGGACTGATGAGAGGATGCACTCTTACCCATATTCTTCAAAGATTTTCTCTTTTTTACCTCACCATTTGAATTACTACTCATTTCTTTAAGAATATTCAAGGCCTCTTGCTGCTCTTCATCATCATCTTCTTCTTCTCCCATAGGTTTCTTGCCTAAATCTAATTCTATGTCCATGTTCCGAATACGACGTAGCTCACATTTCACTGGAGTAGGAAGCTCATTGAGATCATCATCCTCATCTTCGGATGTTTTATGTAATATAGGAGGCAAGTCTTCATCGTGATCTCTCTTACCATTAATCTCATCGTTTAAGATGTGCTGATCAGGGATGAAATCTGATCCTCCTGGAATAACCCTTTTTAGGGTAGGTTGATCTAATTCGTGATGGGTGGAACCAGTTCTAACTAGCTGAGGGCCAGCAGGACAGGTTGAACTTCTTCGGTGTTTGCCTTTTCGTCTAGATACTTCTTTGGCTATCAGTTTCTTTATCCGTGTTGCAGCAGAGCCTCTGTTTGATGGACCTGGGTCCTTTACTTTTTCTTCCTTCTGAAAATGTGAAAAAAGTGAAGGTTTCAATGCCCAAATATACTACTTACCTGTAATTGACTGAGAGACTACACTAAATACAGTAATTTAGGTTTGCACTTTAACTTACGTGGGTAGGATCACAGTCCAAATCTGCTTTTGCTCGCGGCCTAACAGAAACACTGGGATAAACTGAGGGTGAATCATCTCCTACAATTAAATTATGTAATAAAAATAATTCACTCTAATTATTAAAGCGATAATCCTTTTATGCTAATTAATCAGTGCTACTTAAATTTTAAGCTTGATGTCATTTAAAACATTTACCTGCGACATGATGTCTTGTTTGATGGTCGTGACCATGCTTTTTATGATGCGTCATCAACATCTTCTTGACATGATGCCATCGATGGTAGTCAAGCAGATGAAGCATGCGGACCCACTTGTGTGGACGGCTTTTCTCAGTAGGCATATTACTCGAACTCTGCCTGTGTTGCGTCAGCTTCCCCGTGAACATGAATACTTGATTCTGCTGCTTTAATTCGGTATGGAATGGCAGACCTTAATTATTCCGTCTATCTGTAATACAACAGTAATAAGAACTTGATGCATGATGGATTTATGTATTTAATATCTATGCTTGTGGCGAGCTATGCTCTTCATCGCATGCGTGTTTTGTGTGCTTATACAATTCAACGAAAGAACATGTGGGTGTTAGATGAACTGATGCTGTGTTGGTTCATATAGTTTATTTGTGTTTTGCGGTGAAGTACATGACAACATTGTGGGGATGAAAGCTAGAATGTAAGATGATATAAGACATGATGATGAATAGCATCTAATTTGGCTCTGTCTAGGATGCATGGATAGATGGATCCCTTGATAGGTAGACAGTGCTACAGGGACGCCGTAGGATGCATCCTGTTATGGGCCTTATGGCTTAATTATGAAGGTCTTACATGTCGTTATGGGCCAGCTTCATGAAGCATCATTCTGTTGGAAAAGCAAAGCGAGTTTTCTTCCCCCCTGAAACATCATTCATTCTACTGCCTGTGCTATCATGGTAGTAGTCAGGGAGGCACGACCATTCTTTACAAGTTATGGCTTCCATTTAATGTACATGACATGCATAGTAACATTATTTTGATTTGATAAGAAAAGATGATAATGTGCATATGAAATGAAATGGTATCCAACAAACAAATTATGTCTGATTTTACAGGATAGTATCGATTGTTGAAATTCCCAAATGATTTCTTGCACTGCAGGTGTGATTGACCGCCTTGATTGCCCGTAAATTATTTAGATTAGTTAACGAAATACTAGTACATTACACAACAAACTGAAAAGAAAATCGTACCGATCGATGAAGCTAATGACCTTCGTAGAATATTTCCACGAAAGGATGGGATAAGCAATTAATTCAAGAGAAATTGGAGTGTGATGGATGATGATCTTTGCCCAATTAGTTTACTTATGAAGGAGGGGGTGGGGGAAAGAAAAGGATAGAAATGCTGATGAGCGGAAAAGAAGAAATTTCGATCATTGTTCTTATTTTGCATGCATTCTTCTGGCTTTCAATTATTTTCTTAATTGGATTTGCGTTCATGGTCCTCCTCTTTCTGTGGGGTTATTTAGAGTTTGTTTTGGGAGTTGAATTAGGGACGAGTACTAGAGGTGGGTAAACAAGAGAGAGATTATTATTCTCATTTGGAAGTAATTTACTTCTCCCCCCCCCCCCCCGGTGGTTATGAATTACACTCTCAAACACTATTTTGCAACTAGACTATCTTTCTTTTCGTTCTTTAATTTCAGCTGACAAGATCCGTTATATTTTATAAAATATAAATTATGTTTATAATTTATTATGTTTTTAAAATAATTGAAAATGTTGATAAATGTATATATTTTGATTACTTTATTTTATAATCGAGTTAGCAGAAAATCAGGTATCCAACATTCTCCATTAATTTATCTATTTTTTTTAAACTAAAACCAACATGTGAGATTACGGAGAGCTTGCCTTTTGAGGTGGATAAATATGAATACAATCTTTGCACTCGAAAGGCAACCTCTCCGTAATCTCTTGGTTCCGACCGAATATTTGTAGGCTTTGTTTGAAGAATAACCTCTATTGTTGAACTAAAGAGGGAAGAAAATGTTCTAAAATAATTTTGAGACATGTATTTTAATAAAAAAAAATTATTAGTTTGAAATGTACTTAATAGAAAATTATTATAAAAGTTGAAGATGTTTTAGCATTTTCTTTATGTAAAATAATGGACCATTTTTATTAAAAAAAATACTATGTTTTCCTTATACACCGAGTAGAATGTAAGTTTATTGCGAACCTTTTTTCCATTAAAGTATCACTACTTTTGTTCATTTTATTGATTTTGACTTAATTTAGAGTCACTCCTATAATGTACGCCGATTAAAACAACATATATGAACCAACTGATCTTAATATAATGGTTAATACTAAAATGGTACATGAAGTTTTCTTCAAATTTTCTTTCCCAAATATGCGAATGACCTTTTTTTTGGTTACAATATATAACTTTGTGTTATAAATGTCTTATTTAATTATATTAGATGTACCTCATTTGTATTTGTGTAATGTCAAGTCATATGTTTACCACTCTATTAAGCCCATCAATTGCAACTTCTTCTTCTTCTTTTTTTCTCATTATGGTTGTAACTTTCTTTCCTTTCGCTTTCTCCATTGTCTTTTATATTTTTTTAACTTCCTATTCTATTATGCTAAGAAATTATATATATTAGTATGACTAAGAGGTGTGTTGAGATGTATGAATGAAATATTCCCTTATCTACTCTCTATATGCGCTTATTTCTTCCTTTGATTTCCCTAAGATTATTACATGATAACCTCTATCTCTAGGTAAGAACATGTTATTGTCTTTTGCTTTTAGTTGCTATCAACATGACTATTGTTGTCCAATAGTATCATAGATATATTGTAACATTCTTATTTTTAACACTTAAAAATTTTGTTTTAAACAATTAATAATTAAAGCTAAAACATTAAAAATACAGAGTATTACCGCTGCACTAAATATAAGTTTACTTTTCTCGACTATTTTTATACCAAGTATTAAACTTAAAATGTTACTCTGCTTAAATTACGAACATCAATCATAAGAAGCATATAAAAGATTATATTACAAGATTTCCTTGTTTTGATATAACGAGAGATCGAACAGAGGTTACGACCATCAAAGAAAAGAAATACATAAATGGATACAAGAGTTCAAGAAATATTGTGAACAAAAAGATACTAAAGTGGATACTAGATAGTTTTAACTTTTAACCTCAAATGCTAACCATCAAAAGAAATTCTATCCATTGAATGAGAAAGAGATCATAAAATTGAACCCATTAGTACAACGGTATTGAGTAATCTACTACACAACATTAAACATGTAAATGTCATTTGGACCACATAAATATGTAATCATAAAAGAATCATGATATAAATACATCATGGCTTCATATAATAATAAGATACACAAAACATGTTAGTGAATAACACATCACCAAAACCACACGTTCATCATATTATTTCGCATAATCATATTACAAAAACTAGCAACCTAATTTTTGCAAAGGGTGTTCCACAAAGGAAGACACCAAACCATGGGACACATATTTGAAGCAATCACTCAAATCTCATAAAAATTAAGGTAGCACACTAAGGTAACTACCAATTGACCATACCAACAACTACAAAATACCACACGTAGGGAACAAAGGTAACTACCGATTTAACAATCCAAATACCATAGGTAGGGTACCAAAGTAACTACCGAACCAAAAATCTAATTCATACCAAAGACCAAGAAGCAAAGTTACTTACTTATTATTTACTTTACTCGAGAGGAGATCCTATCAACTTAGAGACACTAAGGTACTCCAATCATAATGGTATATGAATATAATATATTATCATGCTGACTATAAACTCAAGGATACTAAGTTACCCTGATCGCATTGCCACACAAAAGAAGCACATTATCTTACCGATAATGACACCTAATCCATAAGTATGTATGCCCTCTATAAAGTTTGAAGAACTACGTACATAAGCTTTAAGGTCTAACTAGAGCACTAAGACACCCCAAAAAATTCTAAACCAAATATAGGGATAAACCTCATATTTAGGGTAGTTACTCTTAAAGATTCACCGTTCCTAATATTGAGGTATTTCACTTTAAATATAAATGTCTTAATAGGGTGATCATAAAATATCATATAGTAACAAAAATTATAATTCCATACTTAACAAATTTTCTATTATTTTCAATTATTCAAGTCACCTCTATGGTCTAAGCCAAAGTTAAGAGTCAACACTTAGGCTAAACTAAAAAATCCACTAAAGTCATCCTATATCCTACTATTTACATTTAGGCCCATCCTAGTCGATAATGACTAAAATTCCCTTAAATATTATTTACTTATTAAATTCCCACTTTAAATCCTAATTTTTATTAGAATTAAATGAAGTTTATGGTATAGTTAAATAATATTAAAATAAAAACTTTAACATGAAGTTATAATTATGAAATTATACCAAGACCATGAAAGCCCAAAACAATATGAAATATAAAAGAGACAGGAAATCTAAAACAAAAACATATTAAAATAGTCCTTAGTCATAAGACACCCTCAAAAGATAATAACATACCCAAATATTTTATCTATTGGTGTTCTAATCCCAAACAAGCATATGGTCTTTTACTGACCATCCATCATTATATTCACTAAGTACTATGCTCTTAGGATTTAGTAGGTGAAAAATGAAATAGGAATGGCAATACTCATATATTAAGTAAGCCAAGTTACCCAATATGGAATTCATATAGCACATCAGGTCATAGAGAGCATACCGATCATGTTGGTCATGCATAAATTCATGCTTATATGTTAACATGCTATAGGGATATACTATACTCATAAGATTCTCATAACATGGTACAATTGCATATGCATAAAACATTGAGACTATCATGTTAACAACTACATACAATATTATAATAATTCACATGCACCACATGGATTAAGGATTGCATACATCATCATGAACCTTGATAGATAAGCCATGCATATTAGATAACGTATGAGGATACTAGAGGTCGCTCATTACTATAAGAAATCATTCCAATTATTACCTTAACATCATGCTAATCACATAATTCACATCTAGATAGACTCATAAGAGTTTTAAATAATTGATAAGAATGTATAAGCATTTCAAATAATTATAAGTGAATGCTTAAGTTTTCCACAATGGGACTAAACCTTGATAACACACCAATAATCAGGGTTACCAAGTAACCATATGGAAGTAATCATCATTGTCTACAACTCTTGGACATGAGCCAAGGTAGTGAGAAATCTCAATAATCCTAAGTATCCTAATCTTTAAATGACAACAACCCTAGGTACGCCAATGGCGTAAATAGAGTAGGAGAGATACCTAAACCAACATGGATTTCACTACTCATAAGAAAACCACAATCCAATATCTACTTCCTAGTTAGCTACTTTGAGATTCAGAGAAACATAGGCTCAGTCAAACTCTCCTTCCCTTTAAGTATTTATTATCTTATTGTATTGAGATTTTAAGCCATACCAAAAATATTTTTCCCACATAATCCAAACATGGCCATAAAAGGTTTCACATAATCTATAGTTCCCCATTGGGGGTAGTTAAGATGTTAACCATCATTAATTAACTAATTTTGCCTTAAAGGGAAAATACATAACTATACCTTGAATTCATTTACACTTGCTTAATCCATCATTTATGGCTTGTTTGGAGCTAATTATCAAAAGTAGTTATCTATGATAATTAATTATTTTAGAAATTTTTTAAGCTAATTTTTTTAAAAAAAATAAGTGATTATCATAGATAACTAATTTTGATAAGTATATCCAAACATAAAATTAGTTTCCATTTATTCTTTATTTATAATTTTGCCTGAAGGGAAAATCTATAACTATACCATCCATTCATATACACATGATTAATCCATAATTTAGTTTCCATTTATTCTTTCTTTGTATTCACCGACCAAAGTTTAGGTGAAACCTAAGACTAAGGTCAAACTTATAGTATCTAAGTCAACCAACAAGTGTAATGGTCAATCATTCCCAAATATGCCTTAAAGAATAGTATTTGGTTCTCACAAACCCTAGGCATGAGTCATATTGCAAAGATTATAGAAATAAAAGAAACATGACAATCGGTTGACCAAGAAGGTGTATCATTTTATCGACGGAAGAGCATCGTCGCCGATAAGGCTTATCTGTCGACTAGTCAAACATATAACACCTCTTGGAATGAGCATAAATAATAGATCGAAGGTAATATTAGTTAACAGAAAAAGCACCATTGGTCCACTAAAGTTTCCTGTCAATTGATGGGTCATGGGGACGCATTGATGGGTGTGGTACACCAGTCGACCGACAGTACTCATGCTACGACATTAACTTTAAAAATCACTTCTAAAATCTTCTAGCATTTTAGAATATGATTACATGAACTAGTGTGCATTATAATTGTTCTAGAACATATTTCTAACATCTCTTCATGATTTAAAATCATTAATCAACACAAAACATGCTCATAAGTCAAAATAATCATTTAGACATAAAATTTCCTAGAATATGCTTTTTATAATAAATAATCACATATATTTCAGTCAAGTTATACTATTCTTTTTGAAATCACTAGCATACACATTCTCATATATCTTGGCAATCTAATACATCAACAACCTCATGCCCACTCATTCCACTTAAGAAGCAACAATGACTTTGAAATACCCCAAAATTATAATTTAGGGGATTATGACAAAATAAGGATTTATTAGGAAAATAAATTAAATAAATTATTTTATTAAAATAAAAGGGGATTAATTAAGACAAATCAAGAATAAAATAATAAATAATATAATTAGTAAAAAGTGGGGCGTTTTGCTAAGTGAAATGGAATTTAGGAAATAATTATTTAAAATATCCCAAATTAACCTAAAAAGAAATTTTATTATTAGTATTATTATTTTTATTATTTTATATATATTTTATTATTATTTTGAATAATCAAGAAATCCTAAAATATCCTAAACACCCAACCAACCCATTATTTTCCTTTTCCCTTTTCTTTTTTCCCCCTTTTCTCCTTCTTTTTCCTTTTTTCTTTCTTCTCCCTCCTTTCTTCCTTTCTTTCTCTCCTTCTCCCTCCGATTGGGCCAGCCCACACGGCCCAATCTCCCCTCTTTTTTTCCCATCTCGTGCGGCCCAAGGCCCGTATCCCTCTCCTTCTTTCCTACCGACCGCCCAGTTCCCCCTCCCCTTTTCTTTCTTTCTTTTTCTTCCTGGACTACCCAATCCATGCTTGTCTTCTTCCCCAGCACCCCCTGCATGACCTGCAGCCTAACCTCCAGCCCTGTTTTTCATCAATCACCACCGCACCCCGTCTGGCTGTCCTTTCCCTCTCTCCCCCGACCAAACGCACCTTACCATGACAGACTTGCACCAGCCAACCATCACCGCCCGATGGTCCTGCCTCACCTGCCCCCTCTTATCCTCTTCCTCCCCTGTCGTTTTTCCCTCCATTTGGCCTATAAATACCATAATGACAGCCATAATCGAGCCTTTATTTTTGCAACATAGAAATCCCCCCCTTTGCACCACCTTCCGATCAAATGACTGCCCCGTCGCCACCATCCAGTGTGGCTACCCGAGCCACCCACAGAACCGTCCCCTGCATCACCCTCTACCCAACTACACGTCCCTTATCCCTCAATTTTCCCTACACGAGCCACTCTAGCTGTGCAAAGTCCACCTCCCAATCAACCTCACCTTGACCACCGCCGCCCTTTGCACCACCATCCACCGCCAATTCCGCCACAACCAACACCCCCTCTACCCTCCAGAACAACCAAGGGAGCTCCCTCTACCTCCCTTTTTCCCTGCCACCCTCTCCTCCCTCCACCACCTTCGGCCACCACACCCGTCGCCATGCGCCACCCCTTTTGGCTGCACCACCACCTCTATTCCAACCCTCTCCACTTGAGGCACCCACCACCACCTCAATCACCCCTTCATTCCCTCTCTCCTAGCCTATACAACCACCTCTCCCTCTCTCTTATCCCTCCACCACCGCTTTAGCCGCTACCATCCCTAGGTGGTACTCTAACCTCCCCAACCCCTAAACCATTCTTATACAAGTGTTAGTAATTTTTAGTATTATTATTATTATTATTATTATTGTGTTATCATTATTATTATTTAACCTAACTTCATAAATATTTCTAACTAATATTATTATTATTAATGGTATACAAATTTAGTATTATTATGATTATCATCATCATTATTATTATCATTATTTTTCTTACTATTACTATTAATGCTAACTTTGGCCCATTATCACTTTTATTATTATTGTAAATATTTGAACCCTTATATTACTATTACCATTTCAATTATTATTATTATTAGTATTATGCTTAACATTATTATTATTATTATTATTGTTACTATCATTACTATTACTATTACTATTATTATTATTATTATTTCCATCACTATTACAATACTTGACCATATTATCACTAAGGCTACTACTATTATGATTATTAGGACCTTTGTTAGCATTATTCTTAAGATTGGAACTATTATTATTATTATTATTATCTTGTCATTATTGTTAATATTTCATAATCTCTAACCTTACTACCACTACTAGCATTATTATTATTATTAGTATCATTATGGTCACTACTTTTATATTACTAATATCACTATTATTATTATTACTAAGGTTTGGGTTGATATTAGTATTATCACTACAGCTACTATTATTCTTATCATTAGTAATATTGAAGCTATTACCTTTAATAATATAAATATCACTATAATTACTTTAACATAAAAAATTGTATCTACTAAGACCTATTTTAATTAGTAGTAGCATGATTAGCTACTTTAAGAATAATAACCCTACTTTTACTTATAAAACTACTATTATTATTATTAGCCCTAATAGTAGGTTATAATAAGGGTAAGGTAGGAATAATGGTAATTTTGGTAAGAGGGAGATTAACCTATATTATTTTTCTCTTATAGATGAATCAAGTTAAAACCCTAAGGAGGCGTGGGAATGTACTCCCAGACTGGTGTCGTATTAGGTAAGGATGTGGCTAAGAACAGCTATGTGTGTAATATGTGTCTTGAGTGCCATGTGTTATGTCATATTGTGTACTTATGATTATGATGACTAATTATTGTAGCGTAGCTTGGAGTTGAGGTATGATTATGTGAACTCCTTATGGCATGTGTATAACAATTATATATGTTGTGCTTATGATGTTATATGTTGTGACCCTCTAGGACATGCATGCTAGGATGTTTAATAATATGATATTGGGTGAAAGGATAAAAAGGGAAAAATGGGAAGTGAATTGATTAAGGGGACATGAGATTGACCTTGTTATCTCATGATCCATAAGGAGGAAAATAAAAGGATGTTATGATCAAAATGAACGAGTGATATGAATATTGCAAGAAATCTAAGGTTTGCATGGGATGGATGGAGTATGCATAGGGATGATCTTTATGTGAGAAAATTGATCTTAGGGCGTAGGTAAGGTAAGGGGAGAGTTGTGGAGTGATTGGAGACTTGAGGTGAAGAATAGTACATATGTTAGTATAAGGGTGTGTTGGGGACCTGATTAGGGTTTTGGGAGGAAACCCTAATATGAGGGGAAATGTGATAGTAAAAATAATTGAGGAAGATTCGAGTATGGGATAAGAGTGGAAACTTATTATATAAGGGATGAGTATGGGTGTCATGGGAAAGAAGAGATGTTAAGTGAAAAATAGAGAGTTGACTTGTGGGGGAAGAAAGGTGCTAGGGTTTAGAGTGACCAACTAAGGTTTTCGGTCACATGTGTAATCGGTGACTAAAGTGATATGATTTAGGTGGAATATAAATGAAATGAGGTGTTAGGCGATAAAAGAAATACAGGTAGTGTAAGTTAGAGGAAGGTTGGGCCACATAGGTCCAATTAGGGTTTCAAGGGAAAACCCTAGAGAGTGGTAGTAGGTGGACTTGGATGTCATAAGGTGATGGGCCTTAACCCACACCCTTAGGAGCCAGGTTTTTATTATAGGTAAATGGAATGAGGAATGGATATTGGGGTATGATAGGAGGCACAGAAGTCTCAAAATATGAGACGGGCTCTCTTGTGAGGATAGAAGTATAAGGTTGGTGAAATTCATATCAAGGGTGAAATATTTATCGAATAAGATACTAACCATTTAAAGAGGAAAATTATTGAGTCGGGTCTAGACCGGTCCAGCGGCAAATAATAGTAGCCGAGAGCGTTTTGCCCTGCATGTTTTCCAATCCACCAGCTATAATAGTAGGGGATCCCGTGCTCAAAAAATCAAATGTAATAATGATAAGACACAGGAAAGACACTAAGTAATTACACTGAAACACCATGTGAGTCAGGGCCAGACCAGTCCACTGGCGAATAATAGTGGCGAGGAGCATTCTGCCCTAGAGACTAATCCACTGGTAGTAAAAGTGGTCAAGAGCATTCTGTCCTGTATTTATTCCGGTCCACCAGCTATAATAATTGGGTCCCCGCACTCGCATGGATTGATAAAGAGTATGTGTGAGATGAGCATGTTGACCATCGATCTAAAGAATAAGTTTATCTAGATTGCAATCCAACCTTCAGTATTTATATTATTGAATGTTATCTATATGACCATGCTTGTGTTATATGCCTTATATGTTTGGCCTTAGTTGCATGGTTACCTTACTCAGTACGTAGCATACTGACCACCCGTTTCATGGGTGCTGCTCATTCCCACAAGTAGAGGGCCCACCTAAGTTTGTATAGGTAGGAGATAACTTCGTCAATGCCTACGATACTTATAAGGCATCCGTCGGGGCTGAGAGTTGAGCTTGGACTTAGTCTGGAAATCAAGAGTAACTTGGCCGAATTCTATCTTTCATTTCGTTTTATTTTAGTTATATTCTATCGTATGGTATTTTATGTCCTTAGAAACTTCCATTACTTACTCCTTGGATTGTAACTCTTTTAACCGCACTCTGATTTCTGTGTGATGAACGATTCAATTCTTTTATGAATTATCACTTTAAGTATCGACTTGTGTTTGATGATAAACCTCTTCAACCTTAGCACTTGGTACTAGAACGGTAGAAGTGAACTGGTCCGGTACTAAGTGTGGCGGTAATATCCCCATAATTCACAATTTTGTTATTTCGCTTCTGTTAAACCTTTTCATTAAACAAAATTTTTTAGTAGTGAATTTTGGGGGTGTTACAGACTTACTTTACGAGAGAAAGAAAAAATGTAAAAGATTAATGACTTTAACACAAGACTCCACCACCTTCAATATTCTAAGAAGCATTTAACATTCACACAAAGAGAATAAAAAAACCATTCAAAATAGGGGGGAAATATACAATTTTCAGAATAATAGAGAAACCCCAAGGAAAATACTTAACCTTTCTACCAAAATATAGAGCTAGGGAGGAGAATGTAGTTCCTTCAAACTTTCCTAAGTATAATCCCCTTTTTCTTAAGAAAACAAAGAAGGTATAGGTAGAGGATAAATAGGAAGAAAAACAAGAGAGAAACTTGGAAACAAAAAGGCAAGAAGAAAAGGAGAATGGTTTATGTGGTTTTGGGAGTACAACAAAGATAAAGTGAAATTAGTATGTAATTTGTGGTTTTAAGTGGGAAATGAGGGTCAAAGGTATAAGAAATTTGTATCCTTATTCCTTCATATCAAAATCACATCACATAAAACTTATTAGCAAAAATATTGACCTAATTTCAGTTAAGGATCTGAAAAGTGGTGCTGAAAGATTTCAAGCTTACACCTCAAAACTTTAGGTACACAAAATAGGAAATGGTGAAAAGGGAATTTAGATAGGACCTTATAGGGAATAGTGTACCTAGGGATGAGCTTAATATACTTAGATTCCCACAATAAAGATTAGAAGTGGAAGAAGATAAAGATAAAGGTGAATGAGTCATATTTATGCTCTATTCTAGTGAGATCTACTAATGTGAACCCTTCTTCACATCTAACTCGATGACTATTACCAGTTCATATTCACCCAAAAATAGGAACTTTAAATAAAATATAATCTAACTCTCATATTTGTTCAATTATGCCATAATAAATCATATATTCATAAATTGGATTCTTTTCCTTTACAATAGCGATATGCATTGCATCAACCACTAAAGCCACCCCCTTGTTCTGCATGGTACTCTTCTTGTCTTTTTGTTGCATATAGAAAGTGTAACAGTTGATGTCATAGGACTATATGAGAAAACTTTGTACCATGGATTTTGAGACAAAAAATTCAAGGGCTTAGAAATTTGGATTTGTGAATATATGATAAGTGGCATGATGCAATCTCTAAGCCGGCCTATGAAGAAAATATTATATTTATCCATAATCCACTTTTCACTTTTGATGGGTTTTCCATATTTAATAAATGCATATATTATTAAACCTATGATTAAACTTCATCATTGTTATGTAACACATATAGATGTGATTTGTGAAACATGTCAACATCTACATGCCCAAACAGTTTCCCCCTAATCCCTTGTCATACAATTTTTTTTACATGTTTAGATTTAGAAATACCAATATCTTCAACATTTGACAACTATTTTATGTAAAAATCAATTTTCTATATCAACCATCCATGTAATCAACTTCATCAACTACTCAAAGGGGTACATACAATGCCCATGAATAAGTCATAAAAATTTTACCTCGTGAACCAAGTGAACGGTTATGTGACACCCCAAGTTGATATGACCACACGGGAGTTACCCTAAAGTGCTTTCGGATTAATCAGAGGACCCCATACATTAACACGATTTCTTCTAGTGCACTTTGTTCTCACTCACACACTTTTCAAGAAATTGTTAGATAATTTCTGATACTTTCCAAGAGGGCCACTCATACTAAAAATTGTTCCACATACAACACGCTTAACTATGATGTTATTAGGATAGATCGCCAAAAGGATGGTATATCATATTGATATAAGTAGGCATATTAATCCTTATAACACTTTACTCAATTTGGAAGTATTACAGTTTAGATGTACCATAACATAAAAAATGAGGGTGAAAAATACATTTCAAGTTGACACAAAGTAATCACAACCTCTCTTTACCAAGAGTCAAAACTATTAGGGTATATAACTTATTGAGTAGAGTGTGTTGAAGAGATACAAAGTCTAGTGATAGTAATTCGAATATGCTTCGAGGTGTGTAGTATAGTCATGGTACAAAGGGGTTGTATTAACTTAGTCATAGTAAGACACACACACACACACACACACTCACCCCAATCGATCAATGGTTTTGAGATATTTCTTTGCACCTACGATTTATCATTTATGGTTGGATGAGTGTGATTTAAGAAGCATTGTTTCAAAGAAACTATTAGGTCAGCCTGCCTCACTATGAATTCTCACTCACATAAATGTAGGAATAAAATAAAAGGTGCATTTATCACGTCATATTTATGTGGGATGGTTCATGGTAGGTCAAGGTTAAACTAATAATTTCTTCTTGTTTTACAATAGGAAAAAGCAAATAATACTATATCAAATGTCAATAGTTTGAGAGGAAAAAAGGTAGTGCTAAAAGAGGTTATAATCTTTACAAAAAAATGATATCTTATGCGACCATTAACCCATCGTTTAAAACTATTTTGATAATTCACATGTCTTATTTATATCCACAAATATAGAAAATAATCTAATATTAATTTATAAAATTATATTCTTGGTAACATTGAGTGAATTTTTTGTTAATATTTTTAAAAAAATCATTATATTTATAAATTAAGTCATTTTACAAGATTATGTGTCTTACTCCATTTTCTTGGGATAATGTACTCTTCTCTCTCTGTGTACAAATATATATTTTTATTTTTTATTTTTGTCTTTGGTAACTATACTCTCCATTTTTTTGTAACATTATGACTAAAATATAAACATATATGTTGTTTAACACATCTATTTTGATGTATAAAACAAATTATCAAGACACATTTCTAATTATATCCCTTTGTTCTATACATTTACTATTTTAATTCCGTTGTGCATTTCCTTCCACCTTCACTCAACAATTTGGTTTTATGCTATTCCAGATTAAGCTTTTAGCACTACTTAATTTTCAATCTATATCTATTCGATCCAGTTTATTATTTCTTAAATTTTTATTTCATCAAAATCAAATGATAAAGGTGAAATTAAATCAACTATTCTTCTCCATTTGATTCTTCTTTTACTTTTTCTACTTCATCGATCAACATTCGTTATCTAGGTCCATTTTCATTAACTACCCATGAAAACTTTTGGCCAGATGATCAGAGTGTGGTTTGGTTTGCATTGTACATCCTTCCCAACCTATAGATATCTAGTTGTGCTAGAAAAGTTTCTTTCATTCTTCTAATTGAATTCACCCATGGTTGGTGGTCATGCTCTGAGGCTATGGCTGGAACGACTATCAATGGTGTTGGAAAAATCTATAAAAGGTATTGTTGTTAGCTTTTTTGGTTCATGTTGTAATGCGTGGTTGTTGGGTGTTGGGCTAGCCAGTTGGCTTCAATGTTGGTCGCCACTCTCTAGTGTGCTAGAGATTGAGGTGGACGACAATGGATTTTCAACATCTATTGCATGATGGTGGCATTGATTGTTTAACTTTGATGGTGTGGAGTAATTATGGGAAGAAGTATAAACTTGGGCAGCGAATTGCAGAGGGAATTAAAATTAAATTGCTAAATATTAAAAATTAATTTAACGAAACGTAGATAAGTTGGAGTAAATATTTTGATAATATTAATTTAATTTAGTTAAATTAGAATAAATGTTTAAAAAATATATTTTAATTGAAGTGAATATATAAAATTTACTTATATTTTTATCTTAACCACCATTATTTTAATATTAGAAATTAATAAAATTAGTCTTCAAATTAATTAATTAATTAATATATTTCAGAAAGGTTAATCGAAATAAATGGAGTTAAAACTTTAACCTCAATTTATCTAGAAAGGTTAATCGAAATAAATGGAAGTAAAAATTTAACCTCAATTTATCTAATTAAAATTAATAAAATTAGTCTTCAAATTAATTAATTAATTAATTCACCATAAACCAAATGGATACATCAATCCAGCTCTTTTATTTATCAATACCCAATGTAAATAATTCTCCTTTTTCTTAGTGAAAGCCCAATGGGCTATTTCGTACCTAGGAATAACTTCTAAATGTAGATTAAGCTGACCATTTTAGCCCAAAATAGTAAATTTGTCACACTCTTTTCTTGTTCTAGAAGCCCAAAACATAAATTGTTCTAGGTCTCCGTCTAAAAAGAACCACCGGATTGAAGCCACCTAACCAAACACACATTAACCTCGACTAATCCAATTAGATACTTTGATGAAGAATAGATGGTCTCGGTTCCAACTCCCAAGCTTCAAAAATGGTGCTTGGGAGTGGTGTTGGTGCTTCTAACGACTCTCATAGGGAATTAGAAGGCATTGATTTTCAAACTTCCCTATAATCACAATGACATTTGAAGAGCACTTCCACGGACCAAAACCTCACGAACATTCTCTTCAACAAATCAATTCAAAGAAATCTACTACTATTATCAATTATGGTGCATCCTGGTGCCGTGTCTACATCTAAATGTTGTAATAGTACCATAATAATGTTAATCTAGCCCCATCCATAGCTTCTAGCAGCATATCATTCACGTATCTAGCTTGTTGTGAATCTTTCCAAATTCCACGAATAGTTTCTTCCTAATCTTTTACCAACTTCCTCTTTGATGCTTTCTTTTATCTTTTACTTCCTATTTTTCCTTATATTTGGTATATAATAAGTATATTAAAAGGCTAATAACAAGATACCATGCTATCTCTATTATTCATTATTTTGTAGTTTCTATTATCTCTAATACATACTTTTCCACATGGTATCATAGCATACCAAAGCAATCAAATCGTAATATCAAGTATTCTAATATGATTTTCTTTTAGTCTCTAGCAGGCATGTCAAACACCATACAACAAGCCTTCCAATCTGAAGACATATCTAACAATCCTTCAAATCCACTTTACTTGCACATTTCTGACAATCCAAGAACCACATTGGTATCAAAAGCTTTTGATGACACAGAATATTATGCATGGAAGAGGGCTGTAACGATTACTTTAGCTACCAAAAATAAACTGGATCTGATCAATGGTAATCTTCTACAACCCATATCCACTTCAATCACCTTTACTCAATGGACTAAATGCAACTTAATGGTAACAAGTTGGATCCTAAACTATTTGAGTAAGAAAATTGAAGAAATCATAATTTTCATCACAACTGCATATGAAATCTGGAAGGAATTACAAGAAAGGTATGGAACATCAAATGGAGTTCAGATTTATCAACTCCTAAAAGAAATTTCCTTGATCTCCCAAGGAGCTGATAGCATTGCAACATTCTTCCTGCGTGTACTTGTGGAGCCATCAAATTATTAGAAAAACATCTCAAAGATCAAAGGTTGGTTCATTTTTTGATGGGATTAACTTATTGGTATTTGATAATTAAAGGTTCCATACTCATGATGTCCCCATTACCAAGTTTGGGAAGTTCCTACTCTATGTTAATAAATGAAGAAAAACAAAGAGAGATAGGATCCTCCAATTCTGATTTCTCAAACATGAGTGACCTCAACACTTCCACACAACCAGATCATTCACAAAGTTGGAAGGAAGACACAAAAAAAATAACATGCAACTATTGTAAGAAGACTGGGCACACCAAAGATAAATGCTACAGGCTAGTTGGTTCCCCTTTATTTTAAGTTTACTAAAGGAAAGAGATGCTCGGCTTTGACTCAAAGCTAAAGAAGTACATAGGACAATACACATGGTACATGTGTGGATGGCCTTAGAAAGGTACAATATAATCAACTGCTAACAATGTTGGATCAACGTAAAACTTTGAATGGTGACATGCATGTTGCCCTCAACAACTCACAAAACTCTCCTACAGCTGATATGCTAAGTTTTGCAGGTATGAATTTGATCCCTTGTGTTTTCCTTTCAAATAAGACTTCTTCTTCTTTTTCTGTGTTGTATAATCAAATATGGATACTAAACACAGGTGCCACTAATCACATGAGTGGAAATTAATGTCTTTTTTCGGACTTGCAGCCAAGTTTCACTACCTTACCTATCTATCTCCCAAATTGTCACAGCACAACAGCTTCCTCCATTGGTTCTTTCACACTTAGAAATGGATTGTGTCTTAAAGGGGTTCTTTTTGCACCTAAACTTAGATACAATTTAATCTCTATATCCAAGTTGTCCCAACAAACCAATTCTCTTATTTGTTTCACTGACAACATGTGCATAATGTAGGACCTTTCGAGAAAGAATCCTCTAATCCTTGGTGAACTCATCAAAGGTCTCTATCTCCTCAAATCAAGCACTTTAAAAACTGGTCATTCTTTGAATACTTCTCTTTCCGCCAAGTCCGGTCTTCAAGCCGATTCCACTACTTCTTAATCCATCATTTTTTTTGGATTTTTCTTTATCTACCGCTTAACTTTGGCATCTTAGGTTAGGCCATCTTCCATTGTACAATATCAAACAAATGTTTCCCCTTTCTAGTTCTATTTATATAAAAAAATAGATTTAATTTGTGACATATTTTTAAGGCATGCCAATGCAGGCTGCCATTTCCCTCTAGCTCAACACATTTGAAAGCTCTATTTGATCTTATTCATGTAGACACTTGGGGACCTTATAAGACCATGACTTATTATAGATTTAAGTCCTTCTTAACTATTGTGGATGACCATTCCAGGGCCACTAGGACCTATCTTGTAAGCACTAAGGCTAATGCCTTTGCCATGACCAAATCCTTTGCACTTATAAAAACACAGTTTAACAAAACTATTAAAGGCATGCGATCTGATAATGCCTATAAGTTGGGTTCTAGCCTTAAGTCTAAATTTTTTTTTATCAACCAAGGAATTATCCATAAAAATAGCTACCCCTATACTCCTCAATAGAATGGCACTGTTGAGATAAAACATAAACACCTACTTAAAGTAGCTAGGGCCCTTATGTTTCAATAAAATTTACCATATGAGTATTGGGGAGAACGCATTCTCACAACATCATATATTATCAACAAAATTCCCACTCCAAAACTATACCCCCCATGAAGTTATTTTTAAGGTTGTGCCATACTTAACCCATCTCAATACTTTTGGTTTCCTATGTTACGTTGCCAACCTTAAACCCTCACATGACAAATGTATGCATATGTCCTGCTTGGTTATCCACATAGAAAAAAGGCTTATAAAATTTTGGACTAGGAAACAAAATAGGTATGCACTAGTAGAGATGTTATTTTGGTGAAATCTTTTTTCCATTCTCTCAAACTCATCATCTAGTTTTCCTTCCTAGTGTTTCTCTTCCTCTTCCTTTTCCTGAGAATATGAAAGAACCTGACCACATTGATTCTCCCTCACATCTACTCAATCCCGAACCACTAGTGCAACACACTGATTCGACTGCCATGTCTCCACCACCACTTTCACTGAATGATCACCCTCCTTATCCTCGCTTGAGGCGTGCCCATTGTTCCATCCATCCTCCTGCATGTTTCCAAGATTATTTATGCAACTACACTTGCATTTAAAACAAATTTCTGACCTCAAATTGCCCGCATACTTTAACCAATGTCCATGCCACTAATTCACCACTGCCCACGTCCATTTGTATTTGATCCAGTAGCTCACCCATACACCACATACTTGAGCCTTCTTCATACCAGGAAGCTTTGTCAAGTCCCCTTTGGGATGAAGCCATGAAAAAAGAGTTTGAAGCCTTGAATGCTAATGGAACATGGCAGTTAACAAAATTACCAAAAGGTGAACAAACCAATCGGATGCAGGTGGGTTTACTGAGTTAAGTACAAGGCCAATGGGAGCATCGAAAGATACAAAGCACATCTAGTAGTGCGTGGATTTACCCAAAAAGTAGGGGAGGACTTTACGGAAACTTTTTCCCCGGTGGTTTGATTAACTACCATACGTAGTGTGATGGTAGTGGCAATTAAAAAGGGTTGTTACATTTAGGAATTTGATATAAATAATGCATTTTTGCGTGGTGATCTTCATGAGGAAATGTACATGAAGCATCCCCCTAGCCTCAATGTTTCACCTTCTCTTGCATGCAAGCTAAAGAAATCCCTTTATGGCTTGAAGTAAGCATCAAGACAATGGTATAAGAAACTCTCCTCTTCTCTTATCTCACAGGGCTATGTCTTATCCAAAAATGACTATTCCTTATTCATTGTCATCATAGTATACATAGATAATTTATTGGTTGCTGGAAAACATTGTGAAGAAATTGAATCTAATAAGACTTTTCTCCACAATCAATTTCGCATAAAGGACTTAGGTGATTAAACACTTCTTTTTAGGATGGAGTTTCTAAAATATAAGGATGGATTTATCATGACTCAGAGGAGTTTTGTGGGAGATCTTCTTGAGGAGTATGGAATACTTAATGTTACAATAGTCACAAGTCCTCTTGCCCCACGTAAAAAATTACTTCCTGACATGAAGGCACTACCAACTAATGAAACTGAGTATTGAAGTCTTGTTGGCAAACTTACCTACTTGACGAGTACTCGTCCTGATATTACTTTTATAGTGCAATATATTAGTCAATTTAATAGTGCTCACCAAGTTCCTCATTACCATGCAACACTACATGTTCTACGTTACTTGAAAGGGAAGCCGGATCAAGGAATTCTCCTCAGCAACACATCTTCCACCTCTTTCACCTATCATTTTGTTAGTGGGTATTTTATTACCTTGGGTAGATCACCCATATCATGGAAGTAAAAAAACAAACCAAAGTATCTCTATGCTCTAAGAAATCCAAGTATAGATCATTGCATCGAGTCACCTCTGAATTAGTTTGATTAACACATCTCTTACATGAATGAACTATTACCGGCATCATTCTAGTTCCTCTCAAGTGTGATAATCAAGCTGCTATACATATCACCAAAAATATGGTGTTTCATGAACGGGTGAAATACATAGAACTTAGCTATCATTTTTTTTGGGATCAGGTCCTTGTTGGCTTAATTGATTTGCTCCACACTCGCAGCCAAGATCAATTAGCGGACATGCTTACCAAACCTCTTCCCGACCATATCTATGATTACATTTAGTCCAAGGTGGGTATAATCAGCCCTGCTCTAGCTTGCATCAGGGAGGGAGGGGGTGATGCAGTACTAAACTAATGTTAATCCAACCCCATCCATAGCATCTTGCAGCATATAATCCACATGTCCAACTTGTTGTGAATCTTTCCAAGGTCCACTAACAATTTCTCCTTAGTATTTTGTTGGCTCCCTCTTTTATGCTTTCTTGTATCTTTTACTTCCTATTTTTCCTTGTTTCAGGTATATACTATATATATATATTAAAAGGTTAATAACAAGGTACTATGTTATCTCTATTATTCATTATTTTACAATTTCTATTATTTCCAGTACATACTTTTCCACATATGTTACCTGCATTTTTTTGGCTGAGCAACAAGTTCCCAAAGCTTACCTTCATCTATGTTGATATTGATGAATGTCCCAAAACATCCAAGCACATCTGGTTCACTAGTTTCCATTTCTACCATGATCATGAAAGGGTTGGTGAGATGTTTGGATTTGGTGAAGAAAAACTTCTTGACTGTTTATGGCTGCACTCATGAGCATAGTTTTTCCTCCTCCATTTGTTGTTTGTGTCATTGATAGGGTTGTTAAGTGTGAACTATTGTATGAATTTATATCTTAGTCACAAAATGTATATGACCTATGAATTGAAATTAATTGATGGACACCAAATAAAAATGCCAACTAGCTATTTCGATCACACTGATCCATTTTTGTGGTGGGGATGATGGACTATGTTTCTCTCTAAAAAATCCTACCATTTTATTCCTAAGGTTTTTCTAGAATTTTACAGGGCTTTGTATCCACCTTACAATTTCATCAAACTAGTTCTTTTTTAGTGTGCTTGACGGTGTAATTTATTGATGACCCATACGGCCATAACCCTAAACGTTCCCTTTTGGATGATTCACCCAAAAATACATGCTCTAGATCTAGTGTAGATGAACTTTGATCACTCGTATATACGAAAAAAAATGAAACATAAATTTCAAAAATAATCTTCTCTATGGAATTACCAATAAACATTTCTTTCATTTTTCTGCAGAATAATATTCTTACCACATTAATAATATGATAAGTCATGACTATTTATAGATTCATAGTTCAAGAATCTCACACACCCGAGAATGGTAGTTTCACTGTTGATTTCCATGGCTAGAACCAAGAAACCCACGATTAGATCTAGAAATAATAGATCAAAGAGGACGCTGAGGAGTATGATCAAGGTTGCTAATAATAGCCAAACACTACAGATTGATGATATAACACAAACAAAGGAGACTCCTTTTCAATCTAATAAGTCAATGATGATTGAAGGATACCCTATCGAACCCAAATCTTCGTAGAGGACACTAAAGAGTTTGATTGGGGTTGCTATTACTAGTAAATTGCCGAGTCTGATAGATGATGAAAACCAAAAAGAGGCAACCCCAATTGAATTGGCGAAGATGAATGAAGTAGAAAGATGTTATATGACTGATACTCTCTGTATCATATCTCAATCTTGATTGGAAGGGATATTGAAGAGTTCAAATAATGACGCCAGTGCTAATGGAGATGGATTAGATAAATTCAAGTCTTCCAATATTGATCCTAAAACTCACCTTATAGGATTTGATGAGAATATTGTTCGTGATATATTATCATGTGTTGTCCACCTCCATAATAAATTTGGGTCGACTAGGCATGGAATGCTAATAATACCTACTAATCAAGTCATTGACCACTCTGAGATACATAATCTTGCTGATCAAAAGCACCCAAAACAAATTGACAGACCAAATATAGCCCTTATCTAGAGAGATAATGTGGCTTCTAATTTCAAACTTGATAAGTAAATGACCCTTAACTACGTACCTCCCTTAATTGAAGAGAGGAAAATTGTTGTCGCCTTGAAAAAGGCAGAGATAGATAGAGAAATTGTTGAATGGGAGAATACTCCAATTGGATATGTTTATGGAAACACTCCTACATTCAAATACATGTTGGGGTTTGTTAAATCATAATGGACTCAAGTGGTCATGCCTAAGATTATGTGCCGCGATGATGGTTTTTTCATGTTTAAAGTTGCCTATGATAAAGATTGTGAATGAACCCTAAATCAATATTGGACTTTTTATAGTAGACCTGTCATATTGAAAAGATAGAGAAGGAAAATGAGTCTCACAAAGGAAGAATTGCAATTTGGTCCTATATGGATTAAACTACCACATTTGGCTTTAAAATATTAGTCCACTAAATCACTTAGCATGATTACGAGCACAATAGGTACTCTTTTATGTATTGATGCCATCACATTGAGGAAGGATAGGAATACCTACCCTCGTGTTCTAGTTGATGTGGATACAAAAATCCTTTGAGTGAGACCATACTTATTAGGGATCTGGATGGCATTATTTTTACCTAATCAGTGGAATTTGAATGGAAACGCTTGTCATAGTTGCAATGTTCCCACATATGATGAGCAGTCCTACTCCAAAATCTAGAAGAAAGATCATGTTAGTGTACCTCATCCACAACAAGTATGGATGATGGTAAGGGATAAAAGACAAGATAAAACAAACAAGGAATACCTTGTTGGGGTAGAAACCACACAAACTCAGAAGGATAGTAATGGGGCTACTAGTTCCCCTAGGTCTCAAATGCCTTCAAAGCAAACTGAGACACTATCTCAAGTTACTAGGCCTTTTAATCTAAGTGTTAAAGGTAAACTAGGCATCGTGAGATAAAGGAGCAGATTTCAAGCTCTTTAAGATGTTAGCATGTTAGAAAACCTAGGTCAAGACCAAGACTTGATAGGTCATTTCCATGACCCTAGCTTCTAATGTTAGCTAGTTGGAATATGAGAGGCATAAATGATCCATCCATACAAAGGGAGTTTCAATGATGTATCAAACATAGTAGATGCTCCCTGATTGGCTTGTTGGAGACAAGAGTAAAGGTAAATAAAAAAGATAGTGTTAAAAAGGGCATTGTTAGGAACTGGAATTACCTCAAAAACTACTAAGACCACTTTAATGGTCAAGTTTAGGTTCTTTGGGACCCTCTTATATGGTTTGTGACTCCTATAAGTACTTATGCTTAAGGTATTTTGTGTGATATTGTTACATTAGATGGAAGTATTTTCTTTGTTGTGGGGATTGTTTATGCTTTCAATTATTGTGTGGATAGAAAGACCTTCTAGACTTGGTTAGTGTAGAAAAGCATATCCAAAACTCCTATGGTTCTTATAGGGGATTTTAATGTGATCTTATAGCCTAATGAGAAAATGGCAGGTGATCCACCTCCTTTGCAAGACATGCTTGATTTTTCTCAATGGATCTACAACCTCAGTCTAATGGATCTAAAAGGATATGGTAGCTTTTGAACTTGGTTAAATAAAATAAGTGGGGAAGATGTAGTGTCTCGTAAACTTGATAAGGCTTTGGTGAATCTATCTTGTTTTAACAAGTTCACTAGTTCTTTTAATAAGTTCCTCCCGCCCCTAATTTTAGACCACTATGTTATACAGGTTCATATCGGTTATAAGATTTAAAAAAAAGTCGTAACCTTTCTAGTTTAATAACTTTTGGGCTAAAAATGAAAACTTCATGGAAATTATTCAAAGCCACTGGTGTAACATCTCAAATTTACTACTAAATTTTTTTATTTTTAGTGGAAGCATTATACCAAAATAAATAGGTATTTTACCTGGCCATTCTTACGTTAATCAAAAAGCAAAGTGATTAAAATGTAAACCAAGATAAATATAAAATGAGAACAACTTCATAAAAATAATAATGAGTTTGGAGATTTCTCCAAAACCCTAGTATAGAAAATCACTTTATCCTATACAAAGCATCATAGGCAGTATTATTATCTAGCGGATCCTCACAGACCTACACAAAAGCAACAGGGTTTTTTATTCGTGGGAATGAGTAACACCTATGAAATGGGTGGTTAGTAAGCTACATACTAAGTAACATGATAATCTCGTCGAGTAAAGGATATAGATAATTACATAGATTTATAGCAAAAATTAAACACATATGCAACGTATATAAACCAATACAAGGTAGTTACTGATTTAGGTATCATTATTAGATATGACATAATCCATTCTTTTATTTACGTTGAGTTCAGGAATTCCACTATTTTCAACTGGTGGAAAGGTATAAATATACAATCCTTGGGTAAAACACTCCTGGCCACTATTCTCTACTAGTGGAATAATTATCAATACAACCCTAGGTAAAAACGCTCTTGACCACTATTCTCATCCGATGAAACAGATAAGTACAACTGGTTATGACTCACGCGGACTTCCACTTTAAATGATTAATAACTTATTAGTAATTATGATCATTCTTTAGAATTATTTTAGATTTATTTTTTAGATCCCCTCATAGCCTCAAGAAAAAATGCTTCTGGCCACTATTCTCTACTAGTGGAATGGTTATAAATACAACCTTGAGACAAAACGCTCATGGCCACTATTTTCTTCAAGTGGAACGAACAAGTATAACCAATCCTAATTCATGTGATCGTTCAATTTAAATAATTAATGAATTATTAATGGTTGGTTTGATAGGTATGAAACATAATTAAGGAAAGAAAAGCACCAACATATAGATAACAAGGCCATTCTCAAAAGTTAAGATCATTATATTTCCCCCCAAAACCATAATTTTACATTTTAGGCATAACTCCTTCTCTATTACTCTTTTATTCACCATATTTAGTATCTCTTCTTCTATTATTATTATTATTATTATTAGAACCAAAATTCAAGGTCTAATTTCCACATCTTATACACACGATAATAGCTATGTCTCAAAACTTACCATTCATAATGCTTACAAAACCCTAATTCTACAATTAAATCATAACTTTTTCCATAAAGATTATATAATTACAAAATTTAATATAAATCCCTAAAATATAAATATTAACAAAATATCCAAAGATGATGGTCTAACTATAATATTTCACACATGTGATAATAACATCTCCATTTTAGAGTTATTATTTTCAAACTTAGCATTTTTCTCATTTTGTGGGACTTATGCCATTTAAGATTACTCCAAAAATTTCATATGATTCTCCTTAGAATATTTTAAATCATATAACACATTAAAATACTATAAATTTTGTATTAAATCCATACTAACCAAAATTCCCTTAAGGATAACAAAATGTCTTTATTTCACGAAAACCTTATATGTTCATTATCATTATTTAAAATCCTCCATTTATCACCATAATTATTACATATACTCATTTCCCACATTTATCATACTTTATTAATCCCATATTATTACCTCATATATCTTATTGATATTCTTAAGGTTTTCCACATAAAACATTATTGTAACGATAGTGTATGATTCTGTACTTACTCATTTCTCAACATGTAATTTCACATTCTCACAACATATTATAAATCATTAATTTAATGACATAATAACAATAATATAATAAAACACATATTCATAAAAATAAGTTGAACACAAACCCGAAAAAACGACTAGTATTCTTACAAAGAGGACTCTGGTCTCTAAGTACGTTTATCGTATCATGTCCCTTTCGAAACCTTTGGAATATCACCTAAGAAATCACAATAAAACACCAATAAGATAAAATAAAATAATTAAGTAAATTCTAAGGTAATGGAAGGGTAAAAGAACTGAGAAAAAATAAACCAACCAAGGTAAGCGTTTTGGGGAATTTGTGCAAAAAATTGAGGAAGACCGACAATAAGTGCCAAAGCCAAGGAGGTGGTAATGACACAAGATGATGTTTCCAGGTGGTGAGGAAAAACAAAAGGGTCTTAAGGGGTTGGTCAATAGAAGTGTGGTTCGGTGGTCCATGTCGAAGGAAGGGGTGGTGTTTAGTTATTTTACCCAAAAGTGGAGGGTGGAGTTTAGTGGTTTTGCTAGTGCTTGGGGGTATGTTGTGGTGAGTTTTTTTATGGATAGGGTAGGAAATTTTTGCTTGGCCAATTCTAGGGGTGAGGAAATAACAAAGGTAGCCAAAAATGGTGGAGGTGCTTCGGTTGGGCTAGTTAATCGTGGGTTTTTTGTAGCTCTTTTGCAACGATAAGGAGGAGCAAGAGTAGGAGGAAGGTGATGCATCTGGCGGTGTAATATTTGACAGAAAAAATTTAGGGAGAAGGAGGAATTTGACACATTTAATGTGTTATATATATATATATATGCACGGGAGGGACACACTCGATCGGTATGGTTTGCAAGGAATGGGAGGAGTGGGAGTTGACATGAAGAGACGTAGGGTGTAGGTGATGGTATGGCAGAGTCATGTTTGCAAGGCAAAGTTTCATGTAAATAGAATAGGGGAATAAAGGGAAAAGGAGATCGGCATATGAGGAAAAAGAAAAAGGGAAAGAAAGAAAAATAAACTAGGGGCACTAGAATTAAATTTAGGTTAAGGTAATGGGATAAAGTAATTATCGACTAATTGGGTTTAGTTTTAGGTTAAGAAAAATATTAATAACCTAAAATGAAGTTTAAGGTTGGGTTAAGATCTAGTATTAGAGAGTTAGGGTGGGATGAAAATATTTATTTCTCAAAATTATAATTTGGTTAAGATATTAATTACTCGGGATTAGGTTTAGCTACAATTCAGGATCTTATCAGAATCTCCAAATATTGAATCATGTGTTCAAGATATTAAGATATTACAAATGGAGACTTTATTCCTATAGAAATTCCCTCCTTCAAATCTATAAGAATCTCTAAATATTGAAGCATGTGTTTAATGATCTTAATAGGAATAAATATGGTTCATTGGAACAAAGAATGGAGGTGGCCAGGAAGGCACAAATTGAAGCTCAATCTAAGTTATTAAATGACATATGCAATCAGGAGCTAAGGGATCAAATGAATTCCTATGAAATAATGTTTAACAAACTCTCCCTTTGTCATGAAATTTTTTTTAAACAAAAAGCCAAGATCCATTAGCTTAATGTGGGTAACTCAAATCACAAATTATTTTTTGCTCAAATGAGAGGCAATCAGAATATGAACACTATTCAGAAACTTAAGTTAGCTAATGGTGGCACTACTTCAAACCCTGAAAAAATCATATATTCATTCCTCAAGTTTTATAAATACATGTTAGGTTGTAAGGGTTTTAGCTAGGGTGTTGTTGATGCAGAATTCATTGAAAAAAACCCTGGATAAGTTCTTTTCTACTCAAAAGAAAGTTGATACAGATATAAACACTATTTAGAAACTTGAGCTAGCTAATGGTGGCACTACTTTAGACCCTGGAGAAATCACATATTCATTCTTGAAGTTTTATAAAGACATGTTAGGTTTTACGGGTTCTAGCTCTAGTTTTGTTGATGCAGGAATCATTGAATAGGGCCCTACACTCCAAGACTCCCACTAACACCTTCTCTTTGACCCTAAATTTCTTATGATGAAGTGAAGAAGGGTTTTTATTTTCAATTGGAGATAATAAACCCCCTGTAAATGGTTTTACAGTTTTAATGTTTAAGAAATCTTGAGATGTCATAGGGGATGATCTTACCTCAACCACAATGCATTTATTCATCACTAGGAATCTACTAAAATAACTCAACATTACCCTCTTAACACTTATTCCCAAAAAGGAAATGCCACCAAGGTTAGTGAATATAGGTCGATTTCCTATTGTGGAATTGTTTATAAAATCATTTCAAAAATCCTAACTACTAGATTATAAGGTATTATGCTTTCTCTCATTGACCAGGCCTAATAAGGGTTTGTTAAAGGTAGAAAAATTAGGGAAAATGTTCTCTTAGTTTCTGATCTAGCGAGAAAAATAAGAGACATATTTCTCATAAATGCATGATTAAATGGGATATCAAGAAAGCTTATGACTCAGTATATTGGATTTTTTTTGTAGCAAATTCTATATGCTTATGGTTTCCCTTTGCAAGTGGTTAGGCAGATCATGGCCTGTTTAACTTATGTATCTTATTCCTTATTATTGAATGGGGATATGACTCACCCTTTCAAATGTCAACAAAGACTCCAAGAAGGGAATCCTTTATCGCCTTACTTGTTTTTTTGGCAGCTGAATACTTAATCAGGTCTCTCAAGTGTTTGTGGAGAGATAAAAAATTTAATAGGAACCCAAGATACAAAGGATTGAATATCATTAATCTATCATTTTCGGATGATATGCTGTTGGTGTTTTGAGGTGATCAAAAGGTTGTTGCTTTCCTCCTTGAGGTAATAACTGAATTTTCTACTCATTCAAGACTAGTTATCCATCCCCCAAATAGCAACATGTTCTTTGGTTGTGTTGATGCAACTAATAAGATTCAAATAGTACAAAACACCAATTTCATTGAAGGTAGATTACCCTTTAGCTATCTAGGTATCCTTTATTTTCTGCAAGATCAAATGTAGGGTATGGTCCATAAAATTGCAAAAAAGCTAACAAGTTGGCACGATCAATTTCTTTCCTTTGTTGGTAGATCTCAGTTATTGAAATCATTTATTTTTACTATGTAACTATACTCAAGTTATTTTTTTATCCTCCCTAAGAAGTTGGTTCATCAAATTGAGAGCATGTGTAGGCTTTTCCTTTCGACGGATAAACTAGAAACCTCAAAGAAAGCTTTGGTCGTGTGGAAACATGTGTGATATCCAAAGAAGGAGGGTGGGTTAGAATTTATTGATGTGAAAAAAAAGAACCAAGTGGCCATGAGTAAGATTCTCTAGAATGTATGTTGCAAGAAAGATACTCTTGGGTCAAGTGGGTACTATTTGTATATCCGAGAACCTATACATGATCCTTCAATTTTTTACACTTGTGTTCTTGGAAACTTCAATAGATATTCAAACTTAGATCTATATTTTTGTCCTTATTCATCATGTAGCTAGCCATTCAAAATCGGTTGATGACTAAGGTCATATTGAAATAGATGGACCTATTGAAGGAAACTAAGTGTGGCTTTTGATCAATTAGACAAGAGGAAACTATCCAACATCTTATGCTTGAATGCCCTTGTAGCCTGAAAGTGTGGAAGAATATTTAGTGGTCCTTTGATAGAAGATATAATTTACACTATTGGGAGAATGAACACAAAAAAAAAACTTAAAGAGAAGAAGAACATAATGCAGGCTTTTTTATCACATTCGTAGGTTTTGTTTAGCATGAAAGGAACTATAGGATTTTTTGCAATCTTGCCCGTCCTTTTCATATGCTTATTTATGATATTAGCTTTGTAGTCTCTAGTCGATGTTTTGCCCCAAGAAGACTCAATACATATGATATAATGAGAGGGTGTATAGATGCTTTCGTGCTCTAAATAGGTGTTGTATAGATTTTTCACCTTTTGGAAGTTATATAAATTACTACTTACCAAAAAAAACTTCTTACCATTTATTTAAAATGAATATGTAGAATTGATTGCACAAAATTCTATGTATAAGGGGAATTATACAACTAATAGTATTTTTATGAAGGTAAATTTCCAAATTACCTAGTGTACTCCCTATCTTTGATCAAGAGGAAAGAAGTTCAACAAGAAGATCATCAAAAATCAAATCTTTGGCATCAATCCCAACACACTCAATATCACTTTAAAGAGTCATCCATCCATCTTCTCTAGCAAAATCCCTCATAGTAATATAATCTATCGACGAGTATTCAGGCTGCTGCTCACTATTACTAGGACTTGATCACAAACACCTATTCACATTTCCCAATACTTCTTCCCAAACATGATATCGCTTGGGTATTGGACGAACCTTAGAGTTTGTAGTTAAATATAAAGGCTAATATGTAGATGATCTTTCATGGATTGATAACAATGTCTCATTAATGAGATAAAAAAAAGTAGCAAGTGTTTATTGTTGAAGATATCATCATAATCATGTTCTACATCCTCATCATCATCATGTTCATCATTACTAGTACTAGTGGCACTAAGAGAAATGTCACTTGAGAAGTTTGGTTGGATTATCTAGGCACTCAAGTTCTAGAAATATTAATGGATTGACTGGTTGGTTAGCTGGGTGCCATTTGCCTAAGCTTTGGTTCTCTTAGTAGCTTGAGAAATGAAGGATGTTTTTTATGTAGTTAAAATCTTCTTGGTCTTTTGTGTCTAGTGTCTATGTAGAATTGGTGGAGTAATTTGTTGTTATTAGGTGAGGTGGATGAGTCTGCTAGAAACAAGGAAAAATCATGTTGTTGAAGAGATGATGAAGAAGTAACTTCTTGCTGTTGATTTGCAACATCCAGCGGTGGTTTAATAAGCCCAACAACACGATCGTCATAGTCATCGGAGTTGCTTGTTTGTTGCTAACATCCAACATTTCCAGTCTTTGAAGAGCCTCTACAGGTTCTACTAACTCTTGATTCTGACTTCTCGTCAAACACAAACCTAGTTCATGATCATCATCAACCATATAGATATCTTGACTTTGGGTCCCTTCGAGTTCCTCTTTCTTTGAAACTAACACGATTGATGCTTCCAAGTTCAGTATATCATCATTGAAACTATTACTCGATGTTCTTAATCTACCTGATGATCTGATCTTATTTAGCTTCTTCTTCCAAGAAAATATTTTTCCAAGTCCTTTTCGTGTAGCATTTCCTTCGGTTGTTTAATTCGAAGTACTATTTTTTTCATTATCTATCAACCTCAACATTGCTAATCCCTCAACTACTAATGTATGGTGAGTAGTGCAACTAGTTCGAAACAAATGACTATATTTTTCTAAGGAGTAATCAAGAGATGGTGACCACTTTATTATGCCATAATGTGGTTTATTCTTACTTCTATTGGGAAAAACTGATAAATTATGGTCATGGTACTATTTCTATAACTTATCTGATCAGCAATCTTAATCTCCGTAGCAATGTGATCATCTTCAAAATACTTCTCTCCATACGAAACTTTATGAAGAACTGCCACCATTGAAATACAATGCCTTTCATATTTTCTCTCTTTGATCACATAATGTATTTTCTACCGCAATTCCTTGAATCTCCTATTATTCAGAGTAAAATCACTACTTGATATCTGATCATCAGGGCGTAAATGTTTTGACCTATAACTGGTACTTTTTCTCCAATCTTCTATTGTTGATGCTTAAGTCTACTTGACCCAGCTGGGTTGGCTTTCTTGTATATTGTTGTTGATGATGATGCGCCTTTGTCTGGCATAGTGTTACGCACTCAGAGGTTTCAGCTCCAACACCCATGGTGAGGCCAGCATCAAACACACACTCCTACTGAGCACTATGTTGAATATGCGCAACATCCCACAATAATAGCACATAGAGATATATAGAAGGAATACTGAGTCGTACCTGAGATATAATTTCCACAATAAAAATCATCAGGCAAAAAGGAAACACCCATATTCTCATAGAACATTCATAAAATTCCTAAGGCAAGTCATGGACCATGACATTCTCCCCCACCCAAAATCGTAATCTCACTCATTTGCACCTCAAAGGTTTCTCAACATCACTTTCCTGCACCTCAGGAATTGTCCACCTAATAGTCATTCAATGCTCGCCCAATGTTAAAAAAAATACCAAACAAACAACATATATAACCTCACAAGGCTCAAATTCCAACCAATATCTTACATCCAACACAACTTGTTGCAACATATCCGACCCCTCCCCCCATAGTGACCTACATCAGCACGCTGAAGACCATCTCATTATGCGACCTCCAACAACTCATTTCAATGGCCTAGATCCCAAACCAAACCCTACCCACCAACATTCCTTGTCAACAGACCTGTGCAGCACGCACGACTACTTGACTTCACTCCTTCAAAGCTAATCGTCCCAAGTGTGCCTCAAACAACACAGTGAAATGCTTGCTGACTGTCACGAGTAACGAGCTGCTTTGATACCACTTGTCATGCGCTTAGAGATTTCGGCCCTAACACTCCTAGCGAAGCCAACATCGAACACACAATCCTGCTAAGCATCATGAGGAATATGTGCAATATCCCACAATAATAGCACATAGAGATGTATAGATAGATCACCGAGTCGTACCTGAGACATAGTGTCAATATTAACAACCATCAGGTAAGAAGGGAGCACCCATATTTACATGACACATTCGCAAGATACTTGAGGCAAGTCACGAACGATGACAATAGGGAATGTTCCTAGCTTGCTCAAGCTTCTATTCCTTGACATGTCATATGCCTATTGTTGAGCTAAGAAATACTATGACCACAAATATTCAGGATCTTCTAGAACTTTGAGGAAGAAATTCATGTTTAATTAGCCTCAATACTTCAATAGCATGCACAAACTCCCTGGACTGATGAGAGGATGCACTCTTACCTATATTCCTCAAAGATTTTTTTTCCTTTTTACCTCGCTATTTGAATTACTATTCATTTCTTTAAGAATATTGTAGACGTCTTGCTGGTCTTCTTCTTCTCCTCCCCCCGTTGGTTTCTTGCCTTAGCGGCATTCTATGTTCGTGTTCCGAATACGACATAGCTCATTGAGATGGTCATCCTCATCTTCGGATGTTTTATGTAAATATAGGAGGCGAACCCTCATCGTGATCTCTCTTACCATTAATCTCATCGTTTAGGGTGTGCTGATTAGACACTAAATCTGATCTTCCTGGAATGATTATTTTTGGTGTAGGTTGATTTATTTCTTGATTGGTAGAAGCATTTCTAATTAGCCGAGGATCAGGGGTACAGGTTGAGCTTCTTCTGTGTTTGCCTTTTCGTCTAGATACTTCTTTTACTATCAGTTTCCTGATACGTGCTGCTGTTTGACGGACTAGGGTCCTTTACATTTTTTCTTCCTTCTGAAAATGTGAAAAAGTGAAGGTTCCAAGACTCAGATATACCCCTTACCTGTAATTGCCAGAAAGACTACACTAAATACAGAAGATATGTTTTGCATTAAACTTACAGGGGGAGAAGCATTGCCCAATTCTGCTTCGGCTCGCAGCTTAATAGATACATTGGGATCAACTGAGGGGTGAATAATCTCCTACAATTAATAACAGAGTGGGGGGGGGGGGAAGTAGCAATAATTATTGGAATGATAGGTTTCTTATGTTAATCAATCAGTACCAATTACTACTTAAATGTTGAGCTTGATGCTAAACTTAATTTACCTGCGACATGTCTTGTTTGATGACCAAGACCGTGCTTCTTAATTATGATGCACCATCAACATCTTCTTCACATGACGCCATCGATGGTCGTCAAGTAGGATGGATCACAGGCGGACCCATTTTCTTGTGCGGACGGTTTTAGTCACGAGGCACATTACTCGAACTACTGTGCCTGTGTTGTATGTGTCAGCTTCCCCATGAACACGAATACTTGATTCTACTGCTTTAATTCAGTATGGTAGGGCACAACCTCAATTATTCCGTCCGTCTGTAATACAACGGTAGTAAGAACTTGATGGATATTATATGCACATATCAATGTTTCTGTGCTATGCTATTCATCGCGTGCGTGTGTCCGCGTGTTGTGTATGCGTATACAGTACAACGAAAAAAACATATGGATGTTTGATGAACTGATACTGCATATGTTCGTATAGTTTATTTATTTATTTATTTTGCGATCAAGTACATGTCAATGTGGGGATGATGATGAATAGCATCTAATTCGGCACTGTCTAGGATGCATGGATCCCTTATATGATGATATATGGGAGGCAGACAGTGCTGCCGGGACACCCTAGGATGCATGTTTGTTATTGTTTGTTTAATTATGAAGGACATATATGTCGTCATGAGCCAGAAGCATGAAGCATCATTTTGTTAGGAGAGCAAAGAGAGGTTTGTCCGAACCATCATCCATTTTACTGTGTTCTGTCGTGGTAGGCGGCGGGCAGGACCCTTCGTATCTATCCAATCCTTTTATATCTTTTCTTCTCCACTTTTTATACATCATTCGAAGGCTCCTCCTGTCAACTCCACGCCGATTCATTTCTTTCTTTTCTTGTTTTCAATCCTTAATATTCGCAGTCCTAAATTCACCAATCCAAAATGTCAATGTCCGTCGTAGCCTTTCCAAAACGTTGATATTTTGTTTAGGCGTGTTCTAGTACGAATCTTGGATCATGTATGTACCTCGGCAACCTTTGCACTCAAAAGTCAACCTCCGTAATCTTTTGGTTCCGACCTAATATTTTTAGGCTCCCTTTGAAGAATAACTTAAAATTTAAGTAGCATCAAAAGTCTTAAATTGTTGAAAACTTGAAATAGAGGGGGGGGGCTTATAATAATTTGGGATGCCTATTTTAATATTTTTATTAGTTTGAAATATATTCAAAAGGAAGATGATTCGACAAATTTGTCTATAATAATAATAATAATAATAATAGATTATATATATATATATATATATAATCTATCAGTATCTAAAAGAAAGTTATTCTGTCAATTTGTATACTTTTTTCGTAAAGTAATAAAATAAGTTTTACATCTTTTATTTAAAAATAATAAATTATTTAATGCATATATAAAAAAAAATTGAGACTAAAAAAATTAATAAACTTTAACTTTTTCTAAAATAAATTTTATATAAAAAAATTTAATGATACCATAAATGTCTTTTTAATACAAAAATAGTACTAAAATTTTCTTATAGTCCAAGAAGAGTGTTTGATTGCAAAACTTTTATATATCAGAACTCGTTCTTTGCATTAATTTTGACTTTATTTAGCGCAGCTCCTACCTTGTACATCGATTTACCCAACATATATAAATTTAATGGTTGTAGATATAAAATATTGAGTGTTTATTTTATTTTATGTCGAAATCTACAAATTTGACTTTCATGAACTCTGCTTCTTTTTCTTTCTTTTACTTTATTTTATTTTATCCTAAAGGTCTATGCGTTTAGTGGCGAGTCACTTTTCACAAGCACTATTCGTATATATTATTATTACATAAAATTAAAACTCGACAAGTATCAATTGGCTAATAACATCGTGTCACCGATTACACAGTGAATACTGCGTAGCCGCTTGATATGTCGGTATTTTGTATTTATTTATTTTTTAAATTTAATTATCTTTGATTAAAAGTTTATATATTATGATTATTTTGAGTTTATTTTTACAGCAAATAGATATTTATATTGATATATTTTGACCAAAAATTATGATAAAATGTTGGTATAATAATGGTAAAATATTATAAAATAAATTTTGAGTAAAAATAATCATGTGATTTTAGCATAATAGTGGCAAAAGATGTGTGTAACAATGGTGAAATACCAATTCTAGTATAATAATGATGAATTTTTAATAGAATAATGATAAAAAAAAATAGGCACACCAATAGTTAAAATACATATAGCAATGATAAAATATAAATACATCAATGGTGAGAAATACATATAATAATGGTAATGGTGAAACACTGCGAGAATATTGCTGATATGAAGTAGAATAATGGTAAAAAATAATAATAATAAGTTCACCAATAATGAAATATAAAAATAACAATAATGAAAAATACTTATAATTATTAAAAATTTTGCAAGATTATTATTGAAATTTAGTAGAAATCTGAGTATAATAGTGATAAAATATTATTATATATGGTGGTAAAAGATTATGACATGTAATGGTAAAAGATCATCATATATAGTGGTGGAAAATTATTAAAGGTCAATGAAAGATTATCACACATTTAGTGAAATTGTTGGTAATTAGAATATTATTATACACAATAAAAAAACTCACATAATATGGTAAAAGATCATCACATAATGGTCAAAAAAATGTGACACAAGAATAATGGAAGATCGTCACACATAATGGTGTTAAATACGTGATACATCAATGATAAAATACTTGTATAAGAGTGGTAAAAGATAATCGCATGACATGATAAAAGATTATCATGTATTGAGGGAAAATATGGTGTAGGTCAATAGTAAAAGACTTGTATGAAAGTATTGAAAGATCATAACATATAATGATGAAAGATCATTGCACTCATGTACAAGAATCTTGAAAGAAAACACACATGTTAAAAAAGGTTGAAAAATCATAACATATAATGATAAAATATCATTACACAGTATAGTAAAAGAACATCTTACAATGGTAAAACAATGTGCAGTATGTCGATAATAATAAAAAAACACATAAAACGGTGCGGTGAAAGATATTAAGCACAATAATAATAAAATACATATACAATAATGATGAATATATGTATATAATTTTTTTTAAAGTTAAAAGTATATTAATATAAATTTTATTCGTAAAGAATAATCTCAGAAATATTATAACTATTTTTAAAAATTACTAACCTAATTAAAATAAATGGAATTTTAAATAATATTAAAATCACAGTGAGAAGGTGGCAACCCGTAAAACCACGAATTGCTAGTAAGATGTTGCTCGGTTGGAAAGTGGTTTTATGTTTGTTTATATTAAAAGCATTGCCGGTGGAGGAATGTTGTGCTAAAACAGTGCAACGCACACAACATTGGGAAAAGAGGAAAAAAAAAGTCAAACCATATTTTATGTAAGTAGATAGCTAAATGTACAAATAGTCATGAAAAAGTTGTAGACAAGTGCAAGAATAATAAGTCAAAAGGCATATTAATGCATACAACTGTATTTATTTCCATTTTCCAGCTATACATGCATAACATAATAGCGTACCTTTTGACATCTAATACATGGGTCTCATGGGGAGTGAATTGGATTTTAAATATGAAGCCATTGACATAAGGAAGAAGCTTCTCAATTATACCTCCTGAGAGGCACCAAAAATAATAAGTAAGATATGAATAGATACAGTTTTTTTAATTAAAGTATAAAGTTATTTAATTTTATATTTGAAGTATAAACATACATAAACTTTTTAATCAAGTTGCAGTGACCAAATTTTACATAATTCAACGCCATATACATTTACTTTTTTCCTATATTTTTGAATTAACTATTTACTTACATAGAAACATAAAAATTATATTTAAATATTGAACTAATTTTATTCCAACCTTATTGAGTAATAATGAGATAAATTACATTGAATAATATAAATTTTTAAATTCCATTCTTTAAAATATTCTAAAGTTTGACATTTTTGTAAACTCCATATATTTTAAAGAATTACATATTTTTTATATAAATTCTAAATATACAATTTCAAATTTTGTGAGCATTTAATATTTTCATGAAATTGTAGTTTTATTCTTTGATTTTAGATATTCAAAAATATTCAAATTTTTCATAAAATTTATTTTTACAAAAAAAAACAATTATTGATTTTGCATAAAATTTGGAATATTTTGAAAAAAATATTTTTTTATTTTTAAAATTATGTTGATCTTAATTTTGATTTTTTTTAAATTCTAGATTTTTCTTTATATAAATATGGAATTTTCAAAAAGTCAAGCATTTATCTTATATTTACTCTTTGTTTGATCTTTTAAAATTTAAATATATCTTATTATTTTAATGAGGTGATGTATTAGTGTTGAAATGAAAATAATAGTTAATAAGGTGTAAATGATTGTTTTTGTATTTTTAAGTATTTTATATGTCGTTATTTAAATAAATTAATTAATTTGTAAAAATATAGTAGAAATTGTTTCTATAGATCACCAAAATTAGCAATTTTTAGTCTTTATGCCTTAATTGAACAATTTACATATATTTATGCCTTAAATAGAACAGCAAATAATTTTATACCTCAATTAAAAAAAATTACTATAATTTATGCCTTACTTAGTATTTTTGCCCTAAAAAGACAGGGAAGAGTTTAACTTCTTCTCAATTAATCAATTTACATATATAATCTAAAGGCACCTCTTTATTTTATTTTAGAAAAAAAAAAGATTATACCGATCAACCTTGAATTTAGATAAAATATACGAAATAGCTCTGAGTTTCTAAAAAGTCACCAAATTATCCTTATTTTTTTAGGGTTACACACCAGGTTACCATTCGTCCAATTCTACTCTCAAATATTCTAACATGTTGGGTTAGAGGTACACCAATTTTGGTAAATTACTGTCATTGTGTTAGCATGAATGATGATGGAGGTGAACGGAAGGTGGTGGATGAAGAAAAGGAGAAAATAAGGTGAAGTGTTGTAAATTAAGTAGTTGTGGTGTTATAGTAGTGTTCATCATTTGTCAAGTAATGAAGAAAGAAGGAGAGCATGAAGAAGAAGAATGATTGTACTCTTTGATTATTATTATTATTATTATTATTATTATTATTATTATAAATAAAATATTATATATATGTTTAGCCTAAAAGTTGGGGTAATTTAGGTTACATAAAAAGAAAAATATTCTTTTAAATTGACATAAAGGTAAAATGGTCACTTCATAGCTAATTTTTTGAATTTGTTGAAAGTTAACAAATATTTGACTTAAAATTTAGATTGAGTGTTACCTGGTGTATCCCTCAAAATTCGGGGTTATCTAATAACTTTTTGAAAACTCAAGGTCATTTCGTATATTTTATCTAAATTTAGAATTGTTTGATACTTTTTTCCCTTTATTTTATAAAAATTTTGGAAAACTAATATAGTCAACATAAGATAATACTCCATCCCACTTGTAAAAAGAGTCCTACATTCCTTTTTATCTCTATTTCAAATTATAAATTTAGCTATATTGTTAATAGTAAATTTTGTACTTTATAAGGTATTTTCCCTATATATTCTTATCTACTTTGTTTAAATTAAATTTTATTCCAAACCTTCACCATCAAATAACTCCTATTGATATAAAATTTATTAAGGGTATGATAGGAAACTAACTTTAAAATTTTAATTTTCAACTACATTAACTACTAATTTTTAAACTGTATGAAAAAGCATTTGAGACATTCTGTATGAGGAATATTAACAATTAATAGCTATTAACAATTAATGATGGGATAGTTTTAGGAGGGCTGGATTTTGTTTTGAGAAAGAATTTGTAAGATTTCTTATTCTAAAAAGTATATTAATATCTTTTAATAAGACACCGTATTTTAATAATAAATTCTAGCTAATAATATTTTTTAATATATATTTATAAAAATTATTATAAAACCATTTTTTAGTACTAATTAATTATTATATTTTTATATCATAATGTATTATATTTTGATAAAAATTAATGATTAAAGTTTATTTAAAAAAATATATATGGTGATGTATATTTAGAATCGAGAGAATATATATATACTACTAGTATAGGAGCACCTCCTGCTCCACCTCCTAAGTGAGAAACCAAAAAAATAAAAATTGAAAAGGAATATGTTCTCATGAGCACTCTTAATGGTCATTTACATTTTATAGGGTCATCTAATGCGAAAGCTGGCCACAACTACTCGTATACTACAATTAACAGCATTGACATCTATAATAATAACGCCACAAATACTAAAATCTTTTGACTTTTGGATTTTTCCTATCCTAATTACATTTAATTGATTCATTAATACACATGAGTAGGCCATTTCCATGTTTCAATCCCACCGCTCCACTTGCCCACAAACTCAGAACGCGCTCTTTTGCCTTCCTCATCTGTCGTCAAGTTATTTTCTCTCTTTAAAATATTAAGGTCTTCAAATATCAAATATTCAAAGGTCAACGCCCACCGAGCCATAAAAAAAGCAAGCAAATATTCAAACTCATCAACGGAACATATACCCAATAACATAATACCCTCCTCCCCTCTCCAAAAAAGTCAACTCTCTCTTCTCTTTCTTTTTCTCACTCATCAAATACACAAGTTTGTTCCTGTGTCTCTGCTGTATATGAAGAATCAACCGTGAAACTCTCTCTCTCCCTCTCTCCCCCTACTCCTTTCTATCCCCCTCTCCTCCATTTTCCTTATTCTGGTTTTTTTATATGGGTAACGCCACCGGTAAGCTAACTCCCTGTTTCTGGGACGCCGGAGAGATTTCACGGCGACATGATATAGCCGTTGTGCTTGGAGGAAACAACCCATTTGATGACGGACTCGGTCATTCGTTTTGCTACATCAGACCAGATCAATGCGGCTGTTCCACAACCACCACCTCTTACTCCACTAATTCAGACGCCACCATCACCTCGGGCACCACCGCCGCAGCATGTACGACTTTCCGTATCATTTCCGGGGCTTCCATCAGCGCAAACACATCGACACCCCTATCCACCACTCTATTAGATCCTTCGACTTCTTCATCCACCGCCACAACAGTAGACCGAGCCTCTTCCTTTGAAAGTTCGCCGTCTTTCTCCTCCTTCCCCCTGCAGCCAATCCCCAGAACCCTGGTAAGTTCTGGACCTATACTGAGGAATTCCGGGTCTTTATTGGGTTCGGGACATTTTGAAAGGGGGTTCTTATCCGGGCCGATCGAGAGAGGGCATATGTCGGGTCCGATTGATCGGAACCCGAGTATTACTTTCTCGGGATCATTAGAAAACAGGGGAGGTAGTGGAATTGGAGCCAGACAGGTGCAGGGGACTCTTGCCGCTGCTCAGGGTTCTACTTCCAGTACAAGTTCTAGCGTTAAATCAAAGAACAAGTTGAGGAAATGGAATTCAATCAAGGGGATTAAAGATGCGATCTTGGGTCTGATTTCGAGCCCCAAGTCGGGTAAGTCGGTGAAAGGTTCCGAATGGGAACGTAAATTGGAGGGCAGGAGCAGTGATGCCAGTTATGGTAAAAGTAGTAGCACAAGTGCTACCACTAACTTGAGCAGACAAGTGAGCGTGGCAGAGGAGGAGGAGGAGGAGGATCATGGCGTTGGTGGCGATGAAGAAATTCCATCATCAATGGAATCTCAGAATCTTCAATGGGCACAAGGGAAAGCAGGGGAGGATCGGGTACATGTAGTTATATCGGAAGAGCATGGTTGGGTTTTTGTTGGGATATATGATGGATTTAATGGTCCTGATGCTCCAGACTTTTTGCTCTCAAATCTCTACTCCGCTGTCCACAAAGAACTCAAGGGATTGATGATGAACGGGAAAAGTGAATCGGGTGATGAGGATGTAGATGAGAGGCCGACGACTTCTTCTTGTTGTAGTTCGGATGAGGAACGAGACTCGGCTGCTTCTACCAAGCAAAAACACAAGAAGATTTGGAGCACCAAAACCAATTGGGGAATTCCAGAACTCGATCAGGAGGAGGAGGAGAAGAGGAAGAAGAAGATGGGGACAAAGAGGATGAGCGATCAAAATAAAAAACAACAAAAGGATGCAAATAGTAGTAGTGATTTCATCAAGCCTTGGGATGTGTTGAAGGCGCTCTCGGAGGCTCTAAGGAAGACAGAGGAAGCATATTTGGAGATAGCGGATAACATGGTATTTGAGAATCCTGAATTATCATTAATGGGTTCATGTGTCTTGGTTATGTTGATGAAAGGGGAAGACATTTATGTGATGAATGTTGGGGATAGCAGAGCAGTTTTAGGCCAAAAAGCTGAACCAGAAACATGTTTCGAAAAGGCATCGAAGGAATTAGAGAGAATTAACAAGAAGGAGAGCAGCAATAATAGTGGCAGTAGTATGATCATCAAGAAGGATGCTTTTGTTAAGACGTTTGACAATGATCTGTTCGATGATCTGCCTAACATTACAGCTATTCAGTTCACCATGGATCACAACACCCACGTCAAAGAGGTATGAAAAAGGAAGGATATGCGTTTATGTGCGCCTTAATTGTTTGCTGGCCTTTGGAGGATCGATACACATACACTGGTCCCTCGACAGACAAATTAATTGTTCTTACTTGGATTTTTTGTGTTTATTTATTTATTTATTTATTTATTTATCATTATTTGGTACAGGAAGTGGAAAGAATTCAGAATGAACACCCTGATGATCCTTGTGCAGTGATGAATGATCGTGTCAAAGGATCTTTGAAGGTCACCCGTGCATTTGGAGCCGGGTTTCTTAAGAAGGTAAAGACCAGACCCGATGCTTTTGGATCCCTTTTTGTTGCCGGGTACGTACGTATCGATTGATGAATTGCTGACCGATTTCTAATTAAGTAAAATAAATGCAGCCAAAGTGGAACGATGCGCTTCTGGAGATGTTCAGAATAGATTATGTTGGAACATCACCATACCTAACATGCTCTCCATCACTTCACCATCATAAACTAGGCCCCAGGGACAAGTTCTTGATCCTGTCTTCCGACGGACTCTATCAATATTTTACCAACGAGGAAGCCGTCTCTCAAGTCGAGACCTTCACTGCCTCTAATCCAGAAGGAGATCCTGCTCAACACCTTGTTGAAGAATTGCTCTTTAGAGCTGCCAAAAAAGCTGGTAACGACTAAAAACTGGTAGTAATAAGTTTCATCATATCACTGCGGCCGCCGCCGCAACCATCCCATATATATATATATATATATATATATATTATTCGCGTCAGGTTCTTCATGTTGGGTGGTGGTTGTTGTCGTCCATGGCTACAATTAAACGACCAAGATCACTAATTGATTCGAGATAATAATTATCTGTATTTGTTTTTATTGTAGGGATGGACTTTCTTGAATTGCTCGATATACCACAAGGGGAACGTCGAAGGTATCACGATGATGTTTCAATTATCGTTATATCATTAGAAGGAGGCATATGGCGTTCATCAATGTAAATATGTATACATTACTACCCGCTAATATATATATATATATATAGCGCCTTTTCCTTATTATAGATTAAGAAGAACGTACAAAGAGAGAAGCTATACTTTTTTTGTTATTATTTTTATTAATTTTTTTCTTCATCAGTTCGATATTTCGTCCCTTCTTTCTTTCCCATGCAATTTCCTCCTAGGGTTAGAGCCCGTGATCGCGAAGATATAATAGTAACGGGGGATCGTAAAGATGTATAAGACTATCTGCTTCTCTGTTTTTTTTTTTTTTTTTTTTTATCCTCGTTTGCTGAAAACCCCAACTAAATTTTGAATTGGAGTACATAATTTTTTTATCTTGTTTTTAAATTAAATAATGCCAATTAACAACTGCCTAATTTACAACAGCGCGCAGTCTGACCAAACTAATCAATGCGGAGTACGCATTTATGATTCACCTGCTGCACGTGGTTTTGTTATTGGTATGAAGTATGCCTTTCCATGACAGGGCCATATTAACATCCAGAAATACATGCAGTCGTCGTCACAGAAGCACGGGGAGGTGCCCCAGGTTAAGTTTTCCTTCCCCAGTAGTATGTTTGGGGAAACCCCGAAAAAGATTATTAGTAGGAAAAGTACGGAGAAGAGTTATTTGTAAATTTAGTTAGTAATTTTAGGATTTTTTTTCACATTTATTTTATTAAATTGATTCTATTTTTTTTAAATGCATATAATAAAGTCTAGGTATAATATATATTTATTATTAACAAAAAAATTCATAAATTTATTAAAATAAATTAAATAAGTGGAATAAGCACACAAACACACACACACACACATGTTTTAAATAACATTTTTGCCTCTCCAACTCCGTCCCCATGCAGCACCGATCGTCTTAGGACTATTTACATATATACAGTTAAAGGTATAAATAAGTCAAGATGGCTCACAAGTTTTTTAGACTCTTATTATAGTTCAGCTCGACTCATTTATTTAACTAAACGAGTCAAATTTAAATATAAAAGTATTCGATTTTAATTTTTTGGCGGTGCAAATGCTGGCTAGTTCAGCTCATTTACTATAAAGATTTGCAAGCTGGTTCAATTTAACTTGTTAAAAGCTAGACTCATTTATAAATAAACCGAGTTCATATCTTATTTCTAGATTTATTTATTAAATAAGTTGAATCGGAGTCTACATTTACTCGACTCAACACGACTCATTTACAATCCTATATAAAATATATATTATGTGAGGGTTTTGAGGGGAGGGGGTGTTCTATTTATAGTTTGATTACGTCTGTAATGTGAAGTGTTTTACGAGAGAAAAAATAAGTAGGATAATGGAAACCCGTTTAAGAATAGAAAATGTATCATCATTAGAAAAGTCGATTGGTTTGTACGTACGCTACCAAATCAACTTGGCCAGATACTGCCCTCCCACCTCCGGTGGCAGTATTGCACTAAATTCAATCCCAGTCGCACCCACGCACTAATATATATATATCCAAGTCCATGAACTAAAATAATACTACTCTTGGTTGGTATATGGTGACATATCACATTTGTAAGTAAAATATGCACAAAGATAAGACTTGCACCCATTATGCAAAAGTTTTTGTACCATTATCAAAATTATGGGTCCGATGTGTTGAATTTTTATTTTATTTTATTTTCTTATTCTTAACTTATCTACAGTCAATTTTGTGTTTATTTGAAAACAAGTTATCAGTTGAAACCGCTCCCGTAATTCTAGCTATAGCTGTCTTTATTCTTTAACGGCCAAACGGGAGCAATGACAGCTAATTTTCTTGGAAAATATGGATATGAACTGAGACCATTGGAGGATGGGTAAAATATAAAAGCAAACAGTGCATCTAACTTAATTAAGATAGACGAAAGCGGAAAAAAAAACATATATGTATGTATATAGTATTGATTTCAAAAAATAATATGTTTGATTCAGGCACCACCGCCAACCATTAGAAATAGCAACGGGTCGAGTCTAAATCAGATTCAGTCAAATTTACATCCGGACCTATTTATATTACCTAGATCTAAATCTGACCCAGATCCGTTAGGTCTCAAAAGTACAGACCTAGATCAAGATCTACCGGATTTAACGAATAAATGGTCCTCAATATATGGGTCATGCTATTTTTTTAAAAAAAATGATGAATACTCTATGTAAATACAAATACGTTTATATTTTACATAGCTTAATATGTATTTTTCATTAAAAACTCCTCCGAGTGAAAAAATAAACATATTAAAATAGTTACTTTAACTTTTTAAATGGTGTTTTAATACTTTTGGAATACAATATTATACATATTGCTTCTAATGTAAATATAAAAAAAAATAAAATTTTAAAAATAAATAAGGATCGGAAATAAGATTACGATAATGATGACAAAAATAATATTAGTATGTACTTATATGTGTATATACACAGACACATATTTATATATATACTAAATGGGTCTGGAAGGCCGGGTCTAAGTCGGGTAAGAGTCTAGAACTACTAGATCTAGATCCAAATATATTTAGGTATATATGGATCCAAACCGGTCAGGTCCAAAAATTATGGATCCAAGCTGGCTAAAAATGAGGTGGGTCTAGTAGGTCTGAATCTATTTCGGAACCCATTATCATTCCTACCAGCCATGTAATACAATGGATGTAAATCGCGGTATGTGACTGATGAGTATAAGAAATACATGTTTACTACTGTAGTGATAATTGATTTCCAACTAGTAACTTTAGTCACCGGCAGTAATTGAACTCTCATACTATAACCGTCCAAATTACTGTATTCATTTTATATCAAAAGACTTGAATATTCTTTTACATTTGAGATATACCTTGGATCGGTTTGATTAAAACCAAAAAATCTATAGAAAAGAACGGAAGCCTTCCGGAAAGAAACCACTCAATAATAATAGCATTGGTGCTTGAGAGACAGGTGGGGTGTGTGGCGTGTGGCCGCATGTATAAAACCGAGAATAGTACGTTGACTGAGAGGGGAGATAAATGTTTAAATATGTAACGAGAACTAGAAGCAGAGAGATGGGCGGATCGATCGATTAAATTACAAGCCAGGGAGAATCATAGCAGTACGTGAGACTTTACTAGCTACGAGCTAGGTCTGGCCTCGATGCCCCCCCCCCCCCTTGAGACTTTACTGCGGGTCGGTAACAGCGTAAAGGTGTTAGGTCAATATATTGAATGAGATTTATTGGGGACTTATTATAAGAGCGCCGGCCCGACGGATGATATGTGTATGTAATGTATTCATTCATGCAATGCAATGCACAGACAGAAACGTCCAGCAGATACGTGCATTCATTTCCGAATTAATAAGCTTCTTAAATAGGTGCTTGTGGTTTAGGTATTCCTAAAATCTCGTGACCTCATAATTAATGTGGAAAAAAAAAAGAGGTAGCTGGCTTGATATCCATAGAGGAGTTAGTATAACGAACGTACGCTGTTTTTCTCGGAAATGCAATGCATGACAGCATCAATCTGAAGTACCCTATTATTGTTAATTAGTGGCCGGATGGATATTACAGAGGACTTTGGGCTGAAGAAGACGAAAGGAGTGTAGGTCAAAAAAAAAAAAGAATATATATATATATATATTAACATTGATACCGTGAGACTTTGGTATCTCTCAGGTTTTGGTCCTGCATGTCCCGTTGGGTATGGGGATTTTATAAGGTTTGAATCATTTTTAGATTTATAACTTTCTCTTATACGTTGTTGTATGGGATTTTCATATTACTTGCTTCCGGTAGATAATTTTATCGTACTTCTATTTGTTGTCTTTGTTTAAATATTGGATTTTAATTCTGAAAATAAACTGACGAGAACAAATCTTCAATGTATAACTTATTTTTAACCTCCATACTAAGCTTATAAAATAAAAATTAGACATTTTATAACCACATGGGAATATTAAAATCGACATTTCCTTGTTATTAAGTTAATATAATATCAACCAACTCTTTTTCTGTAATAACATATTTTTTTTTATAAAAAAAATAATGGGCAAACAACCACTTCCTAACTCTAGATTTTTTTGAAAAATCTGGGGATGTGCTGAATTCATATTTGGAGTAATATGGCTCTTCTTTGGTAAACGGTAAAGCTTTTGATTAGTTTTTGATTAATTGGTTTTCATTCTTTATATATGGTTTCGGATTATTTTCGGTTCCATTGTTTCATACGTCCTTGATTACAAATATATATATATATAATGGCATATTCAACATTAGAAGGAGGCGCCTCACATATATTCACTTAAAAGTACATACCCAAGGACAAGTAACCCTATTAAACGACGTTCTTAATTAGAAATCCATACACGAAACACAATCATTAATACAAATTTAACCCCTTAATTTCAATATTGGTTATGCCAAATAATATGAGATGTTGAGATTAACTTTACAATGCGAGTATTATGGGTGGGGAAGGACATAGATGGAGAATAAAAACCTTGTGATTTCATCCACGGAATGCAATCAACTACCCACACCTAATTGACCGTTCAATTATCCATATCCATACGGACAAGCATCACAAAATGAGGTGAGGTATCAACAACCAAACTAGTACTATTGCAATATATCTTGTATATCCACATATTGCTACGACCTTTATTTTACTATCTTTAGTCATTTTTGGGGAAATAATCATCCAGAATGTAACGAAACAATGTATCTTAAAAGTTAACATACAATTTTTTTATTTATTTAAAAATATTTTATATTGCAATAAAAAGATATATGTGGTTTTAATTTATTTTTATTTTAAAATATGGTTATAATTCATAAATATTCTACTTATTGACTAGAAACTTACAGCAACAATAAATAAATAAAATGAAAGGCTAAAAACGCATAGACGAGGCAAAGAATAATAGAACATTACACATTATATTAGTTTTTAGCTCTATTATTCAATTAAGGTTTCTAACTTATTTGTGTTTCTTTTAGAAAATTTTATATAAAAAAAAAACTATTACACTCTTCGATTCACTTTCCTCCTCATATTTCTTCTTCTTCTTCTTCTTCTTCTTCTTCTTCTTCTTCTTCTTCTTCTTCTTCTTCTTCTTCTTCATATTTATGCATTCATTCTAAGACATTACTTTCCATGGACAATCATTCTCATCAATTAAAGATATCATAACCGAAAATTTCTACCGTATGCACCATGAATATTGTATCATGCTGACATCATCATGATGTCATAAAATAATGATGAATCATAAAATATATATACAGTTAAGTTTATAAATTAATTTCTAAAATTGTATTGATAAAGTGTATTTTCTTTTTCCTTCAAATTGTTTCATTCCAAACCATCAACCAAACCACAAAAATATAATTTGGTTCGATTTGATTCAAACCACATAAATATCCCTACATGCAAAACGTGTGAAAATTAATAGTGAAATCAAAGCAACAAATAAAAAAGGATGAACTATGATGTACAAAACGTGTAACTTAGAAAAGATTTAAGTATCTGACTACAAAAGAACTAAAGAATGTTTAAATGCTAAAAAATGAAGAACGAGGAAAGTACTGCGATATAGCAACAAATAAAGAAACTAAGCATTGTGGTTTGTTCTTTGTTTATAGATAGTGCTACTAGCATGGGATGAAGTTGGTTCTAGCTATTCCACCTACTTGTGTAAATATTTCACTTCAAAATAAGCCATAATGAAAAATATATTTTTAATGAATCATACATCATTAATAATTCTAGTACTTTATGAATGGCATATGACATATTTAATCCTGGTAATCTAGAGACAGTGAAGTGACCAAATTCAAATATCCAATATATAGAATTACTACCTCCTTCTAATGAATAAATTTGAAAGTTAAAGAAAAGAAAATTTCAAGATGTACAAAGAATATCAGCCTGTTATTCGCTACAAAGCCTAAACAACTCACCGGTGGAAATATGTAGGAAATAACATTCTAAAGAAAGTGATGTTAGATAAAGGTAGAACTTACATGAGCTATAGAAACATAAGTGTCTATATAAATTTCAAAATAATATTACTATTTTAAGCTCTTTCTAATAACACCTATTGTTTCACCCCAATTGTTTATAAACTACAAGTTATAAAACATGAAGTTAATTATGATGTCATCTAGAAAAATAAAAGTAAAAATATATAATAATATTCATAAGATTTTTCTCGATAAAACAATGATGAATCACAACATAATAGTAATGAAACATGAAAGTAATTATGGTGAAACATGACAAGATAATTTTTTCAAAAAAAATCATAACTAACATAAGTGAAAAATAACAGTAACTATGATGAAACATAAAGGCAACTATGATGAAGCATAGTCTTAGCAATAGTGAAACAAAAGCATGGCAATGGTTGTATAATGGTGGATATTAGTTCAACAATGGTAAACTATAAGAAAAATAATGGTGAAAGTGTAGTGCAAGTATGAAAAAACATTAGTAGTAATAATGTTGAAACAACGACGCAATAGTGGTGAAATATGAGGCAACAATGGTGAAATATGAAGACAACTATAATGAAATATTGAGGTAATGGTGATGAAATACAACCATAACAAAGGTTGTATAATGGTGAATATCAATTCAATAGCAGTGAAATATGAGAAAAATGATGATAAAATGTTAGTGCAATAATGGTAAAACATTAATAGTAATAATAATGAAACATGGACGCAATGATGATGAAATATGAAAACAGTTATTATAAAACTTAGAGGTAACAATGGTAAAACACTAACATAATGGTGGTTGTATAATGACAAATACCATTTCAACAATATGAAAAGATGAGAAAAATAATGGTGAAAGTTTAGTGAATAATGGTTAAATGTTACTAATAATAGTTGTGAAAGATTGGTTCAATAGTGAAAAACTAATTTCACAATGAGGCAACATTTAATACCCCAAAATTTATCTAATCTTAATCCTTAATAATTAATAGCTTAACTAAATCATAATCTTTATTTTAGGTAATTTATATTTTAACCTAACCTTAAGCACAGATGATCAATATCTTATTCTTACCTAATTTTTTTAATCATAATTTTGAAACCTAATCCTAACATTAATTCCACACTTTTCTAATTTTCCCTTTTTTATTTTTTTCTATTACCTGATTTTACTCATTCTTTTTCTACCTTGCGTGTTCTTTTTCTTTGCCCCACAACTCACCAAAGTATGACTTTACCTCCCCCTCCCTTAATCCATGAAATATGTCTCATTGAAGTTTTTGCCAAACCTTCCCCGATCGTGTACACCATGCTCCCTGCCTTCCTTCTTTGTCGTTCCTCACCATACACACCGTATATATATATACCCCTCCAAATCTCTCTCTGCCCCATGTATTACCTCAACTAAATCACTTCCTCCCTCCATTTCAGTTGAGCATTACTGTAACACCTCCAAAATTTACTACTAAAAAATTTTATTTTAAGTGTAAGAACATCCAAACATAAGAGGGGTGATACCGCCATAATCGGTTTAAGTATAGGCCCAAACCATCCTTATAACAACTACAAGGTAGCATAAAATAGTACGTAAAACATGATAAGGGTAGAAAAATAACAATCCATATCATAAATAAGAGTTAGGTGTGTGTTCCCAAAAGAGTATTGAAATACATAAGCAAATGTTCAAATGAAAACATTAATGAGAAGAAAACTGATAAAAACAACAACTGAATGTCACACTCTTAGGTCCCTAGCCTCGGACACAATAGCATCACTCTACCTTCATCATATAATCATATGTAGTAAAGTCATCTAGCAAGTCCTCATTCACCTGCATAGGCTCAAAAGGGGTCTCTACTCGTAGGAATAAGTAGCACCTATAATAAAGGTGATCAATACGCTACGTACTGAGTAAGGTAACAATATAGTCAAGAAGGTCGTAGATATCAATAACACCACAATAAGGAATGACATGCACATAAGTAGATCATACCAACTCATTCATTATTATCTAAACTCAAGGTGTTGGTGCAATAAATAATCAACTCATGTATTAGCTGGTTGTTTTGATTTGAGTCGTTGTAACCGTTGATGTACATATTTCCAATTTTGGTATGAAAAAACATTTAATTACCAAAAAAATATCAACTCATGATTTTATCCTCGTTGGGTTCAAGGACCCCCACTATTTTCGACCAGTGGAATGGTAAATAAGTACAAATTCCAACACAAGATGCTCCTAACCACTATTCTCACCGGTATATTGGTAATCAAGGTACAACCCCAGGACAGAACACTCTTGGCCACTATTATCATCGGTGGATCTATAATCAAGGTACAACTGGTCCTAACCCATGTGGTATTTCGTTATAAGTAATTAGTGTCTTACCAAGGGTTATTCTTATCCAATAATTCAATTTACTTAAGTTTAGGACTCCACTATTCTCACCGGTGGAACAATATGGGGTATAACTTCTAGGGTAAGATGCTCCTGACTACTATTCTCATCAATGGATTGGGAGGTACAATTGGGCTTGACTCAAGGGGTCTTCCTATTTAAGTGATTAGTGTATTATTCGTATTTTATTTCTTCTAGATTCAACACATAAACATGCACACCTACCCTATGCATGGAACCTTCCCTACTACCACCCCAGGACAACCCTATTTCCTTGGAAACCCTAATTTCACAACTCCGGTACATCTTCACCTCCAGTGTCCCTTTTGAATCCCCAAAATATACAACAAATCCTAACATGTCATTGGAAGCCCCTAGTCAAGGGTCATTGTATGGTACCTCCGTTTATCACATATGATAGTAACTAACCTTTAGGGTTACTTCTCAAAACCCTAATTTTTCCTAGTTGGCCTAGCCCCTCCTCTGCTAATTTTATAGCCCTAAATTTTCATACCCATGCATATAATACTATGGTTAACCATCATCTCAAATATAGTATCCTAGCTCTCCCATTTTGTACATGTGATAATATCCTTCTTATTTAACCCCCTTCAAAGCCCTAATTCCTCATTGTGGTTATAACTACTTCCCTCTATCCCTCATGGATATTAAATTTGGTACACATTCCTAAAATTACATGGTTAACATCATATTCCAAGATTATAGTCCAAATCCCCCATTTTGTGTATGAGATAATAGCCTACCTCTAGAGTTTCGTGCCTTAGCATCCCAAAACCCTAGTTTCACTTTTTGGTCATATCTCTTCCCCTGGTGCTCAAAGGATTTCCCAAATTCGCATGGCTACCCAAAAGGAAGAATTAGGGGGAAGGGTGGCTCTACAAGCGTGGGTAGGCGTAGGCATGGAAGAGAGGTGGCATGGGAGGGTAGTTGGGCGTCGATAGTGGTGGCGGGAATGGACGGAGAGGTGAGAAAAAATAGGGGAGGAAGACATGTGGAGAGGAAAGGAAATGGGGAGATAGAGGGGGTATTTATAGGCAGGGAAGAGCTGAGAAAGTAGGGAAGACGAGGCTCGACATGCATAGTTGTAGGGAGGGGAGGAGGTGGTTGTAGGCGACATGGCAGGGCAGGATTGCAAGGGAGCAGGTGTGCAATGTAGGGGGTGTGGGAGAGCATGCCAATGTGCATGGCACTACATGGTTGAGAAGGGAAAAGTGGGGAGGAAGGGCGGCATGCGATGGTACAAGTGTAGAGGCAAAAATGGAAAGGGGTGGTGACGTGAAGGGGATAGGTGTGAGGAAGAAGAAAGGGAGAATAAAGGAAAGAATAAAAGATTAATAGTAAAGAAAAATAAAAAGGGGGAACGGGCTTGGCTGCCAGGGAAAAGGAAGGGGAAAAAAAGAGGAAGGGGCCTGAGCTACCCGGGGGAGAAAGGAAAGAAGAAGAAAAATTGGGTAGGGGGAAACAGAGCAGCCCAGGGGAGAAGAAGAAGAAGAAGAGTAAAAAAAAATAATAGAAGAAATAGAAGGAAAATGAAGAAGAAAGAAAAGAAAAAAAAAAGGAAAGAGAAAATTTGTGGGATTTAGGCTAGATTTTATAGAAAAATTTAGGCTTAATACTAATAAAAAAATGAATTGCTTATAACTATTTTAGGCTCATTAAATAAAATAAAAATCTCGCAATTAGGTTAAATTAATTTGTTGATAGTTATATTCTTTTCGATTTTAAATTTTTAGGTATTACATCACTACCCCTTTAAAGAAAGATTTTGTCCCTAAAGTCACAAGTCAAGGCTTCAAAGAAGAGAAGGGAATTAGGAGTAAAGGTGACTCCGGTGGTTAACCCTAATGGTGAGGACATTATGCTACTACAAGCTACCCCTTAAAGGAAATCACTCCTAAAATCTAACTCACTTGAAATGAAGAGTTCAAGATACACCTAGCCCATGTCCTTCTCTGATTCTCAGGTGGCTTCTTTTACTCCATGGTGTCTCCAAAGAACCTTTACAAGCAAAACTGAGCTTGTTCAGCTTTGTCATACCTTGTTATCAAGAATTTGCAAGGGTCTCTCCTCATAGGTTAGAGAGTCGTCGAGCTCGACCACATCAAGCCATATCACATGGGAAGGATCTACAACATACTTCCGCAGCTATAAAATATGGAAGACATTATGGAATCATGCTAGCTCTGGTGGGAGCACTAATTGGTAAGCAACTGCACCAACTTTGTCCAGAATCTCATAGGGGCCAATATACCTCTAGTTCAACTTACCCTTCCTGCCAAACCTCTGAACTCCCTTAGTGGGGAAAACCCTCAACAGCACCTTGTCTTCTGGCTCAAAACCTTCACTACAATGTCTCTAATCAGTGTAACTCTTCTGATAACTCTGAGCTGCTCTCATTCTACCTTGGATCAATCTGACTTGTTGAGTCAACTCTCCAATCATCTCAGGCCCTAACACAATAGTCTTGCTGATGTCATTCCAACATACGGGTGTTTTCCAATTGTGTCCATATAGTGCCTTAAAAGAGTGGCATCCCTATACTAGCATGGTAGCTATTATGGTACGAAAACTCAAATAAATGCTTACAGTCCTCTTAAAAACCTTGAAAATCCATAACGCAAGCCCGTAACATGTCCTTAAGTGTCGGGATGGTCCTCTCGGTTTGCCCATCAGTAGCTGGGTGAAAGGCAATACTCATTTTCAGCTTTGTTCACAAAACCTCCTGCAACTTCCCCCATAAGTGTGATAGAAACCTCGAGTTCCTGTCAGAGACGATATATGTAGGTATACCATGCCTACTAACCACTAACTTCATAAAAGTGTTGGCTAATTGGTCCATACTCCAGGTTAATTTCATCAGTACAAAAACTACTGACTTAGTTAGTTTGTCCACAATGACTCATATGGTGTCACACCCGTTACGAGCTCTTGGTAATCCACTCTTGAAATCCATGAAGATGGATTCCTATTTCCATCCTAGAACCTCCAGAATCTAGACTAACCCTACGGATTTGTGGTGCTCAAACTTGACCTTCTAACAGGTTAGGCATTGTAACACGAACTCTACTACTCCTCACTTCATGCAGGGCCACCAGTAGATTCGCTTAAGGTCCTTATACAACATTTTCCCTCCTGGGTGGATGGAGTAGGGGGTACAATGTCCTTCTTCCAAAATTTGGAACTTTAGATCAATGCAACGCTCCGATACACACCAATGTCCCTTGTAGTGAATGCTACCATCCTCGTGTATCTGAAATCCTTCTACCTGACCCTCCTGTACCTTTTGTCGTATCCTTCCAAGCTTAATATCCCAGGCTTCTCGTCTCATATCTCGTCAAACATTTTCAAAGAAATTAAATCAACTCATGTGAACCTCGAGATAACCCTATTAAATTAGCTTCGCTCCTATTTCACCAAATTCCTCCAGTAATCGATTAGCCACCACTTGAGAATTCACAAAGTGAGATATCTGCAACTGTGTTGGCCTTACCCTCGTGGTAGGTCAACTCGATGTTGTAGTCCTTTACTATCTCTAGCCATCTCATCTGCCTCATATTCAACTCTTTCTGAGTGAATATATATTTGAGACTCTTGTGGTCGATGAATAATTTGCATATTATCCCATACAGGTACTGCCTCCAAATCTCCAGTGCAAAAATAACCATGGCCAATTCCACATCATGACTCGGGTAGTTCTATTAATGTCGCTTCAGCTGGCGGGAATTGTAGGCGACCACCCTACCATTATGCATCAATATACACCCCAACCCATGCTTGGATGCATCGCTATAGACCTCAAAACCATGTAATCCTGTTAGCAATGTCAGAATCAGTTTTGTAGTCAAGCGCTTCTTTAATTCTTGTAATGGCCCCTCACAAGTATCATCCCATTGAATCTAGTGGTCTTATTTAATAGGTTTGTCAAAGGGCATGCAATCCTTGAGACATTTTGAATGAAGCATCGGTAATACCCAGCCAGACCTAGGAAGTTACAAACCTCTGATACGTTCATTGGTGCCTTCTATTCTGTGGCTGCTACAATCTTCATCGGATCCACAACGACTTCTCTTGATGACACTACATGTCTCAAAATGGAAACCTTGGGAAGCCATGATCCAAACTTGGAGAGTTTAGCATAGAGGCAATGCTCCCAAAGGAGGGACAAGATAGTGTGAAGGTGTTGCTCATGCTCCTCCTTACCTCGATAATACACCAAGATATCATCAATGAATACCACTACAAAATGATGGAGGAATGGCCTAAAAATCCTCATCATTAGATCCATAAAGATGGCAGGCACATTGGTGGTCCCAAAGGGCATCACCCTAAACTCATAATGCCCATACTATGTGTAAGCAATGCAATACTGGTGGTAGCGTGACCTCAAGTCGATCTTTGAGAAGATAGGAGTGCCATGAAGCTGGTCAAAAAGGTTGTTGATTCTTGGAAGCGGATATCGATTCTTAACTATCAACTAATTTAGCCCCGATAGTCAATGCATAGACGGAGGCTCCCATCCTTCTTCTTTTCGAACAGAACTAGTACTCACTATGAAGACACATGTGGACGGATGTACTCGTGAACCAATAACTCCTCCAATTGAGGCTTTAGTCCCTTTAATTCTATCAAGGTCATCCTGTAAGGGGCCCTTAACATAGTTTCAGCCCCTGGGGCACTAGGTCAATAGTGAAATCAATCTCGTGCACTAGCGGCATACTTGGGATCTCCTCTAGGAACACATCAAAAAAGTCTCGAACCACTAGAATGCCCCTTAGGGCCGCCAAATCCATATTCAGCTCCTAGACACTACATAGATACATAAGAAACCTTAGTACCCCTAGGGCCTCATAACACCAAGTGATCCTGTACATAGTCTATCACTATACGATATCTCCATAACATATCCATCCCCAATATGAAATCAAAATCCTATATGTCTATCTCGACCAAATCTACTAGGAAGTATATTCCGCCTATCACTAAGGTCACCTCCGAGGTGAGCCTAGTGTAATTAAGTCTATCCTCCAAGGGCAACATCACAGATATGGCTACACTAGCATATAGTGATAGGGCAGCTCTAGCAACAAAAGTAGTAGACACGAACGACAAAGAAGCACCTGAATCAAATAGTACATGTTGTAGTAGAGAAAGGTGATGAATATAATGTGAACACATCCAGCTCTCTATCAGCCTCTATCTGGCTGATGACGTTCAGATGCCCACCCGACTGATCTCCCTAATAACCTCATAGGTATCCTCCGGTAGCTTGGGCTTGTCCTCCCCTCCGAGGAGAAGGGGGCACCCATGTGGCCTCTCCTTAGTCTCTCTGCTCTGTGTACCGGTTGGGGCAGAAGCCCTCCACTGAAATTACTAAGGCAGTGTCTGGTAGGCTTGATGCTGGTAGGCATGCCCTATCTGCAAGAACTAACCTCCCAAATCCTAGTGAAAGTTTATCTGGTACTGACACTCAAAAGGTTAGCGGCCTAGCCTACTACACCCCAAACCTTTATTTTAGGATTAAAGAATAAAATAAGAAATTATTGAATAAGATTTAATTATATGTACTCTTTTTAATAAAATAATAATAATAATAATGGCAATAAAAAAGAAAAAATGATGTAGGAACATAGTTAGTGGAGACTAATTTAATTAACTAACCTAAGATAAATTATAAATAAATTATGATAATTTTTAAATTAATAAATAATAATAATAATAATAATAATAATAATAATATTATTATTATTATTATTATTATTATTATTATTATCCCAAAAATCCAAAATACCCTACCACCCCATTTTCCTTTTTTTTTCTCCTTTTCTTTCCTCTTTTTCTTTCTTTATAGTCTTCCTTTCTTCCTTTCTTTTTTTTCTTCATTTCCTTCTCCTTCGGATGGCTGGGCTATGCCTAGCGGGGCCCAACCTTTCTCTCCCTCTCCCTCTCTTCTTTCCTTTATCTCTTCCCTTTGCCCAATCTTTCTTTTATTTTTCATTCCCCCGACCAGCCTAACCTACTCTTGCACGACCCCCCTATTTTCCCTTTCTCTCCTTCTCTTTTTTCTTTCTTTCCTTTTATGCCACTGTCTTCTTCCTCCAACCTATGCACTACTACAATTTGTAGCCTCCCCCTCCTCTCTCTCTCTCCTCCTTTCCTCTTTCAACCCTGTAGAGCATACAACAGGGACATCCCCTACATGTTATCCCTCCTCCTATGAGCTCCCTCTCCCCTCCATTACTCCCCTTCCCTTGCAAACCTACCCCTACCATGTCTTCCCTATGCAGCTGTACCGGCCTACACGTCTTCCAATAGCCACCAACCCCCTCCTTCTCTTCTTCATCTCCGTATCCAATTCCTCCCTCCCCTGCACCTATAAAAACTCCTCCCCACTCCCTTCTTCCCTCTCCTTTCTGCCCAATCCACCTCCCAGCCTCCCTTATTCTTGCCGCTCAAACAGATGTTGCCACCTTCGCCACAAGGCCACGCCGCCATCACCACTCCCTCCCATCCTCTTCCCTACATCACCCTGCACCCATTGAGCCTCTCCACTTTCCTTCCTTTCCCTTCCTCTTCTCTCCCCACCTGTGTAAAGTGGGCAACTCGAGCTACCCTTTTTCACCTTGCGTCACCACTAGTGTCGCCCTAAGCTGCCCCCACCATCGGTCTCACCACCCTCCCTACCTCCCTTCCTCCCTTCTTGCACAGAAAGACCCCCTACCACACCCAAACCTCCACCTCTCCCTTTTTCCCCTCTCCCCTCTTCCCTTTCTTCCTATCTTCCTCTCAAGCGCCACAGCTACCAGCACCGTGCCACTGCCACGAGGCCGCCACCACCACCACAGAACCCCTGAACTAGGAAGCTCTGCCACCCAAGAAACCCTACCTTCCCTCTCTTTTTCTAACCTTAAAAACCCCTCCTTTACATCTCCACCACCATCATCGCCGCCACCCTCACCTGTTGTCCTTTATGAGTACACCTTTCTCCCCTTACTTGTTTAGTGTATTTTATTTTAATAACTTATTATTGTTAGCATTATTATTATTAGTATTATTATTTTGGTTAAGGAAATAAGAAAAAAGGAAAAAGAGGTAGGAAGAAAGTGAAATGACCTAGGTGATACTCTCATTATAGGTATTAAACAAACATTTTTCCGTGAGGAGGTATAGGATTCTTGCTTCAAGCTAAGAGTCCAACTAGGTAAGGATATAGTTAAGATTCAGGTTGTGTTATGAGTCTTATGTGTAATGGGTGTATTGGTATGTTATGTGTAAATATATATGTATGTGAACTAAGTATGTGTGTTATGCATCTTGGCTTGCAAGAATATAAGGTATGGTGAGCATGATTTTCATTATTTGTTGTATGTGTGGTTAGAACTTACTATGGATGGACATGTTCTTATGTATGGTTGATATATATATATATATATATATATATTCCTAGATGCCTTAGGTGGGACTTGAGTGGCTATAGGAGATTAAAGAAAATAAAGATGGTGGAGTGAGTGAGGTGATATGTGGAGAATTTCCTAGGTGTCTCATGAAATATGATAGAGAAAATAAAAGGAGATATAATAATATGAGGGGTTAGGGTAAAAACTTGCATGGGAAGTGTGAGCCTTGCAGGGGGTGTGTTTTGCATGGGGGAAATATTTACATGGGGAAGTTTTATTTGGGGGTTAAACATGGGGAGAAAAGTGTGTTTTGGGTGGTTAGTGTACTTGGGGGAGATTTAGTACGTGGATTGATGAGAAGGTGTATGGGGGCATAAACTAGGGTTTCGGGGGAAATACCCTAATAATAGGGGTGTTGTGGGGAAAGGTTGAGGAGATTGGTTGAACATCAGAGTTGTGATGAGGGATGTACCACATGGAGGATGTGGGTCAAGCCAAATGGATGGTAAAGTTGTGTAAGAGAAGGGGGTATGAAAGAAAAGGGGAAAATATTAGGGCTTTCGGGGATGTCCAACTAAGATGTCATTATCACATGTGGGAATTAAGGAGTTGGGCTGTGAGGTTGGATTTGGGGTGAGTATGGTGATGGTACTTAAATTAAGAGAGATGCGGGCTAAGTAAGGAGAGGAGAGGCAAGGGTCACATAGGCCATATTAGGGTTTCAAGGGGAAACCCTAGTGGGAGATGATGAGCATAGGTGGAGAAAAAGGAGAGTGGGCCTTGACCCATGTATATTAGGTTTCTAAGTTCGTTATGAGGTTGATGGAAAAATGTTTGGGGGTCCCTGGAGTCTTTGAGGATGTAGATGTTCTAGGTTAAGGGATAGAGTTTTTAGGAAGTCTGGGTTGGTAGAGTGGTAATAAGTCAGGGGTGTCCATTAGGATGTGCATGTCTAGATAGGTGTTACTTGGTAAATAAGACATGAATAAAATAACAATCATAGTAGAAGATCATTAAGTCAGCCCAGTTGTAGGATGATTATCGGTCCACTGGGTATAATAGTGGCTAAGTGTGTCTTGCCCTAGAGATATACATAGGGTTGTTCACGGTTCAAATATCTGATATTTCGAATATTTGATTATCGGATATCCAAAATTTCAGGTATCTAAAAATGATATTTGACATTTGATTTGAAACTTCGGATATCCAGAAGATTGGATATTTGAATTGTTGGATCGGATATCAAATATAACCGATATTATCTTAATACAATTTCAAATATAAAAAAACTACCAAATCACAAATATATTTGATATTATCCGATTTTTTGAGTGAATGCTGAGCAAATATCCGATTCGCTCAGCAAATATCCGACTTACTCAACAAATATCCGATGTTAAAACTAAAATAAGAAAGGAGTGGGTGGAGTCTATCAGCATGCAGAGTATTTTTATTTTATTTTTTATAAATATCTAAAAAGGGATTGTAATAAAAATATAATTTTAATTAAATTAAATTTTGTCTCAAATAATAAATAAAGTAAGTAAAAATTATACATACACACATCTAAATTTATTTATATTCAATTATATATAAAATAAAAAATTATAAAAAAATGTATAAATATTTTTCTTCGGATCGGATATTATTTGTATTTTTCGAATCGGATATTTGGTTTGTTTGACTTTTCATTGACTAGATCCGATATTTGATTTGAAAAAAAAATCGGATCTGTTATTTGCTTTTTTGGATCGGATCGCTTCGGATATCGAATCAAATAAGCAGATATCGGATAACATGAACAACCCTAGATATACATGTCTACTAGTCCACCGGTTATAATAGTGGTCAGGTGTGTTTTGCCCTGGAATATTTAATCCTAGTCCACCAGTTATAATAGTAAGGCTTCCGAGCTCAATAAGTTAAACCCTTGGATAGTAATAATCTATGGAAAAAACACCAATCACTTACAGTGGAAAACCACCTGGGTCGGGACTAGATCTAGGATATTTACTGGTCCATTGGTTATAATAGTGAGGAGGCGCGTTCTCCCTTGGATTAGTTATTCCCGGTCCAACCATCATAATAGTGGGGTCCCCGTACTCACGTGGATATAATTCAAGCGATGTATAAAGATGGTACTAATGGCCTAAACTCCAATAGTGATAAACGATCTAATAAAACCTATTGCATGTAGGACATTGTATTTTTTGTTGTTGTGCCTTGCCTTGACTATACTATATTGTTACTTTACTTAATATGTAGCATACTGATCACCCTTATCATGGGTGCTACTCATTCCCATGAGTAGTGGCCCCTCCTGAGTTTGTGCAGGTAGGCGATGAGGCCCTAGAGGACTTTACTGCTTATAATGAGCTGGTCGAGGTAGACTGATGTCTTGATGTCTCGGGGTTGGGGCCAGAGAGCATGTACACCGGACTACTTTCCATTTATATTTCATGTTTTTATCCCCCGTAGTGGGATCCTACTTCGTATTTCGTTTCTTTATTGTACTGACTTTAACTCTTACGTATTTTAACTTTTATGTAATTCAATGTTAGACTCTTTCCTGTTTTAATCGGTTTTTATTACAAACCTGTATTATCTTTTAGCCTTGTAATTAGTATGAGGTTGGCCAGACTTATACTAATCACGATGATAGCACCCTCTTTTTGGTGTGTGATTTTCCTTAAGCAAACAAAAAAATTAACTACGATTTTAGGGGTGTTACACCTGTCACAGATTCTGTAGTGCATAAGTCTTCCCCCACAATTATGTCCCTAATGGTTCCTTCCACACCGTCAGTAGGCAAAACCCCTCGGTGGCTCCTGGTTTTTCACGGGACCCCCTGCTAAAATCTTAAAAGGTTTCCCCCTCTAGGTTGGGTCCTACCTCTAGAATCTTGTGTCTCTAGCCTTCTCTTTCCTAGAATAAATGCTTGTTCCTAAACCATGGTGGTTATGTTACACTCCCTCTCATACAAGGTGGGAAATTTAGAGAAAGCTACTGCACTCATCATCCAGCGGATACTGAAATGGAGCCCTTACTTGAACTAATAGACCACTATTAGCTTGATAGCCGTTATACCAAGTGTGAAACCCAGATGCTTAGTGAATCAGGCATCGTATTACCTCACCGTTATGCCTCCCTAGGTGAGCTGTGAGAATTCCTTAAGGTTTTCCCTCTTGAGGCTCTTTGGATAGAACTTAGCACGGATTGCTGTCTTAAAATCCTCCTAGGATATCTATGGCTCGTCCTCGGGACGAAAACCTACCCACTAAGCGTCGGCGACTCCTAGGAGGAACAACATCGTGATGCTCGAATTCTTATCAGATGGGTAATCGACAGTCTCAAAAGTGCAATCCATATCCTGTATTTACCCCTCTAGAAAAATAGGGCCCTCCTCAGCGGCATACAGTGGAGGGTGGTATTTAGTGACTCTCCGAAGAGAGTCCTCCCCGATGTCCTCCTGAGGAAGATGTGGAGGTGGGGGTGGAAAATAAAGATGGGTATGGCATTGCACAAACTCCATGAAGGCCTCAAAGGCCTCCTCTAGATACCCTACTCATTTGTTCATTTCATGATCAGTTGGCTATAAAACAAAAGGCATGTTAGGTTAAACCTTCTCATTTACTAACACTTATCATACATTTCACAATTAGATGCCACCTAGGTTATCTGTCTTCATTTCCCTTGCAAGTAGATCTGGGTTTTTGCAAAATTAAGGTTTTTAAAATACGAAAAACCATTAAAAACTTGGAGGAAAAATCATTTGAAACTAAGTTTTCTAAAATAAAGCACAGTTGTCAAAACCCAATCTCTGATACCTACTTATAACACCCCCAAAATTCACTACTAAAAATTTTATTTTTAAGTGTAAGAACATCCAAGCATACGAGGGGTGCTACTGGCGTAATCGGTATAATTCAGGCCCCAAACTATCTTTATACCAATTACAAGGCAGAATAAAGGGTAACAGAATAACAATTCATATCATAATAAGATTTAAGTGTGCATTCCCGAAAGGAGTACCGAAATGCATAATCAAATGTTCAACTGAAAACATTAATGAGAAGACAACTAGTAAAAATAGCAACTGGATGTCGCACTCTCAGGTCCCCATCCCTAGATACAATAGAATCACTCCATCCCGATCATAGCATCGTATATATAGGTGGCAATTAGGTCGGGCGGGTCTGGTTTGGGTCGGGTTATAGTAGGTTGAGTCATTCTCGGGTCGGGTTGTTTGTGATCCATTCTCATTCGTGGGTCGGTTGTGGGTCGTGTTGGATCATTTTGGATTTAGACCATTTCGGATCACCTTATTGTTTGAGGTCAAGCCGGGTTCAAGTTCAAGTTATTTTGGGTCCAGGTTGTATCGGGTTAATTTATTGGGTTGGGTTTAGGTTCAGGTCGTTTTTTGTCCGGATTTGGATTATTTCAGGTTAGCTTGTCGGGTCAAGTGGGATCTATAGATGTAAATGGGGCAGACTTTATTCAAAACACGGTGGGTTTTATCCGTCGGATACGTAAACGGATATGGATAAATGGATATAGATGATGGAAAAAATACCTATCAAATACGAGTATGGGTTATCCATATCTGTACCCATACCCATACCTGTATCCATATCGATACCTGTTTACCCAATATATAGTTACATTTTTACCCTTAATTTTAAAATAAATATAGTATAAATTATGGTTAAAATTGTCATTTGTCTTAACTCTAAATGGATTTATCCTCTAGAAAACATCCGTTATTGGGTAAACGGATTATTCGTTGGGTAATAGATATCCAAAAAATACGGATATGGATGTGTACATGGATACCCATTCCAGTATTGGTATGAATTTGAGTACGGGTACAGATATAGATACGGGTATGGACATCCCTCCCCATTTATATCCTTACAAGATCGGGACTGGGTCGAGAAATCTCCTATTCTGGTGATTTTATGTTTGAGTTAATTTGACGGGTCAAGTTTACATTAATTTGAAAATTGAGATCTTTAAGGTTTTGACGCATCGGGTTAGGTTCGAGCCGAGCTAGTCCTAGATCAGATCACTTTATATTTTGGTCGAATCAAACATTGACCACCAAAATTAATCTAAATCATTAACCTCGTAAGCAATTATTAATTTCAACTTCATGTAAGCATGTGATTAATAATGTGTTATTAATTGCTATTTATTTATTATTATAGCTTTATAATGTTGTATTTTTATGCAAAAAATCAGTAAAATTAGAATATCATTGGTGAATAAGTAAGTTCACAATAAAATTAAGAAAAATAAATAAAATTTAAATAATAATATTTTTTAAAAGCTTTAAATAAATAATAACACATGTATTTTTTTATTATCATAATTGATTAATATTGAATTCGGTTTTATCGAGTCGAGTCAGGTTAGGTTGGGTTGATAGTAGGTGAGATTGATGGTGGATCGGGTTGATGTTAGGTTATGGGTTGGAGTCGAGTCAGGTCAGGTTTCTTATTTTCTAGTCGGGTTTGGGTCCAGCCGAGTTGATGAATTTATCGGTTCATACTGGGTTTTGTGCGGTGTGGGTCCGGTCAACTTTTGCCAACTCTAATCATATGCAGCAAAGTCGTCTAGTGAGTCATCATTCACCTACACAGGCTCAAAAGGGGTCTCTGCTTGTAGGAAGGAGCAGCACCCATAATAGGGGTGATCAGTACACTACGTACTAAGTAAGGTAACAATACAATCAAGAAGGTCGTAGATATCAATAACACCACAATAAGGAATGATATGTGCATAAGTAGATAATACCGGCTCATTCATTATTATCTGAACTCAAGGTGTTAGTGCAATAAATAATCAACTCATGATTTTATCCACATTGGGTTTAGGGAACCCACTACTCTCAACTAGTCGAATGATAAATAAGTACAACTTCCAGGACAAGATGCTTCTAACCATTATTCTTACAGGTGGATTGGTAATCAAGGTACAATCCTAGGACAGAACTCTCCAGACCACTATTCTTACCGATGGATCGATAATCAAGGTACAACCAGTCCTGACCCATGTGGCATTCTATTGTAACGAATTAGTGTCTTACCAAGGGTTATTGTCATCCAATAATTCAATTTACTTGATTTTGGGACCACACCATTCTCACCGGTGGAATGGTATAGGGTATAACTTCTAGGACAAGATGTTTCTTACCACTATTTTCATCAATGGATCAGCAGGTACAACTGCATCCGATTCAAGTGATCTTTCACTTTAATTTATTAGTGTATTATTCATGTTTTATTTCTTTCAGATTTAACACACAGACATGCACAACTACCCCATGCATGGCACCTTCCCTATTACTACCCCGATACAACCATATTCCCTTAGAAACCCTAACTACACAACTCTAGCATATCCTCACCTCCTCTAATGTACCTTTTGAGTCCCAAAACTATCCAACAAATCCTAACATGACATTGGAAGCCCCTAGTCGAGGGTCATGGCCTGTTACCCCCGTTTCTCACATATAAGGCTCCGTTTGGATTGGGGTGGAAGAAGGTTAATGGAGGTGAATGAATTGATTCACCCCATTTGGATATCAGGTTAATAATTTTACCTGGGTGAATCGAGGTTAATGTTTCACCTCCATTCACCTCGATTAACCTCGTTTTTATTAACCTCCAATTTTGGGGGTAACAGAGGTGAAGGTGAAAGAATAAGTAAATTTTTGACTTGATAAGACCAAAATATCCCTCAATATGACTTATTTATTTAATACAAAGGTATAAATATCATTTTTTATTATTATTTTAATCTTCATTCAGCTCAATTTAAACGAAAAATTTAAAATATTTACCCTGATTTACTCAGGTTAGGTTAATATCATCCGAACAGCATTTTAAAATATTTACTCCGATTCACCTCCATTCCCTTTACCTAGGTTAATTTTTAATGTTTACCCCTACCTTAATTCACCCTAATCCAAATAGAGCCTAAAAGTAACTTGCCTTTAGGGTTACTTTTCAAAACCTTAATGTTTCCTAGTTGGCCTAGCTCTTCCTCTACTATCTTTCTAGCCCTAAATTTCCATACCCATACATATAATACTATGTTTAACCATTGTCTCGAATATAGTAGCCTAACTCTCCCATTTTGCACATGTGATAATACCCTTCCTATTCAACCCCCTTTAAAACCCTAATTCCTCATTGTGGTTATAACTACTTCCCTCTATCCCGCATGGCTATTAAATTTGGTACAAATTCCCAAAATTACATGGTTAACATCATATTCCAAGATTATAGTCCAACTTCCCCATTTCGTACATGTGATAATAGCCTACCCCTAAGGTTTTGTGTCTTAGCCTCCCAAAACCCTAGTTTCACTTTTTAGACATATCTCTTCCCCTAATGTTCCAAGGATTTCCCAAATTCGCATGGATACCCAAAAAAATTCCATCCTTGACCCCACATACTTATTTTGTAACAAACCTTTACTCTACTCACTTATGGTCATAGCTTCCTTTAGGTTTTACTCTCCCTCGTTCATGGTTATTCACCCCCAGACTGTATTTACCCTAAACCTCCTTATTGTTGTCACAGTTATTTTATATAGTATCTCCAACCTATTTTAGGCCATTTTCAACCCTAAGGTACCCTACATGTTATTATTCATAATATTGAACAAAATGCCCCTAGGCCTCAAAAGCCTACCAAAGGCACAAGTCATTCAACACGAGGACTCTCCAAACTTTACATACATGCAATATCATATAATATAGATATACATCAATCACTAGAAATCAATATAATCATAACCGCACAAATTCTTACCTTTAGCTATTATCAAGCCCAACTGCACATACAACACTAAAGTCATTGATTATTCTATTCATATCATCACATAGTAAGGACATATATATGAACACAATAAAATCCCAGCTATGATCGTATCCTTACCAGAGCGGCTCCGTCTCTAAAAACATACGACCTATGCCTCCTCTTCCGCTATCTCTAGAATAATACCTAGAAAATGGAAATATACACAATTTAGATTTTCTTCTTTTTTCTTTCTTCTTTAAAAAAAAGAATATAAAGGAACCTAACCTAAAGAAAACTTAAGGAGAATGAAGGAAGTGTAGATGACCAAAATGGGGAAGAAAAATGGTGCAAGCAGCACGGCGATGGCTACGGTAAAGGCATGGTTAATTTTTGTTAGCACAGGGTTGAGGGTGGTGACGACACTAGGACCGACTAGTGGGTGGTGGTAAGTGGTGGTTGTGCAGGGTAGCACATGGTCGAGATGGAGAAGGAAAAAAGAGGGGAAGAGAAAAGAGAGAAAGGGGTTGTTGGGGTGGCTTCAAAGGTTAGGGCACCTATGCAGGGTGGTTGTGGCATGATGGTGGCAAGGAGGGAGGAGAATGGTTAGCGATGGTGGCTACAAGAATGCAGCCTGCAATGACTGCAAGCTTGGGAGAAGAGGAGAAAAGGAAGAATAAGGGGAAAACGGTGGCTCTATAGGCATGGGTAGGGCATAGGTAGGGAAGAGAGGTTGAATGGGTGTTAAAGGTGGTGGTGTAGAGTTGGAGTGGGCAGGGACGGGGAGGTGAGCAAAAGCAAGGGAGGGTGGCAGGTGGAGAGGAGAGGAAAGGGGAAGCTCTAGGAAGGGTATTTATAGGCAAGGAAGAGTTGAGGATGTGGTGAAGACAACAAGGGGCTCGACGTGTATGGTTGTAGGGATGGGAGGAGGAGGTTGCAGGGAGCATGGCAAGGCAAGGGAGAAGGTGTGTAGAGCATAGGGTGCAGGAGAGCATGCCAGCGTGCATGGCCCTGCATGGCTAAGAAGGGAAAGTGGAGAGAAAGGGTGGTGTGCAGTGGTGTAGGTGTAGGGGTGAAAATGGAAGGGGGATGGTGACGCAAAGGGGACGGGCGTGAGGAAGACAAAAGGGAGAAAAATGAAAAAATTAAATAAAAGAAGAAAAGGGAAAGGGGAAAGAAAAAGAAAAGAGGGTGTTGCTCGCCTAACCGCTCGAGAGAAGGAAAAATGAGTGTTTTAGCGACATAAGGATATGATGGTCATTTGATGATAATATGAAAAATAATCATGGCATGATAATTTTTTTACTATGTTATAAATTATTTCATAATTAATGTACTTAAATGATGATTGAGTATGACATAACCTAATTGAGGTTTTTACTAAGGGGGAGAATTTTTGTCAATAAGGGATAAAAATGAAATTTTGGTGATTTTAAAAGGGGAATAGACTAGGAATATTTGAGATAATAATGAGAAACATAAGTACAATAAAATGAGAAGTTATACTCACCTGGTGAAATTTGGATTTCTTAAGAGATTTATGGACCTTTATTTTGGGGGATTGCCCTGATAACTACGTAGTTATGTTTTATGTGTTTTCAATTATGTGTTGTACATATCTACATGATTCCTTGATGATGATGTTGATATAAGAAACTATGAATAAGATATTAATCACTTAAAGTGAATGATAACATGATTTGGGCTAAAGTATTGTGTGTCCATTCTACCAGATGATAATTGTGGCTCGAAAGTGTTATGCCCTAAGAGGTGCATTAGTTAATTCCATTGGATTAAGAATAGTGGGGCCCTAAACTCAACATGAATGAGAATATTATTATGAGATAAGTAACCAATTAAAAATACATTAATCACTTAAAGTGGAAGATTACATGAGTTAGGACTATGGTGTTGTATCTGTTCCACTAGATGATAATAGGGGATCAAGTTTGTTTTATCCTAAGAGGCGCTTCAGATCATTCCACTAGTTTAAAAATAGTGGTCAAGATTGTGTTTTACTGGCATATGTTGATTGTGTTCCACTAGACGATAATAATGGCTCAGGTGTGTTTTGTCATGAGAAATGCTTCAGTCTGTTATGCCGGATTAAGAATAGTAGGGTCCTTGAAATAAATGTAAATAAAATCATTTTTTTACCTTACATGGCTTATTATTAACTCACATGTATGGTTATTATCTTTTTTCCCCTTACTTTGGTTTTATGGTTACCTTACTCAGTACACAACGTATTGATCATCTTTTTCATGGGTGTTGCTCATTCCCACATGTAACACCCCAAAATTCACTATTTTTTTTTAAGCGGAAGCAATTAAAATAGAAATACTTAAAACCTGTGAATTCTGAGGATATTACCGCCACACTTAATACCAAACCGGTTCTCTCCAATCGTTTTAGTACCAAGTGCTAAGGCTAAGAAAAGATTTACATTAAACTCAACCAACAGTTCATAAAAGAACTAGAAAGATTATAACCCCAAGGTCAGAGTACGCATAAATAATTATAACTCATTTCTAAAAGAGAATTAAACTTACAACCGATAAAAGGTTCATTAAAATACTCAATCAAGTAATGAATCAGAAAATGGTAAATACTATACCAAATAAATAACAAAAGGAATGAAATCGTGTAAGAATGAATACGGCCACAACACTCTCGAACTTCGAGCCAAACATGCTCAACACTCAGCCCCGACTGATGTCTCGCCCACCTGCACAAGTCAGAAGGGCATGCTACTCGTGGGAATGAGCAGAACCCATAAAAAGGGTGATCATTATGCTACATACTGAGTAAGGTAACCGAACACTAAGGCCAACACATAAGCACATAATCCATGCAGAATAATAATAGGGCATAATCACCAACACAATAACATAAAGGCAATGAACGATCAGGTGAAAAACCCAAGATCCAATATAGTTTAGATTAATTGCTTTATTAATCCTTTATCGAAATATTTTCACACCATACTCTTTATCAAGTCCATACGATTACAGGAACTCCACTATTTTAGCCGGTGGATCGGTCGCAAGGGTAACATACCCTGCCACTATTTTATCCGGTGGATTGGTCGCGAGGGTAACATACCCTGCCACTATTATATGTCGGTGGATCGGTCTGGCCCCTTCTCATACGGTATTCCACTGTAAATCATTAGTATCTTCCCACATCTTATCAACATATATCGTTTGGTTTGTTGAGATCGGGATCTCCCATTATTTTAGCCGGTGGATCGGTCGGGAGGGTGCATGCCCTGCCACTATTTTAGCCGGTGGATCGGTCGCGAGGGAAAACATTCCCTGCCACTATTATGCCGGTGGATCGGTCTGGGCCCGTCTCAACATCTTCCACTTTACGTGTTTAATGTATTAAGTATCTTATTCAAAGGCTTTCACCTTGGACATGCATAAGTAATCACACATCACAAATCATAAAATTCCACCATCATAATTACACTTAAATCACCACATACACATGATAACACAAAAACCCTAATCAGCCACCACATACCTCAATTAACCACAACAAACCATAGTTAACCACTCCAAACTCTATTTAACCATACCAACCATAATTAGCCACTCCATGCCTTAGTTAATCATAACAAACCACAATTATCCACTCCAACCTTAGTTAATCACAACAACCCAGAGTTCATTACTCCAAACCCTAATTCAGTCTCTTTCGTACCCTCATAATGCTCCACGTACTATTTTCTGCCTAAAATAGTTCAACACCCAAATAACACTTACATTACCTTCCTTACATCCCAAATTAACTTTTCACACGTAAATTTCATACCCATGCAGACATTAATCTCCCCATGAAAACCTTCAAACCTTTTTCATGCAAACCCTAAAATTCCACGTGAAACCCTAAATTCAACCATGCAAACCCTAATACCACCATACAACTATAAATACCACCATACAACCCTAATACCACCATACAACTATAAATACCACATACAAACCATGATTCCATCATACAAAACCCTAAATTCAATCCACACAAAACCAAAGATTCACCCATACCAAACCTAAATTCAAACCATATAAAACCCAAAGATTTGTCCATACCAAACCCTAAATTCAATCCATACCAACCAAATATTCATCCTTACCAAACCCTAGATTCAAATCACATAAAACCGAAGATTCATCCTTACCTTACAATTGATTAGATTCTCCCACATAAAATCATAAATTAGATTCTCCCATATAATATCATAAATTACATTCTCCCAAATAACATCATAAATTATATTTCACTCTTCCACTCATGGGTCATTAAAATACTTAGGTCAACTCACATCCCTTGATCAACTTCTTCCCCCCATTATCCCTTTTCATCCTTTCTCTCACCCAAACCACACCAACATCCTCACATGCATGTCTCAACACACATATCATAACATATACAATATTTCATCATATATAGTACTCATGCCATACAAAAACATACTTCAACTCCACGTTATACCACATACGAAATAATTAATAATAATAAACATAGGATACATAACATGTGAAGTACATAATGCATATAGGCACACAAAAGGCCTTAGTAACACCCTTACCTAAAATGTCATCGGTCTTGGAGCACGCTCCTATATTACTTGAGAGCTTTGATTGGGCTCACCTACTATGGGAAAAATACTAGGATTAAGTTTCCTCTTAAGAATTCTATTATTTCTAACTTATCTCAAGACCTTATTTTTAATTAAAAATTATTATACTAGAATTGACTCTACAAAATACTAGTAGAATATTAATAATAAAACTAATGCATCTCAAAATAAAAAGGTGATATAAGAGTTTCTACCCTTCACCAAAATAATATTAGTAAAGATAAAATAGTAATAATAATAATAATAATAATAATAATAATAATAATAATAATAATAATAATAATGTAAGCCTTATATTTTAAGGTGGGATTTCAACCCTGCCTCTAATTAATTACCTACTATTCATTAACATAAATAAATAATAAAATTAATATCATATATAATAATATTCAAATAATAGAGATAATGATAATATTATTATTAATGGTTATAAAAACAATAGAAATAATAATACTAAAATACATAAGTGCGAATGTTAATACAAAATTAGGGCCCAAGATTTTCCAGAATAATTAATAAATGAATATAATAATTATTCTAATAATTATAATAGTATTAATAATAAGAAGAATGGTAATAATCATATAATAATTCAATTAATAACTTAAAATTCGAAACTAACAATAAAATTATTTTATTACTACTCTCTACCCTGCAAGTACAATTCAGCATAAATTTTATATCAAATAATAATAATATTAATAGCAAGGAAATAATTATTATATTCGAATAATTACTAATAAATAAAATAAAAATAGAATAATTTACAATAAATAGTAAATAATGACTAAGAAGGTCTAGGGTTTCACCTTGAGTCGGCGGGAATGGGCGGCACCGGCGGTGGTTCACAGCGGTGGCCGGAAAAATGATCTAAGAGGGAAAAGATGAAGAAAAAGAGAGAAGGAGAAGGGGGAAAAATAAAATAAGGTTATGGTTCGGTGGAGGAGGATTAGAGGGAGTTCTTGGGTGGTTCAGAGGGCAGTAGAAGTGGCGGAGACGGCGGCAGATTGCGGCTTAAGGATTCGGGGTGAAAATTCTGGCGAGATGAGCAACAAACTTTGCACGGTTATGGAGGCCCGTGCAAGAAGAATCGAAGGTTGAAAATGGTTTAGTTAATTAGATGGAGTTTCAAGGAATATTTTGAGGTGCAGAAGCGGCGTCGAGATTGGCTAACGGCGGAGAAAAGCGTGTCTGAAGTTGCGGTGGTGGGCGGTTCTCACTTAGGGTTTCGAGGAAGAAGAAGCTCCAAAAACGTCCACAACTAAGCTATTTATAGAGTTTAGATGGTTTAATAGGGTTTTGCAGGTTGGCAGGATATTATTTGATGCTAGGGTTTGGGTGGCCAGTGACAGAAATCGGTCGTCGATCATTTTGGTCAGGTCGAAGCTTCAAGAGGCTGGGGAGAGGAAACGGGCGAAAGATAACGGACGAGAGTTATGCTAATTTATTCCTCGAGTCAAGGGGAATACATGAGACAAGAAACGATTGGTCAAAGTCTCTGTAGCTGGAGACGCCATTGGTAGGGTCAGAGCTGCAGCTGCGTCGACGGAGGAGAAAGGAGGAAGAAGAAAGAAGAAGAGGAGGTGGACCGGTCGACCGAGGAAAGAAAAGAAAAGGGGGGAGAACCGGGAGGTCGGCGAGAGGGAGGAAAGTTTTAAATGACATGACGCATTTTGGGAAGAAAGAGGACGAAATGCAGCGCGTTGAGGGGCGGACGCAGGGCGACGAGCGAATCGGGATCGACGAGGGGAAATGTTTAAATAAAACGACGAGTTTCGGTGGAAACAGAAGCAAAACGCGGCGTGGAGACGTCAAACGAAAGACGCCGCATGGGCTGGGCTGAAGAAGGAAGAAGAAGAGGAAGACTGGGCCGCAGTTGGCCCAGTTCGGGGAGAAGAAGAAAAAGAAAAAGAAAAGAAGAAGGAGAAAAAGGGAGAAAAAGGTAGAAAAAGGAAGAAGGAAAAAGGAAAAAGGGAAAAGGGAAAAATAATGGTTTGGCTTAATTAAATTAATTTGGATAATTGGATTATTTAAAAATAATAATATTTTAAAAAAATATTTAAATCCCTTTTTAGGCTAAATTAGGATTTTTAAAAGATTTTCCATAAATTCCATTTTAATTAGCAAAACACCCTAATTTTCTTCCATTAAATTATTTATAAAATTAATATTAATTTGGAACTATTTTATCCTCCTTATTTTAAATAAAATAGTTTATTTAGTTAATTCCCAAATTAAAATCTTTAATTAGTTAAAATACCCAAATTCCTCCTAATTAAAATACTTATAAATTTATTCTTAATTTGCCCTAATTAATTTCCTTTTATTTTAAATAAATTAATATACTTAATTAACTTTTATAATAAAACTTCATTTAAATATAATATTTAAAATTAGAAAATTTTGGGGCATTTCACCGCAAGTGGATAACCCAAATATTTTTGTGCTGATCGATGAGCCCCATCTCTTAACGCTGGCGTCGCAGGAAAGAATCAATACTGAAGCTTCTACCCAGGCATGTCATCTCAATCGCCGCACGCTGTTCCCACTTGTTGTTACTGTATTTATCGTACTCCAAGCACCTGCACGATATTTGGTTTTCTTTGTGCGGTCAAGAGTACTTTTTATTCTATGAGTTAGTTTTCCTCATATTGTTTTCATTGATTTAATCTGAATTAAAATCTTATTTATTTTTTTATTTTTATTTTCAATATGTTTATTAGTATTATTTATGTCGTTATCATTGATATAACTAATTTAATTGTTCTACTATGATGCCTTGTGTGTGGAGGAGTGACCCTTATGTGTTGGTGTTGGGCATAGAGTCATATTATCCAGTGGTTAGCTGTTACTTGGATACCTTTTTAGACTCTTGGTTCCAGGGGTCCTTTTTGATGTGTTTTGATATTATACTTGGAGTTAACCTCCAAATTTTTATCTATGTTTATGGAAGTTATATTAATATCTATTTATCATGTTTTAAATCTTAATTATTTTGCCTTGTATTCAATTTAAAGGATGTGATAAACCAAACTTATGTCAAGTACGATAGTAACACCCAACTATTTAGATAATATGAGTGCGCTAAATTAAAAAAATTTATTAATAAAAGTTGGGATGTTACAAGTTGTTATCATAGCTTTGATTTTGATTACCATATTTTGTTTTCAAATTATTTGGTTTTCAAACAATTACTTATCTAATTTTATCGATATATTCCACATTTTGAAAAACTCAATTCTTTGAAAATATAGATTAGCTTGTGAGGAATCAAGAACAGGTAGCTTAAACAGCCTTTGAATGTGATTTTGTATAATATATATTGATAAGATAGGAAAATTGATGCTAAAATTTTTGTTGTCTTGCAATTATCTTGCCATGCCCTTAAATGGTTATGTTGGCCATTTGGAGGAGGCTTTTGAGGCGTTCATCGAGTTCACCATGTGTCTGCCACCGCCACCTCTATATACCCCCAATTTGAGTGGAGTGTTATAAGAATTGATATGGCTACTTATATCAACATGATATACCATCCTTTTGGTGATTCCATCCTAAGAACTACATAGTTAAGCGTGCTTGTCGTGGAGAAATTTTTAGAACGGTGACTCTCTTGGAAAGTTACATAAATGTTCTAAAAATATTTTAGAAAACTCATGAGTGAGAACAAAGTATGCTGAAAGATTCGTGTTGATCTATGGGGTCAGTCGATCAATCCAAAAGAACTCTAGGGTGACCCCGCATGGTCTTATCAACTCGAGATGTTACAACCTTAGACTTAGCCACCACCCTCGCATTACCAACAAGGGGGTATTATAGAGGGCTAACTTTAAAGGGTTACTGTACATCACCCACTGATCTACGCCGATGATGAAGATATGGTCATATTGGAGGGATGGATTTAGGACATGAACAGGACATACAAGGTAATTGATTGTCTACCTAATCAGAATGCAAGTATGGCAGCTATATTTCTTTGGGGAGCCACAAAGACCTACCACCTAATGGGTAGGTCTTTGTGCACATAGAGAACTGTTGATGTCCTAAAAGGAATTTAAAATGGCAATCTACACCAAGTTTTATTCTGAGAGCCTTAATAAGGATAATGTAACACCTCCAAATTTAGAAACTTTAAAATTTTATTTTAAAGAGTTAATTGTGGAAGTCAAAACACAAAACTTAGAGGTGTTACTCCTCATATAACATAGAATAAGCACTCCCTATGTCTAACCTTTCTAGGGGGAAAGGCAAAGTAACATTGTACCTAAGAATTAGGTGTGGGAAGTAATTTATTCCATCACAATACATAATATAAAATAGAGATAAGGAAATAAATAGTAAAAATAGAGGACTAAAATCCCATAAAGATATAGAAATATACAGGTAACCATACCCTATACCAATCCGATTAGTGATCACCGAAGGCAAGCACATTAAGAATTAATACTCAACAATCACCTGCAAAACAAGGCGAATCAACTCATGAGAATAAGCGGTAACCATGAAAAATATGATTAGTATGATATGTATTGAGAAAGATAATAATACGGTTAAGAAAGGGTACAAAGAATTATATAAGTTCCATCAGAGAATAAGCATAGATGCATGTTAACATAAAATGATGTAAGGTAAATAAAGAATACAAATCTCATTATTAAATATAACATAATTTATTCACGTTGACTCTAGGGACCTCATTAGTCTTAATCTAATGGAACGAAGTGAAATACCTCCCAGTGCAAAATGTGTCTGACCACTATTATTAAGCTGGTAGAACAAACTCTACACCTCTCGGGAAAAAATGTTCTTGGACACTATTTTTAAATTGGTGAAACAGTTTGAAGTACCTCCCAAGGCAGAATACGCTTAGCTACTATTATTAAGCCGATGGAATAGACTCTTACACCTCAATCCTAACTCACGTAATCTTTCACTTTAAGTGATTAATGTATCATCCATTAGTTAATTATGTTAATATCATATTTTCATCTACATTGAAGTTGAGGCCCGCTATTATTAATCTGGTGAAACATACCGAAACACCTCTCAGGAAAAAATGTGACTGGCCAATATTATTAAGTTAGTGAAACAGACACATAAAACACATCGACCAAACTCATGTGATCTTTCACTTTAAATGATTAATATCTTATTCACAATTGGTTATAACATCATGTGGAACTCACATAGATATGAATAATATGTAATTAAAATATTTAAAACACAACCACATAGTTATCAAGGTCATCCTCAAGGGATATGTCAATCATCTCCCTAAGAAACCCTATTTTCACATTATATGCATAACGTTTTCCATATTAATCATTTATCCACCAATTTTAGCTCACCCTCCTAAAATATTATTATTATCAACATAACCAAAATCATGGTCTAAATCCCTTGTCTTACACATGCAATAACAACCCTATCTCCTAAGTTACTATTCATAACACTTACGAAACGCTAATTTCACAAGTTAGGCATAATTTTTTACATAAGATTCATATAATCCCAAAATTAAATATAAATTCCTAAAATTTCAATATTAACAATATATCTGAAAATTATGTTTTAACTCCAACATTTTACATATGTGATATTAACCTTGCTTATAAGATAATAATTCCCAATTTAAGTCATTTTCTCATTTTATTTGGACTTAGACCATTTATAATTACTCCAAATTTTAACATGGTATATTTAGCATATTTTAAATCACTTAACACATTAAAACACCAAAATTTTTATATTTAACCCATATTTACCAAAATTTCCTTAAGGTTAGCTAAACGCCCTTATTTCACAAAAATTATATGTGCCTGATTACATTATTTTCAAATCTTCAATTCATTACATAGCCATAAATATTAATTACACTTATTTTCCACTTATCATACTTTATAAAACCCATATCACCATACCATATATCATGGTAATTCACTTAGGCCTCGCAACATAAGAATTATCGCAACGATATCGTATAAGTGCATCCTTTCTCATTATCATATCATAAAATATAAAAAAAAGGAATTTAACAACATAATATTAACAAAATGATAGTATACAAAATCATTCACAATAGTTAGCACAAAAGTCCTAAATTACGACTTATATCCTTACCGAAAAGGACAACGATCTTTAAGCACATATAACATATTGCGCCTCCTATGAAACTTCCTAAAATCACCTAAGAAACAATAATAAAACAAAATTAGATATTAAGGATATAACAAGGAAAGACTAAGGTAAAGGAGAGCAAAAGAATAGAGCAAAAATCAAATCGTAAGGCTCGAAGGTGTCTCAGGAAAACTTTGCACAACAATGGGAGGGGGAACGACAATAAGTGCTAAGGTATGTACAATTGCAAAGAGGGCCAAAGGTGGTGGGTGAAGAATGGGGGGAGAAGGCTGAAGAAAATAGGGAGGCTTCGGTGGTGATGGTTAGGGCTGTTCGCGGTTCAAATATCTGATATTTCAGATATCTGAAAATAATATTTGATTTGAAACTTCGGATATCCAAACTTTCACGTCAGATATCAAATATGACTGATATTATCTGAATAAAGTTTTAAATATTAAAAAATAACAAATCACAAATATATTTGATATTATCCGATCTAATGAGCAAATATCCAATGTGCTCAGCAAATATTTGACTTGTTCAACAAATATCAGATGTTAAAACTAAAATTAAAGTTGTTGCATCACAAGATTTAATTGGATTCTAACATAACTAAAAAGGTATTATATTAAAAATATAATTTCAAATAAATTAAGGCTCAAATAATAAATCAAGTAAGTAAAAATTATATATATATATATACACACACACACACACACACACACATACATACATCTAAATTTATTTATATATAATTATATATAAAATATAAAATTATAAAAAAAATGTATGAGTATTTTTCTTCAGATTGGATATTATTTGTATTTATCATATCAGATATCTAGTTTGTTTGACTTTTCATTGACCGGTTCAAATATTTGATTTGGGGAAAAAATTGGATAAGTTATTTGCTTTTTCGTATCGGATAAGTAGATATTGGATAACATGAACATCCCTAGTGATGGTGGTTGGTTGGGGGTGGTTTGAGTGGAAATGGTCAATAATAGGGGTTGGAAAGAGAAGGAGTGTCGAAAGGGAGGAAGGAATGGTAGAGATTGGAATTGCTTGTTTGTTGTGGCATTTTTGGCAATGGAGAGAAGGAGGAATGGAAGGAAATAAAGGTTGCTACTCTTTGACAGAAATGGAGGGAGGAAAGAAGTGGTTGGGACACTAAATGAGGCATCATATGTGAGTTATATATATTACATATATATATATACATGCACAATTGTGTGCATTGGCAGAGAAGGAGAAGGGAGGTGAGGTATTTAAGCATGATTTTCAACAAAAACCCGACAACACAAAAGTTGTGAGTTGATGGGTGATGATGAGGGTACATTAGGTTAGAAGCATTTCAGAGGGGTCTTCTCAGGAGAATTGATTCATATAAGAGGAGGGAGAAGAAGCAAAAGAATCGAGTGGGAGTGGAAAGAGAAAGGAAAAAAAAGGGATGGGGAAAAGGGAAGGAGAAAATAAGGTTCGGTTAGGATTAGTATTAGGTTAAAATAATTTAGATTAGGATAATTTAATTATCAACCATCCAAAGTTAGATTTAGGCTAAAAATATTAACACTCAGAATAAGGATTAGAATTAGTTTAAGATTTAGGATTAAGAAATTTAGGTAATGTAGAAATATCAATTTTTGAAGATTAAAATTAGATTAAGATATTAATTGCTCGAGATTGAAATTAGTTAAAATTTTAAAGTATTATAGATAAGCTGAAGGAGTTCATGCAATTTACCCAAGGGAGCACAATAGTACAATAATACCACTCTCGGTTCACAAAGTTATTGATGTTTACACCAACAAATAATGAATCGATTGTGATTTATCATTTTGAGGAAGGGCTCTATTTCAGCATCAAGAGGATAATGGGTGTTGTTGCTTTCCAGAACATGGTCATGTTATATGAGAGTGCATGTGTTGCTACTATGATGACCCAGGAGCAGGCTTCCATTTTGGGCAAAAAGAAGCCGAAGACACATGGCTTAGGAGGTCAAACTTAGTTTTGAGTAGGTGGACCTCTAAGTTATCGGCACCAGGGTTAGATAAGTGGACAGCAGACCTGCGTGAGAACCGAGATGCTTCATGTGTTATTTCTACAATTAGGATCATCTAGGGCGAGACTACCACGACACTCCTATATAGTGTTGGACATGCAATCAGTTGGGTCACCGATCATTTAAGTGTCAACATTAGCAAAGGGTTTGGCTCCAACCACAAGGTGACCAATATCAACATAGGGGACCATTTATACCTCAATAAAGGCCTATCAGCAGCAGACCTACCAACCGCAGTAAAAGTAGTATAGACCACCTACCCTAGCAAGGGTACAACCTAAGGAGGCTAGGGGGAGACCTTAGGGGTCTTGCCTATTTCCCTAGGGAGGAGGATAGAATAAGGTTTTTTGTGGGTATCGTAGAGGACATCATGGAGGACATTCAAGCAGGCACCTAAATGTCATTAGCTAGGTAAAAACTAATTGGAAGCTAGATATGGTCGCCGATACATTTTTCATCCTCTCATTACTGGTGTATGTGTTATTTGATTCAGGTGTATCTTTATCATTTGTATCTACCACTTTTGTAGCTAGAAATGATTTGTCTCCATATGCTAATGTCTCTATATCTATGGTTTTATTTCTAGAGATAGATTGAATTTTACTAGACTATACTTGGATGTGGCCTTAGAGATAGGCGTAGTAGAATTTCTAGTGAAATTGATTGAGATGGATCTATGGGACTCTAATGTAATCCTCGCAATTGATATGTTGGGGAGGTATTGGGCCTTGATAGATTGTGCTCAAGAGCAGGTTATGTCGCAGGAACCTTAGGGTGCTAAGATATCTTATAGGAGATGAAAGCATAGGCTTACAACGTATGTCATATCTACCCATACATTGTATTCATTGGAACAGAGAGGTTACCATATGTATTTATGTAAACTTTTAGTTCCATGGGATCCCTTTTTATATATTTTGATATTTTACTCAGAGTTAGCCTTCAAACTTTTATCTATGTTAAAGGAAGTTCTCTTCCTCTATATTTATCATATTTTGCATCTTAAGTATTTTTTTTCTTGCATTCGATATAAGGATGATATGGTAAGTCAAACTTATATCAAGTACGGTTGTAACACCCAACTATTTTGATAATACGTCTCCACTAAAATAAAAAAAAAATTAATAGTAAAATTTAGAGTGTTATACAACATCATAACAACATTGTTGAAGCGTAGCCACGATTATGGTGTAATAGCGGTGAAACATTTGCAAATAACAATGGTAAAATATGAGAAAAATAATGGTTAAATATCCTTAGTAACAAAGGTGAAATGACATTAATAGTAGTGATGAAACATTGATAAAACTAATAGTGAAACAACCTCTCATTTTGTGAAAAATATAATAATATTTTGCATAGTATTTTTTTTTTCGAGTTAGAAATATAAAAATATAGGTCTATATTTGTAGGGAAAAAATCTTTAAAATATGATGATATTTTTTTAGAGTCCAAATTAAAGATAAATTAATTTATAAAATCTAAATAAAAAAGGAAAGTTGGTTTTACTAAAGTGTCACCTACCATTTACCTATTTTCATAACCCTCATGATTTTTTTTATTCTTGATGACTTCATCCATAATATTATTGATTAAATATATTCATAGCTTGGAGAAATAGAAAAAGATAAATATATTATGATGATTTCACAATTTCTACTATTATACAACTAAAAATACATAATTTCAATAACTATAGGTATTGAATAGTGATATTATTGTAGTGTATTCAAGATACAAACAATATATAGATTTTCTTTGTTAAATAATAATACTATATAGTTAACTATACAAAGTTAGGAAAACTATAATATATTATGCATATTAAATAATGATACTATACAATGAATTACATAAAATTTTATTAAGTAATATTATATAGATGTTAAGAAATAAATAATATATTATTATTACTATTTTATGTTGATGCAAATTATGTTTTGCCCATATATTGTCTTGATTTATTATGGAGTTTAGTTTCCTAATTTTTTTAAAGCCAATTAGTTTTATAATTATGTATATTATATATTTATTTAGTTGATGGAAAATGTTGTAGATATTAAATCTTTTGATGTCTATTACATAAATAAAATGACCTAATTTACATATCAAAAAAATTACTCCCTCCAATTTCAAAAGCAAGTCCTTTTAGTTGAAATTTTTTATTTCATAACAAATCTCTATAAAAAAATCAAAGCATATTTTTTTATTTTTCCTCTTATCTATTTACTTCTTATTATATGCAGTAATCGTTATATTTTTTGTTATATTTTTTGTGATAAATATGTAATTATCGTGTTATAAATAAATTTATTATGTCCCAAAATAAATTTTAAATTACTAAATGGATTTCCTTTTAAAAAGGAAGAGAGAATTGTGAACCTTAATTGATACAAATCATATAATATGATCTTATCTAAAATAAAAATACAAATTTAAAGAATGGGGAGAACCGACGTTCATAAAATTGGCGCGCTCTATGTTGGTTAGGAGATAACTGTGAGTAAGAATTTGATGGGAATGCAGTCCATTGGCAATCGATATCTCTGTAATGTGCAATGACTTGCTTCCTTCATTTTCTAGGCAAACGGCATTCTCGGTTTGACTGATCTGTCCCGACTAATATTCAAATATCCAAGGATAATCATATACTAATTTTATTTTATTTTCCTTATGCGTGAAAGAATGTCTTATTAACCTTTTGCACTTTTTAAGAACGTTCTAGTTTTTTTGGTTTATTTTTTCTTTTGCTTTTTCCATTTGCCAAGTAAATAAATAAATAAATAACGTTAAAGTTATTATATCATAAAGGAAATCGAAGATAATAAGAGTAAAAATAAAATTTAATCTTCATTTTTAGTTCAAAGTAACAATTCTTTTACGTACAGGAATACATATCAGTAAATTAGGCACAAAGTCATTGTTCATTATGGTTTAATGAACAAATATAAAGGAGCTCTATGCAAATACATCAATTTGCAATTATCACCAAGATAAATATAAGGAATATTTATTTTAAAAGCAAACTAATTTAAACTATTTAAAATTAAACAACTTATTTGATATTTAGATCACTTTTAATAGTATCCAATTTACATATACATATAGATAATATTATTTATATATTATACATAATTAAACGTACATATTGATATAGTTATATGTATAAATTATTTTATACTTAAAACCAAATACTTTAAAAAAATAATAATTTTTAATTTCTTTCAAGTAACCCTCAAACTAATTTTTCCTTAATATAAAGCCTGCCGTGCCTTTTATTTAATAATTGACGATTAAACAATTACACAGAGCAATATCACTATCCATTATTGATTCAAGATTTTTGGCTCAAAGGGCTTAAGCAACGTATATTAGTGACTATAATCATAAGGTATGTACGTGGATGGAACACTAGCGACCACTTTCACAAGCCAACTATAGTTCGTGCTTCCATAAAATATGATAAATAAATATGATACTGATGCTGGATATTCACGATAGACGCAACCATAGGAAGCGGTCAGCTGGAGCGAAAGAACTTCTGCACGCGGGATATCAACCTTTTATGGCCATTCTGCTCCCACACCTCCAAGTGGAGACCATTTCAGACTTTCACACCACAAAAGTATACATGGTACAAGTTTCATCGACGCCGAGTATAATCCATGTTAACGCAAGTCGGGTTGCATGGAAAAGATGGGCAGTCTATTAGCTTCGTCACTTTCCGATTGAAATACCAATCACCTACAGATTCTGCAATTGTCTGAGTAGATGGGAACAAGGTTTCGTTAGGCAGCTCGCTTGATAGAAGAGACCAGGTGAAATTTTTAGGGGGACTTATGACTTGCCTAACATCATGGTTCAAAACTGCGTGGCATGCACAAATGAAAGAATACACATGCAAATAATAAGCCACTAGTCAGGAATCAACAAACTCCTCACCCTATTTTCGATCCGTGGGGAGTGGAGTCCATGCCATGTATTATCCGACCATGTCTGACAATGAATGAAGCAAGAATCTATAAACATTCCCCCTTCATTGCTTTTCTCAAGTTCACTGAGGCCCATCATCAAGGATTTCCTAAAACCTGAAAATGCCAAAAGACACAGGTAAGATGTCCATAAGGAGGAAAGTCTATATACAACACAACATTCGTTTGGATTAGGACGAATCAAAATAAGAATAAATTTTAAAAATTAATCTAGATGAATAGAATGAAGGTAAATTGAGGTAAATATTTTATAATAATGTTTATATAATATTAATCTAACTTGGGTTATGTTTTAATTATATTTAGATTGAGACGAATGCAGGTTAAAAAATTAAACAAATAATACTTACACCCTCTTGTTAAATAAATAAGTCTCTTCTACAAGGGTAAATTATATCAGGTCATGTATAAATTTCATGTAGGTTTTCCCCTTTCCCTCCATTTACCCTCAAATATGGGGTTAATGGGGTGAATAGACGTAATGCTCCAATATTTAGAATCCCTTTTTGTTCCCTCTAGAAATCCTTTACAGCAATTTTGACCTTTCAAATCTTACAAAACTATTCTCATTAAATAAACTTCAGGTAAGAATTTATCTTTCAAAGTCCCATTTTAAATTTTGAGATAATAGTAGCTTTAAGTGGTTAAGAAAACAAAGGAGAAAAAAAAATGAGAGAGAAAATCCCCCCGTAATCAGCTCCCTCCTCTTCTTTCCATATTCTCTCTCGAACCCCCTTTCTTTTTCAAAAACTCGATGGACAGAAGCACAGGAGCAATGACCCAACTACCCAATGCCTAGCTCCACCACCACAACTCCATCTTGTCTCGTCCTCAACCACACCAGCTGCCACCACTTCGCATCTTACAACCATACAATTAAATAGCAGCGTCTCTATAACATATTGGTCATTATTTAGCTCAACCAACACACTACGATTCTAAAATATAACATTTTATTGGTCAATAAATTGTTGGTAAATTGCCTATAAATCAGAAAATATCAGTGATAAATCGATAATTTATTGAGAATTCTTAAATATACTGAAAAAAGCATGCATGATAATTTATTCTTATTCATTTACTATGCATATCTTGAATCAAGTTAGTATTGAACTATAATAAAGTATTGTTATTTATTACCTTCGCATGTATCTCTAAATAATATGTATTTTTTTCATTCTAAGACAAATTTAGAGTTAATAGAACAATTTAACATATAATGATTCACTTAAATACCTCTAATATAATATAAAACACTAGTTTATTGAATATTTGTATTCAAATGATCAATAAATAATAATTAGAATATATGGTAATTTTATTGCCTACTCACAGCCCCTGACTAATGACTTATAATGAAATCCATGAACCAGCTCTCATCACCAGTTTCTCCACCATCTCCCCTCCTAAGTCCTCCCTTTCCTCCACATTTGGCTAGCAACCAGCGCAACACAGGACAGTAGCCACCAGTGCAGCAACAACTCTAACAAGCAGCAGCAATAGTGAGACGAACAAACCAACAACTCATCAACCACCATAGCCACCCCTACCAAACCAAGCAACAGAGCAGTAACAATAGCACAACTAATTGCAAATGACATTTGGCCACCACTAGCTTCGTCCAAGCACCGGCAAGCATGGATGCCTCTCCTCTACCTTGGACGAGTTCCACCATGTGGCAGCTTGATTTTGTTCGGCATATTTTGAAACCCTGACTCCGTCCCATGAATTGTTGAATGTGATTCAGCTTCTGCTAAGTCGAATCAGTTGTTAGAAATGATGTATATGTGTTGGATGTGTAATTTTGATAGATTGGTTGTTGATTTGATCGATGACAAGAGTTCATTGTTCAACTCGGATAAGCCCATAAATATTAGGTTCATCCAAATTAAGCTATCTTTACCAATTAATTGAATGAAATACCTTAAAATGTATGTAATTGTATTTTGATAGCTTCAATTTGAGTAATTTATGCGGAATCGAATAAAATTTTTAGGTTAAAGCCCTAACTTTTAAAAATGATTTTCTTAATTGGTTGTTTGTATGGTTAGTTTTGTTTCAATTGATTTTCTAGATTGTTTACAATAATCCTAATTTCATAATGACACCATCAATTAGGATTAGTTCACTTAAATTAAAGGATTTGCATTTCAATCTTAAGAAACCTAATTGGAGAGACCCTTGTGTTGAAATTAGTTTGATAAAGATATTCTACTTCATTTTAGTACTTTGATTTTGAAAAGTGATCCAGGAGAGTATCTTGGTGGGTCCTGAAGCTAGATATCCTTTCTTTTCTTGTGCTTGGCTAACTTCAAACCTAGGTAAGTCATTGCTTACCTTTTTTTGCGGTGCAAGCATGATTGTGATTATATGTTATGTTTTCTTAAGTTGGGATTTTGGTTAATACAAGTGCACTCTATGGTAAATGTATTAAGAGATATATCATGTTTAATATAGTGATCTTAATGTCTAAATGAGGTAAGATAACCTACATGCTGAGCATACACATGGGATGTATGATACAAGTGAAGTTGTGGGTGTTAAGTCACATTTGACCATTTTAGAAAGAAGAATGCTATTGATTTATGGTAATGTATTGAGTTTTCTAACCGTGATGCCTATGTACTAAGCTTCTTGGTCTTGATGACCATGCTCTTGAGATTTATTTTTCCTTTTTTTTCATGACGCCGCTATGGCTGATTCCTTACTAAGATGGTAAGTTGTTGATTTGACACGACGTCCAGTTATTTGTGTGTTGAGCTACAATAGCTTTCGTCCATGTGTGGAAGATGCGTAACCCTTGTGTTTTAATGTGCCCTTAACTGGATGATTATGTGTGATAGATGATGCATTTACGAGTGTAGTAGTGGTTGATTCATAGAGACTTATTATGTGGCCTTGTATGTGTATTTAAGTGTGACAATTGATATCATATGCTTATGCTTTGGATGTTATCATATGTGTATAGGATAGTGTTTTCACCTATTTATGCCTAACCATGGTTGCCATATGCTAATGCTTATTATAATTCTATGTGCATCATGTATCTTTTATAAGTTACGTAATTTTGAATTTCCCAGAGTTGAATGGAATTTGCAACGATCTGATGGTGGAGACTGGAGAGCATACCTCTCGTGCAAGATTGATATTGAATGTCATATTATTGGGTTGAAGACTTGAACTTCAAGAGAATTATTGTCCCTCAAGGACTTCTTAACTTTCTTTGATTATGTAAACTTTCAAACGTTGTATTGGAATTTTAATGGCATTGCAACCGAGTTTTATCTTCTCATTACTTTGTTAAGATTTTAAAATCTAGGTTTTCCGTTATCTTTATCAGTAATCTTTTTGTTCAGTGAACCATATGCTTCAATCTACCATTTGATAGCTCCTTGTGGGAGTTTATTCTCTCAAGTATGGATGATGTTTGAGTTTGTGGACAGGTTTTAACCTTATATTTAACACATCTTATGTTAGGTTTGGTGGTAACACTCTATTTCTTATCTTATTTTTCACATTATTCTTTTTAAAACAAATTTGTACATGAGTGGAAAATGAGGATGGTACAATGAAAGTAAATTGTTCACCCCCGAATAACCCCTAAAAAAAGTAAACTTGGCAAAGCTTATCTGACCCAAACAACCCAACCCGAATAACTTGATCTGAAACTTAATCTAGAACCAAAAAATTAAATCTAATTTCAACCTAAATATCCAAAACAACCTGAACCAACCTGAAATCAAACCGAATTTAGCAAACCCAATAATGATCCATATCCGAAATGACCGAAATCGAAATAACTTAAACCTAAAAGAACCCGACCCGAAATGACTCATCTCGAACCCGACCTATACCCGAACATAATTCTAAACTTGATCCAAACTAAAATCAAATTTGATCCACAAATGTAACATTTTATCTCATTATAAATTGCCGCATAACCATCAATAAACTATCTTATTAATAAAATTATATTAGCATCGATCATATTAGATCATAGAAATTTCTATTATTATTATAATTATAATTAGTATAAAATTGTAAATATAACAATTATAATATATATTATTATAATAACAATAGTAAAATTTATATTTGTATTTCTATTATAATTGTATTGATAGCAATAACTATAAGAGTAATAAGAGTAATATGATTATTATGATTATGATTATTATGATTATGATTATTATCATTATTATTATTATTATTATTATTAAAAATATATTATATTATTACGTATATTATGATAAAAAAATATTATGATAAGTATAACAATAATAATATATCACAAAATTCAATTTATGTATTAGATTAAATTAATAACAATCAATGTCAATACAAATTTTAAACTTAATTAACTTAATCAAAACCCAATACGACCCAAGTCTGTAGACCCAAATCCACTCAACCCAAACCCAATAAGATTCGAAGCTCGTAAACCCTAATCAAATTTGTAGCTTAAATAAATCCAATAGGTTAGGCTCAGCCCCGACATGATATTCTCCTAACACGAAATGACCTAACCCAATATGAACCTGATTCGAATCACTATTACTAGAATTGGATCTGAATTCAAAGAACACCCAACCTAAACCATATTGCATAGCAAATCCGATTTTAACCCGACCAAAACCCAACCCGTAAAATCCGTTTGCCACCTCTAAAAAACAGTCTCCAAAAAGGGTGAGCGGATTCATTTCCACCAATTCACCCACAATCAGCTGCAATCAAGTTCCAAGACGGTGGTCCTCCGGTGAAAGAAGGCTTAAAGACAAATGATCATTATTTTTATGGCCATAGTAATGTTGGAAAACATTGGGTTGGTAGTATAAATGTATATTTGGTAATTTAGTGATTGTGTAAATTTGCATTCTGAGATTGACCGCAACCGACACCAATTCTTCCATATCCTTTATGCTCACCTTATCATTCCAATAATGACAAATTCTAACGTGACTGCAACAAGTACTATCCAAATCGACGAAGTAACAACAAATTGTCAGCCACAAAATGATGATCTGCAAAATATCCAAATAGCAAGATTGAATGGCCACAGCCATTTTAAGTGGTCGCAACTAGTACACACCTATTTTAAGGGAAAAGGTATTCCCCAACTCACAATAAGAATTTTTTGTTATACCACCTTTGTTCACGTCCAAAACAAGGAAAGTGTATCATATTGGGATATTTCCCAATGCAAAAAGGTTATAAATGGTATCATCCAACCACAGGAAAATTCAACACATCCATCTATGTCACATTTGAGAAAGGACAATCCTTCTTCCCTCAATCTTATCCTTAGAGGGGAGTCCTCGTTAATGGAAGATAACACCTCAATTTTCTCTTCTTATATGCATAACCATCCTCACGTGCTTCCAACCATCAAGAATCACAACACTCAAAATCGCATACCTTTGAGCTCCACACTTTCAAGCCTGAACAAGAGTCAAACATCCCGACCATTAAACCAAATGTTTTTAACCCTACCGGTGATGTGCATAACGATGCGAGATATATGCAGCTTTACTCAAGGATAAGAAATCCTTATCCTAAACTTGTTCAGGTCTAAGATTTAACTCCTAATTCTAAAACTGAAGTACATGACCTACCTATTGCCTTTGGAAAAGGAACCAAAGAATGTACCAAACACCCACCGTACCCCTTAGCCAAATTAGTGTCATCCTAAAAATTCTCTAAATCCCATAAAATGTTTCTAGTTATCCTTAATAACATCCCCATTCCTAAAACTCTAGCTAAGGCACTTTCCAATGAGGAGTGGGAAAAAGCCATGATTGTGGAGATGGAAGCACTAGAAAAGAACAAAACATGGAAGTTGTGGAATTACTGAAAAACAAGAAGGTTATAGGCTACAAATGGGTGTATACAATTAAGTACATATCTGATGGACTATTAGAAAGGTACAAAGCATGACTAGTAGCAAAGGGATATAACATATGGGGTCGATTATTAGAAGATTTTTGCTCCATTGGCTAAAATGAATGCAGAAAGGGTGTTGTAGCCTTTAGCAGCCAACTTTAATTGGGATCTGCAACAATTTGATGTAAAGAATGCATTTTTCCATGGTGATCTAGAAGAGGAGATATACATGGGTATTTCATTGGAATTTGGAAAGGGTACCGAAGAGAACAAAGTTTATAGTTTGAAGAAAGCACTATACGGTCTCAAAAAACCACCTTGTTAAAGAGATTGAGATAAAAGATTTAGGGAGACTGAAGTATTTTATGATGCACGTTCTAAACAAGGCATCTTCATTTCTCAGCAAAATAATGTTGTTGACCTTTTGAGAGAAATTGGAAAGATGGCATGTAAACTAACTTCCACGACTATTGATCCCAATCATAAACTTAGAGAAGTTGATGAGAATGTTGGTATAATTAAGGAGATGTTCAAACGAGTCATGGGAAGGCTCATTTATCTTGCACATACTTGACCTAATATTACATATGCTCTAAGAGTAATGAGCCAATTCATGCATAATGTAATGCCCCAAATGGTGCGGAGTGTTATAAGGATTGAATAGGCTACTTATATCAACATGGTATACCATCCTTTTGGTGATTCCATCCTAAGAACTCCACAATTAAGCGTGCTGGCCGTGGAGCAATTTTAGGATGGGTGACCCTCCTGAGAAGTTTCAGAAATTTTCTAAAAATTTCTCGGGAAGTGCGTGAGTGAGGACAAAGCGCACCGAAAGGACTCGTGTTGATCTGTGGGGTCAGCCGATCAATCCAAAAGCGCTCTAAGGTAGCCCCCGCGTGGTCGTGTCGACTCGGGGTGTTACAAATGGTATCAGAGCGAAACCGCGACCGTGAGCTGAACTTGGATGAGCTAGTCAGCCACCTAGCGGGACGATTATTGGGATGAACTGTATTGAGACAGTTATTGGTTGAGGCGCAACGAGGATGTTGCGTTCTTTGAGTGGGGGTGAATGTAATACCCCAAATTGTGCGGAGTGTTATAAGGATTGAATAGGCTACTTATATCAACATGGTATACCATCCTTTTGGTGATTCCATCCTAAGAACTCCACAGTTAAGCATACTGACCGTGGAGCAATTTTAGGATGGGTGACCTTCCTGGGAAGTTTCAGAAATTTTCTAAAAATTTCTCGGGAAGTGCGTGAGTGAGGACAAAGCGCACCGAAAGGACTCGTATTGATCTGTGGGGCCAGCCGACCAATCCGAAAGCGCTCTAAGGTAGCCCCCGCGTGGTCGTGTCGACTCAGGGTATTACACATAATCCTAAGGATATTCAGCTGCAGGCTGCTCATCGGATTCTTCATTATTTAAAGGTTAATCTGGGCAAAGGAATTTTATTTAAAAGAACTAAGGGACTGGATGTTGAAGCATACATAGATGCTAATTATGCAGGATCTCTGATAGACGGATAGTCCACTTCTGATTAATGAACCTTCTTTGGTAGAAACTTAGTCACTTGGAGGAGTAAGAAGCACAATGTAGTGGCTCAATCAAGTGTAGAGGCAGAGTTCACAACTAAGGAACTAGAAGTGTGTGAGTTACTATAATGTGACAAGAAGTCAACTATCAATATTGCCACAATCCTGTCCATCATGATAGGACAATGCACATTGAAATAGATCGACACTTTATAAAAGAGAAACTGGAAAGCAAGATGATTTGCACTCTCTATGTTTCTACAAAAGGACAACTGGTTGATGTTCTTACTAAAGGGCTCAACAGTATAGATTTTCACAGGATTTTATACAAGCTGGGAATGGAGAATCACTATTCACCAGCTTGAGGGGGGTGTTGGAAAACGTTGGGTTAGTAGTATAAATGAATATTTGGTAATTTGGTGACTATGTAAATATGCATTCCTAGAATTATGCTGATTATAATTCCTTAATTATAGGGAATATTACTTAAATCTGGGAACTGAAATATTTAGTACAATGAATTAATTATAGGGATTGAAATACTCAATAGAATCCCTTAATTATGAGAATTGATTTAGGAAGATTATTATCATTCATTGCTGATTAATCAGCAACTCAAATATGTAGTTGGCATTTGAATAAAACAGATCAGTTTCTCTCCCATCACATAACAAGTAACAAACTTCTTATATCGAATTAGAGGCACCAATAGGTCATGTGAAGCACACAATACAGCAGAACAGGACGAATTGGCTTGCATGGTAGCCATTATCTATGTTCTCAGGGCTGAGAGATACAGAATAATACTGCATCAAGACCAACTGGCAGCTTCCATAGAATGAATGAAAACGAACTTCAGAAAGTACAAGAAATAATAATAGGGTGTAGTGACTTTTTATATCCGGATATAATCAATATCTTACTGCTAGTTATTTTTGATAGATTCTGCACTCCTAGAAGATATTTTAATAATTCATGGTTGATTATGCATCTTATTTAAGTTGTTTGACACCTATCTTTGAGTAGACAGCTGATGGTATGCCTAATAGTTCCTGTTTATTTCACCTATCACGCTTGATGAGAGAATGCAAATTTACATACCAATCCTTGTCAATGAAATTACAGAAGCATCAGTAAAAATACGTTCATTTGAAATTCTACTAAAGCAGGTGTTAGCCAATGAAGTAAAGGATGCATAGAAACTACTGATTTCAAAGATTCACAACAGCACGTCTTCTTACAAATCGCTATAATGCAAAGCAGACAAAACTCATCTATTTGATTGCACGAAATATATTTGCAATTTCAATAGGTTTGTGGTTTAAAATACCTTGCAGAACCTCCATTTGGCTGGGATTACAGTAAAGGATGTTTAGTCTGCACGTTTTCCAGTTCCCAACAGGGTCTGACGCAACTGGAACCAATACATTTTGTATCTGAAAATATCTTGGTAAGAACAGATGCAAATGTATTTCAATCCACAATAGGTACACATAAGCATCTTCTGAACACAGTAAGATACCTGCCAAAAGTCATAGGAGGGGTTGACTAGAAAAAATGGGGTCTTTATTCTGCTAATTATTTCTCGAGGGAACAGACACTGGCAATGCAACAGCCAACAACGAAAAAAAAAGAAGGCTACATGTTAGACAAAGAAAGTTGGACATGAAGAAGCATCAATATCAGTGAATCAGCCAGAGAAAATAATGGTACAGTCCTACCTCCCCCGCTTTCATTTTAGCAACACAATCTTTCGGCAAACTTCTTTCAACACCCTAGCACCAGAAAAGAAGAAGCGCTTAGCAAAAGTTGTTCTTTAAAGAGGTTTCATACAGTAGGACCACTCACCAGAAAGACAGGAAAATGATATGACAATGAAAAGTATGACCATGCAGAACAATTGAATATTGGAAGCAACAGTCAAAGACTCAGTGACCACGCTGGAATACTACCTACACTACAAGAAACTGGAACCACCAGTCACAGATTAAATCTATTCAATTGGGCAGTCCTACCTTCAGCTGAGACATAAAAAATGCCAATCTCCTTTCATGGCATGGAGTCATTTTCCTAACCTTTCTGGTCTTCATCAGTTTTTTTTTTTTTCTATTAGAAAGTAAGCCTTAAAATCAGCCATACTGCTTGCTTGGCAACAATGAAAAGTGAACTTTTTTATTTTGCAGCAGAATGTGACAGGTAGCGTCTCAGCAAGTGACAGCAAGCTCTTAAATGTATCCTAACAATCAAATCAAAGTTTAAGTAACAGACTATTTAGCCAAAACTCTGAAAAGTCATTGATTCCTTGACTTTGATTGCAAAGAAAGGCGGAATATGATATCTTCAATACAATAATAGGTTGGCTCAAGTCTATATAGCGTAAAATAATATTCCGTCTGTCAAAACATAATAGGCTTTTTTAGTTATTCACAATATTTACCCCCTTCTTTGGAAATATATAAAATTAATTTCAGTCAACTTCCATCAATCAACCACACTAAACGTTGTAAGCACCTCGTAGTATGTAGTCTATTAATTAAAAGCATTAAAGGAAATAAAAATACAAATATAGAAAAAAGTATATATTGTGAGACAAATTAAAATAGAAACCCAGCTTATTAATATGGGATGGGAGTATGTACTGTATTCAACTCCATCCAATACCTTCTGCAAACATATTATCAAAATTCAAGGGTATCCCAATAAAAGGGGCAAATGGAAATGTTCATTTGATGAAAATTACTACCATATTAAAGATGACACCTGCAACCCCCCTCCCCAAAAAAAAAATTGTTGGGGCTTGGCTAATATGATTTGTTTTAATTAATGGAGGATAAGACTGTAGAGACCAGAAATTTGCTATCTGAATGATAACAGACTCCAAATGCAAGTGTAAAACGCCAACTGCAAGGGAAGTTTAAAAATGTAGCGAGAACACAAATAATAAGAGAAGTTGCAACTACTTTTGGTGCCAAAAGTTATACAAACCACACACCTACAAGGAGGAGAAAATGACCTGCAGCAATACCACATCCTGGTAAAATGTTTGCATAGTGGGCCTGTCACTTACATCCTTCCTGAAATAAACATAAGGCCGGCAGATTATACAAGATGCTTAGGGGCTAATCTTATAAGGAAGATATGAGTAGGTTTATGTGACAGCTGCACAGATATAAAAGTTTCCACAGAAATTTTCATATTTTGTTAAACAACAATGGTAAGAAAATCAGAGACATTGTACTTTTTTGAAATAATTGATCAAAAGGAGTAGGGGGATGTCCTGTTGTAAAGCAGTGCCACAAAGTAATACAGAGCACACACATAAACAACAAGAAACACATTTTAGATGGACAAAACATCAAGGAAATTGAGAAGGCTGAACAGATGCACACTGATTCATGAGATAGCTCCCTGCAAATACAAGCAAAAAATAAAAAATCCTTTGGCCAAAAACAGAATATAGAATGGAGATTAAGATCACCAAAAAGTGATAGTGATGAAGTAAATAAACACAGGAAGAGTTCACAGAATGGTTCTGTACTGCTATCAGGTGCATTAAATGGGAGAAAGGACTATACTGACCAACCATCGTATACTTCAAAGCTTGGTTGAGTGCAGGGTTTGATTTATCAACTTTATGGGTGCCATCTTCCCCCTTTTTTTAATATCTTTTAGTTAGAGATGCAGAATGGTAGAAAGTGTGACCTGTGATTTCTCGTTTCTTTTTTCATTTTGTCTCAAGGATTTCTTATTTCCAGAATGTACTCAATAAAAAACATATATTCTATATCAAAATTAGAAATCTAAAAGAGAGAGCACAACCATAACGAGAGCATTTGATAAAACAGGGGAATATCATGATGTTGGAGTAAAATAGAGAGTACAAGTCAATCTCCATAACAGATACAATCAGTATATCCAAATTCCAAAATGAAGTAGATTGAGTAACATTGTTACTACAAAGATGTTTCTTCCCATAACAAATATGAAGAATCCTGGAGCTCATACCCAAATCCAACACCACGAAAATAACTAACTGCATAGGGATCATGAAACCGGGGGATATAAGAGCCTCCAACAGCAGATACAAAGCTTGAAGCATCAGCAGCCCTCTACATCTGCAGGGTGGTCATAGACTTTTGTATCTCTAATAACAGAATGTCTAATTTCTATCCAAGCCATTTAATATATTGCTGCCAAGCTCCTGGACAGGATTTTCCCATCAATATGGACCATGTCTGTCCTTCTGCAGCTGATTCAGTTCCTTCAAGCATTGCCTCTCAGCTGAATCTAATCATTTAGATCAGGGCCTTGCAGGTGTGGAACATCAATGCAAGAATCAGGATAACCCAGGTGGCCAGTTCAAGGATTCTGGCCCAAGAATGAAACTAACCTTATGCTTAATTAGAAAATTTGTCATTTTATGGTGACACAAGGAATTGTACTTAGTCATATTGTCTCATCTAGGGGACTAGAGGTTGATAAAACTAAGATAGATATTGTGCACTACTTACCCTCCCACTTGTGTGAGAGAGGTGCATTTTTTTCTTAGAAATGCAGGCTTCTATCAACGGTTCATGAAGGCTTTCTCTAGCATCGCACGACATTGACACATCTTTTTTAGAAGGATGTGGCTTTCAATTGAAGAAGTATCAGCAAGCATTTGATAAACTCAAAAAGCTCCTAATGACAGCTCCGGTGATGCTACCTCTGGATTGGTCCTTACCATTTGAGATGACTCTAACTATGCAATTGGTGAGGTCTAGGGACAATAAAAGGAAAAAAAAAAATATGGCATCTACTATGCTTTAAGGACTTTTAATGATGTTTGGTTGAATTACTCCACTACCAAGAAAGAGTTGTTAGTGGTGTTAATTGCTCTTGAAAAATTTAAATTATATTTACTTCAAACTAAAGTTATCATTAACCATGCAACGATAAAGCATATATTGTTTAAGAAGGCAGCAAAGCTCTGGTTCATAAGATGGGTTATCTTGCTATAAGAGTTTGGCATGCAGATTAAGGACAAGAAAAAGAGCAAGAACCTTGAGCCGCATGATACAAGATAGTGAACCCATATCGTTGATTGAAAATTTTCCGCATGAGCAGCTCTTCATAATACAAATAAGGACACCATAGTTTGTTGATATCGTAAATTATCTTGCTACTCAAAAGCCAACTACTAACATGCCACGATCGGTGAGAGCTAATATTAGAAAGGAAGCATACCAATATGTTTCTATGCATTTTAGTGTGCTTTTATGTCTGCCTTTTTGGAAGTTTACTATACCTTTTTAGTGTCTTGAGTGTGTGCTTTTCTTGATCTATTATTTATTATTTTTACTTTTATTTTGCGTCTTCTTTATCTATCGTGTGGTTTACTCATTTGTGGTATTGTAGGCACTATTTGATGAATGCATAAAAGAGGGAATCAACAAGGAGAGCCTTAGCTTAAAGAAATCTATTCAAGCCATTAGGAAGCTAAAGATTTCTAGTTCTCCTTCAGCACAAGGAAACGAAGATGAGATTTTTTATTCTTTCTCATCATTAGAAGTAGAAAAAAAGGCTTCTAATATCTACATATCACCAGAGGAAGAACCAATCTACTTTGATCCTATGGTGGCCAATAAGAGTTTGCGAGAGTTGACAGCCCACAATGTAGCGGAGACGGTCCTACATGCATTGGTTATCCTTAACTTGTTGATGGCAAGGAAAGAGATTTTGAGCTCAAGTCAAGCCTACTTAACCCACTTTCACTTTTCATGGACTCCCTAGTGAGGACCTCAACAAATTTCCAAAGGATTTTCAGTTTGTATGTGTTTCCATGTGCCCTAAGAATTCGGATCTTCAAATCTTGAAACTTAAGGCATTTCTATTTACTTTAGTGGATGGTGCTAAAGAAGAAGAAAAGAGTTGATTTTCACTGAGCAAAAAAGTTATCTAAGTTGGCCTTTATATAGCCTTACACATAATAAACCCTAGATATTCCTAATTACCAATATAACCCTTTATTTCTTATAATTCTCAACACTCCCCCTCAAGATGGGCAAAAGATATCCACTAAGCCCATCTTGTCACACAACCTAGATAAATTTACTGAACTAAGTCCCTTGGTGAGGCAGTCAGCCACTTGATCTCCAGTAGTCACATGACTTAGCTTCAGTAGTCCGTCATTCAATTTTTCCTTGATGAAGAATCTATCAATCTCCACATGCTTAGTCCTGTCGTGCTGTACTGGATTATTAGCAATGTTGATTGCCGACTCGTTATCACACCACAACTTCATCTGGGCTCCTTGGTCCACCTTGAGCTCTACCAATAGGGCTCTCAACCACAGCATCTCGGCAACTCCTAAAGCCATGGCCCTGTACTCTGCCTCTGCAGTCGATCTCGAAACTACCGACTGCTTCTTGCTCTTCCAAGAGACTAAGTTGCCCCCTACAAACATGCAATACCCCGATGTTGACCTCCTATCATCAGCACAACTTGCCCAGTCAGCATCACAATATCCCTCAATGCCCAAGTGTCCATTCTTCCTGAAGATTAGCCCTTTCCCTGGTGCACTCTTCAGATATCGCAGAATTCGGTACACCACTTCCATGTGGCCTTTCCTCGGATCATGCATGTAACGACTCGCCACACTTACTGCAAATGAGATGTCGGGACGAGTGTGACTCAGATAGATCAACCGGCCTACCAGCCTCTGGTACCGTTCGCGATCAACTGGCTCTCCCGCTTCTGCACTCAGCTTGAACTTCTGATCAATCGGAGAAGTAGCCGGTTTGCATCCCAGCATGCCCGTCTCTTTGAGCAAGTCTAACACATATTTTCTCTGGGACAGAACCACCCCCTCTTCTCCACGAGCTACCTCAATCCCAAGGAAGTATCTTAGCTGCCCTAGATCTTTCACCTCAAACTCCTTGCCCAGTCTCGCCTTCAGCTGAGCAATCTCTCCCTCATCATCCCCAGTAATGATCATGTCATCAACATACACAGCGAGCATCGTGGTGTGACCTCCATGTTGTCGGAAGAATACTGTATGATCTGCGTTGATCTGCTGATAGCCCATACCTATCATAGCTCTCCTGAATCTGTCAAACCAAGCTCGAGGAGACTGTTTCAATCCATACAGTGACTTCCTCAACCTACATACCTTGCCTACTGTTTGTTTTGTGCCGAAGCCTGGGGGTATCTCCATGTACACCTCCTCCAGTAAGTCCCCATGGAGAAATGCATTCTTCACATCCAGTTGGTGCAACTTCCATCCCCCATTCACAGCAAGGGAGACGAGGGTCCGGACTGTGCTCATCTTTGCCACTGGTGCAAAGGTCTCATCATAGTCGATGCCATATGTCTGACTGTACCCCTTTGCCACCAATCGTGCCTTGTAGCGGTCAATTTTCCCTTCTGGAGTCTGCTTCACTGTGAAGACCCATTTGCACCCAACCGCCTTCTTGCCTGCTGGTAATGGTACTATCTCCCATGTCTTGTTCTTATCAAGGGCCCCAAGCTCTTCATGCATAGCTGTCTTCCACTTTGGATCTTCCTTAGCAACCTGCCAAGACTTGGGTATAGAGACAATGTCCAATGATGTAATGAATGCTCTATGTACAGGTGATGTAATGTTAGAGTATGAGACAAACTGAGCAATATCATGTGGGAAACCAAAACGGTCAGGAGGATGTCCCGCATTGCTGCGAGAGGTCCTTCTTAAAATCGTGGGGTCAGGAGAAGGCAGAGGAATCATATCACCTGTGTAATTTGAGTCTGAGGTGGATGGTGTAGGTGTCTCAGGAGTCGGGGTAGGCCGGGACAAGGGACTTGCAGGCACAACTGGCACTACTGGCACCTCTATATCCATCTGCCTCCTCCTCCTCGTATACACCCTTAACTCCCCCTGAGCTTGAGTCTCACCCCCTTCGGGTTCAATCTCCTCCTCCTCATCTTCCGGTTCCTCAACCGATTCCTCCACCACAACAGTACAGGGTACATGTACCTGTCTCTCACCATCGCTACTACTGCTCTCCCCCTCTCGCCTCATTCCTGAAGTATCGGGCGAGTCGCCAAAGGGTGAGTTCACCTCCAGCGTGTAGTATGGCTCGAATTCTCTAAATGTCACATCCATACTCACAAATAACCTCTTCTCAACTGGGCTCCAGCACACGTATCCTTTCTGGGTAGCAGAATATCCCACAAAAACACACTTTACCGCCCTGGGATCCAACTTTCCTACCGACGGTCTGTTATCCTTCACAAAGCATACACACCCAAACACCTTTAATGGAAGGATCCCACCATTATCTCCTTTCAGTATCTCACAAGGGGACTTCCACTCCAACACTCTTGAGGGCATCCTGTTGATCAATTGAGCGGCTGTCAAAACTGCCTGCCCCCATAAGTGCTTTGGAACATTCATTGAAATCATCATACTGCGGGCTACCTCTAGCAAGTGTCTATTCTTCCTCTCTGCTACTCCGTTTTGTGCTGGTGTGTATGGACATGTGGTTTGGTGTTGTATCCCTTGAGCCGACAAGTATTCCCCAAACGCCTTGTTGGTATACTCCGTCCCATTATCGGACCTCAATACCTTCACTACTGCCCCGTATTGAGTCTGAATGGCCTTGTGAAAATCTTTAAAGCAATTCAATACATCACTCTTGTTTCTCATCAAATACAACCAAGTAACACGAGAGAAGCAATCAATAAAAGACACAAAATAACGATAACCATGCATAGAACTAACAGAACAAGGTCCCCAAACATCAGAGTGTATTAAATCAAAAACACTAGAACTCCTATTCCCAGAACTAACATAAGAGCTTCTAGTAAGCTTGCCAAACTCACAAGCATCACACACCAGTTTCTGTTTATTTGCTTTTTCATACAAAGACGGATACAAACGACTCAACAAACTAAAAGAAGAATGTCCCATGCGCCTGTGATGTAGCAGTAGCACATCCTCCACACTCTGCCCAACTCCTCCTACTCCAACACTCTCCACCATGGATGTCAAGGCTGCGTCCATCCCCTCTCTATCCAGGTACCACAGTCCATTATGCCACGTGCCAGTCCCAAGTCTCCGGCCACTCCCCTTCTCCAGGAAGATCACCTTGGGAATATCAAAAATAACAACACATTTTAGGTGGAGAATAATGGCACTAATGGATAACAGATTCACTGGAAAAGAAGGAGCATGCAAAACATTGGACAAAGTCATAGAATCGGTACATCTCACAGTACCCTTACCAACCACAGGCTGTGTTGTACCATCAGCGGTCTGGATGCTCTCTGGCACCGCTAGATGACTATAAGACGAGAACTCACTAGCAGTTCCTGTCACATGTCGAGATGCACCAGAATCTACTATCCATTCTGGTGATCTTGAGGTGGATATAGAGGCAAGAGCATGTGTATCGTGAGTACCTTTAGCTGAGTGAGCATAGGAAGCGAAGTTACCCCTGGATGATGTGGATGTGGATGCGCCTTCACTCGCACCCTTCCTGTCTCCATCGACTGCCACTCTCTGCTTCCTCTTCAACATCTCCAGCAACTCGTGATCTTCATCTGTAAAGACCACATCTGCCTCTCCCTCGTCATCTGCTACCATCAAATTTGCCCGGTAGCCTCCTCTTCCACCACCTCTGCGACCTCCACGCCCATGACCACGACCTCCAGTCTGGCCACGACCACCCGAGTTCCTCTCCTTCGGAGGCTTAGTGCATGTCTGCTTCAAGTGGCCTACCTCGCCGCAGTTGTAGCACTCACGAGTTTCAACCCTGGCTCCTGTGTTTCTCAAGTTGGAGACAGCCAAAGCAGACTTCACTCCCGGAGGTCCACCTGTCCCCGCCTGTAGCTTAATACGGCTCTCTTCCTGTATCATAGCTGATACTGCCTCCTCAAGTGAGGGAATCTTCGTCTGGGCTAACAACATCGCAGTCCTCTGCTCAAACGCTGGGGCCAACCCCTGGAGAAATAACATAGTCCGCTCCTGAACCAATGCCTCTCTCTCTTTGCACTCAGGATCTTTGCAGCTTGCTCGAGGTGAGAAATGATCATGCTCTAACCACAAGCGCTCCAGCTCTATGGAATACTTCTGCACCGTCCTATCTCCCTGGACTGCAGCATAGATTTCCCTCTTGATCTGGAACACCCTCAGATTATTCCCCACCCCATCATAAGTCCTCCTCAACTTCTCCCAGACATCCTTTACCTTCTCAATACCATCCACGGTGGCAGCAATAGATGGAACCATTGAGTTCAGAAGCCAGATGTACACCAACATGTGTGTAGACTTCCACTCATCTCTTCCTGTAGCACCCTCAATCGGCTCTACTCTGTCACCCGTCAGAAAACCCTCCAGATTTCTTCCTGTCAGAATATACCTTACCCGACGTGACCAGCTCAAGTATGTGGCTGGCCCATCGAGTTTCAGATCAATAGGTGGAAGCTCCACCTTCACAGACGGTGGCCTCGTGGCGTTTTCACCCATCGACATCCTCATAAACTGCATCAAGGTCGCAAGGTCTGCAGGACCTAACTTCTTCACGATCTCCTCCATCGGATTCTTGCTAGCCTCCATTAATCCGATTCGTATTCAAGTGCCTAGATCACAACCTTGCCCTTCTTTCTCTTCTTGACCCTTCTCTTGATTCTCCTCACATCAAAGTCTAGGTCTCTATCCCTTCATCTCTACCCTTCTTTGGGATCCGTGGGGTATCGCCCCCCCCACACGGGCTCCCTTCAATAGAAGATCAAAACGGAGAGGTGGTGACCGGCCTAGAGGGAGAGAGAGGAAAAACTCGCTGGCTGGCGGCGCTACAGTAGCAGCGCTACAGTGGCGCGCTACAGTAGCATCGCTACAGTGGCTGCGCTACAGTACCGGTGCTACAGTATCCCTTTTTTTTGTGGCTAACCCTAGATTCTGTAGTGGCTCTGCTACAGTGGCGGCGCTACAGTAGCGGCGCTACAGTAGCAGCGCTACAGTGCGCGCTACAGTACCGGTGGCTAACCCTAGATTCTGTAGTGGCTTTGATACCAAGTTGATTTTCACTGAGCAAAAAAGTTATCTAAGTTGGCCTTTATATAGCCTTACACATAATAAACCCTAGATATTCCTAATTACCAATATAACCCTTTATTTCTTATAATTCTCAACAAAAAGAAACCTACAACAATAATTAATTATATGGGAGGGACCATACAATAGTCCCTAATAATGACAAAATTAATTACCTAGGAACCTATAGTCTAGCAACTATACAACAAGCTCAGATAATAATACCAAAATTATAATCCCAATGGTGATTGAACATCACCCATGGAGGACAGTAGTAATCTAGTAGTAATAATAATTAAATAAATAAATGTGCAAAATAAAACTCCCAATTTTAGAATCAGTTCCAACAAGACCAAACTCCCCTGAGTTGACTTGTTTAGTATAACTAACTAGTGGCTTCTTGGTACCCCTAGCTAAGACTTTCACCATATCCTTAAGATGGAAAAAAGACCAATTGTGCACTGAGTAGGTGAAATTCCTCTTAAGAGGCCTTGAAGTCAGAACCTCCAACAACTATTTTAGAGTATAGCATATCACACCTCTTCTGATTAAAACTTGTATTCCACATGTGTTGTGAGGGAAAGAGGTTGTGTGTGATGATTCTCACCCGCTACTGATTTCAGCATGGACATATAGAATACTAGGTGAACAGGAACTGACACAAGCAGCCATAAGCGATAAGCAACCACACCCACATGAGCAAGAACCTGATATGTGCTGAAGCAGCAAGAAGATAAGTTTCTCATTCTCACACTTAGCCAAGGATTTATGGCAGTTTGGCTTAAGCTTAACATAAACTCAATCCCCCACTGTAAAATTCATTTCATGGTGCTTCCTATCAGCTGAAGCCTTCATCAACTATCCAAGTGTTGCATCAACTCCTCCAAGATCAGGCAAACAGATCACCACAACTCTTTGGCTGCATTTGGTAAAGAGAGGGTTGAACAGCATTTAGTGGATTGGGCTTAGACTTAGGCTTAACATAGAGGTTTGACAAGTCAAACCATCAATTATGGTGTTTGGAAAACTGCTGCTAAGACTAGCAGATTGGGGGCGGAGGACAGCGATTTAAGAGGAGAAAGAAAACGCTACTTACAGCAGCGTTTTCTACTGACCAATCAGGGGTTTTAACTCATTCTCTACTGCAGCAAAATAACTCCCCTCTGTACAACAAATCAAAGATGGTGCGCTCTAATGTAAAGGACAAAGTAAGGGGTGTTAGATGATTATCTGCTATGACCTTCGAAACAAGGTAGCCAGCGCACCCATTGCTTGGGCTTGTCTTCAATGAAACACAAGTATGTCCCAAAAACTTGATTGAACACATTCATTTGACAGCCCTTTTGTGGATGGTAGCCAGAACTATGCTTTGAATCAGTCCCTTAGATTGGATTACCTCCCACCAAAAATGACTAAGAGATCATATCATATCGGAAATGGGTATACGACAAAAGCTGACACCTGCTTGGTAAAAACATCAAAAACTGTTAGCTGAGAATGGATGCTTCAAGTGAATGAAAGTATGCATAACTCGTTAGAAAATCAAAACCACCAGGCAGTCGTACCCCTCCAAATGTGGTAACTGGTAAGCCCTTGATGGGCCACATCCCATACCTGATCTGGAAGAGGGAGAGGACGCAAGAGACCAGCTGGAGATTGGATAACATTTTGTTTTGTTACATTGTAAGGGCATATACTTTTTTACCTTTCTTTGCCTGTCCAGCCAATAGACATCCTCGGACAATCTATGGAATGTCTTCAACACCTCCAAGAGCCCCCCAACCCCTATGGTATTCTTGGAACAATAGAGGAATAAAGGCTGAATTAAATGGAAAACCTAACCAGCCCTTGTAGAAAAGATTTCCCGAGTAAATAGTACACTCGGACTCTGAAATTGGGGACTTTAGCATAGCTCTTTTGATGGGACCAAGCCTTGAATAGGGGTCAATTTCAGCTTACAATTTTCTCATTTACTGACCCAAGCAACCAAAAAAACTCCAAAGTGTCGTTCTCATGATGCCTAGATTCAGCTTCAGATGCCTTGTCTCTCATAATCTCATCTATAATATAGCTCCATAGTTCTAACACCCATTTTGTATGCTCCTCAATCACCACTCGCTGATCGAATAAGAATACACTCTTCTGATCTTTACTGTATGAACCAGAAACTTCTGACCCAATAGAGATGGCTGCCACCACTGAACCACAAGGACCACCACAAGTACCTCGCAAGCCCAAAATTGAGCAAGTAGACGTAATCATTTTTTGAACCATGGCAGGTGTGAGTGTGGATGTGGGTCATTTTCAATATGACCAAACAAGGAACTTGATTACAGTTCAACAAACCACCACGAACAGTTTCAAATTCTTGTCTTAATTTCATCAAAAATTGACCGCACATAGTCTCTGCATGACCTTCCTGAATGGCTTTTGGTGTTGCCTTAGGAACCTTGGCAAGAACGATAGCAGAATACTCGCTCCATAGATTAAAAAAAAGCAGAATAAAAGTATTCAATTGTTAAGTTACCTTCGCTAAAATTGCTATGTTCCAATTCCAATTGGAATCTCCGAGCACTGTGAGTTTGATGGTAAATACGTTCAAGATATTCCCACAAGGCCTTGGTTGTAGTAAAACAACAAAGATTTGCTACGATATGTGGCTCAATTGCATCCAATAGCCAAGTAATAACCTCAGCATCATCAATCTCCCATTGGACACTTCATGTCCTTTCAGTGGGCATAATAGTTGTGCTATCAATATGATCAGAGAAGCCTTTTCCTTTCAAAAACATCTTAAACTAAAATTCTCATGTAGCAAAGTTCTTTCTAGTGAACCGAATAATACCATTCTCAATGGATATATTTTTTTAAAAAAAATGAGGCCCAACAAAATTTCTCAAAATAAGACCACGTCAAAATCCAAAAAAAATGACAATACCAACCAAAACAAAAGACAACAGAACCACAAGATGCAAGCCCACAATTTTCCAAGTCAGACCTGCAGCATCCAACAAAGGATATGACAGAAACGGCATCCAAAATCTAGACAGACGACCTCAGAAAACTAGTTTGGTGACCACAAGGATACCAAGAAATCAGTGATAAGTTAATTCGATAGATTGAAGGGAAAGAAACAAACCTAACAACACTATCGTGGATACGGTGAGTCAAACAAGCCTCTCATACCATGTCAATTTGTGTTTTGGTTTGAATATCCATAGTTTACAATTTACGCAAAATAATTATTCAACCAATTAACTCCCTAATTGACTAATCAATAAATCAATTAGCTTCCTCTAATTAACTCCCTAATTAACTAATCAAACAATCAATCAGGTTCCTCAAATTAACTCCCGAATTGACTAATTATTCATTCAATTAACTCCCTAATTGAATAATCAATCAATCAATTAGCTTTCTATAATTAACTCCCAAATTGATTAATCAAACAATCAATCAGCTCTATCCGTTAATAGATAACAACTCTGTTCACTGGAGCAAAAAATTATATCCGAAATGCCAATAAAAATGTCGAGCAAACCATACACATCAAGGAAAAAACTTGCATCAGCAAGACACTTGACTACAGCATCCTTCGGCATCATTTCTCGAAAATCATCACAGTGAATCATAGCTGCAAGACCGCCAGCGGAGCATCCTGAAAGGAGAGCCTGTGAGATTGTCAGACACTATGGTAACAAAAACTCTGGTTGCACATTCATAAAATTCTCCTGGGAAATACATTGGGTATATTTGTTGTTAACTTCATGAACAACACTTGACCAGCATCCTTCACAAATCCAATAAACTCCATGGAGTGGCAGAAGGTGTATATGTGAATAGATAAAGGATACTCTTCCCGTTTCACAATACAAAGCCTTTAAGGTTTTAGCACACATATTAAGAAATGATCAAATTTAAAAAGTTAGAAACATAAATTCACTAATATACCCTATATTAATAGAGAACCTTTAATAAATACTCGAACTTACTTATTAATTATTAAAGAGAATATAAGGACAAAAATAATAATGTAACATTTAAGGTTTTATACTTTTTTGTAAAATGACATACGGTGAGACAAATTCAAAAAATTATGGGTCCTCTATTGTGAAGCGGAGAAAGTTTCTGGTAACAATGTATAAAAGTAGATATATCAACCCTAACATTCACTTTCTACGGTAATAAAATACCATAGTAACTAGGGGTGTGACAAAATAAAAAGGTACCCAAAAACTTCCGAAATCCTTTATAACATAACGAAAAACTGGAATATCTAATCAGCAAAAGAAAATGATCACTTCCAGTCCGACCGAGTCTGTTGTTTGACCGGATAATTTGAAGGAATGAAGTATCAAATATTAGCTAATTGATTTTAAAATATATCTGTTCTTTGACCGGAAAATTTGAATGAAGAAGTATTCATTCTTTGATTGGACAATGTTTAGCTTGGCTTAGTAGTTAGATTCTAAATCTATCCAATTCCCATATTCAAGTCTCTACAATAGGACATCCGTAAGATTATGGATATTGTCCAATATCTGATCCATACTTTTGGATATTTGTTTGTAAATTCACTAAAACAATCTGATCTGTATTTTTTGAAAAGATATATCTCATCTCCCTGAAATAAGTTAATTTGTGGCCACTATGTGCTCTGACTAAACCCAGGCATAAAGTTTGCAAGCTACTCCCTTGCATTAGATGGAAAATGGTGATGTAGGAGGGTACAAAAATAGGGATCTGGCAGTTTTATTTTTATCTAATGTTTTCTTGATAATAAAAGGGCAATAATAGCATGTTAGCGGTGAAACAATCTCTACAAGCAACAAAAGGTACACATCAGTATCTCCAAACTAAAATCCCATGTCCTACAAAACTTGATCAGCTAGAAAATTATAATATAATCCCTTTAGATAATCCCAATGTTGTGATGACATTGGGATAAAGCTGCACAATGATTCAAGATATAACCAGGAATATAGGAAGGAAGGTAAAGAAAGCAGCACCAGAAAATTATATTCTAGGCTTCTAGCTCATCAATCAGTTTAGAAGCAAAAGAAATTGAGCCACATTCTCAGTATCCTCTACATAAATGGCAGAAAATAAACATGCCTGATCAGCCTTTGACATTCCCATGGATAAAAGTTCATCCATAAGTGCTTCCCAGATCAGCTGTCCCCTAAAGAAAAGCTTTGTGCCATTCTGTGGCAACTCCAAGTTTCAGGAATAATAGAAAAGATCCAAATGAGAACAAGGAATGACTGATCACAATTAGACATGCAACTTTAAAAAGAGGAGTAATTCATATGAACTTGCGTTAAATTCCTTTTCAGGATGACCAGCAAAAGATGCTCCATCACAATAGCGGATTTTCACTTTGTTCCAGTTGAAGAAATCTAACAAAGATGAAACAATAATGTCATTAGAAAACCCTTATATGTAGTCAGAAGGCTACAATTGAACTTTAGGCCATCAAAGTATATGTCATACAAATTTATCAAACCATACTGCACATAGTGTTCTGAAATAGGCAAGACCACCTGGTTTTCCGATCCAGCATACTGTGAAAAGATAAAGGTAAAAGGTAAACCTACTATAAACCATGCATCTTCTTCCCATACTGCCAACGTCATTTCCTAGCCCCGGGTCAACACTCAACAGTCATACCAATGTCACCAACCTATATAAGCTTGCATTAGGAGACGAAGTGGCTGGCTCTCACACTACTTGTTATGATCATTAGGTATAACTCACCCCCGAAAGCTACCTTAAGAGGAAGAGAGCCAGTGGACCATATGAACCACGCATGGGGCACTGATGAGGGATTGCAACAGATATTTCCGAAAGACCTACGGATACCAGATAGGGGGGGGGGGGGGGAGGGGTCCAAACCAAGGGCCTTTAGCTACCAAGCCCATAATTTTAACTACTAAAATAACACCTTATTTGCCAAGTTAACATATTGCCACCGAGTTTAAAAAGAGAGAGACAGCAAAGGAGGAAAACAAGAGCGATCATTGCATACTGGCAAATCGAAGGCCTTGAGTTCAGAATAAAAGAGAATTTATTTGGCAAAGATTACCGTATCCAACAATAACCTATAACTGAAGACATTTATTTCTCCATCCTTATTCCTCAAGGACTCATTAACATCAAATATAGGGTACACGAATATTAATAAATAAATAAACTTAGAAAAAAAAAATACGTTGAAGCATGCAAAATAATACAAGCTATCAAGACTATTTCTGTCGACATTTCAACAAAAAATATCTTATTGCAACAATCCGTTTAGAGGGAAATAACAATCAATAATACCAGGATTCAACGCTGGGTCATGATTTAAAATTCCGGAGAAGCGGACTTGGTGCTCCATGTAGTTCGAAGAACCTAATGCAGTATTTTTTCGGACTGAACATGATTCCACAGAACTACACCAGCCTCCACCCTACGTAATAAATAGAGGGGAAATCAATAGCTCTGACAAAAGTATGATACCAAACACCGGTTGGTGAACTAATAGAGAAACAGCTGACGGAGGCTTAAGTTTATAGCTAACCTCAATATGAAGAACCCAATTGTTGGATCCAGATCCAAAACCCTTCTGAAAATGGTACCCAGGCAAAGTCCCATCCAAACAAACTACAACCAATTCAAAGAACTAACTAATCAAAACCACCACTCACTTCACAAATCCGAATCCATAAGTCGAACAGAAAACTTACAGGCGCCTTTCTTCTTGGCGTTGCGTAGCAGATTAAGGTCAACGAAATCGGAAGGAGGAGTGGAAAATTTTGGGAGGAAGACGAAACAGAAAGTAATAATGATGATGGCTAAAGCTACTGCTCCAGCAGACAAGTTTTGTTTCGTCCATTTCTTCAACCATAGCCACCCGCGAAATCTTGACGTCGCCATTAATAGAAGTCTGGGCCTGGTCGAGTTGGTGCTCAATGCTCCCTCGTAACACTGAGACCTGGGAGAAAGGGAGAGGCAACAAGGTTCAATTTAAAATAGTGAGTCAACTATTGTGTTGAGTGTTGATCACCAAAAAGTTTATAAAGTTGGCCATCACAGTCTCATTTTTTCTGAGTTAGAATTAGTCTCATCGGTTTATCTAACAGGTAACTTTATGCACATCTTAAGATTTTAATTCATTTCTTAAAATAGTATAATTAAATATTTAATTTTATATATGTATAGTGATGTGCATTATTAAATATTAATTTTATTTTTAGTTTAATAACTTTAAAATGTGCCATAACGACACATTTTAAAAAATATAATAATCCTATTTCGGTCATAATTTTTTTAAGTTTGACATATTTTAATCATAATTAGAGTTACTAAAATACATCGAAAAAACTAAGGCAATCAAAATACAATAAACTTAAACGTTATTAATTGACATAAGAAAAAATAATGTACAATATCTATATCCATGGTATATAGATTATTTATAACTATTTTAACCATTTGAGAATATTTGAATGACTTACTTGATTATACAGTATAGATTATAGACTTTAAAATTTAAATTGAGGGAATTGGATGAGTAAATTAACCTCCATTACCAACATGGTAATTGAATAAAGATTGGAACTTTTTTTGTAATTTTTTGCTTATTTATTTATTTATTAGGATTACATTTAAAATAGGCCTAATTTGATATTAAAATGTAGTGGAGAAAGTGGGTAATTACGTATACTTTTAACCGTTTGAGAAACTTTGAATGACAAGCTTGTTTGAGAAACTTTGAATGACAAGCTTAATTACGTAGCATAGAAGTATAGATATGGACTTTGAGTTTTAAATTTAAATTGTAACTAAAAAAGGATAGAGAGGGTTGTGGATCTATAGTTTAACCTCTTATTACCAATGTAGTGATTGAAAAAAAAATGGAATCATTTTTATTTTTATTTGTTTGAAAGATCTTAAATTTATTAGAGTTGAACTCAAAAAAGAAGTAATTTGATACTAAAATGTTCGGGAGTCATAGGATTTTTTGTCGATTGATATTTGATGGATTTAGATTTTTTATTTTAAATTTAATTAGTTAGTTACTTGGTAACATATGAACATTACCAAAATTAACTATTTTAAATTTTAACTAAAAAAATGTAAGTTATGGACGATAAAATTAGTTAATATTTTTCTCCCAATAACTACTCATTTATATATATAATAATAATAATAATAATAATAATAATAATAACAATAATAATAATAATAATAATAATAATAATAATAATAATAATAATAAATTTTAGATGAAATAACCAAAAAAAATATGACATGGTTAGCGTGTGTGTGTGTACAACCAAAGAATATCACTTATTATGATGAAGTAAACAAAATATATATACAGAACATAATTTAACTTATTAGAAGGGTGGTTACTTAGTAGAAATGATAATAACACAGGTCAAAAATAGGAACCCCGTCTCCATCCCCAATCTCTAATTTTTTTTATTAGAGAATTTCCAATCCGATTTTCATAGATATTTAATTTTCATACCCGATTCGATCACCGATCCGTTCTCTATCTCCAATTTATTCATCAACTTTAAAATTCGATTCGATCCCCAAAACTCAACCCTATCCTAATTTTTTTACAATATACATTTAGTTTATATTCTATATAATATATCATTCGAGGTTGGTTTAGTGTGGGGTCCCCAAACCTATTTCCCCATGGTCCCTAGAGAAATTTTCTGATAAGCCGAACCTATATTTGATCCCCGAAATCTCCTCCAAATTCGAATAAAAAATCCCTAACAAGACTTTAAACCTGCAAAAAAAAAAATCATCCCTATTGCTTAGATATCTTGCTTGACAAGTAGAACTGAAAAATCACTCGTAGTGTAAACGTAACCTCTTGAGGCAAACTTCTACACTTAACTTGATAAGCAACTTTTTGTTGCACATGTACAAATATAATTATAAATGAACTGAACATTTGAAAATTCAAACTCAACTCACTTAATATATAAATCTAAAATCAAGTTCGGAATTCAATTATTTAACTAAACAAATTGAGTTAAACTTGTTAACTTAATGCTTAAACAACCCACAAACTTAGTACTATAAATTAGTTCAATCTAAATTTTTCCATGCTCGAATTCTACTCATTTAATATATGAGTTTAAAATTAAGACTCAAATTCAAGTCATTTAACAAAATAAATGAATCAAATCTAAACCGGCTCGCAAACAATTTAACTCATTTAAAATTGTGGTTACAAGGATGAGAGAGAAAAAGAGAGAGTAAACAACATTTGTTTTAAAACATAAAGAGATTCAAGAACATTTAAAAAAAATGCATCTATAAATGCCAAGCAAAATGTTTTTAAGAAAAAAATTACTACATCATACAAAATTTTAGTACATCAATACTCAACCTAGTAGGAAGTATGTACCCTACTGCACTCCAGATTTCGCTATGTTTTGTCAACAAAGTGGAGTGTTTAAGCGTGAAATACATCCTACGCAAATTTTGTGCACAAATAGGAATTAAGAGTGTAGTGGACAACTATGCCAAGCCAACACTGTTATGAAAATAACATATAATTAGATTGTTTTTTGGCGGTAATAGGCGCTTCAACCCAAAAAAAAATAAAGTAGAACGTGAAAAGGGCAGAAAAATGTTGTTTGATTATTGGTCAAGCCAACATCGTAACAATGGGTAAAAAACCTCGCTCTGCCATCCCTTAAATTTACAGCAACGTATGATCCAAGAGCAGGCTAATCAACCACTAGATTCAGTCTTAAGATAATTTACTTGGAACAATGCACAAATTTGTTGATGTGAACCTTTCCAACTGGGTCAGTGGCGAATTCGTACTTTGATAACAGTCGTTACCCAGCAGCAGAGCTGAACGTTAGCTGAACGTAGGAAAATGGGCAAGTCGGTTTGCACTCAACACAAGGACCAAAATAATTTTCCGATATAGAACTTGGCTTGCACCATGTCTCAACAGAACAAATTGCGGTGATCTTGTTGCATCCACTAGCAATTCAACGGAAGATGTCCGCATTCCATGTTTTAAAAGCGAGATGGTCATACAAGCGCAAGTCTGAAACTACAGACATGCATAAAAGAGGTGGAGCAGCACGACAGAACTCGTACCTCTTCTCATATGCTTGAGAGCAAGTTTGAATAGTGGTAATACTGCCGGAAAAAAGAAGAAAATAATAATGTAAGCGGCAAAGTGACCCCAAAAACATTCCCAACATTGGCACTGTCTGATTGCCCTTGGTTCTTATTGTTACATCAAGAATATCAACGTTATGTAAATCTGATCTGTTTGAATACCTCATCAACTACTTCTTCACATTTTCTAAGCAACTGTTGTTGCTTTGCGGCTCCATCCAGCTTCACCGAATTGATCTTGGATTTTGCAGCATCCGCCTTTGTTTCAACAAGCATTGAACTCAAAACATCGAACAATATCACAAGTAATTCAATACCTTCATAAATAAGAACACCTGAATAATTAACAGTACCTGGAGAATTAGAACCTCAATCCTCTTTCCCTTGGCTTCAAAGTCACGTCTTCTTGATTCCACCTCTGACTTCACATTATTTAGTTCATTCCTTTCCTCGTCGCGCCTGATATCTCTCTCCTTTTCTAACTGTCTTTTGTGTTCATCCAACTGTTCAGCTGAAGAGTTGCAACATATATATCAATGGGCAGACCATAAGGTAAACTTAAGGGGGGAGCCAGAGAGAGAGAGAGACATTTTGCTTGCCACTCAACCACTTTCGACTCTAGTGACATATTTAGCACGCTCTCATCGCTAAGCTTAGCCTTCAGCTGTTTAACATCCTTTTCATTAGTTTTGGCAGAATTGACCTGTCAAAGAACCGATTTGGTGAACTTATCAAATTAAGATTCCAAATTAGTTCCTGCTGCGAATGGAATCTCTTCAAAACAGCAAAACATGATTCAATGTCATGGCAAGGAAATAAATATAATCTTGGCACTCCCGTCCACAACATCAGCAAGCCAATCACACCACATTGCCATTACCATGTAATAAAAGATTATGTACTCAGCTACCTAACAGTAAAATGAAAGTGGAACAATCTTGCCTTCGGTGCTTCGCTAGACAGAAACTCGACAGTGAATCAGGTATTTGAAAATAAATGTGAGAACAGATACATTTGGTTATGACAACTCATAATATATTGTGCCTATATATGCTCTGAACAAGAGGCAGCCCAATAATATATCAGAAAAATCTAGGGATGACCATGATCAAAGACAAGCTAACCTGTTCTTGCATAGCCTGCATCTGATTGAAGTGCTTCGACATTTTCTTTCTGGCCTGATATTAGTGACAAATAATGACATTAATTTACCCATTGGTTTACTGATTAGCACAAAAACAAAATAATATAAAATTGATGATACTCAAATTCTTCCAGTTTAATCAATCTAAAAATAAAGTGGTAATTCCCAAAGCAGAGAGAGTACACTAAGCTTAAAGAACCCAAACTTCATTTTCCTCCTTTCATTAAAAGAAACAAATCAGTCATATGCGTAGATGTTCTAGTCATCATTATTTCATCTCACAGAGAACAATGGATACACCCAGACTAATTTGATCAGCAAAAAACTCTATCAAAGAAGTAACAAGCAGCACAGTAAAAAATAATCATGGCCAGAGTGCCATCCTCATGTAAATAGATGTACAACCTCTTTTGAGTATACAGTCCTATAGGGATAATTAGAGGTCAAGGTGACAAAGGTAACAAATCTGGCAAAGGTGATCAACGTGTGCAGAACCAGCACAAGAGCACGTAGGCATTCCAAAAGGGAGTGAACCAATTCACGTGAATTGAATATCATACTTAAAACATACTCCATGCATGTTGAGCTGTTGGCCCAAAGGTTTAAATTGAGGCCTTAATCCCTCTCACAATAAAAAATCCTCACTGTTCATATTGATGTATTCTCATTATCCCTCACCCTGCCTTAAATCGGTGTTATTTAAATGGTGGGAGAATCAAACCAAGAATGATAAAGGGTCACAGATATGGTGCAGCCGGCTAAAAAGATCCAGTCAGGCTCTTAATTATAATTACATATAAAAGAAGCAAAAAATAGTAGTTTAGGTGGTGGAAAATTAGCTTTTTTAATCAAAGATCCTAGATTCAATACTCATGAACTATATTTCTTAAAAAATATAAAATTATTAGAGATATTCAAGCCGGCCTTAAGCTTTGGGTGCTTTAGGCAAAAAGAGTTTTGGTACCCTATATATGTATGTATATATGAGGAAAAAAATTCAAGAATTTTTTTTTTTTTTGTTGCATTCAAGTTTAATAATCTCCCTACAAACCTATCACCCTAGAATGATAGCTACACAACTATTATATATGTGTGTATATAGGGTGAGGTTCTCATACAAACCTCTTACCATAAAACCCTTGCTTAAAATACAAACTTAAGAATCAGTCTTATCCATTTAATCGATATTGATACAACAATCAACATTTAATCTAAATCCTAACCCTTGACCGAACTCCAGGCCTGAATTCTAACCTTGGAACCAACCCCAGAATCCTAAATGCTAACCCTAAATCCTAAACCTTAAACCTAATACCATAAACCATAAACCCTAAGCCCTAAACTTAAACCATAAATTTTAATATAAATTAAATAAATCCTAAACTCTAAACACTAAAATAAAAGAATAAATCCTGAATTATAAACAAATCTAAAGTACCTAAAATAAATAGAATAAACTCTAAATTCTAGACCATAAACAAATCTAAAAATTCTGAAGTAAATGGAATAAACCCAAACACTAAATTTGAAAAAAATTAAAATCCTTTACCTCAAATTATAAACCCTAAATTAAAATATATCTAAAAATTCTAAACCTTAGATCCATTTTAATCACTAAACCTAAATAATCATGAACAAAAAACAGATAAAAAAAAACTAAACTTAATTACAAAATAATCTACAAAATATAAACTTAAATATATGTGAAAACCCTAAAACATAAGCCCTAGACCAAGATGAATGTAAGCATAATTCAAGAAAAAAAATTATTAAATTTAACCACATTAATTTAAAAGCCTAAACTTAGATAAACTTGAAAACCCTAAAAGGATAAAATTTAGACCAAGATAGAATTAAACATAAATCAAAAAAATAGTCAGAACTTAAATTCATTACAAAATATGAACTCAGAAGTCAAACTAAAACCTTAAATTTAATAATAACAAATAAAATTATAATAACAGAAAAGAAAAAAAAAGCATGTAACTGCTGGTACTCAGAACTCATGCCAATGATACCAAATGAAACCCCACAGACCAGAATGCTCTATTTTGTATAAAAACAACAGCAGAATATGAAAAGCAAATTGTTGTTTAAACATGATACTCATTATTATCATAATGCCATTGCATAACCCTTCTTTTATCTATTTGCTTTTAATTGTAGCTCTTGATTTTCAATATCCAATGTTTGCAATTTGGTCTTACATTTGTAGTTTAACTATTGATTTTTACTTGATATAGATACATACATGCATACATACATCCATGCATGCACACAGATGCCTACTATGCCTACAATAAGAGCCAACACTGCAGATATTGCACTATATATTCCTGTGTTATAGCAAAATTCACACCCTAACCCTTATTATGTACCACCATCATGCAAGGTAATTGTACTTCTTTATATATATATATAAACTAACAAGACTACCTTTCTCTTTAATGCAAGGCAATATCAAAATTAGAAACAGACACTCTTCATACCATAACTGACTCGTCTTTCTCCCTAAATCCAAAATTTTTATAAACAAGGAATGAAATTCCACCAAATTTCTTTTACCACCCTCTTCAAATTCCATGACATTTCTATCACTTCTCCCTCCGCTTCTTCTGCAGTCTGCCTTAGTCCCTCGAAAGCTACATATTTAAAATTAATATAGAATACAAAAACTATTAGCAATAAATATGAACCACCCCAAGGTCCATTGCTCAAGAATCACAGAGAGTTCTATGTAATTAAACAAGAAACTGGCCGTGCCTTTGGCCTATGAACCTAAGTCTTCAGCATCTCACCTATGCACGAAGCTAAATCTTAGTGAATTATGGTATTTCAAAACTCAAACATAACATGAATAATTCAAAGCATCCTTTGCACAGTGAGAAAAAGACGTGAAATGAAAGTTAATAAACGACCAACTATCTTATTTTGCTCTGATATTAACTAATATTTCAATTAACTGGAAAATTGTTGGGCATAATGTCAAAGCAGTTTCCCAGGGTATCAACTCGTGGGTTCTGAAAGCCACTAGTATTTATTATTGTTGTTAAAACAAAGGATACCAACCAGTATTATTCAAAGATCTAGAAACAGTTTTGTTGATAGTCTTCTCAATATTACAATCAGATAAATGTTTATGCATTTCAGATTCATTATTAGCTATCACACGACATTACTAATGTTCACAGTATTCCAAAGTCCATTTTGAAGATCATTCTAACTTGTCTATGAGTAACTTAAATCTTGCTCAGTAATGATGTCGATTATTCGCCCAAGTGGTGATCCTTCATATTAGTTGAATTGACAGTGAACTTGGCTTCTTCAATACCAACAACTTCAGGAGGTCATTCAACTAATAATTGTAAACTTCTATTCAAAAAGCACATGCAAGGAGGAGAGATAGAAAGTGTAGGATCTTTTCTTTCAAAATTATCATTTGCGTTCAAGCATGTAACAATGGCATTAAGAAATATCAGACAAACATTGCATTAATGGCTTCAAGTGCTCAGAACATTCAACTACATGTTACCGTGTATACCTTTGTGTAAACCTCAAGAATGGCAGATTTATCTTCAAAACTTTGCATTGCCAATTTTTCCGATTTTTTTGCCTCCAGTAGAACTGCTTTCTTCTCCTCCAAAGCCCTCTGTTAATACAGAATCATAGAGAAATTAAAAACTAGTAGACATCATGGACATTCAGAAGATTAGTAATGCATATTGCAAATGGTCTGGGCAAGAGAATCTTAATCGTAAATAGATAAACCTAGATGAACAAAAAATGACAACCCTAGTACTTGCTGCCACATAAAGCAAATGTGTAAAAAATTGGGTTGTCGTCCTGGGATATAGATCATATAAATGAAGATGTGTCGTGTGTTAGACTTGGTTGAGTTTAAGAAAGTAGCCTCGTGAGGGTTCTTTTCCTTCTAGCTAGAGCCTATGATTGTAGGAAACTAAGAGCAGTGGTAAAGGATAGTAGCTAGCATATCCAAAAATAATTAAATAATTCTCAAACTTGTTTAATTTCTCTTCCAAATGCCACTCTTAATAGAAGCTATAACAAATAGAATTATATTGCTAAATAAATTTTATATGATTCTAGTACAATAAAATAAAATTTGACAACTATTCTAATCTAACCAATTACCTTTAACCCAGGGAACCATTTGGCAATCAGATTATTTGCAATTAATCGTTCATTTCAGCTAATGTAACATTACATTTTGAAACTTCCAAAAATTACCCTCAACTTTCTATTACAATGTACAATAGAGAATTCTTTAAATAAGAAAATAAGATTAAACTACATATCCTAGAATGTCTATACACATAATATACTTTTATCTCCTTTCCACAATTTTTTTCCAAATAGTACCTATATTAATATAATTAATGTCCTATAATTATTTAATTTCTAATTACTTATTGAATAAACTTACAACATAACCCATATCCTGCCAATTGTTTTGCATACTAGAAACTTAATAAGAGCTTGCCTTTGGAGCTTGGAAGCATACAATTAAATATCGGTCCTGATAAGCAATATTAACCGATATTTATTGGATTTTAGGTCAGTAAATACGCAAAATTGACGATATGCGACAGTTTTAGAATTTCATGTATTAGTCGGGTATATTTCGGATATCGGCTGATATTTACCAATATTTTACTGATATTAACCAATATTTGCTAATATTTATTATAAAAAATATATATATATAAAAATCACGCCGCAACATATAAAATAAAGTTTGCGACATTCTAATACCATGACACTGCGACCGCAGTTTTATTGCATGCTTAGAAGTGCCAGTATACTACAACACTAAAAAGCTCTAGCAAAAGCAATACAATAAAGTTCTTTTTAGCAAATGTATATTTTTGATATTATTTGAATATTATTGCTTCAGACCGCTTGTTTTATATATTATTTTAATAACCTTATTATCTATATTATATATTACATATTATTAATTCATGAGTAGATTCCACTATATTTTATTTAATATTTAAACTATCCTATATTTTTATGCTTATTTATTATACCTATCCACCACATCCCTACAATTATTAATATCAATTATATAATTATTAATATTCATTATTAGTCATTATTAATACTAATTATTAATATTATTTTGGACAATTATTCATTATTAGTATTAATTATATAATTTTTATTTATTAATAATTATTAATCATTCAAATCATTAATCTTAAAAATTACTTATTATTATTCATTAATACTAATAATCATTATTAATATAAATTTTAAAATCATTAATTATTATTATTATTTATTACTGATTAATATGAAATATTATTATTTACAAAGACTAATTATTCTTATGCTTAATTATTATTTACTAAAGTTTCCTTTTTCCATTCAAATCCTAGGACAATTGTATACGAATTTTGAACAATTCTCATGGGATGTGCATGAATCGCCCTGTATTACTAAAATGGTGGAATCCAAATTTTCAACTTTGTAAAGATGAATTTCAATTTATTCACACCTAGGCTACACTACCCTTGGTTCCATAGACTGTACAACCGGTTGATACGGTTATGGCCAACCATGACCGCATTTCTTAAACCAAAGTTTTAGTAGAAATTAATGTGTAATGGCCTTCACTAGATTCAGTCTTGATCAAAAACTAGATGAGGGTATCTTCTCGCAAAAGGTCAACTACTAAAGGAAGATAACATCATTGGCCCTAGTGAAGATCCATAACAAAGTTTAACTATTGTGGAGCACCATATTTAACACCATACCTCCCCAAGCAACCCACTAAGGCGCCCATTGTGAGAGATAACCCTCAACTAGCTCAAAACTTCAAAATCAAGGGGCCAACAATGTTCATCTAGATGGCAACGAGAACCGACTAACTAAGCTTGATGAAGACCCTTGGTGTAGATTGGTATGATGGAATAAGGTTACGGAGGACATTTCTAGATTTCCACGTCCATTGATCATGAAGATAGGATGTTAAAATGTTAGGGGGCTTACTAACCCTCACAAGCACCATGAGATGAATAATTGGATAAAGAATAATAAAATCATTATGGCTGGACTGATCAAAGCAAGAACGAAAGAGAATAATGTAATGTCTACAATAAGTAAATTGGGTAGTTGGTAGGGCTGTAAATGAGTTGAGTCAAGTCGAACATTCCCGAACTCGACTCGTTTAATAAACGAACTTAAAATAAGACTTAGGCTTGACTCGTTTAAATAAATGAACAATCCGACCTCATAAATCTAAGCTATATATGAACAGAGCCTAACTTTTTCGGATTTGAGTTCGACTCGTTTAAAAAATAAGCCTGAAAGTGATGCTTCAGCTCGGCTCATTTAACTAGTAGTTGTGCATGGGTAGGTTGGTCTTCTTTGGAAAGTTGAAAAACTTCATGAATGCTCTCGAAGAATAATATACCAAATTCAACCCTAAGAGGCTTTATCTACGCTCTTAATGATGACCAAGGTAGGAGAGCTATATGGGCTTGGCTCCTTAGCCATTCCATTCCTAACAAACTAATGGATGATTTTAACATTGAGTTGAACCAATCAGAAAAAAATATAGGGGATCAATGTACTCAAGGAGGAAGATATGGAGGACTTTAGGGACCGTCTCAATTCCCTGACCATGCAAGATACCAGATACACATAGATGTGCACCTCACTTAGTATAAAAAAAAAGAAGAAAACAGCGAAGAATAAATTGGATCAAGTTCTAGGTAATGATATGTGGATGGATACTTTGCTTGCTCGATGGCCTATTTTACCCCTCCCCTCATCTCAGGTCATATGGCCATGAGCCTTGCCATAAGTAATTACACTTCAAGAGGCTTCAAACCCATTAGAATTTATAATATGTGGGTAGAGGATCTTGAATTCGTCAATATTATACGCATTATTTGGTACAAAAACTAACCCTCCTCACACTTAAATCATTATGGCTAAGACTGAAAATTCTAAAGACTCCACTCAAAACTCCTAATGCTCATAAGTTTGGTGGCATCACTTCTAGATTTGAGCAACGCCAGAAGTACAACACATCCAGGAACTCGTATGAACCCCCTTATAAAAATGACCTCACTCAGCAAAAAGAGAGAAGCTTTGGCTTGGCTAAGCATTACAACCTCTGTGAAGAAAGTTTTTCTAACAAAACCTAGAATTAAAAGGATAAAATTAGGTGATGGTAATACTCACTCCTTCATTGCTCATATTAAAGAAAACATGGCAATCAAATTGTGTAGCTAGAAGACCATGACGACAGAATTTGCACCAATAAAGATACCATTTCCCACCTTTTCTAGTAATTTTGTAAGGAATTGCTTGCCACTACTCATACAATCATACTCTGAATAATTGTTTAAAAGAAGATGCTACGCAATGAGGGACCCTTCTAACTTTTTGCTAGCACCAACTGGGAAAAACAGAAGTCAAGCAAGTCAAGCAAGCATTTTTCTCTATGAACATTGATAATGCTCTGACACTAGATGGATATAAGCTTTCTTTTCTTCAAGCACTGTTGACACCTCATTAGAGAGCATATATGGGAAGCAGTAGTAGAAATATTCACACAAAGGTACATCCTTAGTGAGTTGAATGATGCCACCCTAAACTTTATACCTAAAAGCCCAAATGCTACCAAAGCAAGTGATTATCGACCTATTTCTTGTTGTAAACTTATTGCCAAGGTAATTACAAATATGTTGGAAGCCATCATGCCTTTTTTGGTGGGAGAAGCCCAAGCTGCTTTTGTGCAAGGGAGAAGCATTGGCGATAACATACTCTTTGCTACAGAGTTAGTGAAAGGATATACTATACAGAATGTTTTCCCAAGGTGTAAGATTAAACTTGATATGAGGAAAGCTAGATTTTTTGAGGGATGTGCTTTCCTTTTAAACTTTCCAACGTCTTTTATCCAACTAATTCGCAGTTGCGTATACCTTGCCGGGTAAATACCTAAATAACACAATGGTTGATCTCCCTCCTGACCCTCACTTTAAATATCTTCCCAAATGTTTAAACTTATCAATCTTACGTTTGCTAATGATCTTTTATTCTTTTTTCATGGTAATGCATCCTTTGTCGAGGCCATTCATAATATTTTCCAGCAGTTTTCTGAGCTATCGGACCTCAAACTCAATAACTTGAAAAGCAATATCTATTATACCAATTCGGTACCACAACATGAAAGACATAAAATTCAAGAGCACTTCTGCTTCAACGAATGACAACTCTTGGTCAAGTATTTTAGGATCCCTTTGTATTCCAAAAAACTAACCTACCACAACGGCAAACCACTCATTGAGAAGTTCACAACCAAAATAAGAGCATGGCAACCTAAACAACTGAGTATGACTAGAAGAGCTTCGTGCAATCTAATTTGTTCGGTCTCCAAGCCTATTGTAGTTTATTTTTACAACTTCCATATAGAGCATTCATGAAATCGACACTATTTGTAGGTATTACCTTTGGGTAGGCATTAGCTTCTCTAAAAAAACACCCATTGCATGGGACGTTGTTTACCTCCCTAAATAAGGAGATTCAGGACTCATGCAACTAAAGGTTTGGAATTTAGCAACTCAAGGAAGACTTTTGGCGGATCACAAAGATGAAAGAGGTTCTTTAGGTGAAATGGGTTTGTGCCTATTACATTAAGGGGAGGGACATTTTGACAATGCCTTAGAATATGAAGACCCTTCTATCTTTCAGGCCATTATTCCAGGCTTTCTTTAATAATCCTACAACTTTAATGCAATGTCCTTATTGGGGTAGATAATACAGCATCTCCTAACTATAAAAATTACTTAGACATAAGGTTGTTAAAGTGCCATAGTACATAGTTTGGAGTCCCATTTCCCTCCTGAGACACAAAATCCATTAATGGGTGACTATTCTAGAGCATTTTTTAACAACCCGCTTTAAGCACTCTAATTTTTGTGGAATATTTTAGAACATTCTAGAACAATGTAGATATGTGTAGAAGATATACGAGACTTCTACACTTGGCTTGATGGTTCTACAAGGGGATGTCTCTAGAACCATCCTTTCTTGTACACACTTGTATGGAACACTCTAGATTAGCCTAGTGTGTTCCAATGGAGCATTCTAGAAGGATAATGATCGAGCCCAATCTAAAGTGCTCCTCGGGATGGAGGAAGGAGGAGGCCTCAACTATAAAAAAAGGATGAGGGGTGTCATTTCTACCATCCACAAGTTGGAAGCTCTCAAGAATGATGTCGATAAAGCTCTCATTCTTTCAAACTCTCTTGTGTGTTCCTTTGTGAGTGTTTAGGCTTTGTGCTAGACAAGATTTCCTTGCTCAAGAGTGAGTTTTCTTAAAGTGAAGGCTGACTTAGTCATCTAAGGAGTAGAAAAATGCTAAGTGTTGCACGTAGTTGGTGTAGAGAGAAGTCAGGGGCATGACAGGTAGTATCAAAGTGTGGTTACGTGAAGGAGTGACCAAGAAGAGTTGCTATGGCACAAAATCTCGCAACCTCACAAGTCACTCAAGTTGCCGATATTGAGAAAAAGAGGAAAAGCAAGGGCAACTCTAAGGGTCCTGCTACCAACTTAGAGGATGTCATGGACAGGATGGATAGATCCATCCATGCTTGCCAAGAGGATATGTCCAACTTAGAGGGAAGGTGGATGGGTTGGAGAAGGAGGTGGAGGCATACAATTAAATATCGGTCCCGATACGCAATATCGGCCGATATTTATCGGATTTTGGGTCATCCGATACGCGAAATTGGCGATACGCGATGGATTTAGAATTTCACATATTTATCGGTGATATATCGGTTATCGACCGATGTTTGCCGATATTTTACCGATATTTACCGATATTTGCCGATATTTACTGGTATTTGCCGATATTTATTGTGAAAAAAAAAAAAATCACACCGCGACAACCGCGACGTATAAAATATCATTCGCGACACTCTGATACCGCGATACCGCGAACGCAACCGCAATCGCGACCGCGACCGCTATTTTATTGCTTGGGTGGAGGCCTTACCCAACCAAGAAAAGATGCATAGGTTGGTGAATGCTTTTGTCACCAAACTCCATGAAGAAATGGTAGAGTACAACCGAAAACCCATGAATGAGATATTGGATTGAATTAATCAACTTGTGGCCGAGAACCTTGAACTAAAAGAAAGGCTTAGAAGTGTTGAAAAGGATTGTGCTCGATGCAAGGAGGTAATCTTGGTCGGTGCGGAAAACTCAAGGGGGTCTATTCCTATGTTGGATACACCCTGGCCTCACAAATGCAAGGGTTCAAGGAATGCAAAAAAGATTGACAACTTCCTTTACGACATTGAAAAGTACTTTTATTTCATCCATTTACTTGACGATAGCATAAAAATTACTCAAGCTACCCTTTATTTTGAGGAAGATGCCATGTTGTGGTGGTGTGCCCACCACAAAGATATTGAGTGAGGTGCTTGTGTAATAAGCACTTGGGAAGAGTTTAATGCAAGACTCAAAAGACACTTCTACCCGGCTAATGCTGAGTTGGAAGATTAAGGAATCTCAAGCACACTAAAACCATCAAGGAGTACATCAAGGCATACAACTTACTGATGCTTGAGATCTCCAAAATGCTCGAGAAGGAAAGGTTGTTATATTTTATGGACGGATTGCAATCGTGAGCCAAACAAAAGCTAAGGAGGAAGAATGTTTAAGACCTCCCTGCAACCAATCGAGAAGCATAGTCCTTAATCGAATACAAGTCCGAGAGGAAGGACAAAGGTCAGAAGGATGGTTCGAACAATGGTGGAGCAGGCAAGCCCCACAAGACCAGTCCTCGATACCAAGACTCCAAGGGAAAGGACAAGGAGAAGGAGCATGGAAGTAAGGATTTCTCTAAGTATAAACATAAATGTTTTATGTGTGTTGGTAACCATTTCCTACAAGATTGACCTCAAAGAAAGCTTCGAGTGCCATGGCTTACACCTAAGGAGAGAAAGACAATCAAAGTGAGACTCCCATGGGGTCTCTCACTCTACTCAAATCCATCAACTCCAAGCCAAAAGAGCAAGCTAAAGGGTTAATGTATGCGAAGGTCCGAGTGAAAGGTGTCATAAGCAAGGCCTTAGTTAACACCGGAGCGTCACATAACTTCCTTAGCCCTAAGGAAGCATAGAGGATGGATCTCAAGGTCACCAACGAGAAAGGAAGAATGAAGGCCGTAAACTCTAATGCTAAGCCCATTCTCAGGTTAGTATATGGAGCTCCCATTACCCCGGGCTCATGGGAAGGAAGGCTAAACTTTACGGTGACCGAGATAGATGACTATGACATGGTGCTTGGGATGAAGTTCTTAGATGTGGCAACTCCACTTACATTCCTAAGGGATAGCACCACACAGATCACAAAGGGAAAACTAAGCCACGGTGTGCCCCTAGCATGAGCCAAGGTAAAGTCTTGCTCTCCCTAGGCTATGCAATTTTCTCAGGGACTTAAAAGGGGTAAAGACTGGTACTTGGCTTCGATTGTCAAGGAGTCCCCACAATCCACGAAAATGCCTAAGAAAATACAACAGGTCCTTCATAAGTTTAAGGACATGATGCTCGTAGAATTTTCCAAGAAGCTTCCACCTAGAAGGGAGGTGAATTATGCTATTGAGTTGTAGCCAGGAGCCAAACCACCCTCAAGAAGTCCCTATCGAATGATCCAACCCGAATTGAGGACATAGTTGAAGGATTTACTTGATGTTGGGTTCGTTCGTCAATCAAAAGCTCCTTATGGTACCCCCGTGTTATTCCAGACAAAACAAGATGGCTCTCTTTGAATGTGTATGGACTACCGAGTAATTAATAAGATCATAGTAAAGAACAAGTATCTGCCACCCTTGATAGATGACCTATTTGATCAGCTTGGAAAGGCAAAGTACTTCACCAAAATGGATCTACGATCAAGATATTAGCAAGTCAGAATTGCCAAAGGAGATGAGCCTAAAACTACATGTGTAACAAGGTACGGTTCTTATGAATTCCTTGTTATGCCTTTCGGTCTTACTAATGCCTGCAACTTTTTTTACTTTGATGAATAAGATATTCCAACCCTACTTAGATAAGTTCATAGTGGTCTATCTCGATGATTTAGTAGCCTATGGTGATACCCTGGACGACCATGTTGAGCACTTGAGGAAGGTCTTCCAGCTCCTAAGGGAGAATGAGATTTACATGAAAAAAAAAGGTGCTCCTTTGATCTCACTGAGGTAAAGTTCTTAAGCCACTATATCACGGATGGAAAGATTGGGATGGATACAGCCAAGGTTCGGGCTATTCAAGAATGGGAAGCCCCGAAGAATGTATCTGAACTCCGAAGTTTCCTTGGCCTAGTAAATTACTATCGGAGATTCATTCAAGGGTGCTCGGGAAGGGCCACACCCCTCACAAACTGATTGAAGAAGAAAGTCTCATGGAGTTGGGATGAAGAGTGTGTAAAGGCATTTGAAGACTTGAAGAAGGTTGTGATGGAAGAACTAGTTTTGTGCTCACCTAAATACTCTAAAGACTTTGAGGTACATACAGATGCCTCCAACTTTGCTATTGGAGTTCTTATGCAAAAGAGGCATCCAATCACTTTTGAGAGCCATAAGCTAAATGATACGGAGAGGCGGTATCCAATTCATGATAAGGAAATGACCGCCATCATCCACTACTTGCGAATATGGAGGCACTACCTTCTTGGAAGTAGGTTTGTAATCAAGACGGATAATGTGGCAACAAGCTACTTCTAAAACCAGAAGAAGTTGAGTCCCAAGCAAGCTCGTTGGCAAAACTTCCTAATAGAATTCGTCTACAAGATGGAGTAAAAGCCTGGAAGCGCTAACGTGATGGCTGATGCACTAAGCTACAAAGCAATGCTTGCAAGCATGATCGATCCTACGGGAGACATCCTGGAACGAGTCAAGGAAAGAATGATGCATGACATCTCTACTAAGAGCTTAATGAAGATGGCAAAGGAAGGGAAGACTCGGAGACTCGGGAGCAAGATGGGTTACTCTACACCGTGGGAAACCATCTCTATATACCTAGATAGGGAAACTTGCGGCATGACATAATGAAGAAGTGCCACGATTCTAAATGGGTCGGACACCCAAGTATGAGACACACCCTTACTCTTATTGAAGATGATTACTATTGGCCATAGATGCGGGACGATGTGCAAGGATATGTAAAGACTTACCTTGTTTTCCAAAAAGACAAGATTGAGTAGAGGTGTCCCGCAAGATTGCTGGAGCCCTTACCCATTCCTAGAAGACATTGGGAGAGTGTCTCAATAGACTTCATGTTGGCACTTCCAACATTCGAAAAACATGGATCAAAAATGGTGGTGGTCGATAGGCTAAGCAAATATGGAACGTTTATCCTTGCCCGAAGGGATTGTACAATAAACGTGTGCGCTCGACTATTCTTCAAGAATATAGTGAAGTATTGGGGGTTGCCTAAGACCATTATAAGTGATAGAAACCCCCGCTTCAATGCCAAGTTTTGGAGAAATTTGTTCGAGATGATAGCATCTGAGCTTCACTTCTCTACACGCTTTTACCTGCAAACAAATGGACAAACGAAAAGGATGAATACCTTGTTGGAAATGTACCTAAGACACTTTGTGAGTGCCAATCAAAAGGATTGGGCCAAGTTGATTGATGTGTCTCAATTATGTTATAATCTTCAGAGGAGTAAGTCCACCGGACATAGTCCATTCAAGTTAGTCATAGGGCATCAACCCCTCACTCTGCACACGTAAGGGCTACAAGAGAGTAGTCCTACCACACACTCCTTTGTGCACAGATGGTAGGAATAGCTTGACCTAGCCAAGGCACATTTAGAGAAGGCTTCGAGGAAAATGAAAAAGTGGCCAAACAAAGATCGAAGACCTTTAGAGTTTAAGGAAGGAGACTTGATGATGGTGAAATAGTCTCCACAAGTGTTCAAGGCATACCACCAAGTCCACAAAGGCTTGGTGAGGAGATATGAAGGGCCCTATCCTATCACAAAGAAGGTGGGAAAGGTGTCCTACCGGCTTGCATTGCTATCCAAACTCCAAGTACGTCCAATATTCCATGCAAGCTTACTCAAGCCCTATCATGAAGAGAAGGAAGATCCTTCAAGAAAGAAGTCTAAGCGCGCTCCTCCCACAAATGTGACTTACTTTGATCAAAAGTTGAGAAGATTCTGAACGATCGGATAGACAAGAAGCGTGGCATGCCCAACAACAAGGAGTACTTGGTTTGATGGAAGGGGCTACCCAAGAGTTAGGATAACTGCGAGAAAGCAGAAGACTGGTGGCAGTTCATGGATGTAATGGATCAATACTTGTCTTCTGTCATCATCAAGGACAATAATAGTTCAAGTGGGGTAGGCTATCATGGTCCGCTTTGAAGACTCTTATTTTTGCTGAATATTCTAGAACATTCTAAAATAATGTAAATATGTGTAAAAGATATAGGAAACTTCTACACTTGTCTTGATGGTTCTAGAGGGGATGTCTTTAGAACCATCCTCTTTTGTATATACTTGTATGGAACACTCTAGATTAGCTTAGTGTGTTCCAATGGAGCATTCTAAAGGAATAATGATTTAGTCCACTCTAGAGTGTTCCCTAGGATGGAAGGAGAAGGAGGCCTCAACTATATATAGGGATGAGTTGTCTCATTTCCACCATCCACAAGTTAGAAGCTCTCCAAAATTCCCTCAATATAGCTCTCATTTTCTCAAACTCTCTTGTGTGTTCGTTTGTGAGCGTTTTAGGCTTTGTGCTATGCAAGGTTCCCTTACTCAAGAGTGAGTTCTCTTGATGTGAAGGCTGGTTTATTCATCTAAGGAGTGGGAAAAGGTAAAATGCCGCACATAGTTGGCTTAAAGAGAAGTCAAGGGTGACGGTTTGCTCATTAAAGACCGCATGGTTCACATGGGACATAATGGCCCACAGACCTGTCACTTAGGTGAAGTAGAAGATGAGACATGTTCTCATTTGTTCTTACACTATCCATATTCCAAACAGATACAATAGTCTTACATGCAAATTTGGTAACCTCCACTTCATCACGTAATGGCAAAGGGTACATTGTCACATGATAAGGGGAGAGAGGCCTATTGATAAGAAAATATGCTTAAAGAGCTTTGTTTGCAGCTTGCACATATCACATTTGGATAAAAAGAAATAATAGAACTTTTAGAGAAAAAAGGAGAATAGTGCACTAGCTCATACGCACTAGTCATGGAACTAACCACTAGAATTGAGTCATTGTCAAATTGTATTGCTTTTCAAAATTTAATAGCATTTGTTAATTATCTTGATTAATGTCATAAGTGTCAAATAGTCTATACTTTCACTTCCTTTTGCATGATTAATAGTATTACCTATAATTACTTACCAATACAAATATTATTGTTAAGTAATATATCTTTTTAAAATTACCTCCATAAACAAATAAAAAACATTGTAAGAATATATCTTATTAAAATATAAAATCTCATATTGTCAATATACATCAATTTATTGCAAATTCGATAAATTACCAAACGCTGTTATTACTTTGGCAACTTTTATACATAAATAATATGTATCTACCAAACACTATTATTACTTCAGTCATTATTATTTTAAACACATTATTACTCAAAAATAAAGTTACCAAACAAGCACGAAAGAGCTCTCGCAAAGGCAATTCAGTAAGCCTCATGTTGTAGGATATTAATAAATAAAATTTCTACAAGCTTTCTCATTGTTAAAAATGTATTTTCATTAGCTAATCTAGATTGTTATCCTATGATATGGGGTTTTGCCTCACTGTATTCAAAAGTAATCGACAATAAAAATAATTTCAATTAATTACCCCAAAAACAACAATTACCATATCAACAGTATGGTAAGCTCTGATTGGTCAATTATCTCATGACCACTAACTGCAAAATTTGCTGGAACTTTCTCATATCAAAGGTATAACATAGGAATAAGGGATTTTGGGGACAACAGTATAAACAACATCAGAAAATAATCCAATTGATTATCATGTATAAACTGCATAAACCAGAATCCAGGGTATGTGTGGAGACAAAAGGAAATCAGAGAAATGACTTCCATATGTGTTAAACATTGACATTTTCAATCCCATTCTTTGCAGAATTCTAAAGAGTGGGTTGTGTGCACAAGCATTTCTCACACCATGGATCAGAGCCCTACACTAAGAACAAACATTAAGCAATAAAAAATTTATTACATTTAAAGGTATTGTGAAAGAGAATAGGTTACAGCAGCATAGTCAACTAACATGTTTGATTATAACTAAAATTAAGCATGGGACATGTAGCCTATAACGACTCAGGAATAACACATGAAGCAGATACCTGAAGCTTGTCTGGTGATTGAACTATTCGAGAATGCAAGTTGGCATTTTCTTGAACACTTTGAACCAGCTCAAACTCTGCTCTAGAAATCTTCAGATTTAGACAAGTAAAAGACACATTAGCATTCATGCTGGCCATGCAAGCTGAGAAATTGTGAACACTCCAGTAAAATATACATCATCATCAAAGAGATTACTGAGCATAAGATTCTGAAATGAAATATTCAATCATAAATAACGTAATCTCATAAGGGAAAATTGAAAATGGATCCCTCAGCCTCACTCCCATAAAGTAATCAATTACCTGAAGTGATAATACTTTATTTTTGGAAGTTTCAATTTATTAAGCATAAACAACTAACAAGAACTGAAATAAGAAATCCATTATGCTAGAATAAATACCAGCATCTTAATAATGCGAGGTTGTGAGAGAACAGACACAAGGATCTTAATATAATCTTACAACTATTCAGAAAGTAAACAACAAAACACACATGGCTAAGCAAGTCAGAATCAGCATTTGTACTCTGGTGGGTAACATTGAAACTCATCCTTTATCAATTAGGAATTCCCAACTTAGCTACTAAAACAATTTTTGGGTTGGCAGGTGGCACGACAATTTACAAGCTGCGATGAGATAGGATCCCAATAAGTTGATATTACTCCAGCCCATTAGTGGAAAAGGGTGAAGTGGTCAAAGTAAGCTAAGATCACTCCTCAACATTTCCACAAACAATAAATTTCCCTATAAACAGCACCCATCAAGTGTTCACTAGTGGGAAGCAATAGAGACTTATAGGGGAAAAGCTGGCAACGGATAGAGAATTCTGTTGTTCCATTTCTTATCACATAAGTTATTGTGAATAGTAAAGGGATCTTTACCTTCTCATCCTTTTCCTTGGCCTTTTCCTTCATTTTCCGCATAGAAGCTCTCAAAGATACCTGGTGATTGTTGAGGTTGGAAATCATCTGTCGTAAGTCTTTTACCTTAGTTTGAGCTTCTTGGACAAGAGGAATCTCTCTTTCTCGTGCTTCATCGTATTTGGCAATTTCAGCTTTCAACTGCAAAGACACCATATGAACGACAGAACTCCGGAAGAATGATGTCTCCTTTTACTAATAAGACAAGTACTAAAACATAGTTTACCTGAGATATTCTTGCATCCCTCTCTTTGCGCTGCTCATCAAGAAGAGAAACTTCCTCCACGTAAGGTCTTAACAAATTCATCCTTGCATTTCTGCATAAGTCAACATCAAGCGCATCATCTATCTCGGTTATGTAATTACTGAGTCCAGATAATCTGGAGAACATTTAGTTCCAAGGAAACTCACAGGATAAATGTCGGGGGAAGAAGAAAATGCAGAGCATCAAATTCAGCAAAAAAATTGGCTTAAACGACGGACTCACTTGTGGAGAACAAAGTTGAGAATGGCACTGAGGAATTTCATCGTACGATTGGTATCCGGCCGAACCAAATCATCCAACATAAAACTCCTTTCAGGATAACCAACAGCAGTCACGACATCCCTAATCTTATTGAACAGGTTCAAAACCCTAACTGAATCGACGTGCATATCTGGGTTTTCAAACTGTTCCAGTGCCGCAAAATCGACCTGCCCATGATCCTCCCTGTACAATCAACAGAACAGGTTAAAAAATGGTTCCAAAATATCATAAGAACTTAAATGAAAAACTTTGAAGAAGTCCTCTGGTTACTGAAGAGAATCGAGGTAGATCAGAAGCGATGCGTAGAGATCGGAGACGAATTTAGTGCTAGGGTTTATCAAATCGCTCTCGGTGATGTTCATTATCTGACATTCAGCAAGGATTTCTACTATGTCCGAGCGCGGAAGCATTGGGAACTGGAAAGCAGACATGATTTCTTCGTCTGCTACACAGAGGAACCGAGAGATTGAATGACAATGTCGCCGCAGCCCGCAGGTGAAAATGCACTTTCAAAGTAGAGGCAGCAAACCAATGTTTCCCGCCTTTTATCCGCTATTACTTCTCGCCATTGTGCCTTTTCCAGCGGCTTGTCGGGTGCTTGGAGATTTTGGCCGAATCGGCGAAATCAACATCCAACATATAATTTTATAGCACATCATTCTAAAATATGTGTACTATTTTATAATAATAAGATATAAAGATATATAAAAAAAACACCAATTTATATTTGTGATATAATATTGATAATAACAATCAAGAGATAAGAAGAGAGCATTCGTATTTACATTATTCATTTATAAAATACTATGTTCGACCATGACAAATTGTCATACTAAAATATTTTATAGTGTGTCTATCTTCAAACTAATCTAAGTAGCTTATGCTAAAAAAATTAATCTCATTAGCTAATTAATTAGATCTAAAATTTAAATGTTAATGTTTTATTAACTATTATTATTATCATAATTCATATTTATTATTACTATAATTATTATCATTAATTAAATATTATTTTTATAATTATTAATTTTTTATGATCTAATTTAAACTAAAATGGTATGAGTCAATAAATTATGCAAATAATTCAATTTTTTTTTTGTTTCCAAAAAATTCCAATGAAAAAAATATTTTTAGTTTTGTATTCTATAAGATATTATTCTTTTTGTACTAATACAACAAATTAAAATATAAAATAATTTTAAAATATTTGCAATAGGTCATATCATCTAATTAATATATAACACTATAAGTAAATTAAATAATTTTATTAATGCCCAAAAAATTCTTAAAATATTAAAAAACATTGAAAATTAAAAATGCAAACTAATGAAGATGTTTTTAGAAGTTATAAAATTCTAAAAAAAAATACAGAGCTTATAAAAACACCAAAAATTAAAGTCTAACTTTAAAAAAATACCAATATTTAATTACAACTTCTTAAAAAATAACCATTTTATTTTAAAAATCCATTTTTTTTATTATTCTTCTAGATCTTCAAACTTGGATATCTTATAAGACTTTCTATAACTTTTTTTAGGAAAAAAAATTATTTTTTATAGAAGTTTCATAATTGAATATTTCCAAAACTTTTCACTAGAAGTCAAAAAATGCCAAAGAAATTTAATTCTTACAGTTTTCAAGTATTATAATTTTATTAAATTGCATATTTTCAAAAAAAAATCTAGATATTTTTTAAATTCTAGATTTTTTTAGTATAGAATTTCTAGATTTTTAGAACTTGAGTTATGTTTAAAAATGTTAAGATATTTGTAATAAGAAAATTAGATTTATTAGAAGTTCCAAACTTTTTGCAAATTTTTAAATTTAAGAAAGAAAAAATGGAATTTTGAAAAATAAACTAAAAGGACTATGTTTTTTTTTTTAAAAAAATATGTGAAACATTTATTTTATTCTTAGTGAGGGTGACAGGTGAGTCAAATACAAAGATGTTAATAGTTTAAAATATCTAAATTTTACCCAAGTAGTAACAAAAAAAATAGTACTTTTTAAGTAATTTTATCGAAACTTACTTGAAATGGCAAAAACACACTATAATTTGACAATTCATATAAATTCTCATGTTAAGAATAAAGAAAGTCAAGATAAATAAAAAAGCAATGTTCTAATAGGTTGATAGATTTATAGGATATAGCATGATAACTCATTCCACTATATATTGCATGCATTTTTCATTTATTTTATTAGTTTTTATTAGTATTTAGTATATATTTGAAAGTGTGTTATTAACTGCTTTACTATATTCTAAAAAATAATTTAATTATAAACAGTATAAATTTTTTTTAAATATAATTTTAAAGCAGTTGTTGGAATAGCTTTTTTTTTTATTTCTCATGTTATCATTGTCCAATTTTTTTATGTGATAATAGTCCTTTTTTTATTTCAATATTATAAATGTATCACCCCGAGAATCACCATACGTGTTTATGAGTTTGATTTCAACCAGAGGAAGGTAGGATTTTATTTTATTTTTTACTTTTTTGTGGAGAAGAAATAGACTTAAAATTTTTTTTAAGCATGCTACCAAAGAAATGAAAAACATGGCCTAGAGCCACGAGCAGCAGTAATCAAAGTCGTGTAACGGCAGATGATCCGATCTTAGAGTCAATACTTCAATCGCTTAAACGTTATTTTTGCTTCAAGTAGTTAAAGAACGAGGACAAACGGCATGATTAACAGAGCTGTTAAAACACCATCCGAAGGCGATCTCACTCAATCCCTATAGAATCACATATTACATGGAACAAGGCCGAAGGCGTTAAAAGCCTAATATCCAAGTAATACCAACAACGGTGAGCATACTGAAGTTAGAATTCAGACTGTTATCCTAATAGTAAATTTCTCTACCATATAAATCTTTGCATACCAGCCTCGTGATTCCAGTGGAAGGGCTGGAATAAGAACTTCCACATGGTGAATGCGTTAACGACTGCATAAGCAATCCCCATGAGAACCCACTTGATATCATCTTCAACCCGGACATGAAGCATGAAGATATAGAATGGTATCGTATAGTATCTAAACTCGATCAGTGGAGCAGGGATAAGAACTGTAGCACATGCCACTAAATAGCCCAATATCCAGATTCTTGTCTGCACTTTCCCTGAGGTTGGAAATGCAACAAAAGGTTTTAGCAAATTTGATTTGAAAAAACAATATCATCAAAGATAATAAGGATCAGTGCTGACCTAAAAGGGTAATAATAGAAAGCCAAGAATAAATATATAGTGGGACTAGCAGGTATCTTATTGCCCAGTGAGCATTGATGACCTTGCGCCATAAGTAGAATGGGTAATGGCGATTATCAGCAACAAGATATGGATGAGCAATGCTGCAACAGTCAACTAAAACCATCAATATCAAAAATTGGTTCACCAAATTTTGTGAATGCAAACTGGAGTAAGCATTTGAGTAACTTTTAATGGAGAACAAACCTACACAATTATAAGTTATCCAAAGGCAAATCAACCATTATTCACTCAGCATTAGTATATTTTTCATATCAGTGAGCGGACAGTTTACACCAACCTGAAGAAATGCACCAAAAGTAAGCCAGTAGCGAGAGCTATAAACCCCAGAAGAACATTGTGTAGCCTATTATTGCAAAATGACGATACCACAGCTGCAGCCTGATTGGCATTAAAATGCAGGGGAGCACTAGCCAGAGCAGATACCAGAGCAAAGTACAGTAATTGTGCAAAATGTGGAGATATTGCATGTGCTTCCTTTGCACCTGCCATATCGATTAGCAGGGTACTATGCATTAGCACAAACAAATGCAAGTAGGGCTGTAAACGAGCTGAGCTGATCTTTTAAAGAGCTGAGCCGAGTCGAGCCGAGCTCACGAGCTAAAGCCAAAAAATGAACTGAGCCTCACTTTTTTTAGCTCGGGCTTGGCTCATTTAATAAACGAGCCCAAAAGTGAGGCTCGGCTCATTTAACTAAAAGAACGAGCCGAACCGAGCTTTTAACGAGCCGAGCCAAGCCGAATACCAAACTGGCTCAGCTCATTTACAACCTTAAATGCAACATCAAGATACAGACAGCAAACAAAAGAAATTGCTTATTACCAAGAACAATGCTTCCGTTCCAATGAACAAATGCTAAAAATGCCACCAATACAAGAAGAAAAGGGCTAAAAGAGAGCAGCAGCTCCAACTTCAACTGCCATGATGCAAGTACTAAAGAGCACAACTCATCAAGGAAACCTGCAAATGAAACGTTCACAGAGCTGTCGGTATCACCAATAATCAGTACAGCAGATATGTCCAAAATATCATCAAATTGACAGATTCAAAACACAGGCAAAGAAAACAGTGCCTTCAAGGAGAAGAAGATAAACAGCTACAATAATAAATTGAAATACAAATTTTAGGAGGGCAAATCATTTTTCCCCTCAACATCACCTCACCCCATGATTATTATTGTCTTTGTTGATAGCGTTATTATTATATTTATTGTTGCTACAGTATCCATGTTTGTTGTTGTCACTGTTATTTTTTTATATTTATTTTGTTGATGTCATTATTATTATTATTATTATTATTATTATTATATTACTATAACATTATTATTATGCATGTATAATTAATTTCATGTACTACTGAAATTGGGAGTGTCATCAAAAGTATGTCTACTTCTACCCGTACCAATTTTTGCTCTCCTATTACTCCTTTTCTTCAGAAAAGAATGTCAGTGGGGCTTTGGGATCCAATCTGCTACTGACCCACAAGCTAGTAGAGGCAAGGCTGTGATGCAAGGTTGAGAAAATTGAGAATGAGATTTAGATATTGGGAAGGGGATCAGGAAGAGACTGAGTGAAAAAACAAGATAATTTATTCATTTAACAGTACTAAAAATAATGGCAAGTCTAAGACTCTTTATATAGCCTGAGGGGTGATGATTTGAATTCTATTATTAGCATTTTCTTTAAGAGTATAAGCGGGTTTAGGAGGTGAAGGATCAAATGGATTTGCAAGGTAAGAATGATAGGATTTCCCTTAAAGAAGAAATAATGAGTATTGGGTCTGCAATCAATGTCAATCGAATGATCATAATTCATAAAGCCATGGTATGGGCTACGAAACATAACATCGACTCCTTAAGGCCATTGAGGTACAAAAACAGTGTAATGTTGGTGGGTTGTCGGTAGTAGTCACACCTTACGAAACAATCCTCAAATTTCTAGAAGTACTCCAAGACACAAAAAATTATTTAAGATTATGCATTTGCTCTAGGAGTTGATTTCTATGTAAGATAGGTAGATTTTTTTTTTTCAGATTTTCTTTCATAAAGGTCCATTAGCGAATAGGTGACTCTCCTAAACAATTCATTCGGGTTTGTACCATTTTCCACTAGCACTTAGCAGCTCCAAAGAGCTTCATTTCAGTGAAACGTAATTTCTCTCTGCCACTCATGTTATAGAACTCGAAGTAATCTTCCATTTCTTCTAGCTATTCAGTGAAAAGGTTTGGGTCTAGAGTTCAATCATAAGAGCTTACATCGGCTTTGATCTTTCTAGTAATATCATCCTAAATAAGACTGCCTATCATGACAATTAGGTTGCCTACAACTCCTATAATGAGGTAGCTCTATGACATCCTTGAAGATTTCCTCATGTGAATCATTAAAGTTAGGTGGGTCTAAAGGAACTTGAGACATAAGAGTCCTAGAGGAACACAACCAAAAGTATGCTTATGGAAGTCAAGGTACTACGGTTTGAGTTAGCTAAATTAGATGGAGGCACTATGGTTTATCTCAATGATTGAGGCTTGGGTTTATCTATGAGACATTTTTTCATCATCCTTTTTACATATTTAGCTAACTTAAGTACCAGTTGTTCTAGGAGGTCCTATCAGAAAGGGTCATACAATTCAGTTGAGACATTTTTTCCAATTGAAATCTTTACAAACTTTGGAGCTACAAGAAATCACTACACATGTACGACAACATTTGTGTGGTGACCCATAATTTCCAAACTACTACATAATCTTCCACATAAAAAGGCAGAACAAATTTTCCTTAAGTACCCTCAAATCTTTCGGTAATCTAGGCTGCTGTGACAAAGACATTCGTAGGATAGCGACCACATTGGTTCTAGAAGAAGATTAACATGTTTTAATTCTAAAAGATAAGTCAAAAAAAGAAGATAGACACTAATAGGGCAAATATGAAAATAAGATAGACAATAAATTATGCTAAATAATAAAGAAAATAAACCAGACCCACACACATCACAAAGATAAGAACATCAATAAAAGGATTAAATTATATAAATAAATAAATAAAGTATCTCATTTTTTTATTAAAAAAAACTAAGCAAGTATGCTAAATAACCTAAATAATTTAAGCAAAAGTCAAGTCCCAAGTAAGGACGTAACTGTCTAAAAGCTGAAATGCCCCAAGTGTAACTGCAAGGCAGAGATTGACTTTGTTAAGCACCCAAAAAACCTACAATTTTTCTTTTGAAAAAAAAGGAGGAAAACCAAAACAAAAACACATGGCCTCATCCATGCACAAACGCACAAGGCAACCAACAATGCACAAAGTTGACCGGCGGCAGACTGCAACGTCAACGGTAGACACTGGTGAGCGTTGGCTAAGGCCAGTGATCAGCCAACACCAGAAGGCCAATTGGTGTTATAACCAACGAAATGTAGTAGCGGCAAGCGAACAATTCACAATTTCTGAGCAAATTTTAAACAAAATCGGATAATTTTCCCTAATCTAATGTGATTCACTCCCTCTTACACACTCAGATCTCTCTCTCACACATAGTTTTACCTTCAATTGAGGTTTTATGCACTCAGATCTAAGGTAAGAGTTTAAGGTCGATTGAGGCTACAATGGAACATTTTGGGTTAGATAGGTTTGATTTGGAGATAAATTGCGTGTGAGAAAGCTCGAATTGGTGATGTACACCTTCAAGTCAATCGATTTTTGACAAATTGAAGGATTTGGGGATTTAGGCTAGGGTTTTAAATTGGGATTCTTCTCCAATTCGAGATTTGAGGATTGACTGGTTGTCGATTATGCTTCCAGAGGAGGATGAGGATTGAATTAGGGCACTGATACCAAATTGATGGAAGGTTGAGACATTTGAGAAAGAGATTGAGAATTTGGGAGGTGGATTGGGAAAAGAATTGGAGAAACTGATAATTTATTCATTTAACGGTACTAAAAATAATGACAAGCCTAGGACCTTTTATATAGCCTAAGGATCTAAAAAGATGAAAAGAACTAAATGAGATAATATATCGTATTTACTATTTAGCTAACAAGATAAGAAAACATAAAAAAATAGGAAGAATTTATTTTCTATTCCTATGAAAATATTTCCTATATAAACCGGGCTTTCAAAATTAATATGGGGTTAATGTAACTCCAAAATGGAATATATAAATCTTTCCTTCAATATGTCTGCCTCTTTTCCTCTATATCTCTACACCTCTACGGCACAAAAAAGGAAAGGGAAAAAAAAACTAAAAAGGTATGGCAACAACTAGTTTGACAATGGAACATTTTTCTGCAATCCTGAAAGAGCTAAAATGCAATCATAAGGATGGCTACATATTAGAAAACCAAGGCCGCCATTTGAAATTTGTGTGGAGGGTACCAAGAAAAGATCCATTGATACAATATAATGAACTTCATTGATAAATCTCATTTGCATCGCAATGCTAAAAACTGAGTCAATATTGAAGGAACTTTAAATAAACTTTTTGAATCTGAAAAAGAAGGGCATGAGTGAAAGTGATAGGAGCGAAAATGTACTACATATTTTGACATCCAGTACTAGCCAGCAGCCAAGCACCTTCTGCACGGTTTATAAATAAGTAATCAATGATCCTAAGGAACTATTGGCAACTTAAATACACCCAGAAGGAGCAAGTTACTAAGGAAGGAGAAAAACAACCTGCATCAAGAGTTCTTGTAGTAGTCACTTTATTTGGAATACAATCACTTGAAGCAGCTTTCACTGCACTCTTGACTTTCCGTTTTTTCAATCCATGGTTTGCTACAAAACCGTCTTCCTGAGACAGCTGATTGGTTTCTCTGAGCAGAATATCCAAGCTATCTACCCTTGTATAACGTTTCTTGTGAGCCATAGTTCTATCTATAACACCACTACATGCAACAAAGAGCATCCATACAATATTTGTTTGTCGAATGACTACTGAAAAGGCCCCAAACTGCAGAAGAGAAAGAAAGAAGGTTACCACTGGCATCAACAGATACTGAATCTGAACATACATTTGTGCATAACTTGATCTGTGGTAAACAATAACCCACAGAAATTTATGCCCCAGAAAGATATAAAATCTATGACAAACAATGAGAACACCATCCCTAAACAGTAAACACACTGAATATAGAATAACAGAAAATTCACTATCCTCCGACAAGGATAAACTTACCAAAGCACTGAACCAGTAACTTTTTTTCAGACAGGCCAAGTGCATAGCAAGAAACATAGTCAATGATGCTACATCTGTGTAATAAAGATAAGTGAAGAACCAATGGAGGGGATATAGTGCAAGGATAAGTGCATAGAATGCTGCTCTTCTCCTGTCAAGTGTTGGTCTTAACTCTTTAATAATCTCATAGAGAAGAACACTACAGATGATTGCCAAAACACCATTGGTACAGCGAAGAACTGCAGTTGAGCAAACATCTGCCAATGAAGAGACTCTCCAAAGAGAAATCATGCCTGGAAATAAACAAGCAACATGTCCAAGTGAAAGATAGTACCTGCAATGGTTGAATTCCACAATCAACTTCCTCTCTCATTTTTCCCCTTCAGGAACTTCTCTTTTTTATGAGGAAGACCGGTTCACATAATCAATTCAAATCACTATAATCAGCAGCAATTTCTTCTGTAATTAGCGACAATTTATCAAAATGAGCATTAAGGTACAACTTAATAAGCAACAAACCTAACAACAACCAACAGCCATAAAACTCTATCCAATTTGCTTGTACACAATTTTGCTTTCGGACTACCCTTTCCTTGATATCTCTTTAACTATAAGCTTAGGTATGCACAGTTTATGCTGGAAAACAGCCAGGTTCCAGTTATGGCATAGCCCATGTATTAATGAAAGGGTAAGCATTCACAGCAGACCAGCAGCTCCTCTCCGCTTGGGTTTCAGCATCAAACAGTCAACAACCTGTTGCCAAGTTCTGAAAGTGTAGCAGATACACAACCAATTTAGAACCAGCAACTTTGAGTGTAATGTCTGTGAACAGAAAGATGATCACAAATTTCCATAGCTATTGCAAATACTTTGCAGCTAGCAACATCAGTCATATACCACTTCAACAACATTGATCTTGGAAGTATAGCTTCCTGACAGACCAGCCAGACCATTCACACGATAATCTTGTGCCTAGGAAGTCCTTCATGTTTCCACACTAGGTGGAACTTTAATTTGGGAGGAGCTTTGGGTAGAAGACCTTTATATGCTGCACTTATATTTTAACTAGTAATAACCATTTCTGTCACACGATCCATCCACATATATGTTGCAAGAGAGCATGCCTAATACCATTATTTTCATGAGGATCCAGGAAAAATGAGCCTCGCATTCACATTGATGGAGCTCAGCACCTTTACCATATAACTCATGAACCCATTATGTCAGATCAATTGTCATATGTACTTACCAATAGCTGTTTTGTTCCAACGTAATAAATCCCTAACTACCAAAGCCCCTTCATATTTGCTAAGGAACATTTTGCCCAAAACGTTAAGGCTGCTGCTATATTGCTTTTATCACTAAACCCTGTTGAAAAGAATCACCTAGAAAGATATTCAACTCTCTGGATGACTGCCTTTGACAGCAGAAAGATTTGAGCCCAAAAACTATGAACACCAAAAAATACAGATTTCACTGACTGCAATTGACCCACCTATGTACTTTTAAGTCCAGCTATTTACCCTACTCAACATCTTATCTAATAGTGGATGATTATGTTGAATGGACACACATGCAAGCAGCAATAATTCTCTTTCGTTAGCTTGAGCTGATTGTGAAACCAGGCACAAAATTGGTTTCTACGCTACTCGAACAAAAAAGAATAATAGATAGCAATTTTCTTGAACTCCTATCCCATTCATTCCACTATAAGTTCATCATCGAACAGCAGGAAAGCTGCGAACAATTTTGTAAATACAACAGAGATAGGATGCGATCAATAAATAGCCTTCGGTGAAATGTAATACTCCAATAAATAAATAAAATCCAATAACGAATGCTTCTACGCAGTTTAAGCAAGAAAGAATCCTAATCAGGAACACTGACTCGGAACTTACAGGCCAGGGGGAGTAGTAATCATGGGATCCCAACTCCTGAAATTGCCTCTGCAATATTGTTGAGCTTGTGGCACATGAAAGATCTCATCCTGTACAATTTCTGCAGCTTCAGACCATAACCAACGATTCAGAAAGAGAGATGGAATGAAAAGGGATTACCATATAAGGGTCGGGTACAATGCGATTGACGATTATTGAAATGGGAATCACCCACAAGCTCACTATCACTCCAACTGTTAATTGCCCCATCGTGGAATACTTACCACCCCGCAAAAACTGTTAAGAGCTTCACGTTTAGCTTAAGCCAGTGCAAATGAATCGGAAAATCCTGCGAACCCCCGTCCTACACCGACGCATATTTCCGCATCTCGCGTCCCATATTCAAACGTCCAAAAATCTAAAAAATTATCCTTTGATAAAGCAGGCTTGTTTGGATTGTAGTCAAACAAGCTTGTTTGGATTGGGGCATCGGACTACATGTCTACATCAATGTTGTCGTAATATATACTTAGGGCTGGTTTTATTGATGGGATTAAAATGGTGAGAATAAAAATTTAAGAAGGTATTTAAATATGTTATTGTTTGTTTTGAGGGAATGGAAATTAAAATAAGATTAGAAATGGAATTTGGGGATGTCTACTCCTGCTAATTTATTCCTTGGGGGTGGTATTAGAATGGTGGGAATTGGGGTAGAAGATAAAAAGGTCAAAATAACCTTATATTATATATAATATTGTATTAATAATATTAATTATAATAATAATGATGATGATGATGATTATCTTTATAATAATTATAACTATATTATAATTATCATTATAATTATTATCTTTATTATAATTCTAATTAGTATAATAATTAATTACAATTAAAAATATAATAAAGATAATAATTATAATTAAAAATATAATACAGATAATAATTATAGTAATAATTATAATTACAATAAATATAATCATAATTATTTTTGTAAATATTATTTGATATAACAATAATAATAATAATAATAATAATAATTATTATTATTATTATTATTATTATTATTATCTGATCTGATTGTATTATATCAGATCTAACCTGATCGGATCTGATCTGATGTTATATGATATATTAAAAAAGAGTTGAATAATGGAAAAACATAATAATAATTGGTTATATATATATATATATATATATATATATATATATATATATATATATATATATATATTATAAATATAATAAGGATATTTTTGTAAATTTATGACTATATTTCCAATCTTATTCTTACGTACCAAATGTAGGAAACTTTTATTCCCAAGTTAATCACATCAAATACCAAACATGGAAATGGAACTAAGTAAACCAATTCTCACTTCCTAATTCTCATTCTCATTCCCACTCTTTAATTCTCAAACTCTCATTCTCATTTACCAAACTGGCCGTTAGAGATTACTAGTATATTTTTTTTTATAAATAATTGATAGTAATAGTGTAATACCATCAAATTGTTCACTTTTTTCCATACTAAATTAATGGTTATTAAATTTAAAGTTAATTTATTTTAATAAATTCATCCGAAAAATTAATTCGTTTGGATTCTGTTTCATTTTTATTATTTCGAATATTTCAATATATATTTTAATTTCACCACCTTCTCAAAAGATAATAAAATTAGCTTTAATTTTAAAAATATATTTTTATTTAAATTATTATTACCATGCTAGTAATCGGATAAAATAATTTGATATAATGGTGCATTGGTGTCATTACTAATAATTGTGTCATGGTTGTGGCAAGGAAGATGATCACGGTGCGTTGTGATTTGTGATGGTTGTCATGTTGATGGGAGTGGTAGTAGTATGAGATTAATGTGGTGGTTATAACTATGTTAATGATGGTGATGATAATTTTAATTAAAAATATTTGACTTAACTTTTTTATAATCTTTCAAACTAATTTTTAAGTGTTTAAGTTAAAGAGTTAAAATCAAACCAAACGTGGATAAATTTATTTTGGATAGTAACTTATATTTGTCATTTCAACCCCCAAATTTTAAAAAATATTGATAACAAACGTGCCACAATGTACCAAAATGGTATTTAAGTAGTTATTAATACAAAGTGGCGACGATACATCCAACGTGCACTTCATAAAAAATATGGGTGATTATTTGGGTAAAAATATGATTAACTTATTTACACATTGATGGTGATTATGTTGTCCTCACAAACAAATATTCAGTTTAAAAAGTAACTATGTGTTTCATGACTATCTGAGCTAAAAAATTAATTATTTACTTCACATAACGTTGGTGATTATGTCGTTATTGTAAGTGATTATCTCAATCAAAAAATTATTATCTTGGTAATATATATATATATATATGCTCTATGTTTGGATCTTTCAGGTTCGTGTTTATAAATGACGTTTTCATTAAACCAACATGTATAGTAGTGATTATGGTGTTCTTGTGTGGTTCTTTCCTTGGTCTAGTGGAAAGAGTTTCAGCTATTTTCCACGATATCTCATGTTCGAATCACACCGCCTCTAGCGCATATCTCAGGTATGAAAAGATACCTAGACCTCTTGAAATAAAATGATTGCAATAATCTAAAAAGTTGTAACGTGAGAGTTTGATTTATATTAGTGATTAAAGTCACTAATTGGTGGATCCACTATTCGTGGGAACCCACAATCACAAAAACTTATTTCCTGCACTCCTAAGGCACATGCCTCGATTTACCTCTGTCGTGTTGGCTTAGGACAGAGTTGGTGGCAAGGTATAAGGCATGTGCATTGTCTTTTGATATTATATTGTTCTTACAAGTGATTATTTTGTTCAAAAAATGATTATTTTGACAAAACGAAAGAAAAAAAAAGTGATTGTGTGCTCCGTACTTGGGTTTTTCAAGTTCCTTATTATAAGCAACTCTTTTATTAAACCAAGTTTCATACTGCGTTCCTAATCCTTTTTAAAAACAGGCGTAATTATCTATGGAAAAAATATTAATTATCTCAAAGATGGTGATTATATTGTCATTACAATTGATTACATTAATAAAAAAAGGATGATTATTTCAACAATAAAAAAAAGCGATTGTATTTTTTTTGCTTTAATATTTTCGATTTTACGACATAAACGATTATTTTTATTAAACCAAGTACCCTGTTTTTGATTTATTGGATGTATCCAACATGATAAACTCAGGTGAATAATTGAATTTTTATTATTAATAGGTCAATTTGGGTGATTACTAAATGTATTCTTTTGTTCAAGGGAAGGGTATGAATTAACTTTAGTTGTTTTTAGGTAAATGAATATTAGAGGTATTAATAAACATATTTTGACCCTTTTCATGAGTAAGTAATAAAACTAAGGTAAATCACCCGAATATTCAATGAAAAAAAATCACTTAGATGTCTTAAAATTTGGTATAATATTCTATTGGTACGCTATATATATAATTTTATTTAGTAACCTTCATAATTTATTTTAGTTTCATTTAAGTATCTAGATTTAATGAAACTAAAAAGTTGATATATTTTTACTATTTAGACACCTAAGTATAACAAATATAAATATATGGGTATCAAAGAAAAATTATTAAAGACATAAAAAAAATATATATATATATATATATATATATATATATATATATATATATATAAAATATTAGATCAAATATCAAAACACTTAAATAAAATTGTTTTATATTAAAACATTCTCTTTCATTTACTTTCATACCTATTCATATCTCACAAGAATGGATGTTTCAAAAAACAACATAGGGTCCAATTCCAAATAACAAGTATAACTACATAAGGCACAACTCATTCAATCATAATCAGGCGGGATATACTAGCAATGCAATAACTGGATTTTGTATGTCTATCAATAAAAGGCTCTAAACCCATTTTTAATAAAGGTAAATTTATGATTGTCTGGAAAATCTTTTCTTTTTAATTAACATTTGATTACACTATAAAGTTTGATATATATTCTTTTAACTATGTTAATCATTAATAAATGGAGAGAATTCAAAAAGTTACTGATATTTTTTGGAAATTTATCATATTGTGTATTGTTTTTCATTTAATTTCAATAACATTTTAATTTACTCTAACCATCATTATTTTTCTTCAAAATATATATATTTGTTGGTTAATAACTCTCACTCTCTCTCTTATTTGTAATACAACCAAATGTAGTCAACTAAGTCTCTTTCTAGGGCCGTAGCTAGTTTTGTGGCCCAAAAAATTAAAAATAAATTTTTTTAGGGTGATTTAATACTAGATACTTTCACCAAATAGTTAAAGCTCAGTTGTCTAGAGCTAAAGTTTCTAAGATCATTCGTAGGGACGGTACCTGTACAAGATCAAAAAGGGAAATGCTGGCATAATTTTTAGATTTTTATACTGGTTTGTTGAGCCAAGCGGCAACCTGTGACAACCTTGATGTGCGGTTTTATTAGCTGGGTAGGTGCTACAGTCTCATCGTTAAGATTTATTGTTGTAACTGGTGTTAGATGAGGAGATTAATGCCTCTTTGTTCTCAATGGGAGACTTCAAAGCTCCAGGGCCTGATAGATTTTCTATCCACTTTGTCTAGAAAGTGTGGTCAGTGATAGTCTTAGATTTTTGTCAGGCAATCGAGGAGTTTTTTAGGACTAAGAAACTACTGAAGCACATCAATCATGCTTCTCTAGTTTTAATTCCTAAAAAGACTATGGCTTTGGTTGTTAAGGACTTTAGGCCGATTGTGTGTTGCAATACAATTTATAAAGTCATTTCTAAAACCATGGCTACTCAACTCTCCCCTATTCTCCTTGATATTATAAGTGTGGAATAGAGTGCCTATATTAATGGTCATCTCATAAATGAAAATATCTTATTGGTCCAAGAACTTTTGCGTTAGTATGCGAGGACGCGAATGATGCCTAACATGGTTTATTAAATAAAATGGAATTAGTAATTAAAAGGGATCATAATGAAGTAATTTTGATCTCAGAGGCATTTTGATCATTTCTAGCCTAACATGCCAAAATGTGAATAATTAAGCCTAGGATGTCCTTAGTATATTGTTATGAGTGACCTTGGTAATGATCTTGTTTATGGTTATCTTGAAATAATTGGAAATGAGTAAAAATTGTTAAGTATGGAAATTGAATCTATATGATTTATGTGTAATTTCGTGGTCACCTTAATAAAATATTAATATTAAAATGAAAGATCTCAAGATTGAAAAGTATGGCTCTTTAGGGTTTGCTACCCTAAAGACTTGGTTTAGCCCATGATTGATTATAGATTTTTGCTGGTGTGTATTTGTGCCTCAACTAGGCTCAATATCTTACTCTATTTAGTTATCTGGACTTATAGATTATAACATCCCCAAAAATCACAGTTGAAAATTTCTGTGTGATTAAAACCATACACAAGGACAGGGGTTGCTACAAGCCTAGCTCCTAACCAGTCTCGCACCAACCACAAGACTATAAAATAATTTTGCAAGAAATTAAACCCATTTAAGATATAGAACCATAGGAATCCAAAAGATTCAAAAATAAAGAAAAAATCAGAGTGCATGAATTAAAGAGTCATTACAGAATTGAAAGAAGTTACAATGTCAAGCCCCCAAGGGGAAAGAACAATACAACAAAGATGTAGAATAAAACTAGAAAAAGGAGAATCCGATCAACACTCGCTCTCGGCCCCATGCAAGTTCAATGGGTCATCACTCAGCCCTGCCCGACGCATCAAGTGCGTCATAGGCATCGAACACTACATCTCCTACCTGCACCAACTCAGAAGGGACCTCTACTCATAGGAATGAGTAGCACACATGAAATGGGTGACCAATACACTACGTACTGAGTAAGGTAACCATATGGACAAGGCCATGCAAGAACAATAGACAAGTAAGGCATACAATGCATAATTCAGGTTTATAACATCAATCCAGACATAGGCCGTTATTTCCATCTTACACATTTCCCATATTAGTTCTACGTGAGTACGGGGACCCCACTATTATAGCCGGTGGACCAGATATCACTCCACAGGGCAGAACACACCTAACCATTATTATAGCCAGTGGACTGGAAATTACCCTCACTGGCCCCGACTCACGTGGTGTTCCACTATAAGTAGTTAGTAATTTTCCTTGATTCAATTCTACATAAGGTTTAGCTCATTGAGCTCGAGACCCCCACTATTATAGCCGGTAGACCGGATATTACTTCACATGGCAGCACACACCTGACTACTGTTATAGCTCGTGGACCAGAAATTATCCTTACTGGGCCTGAATCGATAATCTTTCACTTTAAGTGTTTAGTGTTTTACTCGCATCTTATTCCACACACAACCCAGACTAGACATGCATGACCCACTAGACTTCCTATGCTCGCCCCTTTATTCCCAGCTCTCCTGAAAAGCCATGTCTCATATCTTGGGACCTTTACACACCCTATGACTCCGAGATTTCTTCCCCATCTTTTCCCACTCACCATGATAAACCCAAACTCTTATACACATGGTCAAGACCTACTCCCCATAACTCTGTTTTGACTCCTCATCGCCCTCGAGGGTTTCCCTCCGAAACCCTAATCTAGCCTATGTGGCCTTACTTCTCCTCATCCTACACAACCCATACTCCTCTTTGCTACCAAAACCACCACTCCCCTCAAACCACGCCCAACATCACAACCTCACTACCCATCTTCCACACATGACCATAAAAACCCTAGTTCATTCCCTAAACCCTAGTATTTCTCCTTTCTTTTATATCATCCCCTTGAAACCTAAACAACTTCTTCCACTTGGTCCACTTCCCTTCCATGTGACACCCCTTTCATTCTTGTACCCCACTCTAACCATTACCATTAGTTTTCCCTTCCTTGCACACTTCTCTTACTTAGGGTTTCCTCCCAAACCCTAGCCAAGTCCCTCGTGCACCCTTATACCAACCCACGTACTATTTTTCACATATGGACTCTAATCACCCTAACAACTCTTCTCTTACCTTACTTAATCCTCAAGTCAACTTTTTCCACATAAAGGTCATCCCCATGCAAGGTATAACCATCCCATGCAACCCTACACTCGGTGGCGGAGCCAGGTCTTCCGCATGGTGTCCCGGGACACCACGGAGCCCTGGCTGGAATATAAAAATTTTACTTGATTTTTAGTTATTAAATATATACAATACGTATGGGACACCATAGCAAACAACTGAAATGGATGAATGGTCAGGTAGGCAGGTTCCCGCGTAGTAAAGCCCGAAGGTCACAGGATCAAGTCCCGTGGTCGTTTTATTTTGAATTTTTTTCACATCATCAAAACAACGTCGTTTTGATGATTCCCCCCCCCCCAAACCCTTACCTCCTCTTCGACTTCGACCGTTGCTGCTGCAGCTGCTTCCTGCTTGAGTCTTGACTTGCTTCTTCGAGACTTCAACCCTCGAGTCTCCGCCTCTCGAGTCTCTCTGTCTCTCAACGTCCAGTGGTAAAGAAGAGTGAAGATGCACCACGCACGCCGCCTGGAGACAGACAACACACATTGCTTGCCGGAGGCCCGGAGCACGTTGTTGCTGCCTGTGTTGTGCCGCCTGCCTGCTCTAGTGCGCGGTGCGCGTGCGCCTGAGTAGTTGCTTCGTGCCTCCGCCACTGCGCCTGCCGCTGCTTGCCTATGACCGCCACCGAAGCCAAGAAGGAAGAGCCGAAGAGCAGAAGCTGCCAATTCTACTCTACCACTGCCGGCTGTCTATTACTATTGTCTGCCTTCAATTTCAAATCTTCAATCAAGCCAATAGCCACCACAACCCACACAACTAAGGTAAAATTTAGTTTGTTAAATTACTTATCAAGTTATCATAAATTATTTATGTTAAATTAGAATGCAATTAATTTGTTTATATTTATTGTATTAATTGATTATATTTTTTAGTTTATAGAAATTATAATTTATCTTATTAATGTAGAAAATAGAAATTGGCTTATTAATTAGGTAGAAATTAAAATTAGTTTGTAGAAATCAATTTTTTTAGATTTATAGATTGAAGTGTTTAATTTATTAGTTACTTTTTGAATTAGTTTGTTCTTAAATTATATTATCAATTAAATTTTAGTAAATTCCATAGTTAATTCATTAGATTGTTTGATAAGTGATTCTAGTAAATAAATTGATTAGTGATTCTAAATATTTGATATTTTTATTATTAAATATGGATATTTCCTTTATCATTTTTATAATATTTTTATTGTTTGATAAGTCATTTGAGTTTTAATTGAAAGACACTAAATCAAGCTAATTATTTTCGTAACTAAATTGTATGAAATAAATTACCCCAATTATCGATAATTTTTTTAAGATCAAGGTATAAAATTTAACGAGAAATTAGTAAGTGAATATATTCTTATGATAATTGCAAATACATTTGTGTTTGATGTCATTTGCAGTAAAACTTATAGCTAATATAAAAAAATTAAAAAAATATTGAAAAAAATATGTATTAATTTTGTATGTTTATACATGACACTACAGGGACACCATGGGATTGAAAGTCTAGCTCTGCCACTGCCTACACTCCCCATGTATATTTTAATCCACCCTCTTAATTTATTCACCTTATTTCTTCCCTTTGTCCACCCATAAGTCATGAGATTTTAGGCCATTCTTACTACCATCTAGTTAACTCACTTCTCTTACTCCCCTTTTCCCCATCACAACAACATCCCACTACTTAAAGCCTCTCATCATGCATGTCACAAAAGGAAATATCACATAAGCACATTACAAATACAAGTAACAATACCATATTACACATGTCATAAAACACATACAACTTGCCTTAGTTCCATACTTAGCAAGATGCACTATAAGGCATAATCCATATCCATATAAGGTATACATATAGAACCAAAGTACATAAGCACATGATACACATTATTAGGCCTTAACCATATCCTTACCTAAAACGACACAAGGCTTGGAGCACGCTCCTATGCCTCCATAGGGGTCGAACTTGACTCACCTATATGAGGGAAATACTAGGGTTAACTTCCCTCTTATTATTTTCATTATCTCCTACTTTACCTTTATTATGAACCAGTGTTAGTGATGATAATAATAATATCTTTAGAAGTAAAAATAAGGTATTATCCTTAAAGTGGTTAACCATACTATTATTAGCCAAAACAGGGTTAGGTGGTCATAATAGTCACAATAGAATAATAGTAATAATAATGACAATAAATTTAATAATAATAATAATAATAGTGATAATAATAATAATAATAATAATAATAATCATAATAAGGATAGAATAATAATTATGCCTAAATAATTCTTACTTAAGAAATATCAAGGGTTAGGGTACAACCTAGTGAAGGTGGCAGCGAGGTGGTGGCGGTGGCGATGGTGACGGAGGTGGATGTAACACCCCAAATTTTTACTACTGAAAATTTTCATTTTGCAGTGGAAATAACTAAGTAAAATAGTGGGAGTTACCACCGTGATCGACATAATTTTGGTTTATGTAACCATCGTTACATTAATCACAAGGCTAAAACGTTTAAGGTAATATAAGGAAATTAGAAAACAAAAGCACATTTATAGTACAATATTGAGTTTGGAGTTTAACTCCGAGGTTTACAATACAAAATACAAAAGGGGGATACCATGGATCAAGAGTCCAAAAAGGGTATCCAAATAAATACATAATTCTGATAACATATACTCTTCACCCAACCCCAACATAGATGGAGCCATTCATCCCCACATAAGGCGTCATAGTTCATAAATTCATCTACCTGATCCTCTAAGACCTGCACATAAGATCTAGGGCCTTCTACTCGTGGGAATGAACAACACCCATAAAACGGGTGGTTAGTATGCTACGTACTGAGTAAGGGAACAATACTATTGAAATAGGAATACAAATAGCACATGATTCTACATTAGATAATAAAGGAACATAACCAAGTAAATGAAACATCTCATAAGGCATATTACGATCCAGATCCTTTTATTAAGTATAGTCCATTTTTATTCTTTTTTATACGTTGAGTGCAGGAACCCCGCTATTATTAAACCGGTGGAATGGTCTGAAACTCTTGGGGACAACACACCCGAGCCACTATTCTTTCCAATGGAACGGAGATTAAAACATCATCTTGGGGCAAAACGCTCCCGAGCCACTATTCTCCCCGGTGGAACGGAATACATATATATAGGTTTAGCAAAATAATCACCATGGCCCTAATCATGTGCTCTTTCACTTTAAGTAATCAGTATCTTATTCAAGATTGATTCTCAGGCATAGAACATAGTCAAAACATATATACATATAGCATAGGTCCAAATCCTTAAGTCCGGTTAAACCCTAAATACACCCCCTTTAGTGTTTATTCTCCTAAATTGGTTGTTCTACTCACATTATATTATGGCATCTCCCAAACCCCATCATTAGTATCATACCCAAAATGCACAACCTAATTCCCTTGAGTTTGCGTCAATAATTTCATCTTGATACATTAATCAATGAAGTATCCAAACCCAAATTCCATAGAGTTGTCATAACATTTCCCATGAAAATTTCATGATTTCTAATTCCAATAGATAACCTCTAAACCCTAAACATGGAATAATGATATTAACACTTCAAGATAGATTGCCCCAAATTTAGTATTAAACATGTAAGAACCCCAAACAATGATAATCCTCCAATGAATAACTCAAGCTATTATTGTCATAATTTAAACCTCCTACCAAATAAATTACATAAACTTTCTTATTATCCCATAATGACCAAGTCACCCTTTAAGCACAATTAAAAACCTTTATTTTATAAAATCTTATACCTTCCACACATATTATTTTTCCAAGTCCCCATTTATCATCACACCTCGGGAGAAACCTTAAGTTCATTTAACACAACTCATTCAACCCATATTTCATACCATACCTTCCACACATATTATTTTTCCAACTCCCCATTTATCATCACACCTCAAGAGAAACCTTAAGTCCATTTACCACAACTCATTCAACCCATATTTCATACCATAAGATATATTTTCACAAATATGACATTATCATCATTCAACCCATATTTCATACCATAGATATATTTCCACAAGCATCATATTTCATACCATAGATATATTTCCACAAGCATGATATTATCATCATTCAACCCATATTTCATACCATAAAATATATTTTCACAAATATGACATTATTATCATTCAACCCGTATTTCATACCATAGATATATTTCCACAAGTGCGATGCTATCATCATTCAACCCATATTTCATACCATAAGATGTATTTTCTCAAATATGATATTATCGTCACAAATCATAACATAATGGTATATTTTACCCATTTTATTTTCTTTCAACATAACATTCATATCATCACAAATTATCAATATCAATATATGTTACATAATATAGCAATGATATCATGAAAAACACATATAGCCATACAAGAAAATATCATCAAAAATCTTAAACATCGAATAGTATCCTTACCAACTAGGACATCGGGCTCTTAGCATGTAAATCCTACACTTCCTCCTCCGAAGCTACTAGAATACCACCTACGAAAATAATAAAATTTACGGTTAGACTCGAAGAGTTAAACCGAAGGAGAAATCAAGGTAAAGAGGGTAAAATAGGTATAACCATAGGCAAATTGGAGCTTGAGATGTGTGGATGTGTTGAGGAATGTGTGGTGGAGCTATAGTTAAATTTTGGTGGTGTTTGGTTGAGTTTTGGGGGGTGAAAATAGGGATGCAAGGCCACAAAAAGAAGTTGCACTACCAGGCGGTGCAAAAGTTGCACGGTTGTGCAACACCAGTGCACAACAGGTCAAGAGAAAAATTTACGCACGACCAGGTGGTGCAAAACTTGCACGGCCGTACAGAAACAGGGCGAGAGGACAAATTATGCACGATCAGACGATGTAGGGGTTGCACGGCTGTGCAGAAGACAATTTTAAGCGTTGTACGGTCGTGCAGCAGGTGGTGCATTGGTCGTGCACTCTACAACACTATGAAACACGAGAGGAAGAAGAAGGAAAAAGAGGTGGCAGTTAGCGGCGATAGCCGGTGATGGAGAGGAGGAAGGTTAGGGCGACCTTGGTGGTCGATCCACTGGCCAAAGGGCATCAAGTGGTGGCCAAGGTGGTACACGATGGGGGAGACGGTGGTGAAAAATCAAAAAATAGGGAGAGGAAGGAGAAGAAGACGAAGAAAAGGGAGAAGGCGGAAAGGAGAAGGAAGAGGGAGCTCAGTAATGGCTCTTTGGCACAAATATTAGTAAAGTGAGACAAAACCAAAGATAAATAGGGAGAGTGTAAGGTATATATATATATGTACATATGTGCGTGTGTGGTGTGAGTCAGGGAAGAAGAAAAAGAACAGGGGGTGCTGGCATGCAACAGTGATGATGGTGTTGTGGAGCTGCTAGGTGATGGTGAAGGTGAAGGTGAAGGTTGCAGAGGATGGTTAGGGTAGGGTAATAGCCGCAGGTTGAGGGTGGTGATGGTTGATGGAGGTGTTGCGTGAGAAGAAGAAAAATGGTAGGGGGAAAGTGAGTGTGTAGAGTGTGCGATGAGGTGTACAGTCAGGCAAGGATAAGGGAGCAGAAGGAGAAGAAGAAAAAAGAAGAAAGGAGGTAAAGTGATGGGTGACATATGCAGAAGGTGATGGTGCAAGTGGGTGGTTCAAGTTGCAAGTGCAAGTTGTATAGATTTAGAAGTTGCAGCTCAAGTTTGGCAAGAGGAAGAGAAGAAGGAAAAGAAAGAGAAAGAAAAAGAAAAGAGAAGCGTTGGGGGATTAATTTAGGATTATTTTAGATTAGCTAAAGGTAATTAGGATTAGCAAAAATTTTAGCAGATTTTGATTTTAGTTTACAAATTACGGTTTATCAAAGTTAATGTTTTCAGAATCGATTAAAGTTTTAGGATTAAGGATAGATTAAGGCTAATATAAGATTTATTGAGATTGAAATTAATTTAGGGTGCTAATGACGCAAGATTAGGCTAAGCAATTTTTTGAAGTATTACAATGGAAGTGGTGGTTTTGGGGAAGGTGGGTCTTTTAGGGCTGGAAGAGAGAGAGAGAGAGAGAGGTGGTGGTTGTGGGGTGGTAGACTCTCTGGACTTAGAGGGTTGTAGTGGTGGTGATGGCGCAGCAGGGTGGCGGTGCAGGTGGTGGTGGTTGTGGTGGCTAAGGGTGGTGAAGAAGGGAGGAGGAAGAAGAGGAAGAAAGGGAATTTTAAAGGTAGGGGAAGGTGGATGAGGGTCTACTAGGTCGAGTGGGTGGCAAGAGGGGTGGTGCACGGCGGCGAGAAGGGCGATAATGAGGTGCAAAGGGTAGCTCGAGCTGCTAACTTTGCACGATCGGGGTGGTTTATGTATGGGGATTCAGGGACGGCGAGTGGCTTGGTTTGGTGGAGGGTGATGCAGGGAAGGAATTGGGTGATGTTTCGGGCAGTGGTGTTGCACATCAGCGGTTTGGGCGATGTCTGAAGTGGCAGTGGCGAAAATGGTTGGATTTTCTGGGCAAAGCAAAGGAGGGGAAATGGGGGACGGTATGGGGTATTTATAGGCTAAGGGAGGGAGAATATGACAAAGGGGACAGAGGACAAGGGGGCAGGGGTGGTAGAAGCTCGTCGATCGGGGGTTGCAGGCCAGTACGAGCCTGCAAAGTTGCAGGGTGCAGGCAATAGGTGGGGGAAAAAGGAAGGGAAGGGGAGCACTTGAGGAAGGCAGGTGTAGGGGGTTTGGCTCAAATTGGAAAGGAAAGGGACGAAGGAGAGAGAGGGGAGAAGATTAGGGAGATATGGTGTTAGGGGAGGACAACCTGCAGTGTGAAGGAGGGAAAGGGGAGGAGGAAGAAGAAGGTGGTTGGGTTGGTCGGTCAGGGGAAAAGAAAAGAAAGAAAAGAGTGGGAGAACCGAGTGGGTGAGGGAGAGAAAAAAGGAGGGAGCGGGCTGGGATCCGCACAGGGAAGGAGAGGAAGGCAGGAGTTGGGTCGCATGGTAAGGCCCAACCGAGGAAGAAGAGAAAAAGAAAAAGGAGAAAGGAACAAAAGAAAGAAAGAAAAAGGAAAAAGGAAGGAAAAAGGAAAAAAGAAAATAGGGTAGTTGGGGTATTTTTGGTGTTTTTGGTTATTTGAAAATAATAAAAATTAGTATAATAAGAATTAAATTCCTTTTTATATTAGTTTAGAAAATTTTGGGTAAGTTTTCCCGAATTCTATTTTTATTAGCATTTTACCCTAATCTTCCCTAATTAAATTCTTTATTATTTCCCTCTTTTTTTTTCTTAATTACTCCCATTATTTTATTAAAATATTATGTTTAATTGATCTCACCAATAAATCCTTATTTTATCATAATTTCCTAAATTAGGGTTTTGAGGTATTACATAGATGGTATGCATACTAATGAATTAGGTATCTTTGTCGGTAGGGAAGTGTGTTTCCATCATGTACCAGTACGACCAAGGTACATTTGTGTCATTGGATTGATAGTCAGTGGGATACTGTGTTGCCTTGGGCGCCAGTATGACTAGAGTATCTTAGTGTCTTCAGGTTTATTTGATCTCCACTTGAGTAAATACTAATAGAAATAATTATTGTTGGTCTAAGTTTTATGGGTTATGCTACTATGATGACCAATAAGTCATTAATCATTTAAAGTGGAAGATCATATGAGTCAGAACTAGTTGTACCTGTCTATTCCACCGGATAAGAATAGTGACTGGGAGTATTTTCTCAGGGCTGTATATTGATGAACTTTTCTACCGGTAGAGAATAATGGTCAGGAGTGTTTTACCCCTGAGTTTGTATATTGATGAACCGTTCCATTGGTAGTAAATAGTGGCTAAGAGCATTTTGTTCCAAGGTTGTATATTGATGAACCATTCCACTGGTAGAGAATAGTGGTTGTGAGCGTTTTTCTCTGAGGTTGTATATTGATGAACCATTCCACCGATAGATAGTAGTGACCAAGAGCATTTTGCCTTAGGATTATATATTGATGAACCATTCTACCGGTAGAAATAGTGGCCGGTAGCTTTCTTCCCCAGGTTTGTATATTGATAAACCATTCCATTGATTGAAAATAGTGGGATCCCTAAACTCAACTTGAATAAATAATTATAATGATCGTAATCACTGATTTATTTTGTATGCGATTAAAAATAATGTTATGGCATTTATTGGTCTTATGCCTATGAGCCTACATGTGTTATAAGATTTATTGATATTGATAATGAGATATGTGATCATTGCTATTATTATGGTTTAGGTTGATGTTCTTTCTAATTATACTTCAAAAAACATCCTTTGTATGTTCAATTAGTAAGTTTTAGTTGTTTCCAAATGTGCGAGTTTGAACAACATATGTCCTTGGTGGTAGTTGGTTATATGAATGATTACTATATTCCAATTAACACATGTACACTTTAATGTTTTATACCATATATTATTGTATGTGTTCCATGCTAGTTTATCATATTAGTTTAGTATAATCGGTTTCTCAGTTCCGTTTTACTAACATAGGCCCCCGCATATTCAATGGGTAGTGGTTTTTGCAAGTCAACTTACAAGTTTAGTCGCAAGCCGGTAGTTTGGATTGAGTGTGATACCCTAAATTTTAGCTAACCCTAATCCTAAGTAATCAATATTGTAACCTAATTCTAACATTGGGAAATTTAATTTTCTATCTTACCCTGACTCCCTAATCATAAATCTTAGCCTAACCCTAATTTTTATTCTGTGTTATTAAGACATTTCCTAGCCTAAACCTAATCATGAATGATCATTTAATTAATTTGTCCTAATACCCTAACATAAATTATTTTTAACCTAAACCTAAATCCTAACCCACACCATCTCCCTTTTCTCCTTTTCATTTTCTTCTCTTTTCCCTCGTATTTCCCCCCGTTCTCTTCCCTTCCCCTTGCGTACATGAATCCCCTCTTCCAAGGCTACCCTCTACCCTCATCAACGTCCCTTTCCTCAGCTTAAGGGTCAGGGTTGAAAATTTTGGCTGGTTGTAACCCCATCTCTATGCATGTGTATGTGTATATAAACCCAGCAATAAATTCCCTGACCACCCTCTCTTCTCACTTTTGTTTTCTATAGAAATATCACAACCATCTTCCTCCTTCACCTCATCCTTGAAGTCATGAAAACAACCTCAAAAAGCTTCTCCAGCGAGCTCAACTAAGGCACCTCCACCACTTGTGTCAACTTGCATAAAAAACCCCCCACAACTAACCGCCAAATCCATCACACCACATCTCCTCCAGCTTCAGCCAAAAACACTACAACCCTTTACCTCTTTTTTCTTCCTCCTTGGCTACGGAAACAATCACCACATCACATCCCTTCCTCTTTGGTAGTTTCACCCATAGCCTCCCCTTCATTTTCTTCCTTAGCTACACACCAACAACCTGCACCCATGCCTTCCCTTCAGCAGCTTCAACCGTAGCCCACAACCTGCCCTTTGGTAGCTTTAACCACAGCCCACAACCTCCCCTTTGGCAACTTCAACAAAAGCCCACCTCCCTCCTTTTCACCGGCTTCACCCACAACCACCACTCCACTTTCACCAGCCTGCACCACACCACAACCTCCACCACTCAGCCCCAACTACCGAACATCATTCCCCTTATTTTGGTAGCTACCACCATTGCTCTCCCAAATTAATTTGTCTCGGTTTAATCCTCCTTTCTAACACCCTTCCATTTCATTAAATTTTCTTTAATTGTGTCTTTTAATCCTAATGGTGTTTTATTATAATTTCTTAGGTGATTTTCCTGTGGTACCGGAAGAGGCGGAATAGGATTTGCGTGCTTAGAGACCAGAGTTGTTTTTGTAAGGATACTTGTTGTAGTCTAGGATTTTTTGTCGCTAAGTGTTATTCATGATTTTTTTACCATGTTATTGTCATCATGTGATTTAATATATAATTTTTAATGCTATGATATGCGGTTAATATTATATGATAGAAAATGAGAAAGTAAAAATTATGTAGTATTGTTATTTTATATGGAAAACCCTCGGTGTTAAATATGGTTGTATAATGGGTTTATTAATGGTATGATGAGTATAAAATGAGTATAATAAGGTATATTGAGAAAAATGTGGATTTGGGAATAATGTTACCAAACCTATAAGATTTGCATGAAATAAGGATTTGTTATCGATAAGAGCATTTTGGTTAATGTGGGTTAAATATGAGAATCATGATATTTTAATGTGTTGTATCATCCAAAATTTTCTAAGTAATTTATATAAAGTGCTTAGAGTAGTTGTGAATGACCTAAGTTTAATAAAGTATGAAAATAGCTTGATTTGGAAATAATAACCCTACAATGATGAGGCTATTATCACATGTGTGAAATGGTAAAGTTACACCACTAAATTTGATTATATTGTTAACCTTAGTGTTTTGGGGATGTGTATTTAATTTGGTATTTTTTTTAGCCCTATAAGAAAAGTTATGATGGATTTGTGAAATTAGGATTTATAAGCCCTAAGAATAGTATTTTTTGATATAGGGTTATAATCATATGTGCAAGACCTTAGATTTAGGCCTTGAAATTCGAGTAAGTTGATAATAATAATAATATTTGAGTAAGAGGTACTAAGTTTGGTGGTTAAAAGAGTAATAGAATAAGAGTTACTGTAAAATTGTAATATTAGGGTTTTGGGGAAATATAAGGGTCTTAACCCTAGAGAATGGCCTTATGATATCATGATGTACCTTACTTGTTTCGAACATGTTATGTACTTGTTAAATCAAACATGAATAATACATTAATCATTTAAAGTGAAAGATCATGTGAGTTAGGCCAAGGTGTTTATGGATCCATTCCACCGGACAATAATAGTGGCTTGGGTGTGTTGTCTCTGAGAAGTGATTTAGTCCCTTTCCACCAGATTAAGAATAGTAAGGCCCTATAATCATCATGAATAAGAATATAATTTGAGATAAGTAACCTAATGATAATATATTAATGATTTAATGTGGAAGAGTAGGTGAGTCAGGACCAAGGTGTTTATAGGTCTATTCCACCAGACGATAATAGTGGCCCTGGTGTATTGTCCTTGAGAGGTTTTTCAGACAATTCCACTGGTTTAAGAATAGTAGGTCAGGAGCGTTCCGCCCTGAGAGATTTTAGATCCGTTCCACCGGATGATAATAGTAGCTTAGGTGTGTTGTTTTGAGAGGTGCTTTAGAATGTTCCATCGATTTAAGAATAGCGGGGTCCTTGAACTCAACGTAAATAAAATAATAAAATTTTTATATTTAATAAAGAGGAATGAATCAGTACTTACTTTGTGTTACTTTATATGTTTCACACGCACACTTATTCTCTGCTATGAATGTATGTATGCATTTAACTATATCTCTGCCTCAATAGTATTGTTACCTTGTTCAATATATAGCGTACTGATCATCCTTTTTATGAGTGTTTTTCATTCCCACGAGCAGATGCAGGTCTTTGAGGACCAGATGGATGATTTTGATGCCTTTGATGCATTGTATGGGGAGGAGAGACTTTTCCTATACTGGGTGTTTGTGTAATACCCCAAAATTTACAACTGAAAATTTTTCGTTTTAATGAAAAAGTTTAGCCGAAGCGAAATCACAAAACGTAAATCATGGGGATATTACCGCCACACTTAGTACCAGACTAGTTCACTCCTACCATTCCAGTACCATGTGCTGAGGCTAATTGGGATAGACATTAAACATGAGTCAATAGTTAAAAAGAGCATTCATAAAAGAAATAAGTCGTTAACCCTACAGGAAACCAGAGTGCGGTAATCAAAAGGTACAATCCAAAAGTGCAATTTTAAAGTTCCAAACGTTTGAAACATCGTACATCAAAAATAAACTAAATATAGAGACATAGGAAAGATAAGGCAGATGGTACACTCTAGCCACGTCACTCTCAACCCCCAAGCTAGGTCCAGGCTCAACTCTCATCCCCGCTCGATGCCTCGTAAGCGTCGTAGGCATCGAAGATAGAATCACAAACCTGCACTAAGTCAGAAGGGCCTTCTAGGAATGAGCAGCACCTATGAAACGGGTGGTCAGTACGCTACGTACTGAGCAAGGTAACCGTATAACTAAGGCCAACACATAAGAGCACATAACATAATCACAATCACATGATAGCACATAGTTTCTCAGGTAAATAAAGGCCCACACTGTTTATTTATTCTCTGGATAATACTCGTTTCACACCATAATTCTTATCAATCCATGCGAGTACGGGAACTCCAGTATTATAGCCGGTGGATCGGTCACTTACAGGGCAAAACGCACCTAACCACTATTATACGCCGGTGGATCGGTCTCCAAGGCAAACGCTCCTGGCCACTATTATGCCGGTGGATTGGTCTGGCCCCGACTCTAATGGTGTTCCACTGTAAGTACTTAGTATCTTTTAAGTGTATTAACAAATTAGGGTTTGGTTTACTGAGCTCGGGATCCCGGACTATTATTGCCAGTGGGCTGGTCACTTGCGGGACGATGTCCACACCACTACTATTCGTCGGTGGATCGGTTACTTATAGGATAAAAACCCTAACCACTATTCCTAACCGATGGATCGGCTGGACCCGGCTCAATAATCTTCCACTTTACATGATTAGTATTTTACCGCATCTTATTCAACAAATTCCGTCCTAGACATGCATGGCTAACTCTAGCTATACTTATCCTCCTAAGAGGGCCCGTCCCATATCTTGAGACCTCTGCGCCTCCTAACACGCCCCGACATCCTTCCCTTAATCCGCTTACTTATACCGAGAACCCGACTCCTAAGTGTGTGGGTCAAGGCCCACCACCTTATACCCCAAAGTCCACTTACCGCCTTTTCCTAGGGTTTCTCCAGAAACCCTAACTTGGGCCTATGTGGCCCATCTTTTTCTGCCTCGCACAACCCAGACTATTTTATCACATCACGACCCTTAGGTTCCACCCTCACTTCATGCCCCACTCATTCTCACTTATTTTTATTATTTTCTCTTTCTTCTTCTCCCTACTCAAATTAGGGTTTCCTCTTAAACTCTAGCCTAGTCTCCTACGCACCCTTATACTGTCCCACGTACTATTTTCTGCTCGAAGCCCCCAGACACCCAAAAGACACTTCTATTACCTTCCTCACGCCCCGAGGCAACTTTCCATACGTAAAGTTTGCCCCCGTGCGGACTCTAACCATCCCATACAAACCCTAGTTCCTTCTATACCTCCATTAGCCAACTTATTTCCCTTTGGTTATCTTTCTTTACCATTTTTCTGTTTCATACCCCCAACCCACATCACCACATCAAATACCCTAGCATGCATGTCCTAAGGGCCACATTATATCACATCATAATTTGCAGCATATCCATATTAATATATAACAGAAGAGAGCACATGAACATACCTCTATTCCAAGTCGCGCTACACATAAACAATTAAGATAATAGCATATAGAACACGACATATAATCATACAGGACATCCAAGGCAAGTAAGACACGTAACACACAGGCGGCCTTAGCTACACCCTTACCTAAACGTCGACGGGCTTGGAGCACGCTCCTACGCCTCCTGGGGGTTTTGACTCGATTCACCTATAAGAGGGAAATACTATGGGTTAATCTCCCTCTACCAGAATTACCATAATTTCCTATCTTACCCCTATCATGGCCTACTACTAAGGGCAATAATGATAATAGTAGTTTTATAATTAAAAGTAGGGTTATTATTCTTAAAATGATTAATCGTGCTACTACTAACCAAAGTAAGTCTTAGTAATATTCATAGTATTAAAGTAAGGGTTTCAATATTACTAATAATAATATTATTAATACTACTACTAATAATAATAAGAATAATAATAATAATAATAATAGTAATAATGATAATAATGATGATAATAATAATCGAAATCATAGAAGTAATAATAATAATAATAATAATAATAATAATAACAATAATAATGATGATGATGATAATAATAATAATAATAATAATAATAATAATAACAACAACAATAATAATGATAATAATAATAATTATAATAGTAATAATACTAATAATACTAATAATACTAATAATAATAAGAATACTAATAATAATAATAATAATAATAATAATAATAATAATAATAATAATAATAATAATAATAATAAAGATAATAACGATGATAATAATAGTTAGAATAATTAATATACTAATAATAATAATAATGATAATGATAATAATAATAATAATAATAATATTAACAATAATAATAGTAATAATAATAATAATAACAATGATAATAATGATGATGATAATAGTAGCGGCAATAATAATAATGTAATAATAATAATAAGGATAATAACAACGATAATAATAATAATAACAACAACAACAACAAGGTTGTAGTCTTAATCAATACCATTAATTAGAAATTATCCGGAATAAAAGTTAGGACATAATAATAGTAGTAGTAGTAGTAGTAGTAATAATAATAACACTAATGATAATAATAATAACAACAAGGTTGTAGTCTTAATCAATACCATTAATTAGAAATTCTCCGGAATAAAAGTTAGGATATAATAATAATAATAGGAGTAGTATTAGTAGTAGTAGTAGTAATAATAATAATAATAATAATAATAATAATAACACTAATGATAATAATAAAAAAAACAAGGTTGTAGTCTTAATCAATACCATTAATTAGAAATTCTCTGGAATAAAAGTTAGGACATAATAATAATAATAGGAGTAGTATTAGTAGTAGTAGTAGTAGTAGTAGTAGTAATAATAATAATAATAACACTAATAATAATAGTTAATAATATTACTATTAATATTAAAATCATTAACACTTTTATATACAGAGTTTAAGGGTTAAGGAGTTGGGAGACCACCTAGGCTGGGTGGTGGAGCTTGCGGCGGCGGTGGAGGAAGAAGGGTGATGGAGAGATGGATGTGGAGGCTAGGGGAGAGGGAAGTAGGGAAAAATGGAGGTGTGGGGAGGTAGGGCAAGGTTCCCTGGTTGTTTTGGGGGGTAGAGGCGACGCTACAGGCGGTGGAGCCGGCGACACCAGGGGCAGCACAGGGTTGAATGGGGTTGTTCGGGAAGGTGATTTTGCACGGCCAGGGTGGCTCATGTAAGGCAAGGCAAGGAAGGATGGTGGCTCAGTTGTGTAGAGGGTGGTGCAAGGAACATTTTGGTGGCCGGAGTTGGCGGTGACGACGGCCGACGGCGGAGAAAAGAGGGGTTGAACAGGTGGTGGTGCACGGTTTGATTTTCTGGGCTGCCAAAATCAAAACCCAATTATGGCAGCCTTCAGGGCTATTTATAGCTCGGTCGGAAGGGGAAAATGACAAAGGGGAGTGGGAGAGTAGGGGGCAAGGGGTTATGGGCTCCTGCCGGCGAGGGTAGGCCAACACAGGTCTACCTTTGTAGGCCATTTCTTGTCGGGGCAGGAGGAATAGCACGCAGGAGAGGGGAGGAATGGCCCGGTCGAAATGGGGGATAAGTCAACGGGGAAGAGAGGAGAGGAATGGCCGGAGTGGGCGGTGTGGTTGGTGGCGGGATTCCCGACGCCGATTCTAGGAGTTGTAGGGTGCAGGAGGTTCAAGACGACGCAGCTGGGAGAGGGCTAGACCGGCGGTCCAAGGGAAAAGAAGAAGGAAAGAAAAAGGGGAGGCCGAACCGGCCGGGAGAGGGGGAGAAGTTGGGCCAGCGGGCCGGCCCAGGTCGGGGAAAAAAAGGAGAAAAAGGAAGAGAAGGAAAGGAAATAAAAGGAAAAAGAGGGAGGAAAAAGGAAAAAGAAAGGAAAAAGGTGGTTGGCTTAATTAATATATTTTGGATAATTTGGGATATTTTATAAAATATAAATATTAAAATAATAATTAAATTCTCTTTTTAGGTTAATTTAGGAATTTTGAAAGAATTTTCTTAAATTACATTTTAATTAGCAAAATACTCAAAATTTTCATATTTAAATTATTTATTAATTTCTCCCAGGTTTAACTTAATTAATTTCCTCTTATTTTAATAAAAAATAGTTTATTTAATTAATTTTCCTAATAATTTCTTATTTGGCCATGATTTCCTAAATTAGGGTTTTGGGGTATTTCAGTTTGGGCGAAGAGTCATGTTATCCAGATGATATTTTTACCTGAATACCTTTTGGACTCTTCAATCTATGGTATCCCTTCTTGTTGTATTTGTTCTATCCTGAAATTAATCTCTAAAGTCATGTTTATATTATAAAGCTTCTCTCATTTCTAATTATTTTGTTTTATTCTAGATGGTTTTAGTATCATGATTGATGTAATGGTGGTATGGTAAATCAAACTTATATTAATTACAGTGGTAAAACCTTGTATTTTAATCATATGCTTCCACAGTAAATAAAATTTTTCGGTAGTAAAATTTAGGTGGTTACATTGAGAGCCTAGGAATATCTGGTATCTTTTTTATATCTTTAATCCCGATCGTTTTTGGACTTTTACGTCCTCTTGTATTTTTCTCTCTTTAAGTTTTGTAACCACTAATGATGTATATTTATTTATTGTCTCTAATTTGAATCTTATAACAGTGCTATTAATTTAAGTAGAATAATAATTTTAGCTTTAGCACTTGGTATGTGAATGGTAGAAGAAACCCGACTTGTACCAAGTGTGGGGGTAATACCCTTCATTTTTATTGTTTTAGCTTCCACAATTAATTCTTTGAAATGAAATTTTCAAGTCCTAAAAATGGGGGTGTTGCACAAATAGTATCTTTGATTCTTCTTTGAATCCATTCATGATGACAACATGCTAATTATGAAGATGATAAAAATATCATCAAAGAATGTACAAGTAAAATCATTATGTGAATTAAATATATAGTTTCAATATATTCTGCTAATAAATATTTAAAGTAAACACAAAATTCACGTATTTTGTAAACATTAGGATTTTATAAAAAAAAATTCTATTGTATTTGGTTTCACAAATTACATATAGTTAGGGGTGTTCAAGAATCGGTCCAGATAGGACTGATCGGTTATTTTGAGTTTCGGTTCAAGATTAGACCGGTATTCCAGTCTCTGGTCCGTGTTTCAATCCTAAATTAAAAAAATTTCAGTCCTTAATCGGTTTTGGTCCTATCTGGTCCAACATAGAATCTCATTCATAGTTTATCTAAAAATATAAATTTTTAATACAAAAAATATATACTTTATCAATTCCAGTCCTAAATGGTTGTGGAACGATTATTTTGGTCCGATCCTAACATAAAAAATTTATGGTCCTTAACTGAGTTCCAATCAGGTCTGATTCCATCCTGTTTGATCAGATTTTGGACCTGTGCACACTCCTACGTATAGTTATGTTTAACAATAGTATATGTTTGGAACCTAACTAAAGCACAAATTACATTCTACTTTGGGTAGCAATGTGCTTGCTACTTTGGTTGATGCCATAGGAGTGTATTACTGATGTCATTATTTTTGCATAGCAATGAAAACATAGCATGGAAATCAGTTTCCATTAGGGTGCATTATGTAATTTTTATCTTCAAAACATTAAATTAAATCTACTTAATTTGTGACATTAAAAATTCTACTAAAATTATTCTCATATTTTTCTACATAAAAAGACATCCATATTAAAATATCTCATATGCAAAAAATAAAAACATTCGTACCGTAAAATATAAATTCAAATATTAAAAGCATACACATATTTCATAATATAAATGCACATCTTATATTGTCAAATTCATAAATTATAGTAGATAATACACAACCTTTAGTGGCATGTCTCTTATTTATAAATACACATACTATAGCCACTTGTGCACGTATTATAGTGTCAAATGCACATCTTAAAAATGCAATTCTTTTAAAAGTTATTACAATGTTATTATGAATAAATGCACATATTTTATAAATAAATATACATTACAATCCTAAAAGCATATCTTATATTTATAAATACACATATTATAATAGTACATGCACATCTTAGAGTGTCACATGCACATTTTTAAAATGTAGATATTTGATAAATTAATGAACATATTTTATAAATAAATGCATATCTTTTATCTATAAATACACATCTTATCACTACCCCGTACACATCTTAGGGTGTCAAATGCATATATATTATAAATAATTGTCTATCTTTTATTTATAAATGCACATCTTATTGCTACCTCATGCACATCTCACGGTGTTAAATACACATGTTAAAAATGCAAATCTTAGATAAATTAATGACGACAAATACATTTTATAGAAGTTAATTGTAACACCCCCAAATTTCACTCCTGAAAATTTTTTTTTGAAAGAATAGAGCGGAAGCTAGGAGCGAATTTAGGAAGTGTTACCGCCACATCTAACACAAGATAAATGTCCACCATCTATCTCATGTTAGATGCAAGGCTAAAACCTGTCAACCATTAAATCCGAATTCTAAAAGCACAATAGTGTTGCGAGAAATTTAAAAGTCAATTACACAATCCTTGAAAATTTAAATACAACCCTTGTAATTTCGAAAGATGGAAACAATTAAACAAACAAATCCCGGGGAATAAATATCCGGATCGCCTACTCACTCAAGCCAAGCCTTCCACCCCCAACTTAGTAACCGATCAAAACCTGCATCAAAGGTCTGCTCCCCACCATCGGTGGATCATCACAGGACCCATTCAACCAGTGTAGTATCAGTACGGGTCCAATACTGAGTAAGTTCTACTACCCTATTTTATGGGAGAGACGTAACTATACATCAAGTGCGTATTAAATCATGATACAATACATTGATACACTATTACGCATACTCAAAACCCACATCACAAATCCTACCATACCCATATAGTAACATATGAAACATGTGTAACATTGTATTGAAATATATAAGGGTGTTATGACCAAAATGTAAAGCAACTCATTATGCACATAAGCAGCATGGGGTAATACAGATAATAAAAGCCGGTTATGGTCCGGGTAGACTCATTCTTTAGATCTCTGGTAAATATAGTAGATTCACGTCATAATCGTTATGAATCCATGAGAGAGCGGGAACCCCACTATTATAGCCGGTGGATCGGTCACTTATAGGGCAGAACGCACCTAACCACTATTATATGCCGGTGGATCGGTCTCCAGGGCAGAACGCTCCTGGCCACTATTATGCCGGTGGATCGGTCTGGTCCCAACTCTCATGGTGTTTCACTGTGATTGTAACGTATCTTTCCATTATTTGTTTATAAGTCATTTCACACCATAATCTTTGTTAATCCATTCGAGTACGGGAACCCCACTATTATAGCCGGTGGATCGGTCACTTATAGGGCAGAACGCACCTAACCACTATTATATGCCGGTGGATCGGTCTCCAGGGCACAACGCTCCTGGCCACTATTATGCCGGTGGATCGGTCTGGCCCCGACTCTCATGGTGTTCCACTGTAAGTATATAGTATCTTTCCCGTGATTTAATTACAACATACTGTTTGGTTTGTTGAGCTCGGGATCCCCCACTATTATAGCCGGTGGATCGGTCACGTATAGGGCAGAACGCACCTAACCACTATTATACGCCGGTGGATCGGTCTCCAGGGCACCCCGGCACCTGGCCACTATTATGCCGGTGGATCGGTCTGGGCCCGGCTCAACAATCTTACTCTTTAAGTAGTTAATGTCTTATTCATGTATTATTAAATAGGATTCCACCCTTGACATGCATGTCTACTACTCTCTGCTTCTTCCTTTCGAGGAGGCCCGTCCCATATCTTGAGACTGTTCTCCCCTTCTCATGCCCGATGTCCATCCCCTCTTACTCTTATACATAAGGAAACGTAGTAAGGGCACACTCTCCCGAGAATGTGGACTAACCCTAACACAACGATATCGGTCCTGCATGTCTTCACCCCTCTAGGGCTCCTCCTTGGAAAACCCTAATGTGGGCCTATATGGCCCAACTCTTCCTTACTCATCCTAACTTTACTTTGTTCCTTGTCTTGCACCCCGTCTCTACTAAGAAGTTCCCAAATATATATCCCTTTATTCCCCAACTCCGCATGTGACCGCCAAACCCTAGTTGACCACACCAAATCCTAGCACTTTACTTCCTCCTCAAGTAACCTCCCTCTTTGCCCCAAAACCTCTTCTCTGATTTATAATCCCACACTCATCCTTCATACAAGTGGACTCCCACTCTCAACCCCATTCTCCAACCCTCCTTGACCATTCTTACCCTGGTACCCTTCAAATTACTCATTTCCTCCCAAAACCCTAATTGGGTCCCTTAGATACCCTTACATCTGCCTACGTACTATTTTACATCAAAGTCTCCAATGGACCCATAACTTTGACATTATCTCATTTACGCCCTAAATCAACTTTCCTCCCGTAAGATTCATCCACATGCGTAATTCAAATAAACCATGCAGACTCCCCAACGCCCACTTACACACAAAACCCTAATAAGGTCTCTTACGCAACAACTTACGTACTATTTCTCATACCAAGTCACCAATCATTCCAAGACTCTCCCAAGCCCTTACTTACAACCCAAGTCAACTTTTCCCACGTAGGGACCATGCCCATGCAAGGTCTAGTTCCCCATGCAAACTCCCCGAACTTCCACTTCCCCATTGTTCTTTTAATTATCATTTCATGCTACCCTAAACCCTAGCATGCATGTCCTAGAGGGCCATAACAAGTCACATCATCAACATCAACCTCAAACATGGAACATGTCATACACGTATAGTACAAGGCACACACAACATACCTCATGATCCACGCTGCGCTACACAAAACAGGTTATTCATAACACATGCATAATACACATCAACAGGGCATGTTCATCATTCACCCACACATTACATCACACATAGCACAAGGCCATAGCTTCGTCCTTACTAAACACTCATAAGTAGAGGTAAGTAGAGAACTTACCTGGATCCGAAGCTAGCTAAGCGAAATGAGAGGGAGAGGGATCCCTAGTTCGTGGGTCCACGAGAAAGCTTTCCTAAACCCGATAGAAATCGAAAACTAAATTAGAAACTATTCTATCAATTAATAATTCACATACCCTAATTAAATAAACCCAAACTACACAAATGATCCTTCTTAGAAAACGTGTATAAAACTTAGAACTTAAAAGTATAGTTTTATTAAGATTTAAGGTTAAAACTGAATAAAAACGGATTAATACAAATATCCCTTGGGACATTTCAACTTAATTTGGAAAGTCCGAAAAGAATCATCGATCATAAGTTAATTACCGAAATTAACTTATTTATTAGGTTTTATAACTAAATAGGTAACCCAACCGTTTACATAGAACCAAATCCAAACCGATTAGGTTAAAACAGAATTTAAATGATTTAAAACCCAAAGATAGAATTCGATTAGATAAATACACGTAGCAAAAATCAATTTTATAAAATCATCCCCGAAAATTAGGGTTTCAAAGCCCATAACACAAACTCAAGTAATTCCATTTAGTTAATTTAAATTAAAGGTATTAGAATACAATTAGGCTCATTTCAACTACTTTTATAAATTTAATTTTAGCAAAACAACTATACAAATAACCAATCTCATACTCCCACTTAAAATCTAGGGTTTTAGACCCGAAAATGCAATTCGGTAAAATTCTATAAATTTAATCAAATTGAATGTTTAGAAATGCAGTTAAATACCTTTTATAACATATCAAATAATCAATTGATCAAAACCGATAACATAATGTCCAATTTAGCACAATTAGGGTTTTTTTGGCCCGGAATGCAAATCCGATTAATTCTTGCCAAAACATATCAATTGACGGTTCGGAAATGTAATTAAACATATTCTAATGTAATTTATATAGTCAATTGAATAAAATAACCCGATTACCCAAACCAATTTAAACCCGCGGGAGTTTTGACCTAAAAATCCAATTCCGGTCAATTACGCACAATTTTTACAAATCAACACTTCCAATATAAAATTAAATACATTTTAAACGATATTATAAAATCAATTGAGCGGAACGGCTCAATTATACAACCCAATTTCATTACACCCAAAATTTGACCTAGGAATCAAATTCCGATAAAACCTGCATAATTTTCTCAAATTGACGGTTCCAAAATGAAATTGGATACATTTTAAAACATATTGTATAATTAATTTGTCCAAAACCGCGAAAACGAATGAATCCGAAAAATTTGGGCATAACCCGGCTAAAAATCCAATTTTTCCAAAATTCCAACACAACCACACAATTAACCTATCCAAATCATTCTTACAGCATATATATACATAATCAAACAACTAATTTAGCTTTTTATAAGCTAATTCATACCCAATTAACCAAAACAAGGGTTAGGGTTTTTCGGAAATTATACCAAACGAAAAACCGACAAATCGGGGCAAAGGAAGGCCGGGGAAGCTTCGTCGAAGGCCAAGGACTGGTCGCCGGTGGTCGGCCGAGCTCGCCGGTGACGGACGGTGGCAGTGGCACGAGCTGCGTGGCTCGTCGTTGTTGCGGTCTGCTACCGCCGCTGCTCCTGCGTGGCTGTTGTGCTGCATCGGTTGCAGCTGTTGTGGCTGTTGCCTGCTGCGGTGGTCGGTGGCAGTCGTGGCTGGCGGTGGCGGTAGCCGGCGGCCAGCGAAGGAGAAGGGAGGAGATGGAGAGAGGGGGCGGTAGGGCTTCGAGTGCAGAACAGGGGCGCACAGGAGAGGGGTCGGGGTGGGGAAGAGAGAAAGAAAAAGAAGATGGGGGGGGTTCGGTCGGGCCGGTTGGTGCGGGTTTTTTTTTTTTTTTTTTTTTTTTTTTTTTTTAGATAAAATACCAAAAAAAGTCAAAATATTATTAGAAGATTTTATCTGAATTTTTATCTAGTCAAAAATTTATTTCGAACGAATCAGGAGGCTTAAAATTAGTAAAAAGGCTATATAAAGAATTTTGAAAACATTTTCGGAAAGATTTAACAACGAACGTAAGAATTTATATTATTTGCGGAAATACATTAGAAGACCCCAAAATAATATTTAAAAACATATAATTAAATATTTAAGTCAAATTCTAATAAATCGAGATTAATTTAGATAATTTCCAAAACCCGTTTGTCACAACCCAAAAAGCATAAAACGAAAGGGAATGAATTCCAGAAAGAAATTCATAAATAAACTCCGAAAATCTTTTTAATTTAAAACTTCCCAAAAATATTAAAGATTACCGAAAACGAATAAATTTAAAGTCGGAAATGTTTTCTACGGATAAAATTATTAAAATAAATTTAACTATTTAAATAGAAATCCTATAATTCAAATAATATATTTCGTTAACGAAATATAACTTCAAAACAAAGTCGTAGTCACCTAACGAAGATATAATCGAAAACGAATTAAAAATATTAAAACCCAAAATACGAGAAAGAACGGGAATATATATTTTTAACCGAAGATCGAAATCATAAGAATATAATAAAATCATTGTCGTGAACGAATTTGTCTAGAATGGTTCGCAACGACAATGATTAATTACATTCAATTATGAATTCAAAATCATCGATAAATCCGTAAAACAAATCGAAATTAAAATAATTAATTATTTACATCAAATTACGCTAATAAAATCATTAAACTTAATAAATCTGGATTTTAAAAATACGGGGTATTACATTAATACACATATTGAGGTGGTTAAAACACATTTTATATTCAAAATAATATGCATCTTCCTATAAAGAGCACACATATTTCTACCAATAGTACACAACTATGGAATGCACATCTTATACAAAAAAAAAAGTAAAAAAAAATACACATTCTTTAATTCATAAATACACATCCTATTTCCTAAAGAAAAATACACATCCATTTACAATCATACACCTCTATGAAATGCACATATGATAAGATGTGTTTTTTCAAAGTTCAATTGACTCTTGATCTATATATCTTCAACAATTTAGGAATTTTATATTCTAATGAGGTACAAAATTTTGAATTCTATTTTAGACTTTGCATTTCCATGTTTATTTTGAACCATTTTTGTTTGATTGAATTTGTTGGGTGAGTAATTTTATAGTGTATATTAAATGGGGTGAATTGTTATAGATCATTGTAGGGAAGAATTTGGCTTGGTATGAGAGAGAAAATCATGAACAAGAAGATGAATGAAGCATAGAAGTTCCATCTTGTACCATAAGATACAAGTTGTGTGATGAGATTGCTAGTAATTTGAGAGGGTTGAATGATGAGGAGAAGGATATATCTTGGCCTTGGAGAGAGAATCTTCATCAGAGGTGGAGCTGGTATTGATTAGGAATGGAATGTGATAGGATATTGCTATATAGAATCCATTACTTCGAGGCCATATGAACCAAGCAATTTCATTCACAACGCAAGAGAAAGAAACCATGATAAGAGGAAAGTGCATGGTATTTTCTAATGCATGATTAGTTTTTTGCTGGTCTATATATAGGAAGCACCCCACTATGAATGACAGGAGGCAACAATTATGGCTAAACTTTTCCTTGACATCAACAATTCATATATTGCATGCTTTTACATGTTTAAGCTTATGCATACGCACACATTTGTGTGCATTCAAGATCTAGTATTTATTAACCAAAAATATTATTCTTGTAATAAGAACCAATAAAGTAATCCATAAACATCCATCTACGTGTACATTCTCAATTCTTATATACTGCACCTAGGTGCATGGTGCAAAATGCACTTGAAAAAAGTATGGTGACAATTCTGTATTTATAATCAACTTCTTATTTTCCTTTCTCCATTAGGCATTTGTGTTTTTCATCCACAAAGCAAAATAAAAGAATTATGATAGAATTTAAAATTGATTTATCGTTAATTTAGAATATTAAAAATAAACACAAACCTCCTTGTCAGGCATAAAGTAATCACAACAACTTATTCTTCATGGCTAGCTTAGAGACCTCCTCAATTCTTTCACATGACAAGTTTTGAACTAATTTTCCCCTATGCTAGATCATTTGGTTCCAAAGTTTAAGCAGGTGTCTTTTATCAAATATCTAAATTGTTATTATTTTTTAGGATCGTAACAAATAAATGAACATTTTTATTATGTATTTAACAACTATTTAAATATATGAACACATGTTTATAAAGTACAACTATTAGGTTCATCACATATAAGTATTAGATTTATCACATATAATGATTATGTTCATCATATATAACAATTATACAAGGTTTTTAAAATCAATATTCTATATAGGATCGATTTAGAGGTTCAAGATTGAATTGTAGGATCATAATATCCAACAAAAACCATAAAAATATGACATGTGCATACTTATATACCATAATAAGCCTATTTTAAGTTAAAAGAATATAAAAATTACACTCTTAAGTTCTCATATAACCACTAACTATGTTGTAACAATTTACAAATAACATAAATTGTTAAAGTTGTTTTTATAGTAGGAACTATACTAAGTCAACATTATTAAATGAAAAGTGAAAATTACAAGAAAAATATGGGTAGTAATAACGTACAACTCATTGTGTTTAAAATATACAATATTGATAGAGTTAATAAATACACACGAAAAATGAAAGAAAGTAGGTGATAATGAAAACAACACCGAGAAGAAAATATGTTCTATCATTCAAGAGAATAAGACCATTTTTTTATGATGACTTTTAAAATTTTGAGGAATCAAGATAACAAAGAATAAGGTTTGACTATATGTGCACACGTTAAGTTGCTATATAAACTACGTGTTCACCATAAACTAAAACTTATCTTCATTATTAAACTAACATGACCATAACAAATTAAGGAAAAAAATAACAATTTTGAATTCAATAGAATTTAATAAATAATAGCATTATAAAATTATAAAATTAAATATATATTCATTTTACCATTTAGATGAATATAACATTCTTTGTCAACATTGTGCATCAACAATCAACTTCACTATCTTAGTGGTATTTCAATCATATTATCTTTATTTCTGCTCATGATCAAGACATGTTATAAAATAATATAGGGTTGAAAATCAGATTATTAATAAAGAAATATATGTGGAATAAGATGAAAAACAAATTTGGAACTAAATCGATAGAAGTTATAATTACTATATAGAATTGTAAAATTTTACTTAGGATCAGAAGATTTTATAACTATTCGACTATTTTAAGATTCTATCTAGGATCGTTGATTGTTTTATAATTTTTGGATCGTAGAATTGTATGATCGAATCAGAATTTTAATGACTATGCAATTATATTCATGCCGTAGAATGTATATGTTTATAACATAGAACATCTAGGTTTATAAAATAGAGCGTGCGTGTTTATGATATATAATAGTTAAATTAATCATATATAATAATTATGTTTATATTCATAACATCGAATATCTAGGTTCATAACATAAAACACATCCGTTTATAATCCATAATGATAAGATTCATAACAAATAACGTATAAGTTTATAATAATATTTGACCATTCAGAATTTTTGAGATATTGCTAATGCCACTAAGAAAATTATTGATCCATTTTGATTACATTTCATAAGTGTAAGAAACTCATTCTAAGGGAACATTTTTAATTGTGAACAAGATTCATATGGTTTGCTTTATCGTAGTAAGAGTGAACAAGATTCATGTGGTAAACATTTTTAATTTATTACAATTTCAGCAAACAGAAAAGATGACGATCTTCTCGTAGTCAGAGTGAGAAGAGTATCGACAACCCTTAATAATAAAGACCGTTTGCTTTCTCAAACAAATTTTAGAACATCTACCTGGTTTGCCTTAATTATCAAATTTCCACCATTACCACTTTAATTAGGAAGAAGCAGACAACCTACCGTCTCAACTACACTACAATTATCAAATTTTCATTATTACAAGATAATTAACAAGAAGCAGACAATTTACAGTCGCAGCTACGCTACCTTTCGTATACACTTTATATTAGATGGATCGTATGTGAACTTTTTGGCGATTCGGCAATCATTCATTAAGAATGCAAGCAACTGCATACAAACTCAACCAAAGACAACAAATCAAAAATAAATTTGCTACAAGAAGCTAGCAAGCTTCACGGATAATAGAGGGCAGGAACGATGTGGCTTTGAAGGAGACGACAAATCATCGAGGAAGTTGGAGATGTGTGGAGCTAATCTAATCCGATATATTTTATAAATACAAAATCAGGAACCGGAAGGACATTGGAGTGTAACATAAATTGCAGTACATTCTAATGCGTCGATCCATTTTCCATAAACTTGTATGCAGGACTGCAACGGCAAAACTTGAAAAGTTGGCATGACAAGTTACTTAAGTAAAAGTGGCGGTCGAAATGAGCAAAAAGGAAGCTGACACCAAATTAACTTATAAACGTCCGAGCCAAACCAACATTGCCCACAATCATCTCATAACGTGTACTTTTTTATGCAACAAGATTAAACAAAGCAACCAGAGGCTGACAGCCTGCCAAAAACACAAATAAGCATGGCTGCTACGAAACAGTCGTATAGGCAATACTAGTTCAAATTACTCGACAATCTGAAATCTCTACAAAAAAATACCAATATTACAAATAGATAGCAACCAATTACAAAAAGAAAATGGCAAAAAGACCAAACATGCGTGTAAAATTTTCATGGCAACAATGACTCACAATCCTATTAACCCCCATAATGCAATAAGCAAAATATTCTCGCACTTGCCACTCATTTAACAGACTAGCAAATGTGAAAAACATAAAACAAAGTGCATACAAAAAAGACACAATAACCGGCGTTTCATTTCTTGAGAATAATACATGCATTATTTGATGCGACTAGAAACACTTTCTGTGGACAATTGATGGACCAGATTCATCGTATTCTGACTTGGCTATCCACATCTGCACAAACGTACAAATCAGATTAATAAAGTTGGAAAAACAGCTTTATCAACAAACATGTCTGAAAAATAGGCACCGTCAGAAATATTTTCGGCAACCCGAACGCATACATACCTGTTGGAAAGTGCTCAGGGACGCCAAGATGGAACCTCCTATCCACACACTGTACTTCCTCTCAGGTGGAGCAACCACCTTAATCTTCATGCTGCTGGGGGCTAAGGCAGTTATCTCCTTGCTCATTCTATCAGCGATGCCAGGGAACATTGTAGATCCACCGCTGAGAACTATGTTTCCGTACAAGTCCTTCCTGATATCAACATCACACTTCATAATGGAATTGTACGTTGTTTCATGAATACCGGCAGCTTCCATACCAATCATGGAAGGCTGGAAAAGGACTTCTGGACATCTGAATCTTTCAGCCCCTATAGTTATCACCTGACCATCCGGTAACTCATAGTTTTTCTCAACAGCGGAGCTTGTCTTGGATGTTTCTATCTCCTGCTCATAATCAAGGGCAATGTATGCCAATTTCTCCTTTATGTCCCTCACAATTTCTCTTTCTGCTGTAGTAGTGAACGAATAACCACGCTCAGTCAAGATCTTCATGAGGTGATCAGTCAGGTCACGGCCAGCCAAATCAAGACGCAATATTGCATGTGGAAGAGCATACCCTTCATAGATGGGAACAGTGTGGCTAACACCGTCACCAGAGTCCAGGACAATACCTGAAGAGGCAGTGAGCAATCAGCATAAGCATACGATGAAAGAAAAAGTGAGATTAAGATAAAATGTTTAATGATCAGTTTTCACTTTCAATCTTCTATAGAAGTAGACCACAAAGCACCATTATCTGGCACGAGTGGGAAGGGAAAAACATAAGTCATATAATAAATCCTTCCCATATACCCTAAATCCGATCATAGTAGTAACTGGTTGACTACGTGGCTGAATTTGTCTGAAAAACAAGTGCAAGCTTACCAGTAGTACGGCCACTGGCATAGAGGGAAAGGACAGCCTGAATAGCGACATACATTGCCGGAGCATTGAATGTTTCAAACATAATCTGGGTCATCTTCTCCCTGTTAGCCTTTGGGTTAAGAGGTGCCTCAGTAAGAAGAATTGGGTGCTCTTCAGGAGCCACACGCAGCTCATTGTAAAACGTGTGGTGCCAAATCTTTTCCATATCATCCCAATTACTAACAATACCGTGCTCAATCGGGTACTTTAGAGTTAAGATACCACGCTTTGATTGGGCCTCATCACCTACATATGCATCCTTTTGACCCATGCCAACCATAACACCAGTGTGGCGTGGTCGACCAACAATACTTGGGAACACAGCTCTAGGCGCGTCATCTCCAGCAAATCCAGCCTAAAGTATTCATGCAATTAAATAAATAAATAAATTAGCAAGATACCATAACAAGAATCCAATTATATAAACATCCTTCAAACAGAGTTTGAGATAAGCCTTGTGTTATTACCTTGACCATTCCAGTTCCATTGTCACAGACAAGGGGTTGAATTTCCTCAGCATCCGCCATCTCCTATTGTCTGGAAAAAAGAATATTAAAACAATTACTCAAAAAATATAGAGCTCATCCTTGCATAACCTATAGATTTACAATCTAACAGCACATGGTAGACTAAATGCATGGCATCAACAGCACAAAAGTTCATTAAACTGACGAGCACCAGTATTGGAAAAGTGAAACAAGGTAAATAAATTGTCCATGATAACTATCTGGATCAGCCGAGGGGAAAAGCTAGAGACTAATCAATCTCTATCACTCGGCATACATTGATGCTGCATCTATGAATTATAAAGATGCATTGACCACTATCTATTCGCGACTCCCAGTCTCCCACCCTTGTTATTTAGCTTCCAAATAAATCATATTAGAACAATGTAAATGCAGTCATCAGAAAAAGAATGATCCATTACAACAATCTCAGTAGATCATCAACTCGTCCCAAATGTTAGCAACATAAGCATATTTTATATATCAAGAAATAGGCCCGCAGAACAATTGCAAATCATCTCCAGAGCAAGTCTTCAAAAAAATGAAACAAGTGACGTAACATATATTAAATATCAGGGTCCGGCACCTTAAAATAGATCAGTTCAAACACAAGAGGCATAACTGGTGAAAGTTCTTGCCGAAAGAGCAAATAAGACAAGACAATAGACAAGGACAGGAACTATGCCCAACAACCATAAGCTACTAGTCAAAGCTTTCATTAGGAACCGCTTTAAACAAGTATTTTTCCACGTCTATATCACGCAATCCATTCTTGATGACCAAGCATGCCGCCCCTGAAAAAGTTTTAAGTTACTTAGGAGCATGAAAAATAAGGATGGACCCATTAAAAGTATGACACAATTGCCGGCTGACAGATTATAAATCTATTAGAGATAGAACTGGTCCCGGTCGAACTTATCAACAGTGGGAAGCAATCGTGTTGCTTGCCAGTGTGAACTCCTAACCCTTGTCCTGACATAATCATTGATCAGCTGACGTACCCGAGCAATAATCCTACGATGGATGTATCTAGGAGGACGGTTTTAAGGATGGTTTTTAATTTGATAGGTCGATACGGGATAGATCATTGAGGTTGCGAGGTAACAGCCTCAGTGGAACACCATTTTTAGTAAAAACAAAAAGGGAAAAATATAAAATAAAAAATAAAAAATGAAACTATAGAATGAAGAAGAATTCAATCGGGCTTGATACTGAAATGCAGGTGCTGGCATCAACTGCCCACACTCGTATCGGCAGCCAGGAGGCACCGGGTTCTCCAGCTCTGTATCTGTAATCTCGAGGTGGCAACACAAGTAATAATCAAACACAAAGCAAAGTTCAGATCTCCAAGAATGGCCGAAGACACCATTCATATCTACACACACTTCCACGAATCGCCGGCGTTTAATCATTTAACAAATCAGATCAAGGAAAACAAGTTTGGAACGGCAGATCGAAAAGCTCGGAATTCCAACAGAAGCAGGCGGACAAGTACAGGCCAGACAACACAACTTCGAAGTCGCCAAACCAAAGAGACGGCATGATGCGTGGATATCTCAAGCAAAACGAAGCAAATTTACATCAACCCAAAAAACAATTGCTCCGCAAAATCAATTCAATTCGCGAGCATACATTAGAATTTCACCAGGAATCAAACAAAGCTAACCTCTAATCATTCCAAAAAAAAGAATCAACGACATACAAATTGACTAGGAAAAAAAAATGTTCAAATCAGTTCATCAAGAAAGTTTCACCTTTCAGCGACGTCCGCCTTCGAATGTTCTAGAGGGATAGAAGAGAGAGCGAAGAGACTTAGGCCAGGAGAGAGAGAGAGAGATACGGGGCCTTTTCCAGCTTGTGAGGTTCAAAAATTATAGGGAGGTAAGGCGGAGACGCTATGCGGATGGAGAGGGACAGCTATAATTATAACATGAGAGATGAAATTGAAATGCAAGATAAATGAAAGCCAAATGCGAGACTTTTCGCCTTCCCCTCTATCAAATAGCAATTAGCAAGGACGGACTTGGAAATGAATGTTTTATATAAATATAAATAGGTTGGATATTAGGATCTTCAGGCAACGAGAAACTGCATAAGAATGATCTGGGATTCCTGTGGATACAGCTGTCTCTCTCTCTCTTTTTATATAACCTTAATAAACTTTTTATTTTCCAATTTCATCAAAAGGCGATAACTCTTGCTTCTAAGTCCGATGGCTTTAGAGGAGTTAAATTACGATAACTTAACGGTTAAAGACACAACGGTCTTATCTTGTGGTGTCCATAAAAAACCACCCCCATATTGAAGGATTGAAATTCTTACACTCACGAGTATCGAATCTGACTCATTTTTACCAACTTACCGAGCCTCAACCGTTAACCTAAGCGACGGCAACCTTTTATTTTCCAGCTTTGTGAGGCGGTGGATGTGGTCCGGTCCGAGTCTCTTTCCAGCTAAATATGAAACGGATTATTCCCCAATGGGACAATCCCCCACCAACAGGCACCAACCGTCCCTTTTCCCCTAAACTCATAAATTGTTCGTCGTTTTCCCTTATCTGGATAAAAGGTCGTGTAATCTTAGTCCTGATTAACTACCGACTTCCTACAATTATTTTCTTCTAATTAGTTGGCTCAAGCTAACTACCGGTGTTCAGTGTATCCCGTCAATATTGTAGCATAAAGAAACTCTGGCCGGTCATGTCAGCTGAAGTTCGTCTTTACGAGATTTTCAAATAATGTTGGAGATTCCATAGTTTGACTGGTATCATGGTGAGCGTGGACGAGGAGGCTACGTGCGAGGGATTACGGTTTATTAGTTTGGTCCGGTTTCAGCATTCAATTAAACTGCTCCATATTTTTACTATTTCAAAATAACAACAATTTAAATCAAACTATTTTATTTTTCGAATGGTCCGGACAAAACTACATTATTGATGGTATATGATTCGGCTTGGTTCGATTTATAATTTTTTTACTTATTAGATATCAAAAATTAATTAACTCAATTTAAAAATACTTTAATATTCTTACGAAATCAAAACTATTAAACAATAAATACTAAATTATAATTTTAAAAAATATTATTTTTATATAATAATATCTAACGCACTATAAACTTACATAGATATGATTTGTATATACATATATTATTTATATATAAGCCATATTAATAACTGTAAGAAAAATATAATAGAAACACAATTCAAATAGTGTGCAAATCATACAGTATTTTTTTACACAACTCTCTATCTATTTTAAATATGTAACCGATAAAAATTAGTAAATATAAATATTTTTAGATATATAACGGAGAGAAAAATCTTATTATAATAAATAATTCATGATGAATAAATATGCTTACAACTTAATTATTAGTTATAATTACATCGAATGATACTCACTTAATAATGATAATATACATAAATAAAATCGCTTAAAAATATATCAACAAAACTATAAGTTTTTAGACCATAAACCAAACCACATAGTAAAATTATGGCATGGTTCTCTTTGGTTTGCGGTTAGAAGAGTTAACTATTAGTGTAGTCATCAAACTTTATAAATTATCCTAAGTTGGTCACTGTACTTTGATTTTTTTTTTCCTACGTTAATCACTAAACTTTGCAAACGTCCTATCTCAGCCACTAAACTACCTGCTTTACCCGTTAAACACCCGACATGCAAGTTAATAGTCTCGGTCAGCGTATTATAAATATTAATCATCCTATCGTAATAAACTAATATACCAACCAGTGAAAAAATAAAAAGACAACTCAAAATTATAATCATGGCGTGTATTCACTCTTCCACTCCTTGTTTATTCACTCTATGGCGTAGAGTTTCACATAAACAAGGGAAAATTAAGTTTAGTCTGGATGCTCATTACTTGCGCAAATTATCTACATGTTTAAATCAAGGTTGTGTTACTCTCTAAAACAAAAATAAATATAAATTGATCTGGTAGCCTTTGGAACAAAAGTTGTGGGCTTCTTTTCTGTTGATTCTATTTTTTTGACATAATATTTGGGTGACTCCGCATATTAGTGACAAAAATAATTCCTGCTTTGAAGTTATTAGTGTTTGATTTTTATTTTGTCTGCAGCTTAAGAACTATAACAATTTTGTTATTGATCTTTCTGAGTGGTTTAGAAAGGGATAATCAAGGTGCAATGGACATAAGCTACGTGCATCCATCCTTTTTTTTACACCTTGGTTACATATCTATTTTAGTAAAATAGCGTGTATATATTTTCAAGCTAATAGCCCCTAAGGGTGTGCATTGAAATTCCCCAAAACTATAATTGAAGAAATTTTGGCCAAATAAATATTTAATAGGGAAATTAATTTAATAAATTATTTTTATTAAAATAAAAGAAAATTAATTATGGATAATTAAGAAGAAAATAATAAATATTTTAATTAGAAAAAATTTGAGTGATTTGCTAATTAAAATGGAATTTAGGAAACACATTTCAAAAACCCTAAATTAGCTTAAAAAGGGAATTTAATATTATTTTATTTAAATATTATTATTTTTAAATATCCCAAATTACCAAAATAATCCAAATAACCCAATCCACCTATTTTTATTTTTCCCTTTTTCCTTTTTCTTTATTTTTTTTCTTCTTTTTCTTCCTCTTTCCTTCTTCTTCTTTTCTTTTCCTTCCTCCTTTCCCCGACCTGGGCCCGTCTGCGGCCCAATCCTTTCTTCTTCTTTTTTTTTTCTCCTTCGGCGGCCCAACACGCCGCGTTTCAACTTTTTTCTTCTCCCCCATTGACCGGTTGGCTCTCCTCTCTTTTCTTTTTATTCTTTTCTTCCTGGACCGCTGGTCCATGCCCCCATCTTCTTCCTCCTTCTTCTTCTCCCCCGTTGCAGCTTGCAACTGCCCGGAAGATTCCGCTGTCGGCCACGCCCGATTTGACCAACCATTTCTCTCCTCTCTCCTTCCCCTAGCTCGCGCGGCCACTTTGACCCAACCACACCTCTCCTCTTCTCGCACGATCTCATCTTTTCCATGGTCAATTGTAAGCCATGACATAGTCGTGCGCCGGCCTGCCGTTGCCGCGGGTGAACCCTAACCTACCTGCCCTATCCTCCCATTTTCCCTTCGACCTTATCCCCTCCTTTAGCCTATAAATACCCCCTAACCAGCCTGGACTCGAGCCTTTTTCCCTGAAACCTAGAAATCTCTTATCGTGCGCTGCCGCCATTTCAGACGCCCCTCCCGTCGACGTTGTCCAACACTGCCATTTGAACCACCCATAGAATCACTCCCTGCACCACCCTTTACCTAACTACACCCCTTTCTCCCTCGATTTGCCCCTACACGAGGCACCCCGACCGTGTAAAGTCACCTCCTCGATCAACCCTTCCTTTCACTTTCGTCGCCCTTCGCACCACCATTAGCCACCACTCCCACCGTAACTACCGCCTCCTACACCTCCCAAACTGCTCTGCAAACTCCCCTCTACCTCCCCTACCCTTATTTTCCCCTTCCTCCCTCTCCTCATCTCTTTCTCTCTTTCCTCCACTCTCAGCCACCACAATCGCCGCAGTGCGCTGCCACCCTCATTCTACTCCTCTCCATCTAGGAAATCATAAACACCCCAACTTCCACCCTCTTTCTCCCTCTCCTTTTCCCAGCACTCAACTATTTCTCCTTTCTTTTCTTTTTCCGAACACCGCCGTCGCCGTCGCCGTGCACCACCGCCGATGTCCCCTGTCACCACCAACCCAAGGTGGTACCCTAAACCCTCTCAACCCTTTAACCCTAATTATACAAGTTTTATTTATTTAATTTTATTATATTTCTATTATTCAAGTATTATTATTTATTTATTTATTTATTATTATTATTATTATAAATTTTATTATTATTATTACTATGGAGGGCCGAAGCCCTATTTATTTTTATTATTACTATTAATAGTGTTATTATTATTTCAATGTAGGGTCGAAACCCTACTTTACATTATTTTCAATTAATATCATTATCATTATTATCATTATCATTATTATTATTATTATTATTATTTTGTATTATTATTATTGTTTTTATTATTACTATTATTATTATTATTATCCGTATTATTATTATTATTATTATTATTATTTGTATTATTATTATTATTATTATTATTATTATTATTATTTTGGGGAAGGGTCAAAACCCTTATTCCACATATATTTTGAATTATATCATTTTCATTTTCATTATTATTATTATTAGTATTATTTTTAGTATCATTATTATTATTAGGGTAAAATCTTCAAACCTTATATTATCACCTTTTTCAATATTACTATTATTACTTTTATCCTTAGCAAAAATAGTATTTAATTAGTGTTACTATTATTATATTATTATTTTATCTAAAACCCTAATCTTAGAATAAATTAGAAAATAATAGTATTTTTGATAGGAGGGAATCTAATCTTTAGTTTTTCCCTTTTATAGGAGTGACCAGTCAAAACCCTAAGGAGGCGTAGGAGCGTGCTCCAAGATCGGTGTCGAATTATGTAAGGTTGTAGCTAAGGCCTTATGTATGTAATGTATTTTGTATGCCTTATATGCCACATGTTATGATATGTGATGTATCTTATGTGTCTTGTTATAACTCTTTTATGTGTAGTGTGGCTTGGAGTTGATGTATGCTTATGTGTTATTTTATGGCATGTGTATAATCTGTATAAGCGGTGATTATGATGTGATATGATGTGGGCCTTTAGGAAATGCATGCTAGGTTATGTAATGTGATGATATGGAGTGAAAGGATGTGGATTTTATCTAAATGTTGCATGACCATGAGGGGAAGAATCTAGGGTTTTTCATGGAGGAATATAGGGTTTTGTATGAAAGAATTTAGAGTTTTGCATGGAGGAATCTAGGGTTGTGTATTGTAACACCCCCAAAATTCACTACTGAAAAATTTCGTTTTATTAAAAGATAATAGCGGAAGCAAATAAACAAAACGTGAACTTTGGGAGTATTACCGCCACACTTAGTACCAGACCGGTTCACTCATACCGTTCCAGTACCAAGTGCTAAGGCTAAGAAAATGAAATACAATTCGAAAGACATTCAACATGCATAAATCAGAGTAAATTGCAAGCTTCAACATATTTAAATCGGAGTAGCGCATCAAATCGTTTTCAGGAATAAAATCCACCAATAGTGGTTACTTTAACAACGTTAACATTTAAAACCAAGAATTTAAATGAGAAAGAGAAAGAGCCATGATACCGGAAAATTCCTTACTCTCCTTCCCGTAACCCACTTGAGTAGCACCTGAAAATACCTGCAAGGGCACTGCCCATTGAATAGGCAGGGGCCCCATAAAGGGAATCCCTTCAGTACTACGGTACTGAGTAACCCTTTAATACCACACTTAAAGATAGGCCCGCATACGACACATAATGCAAGCCACACACATATAAATAATGAGAGATGCATACATAACAATGACAAACATAATACTTTATAAGTCACGATCGATACTTTGGGCCTTAAGCCATTATTCTGTCATTAATCCATCAATATCATATTTTGTATCCATGTGAGTACGAGAACCCCACTATTATAGCCGGTGGACCGGAAGTCAACACACAGGGCAGAACGCCTCTGACCACTATTATTGCCGGTGGACCGGAAGATAAACACACAGGGCAGAACGCACCTGACCACTATTATTTGCCGGTGGACCGGTCTGGCCCCGACTCACATGGTGTTCCACTATAAGTGATTAGTATTTTTTTCCATAATCTTATTCATAACTGATTTTATTGAGCTCGGGACCCCCACTATTATTGCCGGTGGACCGGAATATATATGTAATCATCATCCAGGGCACAACGCTCCTGGCCACTATTATAACCGGTGGACCGGTACTCATAATCACACACCAGGGCAACACGCTCCTGGACCACTATTATAACCGGTGGACCGGTACGCAATATCACATACCAGGGCAACACGCTCCTGGACCACTATTATAACCGGTGGACCGGTACGCAATATCATAAATCACTGGGCCCGGCTCATTAATATTCCACTTTCAATTATCGTATCTTTCCTTTCGTTAATCAGCACATCAATCATATTTATTTGCCTCGATTGGGAGATCGATAACCCGGGACACAAAGGTACACCGGTCGTACCGGTGCATATCAGCTACTCAGTACCCTTTAACCATGAACCCAAGGACGCAAAGGTACCCTGGTCGTACTGGTGCATAAAGCTAACTCAGTACCCTACCGACAAGGACACCTAATCCATAAGTATGCATACCCCCTAACTAGGTCCGTAGAGCTAGGAAGAGTAAGATATAGGGCCTGGCTGGGGCACAAAGGCACACCAGCAAATACCAGAATAATCGTGGACTAAACCACGTCCTTAGGGTAGCGACCCCTAAGGAGTCACCATTCCCGATCTCGAGGTCTTTCACTTTAAGTAATAGTGTCTTAATTAAGGTGATCACATACAACACGATAATCCGATACTTACTCACTTTCAATCGTTTCGATATCATTAATCGTTTCTTATTAAGAGGATTATCCAGGATGTCATAGAGAAACCATCAAGGCCATACTAATCATTAGATACTCTTACTTGGCTAATCAGCATTATTTAATCATATAATAAAGGTCCATAATTCCAAAGACATTTTAGGTACAAACTACTCATTTGCCCTTTACTTATATAATTGTTAAGTATCAATTCTTTACTTGATAAATTACCACATTACCCTTAAGGTTGCATAATTACCAAATTGCCCTTTGTCCGATTTAGGTTACCAAGATTATCCCCTACACTTTTTAGATCACCATTCACCCCTCATAATTACTACACTTATCATATTTCCCTTTTGGTTGGTTATATTACCAAATCACCCTTCTCCTTTGTTATAATTACTAAATTGCCCTTGGGTTGGATAAATTACTAAATTACCCTCCTTCATTATCATGATTACTATTTTGCCCCTTTAGTTGGTTAGACAATTATCACTTTACCCTTTTATCGGCTAAATTACCAAATTGCCCTTTTAGTTGAACAAATTACCAAATTGCCCTTCTCCTTTATCATAATTACCATTTTACCCCTCTCAATTATTTTAATTGCCATTTACCCTTTTTAATTATCACAAATCCCAAATTACTCTTCTTCATAATTACCAATATTAATTTACCCTTTTTCATAATCAAAATTACTATATTACCCTTCTCCATTGTTAAAATTACCATAATGCCCTTTAATTGGTTAATTTACCAAATTACCCTTCTATAGTATCATACTTATCCAATTGCCCTTCTACAATCATAATTTAATTGTTAAATTATCTTTTGTCGTTATCATAATTACCAAGTTACCCCTTACTCCCAAGTTTACCATAATATCCTTTCATTTACAAAATTACCATTTTACCCCTTACATCCAATTTTACCATAATATCCTTTTATTTATGAAAATTACCACCATACATCTTTTACTTTACAAATTACTATTTTACCCTTTTACATCCAAGATTATCATCTTTATCTTTCCTTACATAATTACCATTTTGCCCTTCTTTTCCAATTTACCATATTACCCCTTTACTTATAAATTTCCACTTCGCCATTCACTTATAGAATTTACCATATTACCCTTTACTTATGAAATTACGATTTTGCCCCTCTACCTCCAAAATTATCATAATGCCCTCCTTCATCCAAAATTACTATTTTACCCCTACTTCTAAAATTACCATTTTACCCTTCTTTCTCACAACTTACAATTTTATCCTTTACTTGTAAATTATCATTTGGCCATTTAATTATAAAATTACCATATTATTCTTTTATCTCAAAAATTACCGAAATACCCTTTCCACTTATAAAATTTCCATTCAACCCCTTTATTCACCATTTTTATGAGTTTACTAACACTACATAAAATAATGATATTAATACTTCATTCTTATCATCTAAGTCCACCAACTTATCATTTTTCAACATAATACTCATTAGCAACTACACACATTGATTTATTTATCTCATAAGCATAATTACTAAAATACCCTTAAACAATAACATCATTCATGCATTAACAACATGGTACATCATAAACAAGTGTTTAACATTTCTATCCATATTCCAAATCCTTCCTTAATTAACATACCTACATATAGCATAAAAGTTATCATGCTTTTTCTTTTTAACAAACAATATAAGAAACCATAAACATATCATGCTAAGCATACAAAACATGCATAAAATCATACTAAACCCTAAATGTGCTAGCATGCGTTTTTCATATATTTAAGGGAGGATTAACGGTTACCTTAATCCCGCAAAATATCAAATCTACCAAGCATATTTAGCAACTCAACACCTAAAAATAATATCCATCATGTTTATATTAGAAATAAGAACCAAATCATAAAACTTTATAAATTTTAATTAATAAAACACTTAACATAAAATACCATTTTACCTTAAAAATTATCCAAACTATTTTTAAAATGAAGGGGAGCTCACGCTGCATGGGCAGCGTGAGTTTCATGCAAAAATAAGGGGTGGAAGGGTTCAAAGGGGGGTAAAGGAAGCAAGATTCATCATTTTCGGGTTAGGGTTTTTAGGCTAGAAAAGAAGGTGGTTGGGGGAGGTTTCAAGGCAAGGGAATGGTGCAGAAGTGAAGAGGGGGTGTAGGTGGAGGCTAAGGGTGGTTTCACGGCGGCATAGGGTGGCGGAGACGGCGGCGGCAAGGCGGCGAAGTCGGCTGCCGAGAAGGGTCGAGGGGAAGGGGCTGTGAAGGAAGGAAAAGGAGAGGGAAAAATGGAGGGGTTCAAGGGCTGTTTTCGGCCAAATAACGCATGGCGGTTGTAGAGGGGGTTGCAGGGAGGAGATTGGTGGTTTGGGAGGCGGCAGAGGCGGCCGGACGGCGGCGGAAATGGTGGTTGCAGGTGGCTCGGTGGTAAGGGGAAAAACTGGGAAGAAAAAGGAAGAGGAGGAGAAAGGGGGAAGTGCGGGGCTCGAAGGGGCTGTGTGGGGGTGCAGGGTGGTAGCAGGCGGTGGCAGAAGGCGGCGCAGGGCTGGGCTTGGTGGTTCGAGCGGCGGCGGGTGGTGAGAAGGAAAAAAAACAGAAAAGGATGGGGAAGAAGGGGGGAGAGAAGGGAGAGCTCGGGGGAGGGATATTAGGCTCGAAAAAATGTGGGAATGAAGGGCTTGGGAGCTGAAGAAAAGAAGAGGGAGAAGAGAGGGGCAGGGCTGGCCGATCGGTGCTGCGGTGTGGTGGCAGGGCTGTCGGTTGGCAAGGGAAGACAGGGAAGAAGAAGGAAAGAATTCAGGCGGGAAATGGAGGGTGCAAGGGTTGGTTTGGCTCGAATGGGAAAGAAAAGGATGGGGCAGAGAAAGGGAGTAGCAGGGGGGCAGGTGTGGTGGCTGGGTTGCAGGCGGTGGCATGCTCGACCATGGCAGAAAATGGTCGGGCGTGGGAGGTCGAAGAAGAAAGGGAAGAAGGTGAGTGGGGCGGTTGGACCGGCGCAGAAAAGGAGAGCAGCCCGGCCGGTCCAAAGGAAAGATAAAGAGGACGGCAGTTGGGCTGGAGGGACGGACGGTGCGCAAGGGAGGAGAGGGAGGAGGCGTGACGCGGGCCGAAGGCCCAATGCGTGGGGAGAAGGGATAGCAGGCCGGGCGGGCGGCCCAAGGGGAAAAAAAAAGGAAAAGAGAAGAAGGAAGAAAAAGAGAAAAGGAGGAGAAAAGGAAAAAGGAAAAATGGGAAAATAGGGGAAATAAATTAAATTAATTTTATAAATCATAAAATGTAATATTCTTGATAATTTATTTAATTTAATAATTTAATTTATTATAATCTAATATATTCTAGTTTAAAAAGGAATAAGTTGGTAAAATATTAGTTTGGAAAATTATTTAAATAAAACAATATGATAAATAGCAAAATATTTATTTTAATTTATTAAATACTCTTATCCGAATTTAAATACTCTAAAATCCATAAAATAATGAAAATAAATAATTTAAAAGCAATTCTATTCCAAATAAAAGTAATTTATTAAAATATAGGTTTTCGAAATTTTTGGGGTATTACATGTATGTATGGATCTAGGGTTTGCATGGGAGTATCTAAGTACGTAGGGAAGAATTTAGGGTTTGCATGGGTAAATCTAGGGCTTCACATGGAAGTTTTAGGGTTTGCATGAAAAAGTTTGAAGGATTGAAAGGGATGTATAAAGTCTGCATTGGGGTAAATTTTACGTCTGGAAAGTTGATTCGGGGTGTGAGGAAGGTAATGGAAGTGTTGTTTAGGTGTTTGAACACTTTGGATGAAAAATAGTATGTGGGACAGGACAGTATAAGGGTACATAGGAGACCGAGCTAGGGTTTGGTGTGGATACTTAGGGTTTTGTGGTCACACGTGTACTTGGTGAGTAAAGTGTGATGATGAGGGTGAAATCTATGGGTTGTGATGTGTGTTGTGTTAAAATGATCTGGGTTGTGTGAGGTGGAGTAGGATGGGCCACTTAGGCCTAAATTAGGGTTTCTGGGAAAAACCCTAAAGTGAGGCGGTGAGTGGACTAGAGGTGAAAAGTAGTGGGTCTTGACCCACATACAAAAGATATAGGTTCTTAGTGGGAGTTAGGAAAGGAGGTAAAGGTGTTGGGCCAAGTTAGGAGGTGCATGATTCTTATGATGTGGGACGGGTTCTTTTGGAGGATAAGCGTAGAGGGAGTTAGTCATGCATGTCTAGGGTTAAACTTTTGAATAAGACACTTAAGACATTAATCATGTAAAGTGGAAGATCATTGAGTCGGGCCTAAACCGATCCATCGGTAAGGAATAGTGGTTAGGGCGTCCTGCCCTATAAGTGTCCGGTCCACAAGCTATAATAGTGGTTAGGTGCATTTTGTCCTATATGTGACCGATCCACTAGCTAGAATAGTGGAGGATCTAGAGCTCAATAAACCAAACCCTGAGTTTGCTAAGACACATAAAAGACATTAAGTACTTACAGTGGAACACCATGGGAGCAGGAGCCAAACCGATCCACTGGTAAGGAATAGTGATTAGGGTGTCCCGCCCTATATGTGAACGATCCACCTGCTATAATAGTGGGGTTCCCGTATTCGCATGGATTGATAAAAGGTAGGGTGTGAATTGAGTTCTGATTAGAGATTAATTAATTTATTAATTCGGACTATAAATGGGCATTTATGTATTTAATTGAATGATCGTATACTATTACATTATCATGTTGGGTTATATGCTTTTGTATGTTAATCTTAGTGCACGGTTACCTTACTCAATACATAACGTATCGATCACCCTTTTCATGGGTGATGCTAATTCCCACAAGCAGAAGGCCCTTCTATCTTTGTGTAGGTGGGTGATGCCTATTTTGATGCCTTCGATGTTCATGAGGCATCAAGTGGGGGCCGGGTGTTGAGCATGTTCTGGCTCATGGATCAAGAGTGGCGTGGCCGGATCCCCTCGTTATATTATTCTATTTATTCATATTTGTATTGGATTTTCCAAGTTTAATTTTTAACGTTTGTAGACTTATTTCCTTTTAAGGAACTTCGACTTTGTACTCTGGATTATGACTCGTTTTCATGCACTCTGATTTCTATTTTATAGTCGTTTAATGCTTTTTTTAAAGTATTGATTAAATTTGATTTATATTGATTATTAAATTCCTTTTAGCCTTAGCACTTGGTACCAGAACGGTCGGAGTGAACTGATATGGTACTAAGTGTGGCGGTAACATCCCTGAAATTCATAGGTTTTAATTTAATTGCTTCTGGTTTTTAAAAAAAATTGTGAATTTTGGGGTGTTACAACATGGTTTGAGTGAGCTCCTCATTGTGGAAAGTTACCACGAGAGCATGTTTACATAACTTTTTTTTATTAAACATCACCTATTCCAGTTTGTTGTTCATTGCTTTTAGACTTTATTGGTAAGTTTTATGATATGAGATTCTAAGTATCATGAATTATTTTACATTCTTAGAACTAGTTGAAGATTGAATAAGAGGCTATGAACTTCTTGGAGCTGGCCAATTATCAACTTCATCACCCACATTAGAACAAGAATGTGATTACTAGTTTATCTTACTTCCACAAATTCTACCAAATATGGATGCAATATGAACATTTCCCCCCTAAATTGAATGCCCTTTTTTCATTGTTTGATTGAGCGGTAACAATGGGTATATCAATCAGGTGAGGCATGCTTCATTCATGAGTGGTATAAATCACACAAGTTTATAAGGATATCCATAACTATAGAAACAAATATCAAATTCTAGATAGACCATAAGGCTCAAAATTGTTTGATCGATAAATCCACTAAATTAAAAAAATGGCATGCTCTGTTGTTATCTTACTTTTCACTCCACCGGTACTGTATATGAACAATAACTAGCTATAACAATGCTAAATTGATAAAACTATTACTCTATGGGCCCTATTTACTTACTTCAAAAGTTCTTATGCTTCACTACAACTTATCCAATCAATATGCCCCAATCTTGACATGACTTATACAACTAAATATGATTGGTTTGTTATGCTAATTGCTAAATCTACTTTTCAATTCTAAGTTAGTCATGTCTAAATGTTTTCTATCTTATTCACTTTCTAGGCTAGTGTAATGTCCCATTTTAAAAATCCTAATTATAAACCGGTAATTATGTGTATTAGTTGTAATAATTATTATGGGGTTTTTTGTATTAAATATGTTATTGATATATGTATTATTATTATGGCATATTAGATATAAATTTAATTAGGTTAAAATATGATAGAATTGGCTTATTAATTTAAACCCAATTTAGACCTTAGCCGATATTTATTTTATCGGGTAATCCTAATTTCGGCAATTGGATATTTCACCCCGCTTATATTTCCTAAATAATTACCCCTAACCTACATTATATTGTTGGGTCTTTTCCCCCATCCTTCTCCCTGACGTAATATCATCCATGCCACCCCAGCACCATGCCTCTTTCTCTTCCAAGTTTTCCTCCCCATGTTTTGCTCGACAACACCCTTCAAGCCACTGTCCATTTAAACCCTTCATCCTCTTGTTTTTTTTTTCGTGTATTAACCCTCAAGCAAGCCTAAATTCTCCTCTCCTTACTCCAAGCTCCCGCAAGCAGAAAAACTCCCTAACTCTCCATTGCCTTCTGTGTCATTTCGCTGCATTTTTAACCATGTTTCCCTAGAAATGTGCACTTCCATCGAACCATCACCTTGTCTTTGGCCACTTAGACCAACCCTCCCCTAATTGACATCCACCACCGCCGATGTTCTTTACCAAGCTACACACAAAGACACACAAAGCCGATGTTACACCCTTATCCTCTGTAGCCCCTTCCTTAGCTTCGGTCATTTTAGTCGTCCCTATCCCCTAAAAATTTACAACCTCACCTTTCTCATCTCCCCTCCTCGACATCCTCCACCATTCCTCCTCCCTTAATTTCGCAAGTTTCATTATTTCCTTGCTGCATTGTTTTGGCCGGTTAGTTCTTTTTGAGTTGGTTTGGTTATTTTTGGGTTATTATTTTGTTACATTAAATGCTAATATATCTGCTATTGAGTGTTAATTTACTAGGTAATCCTTGAGGATCTTGGAGAAGACGAGTTTTGTACTTTTTTTGTATAAGATTGGATTTAGGTAAATCCAATCACTCATGAGATGGTAGAATTTATGTATGAGCATGTAACACCCCCAAAATTCACTACTGAAAAATTTCGTTTTATTAAAAGATAATTGGCGGAAGCAGATAAATAAAACGTGAACTTTGGGAGTATTACCGCCACACTTAGTACCAGACCGGTTCACTCATACCGTTCCAGTACCAAGTGTTAAGGCTAAGAAAATGAAATACAATTCAAAAGACATTCAACATGCATAAATCAGAGTAAATTGCAAGAACTTCAACATATTTAAAACAGAGTAGCGCATCAAATCGTTTTCAGGAATAAAATCCACCGATGGTGGTTAAAGTACCAACATAACATCAAAACCAGGAAATTAAACGAAGAAGGAGGGAAAACCCTAACGATACCGGATAACTCCTTACTCTCTTTCCCGTAGCCCACTTGAGTAGCACCTGAAAAACCTGCAAGGGCACTGCCCATTGAATAGGCAGGGGCCCCATAAGGGAATCCCTTCAGTACTAAGGTACTGAGTAACCCTTTAATACCACACTTAAAGAGAGGTCCGCATACGGCACATAATGCAAGCCACACACATATAAATAATGAGAGATGCATACATAACAATGACAAACATAATACTTTATAAGTCACGATCGATACTTTGGGCCTTAAGCCATTATTCCATCATCATTCCATCAATATCATATTTTATATCCATGTGAGTGCGAGGACTCCACTATTATAGCCGGTGGACCGGAAGTCAACACACAGGGCAGAACGCCTCTGACCACTATTATTGCCGGTGGACCGGAAGATAAACACACAGGGCAGAACGCACCTGACCACTATTATTTGCCGGTGGACCGGTCTGGCCCCGACTCACATGGTGTTCCACTATAAGTGATTAGTATTTTTCTATAATCTTATTCACATACATAACCGATTTTATTGAGCTCGGGACCCCCACTATTATTGCCGGTGGACCGGAATACTGATAACTCACCATCCAGGGCACAACGCTCCTGGCCACTATTATAACCGGTGGACCGGGATATATAAGAATCATCATCTAGGGCACAACGCTCCTGGCCACTATTATAACCGGTGGACCGGGATACATATAACTCATCATCCAGGGCACAACGCTCCTGGCCACTATTATAACCGGTGGACCGGTACTCAATATCATAATCATTTGGGCCCGGCTCATTAATATTTCACTTTCAATAATAGTATCTTTCCTTTCTTTAATCAGCACATCAATCATATTTATTTGCCTCAAATGGGAGATCGATAACTCGGGACACAAAGGTACACCGGTCATACCGGTGCATATCAGCTACTCAGTACCCTTTAACCATGAACCCAAGGACGCAAAGGTACCCTGGTCGTACTGGTGCATAAAGCTAACTCAGTACCCTACCGACAAGGACACCTAATCCATAAGTATGCATACCCCCTAACTAGGTCCGTAGAGCTAGGAAGAGTAAAATATAGGGCCTGGCTGGGGCACAAAGGCACACCAGCAAATACCAGAATAATCGTGGACTAAACCACGTCCTTAGGGTAGCGACCCCTAAGGAGTCACCATTCCCGATCTCGAGGTCTTTCACTTTAAGTAATAGTGTCTTAATTACGGTGATCACGAAAATCACGATAATCAGATACTTATTTACTTTCAATCGTTCCGATATCATTGGTCATTTCTTATTCAAATGATTATCCAGGATATCACAGAGAAACCATTAAGGCCATACTAATTATCAAATACTCTTACTTGGCTAATCAGCATTATTTAATCATATAATAAAGGTCCATAATTCCAAAGACATTTTAGGTACAAACTACTCATTTGCCCTTTACTTATATAATTGTTAAGTATCAATTCCTTACTTGATAAATTACCACATTACCCTTAAGGTTGCATAATTACCAAATTACCCCTTGTCCAAATTAGATTACCAAGATTATCCCCTACACTTTTTAGATCACCATTCACCCCTCATAATTACTACACTTATCATATTTCCCATTTGGTTGGTTATATTACCAAGTCGCACTTCTCCTTTATTAAAATTATGAAATTGCCCTTGAGTTGGATAAATTACTAAATCACCCTCCTTCATTATCATGATTACTATTTTGCCCCTTTAGTTGGTTAAACAATTATCACTTTACCCTTTTATCGGCTAAATTACCAAATTGCCCCTTTAGTTGAACAAATTACCAAATTGCCCTTCTCCTTTATCATAATTACCATTTTACCCCTCTCAATTATTCTAATTGCCATTTACCCTTTTTAATTATCACAAATCCCAAATTACTCTTCTTCATAATTACCAATATTAATTTACCCTTTTTCATAATCAAAATTACTATATTACCCTTCTCCATTATTAAAATTACCATAATGCCCTTTAATTGGTTAATTTACCAAATTACCCTTCTATAGTATCATACTTATCCAATTGCCCTTCTACAATCATAATTTAATTGCTAAATTATCTGTTGTCGTTATCATAATTACCAAGTTACCCCTTACTCCCAAGTTTACCATAATATCCTTTCATTTACAAAATTACCATTTTACCCCTTACATCCAATTTTACCATAATATCCTTTTATTTATGAAAATTACCACCATACATCTTTTACTTTACAAATTACTATTTTACCCTTTTACATCCAAGATTACCATCTTTATCTTTCCTTACATAATTACCATTTTGCCCTTCTTTTCCAATTTACCATATTACCCCTTTACTTATAAATTTTCACCTCGCCATTCACTTATAAAATTTACCATATTACCCTTTACTTATGAAATTACGATTTTGCCCCTCTACCTCCAAAATTACCATAATTCCCTTTTTACTTGGACAATTACCATAATGCCCTCCTTCATCCAAAAATACTATTTTACCCCTACTTCCAAAATTACCATTTTACCCTTCTTTCTCACAACTTACAATTTTATCCTTTACTTATAAATTATCATTTAACCATTTAATCATACAATTTCCATATTGTTCTTTTATCTCAAAAATTACCGAAATACCCTTTCCACTTATAAAATTTCCACTCAACCCCTTTATTCACCATTTTTATGAATTTACTAACATTACATAAAATAATGATATTAATACTTCATTTTTATCATCTAAGTCCACCAACTTGTCATTTTTCAACATAATACTCATTAGCAACTACACACATTGATTTATATACCTCATAAGCATAATTACTAAAATACCCTTAAACAATAACATCATTCATGCATTAACAACATGGTACATCATAACAAGTATTTAACATTTCTATCCATATTCCAACTCCTTCTTTATTTAACATACCTACATATGGCACAAAATTTATCATGCTTTTTCTTTTTAACAAACAATATAAGAAACCATAAACATATCATGCTAAGCATACAAAACATGCATAAAATCATACTAAACCCTAAATGTGCTAGCATGCGTTTTTCCATATATTTAAGGGAGGATTAACGGTTACCTTAATCCCGCAAAATATCAAATCTTACCAAGCATAATTAGCAACTCAACACCTAAAAATAATACCCATCATATTTATGTTAGAAACAAGATTTTAAAAAGGATAAGACTTTATAAAAATTTATTTAATAATCAAACACTTAACATAAAATACTATTATACCTTAAAAATTATCCAAGATTTTTTTTTTTAAAATGAAGGGCAGCTCACGCTGCATGAGCAACGTGAGTTTCATGCAGAAAAGAGAAGGGAAAAGGCTCAAAGAGGGGTGAAGGAAGCAAGATTTATCATTTTCGGGTTAGGGTCTTTAGGCTAGAAAAGAGGGTGGTTAGGGGAGGTTCTAAGGCAAGTGAATGGTGCAGAAGTGAAGAGGGGGTGTAGGTGGAGGCTAAGGGTGGTTTCGAAGCGGCTCAAGGCGGCGGAGACGGCGGCGGAGAGGCGGCGAAGGTGGCTGCCAAGGTGGGTCGAGGGAAAGGGGTTGTGAAGGAAGGAAAAGGAGAGGGAAAAATGGAGGGGTTCAAGGGCTGCTTTCGGCCAAATAATGGATGGCGGTTGTAGAGGGGGTTGCAGGGTGTCGAACGGTGGGTTGGGTGGCGGCAGAGGAGGCCGGACGGCGGCGGAAGCGGCGGTTGCAGGTGGCTCGGCGGTAAGGGGGAAAAGCTGGGAAGAAAAAGGAAAAGGAGGAGAAGGGAGGAAGTGTAGGGATCGAGGGGCGGCGTGGGGGTGCAGGGTGGTAGTAGACGGTGGCAGAAGGCGGCGCAGGGCTAGGCTTGGTGGTTCAAGCGGCGACGGGCGGCGGTGAGAAGGAAAACGGGAAAAAAAATGGAGGGAGAAGGAAGGAGAGAGGAGGGAGCTCGGGGGAAGAGAAGGGATCGAAAATGAGGGGAATGGAGGGCTGGGTAGATGGAGAAAAAGAAGAGGGAGAAGAGAGGGGCAAGGATGGCCGGCGAACGGCGCTGCAGGTGGTAGGTGGTGGTCGGGTGGCAGGGGAAGACGGGGAAGAAGAAGGAAAGAAACAAGGGCACGCGGGGCTGTGGTCCAGGGCTGGTTTGGCTCGAAAAGGGAAGGAAAACGACGGGGGAAGAGAGAGGGAGAGGGAGCAGGTGGTGGTGGCAGGTGCAGGGTGGCGGTCGGTGCTCGACAATGGCAGAAAGGAGAGTCGGGCGTGGGAGGAGGAAGAAAGGAGAAGAAGAAAGGGATGGGCGGCTGGATCGGCGCAGAAAAAGGAGGGAGCCAGCCGGTCTAGGGGAAAAAGAAGGCTGCGGCTGGGCGGGCGCGCGAGGGGCAGGGGAGAAAGATCGGGCCTGTGGCCCAGTGCGCAAGGAGGGGGGGGAAGCAGGCCGAGGGGTTTGGCGGCCCAAAGCTAGGAAGAGGGAAAAAGAAAATGAAGGGAAGGAGAAAGAAAAGAAAAGGTAGGAAAAGGAAATTGGGGAAAAATGGAAAAATTGAGAATAATTAAATTTATAAAATAACAGGATGTAATATTTTTGATAATAAGTTTATTTAATAATTTAATTTAATATAATTAAATATATGGGCTTAAAAAGGATAATTATAGTAAACTACTAGTTTGAAAATTTATTTAAATGAAATAATATGATAAATAGAAAAATATTTATTTTTAATTTATTAAATAATCTTATCCAAATTTATACACTCTAAAATCCATAAAATAATTAAAATAAATAATTTTACAAGCAAATTTTATTTCAAATAAAGTTATTTATTAAAATATAGGTTTTCGAAATTTTTGGAGTATTACAGAGCATGTTAGGATTATTTGGATCTAGAATCATGCTATGGTTCTATATTTTTCAATTATTATGAAACGATGATAAAATGATAACATGTTAAATGGTACATACGATTATTGCAATTTAAGTTACATTTATAAGTAATATGTCATATGATTTTTGTTCACATGTCTAGGATTTTGTTCGAGTTTCATTCTTGTCAATGTATGATTTAAATGCCATGATAAATATCTCATGATCAATATTGCATAGTAGCTAGGGTTGTTATAAATATTATGGAATATGTAAGCGTATTAGGGTTAGAATACTATAATGGTTATTCGCACGTTCTATGGTTAGAAATGTTTCTTTACATGTATCATGATCTTAATTGCCCTAATAAATGTCATATTATGCTTTAAATATGTATGTACATACTGTATGGAATATGTGACACGTGAGGAACACATGATTAGAGTTTATGGGAGCAACTTACTAAATGTATAAAAGTAAAAAACACAGTTAATCGCTAGATTGCAAAGATTACCTATGTGCTAAAATAATGTGAATTATTGTCTTTTATCCTTTTCATGACAAATTTCTCACAATAATAATAATTGGTACGAAAAGGAATAAAATGACAAAAGTAGAGTTTTAATGGCATTTTGATAATTTTTAACCTAATATATATTTTGTGAATAATTGGATATTAGGATGACCTTAGACTTTTGATAGATTGACTTTACTACTGACTCTGGCTTTGACATAGACCGATGACCTTACGGTGCACCTTAGTAATTGGAAATAGAGGGGAAAAAGGTTAAGTATGGAAATAGAAATTGTTGTGCAGTATGTAATATTTGCGATCACCTCATAAAATATTAATACTTAAAGTAAAAGACCTCTAGTTGGGAATGATTACTATCTAGGATTAGCTACTCTAGAGATGAGGTGTTAGCCCTTATTTGAGCTGTTTCTTTGGTGTGCAAATGTGCCCTAGTAAAGCCCTAATCTACTCTATAGGTGACCTACAATCCCTATAGGGGTTATTAATACTTAATAATTACGTGACCGATATCGGAAGATACAGTGTTGCCTTTGTGTGTTAGTATGACGAGGCGTATCATTGTGTCCCTAGGTTATAAAGTAAAGATATTTTGTTACCTTAGGGTGGCAGTATGACCAGATGTGCCTCAATATCCCTGGGTTGATTGTTCTCCCCTTGATAAATTAAAATTGAAGTAACTATTGTGTAAGAAAATAAAAAGAATTGATTTGGATGTGTTGTTTCGGTAGTTGCCTTAGCGCCCTACCTTGGTATTTGGATATATTGATTCGGTAGTTACCTTAGTGCCTTACCTTGGTATGTGAAATTGATTTGAAAACTACGGATTTGGTAGTTGTCGCAGTACCCTACTTTAGTATTTGGTGTTTATTTGATTAATCATATATGCCTATTGTACCTTGAGATGATATGAAGTGAACTAGTATATTTTACTACAAAGCTTGAAACTTGATGTTATATACCTTATCCCATAATCATTGCATGTGGTTATGGTACGTGCTTTGTGCTCAAGCATGATTTTTCAGATTTTTGTGTGACTATGTATAATGTGTATAGGCTACATCTTGTGAGATATTGTGATTTACTGAGTACAAAAAAGTCGTACTGATACTACTTTTGTAGATGACTACGTGAAGGGTATGGAGTAGCTCTGAGCGTATTATAGTGACAAGGAAGAGAGTCCTTGGGAAGATATCTCATTTTCAGAATGGGGTTTTGGGTTTAAGATTTAAGACAAATTGGTGTTTTATCTTTGGATACATGTATTGATGTAATCAGTTTTCCTTCAGACTCTTATATCCCCTGGTATTTTGATTTCCATTGCTATATGGAATATATTATCCATAACTTATATTTATGTATTACCTATCATTTTTGCATTTTTATTCTGGTTATGATTTTCTTTAGCCTTAACACTTGCATAAGAAAGGTAAAGGAACCACACTTATACTAAGTGTGATGATAACGCCTAGTAATTTGGTATTTAATGATTTTGCAAAATAAAATTTTCAAGTAGTAAATTTGAGGTGTTACAACTAGTTAAAATATTTATATACCAATAACCAAGTTGAAATATTGATGTATATATTCATTTTTATTAAGCTTCAATTTCATTATATAAATGTCTGCTTCCATTGTGATTGTAACTCTTATTTTTGGTAAAAATAACGACGGATGTGCCAGAAGATGACAATGCATTGGACGGGTGCGGAATCATCGAGGATGATGATTTGGGACAAAGGAATGAGATGATAGAATATGAAGATGAAGAACCACAATTGACAATCACTATCAAATGGAGGAGGATAGAGAAGGATAGAAAGCGAAAGAGATGAGTGAAGATGAGCTAGTGATGTATGATTTAGTTGAGATTGGGATTAAAGATAAAGATATCGGTGCCTAATAATTCAAAATGTTGATTGTTTTTGTTTAGTATTTACATCTATTGCAGATTCTAGTATTAATTATTATTAATATAAGTTTTAAGTGTGTTGGTTATAATCATGAACCGCTCTGTCAGATATTTAATAGGTAAAACAAGTAATTTTGTGAATGAAATAGCATATTTGTAAAATTTAGTGGCCAACTTAGGGAAAAAAAACCCCAAATCATGGTGACCAATTTAGAGCAATTTATAAAATTTAGGGACTAGATTACTATTTGATTCGAAGTTTGAACCGCATTATATTCATCTCTAGTCCCACATAATAGACATGCACATGCGATTTTTCAAGATGATCAATGCTCCATCCATTTTATGATAAAAAGTCATTTTTGAAATCAGCAAAAAAAATTGATCATTAATATAATTTAATATATACCGATAAAAACTATAAAGATAATATTATAACAATAATTCTAAAGATGAATATAACAATTATATTATAATTTATTAACTCGAAAGAGAAATTAAGAGTACAAATTTGATCTAGAAATTTAAAAGCGACTTATATTGTCAGACAAAAGAAGCATATAATTGGCATTGCGTTGATCAACTTTATAAGTTAAGTTCCCGTAAAATGTGAAAAATAGATAGGTAATTGAATGTTGGAAAAAATAATATGTATAATTTATTAACTTCATTTGCACCAGACGACGCCGTCAACGGTCCCCCTTTCCATGGGGTTCATCAACAGGAAAAGACAGCAGATTGTCGGATTCGACGTTGTTTTCACTTTGAGAGTGACATATACGGCAGCTCATGACTTTTGCCGATTTGTAATTTTTTCCGTTGACTTAACGCATACGGTTCGATTCTTATATTTCTGCTGACATTTTAATCTATATCGGCCTGAAAGTTTTTATATCAAATAGTTATTTTTTTACGCTTATATTTTTAAAAAAAATTATATTATTTTTAATAAATTTATTTATTAAATAAAATAAAATGATTGATAATAACGACGGACGATTGTTATTTTTCTCCAACTTATATTTCACGGTCGGAGTCATCTCCAAATTTCCTCTTTATTCTCCGAAAAAGAAACATCATTAAGAGAAATTCTAAAATTCATAGCATATTATTCTGGTCGCGTGCGTATCAATAAATACCGTGGAACCAGATTGTGTGATAACACGTATAAGTAATACACGCCTTAAATCAACATTCAATGCAGAGATGATTCACACGAAAATACAGAAAGACGAATCCTTTAGTACGATTTCTTAATCGTAATTATATTTTTGAAAATATTTAACCCGTTTGACGCATGCACACACACACACACTTTGGTGGCGGTGAAACAAAGTCATTAGGGAAACCTCACCCGCAATAGTTGACTATGTATTGCTGTCTTAGCTTGGAAGAAAGGAGTGAGGTGGAGATGTAGACCGACGCACTCTGATCTGATCGTAGTAATTAATATTTAGGCTAAATCGTAGGCGTCTACTCGAAGCGAGTCTTTCGCCAAATCACCGTTTAGCCCTGTAGGAGTATTCTTTCACGCTACTCTTTTTAGTATTTGGGCCTTTTGATTATCTGTCGACAACGAGAAGTATATATCTCCATTGTGATCAAGGTCCTCGGGCGTATAATATTAATCGAACCGTTCAAACGCAATGTTTCTTCAAATATTCGAAGTGGAGACCAATAATCAGCAGCAATATATTAGGTTTTTTTTTTTCATTTTTTTTTCAGACGTACCAAGCGAATGAATCCATAAATTAACATCGATCTATACAATACCCTCATACTGTATAAATTAACAAGAATCAAATATAGCTGTGGCTCGAGTGACTTATTGATATGGGTCACGTTCGTCAATTGGGAGCTAGTGGGAGAGAACGAGGATAAGTGTGTAAGCTATTGTTACGCTACAACTCGTTAGTACATTCTCATCACTTATCATTAGTTATTGGCATCAAGTGTTAATTCATGAGTTTGATCATGCACTAAGTGTGTTTAATTGTGATATGGAAGGTTGGTCTTAAGAGGATTTAGTAGAGATTTGGTTTTCAAAAGGACTTAGTTTCTAAGGAAACCATCTAGCTGGTTTGGAGCTATACCAGTCTACTAGTTTACTTGTTCTCGGGGTTTGGGGGTCTAGAGGAACCAACCAATTGGCTTTGACGGATCAAACCATTAGCATTACCAACCGACTAGTTTTGTTAAACCAATCAATTGGCATTAGCGTTACCAACCGACTAGTTTTGTTAAATCAATCAATTGGCTTGTTCGACGTGAAAGTTTTTGTGCTTGATTTTGATTTGAATATTTTTTTTCCTATGATCTTGAATCTTTTTAATTATAAGGCATAGAATGTTTCTAAATCATTTTTTTTAAGCTTTGTGATCATTAATTCAAACATTTTTTTTTCAACCTTGAATGAATTTATGGGGCAACATCTAAAAAAGGGTTTTGATGACTTCATCTTCCTTTTCTACTCCCCCTCCTTTTCTCTCTCTCTATTGAGAATGCCATAATTGATGATATCATCCTTGGACGATCTCTTGCCATTCAAGCTTTTGTCTCCCTCTTATTCATATCTCTTTCCTTTCTTATATTTCTAAAATTCCGACATGCAATATTACCCTGAAACCATCTGGCCATCACCATTACAACTTTAGGGAGAAAAGTCAATCATGTTGTCTTTGAAATCCTACCCACTTGGTTTGAATTAGAGATAAGGTTTGAGGTTTTGAATTATATACCTCCCTACCGTCCATATGCATCAGAACATTACCTTAATTCTAAGCCATAGTATCCCTTTCTCCTTAGCTCTCTCAACCACTAAGTTCCTAATTTTCTATCTATTCTGTCTTTCACCCACCTTCTTTTCTCTAACTCTTTACCCTACTCATCGATTCCTCTTCTAATCCTTTTTGAGATTAATAGGAATACATAGTGCATGCATATTTTTTAATGAGATTATAATGAATAATTTAAGCATAACATAGGAAACCCCAAACATGCTATCACATGATTTTTTTCATATTTAATAGGAGCATATGGGTTAACTCATTTCCATGCAAATTAATAAAAATAAGAACATATAAACACCACAAGCCCTAGCTCCAAACTTTTCCTCCTTCTCCTTAAAAACACAAAAAACCAATAAAAATAATTATAACATGACACTTTTAAAAATAACAAGACAACACAATAATCAAAATCAAAAGGAGAAGAGTTATATCCAATAAGGGTAGGTGTACCGCAAGAAGAAAAGGGAGATGTCAACTCTTCAATTTTCTCCCAAATCTAGCACTCTTATATTTAAGAAAATATGATAAGGTTAGACAAGGGATCAAGAGAAGAAAAATCAACAGGGAAAATAACCAAGAGAGGTGTAGGTTTTATTTAGGCTCAACAAGCTCAAAAACACTTAGCGAAAATAACCAAAATGAAGAGACATTGGAGCAAAGAAGAGGAGTAAAGGAGAGAAGCTAAAAGAAAACAAGGTCAATGGGTTATAAATAGGAGAAAGAGTTTAAAAAAAAATCTAAAGCCAAGGAGGAGGAGAGGTAACTTGTTACATACTTGAATGATAAAGTATAAGGTGATTAATTGAGTGTGTAAGGTGGAGGAGTACATTTAGGTTGAATGACGTTATGAAAACCAAGAAATTAACGAAGGTATTGGGGAGGTGATGGTGTGCAGGTCCAAGGTTAGAGTATGTCAAGTTCAAAAATGGGGAAGACAAGTGAAGAAGGTCTGGGTGCAAAAAAAAGTCAAAAAGATATAAATAGTATTGGAAGGAAGTGACTTTAACTCAAATTTTGGTTGAATGAATGGCACAATGCTCAAATTGATGGAAAATATGAACATGTAAGTGTAGGGAAGGAATTTTTTTTGGGTGTACAATAATTTTAGGAGTTATAAATTATTTTTAATGGTGGAAAGATCAATAAATAGGCTAACATTAAGAAAAATATCAAATAAGCTCATAAAATTACTAAAATTTATGAAAATAATAGGAAAATAATATTATAAAATCACATGTAAATTTTTATGAATTTACAAAAAGGTTTGACATATAAAATATTGATATAACAATGAATTAATAAGCTTATAAGGTAATTAAAAAAATAAATATAAAAAAATTCCTAAAATCATATATTTTTTTCCCTATTTCCTAATTTAAAACCTAAATATAGTTTTTTAGAATTCTTAAAAAAACATGTGGTATGATTTTTTATCTATATACATTAAGTAAATATTTTGCATATAAAATTTAAAAGGGATAGCAAACACAAATAAAATTAAACTAAAATTTATAGATTTACATTTTAATTTATTTAGGAGCCAAATAAAATTTTATAAGAAATTTTTTTCAAAGAGTAACTCAAAAGTTAATAGACATAAATAAATATTTTATAAAAAAATTACGTTTAGATGCAAAATCATAATTAATATAAAATCACCCAAAATAATTCTAAACCCATAAAATATCCTATAATTATTTATATAATTAATTACAAAGAAAATAATAATAATAATAATTATTATTATACATAATTAGAGTTAATTACAAACGAATATTACACTTAAAAGCTCAAGAGAGAAGAAATCTCATGGGCCAAACTTGCTGATAAATTTGGTGAAAACATGATAAAGATTTTTTTATGATTAACGTTCTATTTCTAGGACACCTGAAAGATCTGATGGTACTATAGAATCATTCTCTCTCCTATTTGGGTGGTACCAGCTTGAGAAATAAGGAGGAGATCATCTTTGAACAAGAGATGAGAAATCTTTCTATCTTCTCTTACAAAAGGCATCGGCTTCCACTCAACAATAGAGAAAATAATATGCATAATTTATTCAATGCCCAACACAAATATGTATGGCGAAATAGAATCACCTTGCTTTAGCCCCCTAAATGGTTTGAAGCCTCGGGAAACATCACCATTCCACTTAACCCAAATAGATGGCATCTGGATACAATGAAAAATAAGCTGCGGTGGAAAATTGAGAAGCTTAAACATATCCTCTCTACAAATCTCCATGAAAGTTTATCATATGCCTTATCTAAATCAAGCTTGATGATCATATATCCAGAATTTTACCTCTCTTCTTCCTGACAGTATGAAATAGCTTTTGAGCAATTGTTATCTTTCGGCTGCCTACCCCGAAGAAAGATAGATTGCTCGCTTAGGCACGTTACAAAGACCAATGAGACAAAACTAACGAGTAGAGGTAGATCTTTCCAACGGGGCTTTTAGACTTCCTCCTATATGGTAAATCTCATTTTTTTAAAATTAAAGTTTTTTTTTTCATTTTAATTAATGATCCAACTTTGAAAAGTCTAAATATCAACTAAAAGATTGATGTGAGAATGTGTAAAAGATATGAGATATATTAAGACTTGAATCCCATAGTTAAGAGAGAGAGATACACAATTCTACCAACTTTTACCTTTAGCCAAATTAAGTTATATAAACGTCCGAGCCAAACCAACATTGCCCATAATCATCTCATAACGTGTACTTTTTTATGCAACAAGATTGAACAAAGCAACCAGAGGCTGACAGCCAGCCAAATGCACAAATAAGCATGGCTGCTACGAAACAGTCGTATAGGCAAAACTAGTTCAAATTACTCGATAGTCTGAAATCTCTACAAAAAACCAATATTACAAATAGATAGCAACCAATTACAAAAGGAAAAGAGAAAGGAAAAAGAAAATGGCAAAAAAAAAAAAAAAATGCGTGTAAAATTTTCATGGCAACAATGACTCACAATCCTATTAACTCCCATAATGCAATGAGCAAAACATTCTCGCACTTGCCACTCATTTAACAGACTAGCAAATGCGAAAAACATAACACATTTGATGCGATTAGAAACACTTTCTGTGGACAATTGATGGACCAGATTCATCGTATTCTGACTTGGCTATCCACATCTGCACAAACGTACAAATCAGATTAATAAAGTTGGAAAAACAGCTTTATCAACAAAAATGTCAGAAATATAGGCACCGTCAGAAATACTTTCGGCAATCCGAACGCATACATACCTGTTGGAAAGTGCTCAGGGACGCCAAGATGGAACCTCCTATCCACACACTGTACTTCCTCTCAGGTGGCGCAACCACCTTAATCTTCATGCTGCTGGGGGCTAAGGCAGTTATCTCCTTGCTCATTCTATCAGCGATGCCAGGGAACATTGTCGATCCACCGCTGAGAACTATGTTTCCGTACAAGTCCTTCCTGATATCAACATCACACTTCATGATGGAATTGTACGTTGTTTCATGAATACCGGCAGCTTCCATACCAATCATGGAAGGCTGGAAAAGGACTTCTGGACATCTGAATCTTTCGGCCCCTATAGTTATCACCTGACCATCCGGTAACTCATAGTTTTTCTCAACAGCAGAGCTTGTCTTGGATGTTTCTATCTCCTGCTCATAATCAAGGGCAATGTATGCCAATTTCTCCTTTATGTCCCTCACAATTTCTCTTTCTGCTGTGGTAGTGAACGAATAACCACGCTCAGTCAAGATCTTCATGAGGTGATCAGTCAGGTCACGGCCAGCCAAATCAAGACGCAATATTGCATGTGGAAGAGCATACCCTTCATAGATGGGAACAGTGTGGCTAACACCGTCACCAGAGTCCAGGACAATACCTGAAGTGGCAGTGAGAAATCAGCATAAGCATACGATGAAAGAAACGGTGAGATTAAGATAAAATGTTTAATGATCAATTTTCACTTTCAATCTTCTATAGGAGTAGACCACAAAGCACCATTATCTGGCACGAGTGGGAAGGGAAAAACATAAGTCATATAATAAATCCTTCTCATATACCCTAAATCTGATCATAGTAGTAACTGGGTGATTACGCGGCTGAATTTGTCTGAAAAACAGGTGCAAGCTTACCAGTAGTACGGCCACTGGCATAGAGGGAAAGGACAGCCTGAATGGCGACATACATTGCCGGAGCATTGAATGTTTCAAACATAATCTGGGTCATCTTCTCCCTGTTAGCCTTTGGGTTAAGAGGTGCCTCAGTAAGCAGAATTGGGTGCTCTTCAGGAGCCACACGCAGCTCATTGTAAAACGTGTGGTGCCAAATCTTTTCCATATCATCCCAATTACTAACAATACCGTGCTCAATCGGGTACTTTAGAGTTAAGATACCACGCTTTGATTGGGCCTCATCACCTACATATGCATCCTTTTGACCCATGCCAACCATAACACCAGTGTGGCGTGGTCGACCAACAATACTCGGGAACACAGCTCTAGGCGCATCATCTCCAGCAAATCCAGCCTAAAGTATTTATGCAATTAAAAAAAAATAAAATTAGCAAGATACCATAACAAGAATCCAATTATATAAACATCCTTCAAACAGAGTTTAAGATAAGCCTTGTGTTATTACCTTGACCATTCCAGTTCCATTGTCACAGACAAGGGGTTGAATTTCCTCAGCATCCGCCATCTCCTATTGTCTGGAAAAAAGAATATTAAAACAATTACTCAAAAAATATAGAGCTCATCCTTGCATAACCTATAGATTTACAATCTAACAGCACATGGTAGACTAAACACAACAGCACAAAAGTGCATTAAACTGACAAGCACCAGCATTGGAAAAGTGAAACAAGGTAAGTGAATTGTCCGTGATAACTATCACGATCAGCCGAGGGGAAAAGCTAGAGATTAATCAATCTCTATCACCCGGCATACATTGATGCTGCATCTATTAATTATAAAGATGCATTGACCACTATCTCTTCACGACTCCCACCCTTGTTATTTAGATTCCAAATAAATCATATTAGAACTATGTAAATGCAGTCATCAGAAAAAGAATGATCCATTACAACAATCTCAGTAGATTATCAACTCGTCCCAAATGTTAGCGACATAAATCTATTAAGGATAGAACTAGTCCCGGTCCAACTTATCAACAGTGGGAAGCAATCGTGTTGTTTTAAGGATGGTTTTTAATTTGATAGGTCGATACGGGATAGATCATTGAGGTTGCGAGGTAACAGCCTCAGTGGAACACCATTTTTAGTAAAAACAAAAAGGGAACAATATAAAATAAAAAATAAAAAATGAAACTATAGAATGAAGAAGAATTCAATCGGGCTTGATACTGAAATGCAGGTGCTGGCATCAACTGCCCACACTCGTATCGGCAGCCAGGAGGCACCGGGTTCTCCAGCTCTGTATCTGTAATCTCGAGGTGGCAACACAAGTAATAATCAAACACAAAGCAAAGTTCAGATCTCCAAGAATGGCCGAAGACACCATTCATATCTACACACACTTCCACGAATCGCCGGCGTTTAATCATTTAACAAATCAGATCAAGGAAAACAAGTTTGGAACGGCAGATCGAAAAGCTCGGAATTCCAACAGAAGCAGGCGGACAAGTACAGGCCAGACAACACAACTTCGAAGTCGCCAAACCAAAGAGACGGCAGGATGCGTGGATATCTCAAGCAAAACGAAGCAAATTTACATCAACCCAAAAAACAATTGCTCCGCAAAATCAATTCAATTCGCGAGCATACATTAGAATTTCACCAGGAATCAAACAAAGCTAACCTCTAATCATTCCAAAAAAAAAAATCAACGACATACAAATTGACTAGGAAAAAAAAATGTTCAAATCAGTTCATCAAGAAAGTTTCACCTTTCAGCGACGTCCGCCTTCGAATGTTCTAGAGGGATAGAAGAGAGAGCGAAGAGACTTAGGCCAGGAGAGAGAGAGAGAGATACGGGGCCTTTTCCAGCTTGTGAGGTTCAAAAATTATAGGGAGGTAAGGCGGAGACGCTATGCGGATGGAGAGGGACAGCTATAATTATAACATGAGAGATGAAATTGAAATGCAAGATAAATGAAAGCCAAATGCGAGACTTTTCGCCTTCCCCTCTATCAAATAGCAATTAGCAAGGACGGACTTGGAAATGAATGTTTTATATAAATATAAATAGGTTGGATATTAGGATCTTCAGGCAACGAGAAACTGCATAAGAATGATCTGGGATTCCTGTGGATACAGCTGTTCTGTTTTTATATAACCTTAATAAACTTTTTATTTTCCACCTTTGTAAGGCGGTGGATGTAGTCCGGTCCGACTCTCTTTCCAGCTAAATATGAAACGGATTATTCCCCAATCGGACAATCCCCCACCAGCAGGCCACGACCGTTCCTTTTTCCCTAAACTCATAAATTGTTCGTCGTTTTCCCTTATCCGGAGACGAGAGCCGTGGGTTTTGTTTAGGCTCAACAAGCTCAAAAACACTTAACGAAAGTAACTAAAATAAAGAGAGATGGGAGAAAACAAGAGGAGTAAAGGAGAGAAGCTAAAAGAAAATAAGGAAATCAATGGGTTATAAATAGGAGAAAGAATAACAAAAAGCCTAAAGCCAAGGAGGGGTATAGGTAGCTTGTTACATACCTGAATGATAAAATATAAGGTGATTAATTGAGTGTATAAGGCGGTGGAGTACATTTAACGTTATGAAAATCAAGAAATTAACCAAAGGATTGGTGAAGTGATGGTGTGAAGGTCCAACGTCAGAGGAGGTTAAGTTCAAGAATGGGAAAGATAAGTACAGAAGGTTTGGTGCAAACAAAGTTCAAAAGATATAAGTAGCATTGGAAAGAAGTGACTTTAACTCAAATTTTAGTTAAATGAATGGGACAATGGTAAAATTGATGCAAAATATGATCATGGAAGTGTAGGGAAGGAAGTTTGTTGGTGTACAATAAGTTTAGAATTTATAAATTATTTTTAATGGCGGAATGATCAATAAAGAGGCTAACATTAAGAAAAATATCAAATAAGCTCATAAAATTACTAAAATTTATGAAAATAATTAAAATAATATTATAAAATCACATGTAAATTTTTATGAATTTACAAAAAGGTTTGACATATAAAATATTGATATAACAATGAATTAATAAGCTTACAAGGTAATTACAAAAATAATTATCAAAACAATTCCTAAAATCATATTTTTTTTGTTTTGTTTTGTCTATTTACTAATTTAAAACTTAAATATAGTTTTTCAGAATTCTTAACAAACGTGTGATATGAACTTTTATCTAGCATACCTTAAGTAAATATTTTGCATATAAAATTCAAAAGGAATAGCAAATACAAATAAAATTAAACCTAAATTTCTATATTTACATTTTAATCTATTTAGGAGCCAAATAAAATTTTATAAGAATATTTTTTCAAGGGGTAACTTAAAAGTTAACATACATAAAAAAAATATTTTATAAGGAAAGTATGTTTAGCTGTAAAATCATAATTAATACAGAAGATTCCACAATTATTTATATAATTAGTTACATAGAAAATAATATATTTTTATATTATTATACATAATTAGAGCTAATTACAAATGGAATATTACACTTAAAAGCTTAATATAGAAGAGATCTCATGGGCCAAACTCGCTGATGAATTTGGTGAAAATATGATAAAAATTTTTCTTACGATTGACATTCTAGTTTTAGGCCACCTCAAAGACCTGATGGCACTGCAAAATCATTCTCTCTTTTATCTGGGTGCTACTGGCCTGAGAAATAAGGAGGAGATCGTCTGTGAATAAGAGATGAGAAATCTTTCTATCTTCTCTTACAAAAGGCATCGGATTCCACTCAACAACAAAGCAAATAATACGCGTAATTCATTCAATGTACAACACAAATATGTATGACAGAATAGAATTGCCTTGCTTTAGCCCCCTAAATGGTTTGAAGGCTCGGGAAACATCGCCATTCCACTGAACCCAGATAGATGACATCTGGATACAATGAAAAATAAGTTGAATAATCCGTGGTGGAAAATTGAGAAGCTTAAGCGTATCCTCTCTACAAATCTCCATGACAGTTTATCATATGCCTTCTCTAGATCAAGCTTGATGATCATATATCCAGAAGTAACTCTCTTCTTCCTAACAGTGTGAAGTAGCTCTTGAGAAATTGTTATCTCTCAGTTGCCTGCCCGGTAGAAAGCTAGATTGCTCGCTTAGGCACATTACAAAGACCGATGAGACAAAACTAATGAGTAGAGGAAGGTCTCTCAACCTTGGGAATAGGAGATAGTAATGTCTCATTTATACTCATTAGGAAATCACACGGGTGAATGCATGATCAACTAGGTGATACACATCTGTGCCCACCACGGACAAGAATTTCTTGCAAAAATCAAGTTGAATACATCCAAATTTGAGCTCTTATATAGACCTATGGAGAAGATTGTTGCTTTGACTTCGCTAAGAGAAACCGGTTCACCCAACACTGCTAACTTAGTCGACTGAAGAGAAGGGAAGTATGAGGGGAGAATCATACCTTTATCACTAGGTGACAGTTGTATACAAGTCTTTAAAGTATTGAGTGAACATCTCCATTATACAATCATGCTGATGGACCCATATTCATTTTGTAAGCATGAGGCTAGGTTGTGCCAGAGTCTATTAGTAGCAAAAAAGCTGGAAACATTATGTGTTTTTGTCTTATAGAGCAGTTGCCTCAAGTTTAACCCAATGAAACCATAATAGTTGGTCCTGGAGGATGACCTCGTTATACTCATAGGTAAACTCTAATTTAAGTCTCAATTGATTATTTGATGGGGCCATAAATGCTAAACCCCTAGGATGTAGGCATAATAGCCTCTTTTATCTAATAAATGTATTACCAAACTCCAAGGAGTTCCATGCAGCAAGTTGGCCCCAGGCACAAAAAGAAGGGTTATGCACAATATTACGAACCGTGCTCCGACTATGCCTCACCACTTCCTCCAAGCTAGGGTGAGTAAGCCATGGAATCAAGAACTTAAAATTCTGATGGCATGTGTGGCAGTTTCATCCTGATTGAATAGAGTGAGTAGCACCGGCTGGTGGTCGGAGTGTGTACACACCAAGTATAAAACATGTGCCTTGGGGAACATAGTATACCAATCTGCATTAGCGACAACTCGATCAATGCATGAAATGATTCTATGCCCCTAGCCATACCATTCCAGGTAAATTTTGGCCCTAAGAACCGTAGATTCGTTAGTGAACAAGTATCTAAATGGTTAATTACCAAAGAGAACACATCACCTAGTCTGCATTACAATACCTCCTTTCTATATGGAGAGACATAGAGTTTGTGTGGTTTGCCAGAGATAATAATTCCTCCCATAAGATTTATTTAATCACTCCGCCACATCAACGAAGGTGAACTTAAAGGATCGACTTGTGCTTAAACGAACATGAGTATGGAGTAGTTGCGTTGTTGCCCCCAACACACAAACTTTGATCACATCATCAAGCTAAAGGAGCCGCACACCTTCCTCAAAAACACAACCATCCACCCTTACATTACCATTGAAACCTAGTTTCCAATTGACTTCATCAGCTCTAGAGGTGCTGATTTTTGCTTCAGTTAGAACAACCATCGCAGGTCTGAATATTTTCACAATCTCACCAAAATGAAAAAGAAAAGCCTCATTATTAACACCTTGGACATTCCAAAATAGGAATCTATAATTGTTAATCACCATAAACAGGGGAAAATTAATGGGAAACAGATCCCCTTGGGCCCCTATCATGATGATTTCCATCGGCCATAGTAACGCCATCCACACGAACATGGCATGTGTTGAGATTCACTCTCCGTAATGGGAGTAATGCCCATACAGCGATCCAATGCTTCTTGGGATGAGTACGACCCCCCTTCTGCTTCGTAAGGTTCAGTCCATAATATATCAATCCATCTATTTGTGATGTTTGTGGGTAGTGTCTGATGGACTTCTTCACAGGGCCCTCCTTTACACTGCTACTGGCCTCATACGCCTTCTGCTGCCTGACCCACTCTCACCGACCTAGTTTTAGTCAGGTGTTTAACATCTAGCTCGGCAATTTGAGCATCATCAACAACAGTTGCTTTGGTATATGAATTTGCCACATGGTGGGGACGTGGGACACCACCTCTTTCATTCAAATCGTTTCTGGGGCCATCCTCCCTCCTCCGTATTAATAGATAGTCTTATCAATTCCTCCTCCTAAATCGGGAAGATCCTCCTCAATTTCTATAAGAAAGTCAAAACATGACGTAAGTCTTGACTGACTTTTCAGAATTACCGAGGGATTTGTGGAGGAATTTTTTTTTCACATTTGCTTTGCTCGATGTGGGCCCTGGAAGATTTTTTGTGGCAGCCCTGCGCTTACCTTTGTTTGCCACCATATCCATGGTCTGAATGGTGATGTTTCGTCGGCGTCACCGCCCGCTGATCCAGATGTAACTTCAACCTCATTTCCCTTAACTACCGGCACTTCTTCATGTCTGCCATTGCCTGCAGGGTCGGACATGGGACAAGCATCATTAAGATGTCCCACTCTAGCTCCCGCACTAAAAAACAAATCATCCTCAAGCCTTCATATTCGATGTTATATAGAGATTAGCCTAGATAAAAAAAAAAACAAAAAAAAAAAGTAAGTTGAAGCTTTACAGCGAGACGAACAAACTTTCCTCGTGAGTGTGACACATAATTGGAATTTCGGGAAGTTTCACTCAAGCCAGAGTAGAAGCGACAGCAACCATGGAGACTTTGAAATCGGGCTGCCACCTTCGGACCGTCGTCAAGTACTGTCCATGCATGCACCATCCACGGACTGTCAGTTAGTATATATTCATTGTCAGCTCTTTTCTATAATTTAGCCAAAAAGAATCCCATTCCATAATCCACAACTTCGAATATGATATTCCTGTCCAGAGGCTTAAGTATCAAACTACGTCTCCATATCTTACAGAGCTTAAGCTTCTCTTCCACGGTCATATGCAGTTGGTGGGGCTAGGGCGAATCTTTGATTTCTAGGTTGTCCTCACAAGATTCGTCCTCCATGCTTTCAATTTCACGCCACTCTGCATCATCTGATTTCGACTACACCGCCTTTGAAACTTGGCCGGGTAACATGTCGCTAGGGGAAAGCCGGAGAGCCAAGGGATTACCAGTATCCAGATCTGCGATAGTAGAATCTGACACGTGAAGAGGGTCGTATGGTGATCGTCTCGCATTTTTGTGGGAATTGGAAGTAGAATTCATCATCGGAGAAGTTGGATTTACAAAATACAAATCACTATATAAATTTATCATCGGCGAAGTGGGGGCACATGAGAAATGTTTTCCGTGAAAATAGGGTTTGATTGCTGTAACATCGCCACTTGAACGACTTCATGAATTTTGGTATAACAATTAATTGCAACTTATTCATTCATTATATCTAATCTAATAGATTAATACTTTTTCCAGTCATTTTAAACTATTATTACTGTTTAGTAATTGTTTGGTTAGGGATAATAGGGGTGGAAAAATTACCCCCATATTTTATATATCTTGTATCTAGTTAAAATTAAATATTTTTATTTTAATAAATACCCATTTTAGATCTTAATTTGATCTAAAATGGGTATTTTATTAAAAATATATTTATTATTATTAAATATTTAATATAAAAAATATAAAATAGGAGGAAATTTTTTCCACCCCTATTACTCCCATACCAAACAAGCCCTTAATTATCAATGTATACATGTAAAAATAAAATCTGGCATATATATATATATTCAAGTATATATTTAAAAATTTCAGTAACATCATCAAATCATCATATCTTAGGCTTAAAAAAGAAATAAACACGAAATTGATTACGGTTCAATTGGATCAATTTTCAATGCCATAAAAGATCGATTGACGTAGAGCGTCTTTCGGTTTTCGTCAACGCATTATCAATTGCAAAAGATGAAGAGGGTGGGAAGGAGATGTTTGACCAAGTCGATAGCTCAAGCCATCCCCAACTCCCTAATGAGCGTCTTTTGGTTTTCTTCAACTCATTTTGATGAAATGAAAGCTTCCATCGTGGGGTTCAAAAGAAAAATGAGAGGATGATATGTTAGGTCGGTTGGAAAAGTTTATGCCCCGCAAAAGATAGTTCAAGTGGCATGGGTTTTCGGACCTTAACCTCTTTAACTATGCTATATTGAGAAAAGAAAACTAGTTTGGAGACTCCTCGTGGATGATCGATCCCTGGCTGAGGGAAATCATATGCTGAACTTAGATGGACATGGTGTAATTGCAGTCCCTCGGATTTATGAAAGAAGTTTTTTTTAGTAATTTACATACTTTTTTAGAAATCAATAAATATACTTATAATATTACAATTACACTAATTATTAGAAAAAATTATAACAATTAATCTATGAAATAAAAAGGAGAAAAAATAAGTGTAAAATTAAAAAAATAAGTATTAATTAATTTAAAATAACTTTAAAAAAAATTATTTACATAAAATGATTTTTTTTAATAAAACAGAGGGAGTAATGTTTTTTTTTAAAAAAAATTAACACATACATGATACATATCATCTTTTATTATTATATATATTATATTTTTTTTGTCTCTACTGACTTTCTTCAATACTCATTTATACTAATTTAGAATTTTATCCTTAACCTAAACTCAAAAATCATATAATCAATTAACTAACAACTACCAAGTTTTAAATTAAACTTTATAATTAATGAAAATAAGTTGATAGTAAATATAATTTTATATGTACTAATTATTTCTAATTAATTAAAGGGTAGATGGAGAATCTCATGAACGTTTTGTGTGAAGAACACAGTTATAAACTGGTAATTGAGTATTTTGTGGCTACTTAGTCTGTTGAGTTTGTGTAAACAAGTATTAATAATCACTAGTTCAAGTGACATCAGACAAAGATAATCATCAAGCTATTTATATAATTAATATAATTACATTTATAATTATTGTAGCTATAATTCTAATCATTGAAACGATAATTGAGCTAAAGTATAACATAAAATAATCACCATTATCACTAGAAATAATCACCACGCTTTAATAACATGATTACCAACTTCACCTGAAATTATCTAAAAGCTAGTAATAGGATAATCACTATCACTGCTAGAGATAATCACTATTCTATTAATGATAATCGCTAAATTATTATATAATGATTACTAAATTTATTACTATTATTGATAATAAATAATCATTAGTGTTATACTATTATTATCACTATTAATTACTCAAAATATAATTACGATGATGATAATCACTACTTTATGATTTTTGAAATATATTGTATGAATGCATGATTAAATAAGCATATCATGTATTTAATTATTCATGGACAAATATGAAAATTTGAGCATGTGATAATAAGGGAAAATATATAATACTATTTATTATTTTATGTGTTGCTCTTGATAGGGGCATTTTTACCCCATGGAGGCATTAATGTGCCTTGATATATTCCAATGTATTCATTATGTGTTTTACTTGAAGTTTGATATATAATATGTTAGGATTTGAGCATGCTTAGGTATAGTATGTGTGAATAAAGTTATATGATCCCTAAGGACAATTATATCACTGTACAAGTAGTTGTGTAAATTTTCCAGCATGTATGCTATGAAAAGTTATGTTATGTTGTATAAGTTAAACATGTAAAATATGATATGCTAGATATGCATTATAAGAGTCTTATGTTCTATTTGCACTTAAGTTGAAAATATGAGCCAATCCTGTAATTTTCTGAAATTAGAACTCTAGGTCAAAATGATTATTTTAATATTATTTAGCTATAACATGAGTTTTTTTCAATTTGATTAATGCTTGGTGATTAAAATGGGAATAAGTGGAGTAATTGGAATTTAAGAGGTATTTTGTTCATTATGGCCAAAATGTGCCTAAGTATGAATAATCGGACACATGGTGGCCTTAGTGAACTTTTCATTGACCTTAGTGCTAACCCTTGACTTTGACTTGTTTGGTAAACTTGTGGTTGACTTTGAATAATCAGAATTAAAGGAAAATAATTAATAATGGAATTATCATCACAAGTGCCTATTTATGCTGATGGTCATTGAAATAAAATATTAACACTTAAAGTGGAAGATCTTGAGCTAAGAATGAGTTAATATTTATCCTAAAGATGAAGTATGAGCCATAAATTTGGTTAAATAGTTTTGTTGGATGCCTTAGTATTTCAACTAAGGCTTTGCATCTACTCTATTTAGTTATTGGAACTTCTTAGAGGGTGTCAATAATTAAGGATTAAGTGACCTAAGATGGAGGGTATTGAGTTACCTTAGTTTGGAAGTATGACTTGTATACTTTATATGTCTCCAGGTTACAAGGGTTAAGGGTATTGTATTGCCTTGTGTACTAGTATGACTAAGGCACCTGAGTGTCCTTAGGTTGTCTTATGTCCCTTTGAATAATTAAAAAATAGTAACTCTTGTATATTGGCATGCTAATTACCTCTATGTACTACCCTTTGATTTATAATAATTGGTTTGATATGTTGGTTTGGTATATTTGCCTCAGTGCACTGCCCTTTGGTTTATTAGAATTGGTTTGGTGTGTTGGTTTGGTAGTTACCTTAGTGTACTACCCTTTGACTTATTGGAATTGATTTTGGTAAATTGATTTGATAGTTGTCTTGGTGCACTATCCTTATTTTTATGAAAGAGGTTTCGTATGGTTTGTTATTTACCCTCCAGTAGTATACTCTTTGGTATGAGTTTGGATTGATAGATTGGTTATGGGTTAAGTGTTGTGTGGATCTCTTGATATGCCTCATATGTAATGTATCTCTTATGAATTTTATCAAATGACGCTTATTGATATGTTAGCATGATTTATATATGCCCATTCTTATGCATTTCATGAAACCGTAGCATGCTCAGAGTTGCATTGGTCTACTCTATATTGTTTTATTAATGTATTTCGTTTCATGGTCATATGATTATTCAAAGGGTAATTCAGACCTCGTAGCTTTTGTTGGAAATGGTGGCAGATTTGGGTTGATTCAAAGAGTCTAGGATAATCTGGTATAGCTTGTGTTCTTTTTTTTTTTTGTTCTTTCTTGTTGTTGCTAATGTGAGACATTAATTTTTTGTAAATTTTTTCCTTTTTGTATTTAATCTCATTCACTCTATATCCTTTGTTGGTTTTTTTCATGACCTTGGTTTTGGTGTTGATCATATCTAATCTTTGTACCTGATTTGTTTTGGCTTTACAACTAACATAGGCTAGGTATCACTTATACATCTTATCATGTTGAATGTAGTGGTAATAACTAATCATTTTATATAATTGCTTATGCTAAAACAAAATTTTATGTATTAAATTGGGGGGGGGGGTTACAAGCCAATCTATCATACTAATACTATAAATTTTTAGATGTTTGTGTATAGGTCTTTGAAATAAATATCTATGCTGGGATTTGGACTTTGTGAGTGTTGGTTTGGGGTAGTGCTTAGAATTGGGTTATCCGATGCATCATGTTAGTGTATATTTTGTATCCAGATATGGATACTTTTTGTCTGTTTTTGTACCCAAGTCTTACTAAATTTCTCTATTTTTTTGGCCTTGTTCTAAAGTTTTATGTTCTTTTGTTAATATGTTTGTATATATGTCTCCTCCTATTTATTCATTTCTATTCTTTTTGATCTATTGATCTTTTTAATTCTTATAGATTTTCTTTTCACTCTATTTCTATCCTTTTGTCAATATATTTTTATATATGTATCATTGATCAATTGTTCCTTGATCACTTCAAATGTATTATTTTTTATACTTGAGTCCTACACAAGTTAAGTATCGAGAATAGTTTTTATGTATTGAAAGTGGTGTTCGCATCCCATATTTATTGTGTGACTTTTGCAAAACTTTTTTAAAATAAAATTTTCCAAACATGACATCAAGGGTGCCACATCCATTCTCTTATTTAGCGACGACTTTTCCCTTAACTTTTATTTCCCAATTTTGCAACTAAATCTCCATTTTCCTATCATGTTGGAATAGTTAATTAAGTTAACTACGATAGTTGAGAAGAGATAAAATTCTTAAAGAAATCAATCTAATGAAGTTCTCCCTATGGCTGTTAGATAAGTAAGAAAAACATAAATTCTTTACTCAGTAACATTAAAATTGGTTCAAGATTATCAAAGCATCACATAAATTATGACATTGACACAAAAATAAAATAATAAAAGTCTAAATTAGTCACCAAGAAGCCAAATTCATAAACCTAAGTTTTATATATTAAGACAAGTTAACTGAAAAGATAACAGTGAATCCTTGGAATTGTAGTGACAGTGAATTTTTTTTTTATTGTTGAGAAAAATAGGAGATTCATATTCACAGATTCTAAGAAATATTTTAGAAATGCATATAAATAAGACTCAAACTTAAATAAGCCTCAACTCGAAGAATAATTATTAATTTGATTGATGATTGACATGTTCATATATATATAACATAAATTTGAAATTCAAATACATAAGAACTAAAAATGAATAAAGTTAGGAAATCTCATTATATTTTGAGTATAACTTGATATCAAACTTATAAAATTGAAATCTAATTGGTCTCATTAGGTCCCTTAACTTGACCACCAATCTAAATTCCTTTTGATCTTAAGTAACATCCTACCACATAAGTATTCTATTCTCAAAATTAATACCAAACTATAGGTATTTGATCAAAGAGATAATGTTATAGTCGCTCCATCATATCTTTAATTTTTACCTAAACACATTTGCAATTGCCTTGGACTGCACAATTCATGAAATCATGAATCCCACCAACTTCATCTCCCATAAGAGATCGAATAAGAATTATAATTCTTATGGTAACGATGGAATTTGCAGCGCAAGACCCTACACACATACATGAACAAATATATCAACAACTCACCTGATGGAGGCACCACTCATTTTCATTTCTTTTTTTTTCTCCTTCTCCTAGAAGTTTAAATTACTAATTTATTCATACATGCTCAATACTAAAAATATGTACCATCTCAAATCTAATAGAAGATCAAAGCATACAACTTTGAAAATGACGCTTTAAATTCATAAATTAAATAGTTCCACACCAAAATTTTATAATTTTAACCAAAATTTTATCACATTCATTACACTACTAGGAAAACGGGAAATAATAACGGGACATTAATAACGGTAGTTCGACAACCGTTGTCAAACACGTGAAAATTAATGGGCGGGAGAGTTTTGATAACGGTTCTAGCTAAAAACCGTTATTAAAAGGGCAACGTTAAAATTTGCACGGATGTTTTAATAACGGTTTCAGGTAAACCGTTATTAAAAGAGGATTTAATAACGGTTCATATTAGAACCGTTGTCAAAAGTCAGAAGCTTTTAATAACGGTTCCTGGAAGAACCGTTATTAAAACTCCAAAATCAAACTTATATTTCATTCAGTTCTGTTTCGTGCCAAAATTTTCAGACTCTCTGCACCTTCGTTCTCTTGCTCTCCTTCTCCTTGCAAACCCTCGCACCACCACACCGACTCCTCTCAAGTAAAGGAAACCCTCGCACCGCCAACTCTCCACCACGCCTCTGCCATTGCCGGCTCTGCATGTGCGTGCTGTCATTGTTCCGAAGCTAGCTAGCACTTGCACCTTCATCCTCCGTCGTGTTTGAAGCTCTTGCCTCATGAGGAACCATTATCCAAAGTTTCACATTTTTAATCCTTAGATAACGGTTATTAGCAAGAACCGACATCTAAAGTCACAACATAAGCGTCTTTATTATATTTTAGATGATGGTTTTTGCAACATTATCAAATATTAGATAACCGTAAAGACAATAGCAGCTCACTACCGTTATCTAATATAAAAATTAAGCAGTATTACCTTTTTATTCCATGATAGTGAGAACAGAAACTTGATAAAGACCTGACCCGAACTTACCCAATTTAGAATGATTTGACTTGAATATGACCTATATCCAAACATAATTTCAAACTTGATCTAAAAAAATATCAAGTATCAAGTTTGGTCCACAAAAGGTAACATTTTATCTAATATAAATTATTTCATAAACATCAATAAACTATCATATTAATAAAATTTTATGTAAAATTATAATAATATGCAACCCATATAATAATAAATGAAATACAACTAATAAGAATTTGTTCTTCTCACTTTATTTTAATACCATAATATCATCAATTAGATTATATCATACAAATTTCTATTTCTATTATAACAATAATTATTATAAGCATAAAAATTATAATTGTAAATATAATAATTATAGTATATATTATTATAATATCAAAAAACAATAATAAAATTTATAGTTATATTTCTAATAATAAGAATGACTATTATATTTCTAGAGATAACAATAATAATAATAATAATAAATAATTATGATAATAAAAATAATTAATATAATTCATATAATTAATATGATAATTATAATTATTATAATTAACATGATAATTATAAGCATTATAACATTTATAACACTCATTATAATTGTGTATATAATAATATTTGTAATTGTATTTATAGCAATAATGATAATAATTTATTATTATTATAATTACATATTTTATAATAATAATTTATTATATCATAACATATAGTATGATAAAAATCGCTATGATGAGCATAACAATGATAACAAATTACAAAATTTAATTTATTTATTATATTAAATTAATAACAATCAATATTGGATTAACTTGGGTCCAATGAAATCCGACCTGAAATTGGTAGATTCAATTCGAAGCTGAACCCAAAGAAATTTTAAGGGTTAGACTCAAATCTGATATTCTTCTCACTCAAAATAATATGACTTACCATAGATTTGATCTCAATCATCATTAAGTAAATCAGATGGAACTCGAAGAATATCCGATGCAAACCGACACCCCGTTTGCATAAAAGATAAGATTTTAATCCGATCAAAATTAATCCGAGTTAATTAAATACGCCCATATAATTTGTTTTCCGCCTATAGGTATCGATGGGGCAAGTCCACCGTTGAGATCACCTCTCTTCCCGGTTGCATGTAAAGGCAGGAATCGAGTTTCAGTATTGGTGTATAATTTAACAGACCCTTAACGCATGAATTCGACATGGAGTACTGCGATAAGGCAGTGGAGGGGGGGAGGGAGGGGGACCATACCAGGCCATGCATCATCCGAAGGCAATGTCTTGGTTTGTGTGGGCGTGGATATGCATTGGCAGCCTTGTGGAAAAAAGAGATCAAGTAACACAAGTAAGAATGTACTCAAAAGAAAAAACAGAAAGCTCAAAGTGTTATCCACCTTTTGAGGCTCGTTTATGACTAGGTTCGAACCCCGTCGATGTCCCAGGACAATAGCCCTTGCAATAAATAAATAAATAAATAATAAGAAGAAGAAAGCTAGCTAGGTAGCGCAACTAGTGGGATTAATAGACAGTTGATTTACATTTCAGGAGCACTGAAGCGGGAAAGCTGATACATTGAATGATGGCTGGAAATGGGGGCAACATTATGATCCTTGTGCATGTTACGCAATTATGCCGGCTGCAGCATGATATTCTGTGTTTTATTACGGCTTCATAAACAATTCCACTGTATTTAATTACAATAATATCTTTTCATAAAATGCCCCACGACCGCCGTTTTCTGTCCTACAAATGTCTTGAGGACGAAACCTTCACACACAAAAAAAAAAAGATTGAAAATATTTTGTATTAAAAAGATTACAAAAAAAAATATAAAAAAATCATCTCCTGCACCGTTGAAGATGATCGAGGGCGACAAGCTTAAAATGGAAAGAAAATAAAGAGAGGGAGAAGGAGGAAGCCAGTAAGATGTAAGCATTGATGATACTAGAGAGATTAAACAAAAATAAAATTCAAGACGACTGTCGAGTGAAATGTACTGCTCCCTTGGAGATCAAACTTGCTAGTTTCATAGTTAGTTCTTGTATGGACTTTCAGGAATTGTCCATAACTTATGTTTCAGGATTTCTCCTCAACGAAGATATTTGTCTCTCTTCTAATTTATAATTTTTATTTATATAACTTTTTTTTTTGGTTTAGACTAGTGAGTACTAACGTTTTACTAGGATAATGTGTCACATTCCATATATTGGACCACATGACTTATTTGTGCATAATTAGTTTTCGGTATTAAATTTTATATACTACATACTATATAACTAACTAGTATCAATATAATTCATATATGTAAATATATAATTATTATATGTATAAGTAATATATTTGTATCTACAATTACTATATATACTAAGAAAATGTAGTTTCATACCGTTTCTGTTTATTTATTTTGAAGGGATAGATGTTTTCTGATTTCTTTCTGTTCATATTTTTGTGTCTCTGACCCCAACACTTAACTTTTTGGGATGATATATGAAAAGATCTCGTGCAGTGCATACTTTTTTTTTTCACCCAAAACTATTAGGGATGACAAAAATCTTCATAGATTTAAATTTTTGTCGGAATTTCTTCATTTGGGATTCGATTCAGAGGAAATTTTTGAAAATGGGTTTGAATTTGAAGAATTTTTTAAGGATTTTTTTTTCTGGGACGGGGTAAAGATAGGGATCAGATCCCCATCCCCAAACCCACCCCAAAATATAAATATACATAACCACGCATACATACATACATATATATTATAACATTATATTTTTTAATAAAAAACTAAGAATAAAAAAATAAAAAAATATTAAAGATTTTCTAGTAGGGGCGGAGATAGAGATATATTCTCCACGGAAATTAGGATAGAGAATTTTCATTAGTAAAAGTTGGGAAATAAAATAGGTTTAGGAACGAAAATATATTTTGGATTCAGAGATGGAGATAGCATCCCCACCCCCACGGGATCAATCCCGTTCTCATCCCTAGAAACTATCAAATGAAATTGACTTATCTCAGGCAACACATGTCATTCGAAATTCCAATATAAAAACACCTGGCATTCTTTTCCTTCCCCCTTTGTTATCTCCCTCTCGGTTCACCAGTGAAATTGAGTTTTAAGTGATAAAATCTGTGTTTTCAAGCCTTTTTTTGGTTAGACTCTTGCTAGTTTAACTTGTATTGTTCTTATATATATATTTTTTCAATCACCTACATACTTGCTGCCACCTCTGAATTGCTTCACTACTACCTCCAACAACCCACCGCCAACTATGGAGCTTGGTTTGGTTTAGTTTAAGACAAATTCTATGCTGTTTATGATTAATTTGTCTACGATACTTATTAATTTCTTTAATTTTGTGTAGCTTGGACCTCCGACCACTATCGGTCGCGTGTGATTGGTGATCGCCCACCTTTACAATCATCGACCACTATTGATAGCAATGCCACCATTGCTAGTACGAGGGGGTTTTTTTTTTGTATATATATATTAGTTGTAAATATTATTTGTGTGAATTCATGTGTGATATATATATTTGAATAAATATGTATATAATTGTGGTATGCCATTAAATTTTATTATTTTAAGTATTACATTTGTATGCTAGTAAATGCTATTATTTTAAGTATTTGATTTTTTTAGGTATTAAGTATTGGATTTGTTTGTTAGTAAATATATAAATTCTAGGTATTCACTGCTAGTTTTGGATATGTTATTAATTCTTATAGTTTTTGATATAACATTTTAAGAAATAAGATATTATTGGCCTTACAAATTACTTACATTAAATAATAAAATTTTGCATTGAGAAATATATAATATTTTACAAAAGTATAAGAAAAGAAAGTAGATAATATATATTAATTATAATAAAAGGATAATATAACTTTAAGTTAAGGAAAAATATTACTAGTAAATTTTATTATTTAAATTAAGTATTCTAGGTATTCACCATATATACTAATTTTGGATATGTTATTAATTCTCATAGTTTTAGATATATTATTTTAAGAAATAAGATATTATTGGCCTTCAAAATAATTTACGTTAAACAAGATAATAAAAGTTTGATTTAAGAAAAATATAATATGTTATTTAAAGTATATAAAAAAAGAAAGTAGATAATATATATTAATTATAATAAAAGGATAATATACTTTTCAGTTAAGAAAAATATAACTAGTAAACTTTATTATTTAAATTAATTATTAAATTTGTATGCTTGTGAGTATTATTATTCTAAGTATAACCAAACCCTAACTCCTAAACAAGCATACAAATATTTGGCTCAAAATAATATAACACCTAAATCATAATCGCAAAACTTTAAACCCTAAATCCAAAATCCTAACCCTCACCCTTACCCTAAACCCTTTACCCTAAACCTTAACGCTTAATCCTAACCCATAAACCCACTAACCTATAACCATAAACCCTAACCCTTCCTATAACAACCCTAAATTTACTATTGATTATCTTTATTTTGTGTAAGCAATAATAATGAAATGATGTGTGTTACATTGCATTAAACATAGAAAATGTACTCTATATACTTGATTTATACATAATGCAAGGCTAAAAAGTAAACTCATATAGGAATCAGGTTTGAAAAACCTTGATTCCACAATGATATAAGGTTATGAAATAAAGAGAAGAAAACATAAATAATAGAAAATATAGGACTAAAAGTCTAGAGAAAGAGATAGATACTTGGATAACCAAGGGCTATATTGACCCGAAATAGCACTCATTAAAGGTAAATACATCAAAAGCATCAATTCATCAATTACCTGCAAAATAAGGCAGTGTTTTCTCATGAAATTAACAACCATAAAAAAGATTATTTGTAATCTACGTATCGAGTAAAATAAAAATACATATCAATAGAAAAAAGGGCATGCATAACACATAGAAATCATATAACAAGATAGATATTCGTCATGTATATGCTCATGATATGAGATGACTCAACAAAAACTAGATTATGGTTTAATATTAGGTGATCACAATATTTCATTTACTTAGTCACATTAAGACTAGGGAATCATTTATATCATATACTCTTCTCTTTTTCCCACATACAAAAGAAAGATAGTCAACCTCACTAATACTTTCGCATTAGCGTCCAACACATCTTAGCCACTAGTAAACCTTAAATCCTTAAGTATGGGTACCTCCTAAAAGTTGGTGAATTAGACTAATATAAAGTATATTAGGATCCTTTGGCTCTAACAGAACCAGGTAATCATTTTAATAACTTTAAACGCTTGGAATAATTTAATCCTAGATCATGTGATTTTTTACTTTATGTATTAATGTCTTATTCATTCCTTAACCATCACTTAGCATATAATACTATATCACTTGACTTACCCCTTATCACAATACTTTTACTTATATTGCCCCTACTTTATCAAATGGACTATTGTTTATTATTGCTACGTGACATAACGAGTATTTTCGAATTCAGTTGAATAATTGTTATTATTTAAAATTCTTAACAATAAATCATGATTAATCAAATCAAATAATTTATAATCACATGAAGCAAAGATAAGGCATTAAGCAAGATAAAAATCACAAGAGTGACATCACACAAGGAAAAAGACCATAATGCCTTTGAACAATTCTGATTCACCTTCGACTTATAACTTTAGCCCTAAAACTCATTAACTCACCAAAATTGACAAATGACTCTAATAGATCATGATTGAAAATATATCTAAAAATTAGGATTAAAATCCAATGTTTCGCACATAAAATACCAATCATAACCCTAAGGTTTTTAAACCCCCTTTTAAGTCATTTTCACATGATATTAATACTTATGTGAACCATATTAACCCAAATTAATCACATATCATGTTTTCAACCCAATAACACTTGCAACACCTCAATTTTCTACAGTTAACCCAAAATGACCATTTCCCCCCATAAATACTTGGATCATTGAAATTAAGATGATTAACTTAATTGGGTTGATATTTTTAAATTATGAATATCCTTATATTCTATAAGATATAGATATAGATGATGTCCATGATAGATATTAAGGTGGGGATGGAGGACATAATCCCCCTTAAGGACCTCGTAGATTACGTTCATAATGCAAGTCAAGTAAAATCAATTTGGTTATCAGCCTTATAAATTATGAATAAATAGTTCATATAATTTATTACCATTTTTTACATTTACTATTGTAGCACCACCTATGCAGAAAAGAAATGGACGAGGAAAAGGGAAGGATGTTGAGCTATATAATATGTAGGTGGTTAGAGGGAATAAACTAATCCACATCGATTTTGCTGACAAGGATGTCACATATAAATTAGTGGGGCGGTAAGTGGAAAAGTTTTTTGAATTATAGGTTTGATATAAGGATGTAGATCTATAGCACAACCATGATCGTGTCAGCCTCAACCTCAACTTGAGGATGAGGACGATGATGAGTGTTTAGATTAGGGTTGTTTAGATAAATTTCTTAGATGTATAAACAATCATGACAATTATTGTTAAATTTACATCTTTTTTATTATTTAGTACTTATAAATATTGTTACACTAATATATAATTTTATGCATTAATATTTCAATTTCTTTATGCTTCTTATATGCATCATTAAATAAAAAAATTGTTGTCTATTTTTTTTAAAAAAATTGTACTAAATTCAAATCCAAAAATTTTAATTGAAATTATTTCATTGCAAAGTAAAATTAAAATAATTTAAACTCATTTGCAGACCAGTTGTCATAGTTTATACTTTTACAAACAATACTTATTATCACAATTTTTTTGGAGACTATTGAAGTTTTATCACAATGTTTGTTTCTTATGATAGAATATTTCGGATGCTATTTTTTGCTACAACTTGTCATACGTAAATGGATTTAGAGACAACTTTTGACCTTTTGTGAAGATGACTATTGTTGTTACAAAAAGAAAAAAAAAATTTCTTTTGTGTGAAGATTATTAAAATTATTGTATAAATAATATTAATTGTATTAAACCATCATTACACGTATTGTTTTATTTCTTATTTATTCGTGCTATAAATGAACTTTTCACTGAAGTAGCTTAGTGGCTGAAATTGATATCCTAGGGGTTTCGGCTTCAAATCCTCATCTCTTGATATTCGTACACCTTTGTGGTAATTGTTACGCCTATATGGAAAACATGTAAGGAAATAATGACATGAAATATGTAATGTATGCATAAAATAATATGAATTCATGCACAATCATGTATTTGTCCATATAAAATCACAATGAACAACAATATACTTTATGTGAAAATTAATATGTAACTAATGCACCTATATATGTAAATAATATGACTAACATCCAACCATCATTTTTTTACATAATTATATATTACATTTATCAAAACCACATGGGGTGTAAATCCAAATATTTCAAATATAAACACAAGTTAACAAAATAACTACTAAATCAATGCATTCACCGCCAGTATGATAAGTAGCATTAGTGAAGATCTATCTCAACAAGCATCTTCTCATTACACGAGCCTCATCTTCCATATATAATTTTTATAAGAACCCCTTGTAAATGAAAAATATGATGCATGCGTCGCATTTTTCTAGTTAAGAAACCCCAAACCATTGTTGAGTACACGTAGAAGAATTTTCCCTTTTTGTTTTGCTTTCAATTTTCATTGTCTATTTTTTATGGTATTTATTTGAATTCATTTTTATTTAATATTAAAGGATTTTTAATTTTTGATTGGTTATTTTAAATTTTTTAATAGCAAACACTTGCCATATAAATCTAATTTACCCCTACCAAATGGAAATACGATGATGGTTTTATTTTTGAGTTCACCTTATTATGTTTACTAAAATTGTTTGGTTCTGCAATTGACATTGTATTATATGAAATAATAAACTTATATTTCATTTCACCATTTTTGACATTGTCTTAACTTTGGATTTTGCCCATACCATATCTTAGGACGACATCTCTCTACTTACATATACATTCACTTCTTATTTCTTATTTTCCTATCATTTTTAATTTTGAGTTATTCCATTGCCTTACTATTTCATCCTTGTTAAACTTTCGCGTTTATCTCTATGTGACTTTTTCTTACCGTGTGAGTTTCTTCCTTCTTGCTTTTCTCTCCAATATAAGTTATTGGTACCTGAGCTTATTGTTGTGTGAGATGTGATAACCCTAGTCTTTGCTAGTTGATTAGGAGCAATTAACTTTCTCCTTATTTGTTTCTCTTATTTCTTTTATAGTAGTTGAAATTTCCTAGATACATGTGCAAATTTGATATTTGTACGAATTTAGGTAGCTATATTAGTATATATTATGGTATAGTCATCTTAATTTATGCTTCTTATTTTAGTTGGTGTTGCATTACACTGGTTGTTTTTCTTGAACTTAATTGAGATTTTTATATGGGTTATAGTGTATAAATATTGACAAAAGTGAATGCATGAAAACTGTATGAGTAAAGAATATGCTAATAGAGTATAGAATTTTATTAATTTTGTTGTTATATAGTTTTGAAACCTTACATGCTTTTTTAGAATGTTTCATTTAAATTTTCTTATCATTTGTTATGTTTTTGTGTCTTAGGAGATGTTCTAGACCAATTTTCACCAGTTAACTTCTTCTAAATCATTATAATTCATTATTTTTTATTTGCTTATATATATATATATATATATTTCCAATACTTTTTCATAATATTAAATGGAAAGTATTGTTCACATACTATTTAGCTTTTTTAATGTTTGAAGTTCCTTAACAATCCTTTTTACTATCCAAATTTTATAAAATTTTGGGTATCATATCATTTTAGTGATCTTGAAATGATCATGATACAAAAATATTCCACTATTATTTATATCATTTTTTTAATTAATTTAGATACTTTGAAACCATAGAGGTCAACAAATCGTACTTTTCTTTCTCAAATCTTAACTTAATTTTATTAGAATTTCTTTCATTATTTTTTAGAATGGATTAGAACATCTCATGTGTGCCTTATTAATTTCATGGCTCTCTCTTAGTAGCGATTAGAGTTGGTAATCGAACAGATCGGGTTATTATCGGATCAGGTTATATGATAATCGGGTCATATCAGTTTTGGATAATCTCGGATCACTTTGTTGGGTCAGGCTGGGTTGAGTTTGATTTGGATCAACTCAATATCGGATAATCTGGGGTCATTCTAAGCTCTCGGATCGGATCTAGTTGAGATCGAATGGACTCGGATTTGGGTAAATTTGAGTTGTTCTAATTTCGGTTCGGGTTTGGATCAGGCTCGGGTGAGTTTGAATTATTATATTTTTGGGTCGAATTTGGATTGGATTTAGGTCATTTCATATTTGATTCATGCTTATGTCATTTTTTTTCTTTTTTTATTGAAAGCTAATTATTTTGAGATCATTTATTTTTATTTATCTTATTCAATTAAAAGCAAATTATTATATTAATTGTTTTGGGGCCTTAGAATTTTTTTTATCATTATTTCATCTTTGGAGATGTATTTGAAGGTTCGAATTTAAAAATTTTCAAATCGTATCACTTTTCTTTGTATGTTAAGGTATAACTTATAATTCAGCTCCATTATTAGCTTGGTCATATTAAGTTTAAGTGTTATTTTAAGTTTATATTATATTTATATCTTGTACGCTCCTTACATAATATTAACTCACAATAATCATTGATAATTGATAACAAATGAAGGCTTTTAAGGTTTACTTATTATATTATTTTTATAAGAGATTTATCACATCATATCAACATAATTTTAATAAATAAAATAATAATAATAATAATAATACAAAAATAATGATAACAATAATAATAGTAATTAATGAATATCAATTATGGCAAAAATAATAATAACAACACATCAGTTTTTTTTTATATATTTTGATTAAATCATATCAAGCTAAATAAGGTAAAAAGTAGATAAAGTAAGTAATAATGACTATTACTGACAAAATACCAACTAATATTGACTTCTTACTATTTAATATCGTTGATGTAATAAAAAATATTAATCTTCAATTTTCATAATGAATAACTAACATTCTCACTCAAGATTTTTCCTACTTTCCTATGATGTTGTAGTTGCTATATTGTAAGGTATGACTATATAGATATTAACATATAGTGTTCAAGGCTACATTGTTATTATATTATGGTACTAGATGGAATCATGGAAGTGAATTAATATTTAGATGACATAGTAGAGTTTTTCCTTTTTTTTTTCTCTACTTTAATACTGGTATCAATGGATATTGTATTTATATATACATAAGTGATATAAATTTTAAGAAAGTATATTGTTTCTAGATTTTGATGTAAATGCTAGTATGGATTATTTGCACATCTATATATAATTTCATGTTTTATGAAGTTTTGGAAATTTTGAGTTATGGGTTAATATTAATTTTTGGGTAGTATCGGGTTGAATGTTTATAGATTTATAATTTTTCGGATAATAACGAATTTTGGATAAATAATAAATTGGGTCGGGTCATTTCGGATTTATAGTTTTTCTAGTTATATCGGGTTTCGGGTGAGTAGCGGGTCGGGTTGGGTTTATTTCGGGCTATGATTTCTCAAGTTATATTGGATATCAGATATGTATCAGATCGGGTCGGATAGGTTTCGGGCTTTTAATTATTCGGATAAAATCAGATTGGATTTCGGATGGATCGAGTTGATATTCGTCAAATTTTTCGGGTCGGGTTAACTTTTGCTAGCTCTAGTAGCGATCAACTTGGTTTTCTCTTCTTTTTTAGATATTTAGCATAAATATCCAAGGTTAGCTAATTATGTTTATTTCCTCTCATCCACTTATTTCTTTTGTGTTGCGGATCAAGGAGAGCCACTTTTCTTCTTCTCTCCCATGTGGTGCTACCCTTCACAGCTTTCCTTTATATATTTTTAATAAATATCTTTTGAAACCTTAGTTATTAAGTTTTCTACCAAACTTAGCCTCTAATTCTTGATAACCTTATCAAAGGCTTGCCATTTTTCTCGTCCTTTATGTCTTCACCACCAAAACATTCTCCTTATTTCTCCCCTTAATGTAACGCTCTAAAATTTACAACTTAAATTTTTTATTTTAAGCAGAAGCTAAACATAAATACACGGGTGTTACCTCCACATCCAACATAAAGGAGGTACATCTAATGCTATAACATATACATGGCCAAAGAGTGTCTTATGCCAACATGTAGTGAGCATTTTGCGAAGACATGTCCCTCTTGCATGATTCTCGAATTTGAATGTGGTCTCAAGTTTCACCCAAACTTGATGAGATGTTTCTAATCTTGCCCCCAAAGAGGATCAACAATGCTGGATTTTGTGACCCTGTTGTCAACAAATTAATATTTTGGAGCTTTTGTTTCGTCTTCAATAACAACCTCTAAGTCATAGGTAATAAGAACTTGTTTGGCAACGAGTGCCCAAGCATCATAATTTTCTTTGGAACGATTGATGGATATGGGACGAGATGATGTTTTGGGCACAAAAGTTTCATGTCATATTTATAAAAAAAAAATATTCTAGATTGATACTATAAAAATAGTTTTTGAGATTTGATACCATAAAAGGGAATGGGGTGTGTTTGAAGACTTTTTGGTCCACCTTGAGTTCACTGGTTTCTTAAATAATGTGTGTTGTTAGCAAGTACAATGTATACTAATTACATCGTTAAAACCAACTCCTATTTACATGGAACTAGAGAATAACAAATTCAAAGTTTCCTTATCTGAGACATTCTAGGAGATAAGATTACGGACTGAGTTATTTAATTAGATACAACCTTATTTCCTTAACAGTGTTGAATTATCTAATTTTTTAATTGTTATTTCATCTTTTGGAGTTGATGAAAGGATTGACTTTCATGATATTTCAAACTTTCTAAGAGTGCATTCACTATTATAAAACTAATTTTCATCTCCCACTTTCAATAAAGATAGTGAAAATAGTTCTCCATGTAAATTTGAGATAATACATTCATGTATTCAATACTTTAAGACTAAATGTTGTATATACATAAAAATTTACATATACTTTTTGATCAGAATCATTGGTGATGATGATGGTAACAACAAACAACAACAACGAGGATAACAAGAACAAAATGAATAACAACAACAATACTAATATTGATAATGATAACAATACTAGTAATACCAATGATGACAATGATGATGATATATTAGTAGTAGTATGAGTAGGGGTGTTCATGGATCGGATCTGGTAAAAAGTTTTGGGTATTTTAAATATCAGATATGAGAAAAAAAACTTTAGATATCCGACACTTTGGATAACCAGAGTTTTGGATCTAATAACAAATAATCTGTTAGATATCCAAACCTTTCGAGCAGGCCATAATTGAGAAATATTGGATAAAAAATTATTCAATTAAAAAATAAAAAATTAATCCAATTTAAAAAAATATGATCTAATGAATTGATTTGAGTGTTAAATTACATTATATTCGATTAGTAATTTTAAATTTTGGATAATAATTAAATATTTAATCAAAATAATAACTAAAAAGTATAAATTTTACTTACAATAAACACTCATTTCAAATTATGCACACATACACACAAATACATGATTATATTAAATAAAATTTTATAGAAAATAAATAGTATTTAGAGTGTACATGTATATAATTTATTGAATAAGATATTATTTATATTTATTGGATCAGATATCTAATTTATTTGATCTTTTATTTAGCAGATTAGATATTTGATTTAAAAAAATTAGATTGGTTATTTGATATTTTGGATCAAATCAATTAATATATCAGATCAGATCATTAGATATCGGATAATATGGACACTCCTAAGTATTAATAGTAGTAGTACTATAATTAGGGTAAGTATCGGGTCTCGAATAGTCATTAAGTAATAATACTACTATATTAAGGGTAAGTATCAAGTCTCAGAGAGTCATTAAGTCAGATCAGATATATATTAAATTTATATTATTTGGGGCAAAATTGCATATTTGCATCTTGGGTAAGTGCCAAATTAGGTCAGATAAGTTTTGGGTTCATAATTTTTCACGCTATATTATATGTTAGATAAATATTAGATTGAGTGAGATACACCTAGGTTTGTAGCTTTTCGAGTTGAAATTAGATACTTTTCTGGGCTAAGATACAATTAATGACAAAAGTTTATTTAACGAAATAAATATTTTTGGTTAATACCTATTAAGACAAATGCTTTTAAAATTTTCATCAAGATACAAATGTTTAAACTTTGTTCTCATTAAGCATAAATGTTTTTGAAATATTTAATTTAGGATAATTTTCCTTAATCTCTAGGTACTTCGGTAATTAAATAGCTAAAATTTAATAAATTTTAATTATTTGTGCTTTAATGCAAACAAACTTTAATCGTATATATATTTATGACTTATTGTAAAACTTTTATTTCTTAATGGAAATAAAGTTTAAACATTTCCACCTTTACATAAAATTTAAAAATGTGCATACCTTTATAAAAACAAATTCAAAAAACTTATAATTATAAATATAACCAGTATCTCATCTGTATGATACATAAGATTTTGTCTAATTTTTGAAATAATATTAATATGATCTTAAACACGGTGTACAACTTACTAAAATAACTTTCTTTTTGAAACTGATGTAGTATTTAATAAGTAAGAGATAATGAATAAAAATTAAAATACAAATAATTATGTAAAAAAGATACGACTAAATATACAATATGATAATATGTATGTTGTTACATATCATTGAATAACAAATCTATTGAATTTCACTATCTAATTATAAAATTAAATAGATTTATAATAACATAATCTTATACATCATAATGTTATTTAAAAAAAAAAACTAATATAAAAAAGTTATTCATTTTCTTATATGTTATTACTGTGCAAAATATTTAATTAGGATCCAAAATCCAAAAACTCCGAATAGGGAAAATCCAATTGTAATTACAACGGATATTGGATCTAATTTTGACTAGATTATCCAAATCAATAATATCTAATCTTTAATGTATTGTATACTATATTTTAAAAATATATAGTGTTGTGTTAGTACGAATTAGATGATATTATACGAAATTTTGTTGTGTATGATACTTTATTATAATATTTTTTTCCTCAAATTTATGTATATAATTATGAAAGTAAGTATACTTGGATATTTTGGATATATTCGATAATACAATCCAATTTTGTAGATATTCAATTCAATTTAAGATATGCGGAGTAGATATCGAATTTGACATATACAAAAGTTTGATTTTGCATACTCCTAATTATTGATTCAATTTTTCTTATGTATGAAAAAAAAATTGTAGGCTCTTAGTTTTGTCCGTCAATATATAGTAAGTACATCACTAGAACAAACACTTTCTTAGTATTATGGGATGACCACCATTAAAATTTATCCATATTAAATATTTGGTGCCCACCCTTTAACATTAGTTGTAAACTATAGATTACTCCTTAATTAAAGAAAAATATAATTAGGATCCTATAGAGTTAAATATTTATGTTCATGAATTTTATTATAATATATAATAATAAAGAAATTTTTTTGGCTATAACTGAAAATAAATAAATAAATATATATATATATATACACTCGTTTAGGTAACTCGGATATATACACTCGTTGGAGTATTAAAAAAGGATAACTCTTTTGAAGCTGCAACCAAGTCAAATTAAAGTCCGAACTAACTTATGCCACACACTCGTTTTTCTTTTTCACGTCCTTAGAAGTTAGAACTATTATTATTGCGCTTTCTATTCCAAAAAAAAAAAAGAGAAGAAGCTATTTTTGCATATATTTTGTTTTAAAAAAATAATATATATATATATATCTTAGAAAATTTAATATCAAACTTCTGCTTTTATATTTACTTATTTTTATTATCTATATAGTAACTGTTGTGTTATTTTTCAATAAAATATATAAATATAATATTAAAATAAATATTATCAACTCTTTAATAAATATATAGATTGATAAAATTGCTTTCGCTATGGAAGGCCGGATTATTATTATTGAAAGTTAATCATACCACTTTTAGATGAGTGATTTAAATCCTGTCTGTCTCTTTCTCACTCCTGTCTTTGGCGACGGATCCGAGGCACATCACATCATTATCAGCTTCTCCTGTTGCTCCTCACATTCCTTCTCACCTCTGAAAACGGCTCCATCCTCTCTCACAGTAAAAGTCTACGAGTGAGTGAGTTAGTGCACTGAATGAATGAGAAAGAGAAGGGAGCGAGGGGTCCAGGCACAGCAAAGTAGTGTTGATTGATTCATTAACTTCAGTCGTCTCTCCCTTCGATCGAGATCTTTTCTTCCTTCATCAAACCTTGCTCCGTACTATATTTTCTCCGTTTCTCCCCGCCCGGCCGGCCAAGTTCCGGTCTCTCCCCCACACCATCTACACATACAGCAGTCGATCGCTTCCTCTCTCTCTCCCTCTCCGTAACCAATTGCATCCGTACGTGTAGCCCAGCTAACTAGCCTAGCAATTCAAAATTGAAACACAAGCTGAATTGATCCCCCTACCTTCTTTTCTCTTCTCTTTTCGCCTTTTTTTATGGTAACCAGAAGTGAGTGCGTTTTCGATCATGTCAAATAATAAATCAGATTTAATCACAGTCACAACGATGACGTCGACCGCAAATGACGACGAGCTACGATTCTCAAACGACGGCAGTAGTCACAATGACATCGTCTATAAACCGCCGCCGTCTCTTCATGCCTCGACCAAGTACGTCTGCGGCAGCCCTAATCCACAGCCACAGGTAACGACATCAGCAACATCAACGACGAAGGCTTCCGACGACAGGAAATCAGCCGGCGAACCATTCGTACAAGAAGAAGATGAAGAAAGCGCAACGGTCGTCGAAGCCCACGGAGGAGGCGACAAAAGCATCGATATGAACAGCAGCAACAGTACCGGTAACAGTGGTACAGGTACCGCGGATAAGCATTCTTCTTGTTGTAATTGGTTGCTCGCGGATGCTAAGCGGAGAGGTGACGACGAAGACGCGTTACAGTTGCGGTCACACAAAACGACAGAATACTCGCCCTCGGCAAGAGAATCCAAGGTTAGAGATAATATTATTAATAGCAATTATTATTACGATCATGACGGCGGACGTCACCGTGATGAAATCGACGAAAATGACGACGGATTCAGAACCCCCACGTCTTTAGATCATAAAATTCCTGCCGTTCGACCGTGCCCGCCTCCTCCTAGAAAATCGACGGCATTTGTCGCGGGTGACAGTCCCGCGGCGGGATCGTCGACCAGCGCCGGAAGCTGCTCCAAGAGAAAATCATCCGCAGACGGTGCTGCTCCTATCAGTCGTCGCGGTCGCTCGCTGCTCGATTTATCTAAAGAGGTGGAGTCCATGTTCCCTCCTATCGTTAGGGATAATTTAGGTAGAAAGATCAAGAAAGCTCGAAGCGCATAATTAATTAGTTACTATTATATAATAATGTAAATTATTCTTCTTGTAATGTTCATTACTTGTCCACACATGTACACCAGTTGAAAAATTGAAATATTTGATGGGTGGTAAGACTAAGAGTCAATCTTTATTTAAAGGATTTTCTCTTGATTAGACTTGATTAAGTATGTTGAACGTATAGATAATACAACACCCCCCTCCCTTTCCCTTTTCTGAAGCATATATATGCACCGTTGGAGTGATGTTTGATTATTTATTGATTTACCGATTAATTAATCAGTTTAATGAATGATCAATATATACTTCAAAGACAAGATATATGAGTTTTTTTTTTAATTCTTCCTTTTGTTTATTTGTTTCTTATAATTAGGTGGGATAGGATTGGTCTAAAGCCCTAACATGTTTTGATTCCATATAATTCCTCCTTTTTTGTCCAAAAAGTTAAAGAGGAAGGGGGAAAAAGATCAAGAGATTAGGAGGTACAGTGAAGGGAGAACGTAGAAAGTGGTCATGAGAACTAGGAAGGGTAAAGGGGGGGGGGGGGGGTAGTGTAAAAGAGTCGGTATATCGGTAGAGACATCTGACTTTCCATGTACTTTACTAACTTATGTACGCAGGAAGCTTCTTTTGCAGTCGGGTAGAGCAAATACCAACGAGCATTAATCATGAGAAGGGAATATTTGAATTCTAATACTCAATCTTTTAGTATTCTCTCTGTCTTACAATATATATAGGTGACTTACCGTTTAAAACTTAATTTAAAAATATATTTTTACTTATTTTCTTTTATTAATTAATAATTAAGTTTTTAAAGCATATTTATTGATGGGTATATCAGCCATGTTTTCATAAGAAATTTATTATTTTTTTAATTTAATTATCATATTATAATTGACATATATCATAAACGGATGGATTATATATAATTTTGGTTAAGTAGATTCTTAAATTATACAAAGCACACAAAAAAGTAATACTGCGCATATCCTTTATTATACACAGATAGACATATGGGAGTCGGGAATATTTCTCCCCTTTTAAAATCTTTCATAAATAGAAATCCCGATTCCCTGCCGTTGAGAATTGTTGCAGAAGCAAGCATCTCCGGCATGAGAGGAATATTTCTCAAGTTTCTTAGCGAAGCAAAGGAAAAAGGTACCATGAGGCGAACGAGCATCAGGCGGAGGGGATGAAGCATACATAAAGAAGGTTGCAACTGTAAACCGAAAACGAAAAGTGTTTTTTTCCTTTTTTATTTTATTTTATTTTGTTTCTTTTTCTGGTTCCATAAGCGTAACTCGACCAACTGCCTTAGGCTGGCCGCTTGAAGGCGTACGTACGTATGGATACGGGTGATTTAAAGAACCAATTTCAAATCACCAAATCTGGGGAGAAGTGAGTGGTATGATTAATTTAGCTAGTTGTAATTAAATCTGTGGGGGGCCACACTGCATCAAATTCCCTGCCATCATTTAAACGACTACTCCCACTACATGAGAGTGAGTGCCCGCTGCCCCCTCCTTTCTTCTCTCTATAAAATCCTGGACGTGTGCACGTGATTTTTAGAAGAGAGTGCCGATCTCTCTATGTCCTTGATTTTTCAAGAAGGGCAGACATCCTGTGCGATGTATGGTGAGTTATTGCCCCTCATCAGTGGTGAAAGAGGGTGGCGTATCGAGATGCCAAATTGTGGCAACGACGATTAATTTTAGCACTAATACTAATATCTACGGCACTGTACCATATATGCGCCCCTCCTCCTCCTACTCCTCTCAAAAAACACTCCAACCAATTTCTCTTCCGTTTAGTTAGCACATCCAATGCTTTTATGTATTTTTGCATTTTTTTTGTAGTGAATAATTTTAAGATTTTTTTGAAAAAAAGAAAAAGAAAATGAAAGAGGTTTAACCGTCTCAGGGACTATTTATACGCGGATCATTCATTTGGCATAAAGAAATTATACGCCTCGATATAATAGTTACTTCAAATAAGGATGCCATTAAGTATTTGTCCCACATGCCTTATGTTTTGTCACACAAACCCTACATTTGATGACAATAAAGATACCTGTCAAGGGGCGTTCTCCAAGGACAACAATCAAAGGATGCAGGCCAAAGGCATAAGCTGGGGCCACGGGCCAGGGGCATAAGACAAGGTGACCGTCAAGAGCATCAGCCAAGGACATGTCAATTGGTTCGAGAAGAGCAATGGTCCAAGACCAACTGATAGAACCAACCGACTAGATTTCTGGCAGAGATTGAGGAAAGAGACATAAGAGGGATGTTAGGGAATGGTTAGAAAAGTTCTTAATATAAGGGACCTCACACTCATTAATATGACAACCTATAAGTTGACAAGGGTAAAACATTTATTATTGATAAGAAGGCTAAAACATTTATGTACTTAATTTAAGAACAATAACTAATAAGAAGGAGACAAATATTTCATTAAAATATAAAACTGTTCCGATAACAAAAGCCTGAAAAAAGAGAGACAATTGACAAGGGAAAGATGTCGGAATGGACACCGGATAATTCTAACTTTCAACCTCTACCAAAAGCCATCATGTTGTACTCTCAAAGTACTCCTATAAGGTAAAGACTTCTCATTGAATAAGTAGATAACCATAAAACAAAGCTTGTCAATATAATAGTGCCGAGTAAAACAATACACAATATTAAGTATGCAAATATCACATGGAGTACATAGAAGTAGCCTAAAGTATCATGGCATAACACTTACCACATTCATACCATAACTCATATCATACCACATGCTACATGTTCATCGTATCAAACTTAACTATATTAAAACTATTTTATTAATCCAATTATACCAAGGGTGTCCAACGAAGGAAAACACCAAACCATAATTAAGGTATTTTGCAATAATCATATCTATACTACTTATAACATGATAAGGAAAGTACCAAGATAATTACCAACTAATATACTAAATCCAAATAATGCACATATGTAACTATCAAACCAACGTACCAAAACCAAGTAGTGCGTAGAGGCAACTTGTAATACCCTATTCTCTTAAATCCTAATTACCATATGTTATTAATCTAGTAACACATCTTTAAAAAAAATATATATTATATTATCAAGTCTCATTCTAGCAGTAATACTAATATCTATGGCACTGTAACATATATGTGCCCCTCCTCCTCCTCCTCCCAAAAAAAAAATACTCTAACTAATTTATCTTCCATTTAGTTAGTACATCTAATGCTTTTAAATATTTTTACATTTTTTATAGTGAATAATTTTAAGATGTTTTTATATAAAAAAAAGAAAGAAAATGAAAGAGGTTTAACCATCTCATGGACTATTCATATAAAGATCATTCATTTGACATATAGAAATTATATGCCTTGATATAATAGCTACTTCAGATAAGGATGAAATTAGGTACGTGTCCCACTTGCCTTATGTTTTGTCACACAAACCCTACATTTGATGACAATGAAGGTACCTATCGAGGGGCATTCGTTAAAGAAAACAATCAAAGCATAAGACAAGGTGACTACTAAGAGCGTCAACCAATGACATGTCCATCGAAAGGAGAAGATGGATGGTCCAAGATCAACTAATAGAATTAGCCAACCAGATATTTGGCAAAGATCGAAGAAAGAGACATAAGAGGGATGTTAAGGAATGGTTAGAAAAATTCTTAATATAAGGGACTCCACACTCATCAGCATGGCAATCTATAAATTAACAGGGGTCAACTCATAGAGTCTATCATTATATCGTACACTTCGTCTACTCTACCTAGTATTAGGTATATAAATATACAAAATATGCCACATAAATAATGGCTGAGTGTTTTGGCCAAGGATGATAGAGGGCATAAAAGGCCCTATGCTAACAACTTGTAAAATAAAGGTTGATAATTATGCGAATAGCAATTTTTAGAAGAAAATAAGCTCCTAAGTTTTCTCCCATTTATTTATTCTCAATAAAAGTCCTATATTCTTCCTCCCATAAATCTTTATTCTCTATTTTTACAATTTACTCTCAAATTACAGTTGGCCGATAGGGTTATTGCCCACCTAGCCAAGGGTTTTTTTCAACCATTGCTCATTATCAAAACTATTGGGGGTATGATCAAAATGAAACTATGACCTTTAAGATATATGACATGTGGAACTTGGAAGGTATGTATGAGTTGATTGACATAGGAATGGATTTATTTTTGGTGAAGCTCCATAAGAGAGATTTACTATGAAATATTTCATTAGAAGACCATGGTTTGTTTATGGGCAATATCTTATAGTCTGAAGATGGTCTTCAAACTTTCGAACCTTAATGATATCTATAACTTCAACCCTTAATTGGATTAAATTTGTAACACCCCCATTTTTAGCACTTGAAAATTTTTCTAAAAAGAGTTGATTGAGAAAGCTGAACTATTAAAACTTAGGGTGTTACTGCCACACTTAGCATAAGTATGGTTTCTCTACCTTTCTTATACTAAGTGTTAAGGCTAAAACATTTATTTACTTAATTTAAGAACAATAATTGATAAGAAGGAGAGAAATATTTCATTAAAATATTAAATTGTTTCAATAACAAAAGCATGGAAGAAGAGTTACAATTGACAAAGGAAAGAAATAGGGAATTAGACATAAGAGTCTAAGGGATATTTAGATCAAAAGATGCCGCAATGAACACCAGATAGTTCTAACTTTCAACTCCTACCAAAAGCCATCAAAATATACCCTCAAAGTACTCCTGCAAGGTAATGATTGCCCATTGAATAAGTAGGGAACTATAAAATATAACCTGTCAATACAATGGTACTTAGTAAACCATTATACAATACCATATGTTATTAGTCTAATATTACATCTTTTAAAAAGCAAATATATTATATTATCAAGTCTCATTCCATTTGTGTTAATTTTTAAATATTTTATATTTTATTTCTCTCATTTGCAAAAAAAAAATACATTTATTATAGTTTTTTTATTCACAAGTTTTCACTCTTTCCAAGCCATTCAACATTTGAGAATCAATCCCAAAATAATTTTGAGTTCATTTATCCATTCTATTCATTCATATTTCAACCTTTCTATCCAAATTGTAAAATTGCAGAAAAATTCATTTATACAATTAGACAATTTTAGCCATTTTAACTAATTTTAATCCATTGGTCATCAAATTCATTTTGAGACCAAATATTTTTATATATTTGGTTTTCTAAAAATATTATGCATCAATCCATGACAATTTGAACTCCTAATTATTTGTTTTGTACATTTGTGGAAAAATGCATTTCCATAACTTATTCATTTTTTGACATTTTTGCTAGTTTTCCATCCGTTAAGCTTCAAACCAACTCCAATACTAAATATTTTTATATAATAGAGTTTCTAAGAGTTTTCTAGACATTTCCATATAATTTTTTATGATTTTTATAATTCAATTGATATTTATCTCAATAAGTGCCCATTATTGGACTTTCTTGCAATTTAATTAATTACAATAAATTGTAACCGATCTCCTAACTAATATTTCAATCCTAAACAAAGCAAATCATATTTTTATCTTGGTTAACTTTCTCCCAACCAAAAAGTGCAACTAGTACCATAATCATGGTTTCATTTCTCTTACATACTCAACCATACTAATACTAGCATTCAAGTGAGGATAAAGTCAAACCAAAAACTCACTCTACACTCCTCTATATCAGCTATCACTCTATTTTTTTCCAAATCATGCGTTCCAATTTAAAAACGTAAATAAAATCATAAAATTTCAGTAGAGTTCAAAGTTGTTTCTTCCCAACTTACATTAACTTGTTCTCTCTCTATATTATTCTTTTTATTTGGTTTTTGTTTCTTATAAATTATTGAGTTTCATACTAAAAATCTATATCATTTTCATCCTTTAAGTTAATCTCCTTCAAGCCTACTCTTAACCAAACTTTTGCTTCTCGACCAGCTTTACAATGGTAGCAATGCTGATTTTTTTGTGAGTTGCAGAACTTACCTATAATACCCCAAAATTCACTACTTTTTTTTGAATGTAATTAAAATACTTAATTTAAAATCCGTGAATTTTGGGGATGTTACCGCCACACTTAGTACCAAAATGGTTCTCTCCAACCGTTTTAGTACCAAGTGCTAAGGCTAAAAAGATTAATATAAAACTTAAACTAAAATTTCAAAAAATAAATTAAAGAGATAATAACTTTGAAATCAGAGTACGCATAAATAATTATAATTAATAATCAAAACGAGATATAATTGAACAACTGTTAAAAGGTCCATCTCAAATACTGAATACAAAGTAATAAATCACAAAAGATAACTCCGATACAAAGAGGATTAATAGAAGCGAAATAAAATAACAAGAAGGATAAAAACAACCACGACACTCTCAAACTTTGAGAAAAATGAGTAAAGGAGGAAGAAAGAAGAAAAGAAAAAGAAAAGAGAAAAAGGGAAAAATGATAAATGGTTGGGTTGGGGTATTGGTCTTTATTTATTTATATATTTATTTTAGATATTTAATTTTAATAATAATTATTTTAAGTATAATAATTAAATTAATTAGACTATTTTGGGTAAATTGTCCTTAACTTCCATTTTAATTAGTAAAATGTCTAAAATTTTATAAATAATTTATTTATTGATTTATCTTTATTTTCCTCAATTAATTTCCTCTTTATTTACTAAAGTAACCTATTTTCTTAAATTTTCTCTAATAAATCATTATTTGCCATAATTCCTAAATTAGGATTTTTGGGGTATTTCATCACTACTCCCTTAAAAACAGACTTCGCCCCCGAAGTCTCTTGTGGCTCTTCTAGGGTTAGGGTTAGGATACTCTAATCTCCTATCTTAACGCATCGTTAGCTATATTTAAATTAACTACCCCCTTAGGGACGAACTAATTACAAGACCATAATCATATCAGCAAAATACAAGGCCACTTACGCTACCCCATCGTACTATCCTCACAAGCTAATCCGGATTTAAAATTCACTTGAAAGAAGGTAATTACATTTTCAGTTAAAACATTTAGGATAGTGAGAACCGAATCCCTAACTGAAACCTGATTCTTCACAACCAAAAGATTTTATACCAACTTGTGGTATCAGCTTAAAAAGTTTTAAAAAAAAGAGAGGAGCGGTCAAAACACACTTCAAAATCAAACATAAAGTCTGAAACCAAATTTATTTTTGAAAACGAGCGTGGCCGAAGGACCAACCGCTCTGATACCAACTTGTAACACCCCCAAATTTACTACTGAAAAATTTCATTTAAGACAAAGGTTTTTGGCGGAAGCGAAAGAATTATAACCGTAAACTTGGGGGTATTACCGCCACACTTAGTACCAGACCGGTTCACTCCTAACGTTCGATACTAAGTGCTAAGGCTAAGCTAAACCATCATCAAAACATAGGTACGTAGTTAACATAGGTCATTCACGAAAACACGAGTCAACAACAGTTATAATATCGTTTAGGAATACAACTTAGAGTACGGTTTCAAAACAAGAAGCGTAGTACAAAATATAGCTAAATAAAATAGATCCCAAGGGATCAATATCCGGATCGCCTACTCACTCAAGCCAAGCCTTCCACCCCACAATTTGTAACCGATCAAACCTGCATAGGAGGTCTGCTCCCCACCATTGGTGGATCATCACAGGACCCATTCAATCAAGGCAGTATCAGTACGGGTCCAATACTGAGTAAGGGCGCTGGTGCGCTAAGGCCAAACATACAATCATACCACATAACACACATAGCACAATCATATAGACAATATGCGATAACCCGTAAGATAAGGTCTGAATACGTTTCTGGTGACTTATTCTTTATTCTCATTAATGATAATAAGTTCATTTCACACATTCTTCAATAATCCATGTGAGCACGAGGACCCCACTATTATAGTCGGTGGACAGGAAATAAAAACACATGGCAGGGCGCCTCTAACCACTATTCTTACCGGTGGACCGGACTGGCCCCGCCTCAACATGGTGTTTCACTATAAGTAATTAGTATTTTTCCCGTGGTTTAACTTATTTACTTTGGGTCTATCGAGCCGAGGCCCCCACTATTATAGCCGGTGGACCGGAACGAAACGCACAGGGCAGAACGCCTCTGACCACTATTATAGCCGGTGGACCAGAACGAAACGCAGAGGGCAGAACGCCTCTGACCACTATTATAGCCGGTGGACCAGAACGAAACGCACATGGCAGAACGCCTCTGACCACTATTATAGCCTGTGGACCGAAACAAAACGCACAAGGCAGAACACCTCTGACCACTATTATAGCCGATGGACCGGACTGGGCTCGGCTCAACAGTCTTTCACTTTACGTTACTAGTGTCCTATCCATGTCTTATTGAATCACGCAACACTCTTGACATGCATAAATCATTCTCTTTATACTGTACACATCACAACTAATAAAATCCCACATTCATAACTACACTTTAATTAATAAATACACATGATAACACCAACAACTCTAAGCAGCCATAACCGACCCTAATTGTCCACACCAAACCGTGGTTACCCACTCTTAACCCTATTTTACCATAAAAACCATACTCAGCCATCCCAAACCTTAATTATCCTCAACAAATCACAATTAGCTACTCTAACCCTACTTAATCACGACGGCCCAGAGTTAATCACTCCATACCCTTATAATACTCTACGTACTATTCTCCATCCAAAACAGTTAAACACCCAAATCATACTTGCATTACCTTTCTTACATCCCAAATCAACCTTTCATCCGTAAATTTTACTCCCACGCAAACGTTACACATCCCATGCAACCTCTCGAACTTTTCATACAAACCCTAAATCCCATACAATCATTAACTCCCAGGCAAAATCCTAACTCCACCATGCAGACCCTAATACCCCCATACAAACATTAATACCACCAAACCATAACACCACCATGCAAACCCTAATACCACCATAAGCCATTAATACCAGCATGAAATCACTAATACCACCATACATACCCTAATACCACCATGCGAACCCTAATACCACCATTCCAACCATAATACCACCATGCAAACCCTAATATCATCATGCAGCCATTAATACCACCATGCAACCATTAATACCGCCATAGAACATTAATACCACCATACAAACCATAACACCACCATGCAAACCCTAATACCACCATAAGCCATTAATACCACCATAAAATCACTAATACCACCATACAAACATTAATACCACCAAACCATAACACCACCATGCAAACCCTAATACCACCATAAGCCATTAATACCACCATGAAATCACTAATACCACCATACAAATATTAATACCACCAAACCATAACACCACCATGCAAACCCTAATACCACCATGAAATCACTAATACCACCATACAAACTTCAAGACTCCTATGCATGGTTCCCAACTCTCATTTATTTCGGACATTCCTCCCACTTAAATCTTCTCTCATAGATCATGAGGTACTTAGGTCAACCTCATATCCCCCTTAGTGGTCTCACTTCCCATTTATTTCCAATCATCCTTATATTCCCAACTCATATTACCATTTATCCTATCATGCATGTCCTAGAGGGCCATAACATAATACATCATAAACATCATACATATACATGCCATGCTCATGTCATGGAAGCACATACAACATACCCTCAATCTCCAAGCTACGCTACACATAAGACAAGTTATACACAAATCATATAATACATGGCATAGCATGGCATACACAACATTCAACACATCCATGTCACACATAGCACAAGGCCATTAGCTTCGTCCTTACCTAAGGCGACGCCGGGCTTGGAGCACGTTCCTCTAACTCCTTAGGGCTCGGATCGGGGTCACCTATGAAAAGGGGAAAAGCTAAGTATTATTTTCCCTCAAAGTACCGTCATCCCTTACTCTAGTTTAGGATTAGGGTTTATATTACTAAAGAGTGTATTATACAAAAACTAGGGTTTTTACCTTAGAATTAGTATACTAAATATTAGTAGTCAAAATATATTTATTTATTTTTTTGATACTTGTTGTTACACTTATTTTATTAAACCCATTAGTTCTAATCTTGTAGTAATAGGGTTCATGCTAGCTATAGGAAAATAGTGTTAGTATTAATAAAATAGTAACACTAATGTCTAGTGATAGAAACCCTAGCGTTTTAAGGCCAAGTCTATTAATGGTGTTATATTTGAAATGATAATATTATAAGGTCACAATATTACAAGTAAACTATTCCTAAGGGTGATAATGATAATAGTTGTATATTCTTGAATAATAAAAGGGTTCAAATGCTTTTGATTACAATAATAAGGTAGTGATAGTAGTAATAATAGTAATAGCTAATAATAGTGTCCTAGTAATGAGGTTAGGGTTAATGTTAAATGGTATGGTAATAAGGTTCAAGTACTCTTCTTAGTTAACAACCACATGATATTTACTAGCTTGAGTTAAGTAACATGGATAAGAACAAAAGTAGTATTATTATTAACAATAGTGATAAATGTGTTAAGTATAATAATAATAATAATAGTAGTAGTAGTAGTAGTAGTAGTAGTAGTAATAATAATAATAGTAATAATAATAATAATAATAATAATAATAATAATAATAATAATAATAATAATAATAATAATAATAATAATACAACCAAGTAAGGGTAAGCAATAATAATAATAACCATAGTGAGGATGATAGAAATAATAATGATAAAATGTTAATACTAATAACAATAAGACCAAAGTTAAGTATAATACAAGTTAGGGTTTAAAAGGGATGTTAGTATTAGTAAGAAAATAAGAACATTAATAATAGAGACAATAATAATGGTAATAATGATAATAATAATAATAATAATAATAACAACAACAATAATAATAATAAAAGTAATAATAATGATAATAATAATAATAAGTATATTAGTATTAATATTAGTAGAAAATAGTAGCAGTTGTATAAAAGGGATATTAGGGTTTGGATGAGTGGAGAACCACCTAGGGTCGGTGGTGGTCCGGCGGCGGCGACGGCGGCGGCGATGGAGGAGGAGAAGAGGGGGAAAGATGGAGGTGGTGGTTAGATGGGAGGGGAAAAGGAGGAGTTTGAGGTGGGGAAAGAAATAGGAGGTGAAGGGGAGTGGAGTGAGGGTGGTGGCGTGCGATGGTTGGCGCGGCGACCGAGGGTGGTGGAGAGAGGTGGAAGATGAGGGAGGAAGGAGGAGAGGGAGGCAGGGGGAGTTGAAGAAAGGGGAAGGTAGAGGAATCTTCCCTGGGTGTTTTGGAGGGTGGAGGAGGTGTTGGTGGCGGCTGGGTTGGCGGTGGAAGGCGGCGCAAAGGCGGCGAAGGCTGGGGGTGGTGGTTTTCGGGATAGGAACTTTGCATGGCTAGGGCGGCACGTGCAGGGCAAGGCGGAGGGTGGCGGTGGCTTGGTTTTGTCGAGGGAGTTGCAGGGATGATAGCGGTGGGTAGAGGTGGCGGCAGCGGTCTCCGGTGACGGCGGAAAGCTCGTCTTTTTGAAGCGGCGGAGAGGTAGGGTTTCGGGGCAAAAATCTAAAAGGGAGCTGATCGGGGATGCCAATGGGGGCTATTTATAGGCAATTGGAAGGGAAAAACGACAAGGGGAGAAGGAGGCGTGCGGGGCAGGTGTGCAGGTGGCCGGCCGGTGGCAGGCGGTGCAGGTCCTGCCATGGCAGGTAGGGTCGGGAGGAGGGGAGAAGAAGGGAAGGGAGATGGCACGCGGGGAGGGTAGCTGTGGAGCTTGTTGGAGTCGAAAAAGGGAAAGAAAACGACAGGGAGGCAGGGGAGGATGGTTGGCGCTGGTGGCTGCCGGCGAAGATCGTGCTGCAGGCTTCGACTTGCATGTCGCGGTGCAGGTCGGTGAAGAAGAGGACAGGGCGGGGTGGACCAGTGGTCCAGGGGAAAGAGAAAAAGAAGGGGGAAACCAGGTGGTTCGGCGACGTTTATAAGGTTTAAACCAAAACGCGGCGTTTTAACAGTATGGGGGATAGAGCGCTGCGTTGAGTTGCCTGTTTGGCAACGACTATCTTCAGTAATCGAAACACAGCGTCTTAGCGGAAGGATGGCCGAAACGCTGCGTTTGGATGCACGGGGAGGCGTCGAACGGCGCTGGGACGCAGGAAGGGAAAGAGGAGGGGGAAGAGGCTGGGCGGGCTTGGCACGCGAGACGGGTGGGGGGGAGAAAGGGATCTGGGCCAGTGGGCTGGCCCAGTCGGGGGAGAAAAATGGGGAAAAAGAAAATGAGTAAAGGAGGAAGAAAGAAGAAAAGAAAAAGAAAATAGAAAAAGGGAAAAATGATAAATGGTTGGGTTGGGGTATTGGTCTTTATTTATTTATATATTTATTTTAGATATTTAATTTTAATAATAATTATTTTAAGTATAATAATTAAACTAATTAGACTATTTTGGGTAAATTGTCCTTAACTTCCATTTTAATTAGTAAAATATCTAAAATTTTATAAATAATTTATTTATTGATTTATCTTTATTTTCCTCAATTAATTTCCTCTTTATTTAATAAAGTAACATATTTTCTTAAATTTTCTCTAATAAATCATTATTTGCCATAATTCCTAAATTAGGATTTTTGGGGTATTTCATACGTACTAAGTAAGGTAACCGAGCACTAAGGCCCACGCATAAGCACATAAATCATGTAGAAGAATAGAAGAACACAATCATAAATGCATATGATCAACCAGATAAAAGTACAAAGGCTCATATATAATCTAGATTAATTACTTAATTAATTATTGATTAGAAGTCTATCCACACCATGCTTTTTATCAAATCCATGTAAGTAAAGGAACACCCCACTATTATTGCTAGTGGGCCGGTCACTTGCGGGACAAAGTCCACACCACTATTTTTTTGCCGGTGGATTGGTCACTTGCGGGACAATAGTCCACACCACTATTCTTGACCGATGGATCGGTCTGGTTCCTACTCACATGGTGTTCCATTGCAAGTAATTAGTATATTTTAAGTGTCTTAGCAAACTCTGATTTGTGTTTATTGATCTCGAGTCACCCCACTATTATTGTCGGTGGGTCGGTCACCTGCGGGACAATGTCCACACCACTATTATTCACAGGTGGATCGGTCACTTATAGGGTAAAAATCCTAACCACTATTTCTGACCGGTTGTTCGGTTTGGACCCAGCTCAATAATCTTCCACATTAAATGGTTAGTGTCTTAAGTATCTTATTCAAAAGCTTTCGCCCTGCACGTGCATGAATCATCACACATCACAAATCATAAATTCTACCATCATAATTACACTTTAATCACCAATTACACATGATACAACAAAAATTCTAAGCAACCACAACAAACACTAATTGTCCACACAAACCCTAATTCGGTCTTCTAAGGACCCTTATATAATCTCCACGTATTATTTTTCATCTAAAATGTTCAAACACCCATATAATATTTATATTACCTTCCTTACATCCCAAATCAACCTTTCATACGTAAATTTCACTCCCCTGCAAACTTTACACATCCTATGCAACCCCTTGAACTTTTCATACAAACCCTAAATCCCAGGTAATCATTAACTCCCATGCAAAACCCTAACTCCACCATGGAAACCCCCATACAACTATTAATACCACCATGCAACTATTAATACCACCATGCAAATCGTAATACCACCATGCAACCCTAATACCACTATACAACCATTAATACCACCATACAACCATTAATACCACCATGCAAACCCTAATACCACCATGCAACCACTAATAACACCATGAAACCATTAATATCACCATTCAAACCCTAATACCACTATGCAACCATTAATACCGCCATAAAACCCAAGATTCCGTCACACAAAACCCTAAATTCAATCCACATAAAACCAAAGATTCATCCATACCAACCCTAGAATAGATCCTCTCATACAAAACCATCAATTAGATTCTTCCATACAAAACCATAAATTAGATTTTCCCATATAAAATCATGAATTATATTCTCCCCCACAAAACCATAAATTAGATTCTCCCAAATAAAACCATAAATTAGATTCTCCCAAATAAAACCATAAATTATTTTCTCCCATATAACACCATAAATTGGATTCTCCCATACGAAACCATAAATTAGATTCCCCCATATAAAACTATAAATTATATTCTCTCACACAAAACCATAAAAAATCATAAATCAGATTCTCCCACACGAAACCCTAAAATTCTCCATTTCATTCTTCCCCTCATGAATCATTAAAATAATTAGGTCAACTCACATTCCTTGGTCAATCTCTTTCCCCATCCTCCTTTTTCACCATTTCTCCCACACAAAACACATCAACACCCTCACATGCATGTCTTATAGGGTCACAATACATATCATCATATCTAAATAATACACATGCCATATAACAATACAAGAACATGCTTGAACTCCACGTCATACCATATACGAAATAATTACAATAATAAAAATAGGATACATAGCATGCGAAGCACATAATGCATATAAGCACACAAAAGGCCTTAGCATCCCTTACCTAAAACGGCACCGGTCGTGGAGCACGCTCTTACGCCTCCTTAGGGCTTTGATTAGTTTCACCTATTATGAGAAAAAAGCTAAAATTAGACTCTCTCCTATCAAAAATACTATTAAATGCTAACTTATTATAAGACTAGGCTTTTGATAAAATAATAAAATAATAATAGTTAAAATACCCAAAAATAATATCAATATTAATATTAAAAAGAATAATAAAAATAGTAACAATAATAATAAAAATGACATTACTCAAAAACATAGTGAAATAAGGGCTTCAACCCCTTTACTAAAATAATACAAATAATAATAATATTAGTAAAATAAATAACCAAATTCAGTAATAATAATAGTGATGAAATAATAATAATAATAATAATAATAATAATGATAAAACCATAATAATATTGTAATAATAATAATAATAATCATAATGGTAATAATAGTAAGGATAATATTTGAAGATAAAAAGAAGTAGGGTTTCCACCCTACATTGAGTAATAATAACTTAATAAATAATAATAATAACATTAATAAGAATAAGTACTAATAATAATAAAAATACTAATAACCTTAATAATAATAAGACATGATATTTATAATAATACTACTAAAATTTAAAATAAGCACAATAGGGTTTCAGCCCTATATAAAATAATAATACTAACACTTGAAAATAATAATAATGATAGTAATAATAGTAGTAGTAGTAGTAGTAATAACAACAACAACAACAACAACAACAACAACAACAACAACAACAATAACAACAACAACAACAATAATAATAATAATAATAATAATAATAATAATAATAATAATAATAATAATAACATTATTAACAACACTAATGGTAAAATAGTTGTATTAATAATAATGGAATAAGAATAATAGAAATTCAAAATAGGAAATAATAATAATACTTATACTTATAACATATTAATATTAATAATAGTAATAATAGAAATAATAAGGGTAATAGTGCTAAAATCGAATTAAAGATTACAATAGGGCTTCAGCCTTCAATAGAATAATAATAAAAACATTAATATTAATAACAATAATAATACATATTAAAAATGGAAATAATAATAGGATTTGTATTAGAATAAATGAAATAAAATAATTTAAGGCTTGTAAAAATAGGAAAAAGGGTTGAGAGGGTCTAAGGTTCAACCTTAGGCTGGCGGGGATAGGCGGCACCAGCGGTGGTACACGACAGCGGCGGCGGGCAGAAAAAGAGAAGGAAAAGGAAAAAAGTTGAATGTTGGGAAAAAGATAGGGAGAATGGAGGTGGAAGTTGGGCTTTTTAATTATGCCCAGATGGAGAGGAGTAGAATGGAGGTGGCGGCGCAGCCAAAGGTGGTGGCCGATTGGAAGAGAAGAAGAGAAAGAGAGGAGGAGAGGGAGGGAGAGGAAAAGAAAGGTTGGGTAAGGCAGAGGAGGGTCTGTAGAAGAGAATGGGAGGTAAAATAAGCGGTAGAAGCGGTAGAAAAGGTGGCTAAGGGTGGCGGAGGCAGAAAACAGGGTTGATCGGGAAGGCTAATTCGCACAGCCGGGGTGGCTTGTGTAGGAAAAATCGAGGGGGATGGATGATTTGGTTAGCTAGAGGGAGGAGCAAGGAAGAGTTTGGTTTCCAGATATGGGGCCGAAGTTGGCCGGAGGCAACAGACGAGGCATCTAAAGGGGCGATGGCGCAAAGGAAGATATTTTCTGAATTCGAGCAAAAAACTCGACTCAACGCTGCTATGGGGTGTATTTATAGGCTTGAAAGGAAGTTAGGGTCGAAGGGAAAGTGGAGGAGTGGTAGGTAGGAGTGGGCACCAGCCGACGAGGACAACCAGCACACTCCTCGATCGTGGTCTGCAAGTGGCTAGGGGGAGGGAGATCGTGTGAGGAATGGGGGAGTGGTTTGGGTCAAAAGGGTCGGCGAGTTAGGAGGAAGAGAGAGGAAGGAGAGCGGCCGCAACTGGCGGCACAATTTTCGGAGGTGGCGGCAATGTTGCAGGTCGAAGGTCGGTGGGGCTGGCAGGTGCGAGGGCTAGGGGAAGAAGAAGGCGGGTTGGACCGGTGGTCCAGGGAAGAAAGAAAAAAAATAAAAAAAAGGAGATCGGGTGGTCCGGTGCGAGCAGGGTATGTTTTAAATAAAAATCTGCGTTACAACAGGAAAAGAGGGAAAAAACTGCGCAACGAGGGAGAAGGAAGGAGCCGCACAAGCTGGGCTAGCCGAAGGAAATGAAGAAAAAGAGGAAGACTGGGCCACTGGGACAGGCTCAGTTCAGGGAGGAAAAGAAAAAGAAAAAGAAAGGAAGAAGAAAAAAAAAGAAAAAGAAAGAAAAGGGAAGAAAGAAAAAGGAAAAACAATTAGATTGGATATTTAAATTAATTATAATATTTGGGATATTTAATAATAATAATATTTAATTAAAATAATATTTAAATCCCTTTTTAGGCTAAATTAGGATTTTAAAAAAAATCTATAAATTCTATTTTAATTAGCAAAACACCCTAATTTTCTTCAATTAAATTGTTTATAAAATTAATATTAATTTGAAACTATTTTATCCTTCTTACTTTAAATAAAATAATTTATGTTATTAATTTCCAAAATAAAATCCCTAATTAGCTAAAATACCCAAATTTCACCCCAATTAAAATATTTATAAGATTTCTCTTGATTTGCCAAAATAAAATTTATTTTCTATTAATAAAAAATAATTTATTTAATTAATTTTCATAATAAGATCTTTATTTAATAATAAATAATAAAATTAGAATTTTTGGGGCATTTCACTACCATGTATTGACCTTGCTTCATTTGCCTTTAATTATAGATGGGTTTTATTTCTTGCATGTTATACTTCATCTAGGCACCCTTTTTATACAAGAAATAGTGCCATATCCTCTTCTTTTTCCTCTCCTATGTGCCATACCCTCTTCATCTAGCAGAGATTTTGTGTCTTTCCTCCTTTATCTTCTCCTTGGTTTCCTTCACATTAATCCTCCAAAACCTTGATATATCATTCTTTGTTGGTTGTTGGTTGTTTTTGTGGTGGTTTTTAAGCTTCCATATTCAAGAGTAATCTTTTCCATTTCAATTCAATTCTTCTCCATTTTTCTTATTTAATAATCTTGGTTTATCTAACTATTTTATCTTATATTCTTGAAGGTGACCAAGTGGGTTTAGAGGAGGACTTGTTAGATTCCTTATTTTAGCTTTGCTACAGAGGTTAGGAATTTTGGTAACTAAACAAACCTTTATAAATTGGATTTTGTGCTAGGTGTTTTATATGTTATTTATACACGATTAACTTTATTTTAATTATAAGAATGAAATATCATCTTGGAAAATATTTTATGACATTTGTATGTTTCTATATTATGTGCTAAAGCATGAAAATTTAATGAGAAGTTGAATTGTGTGAATTTTTTTTATTCTTAGATTTGCTGGAAATGTGATGAATATTTAGTATAGTAGTGTTGAATGCTTAGTAGAATCGTGATGAATATTTAATATACTTATGATGAATTCGAGTTGTTTCACTCTCATCCTTGTTATTTTATGTGAGTTGTTTTATTAAATTTATCTAATTATTCCATTATATTTATAATAGTGTATAGAGGCTAGGTTATGAATTTTGGGTCACTTAGAGTTGAAATGACTTCATTTAAAGTTTGAACATATTCGATCATGGGTACATTGGTCATTATAGATTGTTTTTAAAAGTTTTAAGTATACCATTGTATTGATTTGGTCTCTTCCATGAAATTAGATATCTGATATGTTAGCGTTTGATATTATTTAGAGTAAATTGTACATTTTAGATGTTTAAGGTAATTTTTAAGTGAATAAGGATAATTATTGTCATTGTATGTAATTCTGGAAAATTTGAGACCTAAGTGAGTATTATATTAATAAATAAGTTAAAATTTATGAGTTGACACTTGGATGACATTTGATGAGTAGACTTAGATACCTTAATTAAAACAATTAATTAAGCAAGAAAAAAGAAAAGGAGAAAGAGACACTTTGTATGCATTGAGTAATCTTAGCATTTTATCATTGTAATTTCCTAAATTTTAGCTAATCTAATACTGTATAAATTATATCTAAATCTGATTATAATCCTATGAGAAATATTATTTTAGCTTTAACCTAATTTCTTAATCCTGAAACTTTAACCGAATCCAAAACCTGGACTCGAATAAATCGTAATTCATAAAACAAAATCAAAATCCGCTAAAAGTTTTACTAATCTTAATTACTTATTTTTAATCTAAAAATATCTCTAAACTAATCCCTTAAATCTTCTTCTCTTTTTCCTTTTCTTTCTCATTTTCTTTGCTTTCATGCTTCTCTATTTCTCGTCAACCTTAGCTGCAAGGTTTGATTTTTGTTGCAACCTGCTCTCCACTTGCACCATCTCCTATCTTGTCCTCTACAGCCTTCCATCATCCATCAACATTCATTTCTTATTTTTCTTCTTCTTCTTCCTTTACTCCCTTTCCCCTGTACACCCCACGCACCACCATCACCTCCCTTTCCATTCTTCTTCTTGTTTCTCTTATCCTTACGCAACCTATACTCATAACCATTACCATCACCCGCATTTTTTGTCACAACATTCAACCATCACCTCCACTGCCACCATAGTGACCCTACAAACTTCGCATACCTACCCCTTTTATTTTATTTTCCCAACACACACACACTAGGGCTGTTCATATTATCCGATATCTGCTTATCCGATCTGATATCCGAAGCGATCCGATCCAAAAAAAAATATCCGATCCGATTTTTTTTTCAAATCAAATATCCGATCCGGTCAATGAAAAGTCAAACAAATCAAATATCCGATCCGACAAATACAAATAATATCCGATCCGAAGAAAAAATATTTATATATTTTTTATAATTTTTTATTTTATATATAATTGCATATAAATAAATATATAAATTTTACTTAATTTATTAGTTGGACCAAAATTTAATTTACTCTAAATTATATTTTTAATATAATTATTTTTTAAAATATTTGTAAAAAAAACTAGTCGGGACTGTAGTCTGTAGCAGTGTAGCACCACTACTTACTCACTACTCACTACTCAGTATCAAACTAGCAGGTAGCACCGTAGCAGCAATATGCGTAGGTGCACGCACGCGGTACTGTATTTAAAAAAAAAAACAAAACAACAACAACTAGTCGGGAGGGACCCCGACTCTCCCTTCTCTAATTTTTTTCCCCCGACTCCCTGCTCCAGTGCTCCCGTCCTGCAAGTCGGCAACCCTAACTGCCGCCCTCTCCCCAGCTCCTTGCCGGCCTCCAACCAGTCGCCACCGTAGCCACTAGCCAGCCACAACTAGCAGCAGCAGCCAGCAGCAGCAACCGAAGCTGCAGTAGCAGCAGCGGCAGCACAGCAGCAGCAAAGCGCAGGTCGTGCCGCCGCCGCCGGTCACCGTAGAGGCCTGCTAACCACCGGCGAGCCATCCTCAACCTCTGGCACATCTTTCCCGGCCTTCATCTGCCTTGATTTGTTAGTTTCGTTTGGTATAATTTCTGAAAAACTCTAACCCTTGTTTTGATTAATTGGGTATGAATTAGCTTTTAAAAAGCTAAATTGATTATTTGATTATGTATATATGTGCTGTAAGATTAATTTGGATAGGTCAATTGTATGGTTATGTTGGAATTTTGGAAAAATTGGATTTTTGGATAGGCTGGGAAAAATTATTTGACTATTCGGATAATATCGGTTTTATTTTATATCCGATCCGAAATTTTGGATATCCGGTAATTGGATATCCGAAAAATCGGATATTTGATCCGTGAACACCCCTAACACACACACACACTCACACTCACATGACCATACACACACACCCCCACCCCCATACTCTCATCCTTTTCTCTTTGTTTGGCCTCTACTTACCCTTTCTATGTCAAAAATCCTTTTACTAAGCTCCCTCTTCCTTCTCCTTTCTTCTTTATCTTTTATTCTTCTTCTTCTTCTTCCTCCTTCTTTCCCAAGCTTTGGCCTTCACACCACCCATTCTACCACCGTGCACCACCTCGGCCATCACTCACTACCCTTTGGCCAGTGAATCAGCCACCAAGGTCACCCCAACCTTCTCCCTCATTGTCGTCATCCACCGCCGCTGACCACCACCTCGTTTCCCTTCTTCTTCTTCTTCTTCTTCTTCTTCTTCTTCTTCTTCTTCTTCTTCTTCTTCTTCTTCTTCTTCTTCTTCTTCTCGTGTGTCACAACTTTGCAAAGTGCACGGCTTGTGCATGGCCTACTGCACGGTCGTGTAACGCTTAAAATATCCTACTGCATAGCCATGCAACTTTTGCACCGCTTGGCCATGCGTCATAATTCCTCTCGGCCTGGTGCTGCATAGCCTTGCAAATTTTTCTCCGCCTAATCGTGCACCATATTTTCTCTTGACCAGAAGCTGCACCGCCTGCTACATAGCTGTGAAACTTCTCTTTTTTGGCCGTGCACCCCTATTTTCACCCGAAACCTTGTCCAAACACCACTAAAATTTAACTATAGCTCCATCACACATTCCTCTACACTTCCATAGAATTCAAGCTTCTATTTTCCTCTGTTAATTCTCTAACCTATTTCCCATTTAATTTTAGTTAATTTTGGATTATTTTTGGTGTTATGTTATAGGCTAATATGTCTGTTGCTTCTGTTAATGTAAGGAGTTTGAAGAAATTGTGTGGAGACTAATTGGCTGAATCTTGATTATTCCTTTTTCTTGGATAAGAGGTAAACCATAAACTTCTACTAAGATGTGAGATCATGTGGTAACACATAAAGTTTGGTTGTGCTTAGGGTATTATTTATGCCTCATTTTTAGAGAAATATATGTATGTATTTTACTTCAAAAATTTTAGAATGAAATTTCAAGTGTTATGATTAGGTATGAATATAAATGGCATAATACTAAATATTTAGCATATTTTTGATGCATTAATTGATCAATAATACACTCATGTGTGTTTTGTTAAATAAATTACATATGCATGCCTAGGGCTTATTAGAGTTGAAACCCGGCAACCTTATAATGTAATTTACCATGATAAGTGTACTACAATTATCTTTGCTTAATAACTAGGGTTGAATTAAATATTATAAGGTATGCACGTATGATTAGGGTTAGTATATAATAAATGTTAATCGCATGTTCTAGAGTTGAGGTATTTCCTTTCATGCGCCGTGATGTTAATTACCCTGTTGAATGACATAATATGCTATAGATTTATATGTATGTGTTATATGGAATATATATCACCCTAGAAATGTATGATTTGGGCTGTAGACATAATTTACTAATTGCATGAAATGTGGATAATATAGCTAGTCACTAATATGTAAAGACTATTCATATGCTACCATATCATGAATAATTATCCTTTAGCACTTTCATGACAAATGACTCGTAATAATGTTGCTTGATACGAATTTGGATAAAATGGTAAAATTAAGGGTTTGTGGGCACTTTGGTAATTTCAAATTAATACACCTTTTGCGAATAACTGGATATGACCTTAGGGTTTACCTTAAATAATATATAGCATGCCTTCATTATATAGTTTACAAATTTCATTCAAAAGGAATAGAAAGCACAATAAAATTAAACCAAAATTTTTAGATTTACATTTCAACCCATTTGGGACCTAAATAAAATGTTATAAAATATTTTTCAAGCTATAACTCAAAAGTTCACATATATAAATAGTATTTTATAACCAAAGTGTGTCTAACCGTAAAATTGTAATTACTACTGAATCGCTCAACAAATCTTGAAGCCATAAAATATCCTACAATCGCTTATGTAATTAATTACAAATAATTGGTTTTACTCAAGACATGATTAATTAGGACAAATCCTCTTTTTTCAACATCCTTGGGAGGAAAAGTGTAATACTCCTAATTTTACTACTTAAAAAGCTTATTTTGTAGAACCATTAATTACAAAAATAATGGGTGTTACCACTGCACTTAGTACTCCAGTTTCTTATACCATTATTGCACCAAATTTCAATGCTAAAACGTTACTTTATTTAAATTAACATTTACAACGTAAGAATAAAATAGCGATTTCATTAGAGATTAACCTTATCATGCCAAATGTAAAAAGATCTGGCAAATGAGTTACAATATGAAAAAAGGAGAAATAACAAGGAACATAAGAGTCTAAAGAATATCCAAATTAAAAGATGTACGGGTGAACACTAGATAGTCCTCACTTTCAACCCCTACCAAAAGCCATCAAGTCGAACCCTTAAAGTATTCTTGGAAGGTAAAAACTACCTGTTAAATAGGCATGGGACCAAGAAATGACATCCATCAGTACTATGATATTGAGTAAACCATTATGTAATGCTAACATGCAATGCCACATAAGGAACATAAGTAGTAACATTGCATAAATACATCAAGAAAATCACGTGATAGTAAAATGATCAAAATAGATAGAATTAATTCAATTTCAAATACTAAAGGTAGGGTGTGGAGGAAACTATTGAATCAAAAAATCCAAATCAATTCCAAAAACCAAGGTAGGGCACTAAGTCAACTATCTAACCACATACCAAATCATGTAGTGCACAATGAAAACTATCAAATAAATAACCCAAATCAATCCATTTATATTCTTACACAATAGTTATTTCCATTTTTAATTACTCGATGGGATACAATAATAATCCCAAGACATTAAAGTACACAAGTTATATCGATGCTCAAGGTATCACAATATCGTCCCAACCATCCTACTTAGAGGTTTAATGACACTTTGGTTATACTGGCGCACAAGGAGACACATTACTCTCCAAACCTAAGATACCTAATCCTTCAGTATCGATACCTCCTTTAGGACCCATATATCACCTATAAAGTAGATTAGGGCCTTGCTAGGGCACAATGACACTCAAACAAACCAAAACAAACTTAGGGCTCCTACCTCACTCCTATGGTAGCTAACCCTAGATAGAAACAATTCCCAAACTCAAAGTTTTCCCCTTTACATATTAATATTTTATAAGGTTATCACATGTTGCACAATAATTCTCATTTCCATGATTAAATATTTTTCCTTTATTTCCAACTATTTGAGTAAACCATAAGGTTATCGGTCTATGTTAAAGCCACAACCAACACTAAGGTCAACCTATCAAAATTTGAAGGCCATCCTATGTCCAACTATTCATATTAGGTGCATTAGGTTGAAAATGACCATAATGCCCTCAAAACCCTAATTTCACCATTATTATCCAATTTTGTACTAAACATTATTGTTATGAGAATTTGTCATAAGAAGGATAAAATATAATACTTTATAATACTTTAGTATGTGGGTAATTTCTAATATTTAGCAATTAACTATATTTCTCATTAAACAGACATTTAACAACTTACGTGTACAAACCCTAATCATGCATTTTTAATGTGTCATGTATTTCATGCAACATATACATACATGTTTGTATCATGATTCCACATTTAAGGTAACAATCACAACATATTAACCCAAATCAAGCTTGCATACAAAGATGTTATATTTTCACCCTAGTTACAACATATATGTAATGATAATCACGAAATACATAACATGGTATTGATGTATAATTTGATAATGTCATATACCCTAACGAAACCCTAGGCAAGCAGATGTCAACCTTTTATGTATATCACACGTGTATATATCATATTAAATAACAAGCCAAATACCTGCTAATTACTTAATATCATACTTTCACATTCACACCTTGTCATAATGTTAGCATGCCTATTCTAAAAAATTTGGTGTATAATGCATAAATATATATCTTCAAAATCCCGTTAATAAATCATATCCTAAGACACATAACAACCTTTATGTGTGACTACATGATTTTACATTTTAGTAGAAGGGTACAATTATCTTTTATACAATCAAAAGAAATAAGCAAGAATCACCCAACTAGTCTCCTCTTAATATCTTCGAACTCCTTACATAAAAAAATCAAGCACATTAGCAATTTAATCCAAAATCATCAACTAATTTAATACAATCAAACACTAAGTTTTTTGAGGTTACCACTTCACTAATGCAATAGGTAGGAACTCATGTGCATGAAGGAAGAATAAAGGCAAGAGTTCATACGTGGGCATATTGGGTGAAGAATGCACATATGATCATGCTTGTGTGAGGAAACTATTAAAGGTATGATCATGCATGTAGGATATGCACATGTCAAGGAGGTTGAGCATGCATGGGCTTTGCGTAGGAGGCACGGATGTATGAGGTGAAAATAAGGATAGTAGCACATAAGCTATGCATGGGATACATGGACATCCGAGGAGAAAAGGAGAAGATAAACTCATGGGTTGTGTGTAAGTCATGTACGTGTTATGAGAGGAAGTCATGTTCAGGGCATGCGAGGGCACATGACTGTGCCTAAAAAAAAAATCAAAGCAAAGCATGATGGTGGAAATAAAAGAAAGGATTTAAGGTGGGGATGGTTGGGGGACAATGAGAAAACACTAATGGGGAAGTAAGGCTTATTTTTTGTAGGGGAAAATGGTGGTGATTAGTTGTTGTTGGTGAGGTGTTGTGGTGATGGTTGATAATGATGAGAGGTTGATCGTGCAAACGAGAACCAAAGATAGGGAGAAGGGAAAAGAAGAAGAGGAAAAAGATGTTCGGTTGGGCTGAGTCAAAATAAGAGAAGAAGGATGCTTAAATGGACAATTGCATGAATGGAGCAAATCAAGCAATACTTAGCGAGGGGAACACAGATAGAGGAGATGTGAGTGAGAAAAATTTGTTTGGGGAGGAGGTAGGATATATAGGTAGAAAAATAGGGTAGGGAGACTAGATAGAGAATGTTGAACCTAAAAAAACATCTAGTTGGAAGAATTAGGATTCCTCGACAAAACGGATATGGGTCGGGGTCCCAACTATAGTTACAACTAATAACCCAATTCTAATAAAATTTATAACATAATATATCATAATAATATACATAAAAATAATACACTTAACACATAACATCATAAAATACTGATTATAACTAATTTCACATAATTACTAGTTTATAAATAATGTTTCTATAAATAGGGTATTACAAAAAGACATCTGTTAGCTAGAATTCAAGGTGTACAATGATGCTTGCACGAGAGTGATTGCTAATTAGATGTTTTTGGAGGAAAAGTTTATTATACACTCTTACAAGAGCAGTTATTTTGGTTTCACAAAGCTAAGCTTGATCTCATTAATCCTCAATGGTTTTTTCATCTAGTAGTTATTAATAAGAAATTAAATTCCTTGATTATTAATCTTAAAGATGGCATAGGAGAGTTAATTTTTTATTACAAAACATTTTAGAGATGGTTATAAATTTTTTGAACTATACACAATAAAGATTCTCATGTCATGGACAATGAGTATACTCTTTTTTTCTTTTTATTTTTTAATATGGATGAGGATAAGAAGAGACACTTGCCAATTACTTGTTAAGAAGTTAGATATAATACCCCCAAATTAATATGTTGTTTTCTCTATGGGTTCTTTTAAGAGCTATGACTCGGATGATCATAACCCAATATTTTATAATAAAAAAGTATGGACTATAGATAATGATTTACACACACTTGTGAGAAATGCCTTCAATATAAGTACTTTCAATCCTAGTCTTGACGTCATTTTAATCTCACTAATTTCATAAGTGGATACTTCATCGACTATTCTAGATTTTAAACCTATTAAATAATGCATTGCTACTTAAAAAGCCATAACCAAATTGTTAGCTACGAGACTCAAAAAAATTATTAGCCACCTCATTGGACATGAAAAAAGTAGCTTCATTGAGGTAATATAATGTTAGGATAACATCATCCTTGCTCAAGCAATCATCTAGATATATAGAAGCACAAGAAAGGAAAAATAGGTTCATGGGAATTAAAAAAAACCTAGAGAAGGCTTATGATAGGCTCTCTTGGATTTTAATTGAAGATACACTTGTTGTTAGTGGCATCCCAACTTCCATTATTTGGCTGATCATGTTATGTGTTACTACTCTCACTATCTGGGTGATTTGGAATAGGTATTTTTCACGTGTATTTTCTTCAATCATAGATTTAAGATAAGGGAATTCTACATCTTATAACATCTTCATAAATGTAAAATTTTTGTAGAGAAAAGAGAGAGTTTGGTTGAATCTTTTATTCTGTTTTCCTCTATTATGCCTTGGAAATTAGCAAGGGATATGTTAAGGTTGGCTAAATTCAAGCATGTCGAATATTTAGGGAGATGCATGGGCATCAGCCTACATTATATATGAAGAAAAAGGGGGGTTTTATACATCAATAACTGACCAATAATAGAAAAGTTTTTTCTAGTTGGATGATAGAGTTATTATCTTTAGGTGGAAGAGTTACTCATGTTCAAGCCATTACAAGTTCCATCCCTACTTTCCTTATGCAAATGAGTATGTTACCTAAGGGCGTGCTTGATGAACTAAATAAGCACAATAGAGGACTTATATAAGGAAGTAACAAGATTAGGTGAATATTAGACCTCGTGTGTTATGACCTAATTTTCTATAGTAAAGATCATATGGGTCTTAGACTAAAATATATGAACATCTCAAACTAAGGCTATGTTAAAGATACATGGGAAGTAGTAACAAATAAGCATGTGCTTTGAATGCCATGTTTATGAGAAAAATATGTGCCAAATGATAATATCTTCACTTGTATGACATCACCACATGCGTCTCAAGTTGGATTTAATGTTTTGAAGGGATTACCTTTTCTTAAGCTAGACATTAAATGAATTGTGAAATCAAGTCTTCAGACTTCTTTTTGGGAATATTAGTGAACTAGAAGTAAGCTCTTAATTAAGTTAACATATACATCTATTCCTTTGGAAGAAAGGAACAAGAGGGTTCAATATTACATTGAAAATGGTGGTACGTGGAAGTGGGAAAATTTTGAACACTTTTGACCTACTTATAAAGGATGAAAAATTGACACATAGAGGATGACAAATTGACATAAGGCTTATTTTTCTTGATGGTAACTTTTCCATGAATTTGGCTTATAAATTGGTGAAGTGAAGTGATTTCCCCATCAAACTAAAATGGAAGCATATTTATAAACTAATATTTGGAAACACATTAGATTTTTTTCTTAGATGGTGTCTTATGGTAGGTTGTTAATGAATGAAAATGGAGTGAGAAAAGGCTTGGTAGTGGAGGAAACCTACAATGCTTGTGAACTCCTTATTGATTCAATTATTCATGTCTGTCATGATTGCCATCTAGCTATAGTTGTTTAGCATGAATCGGTTCCACTTGAGGAGATGCATTATTTTTTCAAAAACAATGTAGACAACTTGTTCTAGCATAATGAATGAAATGATTGGAAATTATTTACTAAGGACCCTCTATGGGTTGTCTATTTCATTATAGTTTGTTGGATCTTGTGGTATTAGAGAAATAAAAGAGTTTTCTATGGTAGAATCTAATAATTCTAGAGATCGATTCAATAGCTAAGAGGATTTTTTTGAGACGGGTTTAAATCCTATAATGCTTTCAAGATCATATAAAAAAAAATCACAAAGCATATTCAATAGTCGACATTAGGTTGAGAACCATCTTGATGACACACAATGAATATCAATGTAAATAGGAGGGTCACCTCAAACCTTAATGCTATAGCAATAGAGAGTATGGCTTAAGATTTTAGAATACATTAGTTATTTGGCTTTTCCACCAACTTCATAGTGGACTCAATCTTACCGGTAGAGTTGTGTGGATTTTCTATGGCTTAAATGAGGCAAAGAAGAGAAAATTTCCCTAGATAGAAGTCTATTATGACTTAGCTATGGCCATTAACCTTATTCACTTAGGAAAAACATACTGACAACTCCTTGCTTCCTTGAGGGATGCTTACAAACATTCGATGTCTCAATTCAAGTCATACAGAATCATTCATAAATATAAACAAATGAATCGTGTGTTCAACAATATGACACACATTGGGCACAAGCTACCTTATGGCTTGCATCTTTTCAAACATCTCCTCTTGGAGATTAAGAATCACATTTTGTTTGATTTGGTTGGTGGAATTAGTAAACTTGTGATTAGCAACTATTTTGTGCATTTATTACATATATAATCTAAGATTGGTATCCCTCATTAGTAAGCAAAAAAAAGGAAAAATAATTTGTTTAATTTTTATTGAACTCTAGTCATGTACTATATGTAATTAAGATAGAGATGCTTTTAACACAATTGTGAGAATGTGTAATATGTGAAGCTTCAGTCTGAAAAAAAAAATGATCTCATACTATTTCACATATAATAAGTTTAGTAAGTGAAATTAGAACGTAAAAGGTATTTTTTTAACGACACAATGTATAGTTCTTATAAACTAATGTTTTAGAATAATGAGTTATTGGCATGAGCTAATAGATGTGAGATTGTGTACATTTAGTATGACCCCAAGCTATAATGATGATGAGATCCATTGTGTCTTTATAAGTGAGGGGGAAGGAAACTGGGGAATTATTTGATCTATAATCCCTAGATCAAAAATCACCTCATTGTAGTTTGAACATTGGGTTGGAGAAAAATGGTGATGTATCAAAAAAATGATAAAAATTATTCTTTATCTTCCCTTTAGAAAGGGTGCTACACATCCTTAATGTTGTGCATTTATTTGGAACAAAGTCTCCCATACTAAACTCCCTCCATCACAGTTTAGGGAATTATTTTAAGAAGATCGAAAGTGGGAAAAAATTTGAGAGAGAAGAAAGTGAAGAAAAATTTGAGATAAAAGATAGAATGACTAAAATACAACAATCAAATATAGAGAGGCCCCAATATAGATGCTTCCATATTGGATTGTTAAAAGAGAAAAATAAAGCGATCACTTATATATCTTAGGCTCGGTTTTGGAAAGTATTATGAGGCCCTAAACTATATATTGTCAACCGTTATTTTTCAAAGTTTATACTATTATTTATTAAATTTAATTTCAAAATAAAATAAAACAATCATCAACAACAACCAATTTTTAACACGGTTTACTTTTGCAAACTATGCCTTAAGTCACCATGTCCCATCACATCATATGCTTAGTATATATAGACATCTAGGTGTGCATTCTTAGGAACTATACTAATTTAATATTATCATGAGTTGTTTGTTTAAATAGTATCTATCTTAAGTTGCATCGTAGTTGTTTAAAATGTAATTCCCATACAAAAAAATATTACGCTAAATATTATTGCACAAAAAATTATTAATGGATGCATCATCATATTCTAAGGTTAAATAAAATTAAAAGTGGAAGGACATGGCGTACACTAACTAATAAGAGTATAGATTATATTATTATTGTAGCGTCCATCCCTCCCCACTTCCCCCAAAGACCGGATGAGGGAGGGGGGGGGGGATGGTCCGAATGGAACGTAAATGATGCGATACATGATATTCATTTCTCTTCTTTAAAATTGGAATCAACATGCCAGGCTTTTAGAAACATGCCTGATTATTAATCCCAAGCTAATAGGCCACGCAATCATGATCGTGACGAAGCAGTATGTGACCTCAAGATTTGCCATCATTTTATGATTTATCGACTACAGAGACATGCGACGCAGAAAATAATTTTTTTTTTCCAACCACCGAGTCCAAATTCAAAGGCACTTGATTAAAAACTCATAGAACAGAAACGTCAAAAGAAAAACGTACCTGTTATTCGGAAAATAAGTATTTACTGCGTAGAAAATATTTGCGCAGTAAATACCTATTTTACCCCTGTCAGTGGACGCAACATTATTTGAACTCTACCGTCTCTTTCTTAACTCAATACACTCTTTCCCTATCTTCTCTCTATTTCTCTCTCAAAATTCAGTCCAAACTCTCCCCGAGAAGAAATTTCAAGCAACGGAAGGTAAGTTTCGTATTTTATTTTTAATTTTTAATTTATAATATATAATTATAATATTTTTTTTATTAGATCTAGTAAATTTTTGATTTTATTAAGTAGATCGGGTAAGGGAAATTAGAGATCTGGATAGGTTTCGGCGAATTAGACCGATAGCCGGGGCAGATTTCGGCGAAATTGACCGAAGGATGGGGGAGTTTCAAAAAAATCAACCGAAGGAAGGGAGGGATTTCGGCTAATTTTGCCAATGTGAGGCATGGGATTCGGTAGCATGGCCTGAAGGAAGGGCTTAGTTTCGGCTATTTTTGCCAATGTAAGGGTCTCGGTTCGGCAAATCCTGCCGAATCCCGGGACTGATTGGATTAGGGTTTCGATTAATTATATATAATAATTTAATTTAATTTAATAATATATTTAGATTATGGTTAATTGATTATATTTAGGATGTAAAATTATATATAATAATTATAATTTATTAATAATATTAATTGTACTCCAATATTCTAATTAAATATAGATTTGGTAAATTATATCTTTATTGTATAGTTTTGTTTATTTGTAGGATATATAATTATATATATTAATTATGGTTTATTAATTATATTGATTATGCACTAATATTTTAACTAAATATAGGTTCGGTAAATTATCTCTCTATTGTAGGGTATTGGCTATATTTTGGATATGTAATTATTTATATTAATTATGTTTTATTAATTATAATAATTATGCTGTCATAATTTAATTAAATATAGATTTGGTAAATGATCTCTCTATTGTAGGGTATTGGCTATATATTTGATTTGTAATTAAATGTATTAATTATGGTTTTTTAATTATATTAATTATGCTATCATAATTTAATTAAAGATATGTTTGCGTGTACTATCTTAATGATTATAATTATATTTATTAATAATAATTTGTTAATTATTAATTATGTTAATTATATATTTTGATTATGGTTAATTGATTAATTTTAGAAAAATATACTCTAATATTTGAATTAAATATAGGTTTTAGTAAATTGTCTTTCTATTATAGGATTTTGGTTATTTTTAGGATGTAAATTTATATATATTGAATATAGTTTATTAATAATATTAATTTTACTCGAATATTGTAATGAAATATAGGTTTGGTAAATTATATCTGTATGCTATAGTTTTGGTTATTTGTAGGATATATAATTATATATATTAATTATGGTTTATTAATTATATTGAATATGCACTAATATTTTAACTAAATATAGATTCAGTAAATGATCTCTCTATTCTAGGGTATTGGCTATATCTTTGAAGTGTAATTTGTATATATATTAATTAAGGTATATTAATGATATATGTTAATTAAAGATTTTAATTATGGTTAAGTTGATTAAATTTGTTTATTATGTTTATAGATTTGTTAATACGTTGTTAATTATGTTATTGTATTATTTATATATGATTAGATGTTTATTAGATTTAATTTTATTTTCATTAAATATGTTAAATATTGTTATGTGATAGGGATTATTGGTGAATGTTTTTAATTATATTGATAGGATAATAGGTTAGATTTGTTTAATATTTTTGTTAAATGTATTTATAATAGATAAAATATGTTTATATTTGAATTATATTTAATTATGTTGCTAATTTGTATGGAATATATTTGGATAATTCTGGTTGGATTATTGAAAAAATAGATGAGGACATACCATAATTAAGTATACTTTAGTTGTTATATTATACTAAACTCCTACTAGTAAGTAATACAAATATTGTTGATATATTTAATGAATAAAGTAGAAGATTAATGTAAAGAGATTGTATTTGAGTTATATGGTTGGGTATACAGATCTCTTTGGTTATCATAATATGAGTTGATATTTATTAATGATATTAATTTCATGTATGTAATTAGGTTTTATTTATGTTATCACGTATTACCTTCAATTCATATACATAATTAAAAATGACTTTATGCATTTATTATTGAAATTCAGATGAGTCGCAGACAAGACAATGTAGTAGATAGAACCGATGGTCGGCATGTGACTGCTTCTGCACGATGTAACAGAACTCGTACTAAGCTACCTGCGCCGATGGCTTGTTTGAGAAATTTTGGCAGGAGTATTACCAAAGGATTAAGACGATCTAAGAAATCTAGAGAACAAGAACCAGAAGAAGCATCAGAACAACAAGAATATGCAGAAGTTCGCGAAGAACCATCGTCCAGTCAACAAGGTCATAAATTTCCATCATTTGCAGACTATGAAGGTCGTCCATCATTTGTGGCTGATGTTGGTACTGCAGGGTTTGGAGGTTCTAGGGTTGGAGGTTCTGGGTATGGAGGTTCTGGGTATCGAGGTTTTAGGGTTGGAGGTGCTGGGTATGGAGGTTCTACGGTTCGAGGTTCCGGGTACGGAGGTTTCGAGTCAGGAGGTTTTCCATTTCTTACAGAATATATAGATTTTCTTACCTCACCGGCGTAGCCTGCTATGGGAGGAGGAGGAGGAGGAAATATAGCATCGTCATCAAATTATGTGCGTAATGATGATGATGATGATGATGAGGAGGAGGAGGAGGAGGAGGAAGAGGAGGAGGAGCAGGATAGAGATCATCATGATAGGGATGCTGGTGATGCTGGTGACGATAGTGAAGATGAAGAGAGTATACAATTAAAGGATGAATGGTACTTGCTTGGGCCTTGTCCAGGAGGTCCAATAATTCCTGATTTGATTCCTAGCTTTGGTGGTCACGCAGCTTTAGATTTATGGTTAGGAAAGGTAAGTTTAACATATTCATCATTTCTTAATTATTATTTTATATGTAATCAATCATATGTATACATTACATTTTTTTATTGTATTGATCAGGATCGGGGTTGTCCCAAGATCCACACGAGGCAAGAGGTTTTAAGAAGTTTTTTAGGAAGTGTCAATGATAGGATGTTCGCTCTGATACGACGAACGAGATTATCACACCTTCCATCCTGCACATTTGAACATGTGAACGTGACGCTTATTTCAGCATTTATTGAGCAATGGCAACCAGACACAAATAGATTTCATATGCCATGGGGGGAGATGACAATCACTCTTTTAGATGTACAACGTATATTAGGGCTACAAGTTGATGGTCATCCATTACATTTGGACATGACGGCGGACACGCGTGGGCAAATGATTGGTGCAATGGGTGCCTTATTTGGGATTGAGGAAATGCAAGTGAATGAAGTCACTCGAAAGGGCGGGCTTCCATTTAAATGGCTGCAAGAAGTATGTGAATCATACTGGTTAGGGGACGAAGAAAAAGCCATCGGGTATACATTATGGTTGATCGGCTTATCGTTGTTTGTCGATAAGACGGTTGATAAAGTTAATCCATACTTTATCATTTTCCTTCAAGATCTTAGCCAGGTTGAAGGTAATGCATGGGTTGCAGCCACACTTGCTTTTTTATATCGACAACTTGTCATGGCTTCTAGAGCTGACACTGCTCAATTGTCTGGATGCATGACTCTATTACAGGTAATTTTATAATCAATATATATATACATATATGACACACTCTATATTTATTATGATGGCTAACAATCGAATATTATGACAGACATGGATATATGAATACTTTCCTGGGTTTGGAGTGGAAATATCTAGGTATGATCCAGACCATCCTCGTTGTATGAGGTGGTCTTGTGGCCAGAAATTCGAAAATAAATTGGAGACGCTCGAGTACTTTCGGGCAAAGATTGATGTTATGTTTGCGTCGAATGTATGCTAAATCAATTATTTTATCCTCCTATATTATATTTGTGATATCCATATTTACTTAAATATTTTCATGAAAGGTCAATTGTGATCCGTACGGAGTAGCTGATCCATATAGATATTGTCGTATGGCATTCTATCACGGTTGTATACACTGTTTGGAGAAAGTTGAACCACATATGCCAGATAGAGTGACACGACAATTCGGTTATACACAAGTCATCCCTGAGGAGCCCATCAAGCCAACTAGAAACTCATACAGAGGTCCTTCCCTGAAGAAGTACAAAGTATACTATGCACACATGCTCGGGCAATGGTTCTTGAGGTATGAACATATTTTGGGCGCGGATGTTTTTGGACCAGCTATTGAATACCCATAGGAAGTGGCCGATGATTATATGGATTGGTATGTTCCGAGAACGCATAGATATATATTGGCTACGACACAAGAATATTTGGCTGAACATGCGAACGATGATCATCATATACCAGCTAAAAAACGTCTGAACAAAGCACGTAAAACTATTCGTCGATTGTATTGGAGGGGAGAGCCAGCTCCAAATTATGAGAAGTTAGTTACATGTATCGAAACCCTTGTGCGTGATTTAGGAGTTACTCCACCTCGGCGTGGCCATTTGTAATGAACTTCATGTATTACTGTATTGTTATGTAAAAACATTAAAATATGTTTGTTAGAATTAATACCACTAACCCTTTTTAATTTACCATTGGTGTAAAAACATTAAAATACGTTTTTGCATTGACTATTTGTGTTCAAATTTCATCAATATGTTAGTGAATGAATAAGAGACATGGTGGGATTGGCTAGAAAGTTAGATTACCCCTTCAAGGATTCTTTCACTCTACAACTATATATTCATTGTGGCTAGAAAGTTAGATTACATTAATGTAATGAGTATGAGTCTTTTGGCACTAAAATGGTCTGGTGTAACAAGGACGCATGTTTATTTATTTAACCGAATGAGTAAAGTTAACAAAGACAATGGTGTCGGTTTTGACAATTATACTTGGGTTTCTATTTTATGGGTATTAATGACTTTTAGTTGATTTTAACAAGCATGTATAATGTGCAAAGTTTGTTGTTGAATTAATAAAGAGGTGACTAATTTTAATAATATTAAGAATTTTATTGATTAGAATGAGGCATTTTATAATTTGATATTAGTTGAGAACTATTGTTATTTTGGAAATACTTGGTTTTGTGATGATAATGTTGAGAGTATTTCTATTAAGCTCGGGCATGTTAATGATAAAGGGAATTCTTGGTTATTTTTCTTGGTATGTTAAACTTGATGATAACTAGATGTTATATAAAGTAGGATAATGTGATTATTTCAGCACACCAAATAATTTGTGTAAACATATATTAATTGACATTTTAGTTCCAACTCGAATAAAGTGTTACGAAGGATGTAAACACAAAAAATAAAGAAAAAATTACAACAATTCTACATTTAAGTTCAGTCTGAAGATAAAGGATGAGGGTCTTCTATGTCATCATGTACCAATGTGCGTCATTGTTCAAATCTTGCAGAATATTGGGTATTCTACATTGAAACGCTGCTATCACGATATCTATTCCAATTGGTATGTACTGGTGGGAGTGGAAAGCTTTCCAAAAGATATACCTGTAGAAAAAAAACTATTATTTCAGTCATTCATATCATATTGAAATGGAAAAATTCTTCATTAAACTTAGTGCTCACTGATATGTAGTGACTCATGTCTTGCGAGAAAAATATAGTGACTTCAGTTTCAGGACCTTGAATTCCGTTCATAGCCACTAAAGGTAGGAATGAGCTGCATGCATTCAATGAGTAATATGCGAACAACACACAGTAACGGGTTGCAATGACATGACCAATATTAGGCATTTCCATCCAGTGTGCCATCGGAGCTGGCCCTTCCCAGTGGGCAATAGTATTAAGAACTTGATCAACGCTTTCATAGACGAACACATTCTCGTACAAATGTCGTCTCGCCAATATCTTGTGATACAAGTCGGTACGAATCTGAACCAATCATTCTTCATCTCCTAGTATAATAGAAGCCGATGCTTTGAAACCACAATTCCCATCTCCTAAAACATTACACCAACTACTAATATAAGAAACTATATGTCGATTCATTTGAGTCACATATGGAAATTGAAATTGGCCTGATGATAGAAATGCCGATTGCCATCCCCGACCCCGACCCCGACGTTGAGTTGATCTAGGACGACTACAAATTGTTGTTCTGTATACTCCCAACTAGATTGTTCCCTTCTAGTGGAGTTCCTCGACCAACCTCTGTGCTGCCGTACTTTTGGCTCGTCGAGAGGTGTTCTCTGGGGAACTACAATATTAAATATCTCTCTGGCCAACTGATTCTGTATTTCTGGTGGTTGGCGCATAACAGATTCCATCGAAATATGGAGTAAGTGAGATGCAACATCAACTGGTTCTTGGGGTCTCAGTGGAGTAATGGGTCCATCTATGTCGAGTTTCTTCCAAAACGGATGAATAGCCGACAGGGGGATTGACATGTAGTTATGAATGTATGTTTTAATTTCATGCGTACATAGTATCCCGTGCGTACGACGCATGTAACATCCGCATAAATCATAATTCCTACTTACATGCTCAAGTCTCTGACACTCGTTGTTGACCAACTCCATTGCATATAAAGAAACATGGCCCCTCAAATTGGCATAAAGATTACTTGTAGCAAAATGAGGAGTGTTGAACCGATACCTCTCCAGCGATGCTTTTATCTCATCATGTTTTAATTCGAGGAACGTGAGCATTTTTTTGTGGACTATATTGAAGTTGCCCCGTGATGTCTCCAGGAATCTTTTTAAAGATCCATGAGCTCCTTCAACCCTGTTCGTTACAAAAATTTATTTACTTAAATTTATCAACATAAAAGAAGCTCAATCAGCTATCACGGTTGCAAGAAAATATAAATCATACCTATTCGTTGTAAGTTGACGGATATGGAACACGTCACCAAAGAATGCTGCAACAATTTTATGTTTGTAGGGTTGTAGCCAATTCGTCTTGAGATACGAAATTAGATTGGGCATGCTTCTATAATCTTCCTATTTTGACAACAATCGTGCCTCATATGTTTCTTCGTCCGTGGCATCTATCAAATTTTCCCATCGTGACATAAAACCACGTGCGAACGATGAACGACCATAAAGTTTCTTACATTTTTTCTCGACATTCTTATTCACATGAAATCTGCATAATAAATGTTTTGAAGTAGGAAAAATATGTTCCACAACTGAAATTAGAGCAAGTTCTAGGTCGGTAATAATGGTGGTTGGAAGCATATATGGATCCATTAAGCTCTTTAATCTCTCAAGCACCCAGATATATTTTTCCTCCTTCTCAAATGACATGTATGCACATGCAATGTTGAAATTCAATTGTGTTGGTGTTAGGCCGATAACTTTAAGTAAGGACATTCCGTATCTATTTATCTTATACGTGCAATCCATTTGTAAAAAAAGGGAAATGCACGTAAAATGTTAACAGAGACGGGATGTGCGAACAGATGTTCACTTATTACGTTTGATTGAGGCTCACTTCGATGCCACTAAAAATAATGATTCTCAACCAACATACTCATGACATGCTGTAACATTGTTTGACCATCCATTTCTTCGGACCTAAGCTTCTGTCGAGCATTATAAATATGCCTCCTCATACTCACATTACCTTCAAATTGTTTTTGAATAAGTGGTATGATTTGTCGTGGCTTCACGTTAGCTGTAATAAGTTATCAACAAATTGAACTTCATTTTTTGTCAACTTACCAAGAACAGCATGACCTTGCTCATAATTAGCCAATTCGTGATTGTGTGTCCCGTTCCTAACTACCACTTGCCATCCACCGTTATTATTTTCAACACCAATAATAAAAAAGGACAATCGTTTTTTTTAACAAGTATTACGTGCACCTTCGGTATCTGTTGGTCTAGTACGGACGTATGTACCACTTCGTTCACATCTTATCGAGAATCTATCCGCCCCTATACCATTTCCTTTTCTAGAACCTTTGATAATCAAAATCATCTTATGAGTTTTACCCATTTTCTTAACCCATGTCACAAGTTCATCCCGATCCGAAAATATTTCATCCGTTACAAAAAATCTCTGATAATTTTCACTCGTAAAAGATGTATTCTCCATGTCCTGAAAAAAAGAGTTTACCATAATAGTATAATAACAAAAAACTATAAATGTCATGTAACTAATTTTGTCGCCACAATTTACAATACTTAAAAAATAATATTTTACCTCTTCGTTGAAGTTGTAATTAATATTGAGAGAATGCATTTGCGTATCTTCTGCATATCCATAGCTTCTCAGTATTGTAAATCTATCATCGTAATACGATGGGGTTCTGACCCCATCTTCGTAGTTCATCGGACTTCCAAACTCATCGTACCCTATCGAAGTTTCAAACTCTTCGTAGTTTGAAGAATTTTCAAATTCATTATTCATTGTGAGTGTTTAACAAATATTGAAAAATTATATCTCAACCTTCAACTAACAAAGTTTCTTCAGAATAGAAATATTGAGTTGAAGAATACGAATAATAAGATGTTCCTTTATATATAAGGCTTCTCGTTCCTAACTTCACGAGCTTGACACATCATCGTACAATTATTTTATTTACAAAGATATGCAACAGTATATTTATTCTACATACTGTCCTACACTTGCTGATATGCAACAGCCTATCCCCACCAGCAACCTTCAATTCATTGTATATGATAGTATAACTATCGGCCAAACTTGCCAAAACACCAACAACAAGATCTATTGCTATATGATTCATTGTCAGGCAAATATTTTTTTTGTCAGAAGTACGCATTACTTTACCGTTTCAAATATTTTCGAATCAGATGATAGTATAAAGTTTTTGTTATTTGGAAAACAAAATTTTACTCCATGGAAAACATATTTTGTCCTAACCTCCATGAATAAATTTAATTTAATAAGTCTTAAAATACTAAAATAATTGCTACTTTTAACAAAAACATGTTTGTTTCATAATAAATCATATATTACTGATTTAAAAATATTCATTAGTATATATAATTTATATATTTTAGATATATTTATAATAGATATTGATTAAACTTTATTTTTATTTCCAAATAATTTAAGGTTATTTAATGAATTTTTTTATTTGATTGTAAATATGTTAATTTATATTTTTGTACAAAATATTTAAATTATACATCTAGATTAAGAATTTTTTAAATTATAAATAAAAATTATTTCAAAATTACCGAAAGAAAAAAAATTGGGGTGCTAGGCATCGACAATTATAGCCGATATATAGAAATTATTGAGGATGGAGCCAACTATTCATGATAGAGATGAGTCGGTAATTATTGTTGATTTATATTATGTTCGGCAATCTTTGTTGAAGATATGGGGTCATAAATTTTTCTTTTATATATTTTTTCTCTTCCTATAATATGCATAAATTTATAAGTTTAATTAAAGTTATTTAATGAATTTTTTTATTTCATTGTAAATGTATAATTTAAATATTTTTGTACAAAATATTTAAATTATACATCTAGATTAAGAATTTTTTAAATTATAAATAAAAATTATTTCAAAATTACTGAAAGAAAAAAAATTGGGGTGCTGGGCATCGACAATTATAGCCGATATATAGAAATTAGTGAGGATGGAGCCAACTATTCATGATAGAGATGAGACGGTAATTATTGTTGATTTATATTATGTTCGGCAATCTTTGCTGAAGATATGGGGTCATAAATTTTTCTTTTATATATTTTTTCTCTTCCTATAATATGCATAAATTTATAAGTTTAATTAAAGTTATTTAATGAATTTTTTTATTTCATTGTAAATGTATAATTTAAATATTTTTGTACAAAATATTTAAATTATACATCTACATTATGAATATTTTAAATTATAAATAAAAATTATTTTAAAATTGCTGAAAGATAAAAAATTGGGGTTACTAGGCATCGGCAATTATAGCCAATATATAGAAATTATTGAGGATGGACAACTATTCATGATAGAGATGGATCGACAAATTATTGCTGATTTATATTATGTTCGGCAATCTTTGCCGAATATATGGGGTCATAATTTTTTATATATATTTTTTCTCTTCCTATAATATGCATAAATTTATAAGTTTAATTAAGGTTATTTAATGAATTTTTTTATTTCATTGTAAATATATTAATTTATATTTTTGTACAAAATATTTAAATTATACATCTACATTATGAATATTTTAAATTATAAATAAAAATTATTTTAAAATTGCTGAAAGATAAAAAATTAGGGTTGCTAGGCATCAACAATTATAGCCGATATGTAGAAATTATTGAGGATGGCCAACTATTCATGATAGAGATGGATCCACCAATTATTGCCTATCATTTAGGTAACATTCGGCTGAAAATGCCGAACCAAACCACATTAATACATATATATAACTAAACTTATCTTATATTTTTTTTAATTATAAATATGTTAATTTAAATTTTTGTATCAAATATTTATATAAATTCTAATTTTTTAAATTATAAATAATAATTATTTACAAACTTTTCGGCCAAAATAAAAAAAAATAATAATAATTGGTGAATCGGCAGTCATTGCCGATGGGCTAGCCTGGTTTCCGCAATAATCGCCGATGGCCTCTTATATTTTTTTAATTATAAATATGTTAACTTAAATTTTTCGGCCGAAATTGAAAAATAAAAATAAAATAAATGGTGCATCGACAGTTATTACCGATGGAATGGCCTGGTTTCTGCAATAATTGCCGATGGCCTGGAACTTATCTTAATTATAAATATGTTAACTTAAATATTTCGGCTGAAATTGAAAAAAAAAATTGGTGCATCGGCAGTTTTTGCCGATGGATTGGCCTGGTTTCAGCAATAAGTGCCGATGGCCTGAGCCAGTTTCGGTAAAAATTGCCGAATGTCATCCATTGTTTCGGCTGAAATCGCCGATGCTGATCGTGGCTTTCGATAAAAATCACCGATGTTAAGGTTACTTTCGGAACTTGTTTTCCACGAAGTAAAAATATGTTTTCTATATAACAATACCCAAAAAAAACTAGCGCTTGGTTATGGTGTTTCATCCCCCCTTTTAACTGAAAATGCATGGCAAGCAACAAAAACTTTACACATAGCCATCAAACTTCAAATTGAAAAAAAAAATAAAAAATTAATAATTAATTAATAATATCAATAAGAATTATTCATAATAAATATTGGTAAATAATAATTATTAACATTCAAAAATAATATTAATAATTATATGATTAATGACGAATAACATTAATAATGATAATTGATATTAACTATTAATATTAATAATGTGTATCCATAATTAAGCATAATTATAATTTATATATAAAAAAATGAATAATATTATTAATAGAAATAATTAACAACAATAACAATAATTAATATCGGTAAGTACAAACTATTAATTATTATTAGTTCCGGTTTTCAAATTGTATAAATAATTAATAATTCATAATAATAATAAATTATTATTATATTTTTGATATTTAATACAATTGATACTAATAAATAATAATCATTATTGATATTAATAATTATCATCGCTACGGACTAATAATTAATATTTATATTATTAATACTAACTAATATTAATATCAATTATTATTATTATTATTAAAAGTAATATATAAATACTTTGTATTACTAACATTACTATCAATAATAATAATAATAATAATAATAATGGCGATGGATACTTAATTAGAATATTAAGATAATTTAATAGGATGGTTTAAATATCTAATAAAAAATAATGAAATTTAATTATGAAATAATAAATAACGGATACTATAAATAATAAAAGTTTTAAGTATAAAATGTAAAAACGGCTTAATTACGTTTGGAACTAATTGCTATAATCATTTTGAATCGTTTCACTTTTCATGGATGGACATATGTTAATTTAAAATTTTGCAGGTTTCTTTTCCTTCATCACAATACAATATTAGATATTCAACTAATTAGGTCAATATTTAGTATGATGCGTTAAAAGTTAAAACTCGGCCAGGACCAAAAAAAAATAAATTATTACAGCCTACAAGGGAATGTACTTACTGACGAAGGTAATATCACAGTGCCGGTCATTTCGGTATAGGAAATGGAATAGTTCTGAGGCATAAGGCACGTACATTCTGCTGCGTTGGATTCTCTTCGGCCACGCAGAGGGACAGTCTAGAATAATAATGACTTCTTCTGTTTCTTGACCTTCTGCTCGCTTCTGAAAACTTCCAGTCTCGCGCGCGGATATTTCCACAGTCTGTGCCTGTCTGCTTGCTACCATGTCAAGATTATACGAAACATATGTACAAGGCGTAGGCACAGGGCTTTTGTGTCATTAAGGAGGAGCTAGAGTTGGCCGTACTTGTCCGGGTCGTGGATCTGACTGGGGCTTTCCAGTTGGTCGTAAAGAGAGGTGTTGTTGACTTGTCCATTAATAGCAGGGAAATTTCTCTCTCCCTGCCGACCTTACTATTGATACATCGCCCACGTTGAAATTGTTAGTCCTTTTCCGGTGGAGATCGTTAGGCTAGGTTCTCCTAACTTCTGCGCATTTTTTAAAAGCAAATGAGGTCCAAACAAAATAAACTCCTAAACCACATAGTTCCCCACGTTAATCACCCTATCCCAACCTAATCATTGCCAAATAAAATCAGAACTCCAACCCTCAACCAAGCCACCTAAACCCATTCCAATACCCAACCAAAAGCCATAATTCAAGCAAACAAAAGCTCAAAACTTAGAAGATCAAAAATAAAGTATAAAAGAAATAAACATTGAACTTTAAGTAATCATGAATTTTAAAAACAAAAGGTTTTCATTTTTTTTATTAATATGCGTTGTAGAAATAATATATATATATCTGTGTGTGTGTGTGTGTGTGTGTGTGTGTGTGTGTGTGTGTGTGTGTGTGTGTGTGTGTGTGTGTGTGTGTGTGTGTGTGTGTGTGTGTGTGTGTGTGTGTGTGTGTGTGTGTGTGTGTGTGTGTGTGTGTGTGTGTGTGTGTGTGTGTGTGTGTGTGTGTGTGTGTGTGTGTGTGTGTGTGTGTGTGTGTGTGTGTGTGTGTGTGTGTGTGTGTGTGTGTGTGTGTGTGTGTGTGGAATATTAAAATACGAATGCTAAAACATTCATAATATGGATTCTAGAGAAGTTTTCACACACAAAAAAAATTTCTAATCTAAAATCCATTATATTATAAATAAAATAAAGCTTTCATTTAATTTAGCCTAAAGAAAAAAAATATACTAACTATATTGCCCAATTAGCTTAGCCTATGGATAAACCGAGTCCAAAAACTTATCCTATCTTTCATTAACCAAATATGAGATTTGTTCAATTCAAGTAACTCCAATTTCCACTATTCCTTTTGACAAACTCAATTATTTTCAATACTTCGACCATGTTTTGCCCGTTATTTCTCGTCATTTATGTGAATTATTCTCATTTTAACCTTTTTCAACTCCATGTTGGTGTCTCCTGCACTCTTTATGAGTTGTGTAAGAAATGTTGGAGTTAAACATGGATTTAGAGCAAGGCAAAAGTCAAGGAGAGCATAGGAAGAAACTGCACGACCTCTCGGTGTCCTAAAACATAAGGGCGTTGAAGTTTAGAAGAAAATGAAGCCTCTCAACTGTGTCTTGCAGTGTGAAATTTGGCCTCTACATGCAAGCTACATAGTTGTGTTGACCATGAAAAATAGAATTCTCACACAATTTCAACATACTTTAGACGATTACTTTCGAGCTTCGTTTTCCAAACTTTTATAGCATGTCTTCGGGCATTCAGAGAGGGCTCTTTGGAGTTTTTTCCCCTCATTCTACTCAATATCTTCACTTACATTTTCCTCCACAACTCTCAATCAAATAATTCTTACATTAAGATTTTAATTTCTACATCGTAATCATTGTTCCAAATATTGTACAATGCTCGATTTTGTCAGTACGGTTTTATATATCACTCTTCTCTTTCTCTTTTACTATTATGTATTTTATTTCATTATTGTACTTTATAATTTCAATTATACATAAGTAGTCGCTTGTTCTAGGATTGCATTAATTTTGATTATATTGTTGATTTAATGGATTAATTCAATTGTTGTCAAAATTGTCCGTTTTATGTTATTTAATTGCTAGAACCTGAAATTAGATTAAATTAAATGATCACCAATTAGATTAGACAAAGGTAATTAATCAAATAACTAAAAATGATGATTAATTATGGAAATTAGTAATTTAATGAGAATTAATGACCGAAAAAAGTAGATTAGTAATTCTTAAAAATTGATAGGATTAGTTTGTTCATAATGAGTTCAATTTGGTATATAGCGATGAAAATAGGTTGCTATATTTAACTTAGTATAACTTTTAGTCATTGAAAGAGATTAATGGTTAAATAAGGCTAGTTATGCCTAACATCTTAAGCAATCTAATACACAAATGATCAATTTATTAATTTACATTGGATTTGTAACTAAAGATTGTTATATTTAGTTGGATTTGCAATTAGTGGTCTCTATTCACATTTATCATTATATCTTCTTTATTTTCATTATTATTCTTTATTAGTTAATTTGTTTAGATAGTCAAAAAAGTGAAAGTAGGTAATTGGAAACGAAATCCTTAAGGATACAACCTTAATTTGTTATTACAATATTTGTATGCTAGCGGATTTGTTTGAACACCTTTTAGTAAAAGATCTTAGTCTATATTAGGAACTAATCTTAGCCACTGATTCAAAATAAAAGAAAACCAACATCATCCGTTCCACTTTCACTCCATGAACCCACCAAAACAATAGAAAAATAAGAGTAATTGATTTGATATATATAAAAAAATGAATATCCTGAAAACATGGATTCTGGAAATGGAAATCTATCTCTTATTTGTAGAAATGTTGAGTTCTTGTATCTATACAATTCCATAATTGAGCTTCTAATATTCTCCTAAGAAAATGTATCTTGCCAAAATCACTACATCCCTAAGGGCCCGTTTGATTAGAAGAAAATGTCAAGGAAAGAAAAAAAAGTTTAAAGAAGAACATATTTTTCATTTATATCTTATATGAAAGAAAATAACGGAGGAAAGGGACAAAAAGTTGAACCAACGAAATTTTCTTAAAAAAGTATGTGGAAAGTTTGAAAACAATTTTAGAAAACTATGGAAGTTCGGCACGGAGGAATAGTAACAAAAGTCGTTTAAAACCTACACTAGCAACTAACACAATTCATAGGTCATAGCACATAGGAGGAGTGAGCAACAATTTCTCCTAATTTATTTTTCATTCCTCTTCTTTTTAGTTGTGCTCCACTTAAATAATCAATTAAACAAGTGATGTATATTCATAGTTTATATATATATACACATATATTCTCTTCTTTTTTTTTTTTCCAAGTTTGTTGTGACAAAATTGAAATGATAAGATAAATGTGATATTATATATATGTTTAGATACTTTTTGAAATAATTATAAATGTTTTAGATTTTTTTTTTCTAAACTAACTAGCATTGATATTCGGGAAAATTAGTTTGAGGTTCACTTGAGTGGAATTAATAGGAAAAAAATCAATATGGTCATAAAATATTTGGTTCTAAGTACAAAATATTATGTACATATAATTATACTAATATGTATACCTAATTATGCACAAATATACAGATAATATTATCTATATATACATGTAAATTGGATACTAAAAAAAGTGAACTAAATACCAAATAGATTGTTCAACTTTAAATAGTTTTAGTTAATTAGACTTTAATATAATTTTCCCTTAATATTCTGTTTATAGAGTTTTTATAATTTTTTTAGAAACTTCATGGAATATTTTATGTAGTAAGAGTAGTAGTAATAGCAGCAGCAATAACAACAATAATGATGATGATACTCAACTTTATAAAAAAATTTTAGAAAACCAAATACAAAAATCACTTTCTAAGAAATTATTTTCTACAAATTTTTTCCAACAATCGAACAATGAAAAAAAAATTCTATCATTTTCATTCCTTTAATTTTATTTCCTTTTTATTTTTCTTTTCACGTCAATTTTTACAAATCAAACGGAACCTAACCGAAAACATATGTCAAAACATATACCAAGTCTGTTTACTCTATACACACTTAGAGCCGGCAAAAGTTGACCCGACCCGAAAAATCCGACGAATACCGACCCGATCCGTCCGAAATCCGATCTGATTTTATCCGAGTAATTAAAAGTCCGAAATCTATCCGACCCGATCCGATACATATCCGATATCCGATATAACCCGAGAAATTATAAGCCCGAAATAAACCCGACCCGACTCACTACTCACCCGAAACCCGATATAACCCGAAAAACTATAAATCCGAAATGACCCGACTCGATCCATTATTTATCCGAAATCCGATATTATCTGAAAAATTATAAATCTATAAAGATTCAACTTGGTACTACCCGAAAATTAATATTAACCCATAACTCAAATTTTTCAAAACTTCATAAAGCATGAAATAATATAGATGTGCAACTAATCCATACTAGCACTTATATCAAAATCTAGAAATCATAAAATTTATATCACTTATGTATATACAAATAAAATATCCATTGATACCAATATAAAAGTATAGAAATAAAAGTAGAAAAAAAAGAAAAACTCTACTATGCTATCTAAATATTAGTTCACTTCTATGATTTCATCTAGTACCATAAGATAATAACAGTGCAGCCTTGAACACTATATGTTAGTATCTATATGGCCATACCTTGCGATATAGCACCTATAATACCATAGGAAAGTAGGAAAAATCTAGAGTGAGAATATTAGTTATTCATTATGAAAATTGAAGATTAATATTTTTTATTACATCAACAGTGTTAAATAGTAATAAGTCAATATTAGTTGGTCTTTTGTCAATAATAGTCATTATAACTTACTTTATCTAATTTTTATCTTATTTTGCTTGATATAATATAATCAAAATATATAATAAATAAAACTAATGTGTTGTTATTATTATTTTTGCCATAATTGATATTCATTAATTACTATTATTATTGTTATCATTATTTTTGTATTATTATTATTATTATTATTATTATTATTATTAAAATTATGTTGATATGATGTGATCAATTTCTTATAAAAATAATATGAGAAACACAACCTTAGAAGCCTTCATTTGTTATCAATTATCAAGGATTATTATAAGTTAATATTATGTAAGGAGCGTATAAGATATAAATATAATATAAACTTAAAATAATACTCGAACTCAATATGACCAAGCTAATAATGGAGTTGAATTATAAGCTACACCTTAACATAAAAAGAAAAGTGATACGATTTGAAAAATTTTAAATTTAAAATGTCAAATACATCTCCAAAGATGAAATAATGATAAAAAATTCTAAGGCCCCAAAAGAATTAATATAATAATTCACTTTTAATTGAATAAGATAAATTAAAATAAATGATCTCAAAATAATTAGCTTTTAATAATATCTTGGAATAAAAAAATGACACAAGCATGACTCAAATATGAAATAACTTAAATCCAATCTAAATTCGACCCGAAAATATAATAATTCAAATTCACCTAAGTTCGATCCGAACCCGAACCGAAATTAGAACAACCGAAATTTACCCGAATCCGAATCCATCCGATCTCAACCAGACCCGATCCGAGACCTTAGAATGATCCGAGATTATCCGATACTGAGTTGATCCGAATCAAACCCGACCCAGCCCGACCCGACAAAATGATCCGAAATTATCCGAAACCGATATGACCCGATTATTATGTAACCCGATCCGATAGTGACCCGACCCGCCCGATTGCCACCTCTATACACACTTACTTCATTCCCAAATGAGCGCATGAAATCCATTTTCCTAACAGAAAAAATCAACTAATATATCGAATTAGTCACCAAATATTCTCCCAAGAAAATGTCTAGTATCTTACCAAAAGCACAAGTTCCCTGACTGAAGGCATACACCGAAAGATATAACACAACTGTTTACCATATACATGATTATTTGGCTCCTAAACAGGATGAGATAAAACAAGCATCTTGTAAATCAATCGACGGGCATCTCTTGTCATACCACTCCGCCGAAACATTTTCAAAAACTTGTGATACGGTTTCAATCAAAATTCAAGCATCCAATCAGGTTCCATTTCCCTTGAAGAACAATTGAATTGTTTCCTCCATAAGACCTTGAGGGATGGTAAAAGAATCGATATCTTGAGAAAACTCCACTTTCTATTTGGAGGAGTTTCTAAAGTGGGGCATCCGTCATACGTTGAAATTGAAGCTCTAGAAGGCATACCTGAGGATGAAAGAGACGATGCGGTGGTACTTGGTTTAAAGTATCCAATATCTGCTTCTCAGATCTTCGTAAGTCCTACAAATTTCGGAATCAAGGCTTTTAGGGTCGCATGGAGGCATACTTTTGATGGCTTGTCAGGTGAGAGAAGATCGGCAAACCGTCGGTTAGCAGATTCGCAGATCTTCACTTCATTTCTCTCGGTCGCGGCTTCGTTTTCTCTCTTCCATGCTGGGCGTGCTTGATAGGTTTGTTGTATTCCAGAAGAGTGCTGTATTATATAGGTCTCGATTCATGTTTCCAACTGCAGTGTGCTTTCAATTATGAATTTTTCCTGAAACTCCAGCACTTCACTCTTTTGTCCTTTAAACAGAGATAAATCGTATTTGTCAAGCGCAAATGAGCGGCAAAACACGATGCAATGACTATTATTATATATAGAGAGAAGGGGTCTATTAATAGAAAGCATAACTATGTTTTGGACCGAAATTAAAAAGCGGAGAATACTCAACGGGCACACAGTGTGTGCTTGAAAGCACAGCCATGCTTTGCAAAACACTACGAATTTCTTAACATCCCTCCGCCTCGTGTTTTTTGCTTGGTATACTAATTGCTGCCGCCTTTTTGTCGCTTAACCAGTGCATTATAATTTTAGAGGTGGCAATCGGGTCGGATCATAGCGGTTCATTTGACTTTTGCGGGTCGGGTGCGGGTCGGGTCGGTTTTGAGTCGGGTCATTCGGGTGAATTTGTCGAGTTGGGTCGGGTTCGGCCGTTCGGGTTAAGAAAACTCGGATTCGCATAATTTTGGATTAACTTGATTGGTAGGGTCGGGTTGGTTTCAGGTCATTTTCTAATTCACATGAGTAGGTGACTTCGGCCCGTTCAGGTCATTTCATGTAATACGACGGGTTAGTTATGTCCGAGTTGTTTCGAGTTAAGTTGATGGGTAGGGTCATTTCATACAATTTGACGGGTTGGATTCAATTAGTTACGGGTTAACTTAATGGGTCGGGTCGGGTCGAGTTTTGACGGGTTTACTCATATTCGAGTTCAAGTAATTATCATTTCATAAATCATAAATATTAGAGACAGACAATCATAAGATTAATATTGCAGATAAAATAATTAAAAATATTAAATGCGCTTTATTTTTATAAATAAATAGTAAAGATATTTATAAATTTTAATAATAACAAATATTGCGCTTTGAATCAAACAAAGATATTTATCATTTCTTATAATTTATTTGATAACTTAAAATATTGAATTACTTAAAAAAAGATAATTTTATAAAATAAAGATGATCAAAACAAGACTATACAATGTATAATTATCATTTATTAAATTGTATATATTAAATACAATAATAAGATTACTAGTACAGATAAATGAAATAAGAATATTATATGTGTTTTATTTTTACAAAGGTAAATAATAAAGATATTTATAAGTTTTAACAATATTATATTTGATTGCTTAAAATATTTATAAATTTTACAAGTAAAAATATTAGATGTTTATCATATATTATATTTAATTGATTACTTAAAAGAGATAATTTTATAAAATAAAGGTGAGTATAATAAGAATATACAATGTATAATTATCATTTATTACATTGTAAATATTAGATACAATCATAAGATTACTAGTAAAGATAAATGAACTAAGAATATTATATGTGTTTTATTTTTACAAAGGTAAATAATAAAGATATTTATAAGTTTTAATTGTATTATATTTGATTGCTTTAAACATTTATAAATTTTACAAGTAAAAATATTAGATGTTTGTCATATATTATATTTAATTGATTACTTAAAATATTTGATTTCTTAAAAAAAGATAATTTTATAAAATAAAGGTGAGCATAACAAGAATATACAATGTATAATTATCATTCACTACATTGTAAATATTAGATACAATACAATCATAAGATCACTAATAAAGATAAATGAAATAAGAATATTATATGTGTTTTATTTTTACAAAGGTAAATAACAAAGATATTAAAAAGTTTAAAAGTATTGATTTATTCTATTTGATTGCTTAAAATATTTATAAATTTCAAAGGTAAAAATATTAGATGTTTATCATATATTATATTTAATTGATTACTTAAAAAAAGATAATTTTATAAAATAAAGGTGAGCATAACAAGAATATACAATGTATAATTATCATTTATTGCATTGTAAATATTAGATACAATCATAAGATTACTAGTAAAGATAAATAAAATAAGAATATTATATGTGTTTTATTTATACAAAGGTAAATAATAAAGATATTTAAAAGTTATAAGAGTATTATATTTGAATGCTTTAAATATTTATAAATTTTACAAGTAAAAATATTATATGTTTATCATATATTATATTTAATTTATTACTTAAAATATTTGATTACTTAAAAAAAGATAATTTTATAAAATTAAGGTAAGCATAACAAGAATATACAATGTATAATTATTATTTATTACATTGTATATATTAGAAACAATCATAACATTACTAGTAAAGATAAATGAAATAAGAATATTATGTGTGTTTTATTTATACAAAGGTAAATAATTTATTATATAAAGGTGAGTATAATAATACTATAAAATATATAATTATCATTTATTATATTATATATATTAGATACAACCATAAGATTACTAGTAAAGATAAATGAAATAAGAATATTATATGTGTTTTATTTATTCAAAGGTAAATAATAAAGATATTTAAAAGTTTTAAGAGTATTATATTTGAATGCTTTAAATATTTATAAATTTTACAAGTAAAAATATTATATGTTTATCGTATATTATATTTAATTTATTACTTAAAATATTTTATTACTTAAAAAAAGGTAATTTTATAAAATAAAGGTGAGTATAACAAGAATATACAATGTATAATTATCATTTATTAAATTGTAAATATTAGATACAATCATAAGATTACTAGTATAGATAAATGAACTAGGAATATTATATGTGTTTTATTTTTACAAAGGTAAATAATAAAGATATTTATAAGTTTTAATTGTATTATATTTGATTGCTTTAAATATTTATAAATTTTACAAGTAAAAATATTAGATGTTTATCATATATTATATTTATTTGATTGATTAAAATATTTGATTACTTAAAAAAAGATAATTTTATAAAATAAAGGTGAGCATAACAAGAATATACAATGTATAATTATCATTTATTACATTGCAAATATTAGATATAATACAATCATAAGATCACTAGTAAAGATAAATAAAATAAGAATATTATATGTGTTTTATTTATACAAAGGTAAATAATAAAGATATTTAAAAGTTATAAGAGTATTATATTTGAATGCTTTAAATATTTATAAATTTTACAAGTAAAAATATTATATGTTTATCATATATTATATTTAATTGATTACTTAAAATATTTGATTACTTAAGAAAATATAATTTTATAAAATAAAGGTGAGCATAACAAAAATATACAATGTATAATGATCATTTATTATATTGTAAATATTAGATACAACACAATCATAGGATCACTAGTAAAGATAAATGAAATAAGAATATTATATATGTTTTATTTATACAAAGGTAAAGAAAATAATATATATATATATATATATATATATATATATATATATTTATAAGTTTTAATAGTATTATATTTGATTACTTTAAATATTTAGAAATTTTACAAGTAAAAATATTAGATGTTTATCATATATTATATTTATTTAATTACTTAAAATATTTAAAAGTTTCTTCTCATTTTTATTTTTTAATAAAGATATTTTTCTTTTATTTTTATATCATTTATTCTATCTTTTTTTTTTCATATTCATTTCTCTACATAATTTATCTTATTAATTTCTCTAGTTGTATTTATTTTATTAACATTATTATATTTATATTTTTATTGTAATATTTTTATTAATTATATTTTATTTGTATTTTTATTGTAATATTTTTATTAATTATTATTATTATAGTAAAAAAAATCTATAATAAGTTATTTTAAACATAATTTAAATTAAATAATAATTCTATATATTTTCATAAATTATTAATTATTATATATAAATTGATATAAATTAGAAATTAAATAATATAAAATATAAATAATTAATATTATAATTAATAAAAATAATTGGATATTGTAAATTTAAAATTGATGAACGTAGAATACTAAATTATATTTAAAGTAAATTAATAATAGTAAAAGAAAAAATATAACTAAAACTTTAAATTTAGGGTTGTAACGTGAGATACTCTTGATACGGGGTATAATTATTATTTGTTTGATTTTGTGGGTGATAACTGATAACTGATAAAAGACACTATTATACTCTTCTATTAAGAGTTTCTTCAAATAGGTTGATTAGTTGATGTAATAGAATACTTTTTGAAAATTATTTTACAAGCTTACAACTAGATGTTTGCCTTTTTTATTTTGGTTTTTTATTTATTAATAATATATCTTATTATGATATCATTAATAAATAAGAATGTCTAGAGTAAAATTATAAAAAATAAGTACAATTTATAAAATAGTATATTTTTAAAAGCTTTAAATGAATAATAAAATATGTGTAATTTATTATTATTATAATATATTTTGATGTCTGATCAGGTTAATGTTGGGTCAGATCGGGTGATTGTCGGGTCGGGTCAACGTTGGGTCGGGTCGGCTCCGAGTCAAGTCGAAGCGGGTCGGGTCACTATCAGGTTGGGTCAATGACGGGTCGGGTCGGGTCACTATCGGGGCGGGTCAATGACGGGTCATGGGTTGGGATCGGGTCGGGTCAGGTTTATTTTTATTGGGTCAGTGTTGGGTTGGGTCAATGTCGGGTCGGGTTGGGTCGGGTCGGGTCAACTTTTGCCAACTCTAATTATATATATATGAGATATCCAGTGATAATTATCTTTTATAAGAATATTAGTCTCTTGAGGTAATTAAAATAGTTTCCACCCCCAGATAATTTTCTTACCTAAAATATAAATATCTAATATTTATAAAAATGATATCATTTTTCTTTTTATTATTCAAATAATATAGTTTAGACTTATATTAGATTCTAATTTCCACCACTAACTATGTCTATTCAAAATATGAGACATGAATATATAACATTTATAAAATTAATACTGTTTTTTAACACTCAAATACTATAGTTTCTTAGACTATTAGTAATAGTTTTACCACTTACCATAGCTAATTTCTTCGACTGAAACTACAAATTCTCATTATTCACTAAAAGAGGTAATTCTTATAGGATGAAAAAGAGATTATAAGTTTAGATCTAAGAGAACCCTTATTTTATATATATAGACACACACACATGCCAATTTGATAAGATGTACACATGAAAAAGAGAACCCTTATTTTAGAGAGAGAATGAAAAAGAGATTATAAATTTAGATCTAAGTCCTAATATCCTATAATTTTAATTTTAAATTTTATTAACCTTAATGACTTTATTAGCATAGTTCGATTAAAATGTTAAAGTATCTTAATTTCAATTTGTTTTAAAATTTTATCAATGATTTTAAATTCATATTAAATTTTAATTAATCGTTATAGTTGCGAATCATTCTAGATAAATTTAATTTAATTTTATCGACCATACTTTTGTTTTATTTATATGAATTCAATTTTTGTTTATACATATGCATTTTTGTTGTTTCATTTGTTTTGATTTTAAATATTTAAATTCATTTTTGGTTATAATTTCAGCTTGTGATTATGACTTTATTTTGGAATTATATTTCGTTAACAAAATAAATTATTTAAATTATATAATTTTCTTTAAAATATTAAAATTATTTTAATGATATTTATCCGTACAAAATATTTACGTCTTTAAATTTATATATTTTTATAAGGTCATCGAGAAAAGTTTTAAATTAAAAAGATTTTTCGTAACTTAATTATTTATGATTTTCTTTCCAAAAGTAATTATCTTATGGTTTTTCTTTTGGTTTACAGAAGACCTTTTTAAAAAATTATTTAAATTAATCTCATTTTCTTATAATTTAAATTAAATATTTTCTAGATAATTTTTATATTTTTCAATGTTGTATTATGTATTTTCATAAATAGTACAAATTTTTGTACTTGTTGATATTTTCTTTTGAACTTTTCTAAAATCCTTTAAATAACTTTTATGTTGATTTTATAACTTCAGATCTTTATGAAATGATTTTTGTTAAACGAGTTAGATATAATTATCCATTAATATTTTTAGATGCTTAATACCCTATTATGTGTATGTGTATTTGTCAAAAAAAAAAACGATTGAATTCCCCCCACCTTTTCTTCTCTCTCCCTCTTTTTTTTCTCTCTGTCTACTTTGCTCTCTCCTATGCCCAACCTACCCTACTCCCTTCCATTTCTCCTTCATCGAACCAGAGCACCACCACCACGCCACCTCGCCGCCACTTGACAAATCCACAACCACCTCTCTTCGTTGTCACTTCTCCCCCATTGTATTAGGCCTCGGTGGAGTCGTACGAGCAAGGCTACAACATACACGGTCGACAAGACACAACATAGGAGCAACAAAGTCGGGCCACTACAAGCTTCGACGATTGTCGAAGCGCAATGCTGAACTCGAAACGGAGCTTCCTTGATCTTCACCGACTCCGATTCATAACATTCCATTTGGTATAATTTACTCTAAACTCTAACTTTTATTTTGATTAATTTTGTATGAATTAGCTTATGATAAGCTAAACTAGTTGTTTAATTATATGTGTATATGTAGTATTATTGATTTGGATGTGTTAGTTGTGATGCATGTGGTTAATTTATGAAAATTAGAATTTTAAACTAGTTATTTTTTGATTTCTTGAATTCGTCTGATTAAGCTATTTTGGATCAATTAATTTTATAATGTGCTTTAAAATGTATCTAATTTTGTGTGGGAACTATCATTTAAAAAAATCAGTACAAAATTAATAGGAATTAGATTTCTAAGTCAAAATCCTTGTGTAACAAAATTAAATTGCATAATTGAGTTGTTTTATTCAATTAATGTTATAATATACTTTAAAATGTATTTAATTTTAGGTTGGAAGTGGAAATTTGGAAAAATAGAGTGAAATCCATCAGAATTGGATTTTTAGAGCAAAACCCTTGAGGATTTAATTTAGATCAATCTATGTGTAATTTTATTTAATTGATTATATAATTTGCATTAGAATATGTTTGATTTCATTTCGAATCCATCAATTTAATTATTTTAATGATATTTGATCGGATTTACATTCCAGACTCAAAATTGATAATCTTGTTAACTAGGTTTTTCCTTTATCATTTTTTTCATCAAGTGATTATACAATATGTTATAAAACAGGTCTAATTATATTTTTGAGCATTCAATTTGAATAAATTGGTTATTATGAAATTATAAAATCCTAACTTTCAAATGAAATTATGAAATTGGCCATTTGTGTGGTTGTTTCTTCTAAAATTGAATTTATAGAAATGTTTTACATGGCCTTAATTGCGTTTTAACAACTTCAATTTGGATTAATTGATTTGGATTGTCTAAATATATATCTTGGGCATTAAAACCCTAATTTTTGAAAATAATTATCTTAAACTGGTTATTCATAAGATTGTTTTGGTTGAAATTGACTGTTTAGATTTATCTAAAATTAGATTAATTATATTTTGAAACTATCAACTTAAGGTAATCTAAGTGAATTGGACATCTCACAATTCAAGCCTAAAAACACTAATTTTGAGAGATATTTACTTATGCTTCTTTTACCAAGAAGATTACTAGCTTTGATTTCAAATTATTTAAATTGTATTTTTATCTTATTAGTGTGGATTAGTTACCTAAAATTGATTGGTTTGTCTTTTTTATCGTAAAACCAAATTAGTAATTCCTTTTGATAAAATTAACTTATCCCCTATGCATGGTCCTTTCCCTGGTGTTTCAAATTAATTTGAAATGCCCTAAGTGATTTGTTTTAAACTCGATGTGGTTAAAATTTAATTTTAAATTTTAATAGAACTGCACTATTAAGTCATAGGTTTTGGACATGTTTTCAAAGATAGTCTGTTTATGCTCTTCCTTATTGATTAAATTATAATACGTTAATTATTGGTCTATAAGGTAGTTTTCTAACTTATTTCTACGATTTCTATCAACGATCTAGAAAAGAAATCATCACGGATTCTCTCTCTCTCTCTCTCTCTCTCTCTCTCTCTCTCTCTCGCACACACATACACACACACAAATTGCTTAGCTAGCTTTGGATTTATGTAAGTCTCTACTTACCGTGGAATCGTGTAATGTGTGTTGTCTTGAGGTTGAAGGTGATAGGTATGCTTTATAAGATTTATGCATGTCATGTATATCATGTCTTGTACGATACTTTTATGTATCTATGATGTTATAATTTTCAGTGCAAATATATGTTGGGATGCTTGAGGTGTTTTAATTACAATAAGTTTTGGATAATTATATATTTGGTTAATTATGGATTGGAATTATGTGTTGCCTTATGTTGAGATTTTTGTCGTAGATTTATCGGCATTAATGTTACTTGGGATTTATCAGCTTTAATGCCACTTGGAATCATTCACCTTTAATGCCACTTGGATTGGATTAGATTTAATGCCACTTGAAATTGATTGACTTTAATGCCACTTGGAATGGATATAATAATAAAATTTCATTGTGTTATGGAAGTGATTTTAGTTATGTTATTTGGCCTAACTTATGCTTGCTTAAATCCTTAAATAAAACTTTACTCATATAAAGTGAAAAGATCTTGAGTTGGGATGTGTACCACTCGGAGTAACTATCTGATTTAGGTTTGATATTCACTTGGTATCATTCCGATATTTTCTCTTCGATGATCCTGGTTACCTTACGAGGTTTGGAGATGCCCTCTTCTACTTTATAGGTATCTAAATATATTTTGACCCTATATAGGATATGCATACTTAAGTGATTAGGTGTCTTATTTATTGGCGGTTTGGTTACATTTCTAGGTGGGCCAATTAGGACTAGTGCCATTTTGGTACTAGATTAGTTGTTATAATTTCTTTGAGTCTCTATCCTCAAGTTAAAATAATCAAATGGTTGTAATCACAATAATGTAATACAATAATTGGTTATTCTCATTCATTCACTTTATATTTCATTATCCTACGTATGTTGCTGAATTGTGTTCCACATACTTGTGCAACCATATGACGCCTACTCTTACATTTTTATCACATAATGTATTATTTTAATCACATATGGGCATCATGTGCATAATGCTTATTTCCAAAAGGCGATAACCCTCACCCCCAGGGCCTCCGCCAGCAGGCCCGACAGCACTGGAGGAGGTAAACTACAGTGGCCCAGCGGCTGAGAACATGGTGGCCGAGTCTCCAGGGCGCCCACAAGGAGCCACCCCCACAAATGGAGGGTTGAAACTCCCACACTGCAGCTTGTCCCCCGAAAGTATCGAACCCGGGACCACTTATTTCCAACAACCATGCCCCAACCACTGGGATATTGTAGGATAGTTGTGTTATTCGGCATGAGTTTATATTTCATTATACATTCATACCCATTTGTTATGTCTAATTATGTGTCTATAGGCATGATTCTACGTTCGCATGTTCTATCATATGTTATTGTATTTACTCAAGTATACTTTTTCATAATTATAACTATGATATTCTATTTTAGCATGCCCTAATCTAGTTATCACAAGTGTATCTTGTTATATTCATTTCATGTATGACCTTCTTTGATATCTATTGAGAGAATGATTTATATTATGCTATATACCTTATAAAATCGTATGAGTTATTGTATGAATGGAATCATGTGTGCGTGACATGTATACTTGAACATGAGTATTATATGTCAAAGATTACCATGATCTCTTTTTATAAATATCAATATTGATTCATGAGTTTTACCCTTTAATTTTATTTTAGCTAGGTAACTTTATTTAAATCATGTTTCTTGTAAATGTTTGTTAAGGTTTGAATTTGTTTTATAGTTTAATTTACGATTTTAAATTTATGTTAACAGTTATTTAATCATTTGTAGTTGCAGACTACTGTAGATAAATTTGTTTAAGGCTATGATTTTATTAAATTCACGTAATTCGATATCCTTTTAAGTTATATTTCTGTTTTTTTCATGTATTTGATTTCAATATTTTAAATTTATTTTCGAGTATAGCCTCGTTTTTTTATTACGACTTTAATTTAGGATTATATTTCGTAAACAAAAATAAATGATTTTAAATTATAAAATTTATTTAAAGAATAAAATTATTTCAATAATTGTTTTCATACAAAATATTTCTATTGTTAAATTTATTGTTTTCTGATGTTTATAAAATCTTTGGAAAATTTTAAATTAAAAAGGTTTCCGTAGTTTATATATGATTTTATATCTAAAATTAATTTTCTTCCCTTTTTCCCATTTTGATTTATAGAGGATCTTTTCAAAAAATGTGTTAAATTAGTTCAAGTCACTCAAAGGTTTATAAAAAAATATTTCACTAATGTATTTAAAATATTATTTTGAAATCATAATTCTATCTTTAATACGTGTTGCAAATGATTTTAAACAAAAGCTTTAATTACCAAAGTCTTAATTTTTATTATTATAAAAATCTATTTATAAATTCTTTTGGTTTATTTTCATTAAATTTTATCCTAATTGAAATATCTTTTAACTCTTATTTTATATGTTTATTTTATCTAGGCTATGTAGATATATTGTTTTTTTTTTTAAATAAACAAATCATTGACCAACCCCCATCCCCTTCTTTTTTCTCTTACTTCTTTCTTCTCTACGTCCAAATCCAAACCCTACCTTGACCTCCCCTGCCTATTTCTCTACATCGATTGTGGACCACCACGCCACCTCACCACTTCCATCGCTCGATCACACCACCATGATGCCACACCATAGGTTGTCGACATTAGCGAGCAATGAAAGAACAATGCACTAGCAGTAGTAGCGTTCTACCACCACGAGGCTAGCCGGCCACTAATGAAACTCCAACATCCCTTATTCCCTCTAATTTCATAGCAATTTGTTTAGTATTTTTACCCAAACCTAAACTTTTTTTTGATTAAATTTGAATGAATTAGTTTTGGTTAAGCTGAATTGGTTATTGATTTAAGTATTTATGTGTTGTATGATTAATTTGGATGGGTTAATTGGGCTGTATATGCTTAATTTGTGAAAATTAGATTTTTGAACCACTTATATCTTGATTTATTGATTCTTCCAATTAATCTATTTTAAATACATTGATTATGAAATATAATTTAAAATGTACTTATTTTTATGTTGGAACTATCACATTGAGAAATTTGTGCGAAATTAATTGAAATTTAATTTTTAGGTTAAAACTCTTACAGATTTAAATTGGATTGTATAATTAATTTATTTTATTAAATTGAATATATAATTCGTATTAAGATATGTTAATTTCATTTTGACCGTTAATTTAAATATTTGAGTAAGATTTGATCGGATATACATTTCGCGCTCACAAATCCTAATCATGTTAAATTAGGACTTTCCTTTATTGATTTTAATGAACTGATTATATAATATGTTATATAATAGGTCTAATTATAACTTTAAATATTTAATTTAAATAAGTTAATAAAATTTAATTAAATTTTATTTTTGGGCCTAATACCCTAAATTTCAATTGAAATTATGGAATCTATCATTTGTATTTATTTTTTCTAAATTTGATGTTATAAAATTATTTGAAATGAACTTACTTGCATTCTAATTCCTTCAATTTGTATTAATTTATTTGAAGTGTCTAGATCTATATTCTGGGCTTTAAAATCCTAATTTTTTGGAGTAGTTTTATGAAATCTAATTGTGCCTGATTCTTTCATATGTTAATCATTTAGCTTTGATTTAAAATCAATTTAACTATGCTTTTAACTCATCATCGGATTATTTATTTGAAATTGATTGATTTGATATTTTGTGGTTGTAAATCCTAATTGTGTAAGTGATTTTTGATAAAATTTACTTGTTTTCTATCATTCTATATTTCGATTATTTTTTCTAATTTTGGATTTACATTTTATTTTGGTGATCTATAAAGGCGCTATAGTAGATTCCGAAGTTGATTAGTCATCCTTCTTTCCTTCATTTCTTAATATTGGGATAATAAGTAAACTCGCTTAAACATCTAGTAGATAGAAAATTATGTGTGAGCATGATTATTTCCTATTTTTCAATAATAGAAGGATGCATGTTAGTTTTATAACAAAATTATAATAATTAAGAAAAAATGTGTGTTGATTCTAAATCATGTTTGGTGTAGTGAGTTATAATGAGTATGATATATGTAGAATTGTAATAAGTGATTAGATAACCTTTGTGACATGTTTACATGGTGGTTTTGTTTTTCTTGATAAGTAATTGAATGGTATATTACTTTGAAAAGGAGATTACAAAAGTTTCAGAGCATTACAAATGAATCAAAACATTATGCTAAAGAGTCTACTAGGCTAATATGATCTCTATAAGATTTGCACTGGTGAAATAATTCAACCCTCATTGCCATTTCTTGAACATTGACTTTTGTGATCTGAGTTGGAGACTGTGTAGTTCTTTGGAATATTCTTTTATTTTGGTCTTACCATATATGGTATATTATCGCTGCTGTTAATGCTCTAAAGAAATTTTTGTAGAATCTTAGTCTCCTTTCTCCTTTTATGAGCCATCGAGTAACTTTGTCCCATGTAACTAGATGTTGTGTACTTCTTGCCTTATTTGTGAGAGAAAGCCATATTGAACATGAGAATATACTCTCAAAGAAGAGATGTGCAAGTGTCTTGTCTTGCTATTGGCAGAGCTCACAAGTGGAATTTGTGTTAAAAACCATGTGTGGCATTTGGTCTCTCATAAACAATGTGCCATGTATGGCTAACCAAAGAAGAAATTGATGTCTAGGGAGTGAAAGTATGTTCCATACCATGTTGTACTATGAGAATTCTATTTTCTTAGGGCACAATAGGCGGTAAGCTTTTGAAATGCTTTACTCTTCTATGTTCAAGCAGCTTTTTTGAGTGTGATCTAGATCAAAGAGAGGTTGAAATACCGGTATTGTCTCTATGATCTTCTTAAATACCCACGAAGCACTTGTAGGCGGGTTAATGCACTGTAAGTCTTGACCCTTCCATCTTATCCATAAAACTTCTTTCCCTTGCATAATTGACCAAAGTTATTTGCCAATGGCTACAAGGTTCCACCACTATATATTTAAGATATCCAAGCCCCTTCCTCCTTTGGTGTATAAACTGTTTGCCATGCAACAGGGATTTTGTGGGAGGTTTCCACTCCTTTCCAAAGGAAAGATTGATAAACAACATTGATATCATGAAGAACCTATTTTTCGAGCATGAAAAGGAGACTCCAATAGGCTTTCATCCCCATAAGAATAGAATTAATAAATAGAAGTTATCCTGCATAGCTAAGCATTTTATTTTGCCATTGATTGAGTTTCCCAGTAATCTTCTCTAGAAGAGGTTTGTAGTGCTACTTTATCTGGGTTGAGACAGGCAATGGCATCCCTAGATACTTAAATGGGAGATCTTCTACTTGAATATGAAGTGCTGATTGGAGAGATATATTAGTTTATATAGTTACTTTTCCTCCGTAGAAAACAGTGCTTTTTAGCACATTAAGTTTTAATCCAAAGAGGGTCAAGAAGTGGTTGAAAGTGTTCATTAAAGCCATTACGGAGTTGATGTCTCCTCGACTAAATAGCAGCAGATCATTAGCAAACTTTAGGTTAATTTGCTTCACTTTACTGCTCTTTGGATGTGTCATAAAATCAGAATTGACCCACAATCCCAGTAAGGCTCTATTGAGATATTCTATAACTATGACAAGTGTTGATGCTATGAGAATATGAAAGTGATATATTTTTAGAATTTACTAATAATTAAAGCGTAATACTAAGTTTGGGATTTAGGTGAGTATCCTCGAGATGGCCCCCAAGTTAGGGTTTATAGTGGATGCACTCCCTATTTATATATATATATGGCTGTGCTACACTATTAGTGTATAGTAATGCCTCTTTATATTCTATAAGTAACCTACGGGTCCTATTAGGGGTATTGATACTTAATGATAGAGTATTCCTTAGTGGTTTCAGGATAGTTCCTCAGCCATAATGCTTTGGATTTATGTCTTAGCCATTAGTACTTCTACTTTAGTATGTTTCTTCTCAAATAAAATGTGGATTGTTTGAATTCTATCAATTGTGTTCAATATCACATGCTATGAATTTTATAAAATTCTAAGAGCTTCACATGAATAATTATAAATATTATGAATAATTATCAATAGTGTATAGTTGTTATAAGTGAATTTAACCATGATTTGTTTGTATAAAGTTTATTCTATTCAATAACTTTATTCATAACGACATGAACTTTTTGGAATGCATGTTTCCATGTCCTCTTGTGGTGTTCCAATTCATATATCATATTATGTTGTTGTGTCAATCTTATCGTTATCCATGATCTATTAGGTATATCATACCATGACATTTCGTGTGAGCATGTAACGTAAAATTCAACTTTAATTCATGAATTCATTATCTTTCTTGACATTCTCTTATGATGACATATTTTTACTGCAATAGCATGCTCTTCTATGAATTCATGTTTAGTTGAGAGTATAAATTTTCTATGGGTTATGTATTGATCTATGACCTTGTTCTCTTATTTAGTAATCTCATCTATTTTTCATCAACTTATATGAGAGCATGTCATTCATACTTATCAGTTATATATGTATGTGAATCTGTGTGGGCATGCTATAGCTATTTGTTAAGTGTGGTTTATTTAGTACGCCATTGTATTGATACTATGCTTATTTAGATGTTTATGTGCAGGTACTTTGGTATGAGTTCTGATGTGATTTTTGCTTAGGCTGAGAGTTTAGAGCTACATTGGAGTTTTATTCGTCGATGACTCTTATAATTATTTGTAAATATTTTGGAAGTTGAGTAGTTGTATTGAAATTTTAATTTGGTGTTACAAACGACCATTTATGTATATATATATATATATATATATATATATATATATATATATATATATATATATATATATATATATATATATATATATATATATATTATTGTTTGGTTAAGATTTTGGAATCTAGGTTTATCTCATAGGTTTTCCACTAATTTACCAGTAATGATTTTATAGGTTTTCCATTGATTTTATTAGCAAGGATTTTTGATTTAGTTTCTATTTTAGGATCTGTTAAATAGACTTTTAGCTTTACACCTATCAATAAATAGCTGGTGAATATCTATTTTATGGTAGGTGTGGGGGTAACACTCCCTAATTCTTTTGTTTACTTCCGCATTATATCATTTTTAAATGAAACTTTTTAGGAGTGAAAATAGGAATGTTACATTATGTGTATCAGACTCATACTGATACTACCTTGGTTGAATGAGTCTTGCGATAATCCATTAATGGTGGGGAGAAGAATTCTTATGCAGGCTTGAGATCGATTACTATTGTTGGGATGAATACTTGGGCTTTGAAAGAGTAGGTAACCCAAAATTTTTATCCCTCTAGAATTCATCTTTATTTTTTTGTATATATTTTAGAAATTTTCAAGTACTGTATGGAAAAATTAATGGTTTTATAACCGAATTTTAGTTTCTCGTTACCTTACTAAGCTTTCAAAACCATTGTTATTTCATAGGTTTCCCACTGATTTTATTAGCGATGATTTTATTTAGTAAAATTGTTTACTTCCTGTCTAATGGTAGATATATCCTTGTGGGATTTTATACTCTCAGTATATATGATGTTTAAGTTTTAGTTGGATAGGTTTTAGTCTTGTGTCTAGCATGAGATAGATGACATGTGTTTATCTTGTGTTAGGTGTGGTAGCAACATTTTCCATTTTCTACCTTGGCTTCCACATGTTTTCCTTTTAAATGAAATTTTTTAGGAATAAAATTTGGGAGTATCACATAATTGTAATTCATTAACTCATAAAAAAATTATTAGCTCAAGCTATGGATTAAGTAATTTGTTGAACTAGGTACAAAAGTAGAGTTGTTTGCTACTTCCACTCATTTGATTTCTTTATTGTTCTTATTTTCTTAGTGATTACACATTACAACAATTGGTAGCAAAACTAGGTTGATCAAATATGGGGTAACAAGCAATAAAGGATGGAAAGATTAAGATTGAGATGTTTGATGGTTTCGATTCTCCTTTCTCACAACAAGAAATAATACTTTGAGCAACAAATTATTTCGTCCCCTAAGAAAAAAATTTGTTGCCCAAACTTTGTCGCCACAAGCCCGTTGCCCTTGCTTAGGGTGAAGAAAAGTAAATTTTATCGCCCTAAGCCTCTTTTTGTACAACGAATATTTTTGGTCGCCCGGCCCTAAACTTCTTTTGTGCAATGGATATGTTTTGTCGCCCTAAACTTCTTTTGTGTGATAGATATGTTTTGTCGCTCTAAACCTCTTTTATGCAACGTATATGTTTAGTCGCTCTAAACCACTTTTGTGCGACGAATATTTTTTGTTGCCCAGACCCACTTTTGTACAATGAAGATGTTTTGTTTGTGTTCCTATTGCTTGTTTTGCAACAAAAATCAATTCCTAGTGTTTCTTTCAAGCTACAAAAATATGTTGCAACCCAAAGACCTGTATTATATATTCATAATAATAGATTATGCTGTAATGTAGTATCATTCATATAGATACTCCACCATATTTCATTACCCTGTACAATCATATATCATTCAAACCATGTATAGATTATGATATAATTCTCCAAAAACATATGTCATTCGAATTTCAAAGTATATGACACCGCAATATACAAATTGGCAAAAGTTATGCCTAATGGGTACCACAAAAATCAATTATGCTATCTAGCTTGAAAGACCACCAAAAAATAGATGATGTTATCTATAGTTCTAGATATTCAGCTTCATCAACTATATTGCAGCGCCATAAAAAATGCTTCAAGTTAATCTACAATTCATGAAAAAAAAATTAAGATTATAAAGATATATGCAATGGTATCTATTTATAATTGGCCACTTCCCTTCAATTAAAACAAGCTGTAAGCCATATTCCAAAAAATTCAATTTTTTGCATTATGTGTTTTCAACACACCTCATATCTCTTGTACACTAGATTTCTAATTCAATTACAAGAGATACATCAAATTAATGTCCAATTATACTAGTTGAAGTTTAAATTAATAAATAGTTGATCTGAGTAATGAAACTTGACGCAGTCACCAAGAGAAGAAATTGGACACTTCTTACCATGAATATGTTAAATATGAATACTGATTGACATGTGCAAATGAATTTATAGAAGTCATACGGTATCATTAGTGAATTTTGCAACAATGACCATCCGAAGAATAGAAGGATCGATCAAATTATAGGTAAAGGATGTTCTTAGAATTCCCAAATATCAGATTATTCTATGGCTAGTTGTACAGGACAAGTTAGCATCCAATAGATACCACAAACTTCACAGATTATTATATGCTCAAACATGCACATAAAATTTGGAAGGTTTAAGCAAGGAACTAAAAAGGATAATGGTATCAATAAAACCAAATTGTATGATATGTTATCAGTAAAAATGAATACAAGAACTAACTTATATTTAAAAGTCCAAAAAAGCTCCTTGCCACTAAAAGTCTATGTCATTTTCTATGTCCAATTAGAACTTCTAGCTATAAAGAGAACAAATAATATAGTTAGAATACCTAATGCAAGAATCCATCCATCTCAATTTCAAGACAATGAATATCACATGTCTAACATTGGCACAAACTACAAATTTTGGTTCCATAATTTGTCCACACTTATAGTGTAGAGTTCTAACGTTCAGAATATTAAAAAAATGGGAAATTTTGAATGCACTAAATATACCTCATACTACTTTAGTGAGTTGTGAAGATTGTTGTGCTCAAGAAAGAATAAAATTTGATCTCTCACAACTTGCATCATTTCAACCTTCAACTTTTGCGTGGTCTCATCAGCATCTGCTCTAACTTTCTCTCTCATTCATAATTTCGAGCCTTAAATTATCCTCCCTTAAGGCATTTGAATGTTTAAGCTCTTCAATTTGTTGATGAAGGCTAGCCTCAATTTTATTATCTTTTTTTTTTCCTTAAAGGCATAGGTCCAGCTCCTAGCCCTCTAATATAGCCAGAACGATGCTCAAATGCCCGTGTATATGCTTCCTTCACACTGAGATTATCAACTCCATACAACTCCTTCTGTTTAGCATGAAGTTTAGTCAAATTTTAGTATGTTGAATATGCACCATCTTTTTTCCTATAATAATATAAAATAATTTTTTTTTTGAAAAACCTTTATAAATTTGTATAAATTAACTTATATTTACGTAATTCTTCATATCTGACACACCTTTTGGTCTTTTCTCATAATATAATATAATCTGGTTCTTGCTCAAGCTCCTCAATCGACTCATCAACATTTTCATCTATAATAGAAGGCTCTTTTGATGGTTGATGTTCCTACATATAATAATTCCATGTGAATATTTAACTAAAAGCACAAGATATCAAGAGTCAAAGAAGATAAGACTTTGCATTAACAATAACAGTTTATTCCATTGTAACACTTCTCATATACAAATATATAGATTTGGCCAACCTTTGTATTTTTGATAGAACAACAGTAGTAGCAACAAAAATAGAACAACAATTGCAAAAATTTCATTAGTATACTTACAATTTCGTGAAGATACCATGCTATTAACTTTCCTCTGTTCCTAGAAATTTCAGTTTGTCTTGATTTATTTCTACGATTCACTTCACTAATATGCTACATGTGAAAAAAAAATGATAATTAATGATTTCATAACCCTTTTACATATCATTAGCCAATGCATATCTATCAAATAAAAAAAATTTATAAATTAGAGCAGAAATACTTGTCATCAGAAACTTTAAAAAATTAAATAATAGAACCTTTCGCTTGGAGGAACCCCAAGAGTCCACCACTAACCACCTCCATACAGTAGCATTTATGGTTTGAGGTTGGTTTATGATAGCATGTGATGTTGAAAATCCATTAAAATATCTCTCTTTTAGCCTTAAACACCATTGTCTATACATAATTTAACATTTCATAGATAATGCTTTGTCAACATAACTACCCTATGGAAGTCTCCACTCAGCCTAAACCATATATAAATATCAAACTGATCAATTAGTTACGAACAAAGTGAAACATGTAACTGATATGCAAAACTGAAACATTAGCTTTAAATTTTACCTTTATCTTATTGAAAAGTCTTTCTTTCGCGATAGGATCCATATATTTTCAATTTCTACACATATAATTCAATAGTACCAAAAAAAATACAATTGATGAGAAAGTTTTATCAAAAATAGACATATGCAAATAGAATTAGAATAATAAAAATTAGTTTTACCATGAATCAAGAGGACAATAATTTTTTACCCACACTCTCAACTCTGTGATGAACTGGTTTGCATCAGTGCCTAAAATTCTATTCATTTCTTCGGTGATTTTAGCATATGGCTTTGTAGTGTGGTCATTTAATCGTGAATTAAAATATTTTTTCCCATGAGTGGCCCCTCGCTTTGGCCCTTCATCACACAAGTATATTGGTTCAACAAATAATGATAAATATGTACAAAAAATATATTACAGAAAAATAGACATTCTCAACCCAACCCTGTCCTTTGTGATTGTTGTAACCAACGACGTTGCCTATATGTCATATGATTGGCTAAGTTCTCAGATAGCTCATCATGGCCATCCAGTGAAGTCTCTTGATTTATATGCACCATAGATTGTGATGATGAAAGATTAAATGCCATTAACCTGTAAAATCTAACAACAATAAAACAAATTGATTGACATGCTAATTAAATAAATTAAGACACAAAAATTATATCATTTGGAAATTTATCACCATCACCTTCGACTCTAAAGGAAAACTAAAATAATATCATGCAATATCTTTATCTAATTATAAATCTAAATACTAATTAACTTCACCATTTTCATCTTCGAGGCCCTCCTCCTCCTCTTCTTTTTCCTCCTCCTCCTTCTCATTATTCATATCCCTTTTAATGTCACAAATATCAACTAAATTAGGTTCAATATTATCACGTACCAAAGGAATTTTATCCCAATTTAAATCTTGCATATCAAAAATTGTAGTAGTCTTCTCATTCTCCTAATTTGCATTTTAAGGTTCACTATCATCATTAATTTCCTCGACAATAGGAAAATAAAAATGATTTTGAGGACTTGTTTTAACAACTATCCTCCACTGAGGTTCTTTATGGGCCTTTACATAAAAAACTTGCCCTACTTGAGAGGTTAGCGCAAAAGGCTCTTTATATCTTAACCTACTGTTAATATTGACATAGGTAATTCCATATTTATCATCTCTCTTTACCCCCATCCTCTTATCCCATACATTGAACCATTCACATCTAAAAATAATGGTAGTAGGACTACCACAATTTCTGATAGGGTCATATTCCAACACAATCACCTCCTCTAGTAACCCATAAAACTCCACACCTCCACTATCATCATCTCCTTTTACCATTACTCCAATGTTTTGTGTCTTCCTTCTTCTTTGGCACTTTCTTTTGTGAAATCTAAAACCATTCACAACATATCCCTCATATGTAAGCACATTCCTCGTTGGACCTCGAGCTAGACATAATAGTTCATCTATAATCCTTTCATCCCCGGCATCTCTCAACTCTGTTATCTATGTTACATAAAAATTAAAAGAAATAACATAAGACATAGGTTATTACTATAATAGCTCTATTATTTAATTCATATAGATTATTAGTTCACTTACTCTTTTTTCAAACCATTTAACAAAAGCAACAAGTTGTCTTTCATTGGCATTTACATACTCCCTATCATGAAGAACAATTACTAATATTTGTAGCCCTATTTGCATATTTAATATTCTATATAAATTTAAAATAATATCACTTACTCATAAAATGGTTGAACTTCTTCACAATTTCTTAGAATGTACAATTGTGCTTGCTACCAATCTTTGAAGCTTAACTCTTTAAGTGTAGCCTTCCCTAATGGCTTACCATACTTACAAAAAAATAGATAAGCTATAGGGAAGTGGGTGATTCTCATCATCATTCCTCTCTTTAAGATTGAACGGTGTCTCTATTTTACTCAAATGCCGTGAGAAAAATGCAAGGCATTCATCTGCAATCTCACTTTCTGCAATCAACCCTTCTGGACATGCTTTGTTGCCTACAAACGATTTATAAGTACGCATTTCCCTATAATAAGAAAAAGGTCACAATTTTATGTTTATATTACAAAATATATTATATTAAAATATTATAACTTTACATTACCTTTCAAAGCGCCACATCGAACGATAATCCACAGGTCCTACTAACTTTGCTTCACTGGCCAAGTGCACAGTTAGATGCACCATCACATAAAAAAAAAGGAACAAATACCCGTTCTATTTTGCAAAGGGTGATGGCTATATCTCTTTCCATTTTCTCCAACACATCAATCTTTAACTTCTTTGAATAGATTTGCTTCAAATATCTACTCAACTCTATCAAAGGTTGAAGCACCTTATCATCTAACACACCTTGAAAAGCCGGTAGAAGTAAATTTTGCGTAAACACGTGACAATCATGACTCTTTACCCCATAAATCCTACCATCCTCCAAGCTTACGCATCTTGAGATATTGGATGAATAACCATCTAGAATTGCCAAATTTTCTAGTAGGGTAGCGATCTTCCTCCTCTTAAATAATGTTAAACTATAAGATACATTCGGAATATGAAACTTTTTCCCACCAACTTAGGATGCAAATGTGGATGCATCTTCATCTTCTCAAGGTCCAATCTTGCATTCAAATTATCTTTATTTTTTCCGGGTATATCCAACAATGTGCCCAAGATATTGTCATGAATGTTCTTCTCCATATGCATCACATCTAGATTATGTCGGATTAACAAATGCTTTCTATACGGGAGTTCAAAAAATACTCTTTTTCTTCCATTGATGCACCAAGTATTGCTCAGATCTCTTTCGCTTAGAAGATTTAATTTTTCCAAATGTGAAATTTATAACTCCACTCAATTCCTCCAAAATATTATGCCTAGAAAGTGATTCTGGTGGGGGGCATCTTTCAGTATTTCCAACACCGAATTCTTTCCTATTCAATCGCTATTTATGGTCAGGTTCCAAGAATCTCCTATGTCCCAAATAGTAGTGCTTACGAGAGTGCTTTAATCTTTGAGACCAAGTATCCTTATGGAAATTAGGACAAGTAAAGGTATCTTTTGTGCTCCATCTAGACAAATTAGCATAAGTTGGAAAATCACTAATTTTCCACATTAAAACAACATGCATATTAAACACCTCATCAATTGTCCTAATCCCATTCTCCCACAATTCCTCTAATTCTTCTATTAGTGGTTGCAAAAATACATCTATATCATTGCCTAGTGATTTTAGACGAGGAATTAACAAAGATAACGTGAAGTAAGCACTTTTTATGCACATCCAATGAGGTAGATTATACGGGACAAGAATAACAGGACATATGCTATACTTGGAATTTAAGTGTGCTCTAGGGTTGAACCCATCACTCGCAAGTACCAACCTAACACTCCGTGGATCAGCGGAGAAAGTGGGAAATAATTCATCTATAAACTTCCAAGCTCTTGAATCTGCAGGATGTCTCATAATTCCATTGTCTAGGCGATGCTCGTTATGCCAACACATATGTTTTGCTAATTTGGAGCACCTATACATCCTTTGAAGCCTAGGGATTAAAGGAAAATGGTGTATGACTAGTTGAGGTACCTTATTTCTCATATGCAACCCATCACCATCACTGCTACTTCCATCATCCCGATTCATGTCCTTCCATCTAGAGCATCCACAAACTGGACAATTAGTGTACTGAGCATATTCTTCCCAAAATAGTATGCAATGATTAATGCAAGCTTCAATTTTTACATAATTTATAATTTTGAGAACGTCTTACAACCTGCATACAACTTTGTCTCAACATCTTTCATCAACTTAAAAAACTTCTCTAAACCAACACCATTTTCCTTAAGAGATTGACACCCTGCATTTGATCTAATATTTTTAACACCCATGGGAAATTGAACTTTTTTCACATCTTGTACCAATGGACCCATATTATCAAGATCTGCCTCACCATCTGCATTAACTCCAGTCTCTTCATCATAAGTATCATGAACACTAATATTATCACCCCTATTACTACTGCCATCACTTTCTCCATGAAAAATCCATGGATTATAATCATTATTGATGCCATAGATCATCAAATGAATCCACATAGTACGTCGATTTTGGGCTAAAATAGAATTACAATTCAAGTAAGGGAATTTTAGCAAAATTCCCTCTTCCTTTCCACCAAAACAAAATTCCAAAAATTCATTAACACCTTCACAATACTCTAGCTTTCTCCTATCATTTATTCCTTTATGGTTCATCCAACTTCGATCCCTAGGCATTTTTGAAACAATGACTACACATACATAAGCAAATAGGAAAACATATATTAGGAAATATTCATCGGTCAAATATAATCAATGACTATCTTCTATTTTTTTATTGATTAAGGTGATTTATGTGTTAATTATTAGTTATTATATATATGGAAAAAAAACATTTGAATATGTCTAAAGGAATGTTTCTATCTTAAAAGTTGATGCTTAATTATTTGTATTACTTGACTGTAAAAGAGTACATAAGTTTAATGTTTAAACTCGTGTAATATTTTCTAAGAGCTGATTTACATTGCTCAGGTAGCAGCATGATTGATCATTTATAATGAAACTTCAAGTTAAAGTGTATTTAAATTGTATATTTCACATATTCACATAAGAGTATTTTTAAAAGTTAATTAGTAGACTGCAATTTTCCCCTTTCTCTTTTTGCCTTTTAGGTAAAGGTAAAACAATAAAGAAGATCAAACAATATCCTAGCAAAGAAGATTTACATGTTATAATTGCAAATATTTTGCAAGAAGTAGACTTCAATACTCTAAGTGTCTACCATTTGTGCAGCAAGAAGTAGACTTAAGTGTAATACCCCCAAAATTCACTACTGAAAAATTTCGTTAATAGAAAGGAAATTAGCGGAAGCAATAATTAAATCGTGAACTTTGGGAGTATTACCACCACACTTAGTACCAGACCGGTTCACTCATACCGTTCCAATACTAAGTGCTAAGGCTAAAGGAAAATGAAATATAATGTGCAAGAAATTCAACATACTGAAATCAGAGTAGCGCATCAAATCGTTTACCATAATAAAATCCACCAATGGTGGTTACTTTAACAACGTTAATATTTAAAACCAAGAATTTAAATGAGAAAGAGAAAAAAGCTAACGATACCGGAAAATTCCTTACTCTCCTTCCCGTAACCCACTTGAGTAGCACCTGAAAATACCTGCAAGGGCACTGCCCATTGAATAGGTAGGGGCCCCATAAATGGAATCCCTTCAGTACTACGGTACTGAGTAACCCTTTAATACCACACTTAAAGACAGGCCCGCATACGGCACACAATGCAAGCTACACATATGAGAGATGCATACATAACAATAACAAACATAATACTTTATAAGTCACGATCGATACTTTGGGCCTTAAGCCATGTCATAGTGTAAGATCAATACATTCGGGCCTTAAGCCATTATTCCATCATCATTCAATCAATATCATATTTTATATCCATGTGAGTGCGAGAACCCCACTATTATAGCCGGTGGACCGGAAGTCAACACACAGGGCAGAACGCCTCTGACCACTATTATTGTCGGTGGACCGGAAGGTAAACACACAGGGCAGAACGCACCTGACCACTATTATTTGCCGGTGGACCGGTCTGGCCCCGACTCACATGGTGTTCCACTATAAGTGATTAGTATTTTTCCATAATCTTATTCACATACAATACTGGTTTTATTGAGCTTGGGACCCCCAGTATTTTAGCCGGTGGACCGGAATATATATAAATCATCATCCAGGGCACAACGCTCCTGGCCACTATTATAACCGGTGGACTGGTACTCATAATCACATACTAGGGCAACACGCTCTTGGACCACTATTATATCCGGTGGACCGGTACTCAATATCTCATACCAGGGCAACACGCTCCTAGACCACTATTATAACCGGTGGACCGGTACTCAATATCATAATCATCTGGGCCCGGCTCATTAATATTCCACTTTCAATAATAGTATCTTTCCTTTTCTTTAATCAGCACATCAACCATACTTATTTGCCTCGAATGGGAGATCGATAACCCGGGACACAAAGGTACATAGGTCGTACCGGTGCATATCAGCTACTCAGTACCCTTCAACCATGAACCCAAGGACGCAAAGGTACCCTGGTCGTACTGGTGCATAAAGCTAACTCAGTACCCTACCGACAAGGACACCTAATCCATAAGTATGCATACCCCCTAACTAGGTCCATAGAGCTAGGAAGAGTAAGATATAGGGCCTGGCTGGGGTACAAAGGCACACCAGCAAATACCAGAATAATCGTGGACTAAACCACGTCCTTAGGGTAGCGACCCCTAAGGAGTCACCATTCTTGATCTCGAGGTCTTTCACTTTAAGTAATAGTGTCTTAATTAAGGTGATCACGAAAAGCACGATAATCAGATGCTTATTCACTTTCAATCGTTCCGATATCATTAGTCATTTCTTATTCAGATGATTATCCAGGATATCACAGAGAAACCATTAAGGCCATACTAATTATCAAATACTCTTACTTGGCTAATCAGCATTATTTAATCATATTAATGTTCCACAATCTCAAGGACGTGTTAGGTACAAACTACTCATTTGCCCTTTACTTATATAATTGTTAAGTATCCATTCCTTACTTGATAAATTACCACATTACCCTTAAGGTTGCATAATTACCAAATTACCCCTTGTCCACTTTAGATTACCAAATTGTCTCCTACACTTTTTCGATCACCATTCGCCCCTCATAATTACTACACTTATCATATTCCCCTTTCGGTTGGTTATATTACCAAATCGCCCTTCTCCTTTGTTATAATTACTAAATTGCCCTTGAGTTGGATAAATTACTAAATTACCCTCCTTCATTATCATGATTACTATTTTGCCCCTTTAGTTGGTTAAATAATTATCACTTTATCCTTTAGCCGCTTAAATTACCAATTTGCCCTTTTAGTTAGATCATTTACTAAATTGCCCTTCTCCTTTACCATAATTACCATTTTACCCCTCTCAATTATTTTAATTGCCATTTACCCTTTTTAATCATTATAAATCCCAAATTACCCTTCTTCATAATTACAAATATTAATTTACCCTTTTTCATAATCAAAATTACTATATTACCCTTCTCCATTATTAAAATTACCATAATGCCCTTTAATTGATTAAGTTACCAAATTACCCTTCTCTAGTATCATACTTATCCAATTGCCCTTCTACAATCATAATTTAATTTCTAGATTATCTTTTGTCATTATCATAATTACCACGTTACCCTTTACTCCCAAGTTTACCATAATATCCTTTTATTTACAAAATTACCATTTTACCCCCTTACGTCCAATTTTACCATAATATCCTTTTATTTATGAAAACTACCGACATACATCTTTTACTTTACAAATTACTATTTTACCCTTTCACATCCAAGATTACCATCTTTATCTTTCCATACATAATTACCATTTTTCCATTCTTTTCCAAATTACCATATTACCCCTTTACTTATAGATTACTACTTCACCATTCACTTATAAAATTTACCATATTACCCTTTACTTATGAAATTACGATTTTGCCCCTCTACCTCCAAAATTACCATAATGCCCTCCTTCATCCAAAATTACTATTTTACCCCTACTTCCAAAATTACCATTTTACCCTTCTTTCTCACAACTTACAATTTTATCCTTTACTTGTAAATTATCATTTGGCCATTTAATTATAAAATTACCATATTATCCTTTTATCTCAAAAATTACCGAAATACCCTTTTCACTTATAAAATTTCCACTCAACCCCTTTATTCACCATTTTTATGAATTTGCTAACACTACATAAAATAATGATATTAATACTTCATTTTTATCATCTAAGTCCACCAACTTGTCATTTTTCAACATAATACTCATTAGCAACTACACACATTGATTTATATACCTCATAAGCATAATTACTAAAATACCCTTAAACAATAACATCCTTCATGCATTAGCAACATGATATATCATAAACAAGTATTTAACATATTTATCCATATTCAAACTCCTTTATTTAACATACCTACATATGGCACAAAAGTTATCATGCTTTTTCTTTTTATCAAACAATATAAGAAACCATATACATATCATGCTAAGCATACAAAACATGCATAAAATCATACTAAACCCTAAATGAGCATGCGTTTTTCCATATATTTAAGGGAGGATTAACGGTTACCTTAATCCTGCAAAATATCAAATCTTACCAAGCATAATTAGCAACTCAACACCTAAAAATAATATCCATCATATTTGTTAGAAATAAGAAGTTAAAAAGGATAAAACTTTATAAAACAAATTTATTTAATAATAATACACTTTAATTAAATATGGATATACCTCAAAACTTTTCCAAATTAAATCCAAAACAAGGGGGGCTCACGCTGCATGGGCAGCGTGAGTTTCATGCAAAAACCATGGGGGAAAAAGGCTCAAAGAGGGTGAAGGGAGCAAAATCCATTATTTTCAGGTTAGGGTATTTAGGCTAGAAAAGAAGGTGGTTGGGGGAGGTTTCAAGGCAGCGGAATGGTGCAGAAGTGGAGAGGGGTTGTAGGTGGAGTCTAGGGGTGGTTTCACGGCGGCATAGGGTGGCGGAGACGGCGGCGGCAAGGCAGCGAAGGTGGCTGCTGAAGTGGGTCGAGGTGGAAGGGTTGAGAAGGAAGGAAAAATGGAGGGAAAAATGGAGGGGTGCAAGGGTTGGTTTCGGCCAACTAAGGAGTGGCGGTTGTAGAGGGGGTTGCAGGGTGGCGGTAGAGGTGGCCGGACGGCGGCGGAAGCGGCGGTTGCAGGTGGCTCGGCGGTAAGGGGGGAAAACTGGGGAGAAGAGAAAAGAGGTCGAGAAGGGAGGGAGTGTAGGGCTCGAGGGGCGGCGTGGTGGTGCAGGGTGGTAGTAGGCGGTGGCAGAAGGCGGCGCAGGGGCTGGGCTTGGTGGTTCAGGCGGCGGAGGCTGGCTGTGATAAAAAAACCGAGGAAGAAAAATGGGGAAGAAGGAAGGAGAGAGGAGGGAGCTCGGGGGAGGAGAAGGGCTCGAAAATGAGGGGAATGGAGGGCTGGGGAGATGGAGAAAAAGAAGAGGGAGAAGAGAGGGGCAGGGATGGCTGGCGATCGGCGCTGCAGGTGGCAGGTGGTGGTCGGGTGGCAGGGGAAGACGGGGAAGAAGAAGGAAAGAAACAGGGGCACGCGGCTAGGGATGCAGGGGTTGGTTGGGTTCGAATGAGGAAAGAAAATGACGGGGGAGAGAGGAAGAGAGAGGGCAGGGAGGTAGGTGGTGGCCAAGTTGCAGGTGGAGACATGCGCGACCATGGCAAAAGAATGGTCGGGCGTGGGAGAAGAAGGGAGGAGAAGAAGAAAGGGATGGCGGGCAGTTGGACCGGCGTAGGAAAGGAGGGAGTCGGCTGGTCCAGGGGGAAAAAATAAAGGAAGGAGGCGGGCTGGGGAGACGGGCGTGCGCAAGGGAGGAGCAGGGCTGGGGGAGCGGGCCTGGCCCAATCGTGCGGGGGAGAGGGCTGGCCTGGCAAGGCAGCCCGAGGGAGGAAGGAAAAAAAGAAAAAAGAAAAGAAGAAAGAGGAAAAAGGGAAAAAGGGTAAAAAAGGGAATGGAAAAATAGGAAAAATAATTTAATTTAATTTATAAAATCATAAAATATAATATTCTTGGTAAATTATTTAATTTAATAATTTAATTCATTATAATCTAAAATATTAGTTTAAAAAGGATAAAATGGGTAAAATATTAGTTTAGAAAATTATTTAAATAAAACAATATGATAAATAGCAAAATATTTATTTTTAATTTATTAAATACTCTTATCCAAATTTACATACTCCAAAATCCATAAAATAATTAAAATAAATAATCTTAAAGCAATTTTATTCCAAATAAAAGTAATTTATTAAAATATAGGTTTTCAAAAATTTTGGGGTATTACATTAAGCTATTATTTAACAACAACATAATATTGGAATTATTGACAATGATATTATGAAGGAACACTATTAAAATAAAAAGCTATACATGAGTCATGTACCAAGTTTTTCTTATTTTTGATAATTTTCAATTATGTTAATTGAATTACAAATGAGGGGTATAAAATTCTAACTAAAATCAGAGATTTTTTTTAGCAAAGAGCTTAAACAAAATAACATTTATTGAAATCCATTTGAATGAAGTATAAGCCATGTTAAACACACAACCTCTTCCATATGTTTAGGCATATCCTGAGTAAGATTTGGTTGTATAATGTAAACTTACAGACAACATTTCATATGTGGTAAAATAGTAAGAAGTTCGATTTTCTTGTTGTATGATTCAGGCAACTTAGTATTTTATATGTGGTATGACCCAAACCTTACTCTTCCAAAACCACCCCATTCCCCAACTGAAGGGAAGAAAATGAATTATCAAACCAGCAACTTAAAATTAAAGAGCAACATACAATCAAAACAAATTATCAAACTAGCAACATACACGCACATACAACACTAAATTAAAAAGGAAACTGAAACAATTATGTGCAACATACACGCACATACAACACACTTAAGGGAACTGAAACAGTTAAAAAGAAAAATAATCTGACAACATATACATTATGTGAAACATACATGCACATCCAACACATTCAAGGGAACTGAAATAATTAAAGAGAAAAATAATCTGGCAAAATAAGACTGACCACCATTTGCTACCCAAAAAACCAGATGGAGGAAGATGAATCCTGTTAAATAAGCCTGGCACTTGCAAAATGATCAAACTAGATAAGAAGATTTAGGAAGTTTTCTACTTTTTTCAATAAAGTTGGAAAAGAGGGTAGATGATTAGCAGATGAAACGAAATGAAGATGGAAATTAAGGATTTACCTAGAGAATAAGAAGTTGCTGAATCAGGGTTGTGCAGAATTAAGGGTTAGGATTTCACGAAATGAAGAGGAAATTTTTCTTCTTTATTATTTATGTGTATAATTTTGGATAAAATCAGAACTCTGGTGGCAGAGGTAAAAATTATGGGCGCCGGGGAAAAGAGTACAATGGGCGAAAAAATATATAATCATTGCCCAAACTTATTTTTGTGCAACATATCAGAAATTAGGAGACCGTTGCCAGGGGCGCTGCCCCTAGACCCTTACGGGGGCACTTTGCGCTCCCTTGTTTAACAAAAAAAATAACATACATAATTTGAAAAAAAACACATTTGAACATAGTCCTTAAATTTTAAGTTTTCATTTGAACATATAATGAGTGCACTTCCTATATTAAATACACCCTAAAGTGCCGAATCAAAAATTTTCAGAAACCATTTACTAAAGTAAAGGAAAAAAAATTAATATTGTTGCCCAACAATGAATTATGGGCAACAAAAAAAATCGTGGCCCAAAAGTGAAGTATAGGGAACAAAAAAATAAAATAGTGCCCAAACTACATTATGTGCAACAAAAAATAATATCATTGACAAAGGGCAACGATTATAAAAGTTTGTTGCCCTAAAAAAAGAAGGGCAACGATTATAAAAAATTGTTGCCCTAAATAAAAGAAGGGCCACAATATATTTTTGTCACCCAAAATAGAACTAAGGGCAACAAAATTTGTTTTTTCGCCCTATTATCATAAAAATATTGCCCAAACTCACTTTTCTTGTTGTGTCTGGAAAATGTAGATTGAAGATTATTCATATCATAAGGATTTTTATCAAATTCTTGAAAGAAAAAAGCTAGAATCAACAGATAAGATAAAGTGAAAACCTTTATTTAGGAAGACTCTAAGTGGAATTTGACTAAATTTGGCATAGAACGTCATTTTCAACATAATGGATAAGAAGATAGTTGCAAATGGGCTAAAAAATCCTCTAAAATAAATATGGTATTCTTTGTAAGAATTAGAGATTTTGGATGGTGCTTCAGTCAAACACCATATTAATGAATTTAATGCGGTATTTAGTCAACTGAGTTGTATTAATGCGTCTTTTGATGATTAAATTAAATCTTTGATCTTGTTATGTTCTCTAATACTACTATCACTGCAATTATTACTTCTTAGAGTTATAATGTTGCCCAATATACCTATTAGCAAGTATATCGGTAATATAGGGCACTAAGAGTACTGGATATCATCCCACAATAATAAAATAATAACTCAAAGAGTATAATCATTGGAATCAATTCAATGCTATCAAATTCAAATAAAGGATAAAAACTATTAATGTAAATTTTTTATTCTAAATAGAAAGCATATAAACTAAGAAATTCAAGACCTAAACAGATATAACTTATAAATGCTTTAATCAATGAATAACAACTACCAAGAAATTTGGGTACACCTATATTCGATTATAAAATTTAATTAATCAATGACTTGACTTTTTCAATTACCAAATGTATCAATAGGAATATACAACTAACACATTCTCTCAAGCTGTATAGTTCTATCATTAATTATCATTTTCACTATATGTAGTTATAGGATTTAAATAAAGGATGTTGATTTACAACCGACTAATTATCGTTCTCTATTGTTGTAGAAATGATATAATTATTCTCAAAATCCATTCAATCTATATTTATGATATTCAAACTAAACTAAAAAATTGACCAATGACTAGTCTATTAACTAAGGATAATCAAGAGTAGTAGCCTAAAACATAACGGGTAATTTATAAATCAAACAATGAATTAAATAAATAATTTAAATAACAGGGTTTCGCCATATCCTTAGTAAAAGAGAATTTGAACATACTAATAATTAAAGAAAATATACTCAATTTGAATAGAAAGCTTGATTCTTATATAAATTAAAAATATTGAAATCTTCATTGTAATTGATAGGAACTCTAAGCTTGAGAGATGGAGACCAATTGTGCATGTGTCTTTGTGCTATTGAATTTATGATGCGATTATAGGTGGCGGAGAAGGTTTGATTTTGGTATATCACCTTGTAATAGGATGGTCATAAGATTAGATATTAGGTTGGGAATATTTTATGTGTCAAGAACATTTGGGGGTCAACATGCCTTGGATGTGTTGAACAACATGGCCTGGCCGTGTTAGATTCTATTTCAAATTTTTCATCCACTATAATAATTTTTGATATTTAAGTCATAACTTATTCTTTCGAGCTCAAAATAAGATGATTCAAAATGTGTTGGAAAGTTCATGAAGAGATCTACAAATTTTATAATCGAGATGTTTCCAAATTATGAAAAAAGCATGCTTGAAATTTTGATTTTTCTTTGTTGTCTATTCTTATACTTAGTGAACCATGCATTCTCAACTCATTATTGCTTATATTTCTCTCAAAAGCACATCATTTTAGCTCTTTTTGCTATGGTTAGTCCAAAATTAGTATTTATTACCCAACTTGAGTTCTTTACTCCAATAACATCCACGACCCTCTTTTTCTTAGGTTTTTGCTCCATTTAGCCTCAAAATGATAAAATCGGTGATACTTGGCTAAGAACCTATAACTAGAACAAAAAGGCATACAAAGCATAGCATATGACATAAATTTATATAAAAAAACTTGTATAAATATATAATAAACCATGTAATAATAGCATATATCAACACCCTCACACTTTCTTTTTAAATTTTCCTTAAGCATGATACAACTCTGGAAAAATAAATAAATAAAACTAACTAGACACTTTTATAGCTCTTACAATTATACTTGGTATGTACAACAAGATATTTAAACCTATATTAGGCCATTCTTAGAGGATAGGGAAGATCTTTTGAAGGTTTTAAAGATGATTTACCTATAAACTCACACACAAATCACACAGAGAAAAATACACTTGTAATAACCTTAGCTAATGTTGTCTCAAGATCTTCTGCTTTTATAATGCAATTAATAGCACTCAACATAGACTTAATGCCGAAAATGTAAATATTTAATTTCAACATGTGATTCACACATAAACATGACAAATATGGATAGAGCAATAATAATGGTTGAGAATCTAACCACACCTTAGTCACGATAAGATCCATCCTCACTAAGGTATACCCTCTCTCTCTTTCTCTCTCTCTCTCTAATTCATTCCTACATATGTATAAAAATACTCAAATATGTGAGACAAGATTATAATAATAACAAGAAAATCACATACATAAAAAAGCTCAAAATTTTGTGGATAAAGACCTTATAAAAGATAACAAATATGTGTTGAATAGACTGAACCATATACTTGACTCATGTAACGAATCTCTAGCAAATCAATTGAGCATATGATTAATCAAATATGACTTCAAAAGGGTTATAATGAGATTGTGTTTAAGGGTTTAATGAAGAAAAAGGGAGAGATTCAACAAAATATCCTAAAACCTAATAAAATTGCACTAATGTAGAGAGACTCCTTTTGCAAATTCAAAATTTTCAAGGCATCTCCATATGACATGACACAACATCATATAGGTTAAATATCTTCATATCAGGCCTTTACATTATTTTTACTACTTTTCTTTAAACACACAAAAGAAGGTAAGTTAGATTCTTTTTTCCCACTTAAGTCATGCTTCACTAAGGTAGGTGCATTTTTTTATCCATCCTATCTGACACAAGAAATTAGTGGTTAATCATGATACTCCCACTTTCCACATCGGTACATCAAGTCAAAATTTCACTTTTTTTCCTTTCTTTTCCCCATTTTTCTTCCCCACACTTATTCTCTTGAATGCTCCTAAACACTACCTCACACACGATGTTGAAATCACATTTATAGGTCTTATAAAGATTTCTATTAGATTATGGAATAAGGTTATCGATGTGTTTTAATTTTAGGGTTAGAAATAATATGGGTGATGAAAGAAATAAAGGTTAATGTAAAAGGTTCAAAGGGGTTAACTAGGGGGTGAACATCCCTTGTAAAAAAATGGAGTAAAAGCTTATTTGGATATACAGAGGTAAATCCTAAAGCACCTCTATCACTTTGTTCATCAGGGTGATTATAACTTAAACACTTTGATCAACACATGAACACATTCTAGTAATCTTTATAGTTAATTACAAGAGATATAACCAGTACTTTAATCAAAACTAATCAATTCATATGAAGTTTGCAAAGAAAATTAAGCTGGAAACATAGATAATTTTATGTGAAATACTCTGAAAAGAATGCATACATGGCTCAAAAACCCACTATAGGGCGTGATGAACCACATCCACACTTACTGTGGACATTATCATTAATGGATAAAGAAAGTCAACAAGGAAAAATGTTATTGGGAAAACTTAAGTAGCATGATATTAGAGACGAGAAGAATAGTATAGAGGAGTGAAAGAAAAGTGACAATTTGGTATAGGTGAGAGTATACATAATGATCCCAACAAGGTGGTGAAAATATTGTAAAAAGATCAAGAGAGAAGTCGTTATTTCTTAGCTAACATAGCACGTGTTGAGAGCATGAATAGAGTTTCTAAACATATTAGATTAATTTTCTAATATTTATATGTTAACTGAATTTATCACATTATCAATGCTTAAGCACTATTAACTTATGTGATATTTAGTGTGTATTGTAATGATGAACTAAATATGACTATCATTATTAGAGTATGTTGTGTTTGTATTTCTCTTATGATATGTATGTAACATTAAAATATATTTTTTTGTATATATATATATAATTATTAGTGTTGTAGTATAACTATTGAAAAAAAAATTATGCATGCTTATATATATATATATTATGATCATACAAAAATATTAATGATCTCTAAAAATAGTTTGTAAATTTATATTAACCCCATATTTATCATATGAAATTATTAATTAATATTTATTGATTAAAATAAATTAAAAGTTAAGTAAAGTAAGGTCTAAAAAAGTAGTGCTTAATGAATAATAATGAGATTCATAAAAGTAAAGCAGAGAATAAATTTAGTAGATGTAGGGAAGAGAGTTATGTTTGGCCTAAATAGATGAAGGAAAATAGTGGGTTAACATAATCTGGGGTATTGAATTTGCAACACCAATGTCGGTTGTAACACCCCCAAAATTCACTACTAAAAAATTTCGTTTAATTAAAAGAAAGTTAGCGGAAGCAACTTAATAAACCGTGAACTTTGGGAGTATTACCGCCACACTTAGTACCAGACCGGTTCACTCATACCGTTCCAGTACTAAGTGCTAAGGCTAAAGGAGTAAAATAAAATTTTACGAGAACTTAAGCATTTGAATATCAGAGTAGCACAGTAAATACTTTACAAGAGAAACATTCAACCACGGTGATTACAAAATAACAAATATGTTGAATTTTAAGGAGACAAATTAAAACCCTAAAAATTTCCGGACAGTACCTTACGCTCTCCCCAAGGGCCCACTTGAATAGCACCTGAATACAACCTGCAAGGGGTACTGCCCATTGAATAGGCAGGGGCCCCATGAAGGGAACCCTTCAGTACTACGGTACTGAGTAACCCTTTAAAAACACACTTAAAATACAGGCACGCCATATTACACATGATACTACTACATTCATATATAACCATAGGTATAAACATGGTATTCAGACCCATTTATTTGTACATCCAATAACTCAATCATACATTAATAACGTATACGTAAAATTCACTTCCATATATTCATTCACAAATCAACCAATATCAATAGGCCATGATGAGTAATCGAGATATTTTCCGGGCCTTGAGGCCATTAATCAATCGTCTCAATGACTAGTATTTTTCCATAACTCATTCACATCCAAAATAAATTTTATTGAGCTCGGGACCTCCACTATTCTGGCCGGTGGATCGGAATACGTGTATATGTATATATATCATCCAGGGTAAAAACATCCTGGGCCACCATTATATCTGGTGGGTCAATACTCATGAACATCAACCAGGGCAAAACATCCTGGGCCACTATTATTTTCGGTGGATCGGTACTCATCATATAAATCAATTGGTCCCAGCTCGTTAATCCTTCACTTTAACAATTAGTATTTTCCCTTTTTATTCAGCACAACAATTCCATTTTACTTGCCTCGATAGGGAGATCAAGAACCCGGGACACAAAGGTATACCGGTCGCACTGGTGCATAAAAGCAACTCAGTACCCTTCAACTAGTAACCCAGGGACACAAAGGTACCCTGGTCGTACTGGTGCATGAAGCAATCCCAGTACCCTACCGACAAGGACACCTAATCCTTAAGTATGCATACCCCCTAACTAGGTCCGTAGAGCTAGGTAGAGTAGATATAGGGCCTGGCTGGGGCTCAAAGGCACACCAGCAAAATACCATAATAATCGTGGACTAAACCACGTCCTTAGGGTAGCTACCCCTAAGGAGTCACCATTCCCGATCTCAAGGTCTTTCACTTTAAGTATTAGTGTCTTAATTAAGGGTGATCACAAAAGCACAACAATAAGATAATTATCCCCTTTTAATCGTTCAGATATCATCAGAGATTTCTTATTTAGATGGTCATCCAACATAACATAGGAGAATCAATAAGGCCATCCTAAACTCATCTAATTCTGAATTAAAACTCAATCTCGTGATACTTACTAATCATCAAACATTCTTACCTCGTTAATCAACACTATTAGAGCCATGTTACGAATTCCACAATCATAATGATATACTGGATACAACCTACTTATTTAGCCCTTTACTTATAAAATCACTACGTCACCCTTTCTTATTTGATAAATTACCATGTTACCCTCCTTGTTACAAAATCACCAAGTTATCCCTTATTCGATTTAGGTTACTAAATTATTTATCATACTTATTAGGACATCAATTCCCCCTTAATAATTATTACACTTAATATACTTTCCATTTAATTGGTTAGATTACCACTTTGCCCCTTTCTCCTTTATTATAATTAATAAATTATCCTTGAGTTGGTCAAATTACCAAACTACCCTTCCTCATTGTCAAAATTACCAAATTGCCCTTTGGTTGGTTAAATTACCAAATTACCCTTGCATATGATCATAATTACAACTTTGCCCTTCTCCGTTATTAAATTTACCAAATTACCCTTTTGTTATTTAAGTTACCGAATTGCCCTTCTTAATTGTCATAATTACCAAACTACCCTACTCCATTATCCAAAATTACAAAAATACCCTCCAGTCGGTTAAATTACCAACTTACCCCTCACATCTATCATATTTACCATTTTACCCTTCTCTACTATTAAATTATCAAATTACCCTTTAGCTATTTAACTTATTATTTTACCCTTCTCAATAATTATTATTTCCAATTTACTCCTTTCCAATGCTCACTTTTACCCCTTTGATTTACACAATTACCGTTTTACCCCTTTACCTTCAAATTAATCATTTTACCCCCCTTAACTCCCAAAAATTACCATATCGCCCTTTTACTTATAATATTTCCATTTATCCTTAATTATAAAATTACTATCTTACCTCCTTTAATTTTCAAAGTACCATTCCGCCCTTCAATCGTAAAATTATCATTTCGTCCTTTAATCATAAAATTACTATTTTGCCCTTTAATTATAAAATTACAATTTTACCCTTTTATTATAACATTACCAAATTGTCCTTTTATTACAATTTACCAAATTGCCATTCCCTTTTTTCAAGATTACCAAATTGCCCCTTTTATTAAAAATTTCCAAATTGCCCCCTTTTATTACAAAATTACTATTTCATCCTTTATTCACAAAATTACAATTTTATCCCCTACTTCCAAAATGACCAATTCACCCCCTTTCTTCCAGAATTCCCATTTTCTCTCTTTATTAACAATTTTACCATTTTACTCTTTATACACCCTTATTATTAAATTATTATTAATACTACATGAAGTATTAACTTTAATGCCTCATCCATGACTCTTATAATTTATATAATGCTTATTAGCACATATATATATATATTAGGCCATACTCTTGTACAATATGTATTAATAAAATCCCCTAATGCTAACAAAGTATTAAACATGTATTAAATACCACCATAGCATATAACCACATGGATAATAATTAACATTTTCCCTAACCACCAAATTATTACCTTAAATATTATCCCCATACATATCATCAATCTATCATGCTTCCTTTCAACAATAAACACAATAACCACGTATGATATGCTAAGCAACATATATCAATCATAATACACATTAATAATGCCTAATGTGATAACATGCGTTAATTCATGCATTTAAGCGGGATTTAACGGTTACCTTAATATCGCAAAATTATCAAACCTTACCAAGCACAATTAGCAATTCAACACCTAAGATAACATCCATAACTATTGTGTTAGAGTATAGAAATAAAAAGGATAAGACTTTATAAAGAAATTTATTTAATAAAACACTTTAAATAATTATCATTATACCTCAAAAATTTTCCAAACAATTTCCAACACAAGGGAAAAAGCTCATGCTGCATGAGCAGCGTGAGTGTCATGCATAGATAGGAGGGGAAAGAGGCTCGAAGAGAGGTGGAGGAAGAAAAACAGCCATGTTTGGGTTGAGGTCTTTGGGCTAGAAAAGAGGGTGGTTGGGGGAGGTTTAGAGGCAAGGTAAGGATGCAGGAGTGAAGAGGGGGTGTTGGTGGTGGCCAAGGATGGTTTTGCGGCGGCTGAAGGCGGCGTATACGGCGGCGGCAAGGCGGCGAAGATGGCTGGTGATAAGGGGAAAAATGGGGAGAAAAGAAAGAAGGGGTGGAGAAGGGAGGAAGTGTAGGGCTCAAGGGGGCGGCGTGGGGGTGCAGGGCAGTAGGGGTGGTGGCAAGGGTCGGCGCAGGGGTTGGGTGCGGCGGACGGCGGCGGCGCAGGGAGAAAACAGAAAAACAAAGGAAAGAAGGAAGGAGAGAGGAGGGAGCTCGGGGGAAAGAAGGTGGCTCAAAAATGGGACAAGAAAATGGGCGAATGGGAGAAGAAAATAAGAGGAAAGGTAAGGGGGCAGGTGGCAGGGCATAGGGCGGCAGGGAGGCGGTAGGGTGGCAGGGAGAGGGTGGCGACTGGAAGGGTGAGTTGCAGACATGGATAGGGTGCAGGGGTAGCTCAGCTCGAAGGAGGGGAGAAGAGGACAGGGTAGAGGGAGGGAGTAGCAGGGGTAGGTGAGGCGGCAGGCGGCGGCAGTCGTAGGTGGTCGGGCGGCAGCTGCAGAGGGTCGGCCTGTTGTCGCCTGAGAAGAAGAAGGAAGGAGGAAAGGGCTGTGGCGGCCGGTCGGGGGAAAAGAAAACAGGCGGCCGACCGGTCTAGGGAGGGGGAAGAAAGAAAAAAAACGAACGGGGGGGGGGGGGGGCGGGGCGGTCGGGTCAGGTGCGCGAGGGAGAGAGGGGCTGAGGGGGAGGGGAAAGGTGGGCTGAGGCCCAACGCACAGGGGAGGGATGGCAAGCAGGCCGGTGCGGGCGGCCCAAGGAAGAGAAAAAAAAGAGAAGAGAAGAAAGAAGAAGAAAAAGATAAAAAGGAGAAGGGAAAAGAAAGGAAGAAAAAAAGAGAAAAATGGAAAATAAGTTAAAATAATTTATAAAGTCGTAAAATATAATATTCTGGATAAATTATGTAATTTAATGATTTAATTCATTATAATATAATATATTAATTTGAAAAGGATAAGGTTAGTAAAGTATTAGTTTTGAAGAAATTCCTTAAATAAAAATAGCATGATAAAATAGCAAAATATCTCTTTTAATTTACTAAATATTCCCATCCAAATTCATGTACTCAAAAATCCATAAATTAATTAAGTTAGATAATTTTAAAAGCTGATTTATTTTAAATAAAAATTATTTATTAAATTTCTGGCTTTCTAAAATTTTGGGGGATTACATCGGTGCTCTCTTATGATCGCTATTGTTGTGTACATCTACTCTGGTTTTTCAATGCGATTGCAATGGGTTGCAGGCTGACCTTGCATCAAGGTGTTGGTCCAATCCCAAAGTGTATTGCAATTAGGTTCATGAAAACAATTGGCTACGTTTGATTATGTAATCTCCCAAAATTTTAAAAACCTATAATTTAATAAATAGCTTTTATTTGGGATAAATTTGCTTTTAAAATTATTGAATTATTTACTAGCTTTTGAGTATATAAATTTGGATAGGAATATTTGATAAATTAAAATAAATATTTTGTCATTTTATCATACTCTTTTTATTTAAATAATTTTCCAAACCAACATTTTACTAAAATTATTTTTTTAAACCCATATATTTAATTATATTAAATTAAATTATTAAATAAATTTATTTTCCAAAAATATTACATTATATTATTTTATAAATTAAATTATTTTAATTTCCTCTATTTTTCCTTTTCCTTTTTCCCAAATTTCACTCCAGAAAATTTTTTTTTTGAAAGAATAAAGCGGAAGCTAGGAGCGAATTTGGGAAATGTTACCGCCACATCTAACACAAGATAAATGTCAACCATCTATCTCATGTTAGATGCAAGGCTAAAACCTGTCAAACAATTAAATCTGAATTTTAAAGCATAACAGCGTTACGAGAAATTAAAAGTCAATTACAAAATCCTTAAAAACTTAAATACAATGCTTGTAACTTCCAAAGGAGAATACAATTAAACAAACAAATTCCGAAGGATAATTATCCGGATTGCCTACTCTCTCAAGTCAAGTCTTCCACCCCGAAATAGTATCCGATCTTAAACCTGCACAAGAGGTCTGCTCCCCACCATCAGTGGATCATCACAGGACCCATTCAACCAAGGTAGTATCAGTACGGGTCCAATACTGAGTAAATCCCACTACCCTATCTTATGGGAGAGACGTAAACTATAAAATCAAGTGCATATTGAATCATGGTACATTTACGTTGATATAATATTATGCATACTCAAAACCCACATCATAAGTCCTACCATACATATATAATAACATGCAAAACATCTATAACATTTATTTAAACATGTAAGTGTGGCAGCAAACATCTTAAACCAGTAAGACATTCAGATAAACTAACCGAGCATTCATGGACAATATTAAACCAACCAATCGGGCATTTTCGGACAACGCCAAACCAACCAAGCCGAATCGAGTCCTCTGCTCGTGGAAATGAGAAGCATGTAGTAATACAGATAATAAAAGTCGGCTATGGTCCGGTTAGACTCATTCAGTCATTCTCTAGATCTCTGGTAAATATAATCAATTCACATCATAGTCTTTATCAATTCATGTGAGTGCGAGGACCCCACTATTATAGCCGGTGGACCGGGGATCATGCAGGGCAAAACGCGCCTGGCCACTATTATAGCCGGTGGACCGGTCATGCAGGGCAGAACGCTCCTGGCCACTATTATTCGCCGGTGGACCGGTCTGGCCCCGACTCACATGATGTTTCGCTGTAATTACTTTGTGTCTTTCCCATGTCTTATCGTTATTACGTTCGGTTTGTTGAGCACGGAATCCCCCACTATTATAGCCGGTGGACCGGAAATCATGCAGGACAAAACGCGCCTGGCCACTATTATAGCCGGTGGACCGGTCATGTAGGGCACCCCGGCCCTAACCACTATTATTCGCCGGTGGACCGGTCTGGGTCCGGCTCAACATCTTCCTCTTTAAGTAATTAGTGTCTTAACATATCTTATTTGAAAGTATTTTACCCTTGACATGCATGGCTAACTTTATCCACACTTATCCTCTCAGGAGGGCCCGTCCCATATCTTGGGACACTTGCGCCCCTTATCACACCTCATTATCCACTCCCCTTTTTCTCTTACACATAATAAAGACCAACTCTTAATGGCGTGGGTTAAGGCCCAACACCTCATGACATCCACTCCACATGCTATCTCCCTCTAAGGTTTCCCCTTGGAAACCCTAATTGGACCTATGTGGCCCAACTTTCTCTCACTTACACTACCATTACTCCATCTATCGTCCTACTCCTCATCTCATTTAGATCCAATCCCAAATCATATCGCTTTACCCCTCGATTCCACACGTGACCGAAAACCCTAGTTGGCCACTTCAACCCTAGCACCTTTCTTCTCCCACAAGTAACCCCTCTCTTTTTCACCCAATATATCTTCTCTCCCATGACACCCATAATCACCCCTTATACAACAATTCCCACTCTTAACCCATACTCCACTCTCCCTTAATCATTTTTACTTCTACATTTCCCAGATTACTACTTTCTCCCAAAACCCTAATCGGGTCCCTTATACACCCTCGCAGCAACCTACGTATTATTTTTCATCCCAAATCTCCAAACACTCCACAACTCTCCCTTTAGCTTATTTACACCTTAATACAACTTTTCTCACGTAACGATTATCCCCATGCAAGCTTTATCCAACCCATGCAAACTCTCGAAGTTCCCATGCAAACCCTAGAATTCCCATGCATGGTTCTCATCTCTTTTTCCTTTCGGTCAACCTCATACCCCCTTTAGCAGTTCACTTCCCATTTATTTCTTTTATCATTTCATCTCCATGTCATAATAATAATTACCCTAACATGCATGTCCTAGAGGGTTAATTCATGCCACATCACATCATAATCACCACGTATGGATATCACATTCATGTCATGAGAAAAACACATACCACGTACCTCAACTCCAAGCTGCGCTACGCATAAAACACGTTAGGGATAATCATGTGATACACAACAAGATATGATATGTATATACAAGGCACTCAAGGCATACAAGTCACATAACACGTAAGAACCTTAACCACATCCTTACGAAACACCCATAAGTGGAGGTAAGTAGAAACTTACCTGGATCCGAAGCTAGCTAAGCGAGATAAGAGGGAGAGAGAGAGATCACTAGCTCGAGGATCCACAATAAAGCTTTCCTAGATCGCCGATAGAAATCGGAACTAGGTTAGAAACTTTCTTATCCATAAACAATTCACATATTATAATTAAATAAACACAAATGATCTTTCTTGGAAAACGTGTACCAAAACTTAGGACTCAAGAGCATAGCTCTATTAAGATTAAGATTAAAAATATAAATCAAATGATTTAAAATCGAAGGACAGAAATCGATTTGATAAAAGACACACATCACAATCAATTTTATAAAACCATCCCCGAATATTAGGGTTTTAAATGCCTAAACTACAAATCGACCAAATCACTTCGATTACCTCAAATTGATAGTTTTAAAACACAATTACACTAATTTTAGATAAATCTAAATAATCAATTTCAACAAAACAATATTCCGATTAACCAATTCAAGACGATCCGTTTTCAAAATTAGGGTTTTAAAGCCTACGACACAACTTGGGTAATTCGAATCAATTAATTCCAATTAAAGGCATTAGAATACAATTAGGATCATTCCAACTATTTCTATAAATTTAATTTTAGAAAAACAAATATATAAATGATCAATTTCATGAGTTCACTTGAAATCTAGGGTTTTAGGCCTGAAAATGTAATTCGGTTGAATTCTATTAATTTAATCAAATTGAATGTTTAGAAATGCAATTAGACATATTTTATAACATATCATATAATCAATTGCTCAAAACCAATAAAAGAAATACCCAATTCAGTACAATTAGGGTTTTTGAACCCGGAACGCAAATCCGATCAATTCTTGCTAAAATATATAAATTGACGGTTCGGAAATGTAATTAAATATATCCTAATATAAATTGTATAGTCAATTGAATAAAACGACCCGGTTACATAATCCAATTTAGACCCGCAAGAGTTTTGACCTAAAAATCCAATTCCGATTAATTACGCACAATTTTCCCAAATCAACACTTCCGATATGAAATTAAATACATTTCAAATGGTATTGTAAAATCAATTGAGCGAAACGACTCAATTACGCAGCCCAATTTCATTACACAAGAATTTTGACCTAGAAATCAAATTCCGATTGATTCCGCATAAATTTTTCAAATTGACGGTTCCGACATGAAATTAAACACATTTAAAAACATATTGTATAATCAATTTATCCAAAATCGCCAAATTGGACGGATCCAAAAAATTTGGGCATAACCCGGCCTAAAATTCAATTTCCCAAATTTTCAACACAAACCATACAATTAATATATCCAAATAAATCTTACAGCACATATATACATAATACAACAATCAATTTAGCTTTTCATAAGCTAAATCACATTCAATTAATCAAATCCGTATTAGGGTTTTTCAGAAAATTATACCAAACGAAAATCAACGAATCGGGACAAGGAAGGGCCGGAGGAGCTTCGTCGGAGGCCGAGGGTTGCTCGCCGGTGGTCAGCGAGGCTCGCCGGTGACCGGGCGGTGGCGCGAGTTGCGTGGCTCGTCGCTGCTGCCGCTGCTGCTCCTGCGCGCTTCGGTGGGCTGCTGCGCTGCTTCGCCGGTGGCAGTCGCTCGTGGTGGTGTGTGGCAGCAGGTTGGAGGCCAGGGGTCGACGAAGGAGGAGCAGGGAGGAGGAGCTGGGGAGAGGTGGCGGCTGGCTAGGGTTTGGGAGTAGAGGGCTGCGAACAGGGAGTCGGGGCAGCAGAGGGAAGAGAAGAGAAGAGAAGAGAAAGAAGAGAAGAGAAAAAAGGAAAAGGGAGAGGGGGGTCGGCCGGGGCGCGGGTTTTTTTTTTTTTTTTTTTACAAAACAAGTATCAAATAAAATATTAAAAGCTTAAAAATTAATATTGGAAGATTTTATCTAAAATTTATCAAACGAAAATTATTTCGTAAGTTTCCGAAAGCTTAAAATAAATAAAAGAACTATATACAAAAATTTCGGAAACATTTTTGGGAGAATTTACCAACGAACATAAAAATTTGAATTATTTACAGAAATGTATTATAAGACCTCGAAAAACTATTTGAAAGCATAAAAGTAGTTATTTAAATTAATTTCTAATAAATCGAGGCTAATTTAAATAATTTTTGAAATCGGTTTTTCGTAAACCAAAAAGCATAAAATGAAAGAGAATTAATTCCAGAAAGAATTTCATAAATAAACTCCGAAAATCTTTTTAATTTAAAACTTTCCGAAAATATTAACGATTACCGAAAACAAATAAATTTAAAGTCGGAAATATTTTCTACGGATAAAATTATTAGAATAAATTTAACTATTTAAATAGAAATTCTATAATTTAAATAATATATTTCGTCAACGAAATATAACTTCAAAACAAAGTCGTAATCACATGACGAAGATATAATCGAAAACGAATTAAAATATTAAAACCCAAAATACGAGAAAGAACGGGAATATATATTTTTAACCGAAGATCGAAATCATAAGAATATAATAAAATCACTGTCGTGAACGAATTTGTCTAGAATGGTTCGCAACGACAATGATTAATTACATTCAATTATGAATTCGAAATCATCGATAAATCTGTAAAACAAAACGAAATTAGAATAATTAATTGTTTACATCAAATTACGCTAACAAAATCATTAAACTTAATAAATCTGGATTTTAAAAATACGGGGTATTACATGCCTCCTTTCCACCTCACACCTGGGCCACTAGCCCATTTCTCCCCTTCCCACCTCCTCCCCCAGTGACCGGTCCGGCCCAACGTTTTTTTCTTTACCCTGACCGGCCCGCTGCTCCCCCTTCCTTTCTTTCTTCTTCTACGCCCCGACCTGTCTTTGACGCCCAACTCAGCACGCCCCTCGACGCTACGCCCAACCACCGCCCTACTGCCACCACTGCAACCCTTCCTCCCCCCTCTCTCTCTCTCCTCTGTCCTTTTTTTCCACCATTTCAGACCAAACCAGCCATGCACCCCCATCATGCATGGCCTTCCTTTCCTCTTCTTCCCGTCCCTTTCCTTACCACCCTACATGCTGCCACCGATCGGCTGCCTTCTTCCCTCTTCTCTCTCTTCTTTTTCTTCTCCTCACTAGCCCTTCCTACCCCATTATCTTCGAGCCTCCCCATTCCTCCGATTCTTTTCTCTCCTTTTCTTCTCCTTCCATTTCCATCCTTATTTTGCGCCGCCGCCACCCTTTGCGGCTTCCATCGCTGCACTGACCCCCTTCACCACCCCTTGCCACCCTTTACCTTAGCCCTACACCACCACACCACCCTCCGAGCCACCATACACCCCCTTCTTCCTCCCCTCTTCTTTTTCCCTTCTTTTTCTCCCTTCTTGGCAACCTCCCTACAACCCCTCCTTTCGCCGTTGTCCCGCCGTCTCTTCTGCCTCTCCCTACAACCTCCTTTACCACCCCACACCTTTTTTGGCCGAAATCGACACCCTCATCCCCTTATTTTCCCCTCCCTTTTCCTTCCTTCTCAGCCACGCCCACCTCGATAGCCCCCTTTGCCACCTCGCCGCTGCCGCCCTTAGCCGCCAACAACCTATCCTTGACCACCACCTACACCCCCTCTCCACCCTTGCACCCTTCCCTTGCCTTAACTCTCCTACACCTGCCCTCGTCTTGGCCCCAAAAACCCCAACCCGAACCACCTCTCCCTCCCTTCTACCTCACCACCCTCGACCCTTTCCCCCTTTATAACCTACATGTGGCTCACGCTGCTCATGCAGCGTGAGTTCTATATTATTTTGGGAGTTGTTTTATTAAATTATTGAGGTATATTAATGGCTAAGTAAAGTGTGTTATTAATTAAGTTTTTATAAAGTTTAATCCTTTTTAGTTTTCCTATTTCTAATGTAATAATTATTGTTATTATTTTTAGGTGTTGATTTTACTAATTAAAGCTTGAATCTTTAATCGGGATAGTGGTAAGGTTCGATTTTTGCGGGAATTAAGGTAATCGTTAAAACCCTACTTAAACACATGGATAAACGTATGCTAGCACATTAGGGTCATAATATGTTATTTTGTATGATATACATTGTTTAATATAATATATGTAGTTTCTTGTATTGATTGATAAAAAGAAAAGCATGTTAGTTTATATGCTATGTGAGAAAATAATGCTTAAGGAAGGGGTTTGGTTATTAATGAAAATGTTAAGTACTTATCCATGATGTGCTATGTTATTATGACCATTAATGCATAAATAATATTATTATGAGCCCTAGGGGCATTTTAGTAATATGTCTTGTGCAAGAATGTGACCTATTATGTGTGGGTGCTAATGAGTAGAATGTTGAATAATAATAGTTGGTGGAGTTAGATGATGAGAATGGAGTATTGATATTAATATTTTATGTAGTGATAGTAATGTAATAAAAGTGGTATAATAAAGGGAAAAATGGTAATTTGTAAGTAAAAGGATAAAACGTTAATTTGTAAGTAAAAGGGATATTATGATAATTTTGGAGGTAAAGGGAAAAATGGTAATTTTGTAAGTAAAGGGTAAAATGGTAATTTTAGAGGCAAGGATAAAGTGGTAATTTGTAAGTAAAAGGGTATTATGGTAATTTTGGAAGTAAAGGGGTAAAATGGTAATTTTATAAGTAAAAGGATAAAATGGTAATTTTGGAAGTAAAGGGTAAAATGGTAATTTGCAAATAAAAGAAGAAAATGATAATTTGTAAGTAAAAAGGGTATTATGATAATTTTAGAGGTAAAGAGTAAAATGGTAATTTTGTAAGTAAAGGGTAAAATGATAATTTGTAAGTAAAAGGGTATTATGGTAATTTTGGAAGTAAAGGGGTAAATGGTAATTTTATAAGTAAAAGGATAAAATGGTAATTTTGGAAGTAAAGGGTAAAATGGTAATTTTCTAAGTAAAGGCACAAAATGGCAATTTTATAAGTAAAAGGGGTATTATGGTAATTTTGGAAGTTAAGGGTATTGTGGTAATTTTTTTAGAAGTAAAGGGTAAAATGGTGAATTTGTAAATAAAAAGGGTAAAGTGGTAATTATGACAATGGAGAAGGGTAATTCGATAATTATGATAATGGAAAAGGGTAATTTAGTAAATTAACCAACTAAAGGGTAATTTAGTAATTATAATGATGGAGAAGGGTAATTTTATAATTCGACCAACTAAAGGGTAATTTGGTAATTATGATAATAAAGAAGGGTAATTTAGTAAATTAATCAACTAAAGGGTAATTTGGTGATTATAATGATGGAGAAGGGTAATTCAGTAATTATGATAATGGAGAAGGGTAATTTAGTAATTTAACCAACTAAAGGGGTAAGTTGGTAATTATGATAATGAAGAAAGGGGCAAATTGGTAATTAAGATAATGAAGAAAGGCAATTTAGTAACTTAAACAACTAAAGGGAAAATTGGTAATTATGATAATGACGAAGGGTAATTTGGTAATTATTCCAAATAAAGGGGCAGTTTGTTAATTATGATAATGGAGAAGGGTAATTTAGTAATTTAACCAACTAAAGGGCAAATTAGTAATTACAATAATAAAGAAGGATAATTTGGTCATTTATCTAACAAAAGGGCAATTTAGTAATTATAACAAAGGAGAAGGGTAATTCGGTAATCTAACCAACCAAATGAGAAATATGATAAGTGTAACAATTATGAAGGGTGATTGTTGACCTAATAAATGTGGGAGATAGCTTGGTAACCTAAACCGGATAAGGTTGCGGCTAAGAACAACTATGTATGGTTTACGTGCCTTGTGTGCCATGTGTTATGCCATATTGTGTATTTTATGCTTAATGATTAATCATTTGTAGTAAAGGTATGCTTATGTGACTTCCTTATGGCATGTGGATGATGCTTATATGTATTATGCGTATGATGTTATATGATGTGACCCTCTAGGACATGCATGCTAGGATGTTTAATAATATGATATGGGGTAAAAGGATAAAAAGGAACAAATGAGAAGTGAGTTGACTAAGGGGACATGAGATTGACCTTATTATCTCATGATCCATGAGGGGGAAAATAAAATGAGGTTATGATCAAAATGAATGAGTGATACAGCTCTTGCATAGGAGATTTCTAGGGTTTGCATGGGGTGGATAAAGTCCACATGGGATAATCCTTACGTAAGAAAGGTGCTAGGGTTTGAGCGGCCAACTAGGGTTTCACGGTCACATGTATAATTGGTAAGTAGAGTGATGGGATTTGGGTTGAATCTAAATAAGATGAGGTGTGTGACGATAAAAGAAAGGTTGGACCACATAGGTCCGATTAGGGTTTCAAGGGAAAACCTTAGAGAGTGGTAGTGAGAGAACTTGAACGTCATAAGGTGATGGGCCTTAATCCACACTCTTAGGAGTTGGGGTTTTGTTATGAGTAGAGGTAAGGAGGAATGGATGTCGGAGTGTGATAAGAGGTGTAAAGGTCTCAAGATATGGGATGGGCCCTCTCGGGAGGATAGAAGTAGAGCTCGGTGACATGCATGTAAAGGGTGAAATACTTTCAAATAACATAAGAATAAGACACTAATCATTTAAAGAGGAAGATTGTTGAGCCGGATCCAAACCAGTCTACCTGCGAATAATAGTGGTCAGGAGATGGGGTACCCTGGAGACCGGTCTAGTGGCTATAATAGTGAGGGATTCCATGCTCAACAAACCAAACGTAATAATGATAAGACATGAGAAAGACACAAAGTAATTATAGTGAACCACCATGTGAGTCGGGGCCAGATCAGTCCACAGGCGAATAATAGTGGTCAGGAACGTTCTGCCCTATATGTATTCCTGTCCACTGACTGTAATAGTGGGGTTCCTGCACTTACATGGATATAAAATTCGATATATGGTTGAATAATGATGGACTAATGGCTTAAGGCCCGGAAGTATTGACTTCGTATTATGACCTGTGAATATTTGATGGACTTGTTAAGTACGTGAATGTTAAGTATGTGAATGCTAAGTTTGCGAATATTATGTATGTGTATCTCATCATATATGTATTGCATTGCGGGCCTGTTTTTTAGTGTGTTTTAAAGGGTTACTCAGTAGGGCTCCTGCCTATTCAATGGGTAGTATCCCTTACAGGTCCTTTTTCAGGTGCTATTCAAGTAGGTAATGGGAAAGAGTGTAAGGAATTATCCAAAACTGTTAGGGTTTCACTCTTTCTCTTTTAAATTCCTAGTTTCAATGCAATCATTATTTTTGTAACCACCATTGGTAAGTTCTATCCTTGTAAATTATTATTTACGCTAGTCTAATTTAAATATGGGTTGAGTTTCTTATCAAATGTATTTTACACTTTTAGCCTTAATACTTGGTACTGGAATGGTAGGAGTGAACCGGTCTGGTACTAAGTACGGTGGTAATATCCCCAAAATTGACAGTTTGATATTTTGCTTCTACTATTCCTTTTAATAAAATAAAATTTTTCAGTCGTAAATTTTAGGGGTGTTATAGATTACGAAGGCAATGTTTTCTTTTTAAGATTCATATATAAATTACTATATAGATAATGATATCAAAAATATATTATAATACCGATAAAGAAAGAAGGGATATTCAAATCTGAAACTTCTAGTATTCAGAGTGTTATCACCGGACTAAATTTCATATAGTATAAAGAAGGCTACAATAAATAGTCGATCAAAGATCTCTTAAAAAATAAATATGCACGGCTATCAAATGTATTATCACATCATTAATACATCGTTGGATGATTGAGCTAACTATCATAGATAGATAGAGCTAAGCTTGTCTTAGGGGAGTAATATATATATATATATATATATATATACATACACACACACACACTAATTTTATTAAGTTTATATATAAATTATAATAAAACGACAAACCGCTGCAACCATGGACAACATATTTTTGCGACTAACACTTTCGATGCAGGATTTCACGCGACGTATTTGTCAGAGATCAGATGGGAATGGGTCGAGTTTAACAAAAGAAATTATGGTGCTGCAAGGGGTTCTTCCGGCACTGCAGCACGCACAAGTGCGAGTTCAGGTGGTAGGATCGGTGATCACAAGGGCAATGATAGGCTTGTTGAGTCTAGCTACAAAACGGACTGATAATCTGCCTTACAATAATAAGCAGCTGAAAGGTTCGTTGTTGGAGGACCGATGAACGATAAGCTAGGAAGCTGGCGTGGCATCCATTTGGAAGATGACGGCAGGGATTCAGGAGCTGAGGAGTCTTCTCAATGTTAAACATTGACATGTGAAGGTGAAACACCCGGACGCCCCCGATGCCAAGCAGCTGAGGAGTTGTGGGACGAACATGTATGTAAACTGATGATAAATTAATATCCTCTTCCCAGAGTTTTACGTCGATCATGCGTACGGACGTGAAGACAAGTTACACAAGTATATTTGACCTTGACCGTTTCTCTTCTTTTTATTTCAACCCTTTGCGGGCTTTTTATTTTTTACTTGCCCCAGAAAACCAAAATTAAACTTCCATAACGGTAATTGTCACCTCCTTGTTTTCCTCTCAATCTCTCTGTATTTTATCTCTCCCACCCTCCCTTCCTCCCCCACCTCCTTCTCACCGACACCCACCCTCTTCTCTATCACTCGACCGGTGGTGCTCTTCTTTCCTCTTCCCAACCCGAAGAAGATTCGATCGATCTCTTTCCTGTCCCAATCAAAACTATTTTGAAGAATAAAAATCAAATCTTTTTATGTTCTTTCCTTTCCTTTCATCCATCGAAAAGAGTTACGTTCTTTTTATTATGATTATTCTATTCTAATCCTTCATCCCTCTATCTCCCCTGCATTTGGACTTTCTTCCTTCCTTACCCTCTGTTCTTGTTTGTTTTGTTTTGTTTTTTTCTTGCATTCCCCCCCCCCAAATGATTGGCGAAAATGGATATCAAAAGGACAACAACAATGACATGGGATGGTTTAGGAGGAAGTGATGACGAAGAAGATCAATTCTTCGAATCCAAAAACCGTATATCTTCCGTTGTCCCACTCGACTTACCATCTTCTGGCTCATCCGATGATGAAGATTTTGACGACAGCCGTATGTCTTTTGCCTCCTGTATTTCCTCCATTTCACAAGACGATTTCCGAAGATCCAACGTCAAAGCGCCCTCCAGTGCAGCATTGGAAAACTATGATATATGGATGGCAGCACCAGGATCAATCGAGGAAAGAAGAAAAAGATTGCTTCAAGGCATGGGTCTAACGAGTAAGAGAGACCTCCTTAGAGTCGCTACCATAAGAGCAATCTCTCGAAAATTCGTCGACGATAGTCGTCGTAATCATCAAGTGAATGGAGGAGGAGCAGGAGGAGGAGAAGCGCCACGATCGGTATCGAACTCAGAAGCGGCTGCAGATAATTCTTCTTCATCAGCGGAAACGGAATCGCCATTGAAGAAACAGGACAACTCTTCACCTAACTCAGCGTCGCCGTCGATTGTCCTGTTTCGGTCTAGATCGGACGGTGACATCGAGTTTCATTCGGCGGATACGAAGAGAAGGAAAGAGCAACTAATAGGGGAAGTTTCGAAGCAAAGGCTAACAAGAACTTCGTCTAGCTTAGCACCATGTACGGGGTTATGCAGGACGAACCCTAATGCTATCCCGATAGCCCGGAATGCCCATAGCGAAGGCCACAATAAAGCTGCTGGTGGGGGCGGCGGCAGCGGCCTTGATAAGAGGAAATCAAGAGGTGGGTTAAGTTCGGCTTCATTATCAAACGGGCAATTCGGGGCGGTCTTCTTGATCAAGAATTTAGATACAGGAAAAGAGTTTATAGTCAAGGAGTACGATGAAGATGGGATGTGGAACAGGCTCAGCGATCTTCAAACAGGAAAACAGATGACGATGGAAGAGTTTGAGAAATCAGTCGGGTATTCCCCTGTTGTTAAGGAATTAATGAGACGCGAAAACGTGAACGGCGCGATCAACGGTCCTGGAGCAGATAGGAAAGCCGGTATGATTAATATGAATTCCTTAGTGACGCGAAGTTTTAGGTACAGTAAGAGGAGAGGGTTAGCATGGTTGAAGAACATAAGAAGTGCCGCTACCTCTGTCACAGGGGGAGGATCAATCATAGACAAAGAAAGAGACCAACAGCATAGTCATGGTCTTCCTATCGAACCGCCACCGCTACCGCCATCATCAAAGGATGATCAGAAGCATTCAGCTGGAGGGAATGGGAAAACACCTTCGACTGAATGGGTTAAAGTCAGGCAACAAGGGAAATCATATAAAGAGCTAACAGCATTAAGACTGTGTCAGGAAATCCGAGCTCATCAGGGCTCGATTTGGACTATAAAGTTTAGTTTAGATGGGAGATATTTGGCTAGTGCCGGGGAAGATAAAGTTATTCATGTTTGGGAAGTACAGGAATGTGAGATTGCCTCTTTGAGGTGTCCAGAAGATGGTGTTGCTGCTAACGCGACTCCGGTACATCAGATCATCTGTCCTTCGCCTGATCGGCCCCCTCTTCCTGCCGACTTTGCTTCGTTGGATAAGAAGAAGAAGGGGAAATCCGCGAGTAGGAAGGGGAATGTTATGCCAGATTATGTTCATTTGCCTGAGACAGTATTCGCCTTGTCTGAGACACCCGTCTGTTCTTTAACCGGACATTTGGATGATGTTCTGGACCTCTCCTGGTCCGAATCCCAGGTCTGTAAGTAATAAGCTTTCAAATAGTTTCACAGCAATACCGGTACTTGTTTGCGTACCTAATTAATGAATCATCCTCCTGACAAGATTGCGTCGAACAAAAATGTGCAGCTTCTACTATCATCTTCAATGGATAAGACGGTGAGGCTATGGGACTTGGAACAGGGAACCTGTTTGAAGTTATTTGCTCACAACGACTATGGTAGGTTTCACTTGCTTTGCCCAAACTATATAGTAGGTACTATTAGGATTATGTACGTACATGTATCGAATTCTTTCATTGTCCGCCTTTAAGCAAAACTGGAAATGTAATCATGCAATTCTGCCGTGTTAATTGGTGGTGTTTTGCAGTTACCTGTATTCAGTTTAATCCTGCTAATGATGATTATTTCATAAGTGGCTCCCTCGATGCCAAAGTTCGGATATGGAGTATACCTGGAAGACGGGTCGTCGACTGGACCGATCTTCATGAAATGGTCACTGCTGCTTCCTATACCCCTGATGGCATGGTAATTAATTATTATGTTTCCCTTGTCCACTGGTGGTTAGATTTCACCATAGGCTAATATATATAATGATCAACTCAATTATTTTGAGACCTGGAATTACGTCTGACCACTAAACGCACCAGACAATCATGAATTTCTCGCAATCATTGATCGATCATGTTATATGAAACCAATTATTCCACTATTAAGTTGACCAATTTGGTGTGTGCTTTCCCTCTCTTGAAGGGCGCTGCAGTGGGTTCACATAAAGGGAATTGTCGAATGTACAGCATTGCTGGTATGATCACTTTTAACTTATATATATATATATATATATATAGGGGTATATCTGGTGTTAATCATCCTTTAAGGTGATAACCGAAAACTATATTAATTTTCTAAAATACTTATAGTAGTTTCTGCTACTTAATGCGAGTAGCTATAGTTTCCACTACCTAGTATAAGTGGGTTTTTAATTTGAAACGTTAATATCAATATTTATAACATGACACAAATTTTTTTTTTCTAATACCCATCTACCGTAGATAGTTTTCTGATTCGAAACATAAATACCTAATATTTACAAAAATATCGTCGTTTTTTCTTCTAAATGCTAAATTTTTTATTTTTTTTAAAAGACATATACTAGTTTCTACTTAGTAAGAGTAGTTTTTACCACCTATAGTGAGTAGTTTCTGATGTCGAAATATAAATACACAAAATTTATAAAAATATCACTGCCTTTTTTTTCTTTCTAATTCAAATCCTATAGATTTTTTAAAACCACCTATATTAGTTCTTTTATACCTATCGATAGTTATTTCCATCACTTACCCACCACTTACCGTAGGTAGTTTCTTTAACTCAAGTTATTAGTTCTCGGTTCTCACTAAGAGAGTTATTTCTCATTAGATATTTCCCCTATATATATAGAAATATATATATCCAAATAGTACTTCTCTCTCTTGACATGAAAATACAAAGAAAATGATACACCAAAAAATATGTTCATTTGTATCTCATTTTCGCAATGCAGATGGAAAACTAAACCAAATTAGCCAATTTGACATTCAGCAGAACAAGAAGAAAGCTACTCCTAAGAAAATAACTGGTTTTCAGGTATTCCGTTGCTCCTCCTCTTCGAGCTTTGCCATCCATAACCTTTTCGTTTCCCGGACATAATAACTATGGAATCTGGTACAAACTCTTTTTCGCTTCTGCTTTCCTCACCAGTTTCTACCCGAAAACCCGGCTGAAGTTCTAGTAACTTCTGCTGACTCAAGGATCCGAATATACGATGGCTCAGATGTCGTCCAAAAATTTAGAGGTGCGTTTTGAGTTGAACATATATACTTCCATCCAAGGGATAAAGAGACTGAAGAGAGAAATAAATAAATAAAACGAATAACTATACCATTTCCCCCTCCCTCTTCTTTGACTGTAGGTTTGAGAAACACCAGTAGCCAGATTGCTGCAACATTCAGTCCAGATGGGAAATACGTAATCTGTGCAAGTGAAGACTCGAATGTTTACGTATGGAAACGAGAAGAGCCCCGTACCACAAACGGAAAAAACAGAACGGTCATCAACACCAAATCCTACGAACATTTCCAGTGTAAGGACGTTTCCGTTGCCATCCCATGGCCTGGAAGCATAAAGTTTGAGGCACCCACTATTCAGTTACATTCCAAGAGGCACTCCAAAAGATTAACTGGTTCTTCCGTTACCACTCCTCAACAACCACATTCGAGTAGTGGTTCGCCACGAAAAGAAGAAAACAATACACACAACAACAAGAGATCACTCCCGCCTCTGCCAACGAAAACCAAAGAGCAACAACAGACAGCAACAAAGGCTACTGCAAACACACAAAACAACAGCATTTATATAAATGGTAATGGTAGTGGCAGTGGCAGTGGACATGACAATGGAAACGAGAACGAATCTGCGGAGAAGAATACCGGTAGTGGCAGTAGTAGTAGTATTAATACTAGTAGTACCGAGAAGAATACACCAACTAGTCCCGAGGCAGATCCTTCTAAGATTTCTCGGACAGAGTCTGGGATGAGCGAGTCATTTAGTTCTTCCAGCACCGGAGGGGCATCAATCAGACTGGGGGAGTCACCTTCAATTTCGTATAGTCATTCGGCTTCACCTTCTTGGTCACCTGGTTGGTCTTGGTTTGATGCTGGTGGTGCGCATGGGAATGATAAGATGCAAGCCACAGCATGGGGGTTGGTTATTGTGACTGCTGGATTGGGAGGGGAGATCAGGGCTTATCAGAACATCGGATTGCCACTTAGAGTGGGAAGACAGGCTAATTTGTTCAGAGATCTTACATAATTTTGTTTGGTTTGTTATTTTAGAATGGTTTTGTTCTGTTTTTTCACAACATTTTTTTTCCGTGTTTGGAATGTATGGAAACGCAGGAGTGGGAGATGATGTACAATGTTCGCGTACCCTTCATGCTAGTTGTAACGAACAGCAAGATGCTTCTCTTTTATTGAGCTAGTTCAGTGCAACATCAACTCATTTTCTTCTCTTCTTGTTTTGATCCCTTTTGTTAAAGTGATCAATGGTGGCAATGATTCGTGGAATTATCTTATACAAAACCAAGTTTTTTATGGGGTTTGGTTTAAGATCCTGGCTCGGGATGTAGAAAACTCAACGTTTATCAATAAGACACTTAACATATGACTAGAAAACTAAAAGATATTAACAATGTGAAAGTCAAATAACTAAAAATAAATCTAAGTGAAAAAAAAACGAATTAGAAGTGGAAAAAAAACCATGTGCATATTTTATACTTTTGTGGTATATTGTTTATTTGTTAAGACTCAAATGAGTAATTCTTAAAAATGTTTTGTCATTTCCAAACGCTAATAAGAGGTACCAAATGCATTCATATTGGATATCTCTATTGTTTTCATATCAAATGAGAATAATGATGTAAGATAAATTCCATTTATATTGTAATATACCTAAATTAGTGACGGATAGTAGAGGTTTAAAAGGATTAACAAAACAATCTATGTCAATAAGGTATACGTTTTTATAAAAAAAAGAAGAAGATATCATTAAATAACTCCATGGTTAAACTTGTTTGACTTGGATCAATTTAAGGATTAACCTCTTGAAATTTTTTTCGAGAATGTAAATGAGTTAAAGAAAAATATATTAAAAAATGACTCATAATGACCTGCGGGGTTAATCATTGATTCCACAAACAACTCTAGAGTAATTACTCACAACTCTAATGAGAATAAAGTGTACATATATACTATGACATTTGATCTAATTCTACTTATGTATCATGTATTTTAAATAATCCCATTTAGGTACTATGTATTTTAATTTTTTGTCTCATTTTAATATGATCTTATTGATGTTTTAGTCTTATATGAATTGGAAAATAGAATATGTTATATATATATGGTGTAATTTTTAAATTTTTAAATAAGAATGTTAAAAATATCATAAATTCTAAAATTCTCAACAAATTAAAAAAAAATATTTCAAATATTAAAAAAAATCATACTTAAAAAAATATTATTTTAGTCATACAAAGTAAAAAATATTAATACAATGACACTAAAAAGATATTAAAAAAATATTAAAATTCTTGGTACATAAATGGATTTAAACCAAATTTCATGATATATATATATATATATATATATATATATATATATATATATATATATATATATATATATATAATCTATCTATATGATAAAAGTATTCAATAAAAAAATGTTGATGAAGGTGCGAATTTGTAATAGGCAAAGTTTGGATTTCAATCATTTTTAGCTCAAATGTGGGTTTGGGTAGCTAGGATAAGATCACAATTTTCTTGGAGTGGAGTCTTTGTATATTGGAAAATACAATAGAAAATCCCCTTGGTAAGGTGGACAATAATCCCCTTGGATAACTACTTATTAATAAGAAATGTAAGAGTAAATTACAAGTTATGAGGAATGAAGGTTTGTGGGATAAATAAATATAAAACTCTTGTTAAGTCGACGATTTGGAGAATATTGAGAGATGGCATTTTATACCCTCTTTCATTTTTGGCTAGAACAATCAATCATCATTGGTTTCCTGACTCATACAAATGTACAAATTACAACTTAATGATTGGTAGTATGAGTTAACCCTTGCCAACTTATAAAATATCATACTAATGAGTACTAAATCCCTTATATTAAGAAATTTTCTAACCAGTCGTAGATTACTAATGGTCATCAATCATGCCTGCCATTACCATTGGCATTTACACATTGCTCCCGCATTTTGCCAATGGGCTTGGTTGATGCTCATGGCAGTTTCCCCTTGGTGCACAATCCTTTAGTTGGCGACCTTTGTCAATTATTTCCATACCCCAATATATATATATATATATATATATATATATATATATATATATATATATATATATATATATATATATATATATATATTTATATCCTAGTTATGATATTTTATTTTAATTATTTAGTCTAAAATAATTTATAACCAATTTATAACAATTTTATTTATTTATATAGTTATCATTTTTTTGGCACTAAGCTAAATTTGTCCCAAAATCCAACCTAAATCCCACAATGTTCTCTCTCTTCCTTTTTTCCTTCTCCTTTTTCTTTCTTCTTCTTTTTTTCCCTCTTTTACTCCTTTTTTCCTTTTCTTCCTTCTTTCTCTCTTCTTTTCTTCTCCCTGGGCGGCCCAATCTCTCCCCACCTCTCTTCTTTTCTTTCTCCTCCTAGTGGTCGACCCGTTTCCCATATTTTCCCTTCTTTCCTTTGCTCTCTCTCTCTCTCTCTCTCTCTCTCTTCTTTTCTTCTTTCCCTTTTTCTCCACGTCTTCTTCCTCATTCCTGTCTCCCTTACGTCGTCGTCCTTCCCCTTCCATTTTTGTCCCCTACAGTTGCCCCTGCACTAAGCCAGGCCTCCCCCTTTCCTTCTCAACCATATAGGGCCGTGCATACTGGCATTAGCCCTACACACCCCTTACAACTCGTACACTTGGCCACTATACCCTTACACCTATTCCTGCCTTGCCCTACCACTTACACCCGTCCTTCCCTTGCATCCCGGTGCATCAATCACCCCCTTATCCTTTTCTCCACACCCTCAACCTCCTTCCCTACCTATAAAAACCCCTTTTCGATGACCCCTCTCTTCTTCTCCCCCTCGACCTTCTACACACCCCTTCTAACCCACTCTATCCTTGTCATCATTGTTGCCGCTTGGCCATGCCCCCAGTGCCTCCCACTTCCTTACATGCACCATACCCGCGTCTATAGATCTCCTTATTCCCTTCTTTTTTTCCTCGAGGCTATAGCAGTTGCTAGATACACCTCCCTATGCCACCACCATCAACCACTCCTCCCCTCCATGCCACTATCGCACCTTAGCCACCTCACACAGGTGCCCCACCTTGTGCAACCACCCCTAACAACCCCTTTCTCTCCTCTCTCTCCCCCTTCGTTCCCCTCTTCCTTTCGGTTGCGTGCCCCTACACCATCGTTGGCCACCAGTTCCTCTACCATAACCATCCCCTACTAGCCTATCTTGGTGCTAACACCACCCTTGACCTCACGCTACTAACCCCCACCTTTTTCACCAAAAAAATTAGCCACCACCACTCGTCGCTGCCACTGCCACACCATTTTTCCCCATTCTAGTCACCACTACTTCCTTACCTCTCTTTGATTTTTCATTGAACTATATTCATCCTCATTATCCTTTTTTTGTGAAAAAAAATAAAAAGGAAAAGATAGCCTAAGTTTGGATATTTTCAATTTCTAGGTATTGTTTTGGCGATAGGATAAGAGGAGGCGTAGGTTATTCATGCTTAGAGATCGAAGCCATTTTGGTAAGGATACAATCATAGTACCTTATTTTTGTTAAAATATGACCTTATTATGTGCTAAATGAAGACATGCATGAAATGTTAGATGGTCTAAGGTTGTATGTGCAACTTGTCTTGGTAATGACTAAAGGTAAGAAGACTTGTGAACATGATTGTGTTGGTTTAACTACTAATATGTATTTCTATTTTATAACACTGCATGTTTGAAAAGTTGCAGAGTCCTTGTGTTAGATGCCAAGTGACTTAGGTAGGGTTCTAAGACCTAGTAGCATTTTGGTCAATATTATGAAAAGTAGCATATGGGGGTACTTTAGGGTGCAATTTGGAAAAAAAATATTTGGAGGTGCTATACAAAATAACTATTAAGAATAAAAAAGTCTAGGGGTAAACACAGTATGAGGAGGCTTAACCATGCATGGGGTGAGTCAAACCTAATGAAAGATATGACCAAGGGTGATTAAAGTAAGGGCTGGTTGCTAAGAGTGGATGTGGAGGTTAATTATAACATTTTTGGGAAGCTTTTCACATTTCGGGAGTCCTTGGAGTGCTAATGAATGAGAGGTTACTAAAAAGGTGGAACTAGTATTTTGGTAGGTCAAAGAATGAAACCCTAGGGTTGTAAACCTAGATTATGATGTTATTCATGCTATTTTTGGATTGTGTATTAAATCTAATAGCCATGTAAGATAAATGGGAGCAGTTATAAACACAACGAGGAATTAGGGTTCTGAGAGGGGTCTAATAGGTTATTATTATATGTGCAAAATGGGGGAGTTAGGCTAAAAAAATTTAGGGGATGAATAATCATAGTAATATATGTATGGTTATGGAAAATTAGGGCCAAACAAGTAGTAGAGGAGGGGCTAGGTCAACTAGGGAAAAATAGGATTTTGATGGGTAACTCTAGAGGCCAATGGTTATCAAATGAGAGAAACGGAGGTGATAGGTCATGACTCATAATAATAGGGGATTCTAATGATAGGTTTGAGTTTGTTGGGTAAATTGGGGACTCAAAGGAACATTAGGGTGTAAGGATGTACCCAAGATTATGAAATTAGGTTTTCCAAGGGAGTAGGGTAGTTCCAGGTTGGTAGTAGGGCATAATCCATACTTGAGTTGTGCATGTTTTTTTTGTTGTATCTGGAATAATTAAAACACGAATAAGACACTAATCATTTAAAGTGGAATATCACTTGAGTTGGATCCAATTATACTTGCCGGTCCATCGGTGGGAATAGTAGTCAGGAGTGAGCTGCTTTGGGGTTGTACTTTGATTATCGTTTTACAGGTGAGAATAATGGGGTCCCAAACTTAAATAATTAAACCTTTAGAGGATAATAAAATTTTGGAAGACACTAATTAATTATAGTGGAACACCACATAGGTTAGGACCGGTTGCATCTTATTTACCGGTCAATTGGTGAGAATAGTGGCTTGGAGTGTGATGTCCTAGGGTTGCACTTTATTTACTAGTCTACCGGTAAAAATAGTGGCTAGGAGGGTGTTGCCCTAGATTTTTACTTTGATTACCGTTCCACCGATGATAATAGTGGAGTCCTTGAATCCACGTAGATATAATTTATGAGTTGATTATTTACTGCACTAATATCTTGAGTCCAGATAATAATGAATGAGTCGATATGACCTACCAATGCACATGTCATCTCTTATTGTGGTGTTATTAATATCTCTAACTTTCTTAACCGTATTATTACCTTGCTTAGTATGTAGCATACTGATCACCCCTATTATAGATGTTGCTTATTCCCACGAGCAATGACCCCTTTTGAGTTTGTATAGGTGAATGATGATTCTCTAAATGACTTTGTCACAAATGATGATATCATTGAGGCAGAGTGATGCTGTTGTGTCCAAGGTTGGGGTGCAAAGAGAGTGATATTCAGTTGTTGTCCTTTTTAGTTTTCTTCGCGTTAATATTTTATTTTTATTGAACAATGTTTGTGTATTTTAGCATTTCTTTTTGAAACAAACACTTAACCCTACATGAAAGTAAACCAAGAAAGGTGGGTGTTGTATACCCTTTGAAAGCCTCTTGGCTTTGATGTCTCTTAAGTTGCAAGGTTTCACCAATTAAACACCCATTTAGATACATCATTAAACCAAGTAAGATGGGTGTGGTATCTCTTTAGAGGCCTCATGTAACACCCTCAAAATTTACTACTGAAAAATTTCATTTTATTTAAAACAAATAGCGGAAGCAAGATATAAAACAGTAAATTTCGGGGATATTATAAGTTGGTATCAGAGCGTTGGTTTCGATAACCATGCCATAATTTTGAAAATATTTGGGGGGGATAAAGTTTTCCTCGTTTCAAAAACACTTATATTCAGAATTGATTTCAAATATTTTCATAGAACCTTTCACGGTTTTTAAACATTTTGAACCGATACTACTAGTAAGTATCAAAGTTTTTCACTAAGGTATTGAAGATTAAATGATTCTTCTAAATTTTTTCCCTAACACTCTCTGTTGTTTCAAAAAAAACCCTCGGATTAGTCCTGAGAGTTGGGTATGGGTAGATTAAGTGACCTAGGCTTAGGTCACCTAGCTTGAGAAAATAGCACCTTCCCTAACAGACTTATGTTTTACAGCTGACTCGACATGGACCAAGATGAACGGATCAACAACCTAGAGAGAGCGTTTGAAGTGCTTGTGGGTTTGGTTCACCAATCCCCGGTACCTCAACCGCAAACCGCTTTACCTCAGATGGGTATTAGAGAGGATTGGCTGGATAGAGTTTCGCATCATCGACCCTAAGCTACGACGGGAAAGAAGACCCTGTGGTCCTAGAAAGTTGGATACGGGATTTCGATAGGACTTTCGAGGCACTCAACTGCCCTGAAGACCGAAGGAAGAACATTGCGGCGTACTTCCTTCGAGGACCAGCCGACACGTGGTGGGAAGACCTTCGAACCCAAGGAGGACGACCAGTATCTTGGGAAGACTTCAAGACCGCCATCCGCACGCGTTTCTACACGGAAAGCCTCAAAAGGGCCAAACTCAAGGAATTCATGGAGTTGACACAAGGAAACCTATCGGTCCAAGAGTACTATGCACGATTCACGGAGTCGCTGAGGTTCGCCCCCGGAATAGCAGCTAGCAAGGCAATGACGGTCTTTCAATTCGAGCAAGGACTTCACTTCAACATCTAAAGAATGATGGGTGCCAACATCTTCCATGATCTAAGTACAGTGTACGAGTGGGCATGTAATGCCGATGCCTTAATCCAAGAACAAGCCTCCATCCTAGGCAAGAGGAAGAATGAAGAGATCGAGTTCAAAGCAAAGAGTCATCACCCCGGTAGCAAGGTTTTACGAGTCCAGTCTCAACTTCAAACTAAAGTTCGGCATAAAAAGATTCAAAGTGCTCCCAAATCAAAGGCTAGCAATAGATTGATTCGACATTACCATTGTCGACGTTGCAAAAGAGATCATCCAGGAAAGGATTGCATGGGAAAGTTGGTTTGATGCCACGACTGTGGACAGCTTGGTCACAGGAGCTACGAATGCTACAGTGTACCCCGCGAAGGAATCCAAAGGACACAACAACTACCACTTCAGTCGGATCAAGTGCTTAGAGCAACCTGTTCAACCTCGTTCACTGAAGCAGATGGGCAAGCAATCGATCGGGATACAACTTCTTCGAGCTTACCGTTAGATCTCGCGTAGTTGTTTTTATTGTTTAATGTGTGTAAAGTTGTTTTCCATAGTTAAGTAGGATTTTCTTTAAGGGGGTAGTTACCCCAAGTAACTTAGGATCCTCCTTTGTGACCCTAGCACTAAGGCGTAAACTTCGGGGACAAAGTTTTTCTTTAAGGGGGTAGTGATATAATCCCCCAAAATTTTAGGAAACTATTAATTTAATAAATAGCTTTTATTTAAATAAATTAGCTTTTAAAATTATTTAGTTCAATTATTTTATGGATTTTTGAGTATAAAAATTTGGATTGGAGTATTTAATAAATTAAAAATAAATATTTTGTTATTTTACCATATTATTTTTACTTTCAAACTAATATCTTACTAAAATTATCCTTTTTGAACCAATATATTAAATTATATTGAATCAAATTATTAAATAAATTATCAAAATATTATATTTTATTATTTTCTTAAATTACATTATTTTTCTCTATTTTCCATTTTCCCTTCTCCTTTTCTCCCTTTCCTCCTTCCTTTATTTTTCTTTATTTTTCTTCTTTTCCTGGCTTGGGCTGCCAGGCTGCCTCTCCTCCTTGTGCCTTGGCCAGCGGCCCATTCTTCCCCCCTACACGCACGGCCGACCCAGCCCTCCTTTCTCCCCTAGATCGGTCGGCTGGTCTCTTTTCTTTTCTCCCTTCCTGACCGGCCTGCTCCCTTATTTCTTCTTCTCCCAACGTCTCGACTCTCGACCCAGCATCCCCTCGACTCGTCGCCATCGCCATAACCGCCTGCCATGCCCGACCACCGAGACGCCGGTCACTGCCCTGATGCCACCTTCTGCCACCATTTATCTCTCCCTCTCCCTCTCTCTCTCCCCTGCATTTTTCACCAACATGGAACCGGGCAGCCATGCACCCCATCCCGCATGGTTCCCCTTACCCCTCCTCGTCAACCATCCCCTGCCACCCTACGACACCCTACCACCCTAGACACTGTCGCCGATCAGCCCCTGCCCCCTCTCTTCTCCCTCTTCTTTTTCTTCTCCCCTTCATCCATTTTCTGCCCATCATTTGAGCTCCTTACCCCCGATCCTCCCTTCTCTCTCTCATTTTCTTCCTCTCCCATTTCCACCCTGTTTTTGCATCGCCACCACCGTCTGCCGCTCCTGCCACCTCAATAACCCCCTGCACCACTCCCTGCCACCCTCCACCTCAGCCTTGCGCCACCACAACGTCCTTCCCGAGCCATCCCGCAGCCCTCTTCCTCCCCTCTTCTTTTTCACCCTTCTCGACAGCCCACCTGTAACGCCTCCTTCCAGCCGCCTCTTCCGCCAACCAAGCCACCACTCAAGATCCTGCAACCCCCTCTACCACCACCATGCCTTAGTTTGTCGAAACCAGCCCTTGCACCCCTTCCATTTTTTCCTCCTCTTTTCCTTCCTTCTCGGCCCCTCTACTCGACCCACTTCAGCAACCACTTTCGCCACCTCACTGCCGCCGCCTCAGCCGCCCTTGGCTGCCACCAACCCATCCCCAGCATCCACCTACACCCCTCTTCACTTCTGCACCATTCCTTTGCCTTGAAACCTCCCCCATCTATCTTCTTTACTAGCCAAAAGACCCCAACCCAAAAATAACCAAATTTTCTTCCTCCACCCTCCCCTTCGAGCCTCCTCTAATTATTTTTGCATGCAGCTCATGCTGCATATGCAGTATAAGTTGCTGCAATTATTGGACCATTTTTATTAAAAATTTTGAGGTAATATATTATTTAAGTTAATTATATTATTAAGTAAATTTTACAAGACCTTATACTTTGATTTCCTTATTTCTAATATAATAATTGTTGATATTATTTTTAGATTTTTCTATTTAAAGCTTGAATATTTAACCGGAATACCGGTAAGATTCAATTTTGCGGGAAATTAAGGTAATTGTTAAACCCCACTTAAATGCATGATAAACGTATGTTTACACATTAGGAATTTTAATACATTATTATGGTTGATATATGGTTGTTAATATAAATTATACGTTTGCTTGTATTCTTTAATAAAAAGGAAAGTATGCTATTTTATGTGATATGTGTGGAAATGTTGCCTAAGGGAAGAATTTGATTATTAATGTAAATGTTAATCAATTATCCATGTTATTTTATATTATTGTGACCATTTATGCATAAATAATATTGTTGTGAGCCCTAGGGACATTTTTGTAATATTCCTTGCATTAGATTATGGCCTAATATGTGTGGGTGCTAATATGTATTATGTTAAAATATAATAGTTGGTGGAGTTGGATATTGTTAATGGAGTGTTAATATTATTATTTCATGTGGAAATGTTAATTTAATAAAAGTGGGGTAACAAAGGGGGTAAAGTGGTAATATCGAAGGAAAAAGGGCAATATGATAATTTTACAAGTAAAAGGGGTATTGTGGTAATTACGGAAGTTAGGGGTATTATGGTAATTTTATGAGTAAAGGAAAAGATGGTAATTTTTCAAGTAAAGGGGCATTATGGTAATTTTGGAGGTAGAGGGGCAAAATAGTAATCTTATAAGTAAATGGTAATATGATAATTTTATAAGTGAATGGCGAAATGGTAATTTTATAAGTAAGGGGTATTATAGTAATTTTGGGAGTAAAGGGTAATATGGTAAATTTGGAAAAGAAGGGCAAAATTGTAATTTTGGGGGAAAAGATAAAAATGGTAAGTTTGGAGTTAAAATGGTAAAATAGTAAATTGTAAAGCCAAAGGGGTATTATGGTAATCTTATAAGAAAAAGGGTATTGTGGTAATTTTGTAAATAAAAAGATATTACGGTAATTTGGGAGTAAGGGGTAGAAGGGTAATTTTATAAATAAAAGGATATTTACGGCAAACTTGGGAGTAAGGGGTAACTCGGTAATTTTGATAATAATGGAGGATAATTTGATAATTAAATTATGATCAAAAGGGGGAAATTGGATAATTATAATAGAGAAGAGTAATTTGGTAAATTAACCAACAAAAAGGATATTATGGTAATTTTAATAATAGAGAAGGGCAATATAGTGATAATAATAGTAATAATAGAGAGGTGTAAATGGGTAAATATAATTATGGAAAATAGTAAATTAATAATTATGAATATGGAGAAGGGTAAATTGGTAATTATAATTATGAATAAGGGTAAATTAATAATTATAATTATGAAGAAGGGTAATTTGAGATTTATAATAATTAAAAAGGGTAAAATGGCAATTATAATAATTGAGAGGGGTAAAATGGTAATTATGATAAAGGAGAAGGGCAATTTGGTAATTTATCCAACTAAAGAGGCAATTTGGTAATTTAATCGACTAAAGGGTAAATTGGAAATTATTTAACCAACCAAAGGGGCAAAATAGTAATCATGATAATGAAGGAGGGTAATTTGGTAATTTATCCGACTCAAGGGCAATTTAGTAATTATAACAAAGGAGAAGGGCGATTTGGTAATTTAACCAACCCAAGGGTAAATATGTTAAGGATAACAATTATGAAAGGTGAATGATGATCTAAAAAGTATAGGAGACAACTTGGTAACCTAAACCGAGTAAAGGGTAATTTGGTAAATAAGCAACCTAAAGGGTAATACGGTAATTTGTCAAGTAAGGAAGGGATGACCTAGCTATTATATAAGTAAGGGGTAAATGAGTAATTTGTACCTGACATGTAGTTGGGATTGCTGAATGTTATAATATGACTCAAATAACGTTGATTAGCAAGGTAAGATTATTTGATAATTAGCAAGTAACATGAGAATGAATCTTAATCCAGAATTATATGAAATTATGATGGCCTTAATGGTTTCTCTGTGATATCTTGGATAACCATCTTAATAAGAGATGATTAATGATATCAGAACGATTGAAAGTGAATAAGTATCTGATTATTGTGCTTTTGGTATTTGCTGGTGTGCCTTTGTGCCCCAGCCAGGCCCTATATCTTACTCTTTCTAGCTCTACGGACTTAGTTAGGGGGTATACTTATGGATTAGGTGTCCTTGTCGGTAGGGTATTGAGTAGCTTTATGCACCAGTACAACCAGGGTACCTTTGCGTCCTTGGGTTCGTGGTTGAAGGGTACTGAGTAGCTTGTATGCACCTGTAACACCCCCAAATTTACTACTGAAAAATTTCGTTTAAGACAAAGATTTTAGCGGAAGCGAAAGAATTAAAACCATAAACTTGGGGGTATTACCGCCACACTTAGTACCAGACCGGTTTGCTCCTACCGTTCCGATACTAAGTGCTAAGGCTAAACCAAACCATCATCAAGTAAGAGTCATCAAAACATAGGTCCATAGTTAACATAGACCATTCACGAAAACCACGAATCAACAACAGTTAAAATATCGTTTAGGAATACAACCCCGAGTACGGTTTCAAAACAATAAGCGTAGTACAAAATATAGCCAAATAAAACAGATCCCAAGGGACCCATATCCGGACCACCTATATCACTCAAGCCAAGCCTTCCACCCCACAATTGTAACCGATCAAACCTGCATAGGAGGTCTGCTCCCCACCATTGGTGGATCATCACAGGACCCATTTAATCAAGGTAGTATCAGTATGGGTCCAATACTGAGTAAGGGCGCAGGTGCGCTAAGGCCAAGCATATTCTCATACAACATGACACACACAACACAATCACATAAGTGAAACATAATATTATGGATGATACAGGTCGGTTATGGTCCATCCCAACTTCTTCTTTTCATAACTCTAATAATTATAGTCGATTCGCATCATAATCGCTATGAACCCATGAGAATGCGGGAACCCCACTATTATAGCCGGTGGATCGGTCACTTATAGGGCAGAACGCACCTAACCACTATTTTATGCCGGTGGATCGGTCTCCAGGGCAGAACGCTCCTGGCCACTATTATGCCGGTGGATCGGTCTGGCCCCGATTCTCATGGTGTCTCACTGTGATTATAACGTACCTTTCCATAATTTGTTTATAAGTCATTTCACACCATAATCTTTGTTAATCCATGCGAGTACGGGAACCCCACTATTATAGCCGGTGGATCGGTCACTTATAGGGCAGAACGCACCTAACCACTATTATACGCCGGTGGATCGGTCTCCAGGGCACAACGCTCCTGGCCACTATTATGCCGGTGGATCGGTCTGGCCCCGACTCTCATGGTGTTCCACTGTAAGTATATAGTATCTTTCCCGTGATTTAATTACAACATACTGTTTGGTTTGTTGAGCTCGGGATCCCCCACTATTATAGCCGGTGGATCGGTCACGTATAGGGCAGAACGCACCTAACCACTATTATACGCCGGTGGATCGGTCTCCAGGGCACCCCGGCACCTGGCCACTATTATGCCGGTGGATCGGTCTGGGCCCGGCTCAACAATCTTACTCTTTAAGTAGTTAATGTCTTATTCATGTATTATTAAATAGGGTTCCACCCTTGACATGCATGTCTACTACTCTCTGCTTCTTCCCTTCGAGGAGGCCCGTCCCATATCTTGAGACTGTTCTCCCCTTCTCATGCCCGATATCCATCCCCTCTCACTCTCATACATAAGGGAGCGTAGTAAGGGTATACTCTCCCGAGAATGCGGGCTAATCCTAAAACAACAATATCGGTCCCGCAGGTCCTCACCCCTCTAGGGCTCCTCCTTGGAAAACCCTAATTTGGGCCTACATGGCCCAACTCCTTCTTACTCACCCTAACCTCACTTTGTTCCTTGTCTCGCATCCCGTCTCTACTAAGAAATTCCCAATACATATATATATATCCCTTTTATTCCCAAACTCCGCATGTGACCGCCAAACCTTAGTTGGCCACACCAAACCCTAGCACTTTACTTCCTCTCCAAGTAACCTCTCCTCTTTGTCCCAAAACCCCTTCTCTCGTTTAGAAGACCCATACTCATCCTTTATATAAGTGAGTTCTCACTCTCAACCCCATACTCCATCCCTCCTTGATCATTTTTACCCTTGTACTCTTCAAATTGCTCATTTCCTCCCAAAACTCTAATTGGAACCCTTGGACATCCTTACACCGACCCACGTAAAAATTTGCACCCGAGCCTCCAACGGGTCCATAACTTTGACATTATTTTACTCACTTCCTCAATCAACTCTCCTCACGTAAGATCCATTCCCATGCATAATTTAAACACTCCATGCAGGCTCTCCAACACCTACCTACACACAAACCCTAATTCACATACAATCATTTACTCCCATGTAGAACCCTAACTCCACCATGCAAACCCCAATTCCACCATATAAACATTAATACCACTATACAACCCATAACACCACCATGCGAACCCTAATATCACCATAGGCCATTAATGCCACCATGCAATCATTAATACCACCATACAAACCCTAATACCACCGTGCGAACCATAGTACCACCATACCAACCATTAATACCACCATACAACATTAATACCACCCTAAAATCACTAATACCACCATACAACATTAATACCACCATAAAATCACTAATACCACCATACAACATTAATACCACCATAAAATCACTAATACCACCATACAACATTAATACCACCATAAAATCACTAATACCACCATACAACATTAATACCACCATAAAATCACTAATACCACCATACAACCCTAATACCACCATGCGAACCCTAATACCACCATTCCAACCATAATACCACCATGCAACCATTAGTACCGCCATAGAACATTAATACGATCATACAAACCTCAAGACTCCCATGATGGTTACCAACTCATATTACCGTTTATCCTAACATGCATGTCCTAGTGGGCCATAACATATTATATCATAAACATCATACATATAAATGTCATGCTCATGTCACGGAAGCACACACAACATACCTCAATCTCCAATCTGCGCTACACATAAGACAAGTTATTCACAAATCAGATAATACATGGCATAGCATGGCATACACAACATTCAACACATCCACGTCACACATAGCACAAGGCCATAGCTTCGTCCTTACCTAGGTAGGCACCGGGCTTGGAGCACGCTCCTCTAACTCCTTAGGGCTTTGGTCGGGGTTACCTATAAAAAGGAAAAATGCTAAGTATTAGTTTCCCTTATAATTACTATCAACCCTCATTATAGTTTGAGGTTAGGGTTTTTTTATTACTAAAAAGGATTTTATACAAAAATTAGGGTTTTTACCTTAGAATCAGTATACTAAATATTAGTAGTCAAAATATGCTTATTTTTAATACCTATTGTTACACTTATATTATTAGCCCCGATAGCCCTATTCTTATAATAATAATGTTCATGTTAACTATAGAAAAATAATGATAATAATAATAATAATAAAACTAATACTCATGACACTAATATTTATAGTAAGAGAAACCCTAGCATTTTTAAGGCTAAGTCTATTAATGGTGTCATATTCAAAATAATATTATTATAAGGTCACAATATTACAAGTAACTATTCCTAAGGGTGATAATGACAATAGTTGTATATTCTTGAATAATAAAAGGGTTTAAATGCTTTTGATTACAACAATAAGGTAGTGATAGTAGTAATAATAATAATAGCTAATAATAGTGTCATAGCAATAGGGTTAGGGTTAATGTTAAATGGTATGGTAATAAGGTTCAAGTACTCTTCTTAGTTAACAACCAAATGATATTTACTAGGTTGAGTTAAGTAACATGGATAAGACAAGGTAGTATTATTATTAACAATAGTGGTAAATGTGTTAAGTGTAATAACAGTAGTAATAATAATAATAATAATAATAATAATAATAATAATAATAGTAATAATAATAATAATAATAATAATAATAATAATAATCACAATAGCACAACCAATTAAGGCTAAGCAATACTAATAATAACCATAGTAAGGATAATAGAATAATAATAATAAAAATGTTAATACTAATACTTATAAAAATAAGACCAAAGTTAAGTATAATATACTTTAGGGTTTAAAAGAGATGTTAGTATTAGTAAGAAACAAGAACATTAATAATAATAAGGACAATAATAATGGTAATAATAGTAATACTAATAATAATAATAATAATAATAAAAGTAATAATAATAATAATAAAAGTAATAATAATAATAGTAATAATAAGTATATTAGTATTAATATTAGTAGAAAATAGTAGCAGCTATATACAAAGGGGGTTAGGGTTTGGATGGGTGGAGAACCACCTAGGGTCGGTGGTGGTCCGGCGGCGGCGCGTGGCGGCAACGGCGGCGGCGGTGGAGGAGGAAGAGAAGGGAAAAGATCAAGGTGGTGGTTAGATGGGAGGAGAAGAGAGGAAGTTTGAGGTGGGGGAAGAATCAGCAGGTGAAGGGGAGTGGAATGAGGGTGGTGGCGTGGCAAGGGGCGGCGGCGCGCGGCGGCGACGGCGGCGGCCGAGGGTGGTGGAGAGAGGTGGAAGATGGGGGAGGAAGGAGGAGAGGGAGGCAAGGGAAATCAAAGGCAGGGGAGGGTAGAGGGAGGTCTGCTGGGAATTTTGGAGGGTGGAAGAGGCCCTGATGGCGGCCGGGCTGGCGGTGGGAGGCGGCGCAAGGGCGGCGAAGGCTGGAGGTGGTGGTTTCGGGTTAGGATTTTTGCACAGCTATGGCGGCACGTGCAGGGCAAGGGAAAAGGGTGCTGGTGGTCTGGGTTCGTAGAGGGCGTTGCAAGGATGATAACGGTGGGGAGAGGTGGTATCGGCGGTGGCTAGAGGCGGTAGAAATGGTGTCTGTTCCGGCGGCGGCGGAACAGGGTTTCAGCAAGGTCCAACGGGAGGACTTGCTGTGGCCGTTCGGGAGGGGGTATTTATAGGCCAGGCGGAAGGAAAACGACGAAGGGAGGGAGGTGGCACGCGGGGCAGGGGTGCAGGTGGCCGGCCGATGGCAGGCGGTGCAGGTCTGCCATAGCAGGCTGGGTCGGGGACAGGGAAGAAGAAAGGAAGGAGAAGGGCACGCGGAAAAGGGAGAGAAGGACTTGGTCGGGCCGAAAAAAGAAAGAAAGCGACGGGAGAGAGGCAGGGAAGGACGATCGGGTTGGTGGCTGCCGGCGAAATCGACTTGCAGGTCGATTGCAGGTGGGGGGGGGGGCAGGTCGAAGAAGAAGAAGATGGCAGGGTGGACCGGTGGTCCAGGGAAAAGAAAAGAGGAGGGGAACCGGCCGGTTCGGCGTGGTTTATTAAGTCCGCAAGTCGAACACGACGTTTCGACGTTATGGGCGACAAAGCGCCGCGTTGCGTTGCCCGTTTGGCAACGGCTATAAGGCCATTAATTGAGGCGCGGCGTTTCGGCATTTATGAGGGTAAAACGCGGCGTATTGGGCGCGCAACGGTTGGCGTCGCGCGACGCTGGGCCGCGGGCGGGAAGAAGGAAGGAGAGGCCAGGGGCCTGGGCTCGCGCGAAGGGAGAGGGGAGGCGAGGGGTCTGGGCCGGTGGGCCGGCCCAGCCGGGGGAGAAGAAAGAAAAAAGGAAGAGGAGGGAGAAAAAAGGGAAAAAGAGGGGAAAATAGGTAATAAATAGGATGGTAAAATTAAATAAAATAACTTATGGGTAAATTGGGGTATTTTTGGGTTGTTTATAATATTAATATTTATGAAATGTTAAATAAATCCCTTTTTGCTTATTTTAGACTATTTTAGATAAATTTCCTTAACCTTCATGCTAATTAGAGAAACACCCAAATTTTCTTCCAATTAAATTCTTTATTATTTTCCTCTTAATATACCTTAATTAACTCTCTAAATTTTAATAAATAAATTTATATAATTAATTTTCCTAATAATTCCTTATTTGGCCATAATTTCGGAAATTAGGATTTTGGGATATTACAGCACCGGTACGACCGGTGTACCTTTGTGTCCTGGGTTCTTGATCTCCCATCCGAGGCAAATAAATGGATTTGTTGTGTTGATTAAGAAAGGAAAAATACTAATCATGAAAGTGAAAGATTATGAGCCGGGCCCAGTTGGATTATGATATTGATTACCGATCCACCAGTTATAATAGTGGCCCAGGAGCGTGTTGCCCTGGCAAGTGATTATGAGTACCGATCCACCGGATATAATAGTGGCCTAGGAGCGTGTTGTCCTGGATGATGTTGATATATATACCGATCTACCGGCAAAAATAGTGGGGGTCCCGAGCTCAATAAAACCAGTTATATATATATGAACAAAGTTATGTATATAAAATATGAGATTGAATGAATAATGATGGACTAATGGCTTAAGGCCCAAATGTATTGATTTTGCTCTATGACATGCCTTAAGGCCGAAAGTATCGATTGTTTATGGCCACCTATTGATATCTGATGTGATTGTTAATCATGTGAATGTTTTATATACACATCTTGTTATATATGCACGTAGTTTTGTATCATGTGTGACATTACGGGCCTGCTTTTAAGTGTGACTTTAAAGGGTTACTCAGTACCATAGTACTTAAGGGTTCCACTCGTGGCCCCCCTGCCTATTCAATGGGAAGTGTCCCTTGCAGGTCCTTGCAGGTGCTATTCAAGTGGGCAACGAGAAAGAGCGTAAGGATTATCCGGCCTTTAGGGTTTCATTCCTCATCTTCTAATGTATGGTTTAAATGTAATTTTATTCTTGTAACCACCATTGGTGGAATCTATTCTTATAAAATATTTACTTGCGCTACTCTGATTTAATAATGGTTTGACTATCTAGCAATTGATATTTTGTTCTTTAGCCTTAGCACTTAGTACTGGAACGGTACGAGTGAACCAGTCTAGTACTAAGTGTGGCGGTAATATCCCTGAAATTCACCGTTTTATATCTTGCTTCTGCTATTTGTTTTAAATAAAACAAAATTTTCAGTAGTGAATTTTGGGGGTGTTACACCCCATGTCTTTGATGTCCATTAAAATGTGGGTTTTCACCAAATAAACACCCGTTTGAATTTGGTAACTAGAGTTATGTGGTCATGTAGTGAGTTGAAAATAATATGTTATCAATATATTATCTTTTGGATGGACATAACATATTTAACATTTACCCGTATATGAGATTGCATGTTATTACCTACACTAGGCTTCCCTAAGTGCAGACATGGAAAAATGTGAATATGTTTCCTTATACCATGTTTATATGTGAACCATGTTTTAGTTGTACACAGGAGTTAGAGCTAACTCGATACTTTATCTTATAGACTCCTTTTGTGGTGCTATAATGAACTTGATATAAGTGGGGAACAATTAGTCTTGTTTTGTAGGTATGTCGATTTTGGGAATTCTTACTAGGGGGAGTAATGCTAGTCCATGTGTAGGCAACCACAATTATTTTCCTCCACTATTTTCTTTTACTAGTTTTTACAATTTGATTGTAAAGCTTAACATTTAACAATTTTCTATTTATGTTTTAACATATATCGTTTGAAGAGTGTTTTTTTTGGGTACTCTAATTTATTGTTAAGTTAGTCTTATATCAATGTTGGATCATGTGCCAATCACACGTAACTTATTGGGGTATAAGGTTACTTTTAGTCAGACACCTAACATGAGTTAGGTAATGGTTTTACCTTCCTCATGTTGGATGCAACAATTTCATTTCCAATTTTGTGACAGCTTTTGCAAGCTCTTTCCAAAACAACTAAATTTTCTGGTTGTAAAAATTAGGGGAGGGGGATTATATTAGAGGTCCTTTATCTGACGTTCTGTTTTATGATTTTTTACCTAAATTTTCAAATTCGTTTCAATTGCTAGTGAAATAGGTAATTTGCTAAGATAAGTGGGTGTTGGTCGTATATGAATGTATAATATATTTTACATTTGAATGTTCAATTTGTTTTCTTTTTTGACTTTTTCATTGGTCCATGGCTGAAAGAGGGGTTACTAATTGATTTTCAATTTGTTTCTATTGTGTAGTTGCTACCATGTAGTTGTTGTATGCTGTCAATCGTGCCACTTGAGTTGCGTTGATTGAGATTGAAAATGGAGCACAAATGAGAGGATGGTGGTGCTTGATGGTTCTTGCTGCTAAGGAAAAACATGTTGGGGTTGAAGAAGAGAACATGATTGATCGGTGCCTTTGTTGTCACTCTAATGGCAAATATCATAGTGAGTTAGAGGGGTTTTTTTGGAGGGTGGAGGAGTTATTTCTAGTGTTGGCTATGAGGCTAGGAAGTGAAGTAAGTCGGGGTGGGGCTGGGAGTGTCAAATGTTCATTATTTGCTATAGAATGACAGTAAAAAAATTCCAAATAATATACCTGTTACTTTTAACCAAATTAATAACACTGTTTTACTTTATTATTAAGGAAAAATTGTCTTTTAGGACTTGTTTGGTATGGGGGTAATAGGGGTGGAAAATTTCCCCCTATTTTGTATCTTTTATATTAAGTATTTAATAATAATAAATATATTTTTAATGAAATACCCATTTTAGATCAAATTAAAATCTAAAATGGGTACTTATTATAATAAAAATATTTAATTTTAGATATGTTATATAAGATATATAAAATATGGGGGTAATTTTTCCACCTCTATTACCCCCATACCAAACGAGCACTTAGTTTGGTTATATCAAATTTTATAAATTGACTTCTAATTGACAAATGATTATGATTAATTACTATCTTTGGCTATGATATCACATTATTAGCTAATTATTAGTGAAATGTAAAATTATTTGTTAAGTGTTGTGATACTTGTTAAATGTTATCAAACAAATTACGAGCATCCAAAGCCAGCTAATATTCGTTTGTGAAGGGAAATTAATGGTCCAATCAAGATCAAAAGTTAATTTCAATAGATTTTTGATGCAGTATTTAAGGCAAAAATCAACAATGAATAAGGAACAGTGTTATACTTAGAATGAAAATACTTACAAGTTTTTTACAACTCTTTTATAAAGTGTAGACTTTACATATACATTACTGTATAAGATGTCCATTCTTGATGAAAGGATTGTTAAAAAATTAAATAATAATTATAGATTTATCATTTCTGATGGATAAAACATTGTCGATTACTCGATTACTTATTTGTGGCTGAAACTTATCAGTAAAAAATATGAAGAAAAAAAGAGAGACTTTTTTCAATCCATTTGTGGTTTTTGTCAGATCTTGCATGCAGCTTTATCAATATTTTGGTGCCAGGACAGCCCGATAGTGAATCTTGCGAAGTCCAGCTCAGTCGGTTGGCCTGTCAGAGACAGCGCTCCGAAGAGATCTACGGCTCCCGTCAGCTTCTTTGTCTCTTCCCTCATAAGTCCCTCTGTTATTCTGTTACTGCACTGTTTGCTCTTCCAATGATGATCATCTAACTTCAACGACCCTTTCACGCTTTCATAGCCGAAACCAGGCTTGGAGGGGAGGGGGGAATCCGTAAATTCAAATGGATTCCGTAGATTCTCGGGACGAAGAATCACCACTCTTCGATTCAAATTCATTATCGCCGCAAACCCTAATAAAGAGCCGTACCAGGGATGTTCATATACTTAGCTCAGCCTTCTTGCTTGTGTTCCTCGCTTATGGTGCAGTTCAGAATCTAGAAAGTACTGTCAATACTGTGAGTTTTGATTCCCAATTGACGGAATTTCTGATAATATTTGCATTAATGTTGGTAAAATTAGTTCATTACAATGTTTTTTTGATGATATTGTTTCTCCGATTGACTTTGATTAGGTCGGTGATTTGGGAACGACGTCTCTGGGAATTTTGTATGTTTCGTTTACTATTTTCTCGGTGATTTCGTCCGTGGTCGTTCGGATGATGGGACCAAAGAATGCTCTAATTCTTGGGACTACTGGGTATTGGTTGTTCACGGCTGCTAATTTGAAGCCAAATTGGTAATTCCTTTCATCTTGGTAGCTGATATGCCGTAATGATTAAGTTGCCCAATGATTCATAATTTAGCTGTCTGTTATGGGAATTCCGAATTAGATAATGCCAGCTGATTCTACTGGACAGTCACAGAACTTCAGCTTGCAGCCCATGAAGTGTTTGAAGACAACTTCGTGGATCGTTGACTTGTTTAGTAGAAGATGAAGGGGAATAACAAAGTTATTATATTTATGTAGTGATCTATTATTTAATTCTATCTTTATTTAAAAAAGAAAAAGAAACAAAGAAACTGTAAATCTTCCTTCTCTGGAGAATACCTTCGTTTCTGTCTGTCTTTGTTTGTTTGGGTTCTTGGAAATTCGCACATGAAGTCCTGTCTCTCTTGCATCTAGCAATTAACATGCATTTGGGCTTAGTATGTAAATTGTGAGCCATTCTTTCTATTCTGGGATGCCTCCAAGTGCTAAGTAAATTTAGCTTGTGAGATTGTGACCAGTGCTCGCTATCTCTTCCCGATGGGGCTTGTATATGTGCAACTGTTGCGAGAGTATTATGTACTTTTCCGGTAACGGACATGAGTTAAAAGGACAAGTAATAATGACATTCGTACTAGTGCTATAGTCACTTTTTTATATTGTCTAATCGTGGAGTCTTTACCATGACATTTTCTTGATGCAGGTATACGATGGTTCCAGCATCTGTTTATCTTGGATTTTGCTCTTCGATCATATGGGTTGGTCAGGTGCAATTGCTGTTCATGGTTTAATTTTACTTCTGTAATAATATGACAGGTTTATAACTAGCACAAGCTCCTTCATTTCATTCTGAGACTGCAGGGGACATATTTGACTGTAGCAGCTCGCAGTCATGCACGAGATTGTAAGTTGCATGAAGGAATGGTGATTGGTAGCTTCAATGGAAACTTCTGGGCTATGTTTGCTTGCCATCAGGTGGAGTATTATTTATGCTTTGGCTGAATTATGATTGCACAAGTGTCACAAAAATTTGGTTGATCTGACTTTTTTTTCCCATTGAATTTTACAGGTCATTGGGAATCTTATAGCACTCTTTGTCTTGGGAGATGACTCAGTATGTGCTTTGTTTGATTTCTCAGTTCACAATAGCATTCTATCAATTGCGATGTTTGTGATTTTGATCTGATGTAAGCACTTTTTGCTCTATCCAGATTTCTGGTTTTGTGTTATTGTAGCTGAATATTAATGTACATGACAGGTTTCAGGGATATGATATTTGTGCATAGATGCACAGTTGGCAATCTTTCATTGAGACCTGTCACCTGTGTATGTGAAACTCATTCATATTTGTTCTCTGTGATTCTCTCAACGCTTCATTAATCGTGTTGAATTACTGCAGCTTTCCAGTTTACAGTGTAGGCATTTTAAAGCAAAGTAATAGTTATAACTGTCTGCTGGGTTAAGCAAAAGTATATCAGTGTACCTAAATCTAAATACTTTTATGATACCTGGTTATGTTTCTGTTACCTTTCTGTCATTATGTATTGGAAAACTCTTTTGTATGCTGTGATGTTTTTAATTCCTCTCATGTCCCGGAGTCCAAACCACTGCAAAGCTGAAGCAAATGAAAAAAATTTCCATTCTTTTTATGAACTGAAACCTAAAATAGACAGACCTTATGGAAACCATATGTTACCTTCATTGGATTGGATATTTTCCTTATTACTTTTCTGTTTTTTAATCATTCCATTGCCACTTGTGTTTGCATATGGGTTATATACACTTTCGTTGTAATTTTTCTGCCTTGGTTTTTGTTAGGTGACTTCCAAGTTCCAACCTTGGATTCAAAACATTATTTTCGTTAAATTTCTGCCTTGTTCTTTGTCATTTATCCATAGCAAATTTTTCTTGGAAGAAATGGTATTATGCAACTTTTTGTCTCATGTTATTAAATGTTTGGATGAGTTGTGTGCTACATGTACTCTTCCAATGGGTTAAATCTGTTGTAAGGTTGATAATAAGTTTACATCATCAGTGCTTCTAATTTGTTGCATCTTGACATTGTAGGCAGGAGGTACAAGTGGAACCAGTGTCTTGTTTCTCCTGTTCCTCTGCATTATGACTGTGGGTATCATAATGATGTTCTTTCTGCATCAAAGGGATGGTGGTGAGGCAGATGAGAGGCCAAAAGATTCCTCTCACAGCTTCTTTTCATCTGTGGCCTCTGCGTCAAAGTCTGTCCGATCGCCTTTTTCTGATGTGAGGATGCTTCTAATCATCCCTCTGTTTGCATACTCTGGATTGCAGCAAGCTTTTGTATGGTAAGTGCTTAATTAAGTGCCTGATGCTGCTTCTTTGTACTTCTGTGGTGATTCTGATTTTGGTCACTGTGCTTTCTGCACATTCGCCAGGGCTGAGTTTACCAAGACCATTGTGAAGCCTGCACTTGGGGAATCTGGTGTTGGTGGTTCAATGGCAGTTTATGGAGCTTTTGATGCTATAGTAAGTGCATTATTGAAATTTGGACTGTTTGTGTGTTTTTGTGTGTGTATCATTGATCGACATATAAGAGAAATTTGCTTTTTCAGGCATTAAAAAGGAAGGACTTGTTATGCATCTGTCTTGCATTGATTTGATATTATTGAATATGATCGTTTTTACATATCTAGTCTGCTTCTGCCACTTGCCTACATATATCATATAGCATTGGTAGCAATACCATGAACTTTTCAGATGACATTAAGTGACGTGCCCTGGGTGTGCCTGTCCTAGTATGTAAAATATTTACGAAATGCATGTTAAATGACTTCTAAGAAGCATACTATCTTCCATTTTGGTCAGTGTTCAGTTGTTGTTGGTCGACTCACCTCTGGCCTACCATCCATCACTTTGATAGTTGCTAGTGGATTATTCGCCCAAGCTGTTATTCTGCTCTGGATTCTGCTGGGTTACAGGTGAGTTATCTTGTGGATGAGAAAGTCATCCGAGTATGCAGTTTTTTTTTCTCTTTCTTTCTTTCTTTTGTCAATCTGTATTGTATTTTGGAGCTCATGCTTCGGGCGATATTAATAGGTCCTTTGATTTTCTTCTCATAATGCAGCACAACTAGTGGAGTACTTGGTGTAATATACCCGCTGCTAATGGCAGCAGTGTTGGGGATTGGCGATGGAGTATTGAATACACAGATCAATGCTTTGCTGGGCATGCTCTTCAGACATGATATGGTAAGATTTGTCGTCTTTGTTGGAGCCTTATTACCACTCTTATCTGCTGGGAATGGATTAGATTGTATTGGTAACTTTGAATCGGACACGTTTTTCTTGGGTCACTGATGAGTACAGGAAGGAGCATTCGCGCAGCTAAAGTTATGGCAAAGTGGTTCAATTGCGGTTGTGTTCTTCTTGATGCCATACATATCTTTGCATGCGATGGTGCTGATAATGATTTTGGCACTTGGCATATCTGTCGCTACGTTTTTGGTTCTGTCACTTGGTGTCGAGAGGGCATTCCAATATTCTGTTTCAGATGGTTGAATGCTAACCATGAAGATGCGTTGTAAATTCCCTCTTATTTCAGACGTAAACGTCTGCGTACTTCATGTAATTTAGTATATTACCATATTTTGAAAAGGATCCGGCTCCTGTCGTTGAACAAAAAATACTTGAGTCTCCAGTACTGTATGATGTCACAGCACATGTTATTTTTTTTATTTAAAAATATCTCAGTATATCAAAAATACTATATTAAAGAACGCCTTACCACACCGAAGGCCTTCTTCGTATAAAAATACACTCCAAATCTTATAACCTGATAAATAAAAGATAGAATCGTTGAAATTTTAAGAAATTTTATTTCTTAGTTATGGTACAATGATAAAAACATTTAATTTGTAGATTGTAAGCACGAAAAGGAATATTTATGAGAGTAAGAAATTATAAACTTTTATCAGAGTATGAATATCGGAAGAAACATAAGAACTTTTACTCCTTTAACAAATAGTTAGCGGAAGATATTTTATATTATTCCTTACCCTTAACTAAAACAATCAGCCATCATTAACTAACAGATTCAATATAATTTTCTACCTTACCACAATAGAATTAAAAAAAAACATAAAAGTTATTATTTAATGATTAATAATATGAGTTAATACTATGAACGTACTCCCGTCTACTTATAAATTATTGTATGATTGAGTACTAAATTTCTTATATTAATAGATTTTTTTAACTACTTTTTAATGTTCCTTCTTCGATTATGTCTTCTTCATCGACCACTGGGATGTCTCAATCAACTAATCCCATTGGTTGATATTTGGTTGTTATTATAGATGGCAATGGGTCAGGTCTGGATCTGGTCCAATCAGATCCAAATCAGTTGGATCTCAAAAATTTAGATCTAGACTCAGATCCACATGATCTAGTAGGTAAATAAGTCCTAAACAGATTCTAAATGAGTCCGGCTATTTTTGAAAAAAAAAATTAGTAATCTATGTAAATATAAATACATTTATGTTTTATATAGCTTAATATGTATTTTTGTTAAAAAAAAATCTCTAAGTGAAAAAATAAACATTTTTAAATATTTATGTTAATTTTTCAAATAGTATTTTAATACTTTTAGAATATAATATTATACATGGTGCTTATAAAGTAAATATATAAAAATAAAATTTAAAAAAATAAATAAGGAGCTTAAATAAGATTACAATAATAAGAATAAATATAATATTAGTATGTATTTAAACACACACACTAAACGGATTTAGTAAGTCAGGTATGGATTTGAAACTACTAGACCCAAACTCATGCATTTAAATATATATGGATCCAAAATCAACTCAAATTTATCGAATTTAAAAATTATGGATTCAAATCAACTAAAAATAAGACTTATCTAATAGATTTGGTCGGATTCCAAAATCCATTCTTTTTCGCTCCTTGGCTAGCGTCTATGGTAAATGGCTAAATGCCCCTAGTTGACACCTCCTAGTTGTCAACCTTTGGCTAACGTCCCTCCCTTTATATGGCTGACGCCTCTAGGTTGATGCCATTCGGCCATACGCCTTTTACATAGTTGTTGAGAATCCTTTGTCATTTGGTAACGGCTTCTGGCTGATGTCATTTGGCCATCGTCATTTTGCTCCTTTTGTCGAGGAACCCAACGTACTACAATACTACAGATTTCATTTTATGAAACTAAAATAAAAATGATTCTTTAGAATTTCTTTTATTTAATGCTGCGTTCCATAAAATCTTTAACTTATTTGATTATTCTAGTCTAAATTAGCCCAATATTTTTGGATGGTGGGGCGTTGATGCTGTAATCTGAACCTTGATCGCCCTCTCCCTATCCCCCTCCCTCTGAATTATTAATTAACCAATATATAGTACTGGTGGCCTGTGAGCCATTGAACTTATTGACGTTTTATTCACGTTTTGATTTCGGTTTTGCTCAAACATTTTTTCTCCTCCATTTTTCAATCATCCGTCCGAAGGAATCCCCGTCATATTAATTCTGGGGCTGATTTTGGGTCTCAAGGAATTATAATCTGGCGAGTTCATCATATATGCGGTCTAGATTACAATCATGGCAAGATCCAACAATGGCGAAGCATGAATTAGGGTGACAATATAATGTCGTCTACTTGCGCATAATTTTGACCTAAGGCAGGCAAGCCCTCTTTTTACGCTACCTGAAAGGCCGCGCAATTAGGCAAGTTTGTACGGTGATTTCTCCTCTAATCTCTTTACATTTATCCTTTCTTTTATTTTCTTTTTCCATTTTTTTTCACCCTGTTTTTTGTTCCTAAAAATGCAAAAAAGGGGGGGGGGGTGTGCATGTTGTCATCATTATCGTCGATTTAATTAACCTCCATCGTCATTCTCTTGTAATAATTAATTTGTGTAGATTAATTAATATATATATATATATATATATATATATATATATATATATATATATATATATATAACAAGCAGAAGTGTAAGAGCAGGCTTTGGGAAGGAAAGGAAGAAAAAGGAGGGGCAGAGCAAGGGACGGAAAAAAGATGGACGAGAACGTCGTAACAACAATAAAATGTGGAGTAATATCAATCTTCTTGATATTTTGTCAGTTTTTCGTGGTACTGGCAATCACGGACAGCATAAATTACATTAAGCATCCAAAGCAGAGCAACATCCCTGTGCCAGCTTCGATCTTCTTCCTTATTTGTTTCATCTTCATGTCGCTCCTTTGTATGATCGCCATTATTTTAGCTTGTGCTGTAATCAGACAAAGGGTTCAGAAAATCATGCGGGCTAGAAAAATTGCACCTGATAATCATCAAAACCAAGCTGCTCTGCAGGAATACTTGGAAGAGAACAACAACAATAATCATAATAATAATATGGGTCGACAATGATGGATGGATGATATACTTGTCTGCTTAATTATCACTAGATATGATGATGATGATGATGATGTTACAATCATCATTATCGATCATATATATAATATAACCCACGTCATTCATCATGTGGAAACGTCGGCGTTATATATGGATATTGAAAGGCCGGTATGTACATTGTGGACAACGTGTTGCATGTGGTTGGTTTTGTTCGGTAACCGGTGCCCTGACAGATTCTGTTGAGGTTGAGATTGGGTGCAGGAGTAGTACGTACGCTACGCTCGGCTGAGATTGATGGCGAGTCTAGGGTCTGAGTTGGTTAATTGGCTGGGCAAGTTAAGAACATACTCCTATATATCAAGCAACAAGACCCTTTAGCTCTCGAAGAGTTAATTCGTTCATTATGAATTTTAATTAGGATTTGCAGAATACACATAGTGTATTTACTTATGATTTTAATATACAGATTTTTAATAAGCTGATACGGGCCAGTAAAAGACAAAGGACAAGTCGGCATTAGCAACCACACGGAAGAGACGTACATAAATGTTGGTTATATGTACTTAGTTGGTCGGTGCCATTTTCAATTTTGTTTTCCATTTTTGCTCTATATGTCCTTGCTATACTAACTGACTTCAATTTCGTTGAAGGGTGGAAATTCAGTTATTGTCTATTTAACATTTGTTGTAATGCGGTAGAGGATATGGATCAAAACCACAAATTCCTATCTAAACCTCTCTACGTCTGTTTGTTTGGTGCTCGACTTTAGTCATTGAAATTCATTCTTCCCCTAAATTCCCTGGATTCTAGCTCTTTATTCATGAGTCATAACATTGGTATCAAAGCATAGTCCTAGCAATGGCGGAAGGAACTAGACTGATGGAGTTACGATGAGAGCAGATCAACAATTCCATGGAGTGGAAGTCATCAATACAGCAGGGAATGAGGCAATTGTTGCTGGAGTCTCAGCAAGAAATGGTGACAACTTTGTAGACACTAATATCTTAAGGTCTAGCCATGGCAACTGCGAACCAGGTAAATTTCAACCTAACCTCGTCTGGAACTACTCAACCTGTGTTTGACGTACCTAAAAATATTCCACCCACTTTGATTCCTCAAAATCCCCATGTCAATGCAAATGACCAATTATCCTCTCCGATATTCAATAGACTCACTCGAGTGGAGTTCCCCAAGTTTGATGGTGATGGTATTCAGGGGTGGCTTTTTAGGGTGGAACAATTTTAAAAAATGGACAATATCCCTAATAGTGTTAAGGTTAGATTGATAAACATTCACATGGAGGGTAAGGTATTGTAGTGGCATTAGGCCTTTAGTAAAACCAGACCACACCCTTCGTATTTGGAGTGGAATGACTATGTCGAGGCTATTTCAGCTAGGTTTGGTACTTCACCATATGATGACCTGATGGCTGAGATTACCAATCTAAAATAGGGGAATAATTTGACTAAGTAACAATCTAAGTTTGACTCCCTTTTAAATAGATTCAACTTACTAGAGGAGTATGTAGTTAGTTGCTATCTAGGAGGATTGAATTAGGCTGTGCAACACCAAGTTAGGGTGTTTAAACCCAAAATCTTAGCTTATGCTTATGGCCTCTCTAAACTCTAACAAGCAGTGATACATTTATAGTCTCAAGAACCTAAACCACAACCTAGAATATCTCCCTTACTCCCCACCCCAAAGTTGTTAAATACTAATCCAAATGTAACCACACATGACCTTAGCTAGAATAAATCACCCATCTTGAGGAGATTGAGAAACTTGAATTAATAAGAAATAGATGCTAAAAGAGCTAGAAATGAATGCTTTTGGTGCACTGAGAGGTTTTTCCTTACACACACATGTGATAGAGAACATATTTATAGTATTGACGTTGTGGAGGAGGATTTAGAAGGAGAAGTAGTGATAGTAGAAGAAGTAGAATCAAACATGGTGGTTGATGCTCCACACATATCAGTACATGCTCTGAGCGGTATTATGACTTATCATACTATAAGAGTCACATGTTTTATAAAAAATAATCAATTAGTGTACTTATTGAAAATGGAAGTATGCATAAATTTCTAGATTTGCATGTGGCTAAACATGTAGGGTGTAAGCTAGACTCAATTCAGCCTCTAACTGTTGCAATAGAAAACGATAGTGAATTACACAACTCATATAAATGCATAGGTCTGACATGGAGGCTGGTCGATCTGGAGTTCTTGGTTTATGTTATGGCATTACCTCTAGGAGGATGCAAGATGGAGTTAGGAGTGAAATAGATAAGCACACTAAGGGATACCAACTCGTATTTCCAAAATTTATGTATAAAATTCTAGGTGAATAGGAGAAGAGTGGTATTGAGAAAGGCATGAGATCTTAAGACCAAAACTATGAGGGTACAAGCACCTGGAAAGAGCAATGAGAAACAACTTTAACCAAACTATAATGTAGCTGTGTGGCTTGAAATTATCTAGAAATGATAAGAAGTACCTCCCACACCTTATAATGCTAAGTGCTAATAGTATCACAGAGGGATGGAAGGAGTTGCAAGCCCTTATGGATAAATACTCTAGGGTGTTTGCACTACTTGAAAGGTTACCACCCCCTAGGTCACATGATCTTTAGATAGTCCTCATGCAAGGATCAAACCCCCATCAATTTAAGACCCTACTACTATGCATCAATACAAAAATATGTGATTGAAAAAATGTTCTATGAGATGTGGCAATTAGGAATCATACAACCAAGTACTAACCCTTACTCTTCCCTAGTCATTATGTGTGGATTTTAGAGAAATGAATAAGAAAATAGTGAAAAACAAATTTCCTACTCCCATTATTGAAGAAGTACCGTAGGAACTGCATGGAGTCTACTACTTTTCTAAGATAGGCCTTAGATCAAGTTATCACGAAATAAGAATGGATGCTAGTGATTTCTACAAAACTACATTTAAGATCCACGAGGAACATTCTGAGTATTTGGTTATGCCTTTCGGCTTAACCAATGCTCCATCCACTAGGCTCTTATGAATGAGGTATTTGAACCTCACCTTTGACATTTCATTTTAGTATTCTTCAATGATATATTGATCCATAGTCCCATTTGGAAGACTCATATGAATCATTTAGAACTCATCTTTGAGTTGCTAAGCTTTCATTAGTTGTTTTCCAAACAAGGCAATAAAATAAGAAAGAAAAAAGTTAGGAAAAATATACTACACTCATTTTCTCACAGAAAGTAAAGGAAAAGGAAAGAAACCTCGGGGAAAGTTGATTGCTTCATCCACAGAAGTTTTCACCACAAATTTAGCGTTAGAACAAATTCAGCCTTTAATTTCTTAACTAGAGCCCAACAATTAATTAAAAAATAAAATAAAATGATCTAACTGTAATATTTTAGAATAGTCCTATAAAAAAAATTGGAATTAGTATCAATATAATATTTTTTATAAATTTTTTATAAATTTTATGTAATTTTTTATGTATCAATATAATATTTTAATTTTAATTAAATATATACAAATATTCTAATAATAACATTTAATTTTTCTTAGAATTTTCTTTCTATATACCAAACACTAAAAATGTTTTCCAAGAATTCAATTTTCCACAATTTTTTTTCCAACAACCAAACAAAGGAAAAAAAATTAATTTCTTTCATTTTCTTTCCTCTACATTTTCTTTTCCACTAAATTTTCTTCAAACCAAACAAGGCCTGAATTCAATTTCGTTGAAGGGTGGAAATTCAGTTATTGTCTATTTAACATTTGTTGTAATGCGGCAGAGGATATGGATCAAAACCACAAATTCCTATCTAAATCTCTTTACATTTGTTTGCTTGGTGCTCGACTTTAGTCCTTGAAATTCATTCTTCCCCTAAATTCCCTAGATTCTAGCTCTTTATTCATGAGTCATAATATTGGAATCAAAGCATAGTCCTAGCAATGGCGAAAGGAACTAGAGTGATGGAGTTACGATGAGAGGTGGAATAGATCAACAATTCCATGGAGTGGAAGTCATTAATACAGCAGGAAATGAGGTAATTGTTGCTGGAGTCTCTGCAAGAAATGGTGGCAACTTTGTAGACACTAATGTCTTAAGGTCTAGCCATGACAACTGTGAACCAGGTAAATTTCCAACCCAACCTCGTCTGGAACTACTCAACTTGTGCTTGACGTACCTAAAAATATTCCACCCACTTTGATTCCTCAAAATCCCTATGTCAATGCAAATGACCAATTATCCTCTCCGATACTCAATAGACTCACTTGAGTGGAGTTCCCTAAGTTTGATGGTGATGGTGTTCAGGGGTGGCTTTTTAGGGTGGGACAATTTTAAAAAAATGGACAATATCCCTAATAGTATTAAGGTTAGATTGATAAACATTTACATGGAGGGTAAGGCATTGTAGTGGCATTAGGCGTTTAGTAAAACCAGACCACACCCTGCGTATTTGGAGTGGAATGAATATGTCGAGGCTATTTCAGCTAGGTTTGGTACTTCACCATATGATAACCTAATGGCTGAGATTAGCAATCTAAAATAGGGGAATTGTTTGATGAAGTAACAATCTAAGTTTGACTCTCTTTTAAATAGATTCAGCTTACCGGAGGAGTATGCAGTTAGTTGCTATCTAGGAGGATTGAATTAGGTTGTGCAACACCAAGTTAGGGTGTTTAAACCCAAAATCTTAGCTCATGCTTATGGCCTCAATATAAGAGTTTTTGCCTTTAATTTCAGTCAGAATTCATCCTTCATGATTATTTTTGTTGCTTGAGACCTTGCAAATTTTCACAACACAAAGGCAGTAACAAGAACAAAAAGAGAGAATTCTGACTAAAATTAAAGGTAAAAACTCTTATAAACCTTAGGAATAAGATGTAAAAGTCACACTTATCAACTCCCCCATGCTTAAACATTTGCTTGTCCCCAAGTAAAGTAATACAAGAAACCCACCATGAGGTAAAAGAAAAGTAGTAGGATCCCTTTCTCAGAAAAGTGTGTTTAGCCCTTTAATAGCACAAGAGTCAAGTAAGGAGCAATAAGACTCAAAAATATAACAATTAAAAGCTCAAAATCCTTTTTCAAAAGATATTTAGGTTGCCCCAACATGTGAGAAATGTAAGCGTGCTATTGAGCTCTAGGGACATGCCATGAAACAAAGGACATCCAACAGTGGACAGCAGGCAGCCATATACCAACTCACTCTTCCCTCAAAGTTTCGAATTAGAATTCTCACTTTAGGTCTTGTGGACACACCTCTCATGTGTTTTATTTTATTTGAAGGTTCTGCTCTAGTCCTCTCACTCATGATCAAGATCATCCATATGCTTGGAATGCTTTTCGATTCTCCACCACTAGAAAGACTTAGAACACACAACAATCAAGAGGTCTTATTAGGGTTGTAACGGCGCCAAAAACTTGACACGTTCCTATCCGCAAGTGCATGGGGTCAGAGTAGTAGTCAAGGTCGATCCCACAAGGATTGGTGAATGACCACTAGGACAATGATAGAACTTAACTATGTCTAAACTACGAGATGATATGAAATAATATATTGTAAGCTAAAATAACTAAATAAGCTAAAAAGAAAGGAAAATAGCACTCAAGTCACTCAAATAAATAGAAGAGCTAAGGTTCCGGTTCATCGCCCCCGATCCTCACATGTAATCGAAGATCACATCACAAAATAATTCAACAATCATAATCAATCATGCCAACAAGGATAGAAAGTGTTGTGCTTTCTCAAGCCACAACCACCCTATTACATATCTATGGCCCTAACTATATCTAGCTTAGAGTCTAATAGAATGTAATGCATTAAAGTCTATAAAGTTTCCTCCTTTATTATTGAAGAGGTCAAATCGATCATCTCTCGACCTACAATTTAATCTCCCGTTGTCCTATTGGGTCTAATACTAGATTATCTCTCGATCTCACCGGTATTTCCCACACCGAAAATTAGAACCCGTCCATGGTTCAAGAATCCGTCAATCAATCAATAACACAACACATACATTATGAATTGAATAAAAAAGGATGCAATAATTCAACACATTAGGATCGGGAAAAATTACCCTTCACCTTAGCACAAGATCTAGCCCATCAAATTCATAGCAAGAATATTAAAAACAATAAGAGATTCCATAGATAAAGAAAATATCATTAGATAATACCCTTGATGTTCACAAATTCTTGCAAAAATTTAACTTCTTGAACCTCCGTCTCTAATTTACAAGAGAGATCTTGATGAATTGGGGAAGAGGATAGAGAAGAGAGAAAAAGAGAGGGAGTGGAGGCTGCCTCGAGATATTAGAATAAGAGTTTTTACACTACCGCCTCGTGGATCGCTAGGGTTTCGGTAACGATGGGCTTCCCGTGTCAGCTTTGAAAATGATTCGTATTTTGACCATAAATTTTTCATCATAACTCCGATTAAGCTGATTTTGGATGCGTTGGAAAGCTATTAAAAATATATAAAAATTTTATGTTGAAAGCTTCTCCAAATTCAGACATTTTCTTGGTCTAAATTTCACTTCTTTCAGGACCACTTTAACTTTTGCTCCTTTTTTCTCCTTTCTTCTCCCTTTAAGGTTATTCTTTTTCTTCATCCTTCATGATTATTTTTTTTGCTTGAGACCTTGCAAATTTTCATAACACAAAGGCAGTAACAAGAATAAAAAGGGAGAGTTCTGACTGAAATTAAAGGTAAAAACTCTTATAAACCTTAGGAATAAGATGTAAAAGTCACACTTATCAACCACACCCTGCGTATTTGGAGTGGAATGAATATGTCAAGGCTATTTCAGCTAGGTTTGGTACTTCACCATATGATAACCTAATGGCTGAGATTAGCAATATAAAATAGGGGAATTGTTTGATGAAGTAACAATCTAAGTTTGACTCTCTTTTAAATAGATTAAGCTTACCGGAGGAGTATGCAGTTAGTTGCTATCTAGGAGGATTGAATTAGGTTGTACAACACCAAATTAGGGTGTTTAAACCCAAAATCTTAGCTCATGCTTATGTCCTCTCTAAATTCTAACAAGTAGTGATACATTTATAATCTCGAGAACCTAAACCACAACCTAGAATATCTCCCTTACTCCCCACCCCATAGTTGTTAAATACCAATCCAAATGCAACCACACATGACCTTATCTAGAATAAATCACCCATCTTGAGGAGATAAAGAAACTTGAATTAATAAGAAATAGATTCTAAAAGAGCTAGAAATAAATGCTTTTGGTGCACTGTGTGGTTTTTCCTTGCACACAAATGTGCTAGAAAATATATTTATAGCATTGAAGTTATGGAGGAGGATGTGGTTGATTCTCCACACATATTAGTACACGCTCTGAGTGGTATTACCACTTATCATACTATGAGAGTCACGTGTTTTTTAAAAAACAATCAATTAGTGAAATGCCCCGAAAAATTCTAATCTTAAATATTATATTTAAATGAGATTTTATCATAAATATTAATTAAATAAATTATTTTGATTAAAATAAAAGGAAATTAATTAGGGAAAATCAAGGATAAATTTATAAGTATGTTAATTAAGAGAAATTGGGTATTTTAGCTAATTAAGGATTTGTATTTTAGAAATTAACTAAATAAATTATTTTATTTAAAATAATGAGGAGAAAATAGTTTCAAATTAATATTAATTTTTATAAATAATTTAATGGAAGAAAATTAGGGTGTTTTGCTAATTAAAATGGAATTTATGGAAAATATTTTAAATATCCTAATTTAACCTAAAAAGGGATTTAAATTTAATTTTATTTAAATATTATTATTTTTAAATATCCTAAATATTCAGATTAATTTAATTGGCCCTAATCTAATTATTTTTCTCCTTTCCTTTTTCCCTTTTTCTTTTTCTTTCTTCCTTTTTCCTTACCTTTTTCTTTCTTTTTCTTCTTTTTCTTTTTCCTCTTCTTTTTCCCCGAACTGGGCCACCTGCGGCCCAGTCTTCTTCTTCTTCTTCCTTTCCTTCGGCCCAGCCCGCGCGACGCTGCCTTCTTCTTCCGTCCTTCCAGCGCCGCGTTTTGCCTCCGTTTCCACCGAAACTCGTCGTTCCATTTAAACCCTTACCGCTCGCGCCGAACCGCCCGGTTTCCCTTCTTTTCTTTCTTTCTTTTCCTTCGCGAACCGCCCGGCCAGCCCATCTTCTTCTTCCTCCTTTCCCCGTCATCGACGACGCTACAACGCTGGCTGCCATCAATGGTGTCTCCGACTACGGTAATTAATACTGGCCGTTTCTTGGCTCATTGTCTTCCTCTTAACTCGACGAATAAATTTGCATAATTATTTGACGTTAACTCTCGGCCGTTTCTCCTCCCCAACCTCTCGAAATCTCGAGCAAACCAAACGATGGCCTGATAGTTTTCTGCCACCGGCCACCCAAATTATTGCAATTAAAACTTCCATGTCGACCTCCAGCTCCTCATTATCCATTCCAACATCTATAAATAGCCTTGTTATAGGAGTTTTAAGAGTTTTTTCTTCCTCGAAACCCTCGGTGGGAGCTGCCATCGTCGAGACTTTAGACGCCGTTTCCTCCGCCGATAGCCAACCTCAGCGCCACCTCCGCATTCCAAATTCTTCCCTGCAACACCCTCTAGTTAACTAAACTGTTTACACCTCTCAATTCTTCTTGTACGAGCCTCAATAACCATGCAAAGTTAGATGTTCGTTCTCGCCGGAATTTTGACCCCGAAGCCTTAAACCGCCTTCCTCCGCCGTGCGCCACCACCTTTGGCTGCACCACCACCATCATTTTGTCCCTCTACTCCTGGGAAACAAATAAACACCTTTTATCTCACCTCAATTCTCCCTATCTTTTTCCCAACATCCATCTTTCTCTTTGTTCTTCTATTTTTCCGGCCACCGCCGCCGCCGCCGTGAACCACCGCCGGTGCCACCTATCCCCACCAGCTTAAGGTTGAACCCTAGACCCTCTCAACCATTTTCCATATTATTATAAGCCTTGATTTAATTTATTTCAATTATTTGCATATAATTACCATTATTATTATTCTTAATATTTATATTCTTAATATGTTTTATTATTATTTGATGAGAAATTTTATTATGAATTGTACTTGCAGGGTGGAGAGTGGTAATAAAACAATATTATTGTTAGTTTCGAATTTTAAGTTATTAATTGAATTATTATGGGATTATTATCATTCTTCTTCTTATTATTATTATTAATATTATAATTATTAGAATAATTATTATTATCGTTTTATTATTTATTCTGGAAAATCTTCGGCCCTAATTTTGTATTAACATTCGCACTTATTTATTTTAGTATTATTGTTTCTACTGTTCTTATAACCATTAATAATAATATTATCATTATCTTTATTATTTCAATATTATTATATATTTTATTAATTTATTATTAATATTAAATAAATGGTAAGTCATTAGTTATTTGAAAACTTATATGATATTTTTATTGTTATTATTATTATTATTATTATTATTATTGTTATTATTATTTATATTCTCATTGATATTAGTTTTATTATCCTTGATATTATTATATTAGTATCATTATTATCATTAGGGTAAAATATTTAACCCTATATTATCAAAGTTAGAATGTTGTTAAAGTTATTTTATTAATATGTTATTAATTGGTCAAAGCCCTAAGGAGGCGTAGGAACGTGCTCCAAGACCGGTGTCGTTTCAGGTAAGGGGTGCTAAGGCCTTTTATGTGCTAATGTGCATTGTGTGCCTCGTATGCTATGCATTATATGTTTATGATTATTAATTATGCCGTATATGCTATGACATGGAGTTGAAGTATGTTTTCGTATGACATGTGTATTATTTGTGTATGACCCTGTAAGACATGCATGTGAGGACGTTGATATGATTTTATGTGGGAGAAAGGATGAAAAAGGAGGATGGAGAAAGAAGTTGATTAAGGGATGTGAGTTGACCTAAGTATTCCATTGATTCATGAGTAAAGGAATAAAATGGAGAATTTTAGGGTTTCGTGTGTGAGAATCTGATTTATGATTTTTGAGGTTTTGGTATGGAGAATATAATTTATGGTTTTATATGGGGAAGTTTAACTTATGGTTTTGTATGGTTTTGTGGGAGACAATATAACTTATGATGTTATATGGGGGAATTGAATTTATGGTTTGTTAGGGAGAATCTAATGTAAGACGTTATTTGGGGAGAATGTAATTTATGACATTATATGGGAGAACCTAATTTATGATTTGAGTGGGAGAATCTAATTTATGATTTGTTTGGGGGAATCCAATTAATCCAAATTATGGTTTTGCTTGGGAGATTCTAATTATGATTTTATGTGGGAGAATCTAACTTATAGTCTTGTATGGGAGAATATAATTTGTGGTTATGAAAGGGGAGAATCTAATTAATTGTATTATGTGGAAAAATCTTTGGGTTTTATATGATTTGAATCTTTGTGTTGGTATGGATTGAATTTAGGGTTTTGTGTGAATGAATATTTGGGTTGTATATGGTTTGAACTTAGGGTTTGGTAAGGATGGATACTTAGTTTGGTATGGATGAATCTTTGGGTTTTATATGGTTTGAATCTAGGGTTTGGTATGAATGGATCTTTGGGTTATGTGGATTGAATTTCGGGTCTTGTATGATGAGATTTTGGGTTTTGCATAATGGTTAATGGTTGTATGGTGGTATTAGGGTTTGCATGGAAGTTAATAATTGCATGGGATGTGTAAAGTTTGTATGAGAGTGAAGTTTACGTATAGAACGCGGATTTGGGATTTGAGGAAATTAATGTAAGTGTTGTTTGGGTGATTGAACATTTGAAGGGAAAATAGTGCGTGGAGCATTATATGGGTGCGTAGGAAACCGAGCTAGGGTTCGTGTGGATAATTAGGGTTTGGTGCAACTGGTTAGGGTTTTTGTCGTATAAGTATATTTGGTGATTAAAGAGTAATTGTGATTTGTGATGTGTGTTGATTCATGCATGACCAGGGTGAAATCTTTGAATAAAATATTTAAGATATTAATCACTTAAAGCGAAAGATTATTGAGCCGGGTCCAACCGATCCACCGGTTAGGAATAGTGGTTAGGGTTATTACCCTATGTGAGACCGGTCCACCGGCAAATAATAGTGGTGTGGACTTTGTCCCGCAAGTGTCCGGTCCACCGGCGAATAATAGTGGGGGACTCGAGCTCAATAAAAACAAACCCGAGTTCAATAAAGCTCTTAAAAGATACTAATTACTTACAGTGGAACACCATGCGAGGAGGAACCAAACCGATCCACCGGTTAGGAATAGTGGTTAGGGTTGCTACCCTATGTGTGACCGATCCACCGGTAATAATAGTGGTTAGGGCATGATGCTCTATTGTGACCGATCCACCGATAATAATAGTGGTTAGGGCATGATGCTCTAGTGTGATCGGCCCACTGGTTATAATAGTGGGGTGTTCCTCTGCTCGCATGGATTGATAAAAGGCATGGTGTGAATCGAATTCCGATAAAAGATTAATTAAATAACTAATCTGGACTATGATTGGGCCTTTGTACTTTTACCTGAATTGTTCATATACCTTTTATGTTGTTATGTTGGATTATGCCCTGTTATTATTCTGCATGGATTATGTGCTTACGTGTTGGCCTTAGTGCTCGGTTACCTTACTCAGTACGTAGCGTACTGATCACCCTTTTTATGGGTGCTGCTCATTCCCACGAGTAGTATGCCCTTTTGATTTGTGCAGGTGGGCGAGATATCAGTTGGGGCTGAGTGTTGAGCGTGTTTGGCTCGAAGTTCGAGAGTGTTGTGGCCGTATTAATTCTTTACGCGATTTCATTCCTTTTGTTATTTCTTTGGTATAGTATTTACCATTTTCTGATTCATTACTCGATTGAGTATTTTAATGAACCTTTTATCGGTTGTAAGTTTAATTCTCTTTTGGAAATGAATTACATTTCTAGATGCGTACTCTGATTTCATTTTACAACCGTTTAATGATTATTTGAAGTTTAGTTTGTATAAATTTTGTAATTGATTGTGAATCTTTTCCTTAGCCTTAGCACTTGGTACTGGAATGGTCGGAGAGAACTGGTCTAGTACTAAGTGTGGCGGTAACATTTCCAGAATTCACGGGTTTTAAGTATTTCTAATTTAATTGCTTCCGCTTTTAAGAAAAAAAAATTAGTGAATTTTGGGGTGTTACAATTAGTGTATTTATTGAAAGTGGAAGTACGCATAAATTTCTATATTTGCGTGTAGCTAAACATGTGGGGTGTAAGCTAGACTCAATTCAGCCTCTAGCTGCCACAATGGCAAATGATATTGAATTGCACAACTCGTATATGCACAGGTCTGACATGGAGGCTAGTTGATCTAGAGTTCTCAGTTTATGTTATGGTATTACCTCTAGGAGGATGCAAGATGGAGTTAGGAGTGAAATAGATAAGCACACTAAGGGATACCAACTCGTATTTCCAAAATTTATATATAAAATTCTAGGTGAATTGGAGAAGAGTGGTATTGAGAAAGGCATGAGATCTTAAGACCAAAACTATGAGGGGACAAGCACCTAGAAAGAGCAATGAGAAACAACTTTAACCAAACTGTAATGTAGTTGTGTGGCTTGAAATTATCTGGAAATGATCAGAAGTACCTCCCACACCTTATAATGTTAAGTGCTAATAGTATCACAAAGGGAGGGAAGGAGTTGCAAGCCCTTATGGATAAATACTCTAGGGTGTTTGCACTACTTGAAAGGTTACCACCTCCTAGGTCACACAATCTTTAGATAGTCCTCATGCAAGGATCAAACCCCATCAATTTGAGACCCTACTACTATGCATCAACACAAAAATATGTGATTGAACAAATGATCTCTGAGATGTGGCAATTAGGAATCATACAACCAAGTACTAACCCTTACTCTTCCCTAGTGGTTGTGTGTTGATTATATAGAAATCAATAAGCAAATAGCGAAAAACAAATTTCCTACTCCCATTATTGAAGAAATACCGTAGGAACTGCATGGAGTCTAGTACTTTTCTAAGATAGACCTTAGATCAAGTTATTACGAAATAAGAATATATGCTAGTGATTTCTACAAAACTACATTTAAGATCCACAAGGAACATTATGAGTATTTGGTTATGCATTTTGGCTTAACTAATGATCCATCCACTAGGCTCTTATGAATGAGGTATTTAAACCTCACCTTTGGCATTTCATTTTAGTATTCTTCAATGATATATTGATCTATAGTCCCATTTGGAAAACTCATATGAATCATTGAGAACTCATCTTTGAGTTGCTGAGCTTCCATTAGTTGTTTGCCAAAGAAGGTAAGTACACATTTACGGTCACATACCTATAATATCTGAGGCATATCATCTCTAGCCAAGGTGTGGCTACCGAATCCTAAAAGATCAAGGAAGTCCAAACTTGGCCATTAGCTACCAACTTGACTTAGCTTAGGGGTTTTTTAGGCATGGTAGGTTATTATAAGCAATTTATGAAGAATTATGAGGTCATTTGGAAGCCACTAGCGAACATGCTCAAGAATAATAGTTTTAAAAGGTCAGAGCTAGCAAGAACTGCCTTCAAGAAGCTGAATTTGGCACTTATTTTAGCTCCAATCTTGGCTCTACCAGATTTCTCAAAGGACTTCACTATAGAAACATATTCTTCCAACTTAGGAATGAGGGTGGTATTGCAACAAGAAGGATACCCTTTGACTTTCATTATTAAATCATTCTCTCTTAGACACTATAGACTTTCTGTTTATGAAAAGGAGATGATGGCTATGTTATTTGCAATAGACAAGTGGCATCATTATTTAAAAGGAATACATTTTCATATCAAGACTGATCATCAACCCCTCAAATACCTCTACGATAAGAGGGTTAAAACTAAATTTTAGTAGATGTGGTTGGAACAATTAATGCCTTATGACTATGATATTGTATACAAAAAAAAGGAAGGAGAATTTAGCAATTGATGCCCTTTCAAGGATGCATGGATTAACTTTATTGACCATGGCATTCTCTACCCCTCAATATGATCTCATAGTTAAAATTTAGGCTAGTTGGACAAAGGATAACCACTTAGATAATATCATAGCCAAACTAAGCCAGAGCCTGGGTTTTATACGAGATTATGAATATTTTCAAGGCTTGTTAATAAGGAATGGTAATCTAGTAGTAGGATAAGAGGCAGGGTTATAACAACAATTGATAAAATTATACCATGATGATTCTAGAGGGGGCACTCATACATAAAAGCCACCTCTAAAAGGATATCGGCATTATTCTCTTAGACGGGCTTAAAGAAAGCAATTAGGAAGCATGTCTAGAGCTGTGATATAGGCCAAGGGAATAAATATGAAACCAGGGGTTATTACAACCTCTACCCATACCTAACACTGTATCATCCAAATATAACATGGACTTTGTGGAAGATATACCCAAGTCATAAGGTAAGGATATGATAATGGTATTATTCAATCGGTTGAGAAAGTATGCTCATTTTATTTCCCTCGGTCACCCTTACCACTATAGTCGTAAAAAGGTTTATTGACACTGTTTATAGGCTCCATAGGCTACCCCAAAGTATAGCCACTAACAAGGATCCTATCTTCATTAGCACCTTTTAGTAGGATTTATTCAAGTAACAAGAGGTATAGCAGTAGCTTTTATCAATTTACCATTCTCAAGTCGATGGACAAGCTAAGGTCATGAATTGCCGCTTAGAGATGTATTTAAGGAGTACGATGGGAGATATTCTTTTTGAATTGTGTAAGTCGTTAACACAAGCTAAATTTTGGTATTACACCACCGTCCATTCTTCCACCCAAACCACTCCCTATGAAGTACTTTATGGTCATCCACTCCTATACATTTACCATACTTCCCAAGAGACTCATTAGTGAAAGAGGTGGATTGCACTCTCACAGCTAGGGAGAATGCAATATAGTTGTTAAAAATCCCATCTCATCTGAGTACAACTTAGAATGAAGAGATTAGTAGGTCAACATAGAAAAAAGAGAATGTTTAATATGGGAGATCGGGTATATGTCAAGCCATAACCATATAAACAAAAGTCATTAACTCAAAAGAAAATACACAAGCTCTTTCCTTATCAGAATTCACTATGGTACTTATCAAATCATGGATAAATTAGGGACAGTGGCATACAAACAATCCTTACCTACCAACTCATTAGTTAACCTAACTTTCCTTGTCTCTTTACTTAAGAAAAAGCATGTGGTGCATCCAATTCATCCTCAAATGCCTCCCTACACCACCAATTCTAAGCTAATATATGAATTGGAAGCTATCTTGGATAGGTATACTATGAAAAGGGGAAAATGGCCGCTACCCAAATCCTAGTAAAATGGTCGAATGGGTCAGTAGAGGATTCTACCTAGGAGTTTTATTACGATCTCATGAAGAAATTCCCTAATTTTGACCTTGTGGTCAAAGTTCTCTTGTTTGAGAAGTATTGATACAGTCTAGTAAGAGATTAAGGACAAGTCAACATAAGCAACCACATGGAAGAGATGCACATGAATGCTGGTAGTCTGTACTTAGCTGATCATTTCCATTTTCAACTATGTTTTCCATTTGTGTACTATATGTCCTAGTTGTACTAACTAAATTTGATTACGTGGGAGGGTGGAAATTCAGTTATTGTTAATTTAGCATAGATTTTAATGCGATAGAGGATATTAATCAAAATCACTAATTTCTATCTAATTGTCTCTACTTATGTTTGTTTGGTGCTCAGTTTTGGTCCTCAAAGTTCATTCTTCTCTTGAATTCTCTAGATTCTAGCTCTTCATTCCTATGTCATAACATAATCTTTCCTACATCATATGTCAATAATTACAAATTCTGAAGGTTGAAAATTGAAATATTTTTTGAACATAGAGCAATCATGAAAAATTCCCTAATAAAAATATGAGAAATGACCACACACACACACACACACACACACATATATATATATAGCTACTTGTCTCTTTAGCACTAAGAATTACAAAAAGGAAAAAGCAACGCACTTTTCTATAACCTCATACATACTCGTAATGAAAAAAAAAAGAATGATACCACCTATATATATTTATATAGATACAAGAAAAAAAGTCATTTTAACAATTTACATATTTTTTTTATAAAATCATAAATATAGGCTTATAATTCCATTTTCACTTTTCATTGATATATAATCAAATATTTAATAATAATAATAATAATAATAATAATAATAATAAAATATAAGAGTACAAGTGAAAAGTAGATTTGGGCTCTTTTTTTAAACTATTCTTTTAATATACTTTATATTCTGTCGTGTCATCGCCCTTAATTATCTATTTCTTTTATTATGATACTTGTTAAATAAAACTAGTGTACTATATTGTTGGGGAAGCTAGTATTAGGGCAATGACTTGTACTTCTCTACAACAAAGGTTGGGAGTAAGAATCCTAGGGGAATATGGAAAGCCAATGGCTTTGGTGTCCTTATATTATAAGTAGGGTTATAAATGAGTAGAATTGTCTTATAAGTTTTTTAGACTCAACTTGTTAAGGGTTAGGTTGGGCTCAATTAGTTTATTTAGCTAAACGAGCTAAGTTCAAGTTTATTTTTAGATTATTTTAACAAACAAGTTGCGGTTGAACATGAAAAATTTAGGGCATGAGCTAAGTCTTAACCTTAATTTTAGGCTTATATATTAAATAAGTCAAGCCCGAGCCCACCCCATCTCAACTCACTTATAACTCCTATTACAAGGGCCACTGGTAATAGTAAGATGCATAAAAACCTATTGATTTTCTGAGGTGTTGAAAGGAATTGAAGTACTATAATAAAAAGGTTAATTGGTGATGATGCATTTAGTGACAAAACATTATTGTCGCTATTAATTATTATTAGCAATGACAAGTTATTGCTAAATGTAAATTTAGAGACCTTAATATTCCTTGAAATATTTTATCCCTAAAATTTATTAGCGGCAAAATTGTTGTCACTATACAAAAAGGTGGGAAAAAATCCACCTAATTTTTTTATTTGCCAAGTTTTTTTGGTTAAAATGCTATTATTGATGAAAAATTGGGCAAAATATTAGCTAGGATGGTTGGATGTAAAAAAAATATATCAGGTAATGCTCATTATTAGCCATGATATGTCGTCACTAATAACCAAAATATAATCACTAATGGGTCACATGTCTTGCATGCTTAATTTTTTCTCCGAATATTAGCAATGATTTTGAGGTATTGCCGACAACATTTTTTATCACAAAAACTCTTATCAAATTCCAACATGCCTCATTTTTCGAGGTCATAACTATAATACCCCAAATTTTTATAACCCTAATTTAGAACATTTAACATTTTATCATAAAATTTTCATCTTTAAATTTTAATTTAATTACTTTTGTTAATCTTTGACCCACAAATCTAGATAAATTATTTAATAAATTATTATAATTATTTTATCTTATCCTTTTTTATTTAAATCTACCCTAAACCCATAAGTTTACCAAATTTGTGTTTCTTAATTTGATACCCTAAATTTGGATAAATTAATATTATCCTAAAACACTTAAATTTAATTTAATTTTTGTTCTAAACCTAAATCTATTTTATTTTTCCTTTTCTTGTGTTTTCTTTTTTCCTTTTCTTTTTTTCCTTCTCCTTTCTTTTTCTCTTCTTCCTAGGCCAACTCGTTCCTCCCCTCTTCTTTCCTTTCCACTTGTACCTAGCCTAACCTCCCCTTCTTTTCTCTCGTTCTTCTCATCTCCCCTCGCCTAGCCCAGCCTGCTTGCCACCATGTTCTCTTTCTTCTTCTTCTTCTCTTCCTGAGTCGGCCTAGCTCCCTTCTCCCTTCCTTTTCTTTCCTCGTGCCCTAGAAGCCTAACCCAACCTTATCTTCTTTTTCTCCCTCTTTGTTCAGCCTTCCCCCACACCTAAACACTCCCTTACCCCCTCTATTTCTCATGCACACAGTGTGCCTCCTCTATGCATGCATGTGTTATCTTTTTCCCATTATCAACCAAACCAGGCCTACACCCCCTCTCTCCTCACATCCCTTTCCTTCCATTTTCAGCCCAAGCAACATCTTCCTTAGCTTTCACCGACCTCTATACACACCTCTTACCAGGCACCGACCTTGCACCCCTACTCTACCTGCACCTTTCCCCCTATAAGCCTCCACCTACCCATCCCATGCCTAAGTCCCTCACCTCCCTTCTTCTTCTTCTTATTCTTCTCCTCCTCCTTGTATACTACCTCTTCTCCCCCGACCTTCTTCCTTTCTGTCTTTCTTCTCCCTTACCTCTGCCTCCCTTCTTTTCCTCCTCACTGCTAAAGCTAGCGCACTACTACACTACCACCGCCATCACCCCTTCCTTTCCCTGCGATGACTTATATCGATCCCTACTCTTAGCACCGGCCTTACCCTCCGCAGCCATACCCTAGACAATGGCAGCTTTTTCTCATTGTCACCTCCTCCACTTGATGCCACCATTTCCTCCACCCTGCAGCCTCCTAGCATGACCAAACCACAACCTCACCACCAGTAGCCACCTTTCTAACACCTCTTAATTCTACCATATGATGTGCCTCCCTGCCACCATCTCTACCACCCTCTCTCCAACCTTAGCCTAGCTCCATTTCATGCACCCCTACAGATCCTCCAAATCGGTCTACCTCCAACCACAACCACCATCAACTTCTACATCATCACCTTACAGCCACCCATCACCAATTCCTCCCTCTTCTCCTCTCCTTTTCTTCTTCTCCTTCCTCTCTCTGTGTCACCTCCTTCTATTCGACCCTCCTGCACCAACCCACCCAACCACTATCATCTCCACCTTCCATGGCATCCCTACACCCAACAGCCGAACCAACACCACCCAACCACCACCTCCAACCCTCAACAACTAGCCACTATGCCCCCTACATGTATGGCTCATGCTACACATGAAGCGTGAGTTATGTTTTTTATTTTTAAATTATTTTGGTAATATTTAATATATAAGGGTAGTTTAGTAATTTTATATCTAATAAATACTTTTAATAAAAATTATTATTTTATTAATCAAATATTAATATGCTATTTGTGATATTAATTTTAGGCACAAAAGTTTTATTAGCGGAGCCTAATAATTTTTAGGAGATTACCGATAAATTATGCTTTTGCTAGAAATCGGGTAACCTTTATACTCCACTAAAATTTTTGGATATCGTATAATAGTACATTAGGGTTTTGACATGTAATTTGTGTTAATCATGATTTGTTGCAAATAATTATGTGCTATTATTGTTATCATGAAAATAGAGAAGAAAGCATATTATCTTATGTATAGTATCATGTGTACAAAAGTGTGATTAAAATGGTTCTAATGTGAGGAAAAAAGAGTTTGTATGATATGTGCAGGTGAAAATGTTAGATTAAGCATGTTTAGATATACTTGTAGTATGATTATTATTATTCATGTGCCTTAGGTGTAATTTGATCATTTAAGCATACCATGATATTTAATCGAATCAAAATGCCTAACATGTTCTATTTATTATTAACTATATGAGAATAGGTGTGTTGTTATTTTAAAAACACATGCTTCAACATGATTATTACTATTATATGGCCTAGAGGTATTTTGGTAATTTTGAGTGTACCATGATGATTATTCTCATAAACATGCAGAATATGTATTACTTATGGTTAAGCATGAAAATATGTGTTTTGTTCTTTTAGAACACATATTTTAGTATGATTTTCGCTATTATATGGCCTAAAGATATTTTGGAAACTTAATTATACCATTATGGATTTTCTAATAAACATGCCTGATAAGTGTTATTGCTTATTAAAAATGAGAATATGTGTTTTGATGTTTTAGAAACGCATGTTAAAATTTTACGTAAAAAAATGTATATAAGGGTAAAATGGTCATTTGGTGCATCTAGTAATTTAATTACATGACAAAATAAACTAATTATGGGATGTTATTCTTTTTATTACCAGTTGATAAATAAAATGGAATATGTAATGAAAATGGATGGTAAAGTGGTAACTTTAGCGTAAGGGATATTTTGGTCATTTTGACCTAAAGTTTCTAGGTGTGAATAAGTGTGTCTAGGATGACCTTATTATATTTTTGATGTTGACATTGGTTATGATTCTGATTAGGGTTGTCTCATAATGGTTGGAAATGAATAAAGATGGTTAAGTATGAAGAATTGGATCTATGTGATTAATATGTACTTTCGTGGTCACCGTTATAAAACACTAATACTTAATGTGAAATACCTCAAAATTAGAAACAATGACTCTTTAGGGGTTGCTACCCTAAAGACATGGTTTATCTCATAAATGTTATGGGTTTTGCTGGTGTGCCTTAGTGCCCCAACTATGCCCTATATCTTACTCTGTTTAGTTCTACAGACCTAATTGGGGTGTATGTGTGATTATGGATTATGTTTTCTTTTCGGTAGGACAACGTGTACCTCCGTGTACCAGTGCAACTAGGGTACCTTTACATCCCTGGGTTAATAGTTGGTACAATACTATATTATCTTTGTGCACTAATATGACTGTATTACCTTAGTGTCTCTAGGGTAATTTGATCTCCTCTCGAGTAAATAAAAATAAAAATAATTTATATTTGTATTGAAGTGATTATTAGTGGTTCGGTAGTCACCTTTATGCCTACCTGTGGGTTGGTAGTAGTCTTTGTACCTACCTGTAGTTTGGTAGTAGCCTTCGTATCTACTTGTGTTTTGGTAGTAGCCTTTGTGCCTATCGTGATGTCATGTATGCTATTGGGTTGTGATGGTGAGTCTACATGTGTTATGAGAGTTTTTGGTTTTGATAATGAGAATTGCGACCATGGATGCTCCACTAGTAAGTTTTAGTTATTTCTAGATGAACAAGAATTGGTAATATCCAACCTTGATGTTTAGATAATTAGTTAATGAAAATCTTGTGAGTTTTTGGGAAATTTTAGGTTACCATGCACCTATCTGCTTGCCGCTACCCCTGCCTTTCGCAGAATATTATATATTTTTAATGATTATACACACACACACACACACATATTTGTATAAATATTATTATTAATTATTACATAAATGTTGGAGAATATAATAATTATTTAATATACATACATATATATGTTAGATGTAATTATAATTTTATTGATGTATGTGTTGTGATTAAATAACTTTTTTTATTAGAAATATATAAGAATTGTGGTGATAATTCTTTTATGTATGTTGGTAATTGTGATTATTAAATCTGTGGAATAATCTACTCATAGTAGTAATAATGACATAAGTATTTTAAACTAACTAATTTATGTTAAAAAAAAAGACATGACATCTTATTAAATAAGGTAAATTATTAGATTATAGTACTAATATTATATTGTTGCCATCAAATAAATTATTATTAAAAAGGTATGATAATTATAATAAAAAATTATTATTAGCTTTTGGCGTGAATTTCATATATAGTATGTGGCTAGTTATGTTGACCACATACAGCTTACCCCTAGTGTTGCATGAAACAGTTATTTTTAATGCAAGCATTGTTGATTCCTAATCTGAGTTCTCCAGGTATGGATATTGATATGTTCCTCTGACCGTTGGTTGATGAGTTGAATGCGGTATGGATGATTGGGGTTGATACATGAGATGCAGTCAATAATTGGGCATTCAGAATGCATGTAACACTACTTTTGACCATTAATGATTTCCCAACATGATCATATATGTCAAGTTGGTTGGTCAAGGATATTCAACAAGTCTTAATTGTAGTAAAGATACTCCTTCTATAATATTGAGGAATAAGATTGGGTATGTTTTCCACCGATGATTCTTTCCCACCAATCATCTATTTAGAAAAAAATATTAATTCAATGGAAAACTTGAAAGAAGGAAACATCCAAGGAGATTTTTGTCTAATGATATTTTGATGCATTTGAGTTGTGTTATAGAATATGAACCTAGTAAGCATCTTGACCATCCAAAGAGATAAAAGATGTGTCGATTATTTGAATTGGAAGAAGAAGAGCATCTTCTTTGAGGTGTCATATTGGTTAATGAATTTGTTGAAACATGATTTAGATTTTATGCATGTCTTGAAAAATTCTTGTTCCAATTTGCTTGGGACAATAGTCCGTGGCAAAGAAAAATTAAAAAAACACCAACAATGCAAGACGTGATTTAGAGGAAATGAACTTAAAAAATGAATTATGGTTATATTATGAGGGAAACAAGTTGATGAAACCTGAGGAATAATTTACTCTTGATAATGATGATCAAATAAAGTTCTTGATGTTTTGAAGGAAGTGAAGTTTCTAGATGGGTTTGCCAGAAACCTCAAGAAGAAATTTAGTAATGATGACAACAAAATTTGAGGCTTAAAGTCACATGATCATCATGTCCTTATACAATGCCTGTTGGTAGTTGGAGTTCATGGGTTCTTGAACAAATAGGTTGGGAACCCTATCATAGAACCATGTCACTTTTTAATTAGATTTATTTGAAGACACTATAATTACCTAATTTAGAGAAGGCAGAAGATAATGTTGTTTTTCCCCTTCATAAGCTTGAGCAAATATTCCCTATAATTCTTTAGTGACATGGTTCATATCATTATACACTTACCAAAAGAAGCATGATTAGGTAGACCCATGCATGGCAGATGGATGCATCCCATTGAGAGAAAGTTGAAAAAAATTGAAAGAGTAGATCGGAATTTGGCCTCAGTCCAAGGGTTTTATTGTTGAAGGATAAGTAGCTAATGAAGCATTGAATTTATTAACTATGTACATGCAAGTTGTTAAGACGATGTTTATCAAGGAAGAAAGAAATGAGGATGTGATGGTAAGTCATTAGCTGTTAGTTTTCCAATTCTAGACTCATCTTATTCATAAGAGTACAAGGATGAGCTTACATATTGGGCTGCTGAATGAGCTTCATTGGTACATTCTCAACAATATTCCTAAGATACAAGAATATTTATTATTAAATATCAAGTTACCATTATCTAATTTTATTAATCATATTATCTATGATGGTAAAATTAAATTCACCAAGTTGTTATAGTGAACAAATGATTGATATTAGCTAAGGTGGTGGTAATTTGGCTGATATTCAAAAGATTGAGATTGTCGGTTGGTTTGAATCTAAGTTAAAATGTTATTTCTTTGTGTACATCTAGTTAATATAATATTAGTTATCACATATATTTATTTATAGATGTACAAGTTACAGGAACACGGATTAGATAAATGTAATGATAAATTATTTGTGTCATTTCATCATCTATTTAGTGTTTTCTCAACTTATCATAGTTGTGTGATTAATGGAATTAAATATTTAACACATCATAAAGATATTAGTAAAAGAACATAAAATAGTGGTGTGTGTTTCCCTAGAATCGATGACTCTTTCTTCTATGGACAGTTACCAGAGGTTATCAAATTATCTTACTTGAATGATTGTTCTGTTGTATTTTTTAAGTGTCAATATTTTGACACTAATATAAGAAAGAAAAGAATTAATTAATAGAACAACATTACAAGTGTGTATACGAAGTTTGAGTGGTATAAAAATGATCAATATATATTAGGATCTTAGGCTAAACAAATTTTTTATATTGATGATCCTCTTAATGGATATAATTGAAAAGTGGTTTGGAAAGCAAACCACTATTACATTAAGGATATGAATGATGACGATGATGAAACCAATGTAGTAGTCACGGTCAATGGGATTAACTCAGCTACTATAGCATTGAACATCAGAATTGAAGATATGGGTTTCAATGATACCATATATGGCATTGAAGATGATGAGATATCGGAAGATGACACAAAATATTAGGGCTTAGGTTATTTGGATTCGGATTTGAACACCATTGAGGACGAGGACTATAGTGATAATTCTATTTTTTTTCTCACTAGTGCATATTTGGTGTAATTTTGGTATTAACTATTATCGATGAACTAGGCATTTGTAACATAGTTTTTCTATCTTGTGATTTACTAATTTGATATAATTGATCTTTTGTATTACTATTTAACTTTTTATTCTACAATATATAGTTATGGTCGACATTTATACTACACATCACAATAGTTATCCTCTTCCTGGACCTCATAGATTTCCTTCTGAATGTGAATCTAGTGACATAATAAATACAAGAAACTTGTTCACCATTTGAATATATAGCTTTAAATAACTCTTTGATGGTACTAATATTGATTTTAAAATTTATTTTTACAACACCACTAGTGCAAAAAAAGAAGGGGCATATATGATCTGTAGCTAGCTAACCGAAAAAAGCCACTGCAAATAGAGATTTCTATTAAAGATGACATGTATAATCCTTTAGGGATATATGGGCCAAAATATTTTCACTATGTCGGCAATGCCATAAGGGGCATTACATAAATCATAGGCTCTGTTCCTAAAAATTTAAGTTATAAGATTCTTCCATGACTTGAGATAGTTATATATTGTTAGTTTAAGTATATGAATTATATTATTTTATACATTAATAATATGGCATACATTACTTTTGTAGCAATACTTTGTTCTCAATTATTTGAGGTACAATTGCATGTGGGATTATATTATGTTTGGTCTTAGAAAGTTGTTTCAAAACTAATACAAGCACTGAAAAAACAAGATGAAGACACAGTGGCTGAAGGATAACAACTGGACGTTAGATAACTTTGACCAAGATGCCTAGAATAAGTGTGTAGACTACTAGACATCAGACGAGGCAAAAGTAAAGAGTTAATTCAGCTACTATAAATGTTAATAATTTTAAATCATTTATTAACTTTATTTTATGTGTAGGTAAGATGTGAGAAAAATAAGCAAAATAGGTCTAATATGATAGATCCAAGTGTCCACGGGTCTTGATCTATTTCATCTTATCAACATACAAAGGTATGTAGGAGTGTGTGTGTGTGTGTGTGTGTGTGTAACAAATTAGTTCTCTTTAATATTATTAATGTATTAATTTAACAAAATATGATAGGTTGATCAACATACTCAGCAATTGATGTTGCCAATTGAGACCTATAATGATCTACATAAGAGGGTTGGCTAGTGGATCATAGAGCATGCAAGAGAAAATTATGTAAGATTACTAATATTATCTCTTTTTTATGAAATAATATTTGTTAATTTATTATTAACATAATATTTTTATATTTATAGTATGAGATGGTGAGGCTACTTAATGAGCTTGAGAAACACTATATGGGGCTGAGCATAGGATGACATAGGGCCCTTCCACTGTTTCTATAGATCCATTGATGGTCAACAAGGTTGGGATACTAGATAGGGTTTTTGCTCATCAGTGGGGCTTTAAGAAGGGTGTTGGATGCATATTTTCAGGTGGATTTTCATCATCTTTTGTTGTTAGTTGTCCTCCATTATTAGATACAAGTACAATGTGCATTATCAACTCTTGCTTCCCTTTTTCCTAGAATGGCAGATATTTATAACATTGTCTGATCTCAGTAGACACAGATTAATAAATAACGAAGGATAGTGAAATGGATGCAACGATCCACATCTGCCCCGCAACCATCATTTCATATTCAACCTCCATATAGTTAGCCCCGACACTAGGTTCACCCTTCATATAGTCATCCTTAGCACCAAATTCATTCTTCCCAGAATCTTCCCTAATAGGAAGATAAAGATGATGATTTATTATAAAAAAATTTCATTTTGGACATTTTTTTTATATGTAATTCAAACGATTTCTTGTATTATAAGTATTTATATGTTATTATTAAAATATTTGTTGTGTTAATGTTTTAACTGCTAATTATTTACAAAAATTTCAATATTGTTATTTTATATGATATTGTATATTTTATAGAATTAAATAAATGCATTTTAAGTTTTATTTTTACAGAGACATAAAATTTTAAAAGTCGTCCCTAAAACTCTTATTAGGGACGATATGTTGTAGCTATTTTTTTTTCTTTAAAATTTAGCCAAGATTTAACTATTTTCTTCAAATTCACAAAATATTGTCACTAATAAGAGTATTTAGGACAATATGTTGTTAAAAAAATTATTTAAATTTTCTAGCCAAAATTTAAATATTCCTAGATTTGTTTTAAATGTTGTTAGTAATACCCTTATTAGAGATGAAAAAAATAAAATTTATTTAAAAAGTAGCTAAGATTTAAACCTTTTTGAAAAAATTATAAAATTTCTATCGCTAATAAAGTATTAGCAATGTCACTATCGTCCCCGTAATGTTAAAACTTGAAATTGGTCAACAAATTTTTAGACTACATTAGTCGCTAATAGTGTAATTGGCAATGACATTATTGTCGCTAAAATTCAAATTGGCGACCTCCATTTCATCGTCCCAATTTTATCTTTTAGCTACGAAATATTAGGGATGACAAAGAAGTTAGCTAAAGACTATTTTTCTAGTAATGAAGGTTGAGAGGATATTGCATTAACCAATATCATGAGGAACCTTAATACTAGCAATATTCTAACTACCGGCTACTACTAGTATTTTTAATTAGTAGTATTTTCATTATGTTTGTTTTTCTCAAAAGAGAATATGTTTTTCTTATGAGCCTCCGTTGGCCTCAAAAGTGTAGAGAGTATGTGTTTACGACACTGGGTATTCATAACGAGCCAACTTTAGATATAAATCAAACTCATGTACTTCGGTTGTTTAGATTGGTGCAGTTATTTTATCTTAAGAAAACTTCTATATCATTTCATCCAAAATTCTCATGGCAAAATAGACGAAGCACTTTCCACGGGTCATGTTATTTTTGGTTTTCTTGTGAGACTATTATTAGTACCGCTAAAACTTAAGTTTTGGAGTCTCTCTGTCTGTCTGATACCTTTGATCTATTTCTATCAAACTCTGAGTAATAGTTCTAGTTTTCATATTCTTAATTGCTGTCGTTTTAGGTTCTCGAAATTGTATGCATATGAAAAAACGATCATCTTCTGCTAATCATTGCTGTGAATTTGGTTCCACGGACCTTGGTAATGAATTTGGTTTATATATAAATCACTGGTGTGAAACACCCGGTTTTGGTTGGTTGACTGAGAGGCCTCCGGGTGAATGTTTATATATCAATATCACCGACGTACGTGAAACATCCGGACCGAGCGTGGTAACGAATTTGGTTTGTATGTATGAATGTTCTTAACGGTTGTATGTGTGCATGCATGCCTTCCTGTTGGCTTGTTTCAGGAGTAGTGCGCAGCTACTCTGGTTGCCAGGAGCTGCTGTTTTGGATAGCAGTGGCTCGTCTCATATTGTATAGTTATTATTTTTTGTTCACCTTCAATCACTTTTCTTTTGTTAAACTCATTTTTTAAGTAATGAAGATAAAAATAAAAATAAAAATAATACCTAGATCTAATCAAACATAAATACCCTCAATTCTAATATCTTCCTAATTTAATAATATAATATAAATATTATTTATTCTATTTTTTTAATCTATATTTACTCCATTTTATTTAGATTAGATTAATATTTGTTTAAAAATTATTTTAAAATATTAATCTCCAACCACCTAAAAATTAGGTGTTCGCATGCGATTGACACCGATGAATTTATTTTTATTTTTTTGGGTTACCTTATGTATACGTACATGTGACAGGACATACATAAAATCGAATGCGATGATTTCAACTCTGACTTTTTCTCCCCTCTCTTCATTCATATCGACGCGGGTTTGTCCATCAACCACACTCATCCCAAGTTCCTTCTAAATCCACTTACAGAACAATAAATATAAAATTAAGAAAACTAGACACGGGGCCAAAATATTCCGTCACCAAACAACTAACAGTATCACCTTATTTATCTCCATTTCATATCGTCTGAGTTTTGAGCAGTTAATCTAATGCTCTCAAGTCTCAACTAACCAATCTTATCATCCAACCACGTCTATCTATATATATATCAATCCAACTTCATAGTTCTCGTCTCACCGGCGGCGGCTATATACGTATCTAGCTCTCCTCACACTTGGTTTTATGGTTTACATAAATAAAAGCCCAGAATGTCTCTCAGTAATGATCTCTTCCTTTCCCTGCTCTACTACCTCAGCTCACGACGGACTCTATTCCTCTACGCCACGGTATGGACCGGAGTGCTAACCATTGCGGTGGCGATAGCTGCGTTAGCACCCGAAGCAGCTTTCGTACGGGCGATATCACCGTCGTCTGCCTTCTCTGATCAGTGTGAGAACGATAAGCTCATTAGGGTCCCCATCGACGATGCTCCTAATGAAATTGTATGCTTGCCGGCACGGTTGTTCATGCGTTCAAAGCTTGATCTTTTAGTTCCCCCGGTTTTTGCTGCCGTCATCGTTGCCGGCTCTGCTTGCGTCGTTCGAGCGCTCGGCTTGTGAATGTTTAAGTTTAGCCTAACAGTTAGAGGATTTTAAGGCGAAAACAAGTGAGCTTTTTCTTTAATATATTAAAGCATGTCCATTTGTTTGAGACGGCCGTCTCTTTAAGATTTGGCTCTTTTAGGTCTTTGGGAATAATATAATCTTTTTTTCTTTTTCTTTTTTTATTTATTTATAATGATATGATCTAATCTTTTGATTGCTAAATAGACGGCGGATATCCGATAGTAACTAGTTACTATTGAAGCTGAGATGGATATGGTCCAGCATTTTCTTAAGATAACGGAAAGAAGAGATGGGCTTTCGGTTTTGAAGCTGCTGATGGTGGTGCTGCAGTGGTTGTGGTCGTGGTGGTGGTTGAGGTGGTGAGGTCATAGTAGCTGTCACATTTTGTAGCTACTATTTCACATTTTGTGCATTCGTTGATAGTTATTTGACCTTCCTGGAGAGGGCAAAAGAAGAAGAAGAGGAGAAAGCACCTTTCATTCATGTGCTAAATCCTTTACAATATTAATGAATATAGCCTATCGAGATGAGAAAATTTCCAAAAATCAATTAACTTAATTTATGGGATGCATTTCGCTGGGTAAATTAGAAAACAAATTAGGAGTCCATATTTGGTATTTTTCATTACTATTCTACAATACGAAGAACCTAATAAGGCAAGAAAAATGAGTCAACAATACTAATTACAAAATAGAGACAATAACAAATTAATAGCATACGATCTATGTAGAAAAACTTTTCCAATACGAAAAGAAAATAACCAGAGGACACTTCAATATTCTTAGAAAACTTTTGCTATAAGAAATATGAGATAAAAAGTCTAGATAACAATAGGACCACCCAAATAGAAGAGTTTGTAAAAAATAACGGGTTTTATCACCACACTCAATATAAGGCTAGCATCCTCTATTATTCTTTCCAAGGTTAAAATATTTCTTTACTTAAATTAAAGTTTAAAACATAAGAACAAAATAGTGATTTAATTACAAATCAACATTATCATGATAAATATAAAAGGATCACGTAATTCAGTTACAATAAACCAAAAGGAAAAATAGTAAGGGACACAAGAGTCCAAGGAATATTCGGATCAAAAGATGTCGGGCTAAATTTTGAATAGTCCTAACTCTCTACTCTTAATGGATGCCATCAAACCAAACCCTCAAAATATTCATACAAGGTAAACACTGTTCATTGAATAGGTAGGGAACCGCAAACAGAACCCGTCAGTACTATAGTACTGAGTAAACCATTACCCAACTATAATACTCCATTTTTAACTACTTCTAATTATGTTCAATTAATTAAATAATTGATTGTAGGATATTTTATGACTTTAAATATTTGTGGGTGATTCAGTAGTAATTATAATTTTATTGCTAGACATACTTTACTTATAAAATATTATTCATATTTGTGAACTTTTGAGTTATGTCTTGAAAAATATTCTTATAAATTTTATTTGGGTCATAAATGGGCTAAAATGTAAATATAAAAATTTTGGCTTAATTTTATTTGTCTTTGTTATTCATTTTGAATTTTATACGCAAAATGAATAATTAAGATATGCTAGCTAAAATTCATATAAATTGCGTGTTTAAACTTATAAAAAGTTATATTTAGGTTGGAAATGAATAAATAGAAGGATATGAAAATTTTAGTGATTTTTGGAATAGTTTTAATATTTATTTTTTTAATTACCTTGTAAGATTGTTAATTCACCCTCTGATCAATATTTTATACATTAAATATTATTTTAAATTCATAAAATTTTATATGTGAGTTTAAAATATTATTTAAATAATTTAAATAATTTTTGGTAATTTTATTTTATTTTTTGCTATTTTTATTAATTTTATCATTTTTATTGATCTTTCCACCACTAAAAATAATCTTAAAATTAGTGTTCACCTATTAAACATGTAATCCCCTAAAATTTTAAAAGCTTATGTTTTAATAAATAAATTTTATTTTGGATAAATTAGCCTTTAAATCCTTTAATTTAATTATTTTATGGATTTTTGCGCTTATAAAATTTATTAAAAATATTTAATAAATTAAAATGAATATTTTGTTATTTTATTATACTCTTATTATTTAAATAAAAATTTAAACCCTTATTTTACAAAAACTATCCTTTTTAACCCTTACATTTTAATTATCTTAAATTAAAATGTTAAATAAATTTATTACCCAAAATTATTCCATTTTATTATTTTATTCTTTTTCCCTTTTCTTTTTTCTTTTTCCCCTTTTCCTTCTCCTTTTCTTCTTTTTCTCTTTTTTCTCTTTTCCTTTCTTTGGGTCGCCGCCGGTCTGCTTCTCTCCCTCACCTCCTGCGTGTTGGCCTTGCCCACTTCTCTCCCCCTCCTCCTTTCTTTTCTTTCTTCCTCGACCAGGTCGACTCCTTATTTCCTTCGGCCGGTCTGTTCGCACGCCCAGCACCCCCGATTCTCCTTCTTCTTTCTTTCTTCTTCTTCTTCTTTCTTTCTTCTTCCCCACTCCCTACCATCGCCACACCCTGCAACTCCCTCTCCCCCATTGACCTCCCTAACTATCTCTTTCTCTCTCTCCCACCATTCCTTACCCCATACCGACCCCATTCTCCCTTCCCCACTCCCTACCATCATCGTCCCTTCCCCTTTCCCTGCCATGGCCATCCCTCTACCACCTATAGCCACCCCTCGAGCCCCTATCCCTTCCTTTCCTCTCCTGTTTATTCCTCCTTCCATGCTCACTCTGCGTTTTTTTTCGAGCCTTATACCTACCCGAGCCCCTCCTTTTTCTCCCTTTCTTCTCCTCCCCTGTTTTTGGTTTTTCCACCCATCTCTGCCGCTGCTGCTGCCTCAATTACCACCTGCACCACCTCCTGCCACCCTCTACCTCACCCTCGAGCCATCACAGCCCCCATCAAGCCACCCTACAGCCCCATTCTCCCTCCTCTCCTCTTTTTTCTCTTCTTTACCCCCTTATTGGCAACCGCCCTGCACTGCCACATTCCGCCGCTTCCTCCGCCACCTAAGCCACCTAATTACTCCCTACAACCCCCTCTACCATCCCCAATCCTCCTTTGGTCAAAACCGTCACCCGAAATCCTCCATTTCCCTCCCCATTTTCCTTCCTCGCCAGCAACCATCTCGACCCCTTCTCGGCAGCCCTCTTCGCGGCCTCTCTGCCGCCGCCGCCGCCACCTTTATCCGCCTCCAACGCATCCCCGACCACCACTTACACCCCCTCTCCACCTCTTCATCCTTCCCTTGCCTTAAATCCACCCTCACATGCCTCTTTTCCTAGCCTAAAAACCCTAACCCAAAATTATCCATTTTTCTTCCTATTACCCTCCTTCAAGCACCTCCTCCCCATTTATTTTCATGCAGTTCATGCTGCATTAGTAGCATGAGTTTTTGGATTTCTTGACCTATTTGTTTAATAATTTTAAGGTATAATTATATTTTAATCTAATTATTTGATTAATTAAGTGTTATAAAGCTTTGTACTTTGATTTTATTATTTCTAATGTAATAAGTCTTGGTATTATTGTTAGGTATTGGTTTTGATATTCTAAGTTTGGACCTTTAACCGGGATAGCGGTAAGGTTTATTTTTGCGGGAATCAAGGTAACCATTAAATCCCACTTAAACACATGGATTAACGTATGTTAGCACATTCGGATTTTTAATACATTATTATGCTTGGTTTGTGATGTTTAATATGAAATATTTGGTTCTTGTGTTGATTGATGAAAAGGAAGCATGATAGATTGTTGCTATGTATGGAAATATTATGTAAGGTAATAATTTGGTCGTTAAGGAAAATGTTAAGTATTATCCACGTTGTTTTATGCTATTGTGATATTTAATACATGTCTAATATTTTGTGATCCTTAGGGGATTTTATTAATGTATCTCGTATAAGAAAATGGCCTAATATATATATATGGGTGCTAATAATATTGTATTAACTACAAAAGTTGTGGATGAGGCATTAAAGTTAATATTTTATGTAACAATAATAATAATTTAATATAAGTGGTGTACTAAGGGAAAAAAGGTAATTTTTAATTAAAAATGGTATTATGGTAATTTTGGAGGCAAGGATAAAATAGTAAATTTGTTAATAAAAGGACAAAATGGTAATTTTATGAATAAAGGGTAAAATGGTAATTTTGTAATAAAAGGGTAATTTTGTAATTTTGTAATAAAAAGGGGAAATTTGGAAATTTGTAATAAAAAGGGCAAGTTGGTAAATTGTAATAAAAGGACAAGTTGGTAATTTTGTAATAAAAGGGCAATTTGGTAATTTTGTAATAAAAGGGTAAAATTATAATTTTATAATTAAAGGGTAAAATAGTAATTTTGTGATTAACGGGAAAAATGATACTTTGGAAATTAAAAGGGGGAAGATAGTAATTTCATAATTTAGGATAAATGAAAATTTTATAAGTAAAAGGGCGATGTGGTAATTTTTGGGAGTAAAGGGGTAAAACGGTAATTTTGTAAATCAAAGGGGTAAAAGTGGAAATTGGAAAGGAGTAAATTGGTAATTATAATAATTGAGAAGATTAAAAATAATAATTTAAATAATTAAAAAGGTAATTTGATAATTTAATAACGGAGAAGGGTAAAATGATAAATATGATAAATGTGAGGGGGTAATCTGGTAATTTTACCGACTAGAGGGTATTTTGGTAATTTTAATAATATAGTAGGGTAGTTTGGTAATCATGACAATTAATAAGGGCAATTTGGTAATTTAAATGATCAAGGGGTAATTTGGTAAATTTGATGACGAAGAAGGGTAGTTTGGTAATTATGATCATATAAAAGGGTAATTTGGTAATTTAACCAACCAGGGGTAATTTGGTAATTTTGATAATGGAGAAGGGTAGTTGGTCATTGATAATAGAGGACGGTAATTGGGTAATTAACTAAATAAAGGGTTAATTTGGTAATTAGGATAAGGAGGAAGGGTAATTTGGTAATTTGACCAACTCAAGGATAATTTATTAATTATAATAAAGGAAAAAGGGAAAAGTGGTAATCTAACCAACTAAAAGGTAAAGTATATAAGTGTAATGATTATTAAGGGGGATTAGTGACCTAATAAATATGAGTAATAACTTGGTAACCTAAATTGAGTAAGGGGTAACTTAATAATTTGTAACAAGGATGGTAATATGGTTATTTGTCAAGTAAGGAAGGGATGACTTAGTAATTTTATAAGTAAGGGGGTAAATGAGTAGTTTGCATCTAATATGTCATTGTGATTGTGGAAATTTGTAATATGTCTCAAATAACGCTGAATAGCGAGGTAGGAGTATTTGATGATTAGTAAGTACCACAAGATCAAATTCTAATTTGAAATTAGATGAGATTAGGACGGCCTCAATGAGTCTTCCGTGTTACCTTGGACAACCATTTGAATAAGAAATTTCTGATGATATCTGAATGATGAAAAGTGGATAATTATCTGATTGTTGTGCTTTTGTGATCATTATTAATTAAGACACTAATACTTAAAGTAAAAGACCTCGAGATCGGGAATGGTGGCTCTTTAGGGGTCGCTACCCTAAAGACGTGGTTTAGCCCACGTTTATTTGGTATTTGCTGATGTGCCTTTGTGCCCCATCCAGGCCCTATATCTACTCTATCTAGCTCTACAGACCTAGTTAGGGGGTATGCATACTTAAGGATTATGTGTCCTTATCGATAGGGTATTGAGTTAGCTTTATGCACTAGTACGACCAGGGTACCTTTGCGTCCCTGGGTTACTAGTTGAAGGGTACTGAGTAGCCTTTATACACCAGTGCGACCAAAGTACCTTTGTGTCTCGGGTTCTTGATCTCTCTATCGAGGCAAAGAAATGGAATTGTTGTGCTGAATAAAAAGGGAAAATACTAATTGTTAAAGTAAAAGATTAATGAGTCGGGACCAGTTGAATTATTTGATGAGTACCAATCCACCGGAAATAATAGTGGCCTAGGATGTTTTGCCCTGGATGATGTTAATGAGTATCGATCCACCAGATATAATGGTGGCCCAGGATGTGTTTACCCTGGATGATATATGTATATATATGTATTCCGATCCACCGGCCAGAATAGTGGGGGTCCCGAGCTCAATAAATTTGATTTGGATGTGAATAAATTATGGGAAAATACTAATCATTGAGATGAATGATTAATGATGGACTAATGGCCTCAAGGCCCGAAAAAGTATCGATTACTCATTATGGCCTATTGATATTTTGTTGACTTGTTGAGTAAGTGGATATATGAAAGTGAATGTTACGTATACGCTATTAATATATGATTGAATTATTGGACGAGCGAATAAATGGATCCGAATATCATGTTTATACCTATGGTTATATATAAATGTAGTAGTATTTAATGTGTTACATTGCGTGCCTGTTTTTAAGTGCATTTTTAAAGGGTTACTCAGTACCGTAGTACTGAAGGGTTCCCTTCATAGGGCCCATGCCTATTCAATGGGCAGTACCCCTTGCAGGTTGCATTCAGGTACTATTCAAGTGGGCTCTCGAGAAAGAGCATAAGGTACTGTCCGAAAATTTTAGGGTTTTAATTTGTCTCTTTTAAATTCAATGTATTTGTTATTTTGTAACCACCATTGTGAATTTCTCTCTTGTAAAGTGTTTACTGCGCTTCTCTGATTTACATATGCTTAAGTTTCTCGTAAAATTGTATTTTATCTTTTTAGCCTTAGCACTTGGTACTGGAACGGTAGAAGTGAACCGGTCTGGTACTAAGTATGGCGGTAATATCCCCAAAGTTCACGGTTTATTAATTTGTTTCCGCTAATTTCCTTTTGATTAACGAAATTTTTCAGGAGTGAATTTTGGGGGTGTTACAAAACATCTCTCCATTTCAATGATCAGATTTTGTATCAATTTTACCATTGTCTTATTCATTTAACCATTACCTTTTTTAGCTTTTTGTGCACCCAACCTTCTTCATTTACATTACGTATGCTTAAATACGAACTTAGACATGCACACCATTACCTCCCCCATCCCTTGGTTCATTGTTTAATTTTCATAACTTCATTCAACTTAAATACACTCCCCACCTCACACACTCAATCGCCTTGTACTTTGTCATTCAAATGTTAAATCTAAACTTGGACCTACACATCATCACCTCCCCTATCCCTTATTTGATTGCTTGGTTATTATAACTTCATTCAACCTAAACACACTCCACCATCTTACACACTCAATCACCTTGTACTTTATGATCATTTAAGTGTTGAACAACCTACCACTCCTCCTCTTGTGGCGGTAGATTTTGTTCCTTTGTTCCCTATTTATGCCCCATTTGTATTGCTTTGTTTTCATTTATCCATTCTCTTATTTTTTTCCTCTTGGCTACTCCTACCTCTCTCTTCATTTTATTTATTTTGCTAAGTGTTTTTATGGTTTGTTGAGCCTATAACAGAGACCTACCATCCTATCTTTCTCCTTATTCTCTTGTTTCCACTTCTAAATTTTCTTCTATCTACCCTCTATTTTTTTTAACTAAGTAAAGAAGGTTAGATTTTTGGTTAAATTGTGAATTTGCCATCTTTTATATCCTCCTCTTTTGTCTCCATTTTTCAAAATCATTGAACTTCTTTTGGCGGTTCTTTGCTTTATTTTACTATTTGTGCTTCGAAAAAGGTAACATATATGCTTCTACTAAATATGTGAAAAAATATGTGATCGTGCGTTTGGGGTTTCCTATGTTATGCTTAAGAGTAACTTATGTTTCCTTATAATCTCATAAAAAACATGCATGCACCTTATATTGTTATTAATTTTTCTAAGCATGAGATTGTGTATTTTTTTATATAAGAGCATGTTAAATTTATGCAATTTAATATATGTAAAGTAGCATGCTAGAATAGGGGTTTTGTGGTAAAATAATTATGCACATATATTTTAAGTGCTAAATGGGTTTACTTGTGTTTTAGGGGGAAAATCATAATTGTTTCACTTATTAAATTTTTCAAAATTGAAAATTTATATTAATATACATATTTCAATGTTATTTAGTTGTATCATGAATTTTACTTAACTCTAATAAAAATTGGTATTAAAATGAGAAATTATTAAGTAAATAACATATAATGGAGTTTTGGTTATTATGACTTATTATCCCTAAAAGTATGAATATTAGGACTAGGATACCTTATTTGATTCCTAGGTTGACCTTAGTGTTAACTTTGATTTTAGTTTGGATCATTGACCTTATGGTCAACTTAAATAATTGGAATTGAAATCGTTGTGCATTATGTGATATCTTATGATGACCTTATTAAAATATTAATATTTATAGTGGAAGACCTCAAATTTGGAATGGTTGCATGTTAGTGTTCTCTACCCTAGAGATGAGTTAGGAGCCATCGATTTGGTTTGATGGTTTATTAGATGCCTCAACATTTCAACTAAGACCCTAGTCTACTCTATAGGTGACCTACAGGCCTTATAGGGGGTATCCATACTTAATGATTAGGTGTCCTAGGACAGAAGGATAGTGTGTTGCCTTGTTGCACTAGTATGAGTGGAGTAATTGTATGTCTTTAGGTTACAATTTGGGAGGATATTGTGTTGCTTTAGTGCACTAGTATACTTGATATAATTTATATGTCTTTGGATTATTATTATATCCCCTTAGGTAATTAAAAATGGAAATAATTGTTGTATAAGGATGTACATTAATTGTTTTTTTTTTTTGGTTTGGTAGTTGCCTCCACACACTACTTTTTTTTTGGGTATGTTGGCTTGATAGCTGCATATGTGCACTATTTATATTTGGTATATTTGTTGGTAATTGTCTCGATGCTTTCCTTATCATGTTATTAATGGTACAGAGGTGGTTATTGTAAAATGCCTTAATTGGGGTTTGGTGTTTCTCTTCCTAGGACACTCTTATTATAATTGATTTAATAAAATATTCGTAATATGGTTAAGTTTAATGGGATGAACTTGTGGCATTTGGTATGATATGAGTTATGTATATACCATTTAATGTGTTATGCCATGATACTTTGTGTTACCTTTTATGTGCTCCATGTGATATTTACATACTTAGGAAGTCTTTACCTTGCATGAGTACTTTGAGGGTACAAATTGATGGCTTTTGGTAGGGGTTGAGAGTTAGAAATATTTGGTGTTCATTATGGCATCCTTTGATTTAGATATCCCTTAGACTCTCTTGTCACATTCTCTATTTCTTTCCCTTGTCAATTGTAAATCTTTTGTCTGATCTTTTGTTATCGAAACGATTTAATATTTTAATGAAATATTTCTCTACTTCTTATCAATTAATGTTTTAATTTAAGCAAATAAATATTTTAATGTTAATGCTGAATGTAATAAAGGTAGAGGAACCAGGCTTATACTAAGTGTGGTGGTAATACCTTGTAGTTTTAATGGTTTAACTTCCTCAATCAACTGTTTTTAAAGAAACTTTCAACTACTAAAAATGAAGTGTTATAACAAAACTAACATGTAAGGTCACATAGGGCACACTATGTAAAAACATAGTTTAGATACATCAGGGAAAGTCATATGTTCATAAAATGGCCATAACCAATAAAATCAAAAGAAATCCTTTTATCGAGGTAGGGCAATGTGGTGACTACCAGATTCATAATTTCAAATCAATTCTAAAAATTAAAGTAGGGCATTAAGACAACTACCAAATCAACACATCCAAATCAATTCCAATAACCTAATGATAATATTTTCCAATTTTTATTTATTTACTGAAGGGGGATACAATACTAACTTAAATACATAAAAGTACATTCGTCATACTGGCACTAAAGGCAACATGGTACCCTTCAACCATCCAACCTAGAGGCATAATAACACTCTAGTCATACTAGTGCACAAGGCAGCACAATACCCTCCTCACCTAAAACACCTAATCCTTAAGTATCGATACCTTTCATAGGGCTTGTAAGTTACCTATAAAGTAGAATAGAGTCTTACTAGGTCACTATAGCACACTAGTGAACCTAATAAATCAAGAGATCCTACCTCATCTCTAAAATAGCTACCCCTAGAGAGCAACTATTCCCAAACTCAAGGTCTTCCACTTTAAGTGTTAGTATTTTATGAGGTGATCACATATAGCACATATTGCACAATTATTCCCATTTCCATAATTGATAATTTATTTTTCTCTATTTTCAATTATTAAGGTAAACCCTAACTTCACTGGTTTATATCAAAGTCAAAGTCAACACTAAGGCCAACCTATCAAAAATCTAAGGCCATTCTACGTCCAATTGTTTACAAAAGATGCATTAGGTTCAAAATGATCAAAATGCCCTCAAAACCCTAATTCCACTATTTTATCCAAATTATGAACCTATTGTTATTATTACAATCAACTTTTCATGAAAAGGCTAAAAGGCAATGATTCACATTATTTTAATATGTAGATAATCTTTGTGATCTAGCGATTAACTATAATTTTCACTTTCTATATATTTAGTAAGTTACGTCCACAACCCCTAATCATACGTGCATGTTTTTATAATATCAACCCTAGTTATCATGCAATGACCATCATGGAACACTTATCATGAAAATTACATCATAACTTAACAGGGTTACAAATCCTATCAAAACCGTATACATGCATACGTTAATTATTTAACAAATTACACATGTGTATAAGATACATCAAACACATGCTAATTATTTAATATCATATTTTCATGTTTCACGCCTATTCATCACACTTTCATACATAATGTAAAACTTCAATGTGCGACACATACATGTAACCTTTCAAAAATCATGTGTAAATCATACCCTAACATATAACGACTTTTATGTGTCACCACATGATTTCACATCTTAGTAGAAGATTATGTTTTAACTCTTATTCAAGCAAACAATTAAAGCATGATTCACCAAATCTTAGTCTCCACTTAACCTCTTCAAAATTCTTACATCAGCACACACATATATTAGCATATAATACAATACACTATTAACTAAAATTATTTAAATCCAAATTTGGGAAAGAGGGGTTAGAAAAGTAACCAGGGTAAGGTACACATACGGGGTAAAAAATGCTATGTTATAAGGAAAAGGGTAGCAACAATGAGCTCCAATAAAAAGGGGCGAAGAATGGAGGTGAGCAACGACAATGTGTCCTTGCTAGGGATGGAGCTTCAGTGCTCTTGGCCAAAGCCAGGGAGGGGGTTCGGTGAGGATGGACATTGCTAGGGGGAAGTTTTTGATGGAGGAGGATGCAGAAAGGGGAGGGGGATTGTCAGAAATGGTCGAAGGATAAGGAGGAAGATCTAGTTGGTTCATCCAGTGCACAAAGGGATAGGAAAAGTATAGAGTTGCTAGGAGTTTGGAAAGTGGTGGAGGGGTGAGGTGCGGTAATAACAACCAATGTAAATAGTGTGTATAGGTGGTGATGGATGATGGTATGGTGGTGGTTTCTGATGAGTATATATTTTTACATATTTCATACCCCTTTAATCTTAGTTTTTGATCTTTTATTTGAATAATGTATAAGTATAATTATAATTTTATGCTTATGTAACGCCCCAAAATTTACATATTTTTTTTTAAAACCCATAAATTCTGGGGATGCTACTGCCACACTTAGTACCATACCGGGTCACTTCTACCATTCTAGTACCAAGTGCTAAGGCTAAGAAAACTACTTACATCATTATATAATCTAAAGTTCATAAATACAGAAATTAGAGTACGCATAAGTTCTTACATAATCCGAAATACGAGAGATAGTTCTTCAGAGAAGAAAGATAGCTACAATATTAAAATTATTTCTGGAGTTTCAAACATAGTTAAAAGAAAAAAGGAATAATAATCTTGTAATGGAAAAACCGGCCACGCAACTTCAAAGACTTGATCCAGCCTAAATCATCACTCGGCCCCACCTAATGTCCCATAGACATCAATGGCATCAAAGAAGGCATCACCTACCTACAACAAGTCAGACAGACCTTCTGCTTGTGAAAATGAGCAGCACCCATAAAATGGGTGATCAGTACACTACTAAAATGCCCGAAAAATTTCTAATTTTATAAATTATATTTAAATGATATTTTATTAGAAAATTATTTAAATAAATTACTTTTATTAAAATAAAAAGGAATTCAATAGAAAAAATTAAGAAGAATGTTGTAAGTATTTTTATTAGAGAAATTTTGGTATTTTGGATAATTAAATATGTTATTTTGGAAATTAATTAAATAAATTATTTTATTTAAAATAAGAATGGGAAAATAGTTTTAAATTAATATTATTTTTATAAATAATTTAATGGAAGAGAATTTGGGTGTTTTGCTAATTAAAATGGAATTTATGGAAAATCTTTTAAAAATCCTAACTTAGCTTAAAAAGGGATTTAAATATTATTTTATTTGAATATCCTAAATTTTCAGATTAATTTAATTGGCCTAATCTAATTTTTTTTCTCCTTTCCTTTTTCCCTTTTTCTTTTTCTTTCTTCCTTTTTCCTTTCCTTTTTCTTTCTTTTTCTTCTTTTTCTTTTTCCTCTTCTTTTCCCCGACTTGGCTAGCCATGACCCAGTTCTTCTTTTTCTTTCCTTCCTTTTCTGCGGCACGGCCCAGCCCGCGCGGCCGTTGCCCTTCTTCCGTCCTCGACGGGTTGCGTTTTGTCCGTGTTACTCTCGAGACGCGTCGTTTCATTTAATGACCCCCTCACCGAGCGCGAACCGCCTGGTTCTCCCCTTTTTCTTTTCTTTCCCGGTCGACCGGACCGCCTCCTTTCCTTCTTCCTTCTTCCTCCTTCCTCCTCCGTCGACGCTGCTGTAACTCTCGAACCATCAATGGCTTCTCCGGCTACGGTGATTAATACCGGTCGTTTCTTGCCTCATTGTCTTCCTCTTAACTCCGGGAATAAATTGGCATAATTATTGGACGTTATCTCTCGCTCGTTTCTTCTCCCCAGCCTCTCGAAATTTCGAGGAAAACCAAACGATGCCCGATCACTTACTGCCATCAGCCACCCAAATTCTTGCACTTAATACCTCCCTGTCGAGCTTCTACACCCTATTATCCCATCTACCATCTATAAATGGCCTTGTTATAGGAGTTTTTAGAGTTTTTCTTCCCCGGAAACCCTAAGCCAGAGCTGGCCGCCACCTTGATTTCAGACGCACCTTCCGCCGCCGATAGCTAACTTCATCGCCGGCGCAACATCTCAAATTATTACCTGCAATCTCTTCTAGCTAACTAAGCTCCCCAGAACTTTCGATTCTTCTTGCACGGGCCTCCATAACCGTGCAAAGTTGGTTGCTCGTTTCGCCAAAATTTTTACCCTGAAACCTTAAACCACCGTGCGCTGTCGTGCGCCGCCACCTTTGGCTGCACCACCACCATCATTTTGTCCCTCTCCTCCTGGGCAACAATAAACACCTCTTATCTCACCTCAATTCTCCCTATCTTTTTCCCAACATTCATCTTTCCCTCTTTTCTTCTATTTTTCCGGCCACCGCCGCCGCCGCCGTGAACCACCACCGGTGCCGCCTATCCCCACCAGCTTAAGGTTGAACTCTAGACCCTCTCAACCATTTTCCATATTATTATAGGCCTTGATTTAATTTATTTCAATTATTTGTATATAAATACCATTATTATTATTCTTAATATTTATATTCTTAATATGTTTTATTATTATTTGATATAAAATTTATGTTGAATTGTACTTGCAGGGTAGATAGTGGTAATAAAATAATTTTATTTTTTAGTTCAATTTTTAAGTTATTAATTGAATTATTATATGATTATTATCATTCTTCTTATTATTATTAATATTATAATTATTAGAATAGTTATTATTATCATTTTATTAATATTTTGGAAAATCTTAGGCCCTAATTTTGTATTAACATTCGCACTTATGTATTTTAGTATTATTATTTCTATTTTTCTTATAACTATTAATAATAATATTATTATTATCTTTATTATTTTAATATTATTATATATGTTATTAATTTTTATTATTAATATTAATAAATAATAGGTCATTAGTTATAGGTAGGGTCGAAACCCCACTTTAAATTTTAAAGCTTATATATTATTGTTATTATTATTATTATTATTATTATTATTATTATTATTATTATTCTTGATATTATCTTTATTTATAATATTTAGTTGTTATTAGAATTATTATTATTGTAATTATTTTATCTTTACTAATATTATTTTGGTGAAGGGTAGAAACCCTTATATCACCTTTTTATTTTAAACTGCACTAGTTTTATTGTTAATATTCTACTAGTATTTTGTAGAGTCAATTCTAGTATAATAATTTTTAATTAAAAATAAGGTCTTGGGATAAGTTAAAAATAATAGCATTCTTAAGAGAAAACCTAATCCTATTATTTTCCCATAGTAGGTGAGCCCAATCAAAGCTCTCAAGTAATATAGGAGCATGCTCCAAGACCGGTGTCGTTTTAGGTAAAGGTTTACTAAGGCCATTGTGTGCTTCATATGCTATGCATTCTATATTTATGATTATTAATTATGTCGTATATGATATGACGTGGAGTTGAAGTAAGTTTTTGTATGGCATGTGTATTATTTATGTAACAATGTGTGTTGTGACCCTTTAAGACATGCATGTGAGAATGTTGATATGGTTGTGTGGGGAAAAGGATGAAAAATAAAGATGGGGAAAGAAGTTGACTAAGGGAGGTAAGTTGACCTAATTTTGTGGTTTTATAAGGAATAATCTAATGTATGGTTTTATGGGGAAGAATATAGTTTATGGTTTGTTTGGGAGAATCTAATGTATGATGTTATTTGGGAGAATGTAATTTATGATATTATATGGGGGAATCTAATTTATGATTTGTTTGGGGAAATCTAATTTATGATGTTATTTGGGAGAATGTAATTTATGATATTATATGAGAGAATCTAATTTATGATTTGTTTGGGAGAATCTAATTTATGATTTGTTTGGGGGAATCCAATTTATGATTTTGCTTGGGAGATTCTAAATTATGATTTTATGTGGGAGAATCTAACTTATGGTCTTGTATGGGAAGATCTAATTTGTGGTTATGAATGGGAGAATCTAATCAATTGTAAGGTAAGGACAAATCTTTGGGATTTTATATGGTTTGAATTTAGGTTTGGTATGGGAGAATCTTTGGTTTTGTGTGGATTGAATTTAGGGTTTTGTATGACAAAATTATGGTTTGTATGGTGGTAATTATGGTTGTGTGGTGGTATTAGGGTTTGTATGATGTTATTAAGGTTGTATGGTGGTATTTATAGTTTGTATGGTGATATTTATGGTTGTATGGTGGTATTAAGGTTTCCATGGTGGCCTTGATGGTTGTATGGTGGTATTAGGGTTTGCATGGTTGAATTTAGGGTTTCACGTGGAATTTTAGGGTTTGCATGAAAAATGTTCAAAGTTTTGCATGGGGAGATTAATGTCTGCATGGGTATGAAATTTATGTGTGGAAAGTTAATTTGGGATGTAAGGAAGGTAATGTAAGTGTTGTTTGGGTGTTTGAGCACTTGAGATGAAAAATAGCACGTGGAGCAAATTAAGGGTATGGAGGAGACTGAATTAGGGTTTGGAATGATTAACTATGGGTTGTTATGATTAATTAGGGTTTGGTGGTAGCACATGTGTAATCGGTGAATAAAGTATGATGATGAATATGGGATTTATAATTTATGATTCGTGCATGTCCAGGGTGAAAGCCTTTGAATAAGATACTTAAGACATTAATTATTTAAAGTAGAAGATCATTGAGATGGGACCAACCGATCCACCGGTTCGGAATAGTGATTAGGGTTTGTACCCTATGTGTGACCGATCCACCGGTTATAATAGTGGGGGTTCCCGAGCTCAACAATCGCAAACCAGAGTTTTGCTAAAATGCCTAAAAGATACTAATTACTTACAGTGGAACACCATGCGTGCCGGAGCTAACCGATCCACCGGTTAGGAATAGTGGTTAGGATGCGTAGTCCTATGTGTATCCGATCCACCGGCTATAATAGTGGTTAGGGTATGATACCCTATGCGCCTCCGATCCACCGGCTATAATAGTGGGGGCTTCCGTATTCGCATGGATTTGATAAAAAGGCATGATGTGTAACGAATTTCGATAAAAGATTAATTAAGTAATTAATCTGGACTATGATTGGGCCTTTATGTATGTACCTGAATGATTGGTCAATATTATGATATGATGATGGTCTTTATGATCTTTTATTATTATGCATGATTTTATGTGCTTATGTGTTGGCCTTAGTGTTTAGTTACCTTACTCAGTACGTAGCGTACTGATCACCCTTTTCATGGGTGCTGGTCATTCCCACGAGTAGTATGCCCTTCTGGTTTGTGCAGGTGGGCGAGACATCAGTCGGGGCTGAGTGTTGAGCATGTGTTGGCTTAAAGTTCGAGAGTGTCGTGGCCGTAATTTTCTTCATGTGATTTCATTTCGTTATGATACTTCTTCTGATTTGCATTTACTCTTTTTAATTTATTATCTTGTGTTAAGTATTTTGACTTAACCATTTTTAAATTGTAAGATTATTCCCTTCGAGGAATTTTGATTTCGTACTCTGATTTCTATTTTATTATTAATTATGATTCTTTATGCGCACTCTGATTTTAATGTATGATCTTTTGAGTTCTTTTAGGAACTGTTAGTTTGAGTTTAATGTAAATATTTTCTTTAGCTTTAGCACTTGGTACTGGAACGGTCGGAGAGAACTGGTCTGGTATTAAGTGTGGCGGTAACATTTCCAGAATTCACAGGTTTTTCAGTGTTTCTAATTTAATTGCTTCCGCTTTAAAAAAATAGTGAATTTTGGGGTGTTTCAGCTACGTACTGAGTAAGGTAACCGAGTACTAAGGCCAACACACAAGTACGTAAAATCATACGCTATAATATATAGCTTACAAACATTCAAACCCACACATATAACATACAAAGTCATGCAGGATAATACACTGCTTATAAACGTTCAAGCCCAAGCACAAAGGCCCAAATTAGTCCAGATTAGTAAATTCTAATCTCTTTTTGATATTCATTGCACACCATGCTCTTTATTAAACCATGCAAGTATAGGAACCTCCCACTATTTTAACCGGTGGCTAGGTCACATATAGGGCATAATACCCGAACCACTATTATAACCGGTGGATCGGTCACGTATAGGGTAAAAACCCTAACCACTATTTCTTACCGGTGGATCGGTTTAGTTCCTGCTTGTATAGTATTCCACTGTAAGTAATTAGTATCTTTTAATTGCCTTAGCAAAACTCTGGTTTGTGTTTATTGAGCTCGGGATCACCCACTATTATAACTGGTGGATCGGTCACACATAGGGCATTCTGCCCTAACTACTATTATAACCGGTGGATCGGTCACGTATAGGGTAAAAACCCTAACCACCATTCCTAACCGATAGATCGGCTGGTCCCTTCTCAATTATCTTCCACTTTAAATGATTAATGTCTTAAGTATCTTATTTAGAAGCTTTCACCCAAACATGCATGATTGACTTCTACTATTCTTATCCTCCAACTCTAGCTAACCATACCATCCTAGTGAACAACACCAAACCCTAGTGAACCACTTCAAACCCTAGTTAAACACCACAACCATAGTATCCATAACAACCCTAGTCCAATATTCTCCATACTCTTATAATATCCCACTACTATTTTCCACCCATTGTTTTTAAAACCCCATACGAAACTTCTAATACCTTCCTTACACCCCATATCAACTTTCCACACGTAAATCTTTCTCTCATGCACACTTTATGTCCCCCATGCAAACGTGTGAAATTTTTCATGCAAAATCTTATGCTCACACGTGGAACCCTAATTTCCCATGCAAACCCTAAATCCCATGCAACCTTAAATGCCATGCAAACCCTAACTCCCATGCAAACCCTAAATGCCATGCAACCCTAAATTCCATGAAAACCCTAACTCCCATGCATGGTCATATAACACACAAATCGACCCCACATTATTACACTCTCTATCACCATATTACAACACCTATCATGTATGTCTTATGGGCCACACCATATCACAATAACAACACAACCCATACACATAATACACATGCCACAATTTATTGCACAAACTTACCTCAATTCCATATCATGTTGCATATATGACAAGTATACAAATACACATAAAATACACTCAAGTTTATATTAAATGACATGCATGGCATATAAAACACATAATACACAAACGGCCTTAGCACCCTTTATCTAAAACGTCACCGGTCTTGGAACACATTCCTACGCCTCTTTAGGGCTTTGACTAGTCTCACCTTTATGAGGGAAAAACTATAATCAGATTCCTCCTACTAAAAATACTATTATTCACTAACTTATTCTAATACTAGGTTTTTAATAAAATAATACTATACGCAATAATACTAAAATTACTAATAATAATATTAATATGATTCAAAACAAATTGTGATATAAGGGCTTCTACCCTCCACCAAAATAATGCTAATAATGATGATGATGATAATAGTAATAATAATAATAATAATAATAATAATAATAATAATAATAATAATAATAATAATAACAACAACAACAACTTAAACCTAAATAATATAAGGTAGGGTTTTCGACCATTCCTCAAAATAGTGAAAGTACTATTTAATAATAATAATAATAATAACACATATTACTTATAATGATATTAATAATAATAATAATAATACTAATAATAGTAGTAATAATAATAACAATAATAAAAATAGTAGTATGCACACCATTTACATAAAATAGGCTTCGACCCCCTTTAAATAGATAATAGAAATAATAATAATAATAATAATAATAATAATAATAATAATAATAATAATAATAATAATAATAATAATAATAATAATAATAATGATGATGATGATGATGATAAGGATAATAAACTTATAATACTACTAATAATATTAATAATTAGAAACTAATAACTTAAATAATTTATACATACTCTCGACCCTACTAAGAAACGATATCATTAATATTAAACCCAATAATAATAATAATAATCGAATAAGGGTTAAAAATTGAAATAAATTAGAATAAGCTTAAATAAATAGGGGAGAAGGGCTAAGAGGGTTTAGGGTTTCACCTTGGGTCGGCGGAGATAGGTGGCACGGGCAGTGGTGCACGGCGGCGGCGGAGGTGGCTGGAAAAGACGATAGAAAAGGAAGAAGTTGAGATTTGGAAAGAAGAGGTGGAGAATAAGGGTGAAGGTTGAGGTGTTGGTGGTAGCCTAGATTGAGAGGAGTAAAGTGAGGGTGGTGGCACAGCAAGTGGCGGTGGCAGAGGTGGCGGCTGAAATGAAGAGAAAAAGAAAGAGATAGGAGGAGAAGGAGAAAAGAGAAAAGAAGGGTAGGGCGAGGTGGAGGAGGATTGGCAGCAGTTTTTGGGTGGTGCAGAAGGTAGTGATAGCAGCGGATGTGGTGGTGGACGGCTGCGCGAAGGGTTGCAGGTATAAAATTTTGGCTGGTCGAGCAAGGAACTTTGCAAAGGTATGGTGGCTCGTGTAAGAAGAATCGAGGGAGATGGTTGGCTCAGTTAGTTAGAGGGCGGTGTAGGGAAGACTTAAGCAGGTAGAGCAAGCAACGTAGTTGGCTGACGGCGGAGAAAAAGGTCATCTAAAGTTGCGGTGGTGCATAGGGTAGGTTCTTAGGGTTGCGGGGAAAAAGTTTTGAAATTAACCAAACAAGGGGTATTTATAGAGTTTGGAGGGAAATGTAGGGTTCTGAGGCTCGGCAGGAAGATCATGTAGGTAGGGTTTGGAGTAGTCGACGACGTCAATTGGCCAGCACAAGTTCAGGTCGTGGTTGACCTTTCACACGGGAAAAGGAGGATTTTGCGCGAAAGAAAAGGAAAGTGGGTTGGGTCAGGTCCAACTGCGATTCAAGGGGAATAGAAAGAGAGGAGAAATGGTTGATCAAGTCAAGTGTAGCCGGAGGCACCATTTTTGGAGGCAGCGGAGCTGCAAGTCGACAGTGGAGAAGGGAGGAGGAAGAAGAAGGTGAACCGGGAGGCTGGGGAAAAAGAAAGAAACGAAAAGGGAAAGGAGAACCAAGCCGGTCGGCGCCCGTTATAAAGATTTTAAATAGAACACGACGTTCTAAGGGGAAAAGAAGCAATATGCATCATTCTGACTACCGAAGGAAGAAAAGAAAAGAAAGCGGGAGAATGGGCCGCGGAAGAGAAAAAGAAGAAAGGAGAGATTGGGTTGCGACAAGCCCAAATGGAATAAGAAGGAGAGAAAAAAGAAGAAAAAGAAAGAAGAGAAAGAAAAATAAAAGAAAAAGGAAGAAAGAAAAATAGGTAGGTTGGGGTTAATTAAGTTAATTAGAATATTTTGGGTATTTAAATAAAATAATATTAACTTTTCTTTTTAGGCTAAAAACTACAAAATAAATGACTTGTGCCAACATGGCCTTATCTGTTGGTAAAAGCTATTTTTCTGTTGGCAAAAGCTTTTACCAACAGATATTTTTTTGGTGACAAAACTGTGGGTAAAAACTCTGTGCTTAAAAGTTTTACCCACAGATATGTATCATCTGTTGGGAATAATTGATAATGCCCACAGATATTTATCTGTTAGTATGCCCACACTTATATCTGTGAGTAAAAGTATTAACCACAAAATAATATCTGTGACTAAAAGTATTAACTACAAAATAATATATGTGACTAAAACTATTACCCACAAAATAATATCTGTGACTAAAACTATTAGGCACAAAATTATATCTGTGATAAAAAGAAATAACCACACAATCATATCTGTGTGTAAAAGTATTAAACACAATATTATATCTGTTACTAAAACTTATTACCAACATATATATATATATATATATTGTTGGATATACATATTAACCCTGTATGTGTGTGTTTGTGTGTGTGTGTGTGTGTGTGTATGTATATGTATATATATATAGTTAAAACCTATACCGGCCAAAACGTACAAAATATCAAATATCCAATATCCACCTGTAGTAACAATTTATGCTTATATATATATAATTAACTACACCATATATAATTATCATTGTGTAGTACAAAATAATTAGTTGCTTAGCTCCCAAAGGCATAACAGTCCTTTAAGTACAATACTATATAAACGACTTATAACATAAGCTATTATACAAAAACATCTTCATACATTGATATACAAAATCATCGGCTATTATACAAAAACATCTTCATATGCTGATATACAAAATCATCGACCATCTTCGTAAGCTTACGAGCAAAAGCACCGAGCATCTTCATTAGCTAACATATATACAAAAACATCGGGCATCTTCATAATTTGATATACAAAATATCGATCATATTCGTAAGCTAACAAACAAAAGCATCAACCGTCTTCATAAGCCGACTCACAAAAGCGTTTTTATAAAAACGCATCAAACATCATCTTCTTCATTTTCCTCTTCAGTGTCATCCTTTTCATTCTCGTCATCCTCCATTTGATAATAATCGTCAACATTTTTTAAAGTCCAAAATACAAATTTGAATCATTCAAACCAATTAATCCAAATTGAACGTGTTAAAATACAATTAAGGTCGTTTAAAATAATTCTATAAAATCAATTTTAGAATAAACTATACAAATGATAATTTACATAATATTATTTGAAAGTTAGGGTTTAAGGACAAAAAATACAACTCGGACAAATTTTATTAATTTATTTAAATTAAATGTTTTGAAATGTAATAAGACCTATTTTATAACATATTATATACTCAATATATTAAAAAAAATAAAAAAATTCCCAATTTAACATAATAAGAGTTTTTGAGCCAGTACTATAAATTCGGTCAAATCTTGCCAAAATATTTAAATTGACAATTCCGAAATAAAATTAAACATATTCTATTACAAAATGTATAATCAATTTATTAAAATAACTCAATTATACAATTTAATTTAAATCCGCAAGGATTTGACCTAAAAATCAAATTCCGAATAATTTCACATAATTTTCTTATATTGACAATTCCAATACGAAATTAAGTATATTTTAAAGTATAATGCATAATCAAATTATCCCAAATAGCTTAATCGACCGAATCCAACATATCCGGACATAACCAGGTCAATAATCACAAATTCCAGAAATCAACATATATCACATAATTAGCATATACAATTCAATCATACAATACATATATACTTAATTAAATAACTAATTTAGCTTAATTAAAGCACATTCTTTCATAATTAATCAAAACAAAAAATTAGGGTTTCGGAAAATTATACCAAACGAAATAAGCCAAATCAATGCAGGTAAAGGGCGCCGGAGCTTCGTCGGTGGGAGAGGAGCAGTCGCCGGTGGCCGACAAACGGTGGAGATGTCCGGCCGGTGGCGCGCCGCTGCTGCCTTCTTGCCCTGCTGCTGCCCTTCCACTGCTGTTGTTCCGCTGCTGCTGCTCCCCTGATGCTGGCGTGTGCAACGACCGGGAGTTGTGGCGGCAAGGTCGAGCGGCGGCGAGGCGGTGTGGACGGTCGCTCGACAACGAACCACAGGAACCAAGTTGGGAGGCAGAGGCGTCGAGATAGAAGAATGAGGTATTGTTGTCGAGAGTCAAACGGGAAAGGGAATAAGGGGCGGAGAGCAGCGTGTATCGAGTCGTCGACCGACGCTTTTTTTTTCTTTTTCAAATATTTAAAAGAATTTATATCAAAACTATAATTATAAATATATTAAATTTAATCAAAATTAATATTTTATAATGTATTATTAAGATAGTATTAATCATAATTTATAATAAAATAATAATTATTATTAAAAATAATTAATAATGGGAAATAAATACAAATATGAATAATATAAATATTAATCATAATTTCCAACAATTAGTAATAATATTTTTTTTATTAAAATAATAATAATAATAATAATAATAATAATGTCCTAAAATAATTATTCTTAGTAATTATTAATAAAGAATTATATTAATAAGAATAATATGAATCATTATTTTAAATTAATTAATAATAGTAGCTAATAATTACTAATATATTATTAATAATGTGAATGGTTATTGATAATATTTATTATTGTTAAGATAATATTGATTTGAATGATAATTGGTAGTATTTAATAATAAATTAATTTAATAGTAAATGGTAGTAGATATAATATATATTATTTCATTATAATTGTTAAAAGACACCATTATGAACAATATTAATATAAAAAATTAGAAATAAAATAATAATTAATAATAATATATGTAAAATATTATTTCTAATAATGACTAATGACTTATAATTATTATTATTATTATTATTATATTATATTAAAGAGAATAGAATTCATCATTATTAAAATTATATAAAAATAAATATTATTGTTGAATTTCATAAACACTAATACCAACAGATGTAAAAGTGGGTATTAGTTCTGTTGGTATAATACTACTAATAACCACAGATATATGTGATGATAAAAGATCTGTTGGCATAACATATTAATACCAACAGATAAAAAAATTCTGTGGGAAAAACTACATTATTGCCTACAGAAAATTATCTGTTGGTATTAGTTACTTTTACCAATAGAAAATGTATCTGTGCCTAAGTTTCTGTTGGCAAAAGTCAATTATTTTGTAGTGAAATTAGGATTTTTAAAAGATTCTTTCCAAATTCCTTTTTAATTAGCAAGATACCAAATTTTCCCTTATAAAATATTTATAAATTCCTTCTTAATTTGCCCTAAATAATTTCTTCCTATTCGAATAAAATAATTAATTAAATTAATTCCTTAATAAATTCTTATTTAATTACACTTCTTAAAATAATTATTTTTGGGCATTTCAGCTTAAGTGATAATAATCTTATAAATTGTATTATTTGAGCTAAACTGATATAAATTAAATGAATTTAAAGTATAATATTATTTGTTAATTCTTCTAATGTTATTTTATAGGTAAAATATATAAAAATAAAACAAATAAAAATGGCTTTGGGTTCTTTGGACCAAAGGACCAAAGGCCTAAAATGAAAAAAATAATAATAAGAAGAAGAGTCGGTATGGGCTAGGAACAACAAGAGAAGGAGAGAAGAAAAGTTATAAAAGGGGTAGTGCATCAGTGTAGAGGGGGGATAGAGAGGAGGAGAAGCCAACCAAGAGAAGACCGGGTAGCAGTCAGGGCCACAATAGAGAAGAAATAGAGAGCTAGAGACCGAGCGGCATTAAAAAGAAGAAGACGAGACTAGAAAAGAAAGAAGGGGAGAGAGAAAGCAAACTTGACAGCACAGTAGAGGAGAGAGAGGGGGTGCAACAAGAGAGAGCTAACACATGAAGAAAAAAAGTCAGCTCTTGACTGCACGAAAAGCCGAACCAACACATCAGGTAAAAGCAGGGAGAAGAGAAAGGTGGAAGATGGCACAGAAAACTATAGCACGCCTAAGGAGAGAGAAAGAGAAGATAGGCACAGTGGGAGAGAAAAAGAGACCCAAAGAACTTATTTTAGATGAAATTTAGCAATTTTTTATCTGAATAAATTATTGAACTTTCATCCATAATTAATTTTTGTTATTTCTTTCTCTATTTCTGATATATATTTTTAATATATATATATTTGTATAATTAATTTTATTATTATTACTGGCTAAATACTTATTACTAGGGAATAGATTGAAATCCTAGATTATGGTTTAAGATATAATATTATTTTTCTTTATTTCATGATATTATTCTTTGACTCTATTTTAATTGTTATTATTTTTATACTTGACAATACATGATCATGTCAAGTATAATTTATATGGTACATGCCTTATTATGAATTCCTCATAGTAACAGTATGTAGGATTATATGCCTGCTAGGTGACTATATAAATATGTTAGAAATTATATAGATAAATTACAGCTACGTTAAATAAGAGTTCATCTAATAATTTTATGATTCTAACCAGAGTAGTAGAACGTTTAGATATGTGTGGGTCAAAGGAGAGAAATACAACGAGACATGCTTATTATACTAATATGGGTACCTATATTAACATCCTTTCACTTTTTCTTAATACTTTAAATATAGTTAAATATAGGAGCTGCTTGTTTCAACTATACTACTAGCATTTAATATTGATGCTTTGTCGTATTAATTATTTCAGGAAAGTAAAATAAGTTGTATAAATCTGATTTTGGCTTATAACTTGGTCAGTCTCCTTATCGTGATTAAAATATAAATTAGAAATTATTATTATTAAATTTTAACCTAATCTACTAGTAGATTTTGATTTTCCTATCACATTTATTATAGTTGCGTTTATATATTATTTTTATTAATTTATTTTATTTATTCTTTTTTTTATTTTATATTTTTAAAACCCCCATTATTGTGTTTTTCTTATTATTTATTAGTGTGTGATTTAGAGTTTTTATTTATTTATTTATTTTCATTATTTGTAAGCTAGTTAAATAGAGGTGAGTCATCTTAATCTCCAATATAGAACGATATCCTTATTTAGTAATATTACAAATAACTATAAGAGAGTTTAAACTACGTGTTAGCTACGACCACAGCCGTTTTGATGGAAATGTGCGTAACTAAGAGGAAGAAGTAGTAGAGGCTGAAGCTAAAGGATTGTGGTGGTTTTTGGGTGTGTTTAGTGACAATGAGAAGGAGGGAAGGGGAAGGAGAAGGTTGCGTTTGGTGGTGGTGTGTGTCAATAGAAAAAATGGAGAGAGGAGGGTGTTATTGAGGCATTAATGTGTTATATATATATATATATATACATCTATGTACAGAGGGAGAGATGAGAGGAAGCATGATCAGAAAACCAACCCATACACTATGAAGGTGGGAGTTGATGGGGGGGGGGGTAAGGTGTAGCTAATAAAGTATGGGGCATGGTGAAAGCATATGTAGGAGTGATGTTGTGGAGGAGGAAAGGAGATTGGGCAGGTGGGGAAGAAAAAAGAAAAGAAAAAAAAAGAAAGGGAGAAGGAGAAAGAAATTGTCTGGGGTTAAAATTAGACTTAGCTTAAAATAATTTAGGTTAGGGTATAAACTATGATTAAATTTAATAACCTAATTTTATATCAAATTTTAACCTAATTAAAATTTTTATCTAATATATTATAATAATACACATAATAATAACATATATTGTACAAAACCTCCTAAGATAACTATTATAACTAATTACATATACTTATTATTCTATAATTAAGGTTTCTAAAAATGAGATATTACACGAGGACCCTTGTAAAAAGAAACCCTGCATTGTTTACCTATCGTAAAATGATAACCTTCATTGTCGCACTATTTTCTCTATACTCAAATGACACCACTCGTAGCTCACTACGCTACCTTTCTTCAAGATATGTTCAACATAGGCTTCCATTAGCAATTTCTTTTTATTATTATTATTATTATTATTATTATTAATTTGTTTAAGTCCTAAATCAATTAGTTTGTTTGTTGTCTTTAAGAAGGTGGAACATTCATTATAGTTGAAGAGAGATGAGAGGTATGAAGGTGGAGGAGAGGCACGGCTACTAAAAGTTTCAAATCTAATGTGCTTTATCCAATGGCTTTAGAGTTTTATTTTTTTCCTCTCTTAATTTATTCTGAGCTCTGACTCAGTATTTGGTATAATGCATAACAAGGATTTAGTTCATGCAAGTTGATAAAGAAGTATGTAGCTTGACATGTGCATTCTGTGACAAACACGAGGGACTCATGTTTATTAACACAGATTGTATTTGTCCACATAATGTCTTGGGTTTATTTTTTATAAAAGTGGAGAGTAAAGAAAATAACATGACGGACCTATGTTTTCTAAACATGGACCATGTTTTTTGGGTCATCTGCAAAATATGTTATTTTATCTTATAGGGTTTTATTTGATATAAAATCGATGTGATAATACCCTAGTTACCAAGTCGAATGTATGGATTCTTCTTTTCCTCTATTGTGTTCCCTTTGATTAAGAGAATTATTGATTGTATAATTTGTTGAGTGATTTGTTGAATTATTTTTTAAGTATACAATTGCATGAATCAGTATCTCTATGTTTTCCTTATTGTTCTATCTTATGATTGATTTATTAATTGGTTCAATTGTCTTGTTAGTTTCAATAATTGTTCAGATTTAGTCTTATTAAATTGCAATTAATGTTATTCTATAATAATTTGGTATCAGAGCTTGGTTTCGTAACAGATCCGATGTTCAAAATGGCTATAAGAATTTTTATTAAAAAGTTCAATTGGTTCATAAATTTTAATTTATTGAAATTGAAGATACGGGAAATTTCTATTCAAAACCGGTTGTAGAAAGCTTTATCTAGTCATTCAAATAAAATAAAATCAATAAAAAATGAGATATTTGAAGAGGTAGGTCTAAAGGCCTTTTCTACTATAAAGCTTTATTGGTGTAATGAAGTATTTTTGGACATGGCAAAGGAATTAACGACGGTTGCCTTATGGTTGAAGCTTGAATATTTGTATATGATAAATTCACTAGTGAATTATCTAAAGAATCGACTTCATAACCTAAAATTAGGTGATGATCAATCTTTAAAATTCTATTTGGATGAGTTTGATTCTATTGAGATGGATTTGTAAAATATAGAAGTCAAGCTTTATGACAAAGATTTGACCATAATATTTTTGTGTTCTTTGTCTGCAAGCTTTAAACATTTTCATGATAGTGTGTTGTATGGGAATGATGATTTAACCTTTAAGGATGAGAAATTTTCCCTACTACAACAAGTATTGATCAATAGTTAGATGACTGGTGGTGGTACTTTTAGGGACTCATATTGTAATACCCCAAAATTTACCAAGATTTTTTTTGCAGAAGCATAATAATAATATAGTTTGGTGATATTACCATACTCGTCATAATTCTTTCTTACCATAGCATTCTTACATTGAATACACGACAAAATTATATGGATTGTCTACTCATGAGAATAAGCACTGTCCATGAGAAGGATGATCAGTACGTTACATACTGAGTAAGGTGACTATATAGTTATAGTAAGGGTACAAAATACATAAGCTTACATAAATGACTCATTAGGCTAAAAGTTTAAATATGATACAATGTAAAAGAATGACTGAGTTTAGATTTTCATCATTATATAATATCATCTTCCCTTTTCTTATTTACATCAAGTTTAGGACCTCCACTATTTTTAAATCGTTATAACATACTAAAACATCTCCCAAGGCAAACACTCGTGGCCATTATTATTTAGCTGATGGAACATACTCAAAATCTATAATACCTCAAATTTTATCTAATTTTAATCCTAATTAATTAATATCTTAACAAATTATAATCTTGTGAAATCAATGTTTTTACTCGACCCAAATTCCTTGATCCTAAATTTTAACATAATTATAATTTTATTCGAAGTCTTTAATATTTTTAACTTAAACATAATCTTGGATGGTTGATAATTAATTTTATCCTAATTTTCTAATCTAAATTATTTTAACCTAATTTTAATTCTGACTCCAAACTTATGTTCTCTTTCTCCTTTTTCTCCTTCTTCGTTTCTTTTTTGCCTTATAATTTCCTTTTCCTTCTTCTTCCCCTATTTACTGTGTGTTTCCCTCTTCTCCCGACCATTTTCCTTATGCCATACCTACACCCTAAACTTACCTATCCTACCTTCATCATCACCTCCCCAAATATCTGGTATAGGAAATTAAAAATTTTACCCAAAAATTCCCCCCCTATTCTCTTCTCTACACCCCTTACTTCTTCTTCATCCCTCACCACTCGTACCATCTCTTCTCTATATATATACACTCCACTGTATCTTCTCACTTCATTTAATTTTCTCACCTAACTCCCTCACTCCCTCCAATACTATCAAACACCCAACCCTACGCAACACCTTATTCTTCTCGTTCCTTTCTGCCTTGTTCATCAATGCCATACAGCACCCACCGTTCACTACCACCCACCACCATTTACCTACATCAACCCCTCCTCTTCTACATCATAAACCCTTGTCAAGCATCCACCCCATCTTGTGTTGCGCAACCCACCACTATCACCTACCTCTATTACACCTCCCTTAGCTACGACACAAAGTGTCATTGCACCCACTTTAGCAGTGGCATATAGTGGCATTTCCACCCCCTTATCTACATCCAAGAGTGTTGTTGCTCCCTCCTAAGCAACAACATTTAGTGTTCTTACCTCCACCCTTTGACACTTATGCGATTCATTTTTTTCTCAATTCCCCTTCTTTACCTTAGCCTTTCATAGGTTTTACTCTTAAGTTATAATTGTATTTTATTCTTGATTATTTGGTTATTTCCAAAGGTTTTGGAAGAGGCGGGTTAAGCTATACATTCTTAGAGACTAGTGTTATTTTTGGTAAAGATACAAGTCATAGTTACTGATTTTATACTGAATGTTTTATATGATTGTGTGTGTATTATCATGTTGTTATTATTATTGTTTTGATAATTTCACCTTTTTAATGTTATTATGTGATAATGTGTTATGATGTGATGAAAAATTAAGATGAAAAAGCATGCACTTATACGATATTATTGCACTAATTATTATGTTGTAAACCATAAGTGAAATAGTGTTTTATATGGTATTGAAATGTGGGTTTGATAATTTATGGTAAGTGTAAAATGGGTATAATTAAGATGTACAGTGATGTAATAAATTGAGGATTGAAAAATAATCATATCGGAGATATAAGGTTTTTGTAAAATAATGGTGTTTAGATATCTTTAAGAGTATTTTGGTCAATACGGATTTAATTTAAAATTTTTGGTGTTTTAAGGTGTTAAATGATTTAAAATATGCCAATAATATCATGTAAAATGTTTATATTAATTATGAATGGCCTAATTCCAAATAATATGAGAAAATTGCTCGAATTGGGAATAGCAACCCTAGAGGCATTATTATTATCACATGTGTAAAACATTGAAGTTAGACTATGATTTTTCTATTATGTTGTTAATATTGAAATTTCAGAAATATATGTTAAATTTGGTGACTATATGAGTCTTATGGGAAGAGTTATGCTTAACGTGTAAAATTAGGGCTTGATAAGGGTCATAAATAGTAACTCTAGATATAGGGTTGTTATCATATGTGTAAGATGTCGATTCTCAACCTTGATTTTAGGATATGATGTTAAAATTGATATTTTAATAATTTTTATTAAATTTGGTAGTTAAATGAGTATTTTAGGAAGAGGTATACTCACCTTGTGACACTAGGGTTTCATAGAGGCGTAGTCATTACCGCATGTATAAGGCATTAGAGTTAGACCTTGATTTTTCGAATATGTTGTTAATATTGGAATTTTAGGAATGTATATTGAATTTTGTGTTCATATGTGTGTCATGTAAGGGTTTATTCTTATAATGTGATATTATGGTTTATTAAGCAAAATGTGGCCTTTATCCTTGGGGGATCTTCTTACCTTCACGTGGTTGTGTTCTATATGTTTGAGTATTTATGTCAAGTGTGGGTTGTATTTCATGCATATCTATATGTGTGCATGAATGATCCTCTTGAGATATACCACCTTGAATAAGATATTAGTCACTTAAAAATAAAGATTACGTAAGTTGGGGTCGAGGTGTTAAGTTTGTTCTAATGGATGATAATAGTGGCTCAGTTGTATTTTCCTAATAGGTATTTTAGAATGTTCCAACAGTTTAATAATAGCAGTTAGCTATATTTCCTGAGAGGTTTTGGGTCTATTCCATCGGGCGATAATAGTGGTTCAGATGTGTATTTTCCTTAGAGGTACTTCATATTGTTCCACTAGTTTTAGAATAGTGGGGTTCTTGGGCTCAACGATAAAGCAGAATATGATCTTGAAATAATCAATAATGAATAAGATATTAGTCACTTAAAGTGAAAGATTACATGAGTCAGGATCAAGGTATAGGAGTTAGTTCCATCATCTTAATAATAGTGGCCAGATGCATTTTGCATTGGAATGTGCTCCAAATCGTTCCACCAGTTTAAGAATAGTGGCTACAAGCTATTTTCTATCTTGGGAGGTGTATAAGCTGTCTCACCAGATTAATAATAGTGGCCAGACGTATGTTTCCCAGAGAGGTTTTTCAATCTATTTCGCCAAATTAAGAATTGTGAGGTCTTGAAAATGTAAACAAGAATTGTATCGATGTTATACCACTAATGGAATTCTAAATTAGTATTATATTACATTATATATTATTGTGCTCACTCTTTCTTCTATATGATTTATGCACTTGTATCCTTACTTTTTATGTATGGTTACTTTACTCGGTACATAGCGTACTCATTATCCTTTTCATGAGTATTGATCATTTCCACAAGCAAATCCGCTTTATTTTACAAGTGATTATCTATTTGTACTTTTCATATGATTACCATGGTTAAGCGCTAAATCTAATTGTATAGGGTATGGTTATCCGGATAACCCTATCTCTCTATGGACTCTTAGTCCTTTGTTTTCATCACATATATTTCATTGTCTCTATTTAGTATTATGTATTGAGGTAGAATTATGTACATCTCACACCTGATTCTTAGGTACGAGGTTATTTTTTCCTTGTGCCTAACATAAATTAGACATAAGCAGTGCCTCTTCTATATTGGATATGGCGTGACACCCTTATATTTTATATTTTGGCTTCCACAATCGACTCTTTAAGAAAAGAATTCCCAAATTTTGGAGGTGTTATAGCACCTCCTAAGGGAATACGCTTCTGACTATTATTCTTAAACTAATGGAATGGGTTGAACCATCTCCTAGGAAAAAATATGTTTGGTCAATATTATTCAGCCAATGAAAAAGACTTAACACCTCGATTTTTACTCACATAATCTTTTACTTTAAGTAATTAATGTATTTTTCATTGTCAGTTATCGCAAAGTCATTATACAAACACACATATACGTATGCACATAATAAAAAATTAACAAATATTCAAAACACATAAAACACAACCTTCTAAAAATCAAAAGATCCCACTAGTAAAAAAGGTCATATTTCCTCTAAGAAACCCTAAATTCATATTATTAGTATAACTCGTTTCATAATTTTGCATATTTTTATGATATGTGACATCATACAATCAGTCATATGAGCAAGAAAGGGGTAAAGCTTATCAACACCCGAGGCACTCTACCAAAGATCCAAGGGCTTTGTTATGGGCAAGTAAAACAAAGCCCACATTGTCAAAGTTTCTAACAAACGATCCACAAAGAAACTTGATTAGGTTTTCTCATATTTATGTGCTCTAATGAAGGTGAAGTCATTGGGTGGATTATCATCTATTGTGACATTCATCGATGAATTTTTTATGAAGCTTTGGGTATATCTCATGAAGATAAAATATCAAGTTTTAACCAACATCAAAGTTTTTCATGCTAAAGTAGAGTGTGATACTATAAGGAAATTAAAGTATATTCCAAATGGACAATGGAAGCAAATACCTTGGTACATTTGATGAATAATATAAGACTTATCGAACCTAACATGAGCATATTGTTCCCAAAATCCCTCAACATAATAAGGTAGTAGAATGGATGAACCACACATTGATAGAGTGGATAAGGTGGTTACTCTCACATGTTATGCTTTCAAGATCATTTTGGGGAAAGTTTTATAGATGACATATCACCTCACCAACTTATCTCCATCAAGTCCTCTTAGTGGTAATGTGGTTGCTGGTGTGTGGCTTGGTAGGTGTAACACCTCCAAATTTGCTACTTAAAAATTTTATTTGGCGGAAGCGTTAGTTACAAAAATATTAAGTGTTATCACTACACCTAACACAAATCTGGTATCCTCTACCATTATTATACTAAGTGTTAAAGCTATGAGTTACTTCGCTTAAATTAATAACAAACATAAAAACAAAAGCATAGATTTCAATACATAATAACATTGTCTTGATATTCCAAAACATCACATAAATAGTTACAAATTATTGAGGAAAAGAAATAGAGTAGGGACATAAGAGTTTAAGAAAAAACTAGATAAAAAGTTGTTAGGCAAACCTCAGACAATCCTAACTCTCAAAACATACTAGAAGCATCAAGTCGTACCCTTGAAATACTCCCACAAGGTAAAAACTACTCATTGAATAGACAATGGACCATGAAATGGAACCCACAGTGCAATAATACTGAGTAACCAATTACACAAAACTAATATGAAAAACCTACATGGAACATATAAAAGGTATTACAACAAAACATAGTGTAAGATATTAAAATATGCATACGATGAACAAAATACAATAATCATATCAAATAAATAATAATCACCAAGACCACATACCACTCATACCTATTCATTTAGAACATAATGAATCTTACCAACCAATCATACAAGAGATGCTTTCTGAAGTAATGATTGGAATTAATCTCAACACAATAAAAATAATCTTCGCAATATATCTCATATCTTAATATAAAACCAATAGTATCTGTAATACTACATGAAGGGATACTACCACCTATCTAATAAGTAATAACCATCTCGATCCAATAATAATAATTTCTATTTTTATTTACTTGAGGGGATATAATAATAATTAGGATACATAAAAGCACACTAGTTATACTGGTACGCTAAGGCAATACACTATCTTCCTAACTTATAACCTAAAAAAATAAAAGTAACCCATAGATATAAAAGTACCCCAGTCATATCAGTGCAACAAGGCAACATAGTATTCTCACATCTTAGGACACTTAATCCTTAAGTACTGATAACGCTCACAGGTCACCTATAGAGTAAACTAAAGTGTTACTAAAGTACAACAACACACTAGTGAACCAAAAAAAAAATGGATGGCTCCTACCTCATCTCTAGGGTAGCTACCCTTAGAGAGTAACAATTCCCAAACTCAAGGTATTTCACTTTAAGTATTGCTATCGTAAGAAGATGATAAAAAAACATCACATATTGCACAACAATTATAATTTCATACTTAAGTAGTTTTCCTTTATTTTTAATTATTCAAGTTAACCCTAAGGTTAATGGTGCAAGTCTAAGTCAAAGTCAATACTAAGATCAACGTATCAATACACTAAGGTCATCTTATATCTAAATATTCATATTAGGCGTGTTAGTTCAAAAATGACCAAAATGTCCCTAAAGCCATAATCACCACATTATCATCCCTTTTAAATACTAGTTTTATTTTATTTATTTATTTGTCACGGAAAGACCAAACTACAATAATTAAATTATGTAACATGCAAATAAATTATTAGACACACCCCAATAAGCATTTTTCAATTATACATGATTTTGTAAGTAAAATCCTCACATGTGTGTTTATTATATAAAGTCACATATTCCTACACTCAACAATAAATAACACATATTAGGCACACTTATTAAAATAAATATCATGTTACAATTAAAACAACCAAAATACCCCTAGGATATATAATAACAGAATTCATGCTAAAACATGTGGTCCTAATATATCAAATCACATACATCCATACTTACTAATAATTAAGACATATTAGGCATTCTTATAGGAATAAATATTATGATACACTTAAATGACCAAATAGTCCCTAGGACACACAATAGTAATAATTATGTTAAAAATGGTCCTAAGCTTGCTCAACCTATCATATTAGACATACATGACATATATAATTTATTTTTGGCATAAAACCTATTTTAATTTTTTTTCTCACACATAAAAATTTACATAGTTAACATGATCCATTTTACCAAATTCTCATGCTATCATTATTAAAAAAATGATTACAATGTAACGAAAATGCTTAATATAAGTTGTAAATAAAAAACACTAATGTGCTATCATACGATATCTCACACTTTATTAGAGTATAGGGATTACTTAATTTTTAGTAAAAGTACAAAATATGGGTGTGACACTCCAAAAATTTATTACTAAAAAAATTTGATTTAAGCATAAATGTATTATCGAAAAGTTTGGTGTTACCGCTATAATTGACATAAGTTTGGCTTACCATACCATTCTTACATCAATCACAAGGAAAAACAATAAGAAAGTAAAACACGATAGATAGAAAATGAGGGAACTTTCATAAACATTAAGTAGAAGTGTGGATGTTTACTTCGCGTACAATAATCCAAAATATAAAAAAGGATATCATATATCTAAGAGTCCAAAAGAGTATCTAGAAAGAACTAATATTTAGATAACATGACTCTACGCCCAAAATACTAATACAAAAATTACTCCTCCACATAATAAGCATCAAAGGCTGAAAACTCGTCCATTGGGTCATCATCGACCTGCTCAAAGACATCTGTGTTGTCTACTCGTGCGAATGAGAAATACCTATGAAACGGATGATCAATACACTATGTAATGAGTAAAGTGACTATACAGTCGAAACATAATTACACATAATACAAGATTTCACATCAAAGAGTACTTATACATACTATAATATAAAATAGTGCCAAATAAATACTAATTTTGGGTCTACTATATAGATATATCATGTTTTAATATTTTATTTACATTGAGTTTAGGGACCTCACTATTCTTAAACAGGTGGAATGGTTTGAAACACTTCTCAAGGACAGCATACCTGAACCACTATTATTGTTTGGTGGAATGGACCCAATACCTCTCAAAGCAAAAATGCTTATGAGCAACTATTCTTAAACCGGTGGAGCGATATGAAACACCTCTTAGGGACAACACACCTGACCCATATTATTATCTAATGGAACAGACTCAACTCCTCAGTCCTAACTCATGTATTCTTTCACTTTAAATGATTAGTATATTTTCCATTAATAATTTATCTCTTAATCATATTTTCATTCATGTTGAATATGGGGTCCCACTATTCTTAATTCAATATAATGGACTAATTCACCTCTCAAGGACAACACACACCTAGTCCACTATTTTTGTTCAGCGGAATGAACCCATATAAACACCTCGGCCCAAATCACGTGATCTTTTACTTTAAATGGTTAGTATATATTAGAGTTGATTGTATTTTTGAGATTATCATGTTGGACTCATATAGATATGCAAGATTTATAATTGAATAACATAACACAACCATAAATTATCCTCAAATGACCATAATACACTTAGGATAGTTAACATGCACATATTCTCCCAAAGCCTTATAAATACCAATATTATTACATATAAATCTCCAATATTCATTCGGGACATATATTCTCAATTATTTACGTAGATGTATATCCAACATAATACCAAAAGCATACTTCCACAATCTCATTACTCTCAAGATATCATACCATAGGATAATATCATTCATATAACATGTCCAATATAAAAGCACATACACATTTATATACTTCTAAACCACCTCCTCCAAGATCGTCGGAATATCACCTACGAAAATAAAATAATACACGATTAGGCTCAAAAGTTATTATCGATAGAAAAGTTAAGGTAAAGGAGGGTAAAAATGAAAATAACTAGAGTCAAAGGAAAGCTTGAGTTTCATGGAAGTGTGGTAGAGGGTATGGTGGTGCTAAAGTGGTGTTTTGGTGATGTTTGGATATGCTAAAAAGAAGCACGACCAAGAAAATAGGGTTGCACGGGCGTGCAGTAGGTAGTGCAGGCTTAGGTTGTGAGCTAGGAAGTCGCACAAACAGGTTGTGCAAAGGAATCTCGGTTGTGCGCATGCAATGCACACACGTGCTAGAAAGAACATGGGGTGCACGGGCATGTATGAGTATACACGGGCGAGCTGCACGAGCATACACCGACGTGCGATAAGATAAAAGGATAGTGTATAGCTGTGTGAGGGACCGTGCGCGAGTCATATGCCTTACAAAAATGAGACAACATGCGAGAAAGATGCGACAACGATGAGGGGAAGTGATGGGGTAGTTGTTTTTACCAAGAATCTACTAGGAAAACACACACAAATTAATGATATAAATCTACTGAAATTAAAGTTAGGTTAAGAAATGTAAAGTACCTTGGTTAAACATTCGGACTATGTTAAGATTTTTAGATTAAAAAATTAGGGTAAGGATAAAATAAAATTTTCTCAATATTAGAATTAGATCAAAGTAATAATTATATGAGATTAGGTTTAGCAAAAATTTGGGATATTACAATGGGTAACCTACTAAAATTTCTTAGGCCCGGGTAATCAAAATTTTGTACCTAAAAATAATATCATATTAACCATATTAATATTTAACAAATAAAATATTAATTTTTATTAAAATATTAATAAAATATAAAGCTACCAAAATGTCCTTAAATCGAGAAAGGGGTAAAAATTAGATTTTAAATCGCATACTGCGTGAGCAGTGTGAGCTGGAAAACGTAGGGAGCTTTGCGAAGAGTTGGTTGGCTAATGGAGGTGGTGGCTGAGAGGGTGAGGTGCACTGAAATGCCCCGAAAATTTCTAATTCTAAATATTATATTTAAATGAGGTTTTGTCATAAAGATTAATTAAATAAATTATTTTAATTAAAATAAAAGAAAATTAATTAGGGCAAATCAAGAATAAATTTATAAGTATTTTAATTAGGAGGAATTTGGGTATTTTAGCTAATTAAAGATTTTAATTTGGGAATTAATTAAATAAATTATTTTAGTTATAATAAGAATGAGAAAATAGTTTTAAATTAATATTAATTTTATAAATAATTTAATGGAAGAAAATTAGGGTGTTTTGCTAATTAAAATGGAATTTATGGAAAACCTTTTAAAAATCCTAATTTAGCCTAAAAAGGGATTTAAATATTGTTTTATTTAAATATTATTATTTTAAATATCCTAAATTTTCAGATTAATTTAATTGGCCCTAATCTAAATTTTTCTCCTTTCTTTTTTCCCCTTTTTCTTTTTCTTTCTTCCTTTTTCCTTTTCTTTTTCTTTCTTTTTCTTCTTTTTCTTTTTCCTCTTCTTTTTCCCCGAACTGGGACAGTTGCGGCCCAGTCTTCTTCTTTTTCTTCCTTCTTCGGACCAGCCCGCGTGGCGCCCTTCGTCGCCCTTCCAACGCTGAGTTTTGGCTCCGTTTCCTCCGAAGCTCGTCATTTCATTTAAAAACCTTACCTCGACCGCGCGCGAACCGGCCCGGTTCTTCCCCTTTTCTTTCTTTTCCCGGCCGACCGGTCCCCCTCCTCTTCTTCTTCCTTCTTCCTCCTTTCTCCTCCGTCGATGCCGCTGCAACTCCCTCCCCCGTCAATGGCTTCTCCGGCTGCGGTGATTAATACCGTCCGTTTCTTGTCTCATTGCCTTCCTCTTAACTCCAGGAATAAATTGGAATAATTATTGGACGTTAAATATCGCCTGTTTCCTCTCCCCAGCCCCGCGAACCTTCGACCAAAACCAAGGAATCGTCGGCCGTTTTCTGCCACCGGCCACCCAATTTCTCGCATCTAATGCCTTCCTGCCGACACCCAAAACCCTATTATACCATCTACCATCTATAAAAAGCCTGATTGTAGGAGTTGTGGAAGATTTTTCTTTCCCGAAACCCTCGGCGAGTGCTGCCATCATCGAGACTTTAGACACCTCTTCCGTCGCCCTCAGCCAACCTCAGCGCCACCGAAACATTCCATTCTCTTCCCTGAAATTTTATCTAGCTAACTAAATCATTTTCACCTCTCGATTCTTCTTGCACGGGCCTCCATAGTCGTGCCAAGTTGGCTGCTCGTTCTCGCCGGAATTTTGACCCCGAAGCCTTAAACCGCCTTCCACCGCCGTACGCCGCCACCTTTGGCTGCACCACCACCATCATTTTGTCCCTCTACTCCTGGGCAACAATAAACACCTCTTATATCACCTCAATTCTCCCTATCTTTTTCCCAACATCCATCTTTCTCTTTGTTCTTCTATTTTTCCGGCCGCCGCCGCCGCCGTGAACCACCGCCGGTGCCACCTATCCCCACCAGCTTAAGATTGAACCCTAGACCCTCTCAACCATTTTCCATATTATTATAAGCCTTGATTTAATTTATTTCAATTATTTGCATATAATTACCATTATTATTATTCTTAATATTTATATTCTTAATATGTTTTATTATTATTTGATGAGAAATTTTATGCTGAATTGTACTTGCAGGGTGGAGAGTGATAATAAAATAATTTTATTGTTAGTTTCTAATTTTAAGTTATTAATTGAATTATTATAGGATTATTATCATTCTTCTTCTTCTTATTATTATTAATATTATAATTATTAGAATAATTATTATTATCGTTTTATTATTTATTCTGGAAAATCTTAGGCCCTAATTTTGTATTAACATTTGCACTTATTTATTTGAGTATTATTACCTCTACTGTTCTTATAACCATTAATAATAATATTATCATTATCTTTATTATTTCAATATTATTATATATGTTATTAATTTTATTATTAATATTAAATAAATGGTAAGTCATTAGTTATTTGAAAACTTATATGTTATTGTTATTGTTATTATTATTATTGTTGTTGTTGTTGTTATTATTTATATTCTCATTGATATTAGTTTTATTATCCTTGATATTATTATATTAGTATCATTATTATCATTAGGGTAAAATCTTTAACCCTATATTATCAAGGGTTATAATATCTCTATTATTTTTATGTCTTTAGCAAAGTTAAAATTTTGTTAAGGTTATTTTCTTAGTATGTTATTAATTGGTCAAAGCTCTAAGGAGGCGTAGGAACGTGTTCCAAGACCGGTGTCGTTTCAGGTAAGGGGTGCTAAGGCCTTTTATGTGCTTATGGGCATTATGTGTTTCTCATGCTATGTATCCTATGTATTATTATGATCATTCTGTATGTGATATAACGTGGATGATATGACGTGGAGTTGAAGTATGTTTTCGTATGGCATGTGTATTATTTGTGTATGACCCTGTAAGACACGCATGTGAGGATGTTGATATGATTTTATGTGGGAGAAAGGATGAAAAAGGAGGATGGGAAAAGAAGTTGACTAAGGGAAGTGAGTTGACCTAATTTTATGAATTTATAAGGAATAATCTATTGCATGGTTTTATTTGGAAGAATGTAATCTATGATGTTATATGGGAGAATCGAATTATTGTTTGTTTGGGAGAATCTAATTTATGATTTTAATTGGGAGAATCTAATTTATGATTTGTCTGGTGAAATCCAATTTATGGTTTTATATAGGGAAGTTTAATTTATGGTTTGGTATGATTTTATGTGAGAGAAATTAATATATGGTTTGTATGGAAGAATTTAATTTATGATTTGATTGGGAGAATATAATTTATGATTTGTTTGGGAGAATCCAATTTATGGTTTTGCTTGGGAGATTCTAATTTATGATTTTATGGGGAAGAATCTAACTTATGGTCTTGTATGGTAGAATCTAATTTGTGGTTATGAAAGGGGAGAATCTAATCAATTGTATTATGTGGAAAAATCTTTGGGTTTTATATGATTTGAATCTTTGTGTTGGTATGGATTGAATTTAGGGTTTTTTTTTGTGAATGAATCTTTGGGTTGTATATGGTTTGAACTTAGGGTTTGGTAAGGATGGATACTTAGTTTGGTATGGATGAATCTTTGGGTTTTATATGGTTTGAATCTAGGGTTTGGTATGAATGAATCTTTGGGTTATGTGGATTGAATTTAGGGTTTTGTATGATGAGATTTTGGGTTTTGCATAATGGTTAATGGTTGTATGGTGGTATTAGGGTTTGCATGGAAGTTAATAATTGCATGGGATGTGTAAAGTTTGTATGAGAGTGAAGTTTACGTATGGAACGCTGATTTGGGATTTGAGGAAAGTAATGTAAGTGTTGTTTGGGTGATTGAACATTTGAAGGGAAAATAGTGCGTGGAGCATTATATGGGTACGTAGGAAACCGAGCTAGGGTTCGTGTGGATAATTAGGGTTTGGTGCAACTGCTTAGGGTTTTTGCGGTATCAGGTGTTTTTTTGTGTGATTAAAGTGGAGTCATGAGGATGGAATTTATGAGTTACAATGTGTGAAGTGTTAAAGGAGTGATTCATGCATGTCTAGGGTGAAAGCCGTTGAATAAGATACTTAAGACACTAATTATGTAAAGTGGAAGATCGTTGAGACGGGACCAACTGATCCACCGGTTATAATAGTGGTTAGGGCATGATGTCCTATGCGTAACCGATCCACCGGTTATAATAGTGGGGGTTCCCGAGCTCAACAACCGCAAACCAGAATTTTGCTAAAATGCCTAAAAGATACTAATTACTTACAGTGGAACACCATGCGAACCGGAGCTAACCGATCCACCGGTTAGGAATAGTGGTTAGGACGCGTAGTCCTATGTGTATCCGATCCACCGGCTATAATAGTGGTTAGGGTATGATACCCTATGCGCCTCCGATCCACCGGCTATAATAGTGGGGGCTTCCGTTTTCGCATGGATTTGATAAAAAGACATGATGTGTATCGAATTCCGATAAAAGATTAATTAAGTAATTAATCTGGACTATGATTGGGCCTTTATGTATGTACCCAAATTATTGGTCGATATTATGACATGATGATGGTCTTTATGTCCTTTTATTATTATGCATGATTTTATGTGCTTATGTGTTGGCCTTAGTGCTCGGTTACCTTACTCAGTACGTAGCGTACTGATCACCCTTTTTATGGGTGCTGCTCATTCCCACGAGTAGTATGCCCTTCTGATTTGTGCAGGTGGGCGAGATATCAGTTGGGGCTGAGTGTTGAGCGTGTTTGGCTCAAGTTCGAGAGTGTCGTGGCCGTATTTCAGCCTTTATGTAATTTTATTTCCTACTATTATTTCTTTGTATTGGATTATTTATCCTCTTTGATTTCGCACTCTGATTTCTATTTTATTACGTTTATAAACGTTTATGCGTACTCTGATTTTAAGGTATGATCTTTCGAGTTCTTTTATGAACTGTTGATTTGAATTTAATGTAAATCTTTTCTTTAGCCTTAGCACTTGGTACTGGAACGGTCGGAGAGAACTGGTCTAGTACTAAGTGTGGCGGTAACATTTCCAAAATTCACGGGTTTTAAGTATTTCTATTATAATTGCTTCCGCTTTAAAAAAAAAAGTAGTGAATTTTGGGGTGTTACATGCACTATGGGGGTTGAGACTTGGTTGTGTAGGGAAGGTGTGGTAGCACTGCATGGTAGTGCAAGAAAGAAGAAAAGGTTGGTTATGCTAGGTAGCTCGACAGGAGGAGTAAAAGAAAGAGGAGAAGGGGGTGAGGTCGAGGGAAATGGTGCTCAGTGTTAGTTGGAGCTAGGATGAGGGAAGGCTACAACGGTGGATGGTTGTGGTGTACAAGGTTGGACATTGCATTTGCCATTGGCGTGGTCAATAGGTTTATATCCAACCTAGGAAAAAGATCATTGAGAGGCAATAAAGTTGATACTCAAGTATTTATGAGGGACATCCACTATGAGGCCTTGTTTCTAAAGGCATGAGCATGTCTTAATGGGCTATAGTGACTCGGATATAGCATGAGATGCATATACAAGGTGATCAATATTAGGATTTCTATTTACCTTTTGTGTGAAAGTTGTCTCATGGTAGTCATGGCTATAGAAGTGTGTAGCTCTATTTACAACTGAGGTAGAGTATATAGCTATTACCAAACGATACAAGGAGATGTCATGGATGAAGTGACTATTTAGGGAGATAGGGTTAAGGTAGGATAAGTTTGTGGTATTAAGTAACTCACATAGTGTCATTCAAGTCAGCAAGAGTGTCAACTTTCACTCAAAATCCTAGCATATCCATGTTAGGTATTGCCAATAAGAGATGTGCTCGAAAAGTAACAACTCTATCCGGAGAAAGTCCAAACGGATGAGAATAGGTCGCACATGCTTATAAAACCTTTGCCCAAAGGTAAGCATGACCTATGTTGTACCAAAGATGGGTTAAGCATAGTTATTCTCAATATATAAGAAATAAATTCTTTCTAAGTCTCGAAAGGGAAGAGAATCATTGGAGATTTCTCGACAAAGCATAATGTTAAGGCTGTCAACCAAAAATAAATAACCAAGGGACATTAGCTAAAGGTGATAGTAGGGGACAATTGCTAGGGGTGACTCCCAAATAGTGTGAGAAAAGAGTCGTTGGCCAAAGAAACTACTAGGGGCGTTAGCCAAAGGTGATTGCCAGAGGGTGTGAGCTAAGGGCCATCAACCAAGGGCGATAGCTAGAGGCGACATGCCAAGGGCATGTTTGCCGGCTAGAGAAGAGAGATGGTCCAAGACCAAGTAATAGAATAAATTGACCAAAAGAAACTTCTGGCCGAAATTGAAGATGAGACGTTAGGGAGTGGTTAGAAAATCCCTCAATATAAGAAGTTTTGGAGTCATCAGCATAGTAATCGATGGGTTGACACTGGTATAAAAGACTCTCTACTAACCCAAAATTATAGAAATATGTGGTTTAAAGGAAGCACTCCAAAATTTATATAGATGTCTATTTTTTGTTTCCCTAATATTTGTGCCATTGTTAGTTCTTGATTGTTCTGATAATCGTACCTTCTACAAATTTAAAATTCCATCCAATATAGTCGTAAATTGGAATAAAACTTCATTATCCACTTCGGTGCTCATATTCCTTTATCAACATCTTGTTATAAAAATTATTATGCGATGCATCACATGGATGAATACCTAGTATATATAAATAGAGAGAGAGAAGAAACCGACCGTAATCTGCATGACGTAGTAGTAATAGTAGTAGTTGTAGTATGATCTATTCAGATAGTAAATTCATAAATTTCAAGACAACACGAGCATGCGCACGTTTAATTGTCTGCTAATTAATTTAAAAGAGAAAGAAGCAATCTGTTTCTTGCACTTCTGTTTCACTTTTATCTTGCATGAGCGTTTTGAGGTTCAATAAGAACCATTCGTAGAAGCAGAGGGCGTGGAAGCAGAGATGATCAGATTGTTGCTAAAATCCCAGAGCTTCTTTGCCAATGCTTCATCTCTTGCTAATGCACTCGGCTGCATCTCATTACAGTCAAGGTAGTACTTGCCCATTTCTCCTTTTAAGCTTGGGTGTAGAGCCACATAACATGTTGTAGCTGCTCCCTGTCCGAAAATTAATAATCAAGAGCAACAACAAGCATAATATGCTTATTTTATTAAGAGAAGAGACTCCTTTCCTTCTATTTTGATTTAGGACTTGTTTGAAGCTACTTATCGAAATTAGTTATTTAATATAATTATTTTTTATAAGTAGATTCAAACATTAACTTAATGACAAACAAAAGCAGCGCTGATGGATCGAATTACGTACCTGGGGTATATTCTTCCAGAGGAAAGACGTAAGAAACTTTAGAAAGTCTACAAAAAATCAAGCAATGCTAATTAGCGTTCTATACTACTACTGCATTTCTGTTAAAAAAAGGAAGAAGAAGAGGGGAGGGACGGGGATTTGTTATAAGCATAGGGGGCATTACTCATCAAACGTAAGGAATGTCTCATGAGGTTTGTCATGATTAATCCTGGATGAACAGAGTTGGCTGTTATGTTTGCACCCTCTGCCTACATACAATGCCATCGGAAACGTTTAATGAATCTCAGTTCAAGTAACAGAGCAGTAAGACTAAATCCTGCCCAAAGACTTGAAGATTAACATAAAATCGTAGTATGATGGATGAAAAGTGAAATTAAGGAATTTTACTATGAAAGGATATGTATATGTTAATACCTTGAGACGACGAGATAGCTCATTGGCATGTAGTATGTTGGCTAGTTTGGATTGTCCATAAGCCTTCTTGTCTGAGTAGCTATATAATTAAAGAGGGAGTTGGTTGCATTTCATGCAGGCCGCATATAGAGAAGATTAAGATTAAACCACACAACCAGTAGCCATATGCGTGTGTATATATATAATAACCAAGCAAACTTTAAACAGATGAAGATGGAAGTAAGATCTGGAGACAAAGATCATAATAAAGAAAAGAAATTATTTGTTTAGCAAGCAAGCTTAGCAATTAACGTACCCATTCTCACTGTTGATTTCATTGAAACGAAATCCTCCATCGTAAGAGTGAATATGAGCTATGGATGATAAATTCACAATCCTACCTTCAATACCACTGGTTTTGGCTGTCTCCTTCATATTTTCAAGTAGAAGATTGGTCAACAGAAAATGACCTGATCACGGGAATCACAAGGAGTCAACAGAGAGTCCGGCTTGAAAACAGAAAGCGAAAAAAAAACCGCACACACACAACAGATAGCTGTGTAGGCTTATACATCCCTAGCTAGTCTTAGCGAATTTGATTAAATTTACCAAGGTGATTTGTCGCGAACTGCATCTCTATCCCATCTTTTGAAAGATTGAAAGGACAAAACATAACGCCTGCATTGTTTCTGCAACACATAAAATAAGTTAAAAACAGGACAAGGCTTAATTATATGCCGTATGCATCTATATATAGCCGGTATATAGGACTGTTATTATTTATTTATAGATAGAAATTATGAACAGTATAACAGGTGCTGCTGGAGAGCTTGCTTGATTACATCAAAATGTTGAGAGGAAGATTGAGAGCCTTGAATTCGTTGGCGAATTCCCTGACCGAATTTAGCGAACAAAGATCGAGCTTAAGAATATCAACTCGCGCAGAATTTATTTCTTTGAGAATCTTCTCTTTTGCTTCCTTCGCAGCCTCCAGGTTCCTTGCTCCTATTATAACGTGCGCTCCTCGGAGTCCCAATACTCTCGCCGTCTCTAACCCTATACCACTTGCTCCTCCTAAATACATCAACAACCACCATGAAAGATTAAAATAATGATGGATCAATTCTCTGTACGTTTATGCTAGTAAATGGGATCAACTATTAATATATTTTGGGTTTATGAATTTACTATTATTTATTTTAAATACAAAGTATTTTACATATTAACCCTAATTTGTGGTTCATATACAATTAAACATAAAGTATAATCATAAAATTTATTTAATATGCTAGTAATTTAGAATACTCTACTATTTTTTTAATGATAGAAATAGTTGCAAGGTGAGTGTATACGGGTATATATTACCGGGAGAAGAAAATATGTGTGTGACACGTTCATGAAGGGAAAATAAGGGAAGAATTGAGTCTTACTAATTTGAACATGGTTGGAAGTGTTTGATGGGAAAGACCTATATTGAGTTTTATGAAAACTCTTATCCAGTCCAAATTATAATAATTAAGATCATCGGTGCAGTCGGTCAAATTTTGCAATAATTATTTTTTCTCCTCTGTTTCACTTCTCGCTATATATACTTTCTAATTTACATAGAAAGAGAGAAATCATCAGGCTTAGAATTTCCATTCAAATTCTGGCAATTCGAAAAGGAGATTGATCAAAAGGTATTTGTTCATGTTCTTCTTCAAGAAACACGTACCATCAAGTTTAAGAAAAGAGAGATTAGAACCAACCCATTCAAGTTATGATATTGTTTTGTTACTTTTTATTGTGGTTAATCTAAGCAATGGTTGAAGGTACTCAAGTTAAGATCTATATAATGTATTTTAAAGTCACAATATCATATTCGGTGTTGATTTCATGCTTCTAAGGTTTTGGCATGAAATGTAATGGATTTGTATGTGTTATAGTTGTGTTGATTATATGTTTCATATCTTAAATTATATATAACATTTGTTATGAGAGCCTTAATAGCCTCTATCTTGATTAGACTGACAATGCAGAATTAATTATCTTCATTGTTGATTGTTCGTTTCAAGCAAAATTGCAATAAATTGCATGCCCAGAAAGAAACACATGTCATGTTTTCTTATGTTGCCTAGGTTGGTTTTCAAGGAACATAGGACTCATGTTGGTCATGAACATGAAGGATAAGATATCTATTGTTATCAGGGGCCTTGCTGATCACCATAAAAACAAGGACTTGCTTAGGGTTATTGAGGTAAAGAATTGGTAAGCATCGTGATCATGAATCTTTCATTTGACCATTTAAATATCACCATTGTCAAGGGCTTGTGAGAGTACATAATGTAAATAAGGAACTTAACAACAAAATTAAGAGTTTGGGAATTGTATGTTGGTTGCATCCTTAATTCACTTTGGTTGAACTCTCTTTCATGGATGGTAGTATACTCCAATTAAGTCTCTTATCAGACACTAAGGAAAATGGTGCATTAATGAGATAATGGCCATGTGTGTGCAAGATGTTTAAAATATTTAGATGGTTGCTAAAGAGATTGTGACTATAGCTATCGAGGGCAAAGGCAAAGGTTACAAGTCAAAACATGTAAAAGGTAAAATTATACCTCAAGGTGAAATTAAAGTGGGAGTTAAAATGCATTTGTTGTGAAAGGAATAGGCATATGAAGAATGATTACATTAAGTAGATTGCTAAAATCTAAATGAAAAGTAATATTACCCCTCTAGTATGTAAAGAATCTCATGGGGTTGATGATAAGCATAACACACATGTGGCTTGATTTTAGTTTAGCATTCCGTGTTTGTAAATCTTCACATAGTATGAAAGGGATGAATGCATTGGTAGGTTGTTGTTAATGTAGATGGTTTTAGCTAGTGGAAATGTATTAGAGGTGGAAACAACATGCACCATTTGGATACACTTGGTATAGTGTATGGTCATAAAGTCCTAAATAATTGACTTGCAACATGATTCCACTAACACTACAATGAACGTAAATACTAGTTTTCAGTGGTGTGTTATGAATATTAAATCTTTTTTTTGGCACAAGAGATTATAATGACATATCTCCGTAGATATATAAGGAGGTTGGTAAACAGTGGAGTACTTAGTACTTTATATTTTACTAATTTTAGACTTATATAAGCTACATTAAAGGAAAGCAAACAAACGAGGCAAGGAGATGTGCCATCAAGAGTGCACTCAGAGGTTATACATACTAATAATATGTGTGGTCCTAATGATGATTCACATGGTCAAATATTATTTTGGTTTTTATGAAATTATTGTTATTATTTATTTTAGATATAAAGTATTTTATATATGAACCCTTAAGTGTGGTCCATATGAAATTAGATATAAAATATAATCATAAAATTTATTTAATATGGTCTCAAGATAGTAATTTAGTTCAATAATATCCTCTACTGTTTCTTGATTTTTTATTTTTTTTTGTGTAGAAATAGTTTTAGGGTGTGTATGGGTGTATGTGTGTGTATGAGGATAAGGAAATGTGTGTGTGTGGCACATGTAAGAAAGGAAAATAAAGGAATAGTTGAATCTAATTGATTATGAAAGTAATTCAAAATGCTTGATGAGCAAGGCCTATATTGAGTTTTAAAAATCTTATTCAAAATAATAATAATAATAATAATAATAATAATAATAATACACACACGTGCGTTGAAAGAGAGAGATAACCAATCTTAGAATTTATGTTTGAATTCTAGCAAATCGAGAAGAAGATTGATCAAGGGGTCCCTATTCCCGCTCTTCGTCAAGAAACATGATAACATTGGGATGGAGGAAAGAAGGAATAGAACCAATCTATTCAAGCTACAATTTTGTTGTTTTTGAGTATGGTTAATCTAATCAATGGTGGAAGGTAGTAAGTTATAATCTATATAATGTATTTTTTAAAGTTTTAATTGATCCGTAATTTGTATTGATTCCATGCTGTAATGAATTTGTGCATAGATTTATGTAGTAAGTGTGTTGTTTACATATTTCATGCCTTAAATTAAATTATGTCTAACATCAACTACTACGCTACTGCAAGTGGTAAATGAATCCTGCTCTTCACGGCATGTAAGTTGTTGCCCGGCCTAGCTTATCTAAGAACAAGACAAACATGCGGGACTCACACAAGCACGTACACTACCGGCTTATTACTCCCCTCAGATACTTGCGGCATACATGTGAGCCTGGGTCTTGTACTTTTGTCCAGACGAGAAGCAGGCAGCAAAGGCTCGTGCATAAAAATATAATAAGGGAAGGAGGAGAGACTGAATGAACGAAACTGGAATAGGGAAATTGTTTCCGACATTCTAATGTCGGTCCTAATTCGTTTCTAGCCATTTTAGGCGTGTGCGTGTTTTTAAGTTGGAAGGGACCTCGCTCTCAACTGGCTAGGTGGGAGGGAGACAGGCCAGTATTTGGCCAATTTCTCCTGTATATATATATATGTGAGGCCAAAAGCACCTATTCAAATTGAGAGGATTGTTGTTACTTAGCAGCATTACAAACATTAATTGTTACTCAGTCTGGTTCAACATAAATGATTCTCGGGAGAGTAACAGTATGCTTATTATACTGTGAACTATGCTTATTATACGGTCGATGTGGTTTTAAATCTAGCTAGTTATTAAAGGTGCTATCGTTTCTTAGTATTGTAACGTTTTTATAGTTTATACCGACGGTAATCGTAGGTTTTCTAGGAATCAACAAAGCTAGGTAATGTAATATGCGGTCGATTCATGTAGGTAAGAAGCACGAGTGTGTGTAGAAAATTCGTTAGGTGGACCAAAGCATAATTTAGTTTTGAAAACGACTGAAATGTACGGAGCTAGGGTATAATCTGAGGATCATCCCAACAACAACAAAAAATCCTAATTCTAGCCTAATTTTTAACTTTCGGTGATCGTTTCGTTAACAAGAATAAGAGAGAAAAAATTATTTTCATATTCTATATATTTTATATAATATAATTAAAATTAAATATTTTTATTCTAATAAATATTTATTTTAAATTTTAATTTAATCTATTAAAAATATATTTATTATTATTAAATACTTAATATAAAATAAGATGAAACTCTATTACACCTATACCAAATAAGCCTTCAGATCGAAGGAAAACAGGGCGAAAAGAAAAGAGGCAAAAAAAAAAACACAGAGAGCAAGAGAGATTCAAATTTTAACCCAGAATAAATCGAAATAACAACACAATAATTTATCAAAACATGAAGGATGGTGCCCCAGCTCTATTGACAGATTATTAGCCCTCCGTAGCTCTCACCCTAACTCGTCATATAACTCCAGTTGACACAAACATGATACCACTAAAAATCACATGCATCTTCAGGTTTCCTCGTTACTCCACAACTTCAATTCCAGTTGCGGAGAAAGATCAAATCACAGAAAAACCAGTGCATGTGCTTTTCTGCTTCTTTTTCTTCTTCTTCTTCTTCCTCTTTTTTTTTTTTTTATAACAAAAGAGCATGCATGAGGATGACACATAGATACACACAGATATAGATATATATAGATAGATAGATATGTATGCACGCATGTATACATAAAACTGGGGGGGGGGGAAGCAGAATGCGGTAGTGGCAGCTGTACCCGGCCGGATCCAAGAACACAAATTCGGGAAAGAATAGGTAGAAATTAAAGGTGGGGAACAAGAAATGAATGGCAGTAAAGCGGTTCTGACGGACGACAAAATACGTACCAGTGACGATGGCAGTGAGGTTGCTGGCATCAATCCCTTCGGTCACCTGTTCAGCAGTCGTAGCGGATCCGAACCCACTTGGACCTGGTTTTCCTGTAATCAATGTGAATATATTCATGATGATCTTTCTGAATTTTTTTTTTCTTTTTATTTTTTTCTGGTTGGTTTCCCTTCAAAAAAAGAAAAAAAGAAAAAAATGCCTGATGCTTTCAACTTCTCAAAAGGCAGCTGGCAGCACAAAAACAGAAAGCTGGGGCAGCTGATCGGGCATACGATGGGAGAGTATTATTTAGATTTGGATTCATGAACCAACCAGACAAGTTAAGAAGGAAAGAGATCAACGCGTGGTATGGTGTTACTCGTTGGTACTACGAGCTATTTTTATGGTCAGTATTGTCGACCATGGGGGACAGTTGTATGTACCGGAAGAGGGAGATACGGAAATGGTGGAGGGAGATAGATAGATAGCCTAGCTAGGGTGAGAAGGGGAGGGGGGGCCTCATAATACTGTAATATTGTTAGGAGAGAAAGTTGGGGTATACTAGCTACCTACTGTTAAATTGCAGAAGTTGCAGACTTATATAATTAAGGCAGGACGATGATATAGCTGGGTGATATTAATTAATTAGTACGACTGCGACTAGAAGTACATAAATTTCAATGGAGATGGAGGATTCTGGTGTCCGGATCATGGGTGTGTTTTTATCTGAAATAAAATAATACATTCTTCTTATAGGAAAAAAATATTTTATAAAAATTAATTTTTTTTAATATATATATATTAAATGTTTTATTATTTTTTAAGAAATGACATAAGTATAGTTTTAAAATTATTTTAATTATTTTATAAAAAAAAATATACCGAGAGATTACTAGTCAGTACACTAAATACAAATGTTTAGTCATCTCATACTTGCAGATTTATTTAAAATAATAATAATAATAATAATAATAATAATAATAACCGATACATAGAGTCATATACTGATAAAGGACTAATTTAATGCACGTCCTCATCGAGCTGTAAATACCATCAACTACTTCCCAACTATTAGTCACCTTTTTCCTCTCTATCCTTTTGACGCATCACAAATGCATGCTGTAATTTAATGACGCCTCTCTTTCTTCCCTTTTTTCTTTTATTTTTCTAAAAATAAAGTGAAGGACGATTGCATTAATAATCCTTGTAGTACTATGTGTGTGTTTGTGTGTGTTGTCAATTAATTAATCTTGAGATGGAACTTTACTTATTTAAGGTTTAAATATAATCTAATTCGTTTTTTTTTTCTCATAACGGGCATACCCCAAGCTTGCTATCAAATTTTACAAGATCGTCCGTTATGTTGCCATATCCTATTTGTTCGATTGAATTTTATTTTTTTTTTTGCCCCGCATGGAGATAAAAATAAAATGCATATCGATTCCCACTCCATCTAACATGCATACTCGGTATTTTTAGAATAAATTTTATATTATTTTTAATTTAATTGATTACTAAAACGTGGTCAGGTCAAACAATATGGAACACCTTGTATCCATTATTAATTTCGTTGTTAATAGTATTCGCTTGTGTATTTTATTACCTTTCAAATGCATGATATATGATTGTAGCATGTATCACATTAGCTGCCATTTATCCTAACTATAATTTTGAAACTTGATGCTTGTTTGGTGAGCATCATTACTAACTAGCACTGACCCGCAGTGTCAGTGTCACTTGTTTTCATCAACCTCTTATGCGGGCATTAAAAGTCTATTTAATCACTTAAGGCCAGTGCCATCGGATACGGACAACTCTTTCTGCAGCAAAACAACGTTTATCCCTTGTTTAAATTTATTTATTAAAAATAATTATCTAAAATAAATATGTATTTAAAATAATTATTTTTAATAAATAAATTTAAACAAGTCATTAGTCTAGGTACATGGACACCCGTAAGCATCGAACGCTAGGTGTTTTCAAAGTGTCACTTAGAAATACGCCTTCTATTAATTTATTAATGGCATAGTCTCTCATTTTAAACTCTTTGTTTTCAACAAGTGTTAGCTAGTGATCGATAGCACTACCTCCGCTAATTATTTATTGCCGACGAAATGTATAATATTATACATTTAGGGTTTCTTTTTTTTTTCTTTTTAGTTCACAATGCATTCTAACTAAAGGCATGATATACATGTAGTTTAGAAACTTACCACTGCTCTGGGAAGGGGTTTTAATAACGGTTATTTTACAGTTTTAATAACGGTTTTCAATCGTTATTGAACCGCCAATTATTAAGTCTTTAATAACTGTTCATAACCATCATAAAAAATATACAAAAATCCACAAATATGTGCGTAAACTTAATATTTAATAATGATTTTCAAGTAAAAACCATTGTTAAAAATAATGTTTTAATAATATTTCTTTAGTAAAACTGTTGTTAAAAACAAGGTTCAATAACGGTTTTCAAGTAAAAACCGTTGTGGAAACCATGTTTTAATAACGGTTTTAACAAAAACCGTTGTTAAAATATGATCGAATTAGGATTTCAGTCATTGATTAATGTATTTATTAAACCCTAACATATATTAAATTAGCATAAAATAGAGATTAAATGCACAGTTTTAATAATGGTTCTTTATCAAACCGTTATTAAAACCCAAGTTTTAATAACGGTTTGCATAGGAACCGTTATTAAAAGTCTATCATCCAATTAGGGTTTCAAGGACTGATTATACATTTATTAAACCCTAATACGTATTAAATGAGTATAAAATTGAGATTAAATATGTGGTTTTAATAACGATTCTTAATAAGAACCGTTATTAAAACTATAGTTTTTTTTCAATAATTTTTCTGTTTTGTTCCTATCCACATACACAGTTGTTTGTTCAAATAATTAGCAAATCTACAATGTAAAACAACATAAATTTATACCAAAATCTGCAATCACACCATAATTTTAATCAATCTCTAATTGGTATGCATGTCTCAATACACCAGCCATACTTAGGAATCAAAATTAGTAGGCATACCACAACTTGATAGCTCTACACCCCAAAGTAAAAAGTTCAGAGATCTAGCTTAGAAGGCTGAAAGATGTAGACGAAATACAAACCTGAACATGCATGTAGAATATATAGATCGCTACCTAATACTGAATGAATGAGTACAATTGCTTGGCCCATTGGTCTCTAACTTCATCAATTTCATCAACATTGTATTGTTGGCCTCGTGCATAGTCATCAGTGAAAAACTACAACGCCCAATTTTCAATTAATATATAGTTAGCCATTAGGTCAAAAATATATATGTCATGATTTATTAATAGAAAAATATGGAAAAACAAACATACATGGCTTGGATCTATGTTGACCGATCTATTCTGGACTATAAGATCCATTGCTCTACATATATAGTATCCACAATCATCATCGTTTTGCTTTTGTGGATACTGTCAAATGAATTCATTTAGCTCTCTAACTATTATATATTAATTTGATTTAAAACAAAATATAAAATAGTTGTCTTCTTACTTACCATGACAGGCTCATATTGAAGATTCTTTTGGTCTGGGACACCATTCCCACCTTTCCTTTAATATGCCGTCTGTAGTGCCCTAATAAATAGAGTTGGATTCACAATATTGTAAGTATATATACCTCAAATAATAAAAGTAGAATATATGTATAAATAAGCTAATGAAGTAAGAAGTGAAAAGTATACTAACATGTTGATAAACTCATTCCCACCACAACGAGCGACTTTAGAAGGCACGTCATAGGTTCAAAGGGAATCAAACACATAGACTTTATTGACATTAAGTTGGACGGCATACAAAACCCAATTTTCATTTGTGAGGTGAGGAATGATATAAAGCTTCTTGTGTCCCTCAATCAAAATGTGATCTGCTAAATAGTTTATATGCCTACCCTCTCTTACTGTACTACCGTCAGCTATGTAGTATGGGCACACAAACACAATAGAGGATAATATTCCCTCCATCGCAGCGCGACTAGCTACCAACCTATGGACGACAATAACAATGCATATTTGTTAATAACTAATAACTCATATAAGATGTCATAAAAATTCCAATTGTACAAGAGTACTAAAATCTCAAATATGAAATAATACTTACGTGACATAAATGGTGACACTCGTGGTTGACATCCATTCCTGATTATAAATGTCGCTTATGTCAACCGTCGATACCATGTAACTAGCATCGTCCCTCCCAATATACTCAGGATGACAATCAATGAAAATATAATTGTCCATGAGTTATTTTTGGGCATAGAAATGCAATAAAGATAATGTTGGTGGAGGTTGGCTTATTTTTTAAGAAGGAATCTTTTGTGGGGCAACTGATTTTTCAGATTTAGCTTTTTTCCCTTTAGTAGCGCCCTCTTTTGTGTTGTTCGTTCTACGAGTACCTCTCTTGGTTTTACTAGGAGAAGCAGTCTTCTTCTTTGATTCCTTTTTTGATTCCTTAATTGATAATAATAAACAAAATATGTATTGAGCATATATATATGAAAAAGGTATAAACAATGTAACTACTAAATAAGGTCCAATGAAAATGTAGAATGTCAATACCACTTCAGTAGTGAGACGTACCTAATCCGCAGGCCAAAGCACAAAGCTTCCATGAGCTTCTAGCACTATGGTTGCCTCATCACCCTCTTTATAACAAGGCAATAGTGCACTGCCAATGATTGGAGTGTCAATACTCATCGGCCTTGTATTTAGGGCTAAGTTGTACCCATGGACAGTTTGCGTTTGGGTACTGTGACTGATGCAGACCCTTCCTTTCGCCAAAAGAGTTGAAAGGTCATTCGCTAACAAGTCACATTTATGAAAACCCTAAACGAAAATATTACATATTATTAATGTTATATTGGTCGACCCCCTCCTCACCATCTGACGCTTGAAGTTCATCCTGTAATATATATAATATATGTAAATTTAGCTTATAGGAATAAGCATAATATAATAGTTTTCTTTTAGAAAACTAAGTAGGGTTCTAGATATCTACAAACTTACAATTTTTGCGACTACAACATCTACATCTTCATTAATATGTCCATATCTTGTCGCTCTAGCCTTCTTCTATAATGTACCAATATTGATGGATGAGGTACATGGGTCTAAGTCTTGGGCTAGGAGCTACAAATCAAAAAATATTATTATAATGTACCAATATTATAAAATTCATCAATACATGTAAATAGATAAATTACAAAAGGCATACCAACTCCTCTTCAAGGCTTGCATACCCTTTGCGAGCTATATTATGCTGGTATTTATTCTACTTTGCAATCTCTTTATTTTTGGCACTTTTTTCCTATGTGATAAGTCAAAACATAGTGACATGGTTATTTCAATATTATGCACAATACTAGGATCGATACAAAATGTTTAATTGTTATCTAACAAATATCTTAAAATCCCCCGTAAGACGATATGCAATAAATTGGTTCCAACTTTCTTAATCGATGAAACTGTATCATTTGGGTGGATTCTGCCATAGAGAACCACCCCTCTTTCTTTACATTTTCCTAAGAGCTAAATATGACCTAAATGTTCCTAGACGCTCCCCACAATGTCTAAGAAGCCATTTCTTCCTACTCTCTGGCATATTAAACACTCTATGCCAAATAAGACATATAAATGTATACCGATGTTAAGGTATTAAAATTAATAACGTTTTACATACAAAAATGATTACATAAAATAGTATATTTACCTTGATTTCCTACCAAATATGCTCCTTATAACCCTTTGGAACTTGCTTCCTATTATTATAGGAGATAGGAACACAGTTACGGGTTACAAGTGAAATGCAAGTCAAGAACATGTCTGCATAAGGGCTAATGGGAAGATTGTAAGTATTCCATCCCAACTCGACTAGTTCTCCTTTATTCCTCATATCTATGATGATTCTTATAATCGTAGGTCCTCATATCTATGAGCATAATGTACCATTATATTATCGATACAATAAATATCCTATCATGAAGGTTGAAAAATGCATTAAAAAAACTAGCACACATATCATATGTTACAATGTTATTACCCTCATTGCCTTCTTTTCCTTCTTTTCCCCTTGTTTTTGGATCAGTTTCAGGATCTGATACATATATTACTTCATGATGATCATCCCTAACATATATTTCCTCCTCATTAATTTTATTGTTATCATCGTTCAATAATTGAGTTGCTTGCACAATTGAGACACACTGTTTATTCCAATTGGAATCATTTTCATCATCACATTCATTGGCATTTCTTCTTCTTTTTTTTCGTAGATAGTACCACAGACCATCTATTATCAGCAGGATCAGTAACATAGAATACTTGTGTCGCTTGTGATGCTATGTTGAATGGGTCTTGTTTATGCCCTGCCCTATTAAGATCTACTAATGAGAATCCATCTTCATATCTAACCCTATAACCATTATCAACCCATATGCAGCCGAATACAGGGACTTTAAATATAATGTAATCTAACTCCCATATATGTTCAATCACACCATAATAATTCATATTTGAATAAGTTGGATTCTTATCTTTCTCACTAGCAACATGCATTGCCTCAGCCACTAAATTCATCCCACTGTTATGCATTGTACTCTTCTCATCTTGTTCTTTTTGTATAAAAAGTGTAACCATTGATTACATAACTGGTATATTGAAAAACTTCATAACAATATTTCTAAGACAACTAATGTAGGGTTTCGGAAATTAAAGTTGGGGAAGTCCGATGAGTGGAATGATGCAATCTCTTATCCAATCGATAAAGGAAAGATTATGTTTATTGATAATCTATTTCTCAATCTTTGATGGATTTTCAATCCGTAAAGAAATCATTTGCTCTTCAATGTACGGATGAACATCATCACTGTTGTGTAATACATATAGATGTGCTTTATGGAACATGTCAGGGTCTACACGCCCAAACTGATTGCCCCTAATACCCTGTCCTTCAATTTTCCCTACATGTCGAGACTTAGGAATATCAAGAGTTTCAGCATTTGACAAGTACTTTGTGAAAAACTCAATTGCCTCTTCCACAATGTAATTCTCAACAATACATCCTTCTGGTCGTTATCGATTCTTCACATAACATTTTATCAACTTCATAAACCGTTCAAATGGGTACATCCAATGCCCATGAACAGTTCCTAACATCTTTATCTTATAAACTAAATGAATAGTTAGATATACCATAATGTCAAAGAATGAGGGTGGAAAATACCTTTTAAGCTGGCACAAAGTAATCACAATCCCTCTTTACAAGACGTCCAAACTATTAGGATGTATGAATTTAGAGTAAATGGCTTTAAAAAACCAACAAAGCCTCGTGATAGTAATTCGAACACGCTTTGGAAAAATTCTACTTATAGCTATTGACAACAAGTGATGCATCAAAATATGACAATCATGAGACTTCATGTTAATTAATTTAACTCTTTCATCGACACGAGCCTTCTGACATTTGAAGAATACCCTTCCAGAACCTTGACACTGTGAAAGAATTCACAAAATAAAATGTTCTCTTTTCTGGAAAGAGTATGACACGCCGGTGGAAAATATGTTCTTCTTCCATTGTCTCGCGGTGCTAGTTCTCATCTAATACCATATCCATTTGAGCATTGATGCCATCTTTAGTCTTGCGTGGAACATTAAGTAATGTACCAACAAGACTGTCACATATATTTTTCTCAATATGCATCACATTAAAAGCATGTCTCATGTACAAAGATTCCCAATAAGGAAGGTGGAAGAATATTGAAATCTTCTTCCACCCAACTGATGGAGGCTTATCTTTATTCTTCTTCCCAAACTTGATACTCAAATGTTTCATATTCATCCACACTTGTCGACCCGTCAACCGGATTGGTGCATGCCCTTCTTCTCGGAATCCATTGAACGCTTTTCTTTACCTACGATAATGATGATTCTTCGGTGAAAACCTACAATACCCAAGGAACACAGTCTTCCGGCCATGCGTTAGCTAAACAAATGAAGTATTCTCCTCACATATCGGACATGCATAATGACCTTTATCACTATAACCTGACAACATGCCATACGCCGTAAAATCATTTATAGTACAGAATAACATTGCTCTCAAAGTGAAATTTTCTTTACTACATGCTTCAAATACTTCAACGCCCATGTCCCATAAGAACTTCAAATCATCAATCAAAGGTGCCAAATAAACATTAATATCATTCCCAGGTTGGCCCCGAAATGAGTAAAGACAACATCATATACTTATGTTTCATATAGAGCCACAGAGGTAGATTGTATATAACCAAAATCACCAGCCATAAACTGTAGGTGCCTTGATTGTGCGGATTCATTCCATCCACAGAAAGCGCAAGGCGCACATTTCTTGCTTCTTTACCAAATTCAGGAAACAAGCCATCAATCGTCATCCATTGTGGAGAGCCAGATGGATGTCTAAGAAGCTCACCATCTATCTTCTCATTAGCATGCCATCTTAGGTTCTTGGCATCTTCAACATCATTAAACATTTGCCTTAATCTTGGTATTAAAGGAAAATACCATAACACCTTAGCAAGCACCTTGTTCTTCTTGTATCGTGGTGTTTTTCATTCAAGATTAGGACAACTACCCAAAGATACATTATCATTATGATATAAAATACGATCATTAGGGCATGCATGTATCTTCTTATAACTCATGCCCATAGAGGATAGAATCTTCTTTGCTTCATAGGTACGATCGGGTAGAACATTGTCATTAGGAAGCATATCCTTCACAAGTGCCAATAATTCTGTGAAACTCTTATCACTCCATCCATTACATGCTTTAAAGTAGAACATTGTCATTAGGAAGCATATCCTTCACAACCTTAAAGTAGCGGATAATCACATAAACGTCTTACAATCACCGTACAAAGGTTTCTCCGAGTCATTCAATAACTTCTCGATCATTTTTGGACAATCTCGAACACTTTACTCAACATTTTGAGTCATCTTCTCTAACGAATGTCTCTCATAGTTATCAAATGATGATCCACTACTATCCCTCCTAACATCGCCATTATCATATTTAGACTCTATTTCCCCATGTCATATCCAACAAGTGTAACTTATATTAATTCCATACACAAACAAATGATCTCTCAAATTATTTGCGTTGACACGCTGAATATAAGCACACTTCAAACAAGGAAAGACTATTCTATTAGAGTCCCGAGCATGTTCAACTGCAAACGTGATGAAAAACTCCACTCCTTCGTTATATTCTCTAGACAGACGATTTGCAGATAACCATTTCCGATCCATAGTTTTTGAATCTAGATGTATCCCATGCGAAAGTAATTATTAAAAATAAATTGAATTATAAGTTTAATAATTCACATATCACTCATACTTATAAAGAATTAATCTCAAATGTATCATGTTATTCTGTATATATATATATATATATATATATATATATATATATATGAATCATGCTAACACATTTCCAAAAAGATATTAATATTGATCAATGAAACTTCTCACACTTAGAAAGAGTTCATATGTGTGTGTATATATATAGACACACACACACACATACATACGTAGTAAAACATTGTACAGTAGTTCAAATTACAAAAGATATACATACTACGGGATTTAAGTAATGGTAGCACTATATACATCAAAATGTTGCTATAACCCAAATACCTAAAAAATAAAAAACTCATATCCCTAAAACTAAATCCCCTATTAGCCTTGTCGAGCCCGACTAAAAACTATAACTCCGAAAGTCCACTCATCACGATATATCATCTGATCCCTGACATCATCGCAAGAGATTTTACTCACAGATACTCTAGGATAACCGGGGTGGATACTCTGAGGCAAGCTATGACGAAGCCTCCACTCATCATCGATGACCATTAGTTTTCTCGATATCCTATCATACTCTCTAGAAAATACCTCACCCTCAAGAAATCTCGGGTGTGGTGCATCAGTGTGGTAGACAAACCACTGCAAAAAAGTAGACGTAGCCGACACCTATGGCTCTATCTAAGGCAGGGTCAACAGAAGGTGATACGATGTGAAATGGAATGGGTGATAGGATGAGCCACTCGTGTAAAAATGACATAGCTCATCATATAACCATATCATATGAGTCCGTACATCTGTATGTGACGCCATATGAAAATACAGTGGAGGATATGTCATCTCACTACCTACAAATTAGAACCATTAAATCTTATCATCAAGGTTATTTTCGAAAGGATCTAAATTACATAATATGTAAAATGATCTTCAACTAGCTAGACAAATCATAAATATATTTTTCCAGATCTTAATCAACTATGTAAAGCGAACAACATCAAACTATTTAAAATAAGGACGTAATCTTTAGTTATATATTTAACAAACCAGCTAAACATCAAACTATCATCAAATCGTTCAAGCTATGCATAGTAAAATAAGTAGATATTAATAAGATAATACACACACACACACACACATATAGTAAAACCTAGCTACCTATAATTAAACTCTAATAAATCCTATATTATTATTATTATTATTATTATTATTATTATTATTATACACATTTATTCCTGTCTATTTAATTTTTCACTTTTATATTTAGTATAATAAACGCAAAACCTCGACCCTAACCCTAATAAATTATAATAAAAACTAACCCTAAACCCCATAAGATAATGATCCTAGACTTGGCTAACTATAATTAAACCCTAATAAATCCTATATTATTATTATTATTATTATTATTATTATTATTATTATTATTATTATTATTATTATTATTATACACAATTATTCCTCTCTATTTAATTTTTCACTTTTATATTTAGTATATTAAACGATAAACCCTAACCCTAACCCTAATTAACCCTAATAAATTATAATAAAAACTAACACTAAACCTCATAAGATAATGATCCTAAACCTAGCTAACTATAATTAAACCCTAATAAATCCTATATTATTATTATTATTATTATTATTATTATTATTATTATTATTATACACAATTATGTCTGTCTATTTAATTTTTCATTTTTATATTTAGTATAATAATCGATAAACCCTAACCCTAACCCTAACACATCTTCATTATAATACAACCTAACCCTAAACCTCATAAAACCCTAATCCTAAACCTAGCTAACTATAATTAAACCCTAATATATAAATCATATATTATTATTATTATTATTATTATTATTATTATTATTATTATTATTATTATACACAATTATTTCTCTCTATTTAATTATTCACTTTTATATATTCCTTATTTTCTATATCTATTTAATTCTCATCAAATAAAAATCATTAACATATGCATCTCTAATTGAAATTTTTATTTATTTATGTGCATATGTAAAATATATTTTCATTTCATTATATGATATTTCCTATATCTTATAGCTAGTGTCCTACACTTATTAATGAAAATGTGTGTGTGTGTGTGTGTGTGTGTATAGTTTTTATGATGAGTGATATTATTAATAATTTGAAGTCTTTTATTTCTCTAGCTTCATATATATATAATTCTACACTCTCATGCATGGTATATATATATATATATATGTAAAGGTCTCGGTCAAAATTTACATTTGTTAATATATAACATTAACGCAACAAATTCAAAAATAGACAGCAACATATTTCACCAACACATTCAACAACACATTTTCGAACAACAAATTGCAATTTTTCAATAACAAACAAACGCAACCTTGTAGCAACATGCATGCATTTATATATATATATATCAGTAGGGAAAAAGTTACGAGGGAAGAACAAACACATACGTAAAGGGAGCGGTAGCGTGCAAGAAACCAGCGGCGAGCAAGTTGAGAGCGGGAATGACCTCTAAACACGACGGAGGATAAATGTACAAGTGCTGGCTAGGTTTGCAAAAATTACAGCGCACACATGCAAAGCCAAAAATGGAAGAGGGGTGGTGGAGAGTTGGCAGTGCGAGGGTTTCCCTTACTTCAAGGGAGCCGGAGTGGTGGTGGGTGTGGTAGTGCAAGGGTTTGCAAGAGAAGGAGGGTAGGAGAGGGAAGCTGCAGAGAGTCTGAAATTTTTGGCACAAAACAAAACTAAACAAAATAAAAGGCGGATTTAGGGTTTTAATAACGGTTCCTACAAGAACCATTATCAAAAGAGGTTTTAATAATGGTACCTGAAAGAACCATTATTAAAACATCTTTTAATAACGGTTCATGTAGGAACCGTTATTAAAACTTTAAAACTTTTGACAACGGTTCTTGTAGGAACTGTTATTAAAAAGTCCGTGCAAATTTTAATGTTACCCTTTTAATAACGGTTTTTAACTATAACCGTTATTAAAACTATATCGCGCATTAATTTTCACGCATTTGATGATGGTTTTCAAACCACCGTTATTAATGTCCCATTATTATTTCATGTTTTCATAGTAGTGTATGTATGAGCTTCATTTTTCTCCCATCCTAGTCTTTGTATTAGTCAACTTTGTATGAAAAACATAGCTACATATTTTACCATCTTTGGATTAATAATCAATAAATTTTCTAACATAATTATTTCAACTAGACAAATAACCACTAAATTTTTTGACATAATCACTTCAACTAGATAAATGATCACCAGATTCTCCGACATAATCCCTGTACAATAAGAAAAACCTTAAAATGATAATCAATAACTATTTTGGACACATTCACTTTATATGCATAGTTGATCACATTGAAAAAAAAACTCATAAGGATAATCAATCGTACATAATCACTTGAAATACATAGGTGATCACTTAAAAAATAGTGGAAGATTTCAAGGATAATCAATCTTATACTTAGTTAATCACTTAAGTTAGTGACACAATCAATTGAACATCAGATATAATCACTAAAGTTGACAACATAATCACCTGGTGTGTTCATCATAATCACATACTAGGATAATCAGAAACATGATGATTTGTTAGTCATCACACACTCACATTCCTCTATAGAGATGGCCATGAGGTAAGGCAGGGACATAAACTCCATCCTCATGCCCTAACCCGATAAGTAAAATAATCCTCAAACCCTAACTTTATCTTATTGGGTAATCCCTGACCCAATTCTTGCAAAGTTCAAATTCCTATATCCAACCCGATACTCAATCTATTCCATATTCCCAATTTATTCCCTGACTCTAAAAGCCGACCCTATCCTCAATATTCAATTTTATTTTTTTATAATATACTTTTAATTTATATTATATATAATATAATTATATAAAAAAATTATGGGTAGGTTCGGGGAATAAGAATCCAAACTCATCCTTTCCCCATGCCCGAAAAAAATCCCCAAACCTGAATGAAACGACCCCCCAAACCGGTGGGAAGAATTGTCATCCCTACTCCTATAAGATGATAAGATCTTAATATAGTAGTAATCTCTTAGATATAGTGGGCACCACTTTTCCTTGAAACTTTAAAGTATTCTAAGCCATACATTTTTATGATATTGATATTTTCTTAACATCTTGTAAAAATAAAAATAAACACATAATCACCAAACAAGTCAACATATTTACCTAATATGTGTAAATAATCACTGACTATGATACTCAACTATTTATAGCATATTTTAAACATAATCACCCCTGGTCCATACATGATCAACAAATAAGTTAATATAATCACCTTATATGAATGCATATTTACCAAACATAATACTCAACTATTTACAACATATTTAAAAAAAAACACCTCTTGTATTGACATAATTACTAAACAAGTCAACACAATCACCTCATTCTCGCAATTGATTTTCTCTATATATACAAAAAAGTGATTATTTGCTCCAAATGATTTAGAGCTTCAAATTTAGATGTATAATTTTTAGTTTCTTATCGCTTGTTTTGTTATGTGTATTCATGTTACCACCATGCTTAATTTCAAATTTTCAATTAAAGATGTCAATGTGCGAAATCCATTATAACATTTCCACCCTATTAATTAGAGTTAAATAGCCTTATTATAGTGATTTTCTTTGTCTATGCTATATCAAAGAAACATCAAGTATTAATTTGCATACTACACAATACACAAAAAATAGTAAGATGATACCACTATCACCATACAAAAACATGAACTTCCCTTCTCCTATAGACACCCACCCTCTTTACAACAAACACCCAAAAATAACAAATTATAGGCCATACTAAAAAAACACCCTATATTTAAATTATATAAATAAAAAACAATAGACATTAAACAGAAATATGTGGACTACTTATCCTACAACAATACATTATTAGGTGTGTGTGAATGCTCCCAAAAAGAAAAAACCTCCATAAAATACCTCCCCATCTATGTATGAACAACGAACTCAGCTTATGAGTTGTACCAAGTAGTTATGTAGTATCATATTTTATTTAATCATAGTTGAAAATTTTTTCCCCTCATGGCAATATCTACAATACCCTAAATTTAAACTAAACCTAATCCCCAAGTTTTTAACATCGAAACCTTATTCTAATATTAGAAAATTATTATTTCCACCTTACCCTAACTCTCTAACCCTAAATATTAGCCTAGTCCCATTCCACCGATAATTAAACTATTCAAATACCCAAACCTAAATTATTTTAACCTAATTCTAATTCTAAAACCAAACCTAATATTTTTCCCTTTTCTTTTTCAAACTTTTTTTATTCCTTCAGCTAACTCCCTTTTTCCTTTATTCTCCCCTCTTCCTGTGTGAAACACTATCCTTAGACAATGCCTGTCGTGCCCCCATCACTGGCCAAACTACTCCCTACCCCCATCATCTCCCACCTCTACCTCATGCGCACTAGCGTCTTCATTGAAAATTTTCTCGTGCTCTCTCACTCCCTCTACATGTCTTATATATATATGGCACACATTAAATGCACCAAATCTACCTCCTCTTCCTCCTTTATTTTTCTTTCAAAATCAAAATCCACTTTTTCCTTCTCTCCTTACTTATCATTGTCACCAAACACAGTCAAAACCGCCATAACTCCCTAGCTTTGACCTCTCCTGCTGAAACCTCCCCTAGCTACACACACACTCACACTAAAAACACCACCCCTGCCTTTGGCCAAAGTTTTTGATACCGCAACCTGCCCCTTGGATTTGTCTAGCGACACTGAAACACCCCTATAGCAACATCAAAAATTATCATTGCTTGCCTTCTTCCATTCAGCCTTCCCATCTTTTCTCCCCTCCATTCTTCAGCCATTTTAGCCATTTTTCATGCCCAAAAATGGCATCTTGTGTCATTTCCACCCTCTTGGATTCAACACTTTTTGTTGTTCCTCCCCACTTTGTTGCACAAAGAATTCTCAAATCACTCATTTGGTTTGTTTTGGTTTTCCCCATTATTTTCCCCTCAATTTTTTTAGTTTTTCCCTAACTATGTTATTAAATTCTAATGGTGTTTTACTATGTTTTCTTAGGTTACTTTTAGGAAATTTTATAAGAGGTAGGATGGGATAAGCATGCTTAGATACATGAGTCTTTTTTAGGAAGGATAGTCATCATAGTCTTGGATTATGTACTAAATGGTATGTATGAGTGTGTGTGATACCATGTTATTGTCATTATGTGGTTAAAAGTATGATAGATAATGCTATGATATGAGATTGATATATTACGTGATGGAAAAATAAGTAATGTGATATTTATGCAATATCGTTACAATAATATTCTATGTGAACACCCCTCGAAGTGATATATGGGTGTAATATGGGTTTAATAATATATGATAAATGGAAAATGAATATAATAATAATTTAAGAATTTGGAAATAATGTTACCAAAACATATAAGAGTTGCATGAAATAAGGGTTTGGTTTTTAGTAAGGTATTTTTGTCAATATTGGGTTAATGTGGGAATTATGATGTTTTAATGTATTATATTATTTGAAATATTCTAATTGTAATATAAGAAGTTTTTAGAGTAGTCGTGAATGACCTAAGTTTAATAAAGTGAGGAAAGGGCTTGATTTAGAAATAATAACCCTAAAATATGAAGGTTATTATCACATTGCGAAATGGTAGGGTTGGACCACGAAATTTAGATATGTTGTTAATATTAATTTTTTTGGAATGTGTATTGAATCTAGAAATTGTATGAGCCCTATAGTAAAATTTATGATGTACTTGTGAAATTAGAGTTTCACAAGCATCGAGAATACTAGTTCTTGGGATAGGGTTACTATTGTATATGTAAGACCTTAGATTTAGGTTTTGAATTTTTTTTATATTAATAATAAAAATATTTTAAGAATATGTACTAAGTTTGGTAGACGAAAATGTGAAAATTAAGGTTTCTAGGGAATATAAGGGTCTTAACCCTAAAGAACAACCTTATGATTTTTGTGATGTGCTTTATCTGCTTTAAATGTGTGTTTTTACCTGTGAAAGCAATCATAAATAAGAGATTAATCATGTAAAGTGAAATATCATGTGAACCAGGCCAAGGTGTTTTCTAGGTCCATTCTTTCTTATGATAAGTAGCTTAGAATCATTTTTCCCTGAGATGTGCATCAATATATTTCACCAAATTAAGAATAATGGGGACCTAAAATCAATGTGAAGGATAATGTTTTTGAGATAAGTAAACTAATTGATAAGATATTAATGATTTAAAGTGGAAGAGTATGTGAATTAGAACTGAGGTGTTGGGTTCGTTCCGCCAGATGATAATAATGGCTCAAGTGTGTTCTCCTTGAAAGGTGCTTCAGATTGTTCCTAAAATGCCCCGAAAATTCCTAATTTTAAATATTATATCTAAATGAGGTTTTATTATAAAAGTTAATTAAGTATATTATTTTATTTAAAATAAAAGGAAATTAATTAGGATAAATCAAGAAGAAATTTATAACTATTTTTATTAGGAGAGAATTTGGGTATTTTAACTAATTAAAGATTTTAATTTGGGGAATTAATTAAATAAATTATTTTATTTAAAATAAGAAGGGGAAAATGGTTTGAAATTAATAATAATTTTATAAATAATTTAATTGAAGAAAATTGGGGTATTTTACTAATTAAAATAGAATTTATGGGAAATATTTTAAAAACCCTAAATTAGCCTAAAAAGGGAATTTAATATTTTTATTAAATAAATATTTTATGTTAAACACCCAAAATATTCTAATTAATTTATTTAAACCCAAAACCTTAAATTTCTCCTTTTTCCTTTTTCTTTTCTTTTCTTCTTTTTTCTTTTTCTTTCTTACTTTTTCTTCTTTCTTCTGCGATTGGGCCTGGACGCGACCCAACCCACCCTCTCTTCCTCTCCCCTTGGCCCAGTGTCACTGGCTTCTTCCTACGTGCGCCCAGACGCAGCGTTTGGTGCGGTTTTATGTCGAGACGATGCGTCTCATTTAATGAAGGAGTAACTCGCGTCGACCGCCCTATTCTCCCCCTTTTCTTTTCTTTCCCCGGCTGACCGGTCCACCTCCTCTTCTTCTTCCTTCTTCCTCCTTTCTCCTCCGTCGACGTGGCTGCAGCTCCCGACCCCATCACTGGCGTCGCCAGCTACAGAGACTTTGACCGGCTGTTTCTTGTCTCATTGTATGCCCCTTGACTCGAGGAATAAATTGGCATAACTCTCGTCCGTAATCTCTCATCTATTTCCTCTCCCTAGCCTCGCGAAACTTTGATGTAACCCAAACGTTTGCCGACCAATTACTGCCGCTGGCCACCCAAATCCTCGCACCTAATACCTTCCTGCCGACCCCCAAAACCCTATTATCCCATCTACCATCTATAAATAGCCTAATTGTAGGAGTTTTGGAAATTTTTTCTCACCTGAAAGCCTAAGTGAGGGCTGCCACCACCGTGACTTCAGACGCATCTTCCACCGCCGATAGCCAACCTCAGCGCCACCGCAGCATTCCAATTTATTCCCTGAAATTTCCTCTAATTAACTAAACCATTTTCAACCTTTGATTCTTCTTGCACGGGACTCCATAACCGTGCAAAGTTTGTTGCTCATCTCGCCAGAATTTTCACCCCGAATCCTTAAGCCGCCGTCCGTCGTCGTTTCCTCCACTTCTACTGCCCTTTCAACCACCCAAAAACTCCCTCTAATCCTCTTACACCGAACCATAACCTTATTTTATTTTTCCCCTGCTCATTCTCTCTTTTTCTTCATCTTTTTCCCTCTTAGATCATTTTTCCGGCCACCGCCGTGAACCACCGCCAGTGCCGCCCATTCCCGCCGACTTAAGGTGAAACCCTAGACCTTCTTAGTCATTATTTACTATTTATTGTAAATTATTCTATTTTTATTTTATTTATTAGTAATTATTTGAATATAATAATTATTTCCTTGCTATTAATATTATTATTATTTGATGTAAAATTTATGCCGAATTTTACTTGCAGGGTAGAGAGTAGTAATAAAATAATTTTATTGTTAGTTTCGAGTTTTAAGTTATTAATTGAATTATTATATGATTATTATCATTCTTTTTATTATTATTAATATTATAATTATTAGAATAATTATTATATTCATTTTATTAATTATTCTGGAAAATCTTAGGCCCTAATTTTGTATTAACATTCACACTTATGTATTTTAGTATTATTATTTATATTGTTTTTATAACCATTAATAATAATAATAATATTATCTTTATTATTTTAATATTATTATATATGTTATTAATTTTATTATTAATATTTGTAAATAGTAGGTCATTAGTTATAAGTAGGGTCGAAACCCCACTTTAAATTTAAAGCTTGTATATTATTATTATTATTATTATTATTATTATTATTATTATTATTATTATTATTATTATTATCTTTATTTATAATATTAGTTGTTATTATTATTATTATTATTATTTTATCTTTACTAATATTATTTTTGGTGAAGGGTAGAGACCCTTATATCACCCTTTTTTTTAAAGTTCATTGGTGTTATTATTAGTTTTTCTACTAGTATTTTGTGTAGTTAATTTTAGTATAATAATATTTTAATTAAAAATAAGGTCTTGGGATAAGTTAGAAATAATAGCATTCTTAAGAGGAAACCTAATCCTAGTATTTTCCCATAGTAGGTGAGCCCAATCAAAGCTCTCAAGTAATATAGGAGCGTGCTCCAAGACCGGTGACATTTTAGGTAAGGGTTTACTAAGGCCATTGTATGTCTATATGCATTATGTGATGCTTATGCCATGTATTCTATGTTATCATCATTAATTATGTTGTATATGATATGATGTGGAGTTCATATATGATCTTGGGTTGTTATATGGGATGTGTTTTATTTATATGTGATGATATGCGATGTGGCCTTAAGACATGCATGTTAGGGTTGTAAAATAATGATGGGTAGTGTAACAACGCGGCGATAGGGTTTTGCATGAAATGGCATAGTGGTGAGGGTTTTACATAAAGAGGGTATGGGTATTGGTTTTGCATGATATGGTATGGATATTGGTTTTGCGTGATATGGTATGGTACTACGGTTTGCATGGAAGTATGTCTACGTGGAGTTGGGATTTGTATGTGAATTAGGGCTTGCATGTGAATTAGGGTTAGTATGGAAATGTGATCTATGTTGAGTTGAGGTTTGCATGTGAGTTAGGGTTGGCATATGAATTAGGGTTTGTATGGAGACATGGGTTACGTGGAGTTAGGGTTTGCATGGGAGCAAGGGTTTGCATGAAAGTGTAGTTTACGTGGACTTAGGGTTTGCATGGGAGCTAGGATTTGTATGAAGGTGTGATTTACATGGAGTTAGGGTTTGCATGGAGTTAGTCATGCATGTCTGGGAAAATGTATGTGCATGGAAAATATTTATGAATAAAATATTTAAGACACTAATCTTTTAAAGTGGAAGATTATTGAACCGGGTCCAAACCGATCAACCGGTCAGGAATAGTGGTTAGGGTTTTACCCTATGTGCGACCGATCCACAGGTTATAATAGTGGTTAGGACATGAGGTCCTATATGTGACCGGCCCACCGGTAAAAATAGTGGGGTGACTCGAGCTCAATAAACACAAACCAAAATCGTTAAAGCTCTTAAAAGATACTAATTACTTACAATGGAACACCATGTGACCAGGAACCGGACCGATCCACCGGTCAGGAATAGTGGTTAGGGTTGTACCCTATGTGTGACTGATCCACCGATAATAATAGTGGTTAGGGCATGATGCTCTATGTGTGACCGGCCCACCGGCTATAATAGTGGGGTGTTCTTGTACTCGCATGGATTGATAAACACTACCACGGAAAGGGGTTTTAATAACGGTTATTTTATAGTTTTAATAACGGTTTTCAACCGTTATTGAATCGCCTGTTATTAAATCTTTAATAACGGTTCATAACCGTCATGAAAAATACACAAAAACCCGCGAATATATGCGTAAACTTCATATTTAATAACGGTTTTTACTTAAAAACCGTTATTAAAACTCAGTTTTTAATAACGGTTCTGATGAAAACCGTTATTAAAAACGTAGGTTTTAATAACGGTTCTTATGAAAAACTGTTATTAAAAAGTGGAGTTTTAATAACGGTTTTAGAAGAACTGTTATTAAAACCTACGTTTTAATAACGGTTTTCATCAGAACCGTTATTAAAACAAGGTTTTAATAACGGTTTTTATAAGAACCGTTATTAAAACTCCATTTTTTTTTTGCAGTTTGTTCCTGCCCACATACACAGTTACCAAATCTGTATGTTAAAACAATTACCAAATCTGCAATGTAAAACAACATCAATTCATACCAAATCTGCAATCACACCATAATTTCAATCAATCTATAATTGGTATGCATGTCTCAATACACCAACTATACTTGCAATAAAATTAGTGGGCATACCACAACTTGGTAGCTCTACACCCCAAAGTAAAGAGTTCACATATCTAGGCTGGTAGACGAAATACAAACCTAAAAATGCATGTAGAATATATAGATCGCTACCGAATGAATGAGTGCACATGCTTGGCCTCTAACTTCATCAATTTGATCAACATTATATTGCTGGCCTCGTGCATAGTCATCAGTGAAAAACTACAACACCCATGTTTCAATTAATATACAGTTAGCCATATGTCATGATTCATTAATAGAAAAATATGAAAAAGTAAACATACATGGCTTGGATCTATGTTGACCAATCTATTCTAGACTATAAGATCCATTGCTCGTCTTCTTCACTTGAACCCTTAAAAACTTCAATTTCATCATCATCATCATCATCTAAGTTCCTTTTTGTCGAAGATCTTCAATTTTGGAGGTACCTAAAGCTCTTATCTCATCCATAATTACAATAAAGAGATAAACAATAGAGGAAAAACAATTCTGATAAAAGTAAAAACTAAAATAAATGAAAACATGTATTACCCTACATACAAAATAATACAAAGGTAGGCAACATATGTTACCACTATAATCAAGAGGTTATATAACACCATCATACCCTAAATTAAAGGTTCAATTTGTAAAAAAGGCATTAAAAAGGTTGTATCACAAAAAAACCTAAATTTAGAGGCCAAAACAGCCTTTTTTGGGCTCCGATATTGCCCAAACCGGCTCCGCCGCTTTGCCACGTTGTAGATCTCGAAAAAATACCCAAAATAGCCTCCTAGATCACCTAAATCCGAGGTCGCATGAAAAAGTTATGACCCTCCAAAGTTTACAGTTGAGAATCTAGCTCTAAATAACCTCAATAATGTCTTATCTTTTGTTTATTATGGTTGTAGCTCTAAATAATGTTGAATCTATATTCTCCATACAAACAAATACAATAATAATATGTAAAGCTCTTGGCCAACACATGCATTTGTTAATATATAACAATAACGCAACAAATTCAACAACAAACAGCAAAATTTTCAGCCAACACATTCAACAACACATTTTCGAACGAAACCCTGGCGACAGACATGCATTTATATAAGTAGATAAAAAGTTACGGAGGAAGAACAAACACATACATAAAGTGAGCTAGCTACAAACACGACGATCAGAATGTTGAGAGAGGCAAGGGCTTCAAACACGACGGAGGATGAAGGTGCAAGTGCTAGCTAGCTTCGGAACAATGGTAGAGGTGTGGCGGTGTGAGGGTTTCCTTTACTTGAGAGGAGCCTGGTGGTGCGAGTTGGCGGTGCGAGGGTTTGCAAGGAGAAGGAAGGAGAGCAAGAGAACGAAAGTGCAGAGAGTCTGAAAATTTTGGCACGAAACAGAACCGAGCGAGAAATAAAAGTTTGATTTTGGGGTTTTAATAACGGTTCCTGAGAGAACCGTTATTAAAACATCTTTTAATAACGGTTCCTGAGAGAACCGTTATTAAAACATCTTTTAATAACGGTTCCTGGAAGAACCGTCATTAAAAGCTTCTGACTTTTGACAACGGTTCTAATATGAACCGTTATTAAATCCTCTTTTAATAACGGTTTATATAAAACCGTTATTAAAACATCCGTCCAAATTTTAACGTTGCCCTTTTAATAACGGTTTTTAACTAGAACCGTTATCAAAACTTCCCGCCGATTAATTTTCACGCGTTTAACAACGGTTTTTGAACTACCGTTATTAATGTCCCGTTATTATTTCCCATGTTTATAGTAGTGAAAATGACATGGTGTGCATCGACTTACGATGAAAGAAAGATTAAACCATTAATCCGGATCTTTTTGGACCTGATATGTGGACTTGTTGATATTATGCTATGGATTTCAATATATGCTTTGATGTATCACATGTGTAGTTTGAAATTTTATGCTAATTATTATCTTGCATGATTCGATGTGTAAATGAGTCGGCCTTAGTTTTCAGTTACCTTACTCAATACATAGCGTACTGATCACCCTTTTATGGGTGTTGCTCATTCCCACGAGTATCATGCCCTTCTGACTTATGTAGGTGGGCGAGACATCAGTCGGGGCTGAGTGTTGAGCATGTTTGGCTCGAAGTTCGAGAGTGTTGTGGCCGTGTTCATTCTTTACGCGATTTCATTCCTTTCGTTATTTCTTTGGTATAATATTTACCATTTTTTGATTCATTACTCGATTGAGTATTTTAATGAACCTTTTATCGGTTGTAAGTTTAATTCTCTTTTGGAAATGAATTACATTTCTTGATGTGTACTCTGATTTTGTTTTACAACCGTTTAATGATTATTTGAAGTTTAGTTTGTATTAATTTTGTAATTGATTGTTAATATTTTCTTTAGCCTTAGCACTTGGTACTGGAACGGTCGGAGAGAACCAGTCTGGTACTAAGTGTGGCGGTAACATCCCCAGAATTCACGAGTTTTAAGTATTTCTATTTTAATTACTTCCGCTTTAAAAAAAAAAGTAGTGAATTTTGGGGTGTTACAGTTCCACCTATTTGAGAATAGTGGGTCACTGGTATTTTGAGTGCCAAATCTTGTAAGGCTAATTTCAGTAGTAAGGATCACTGATACCTCAGCTGCAGGCCTATTAGCAGTGACCCTACCACCACCACTACCAATAGAGGGCACTTGCTCCAGCTGGTGGATAGCCTAAAGACGCTAAGGGAAAAATGCAGGGCTTTTCCCATTTCCTAGGAAGGAGGATAGACTCAAAGTCCGAGAGGGTAATATCAGGGACGACCATCATGTGGGGACATGAATGTCATCAGCCAAGTAGAGGCTGATTAACAGTTGGATGTGGTCACAAGGACGTTCTCCATCCTCTCGTTACAAACTTATGTGATGTTTGTTTCTACTACTTTTATTGCTAGAGTTGTATTGTCTCCATTTTCTAGTGTATATATTTATGTGATGTTACCTCATGGGGATATATTAGATTACACTAGGCTCTACTTAGGCGTGGCCTTAGAGATAGGTGAGGTATACTTCCTAGTGGATTTGGTTGAGTTAAACCTTCGGAACTTTGATGTTATCCTAAGGATGGATATGTTTGGGATCGAGATACCGAGAATTGATATATTACTCATTGGAGTAAGTCATGTTGTGGGGGCCTCAGGGTGCTAGGTCTCCTACAAGAGATACAAGCCTAAGCCTACAATGAAGGTCGTATTTGTTCGTATGCTATATTCATTGGTATAGAGAGATTACCCCATGAATTTGTGTGGAGTTCAGGAGATGAACAATGACATGTCAGCATTGGAAGGTATTTCGGTTGCTCGAGAGTTTCTTGATGCATTCCCGAAGGAGATCCCATGTAAAACCCCTGAATTTATTACTTAAAAATTTTGTATTGCAAAATCATTAATTACCAAAGTGCTTGGTGTTACCACCAAATTGCAAAATTTTGTATTTCAGTACTAATGCTTTTAAGGATCCTGATAACAGAGATATATGGATGTATATGGCTCCTCAAAAACGTAATGTTTGGTTGAAATATTTAAGAGATCCATCTAAGAATTGATCAATGATGTTAGGTTATTATGGTATTTTTTTCAAAGACTAATTTCTTTGAGGGTTTTTTATTTTCTATTTGTAAAACTATGAAGTATAAATTATGTTGTTTATGTTGAACTTATGTAATTTTTTTTGACTTGTAACTTTTAGTATTTTAGAATAGTTTACCTTTGATAGACTTTAGCTAATCAATCATATGCATATCATATTTTCTTGAATTCACTTTGAAATATTCATATTATTCGATGAAAAACTTAAATGTAGTTTGTTTTATATAATTTTATGCATATATATTGGATATACATATAATATAGGTGATGCTTTGATTTTGAATAGATGGATGATAAAAAAAATACTACTACGAATTTTACTTGTGCTGCGACATTTGCGAAAGAGAAGGAAGATATCTATTGGGATGCAAGTTTGTTTGGAATCTTTTGAAATAGGTCACCGGTTTGTCCAATGTATATTAAATGGTCATGATAGGCTATGTCACGATTTATTTAGAATGAAGAAGGATAATTTTCTAAGATTATCAAGTTTTTTAAGATCAAGAAGGCTGCTAAGTGATACTTATAATATGACTGTTGAAGAATAATTGGTGATCTTTTATATACAGTTGGTCACAATGAAAGGAATAGAGTTGTACAAGATTTATTTTAGCACTCTTGAGAGAGCATTAGTAGATATTTCAACAAGGTTTTAGTTTCTATATCAAAGATTGCTGGTGAGATTATAAGGCCTCATCGGAGCCTGGATGAGGTCCCTATTGAGATCATAAATGATTTGAGACTTTGGCCTTATTTTAAAGATTGTGTAGGAGCGATATATAGAACACATATCGATGCTTGTGTTCCAGAGAATGAACAAATGCCCTATCGTAATCATAAAGAAGTTTGTTCCCAAAATATTATGGTAGTTTGTTCTTTTGATATGTTGTTCACATTTGTGGAAGCTGGATGGGAGGAGTCTGCTCATGATTCTCGAATATTCCAACACTGTATTCAAGATCTTAACAAAAACTTTCCTCATCCTCCTCGAGGTAAACAAAACATTAATTTATATGTTAAGTATAAAATATTATAGTTGAATAATATGAACTTGTATTTTATGCAGATAAATATTATGGGGTTAATTCAGGTTATCCTAATACATCTGGCTATCTTACGCCATTCAAGGATACAAGGTATCATCTATCCGATTTTCAAAGATTTGGTGATCCACAAGGAAAAGAAGAGTTATTCAATCATTTACACTCGTCAATGATAAAATGTGATTGAGCGTTGCTTTGATCTTTAAAGGCTCATTTTCCCATATTAAAGCAGATGATGAATTATAGTTTGGAACAATAAATGTTTATTGTCATTACAACAATGACAATCCACAATTTTATTAGGTTGAATGGAATGGATGATATATTATTTGACGAGTTTTGTAGTAAAGAAATATGAAGAAAATAATAGGAATAGAGATGTTGGACAACATGTAGAGGGTAGAGCTGCTAGAGAAATAAAAATGGTACAGTGTAGGATTGTAGATGATATTTACCATGCACGTCATTGAACTATTTTATTTTATTATGTTTATTATAAATGTAAGAATGTTTATTGCATAATATAAATTTTTGTTCATTGTCACTATTTGAGTTTTAGATGTTTGTGAATTTTGTAAAGTTCATTTAGTGGTTGTTCATAATTTTTTTAATAAGTTTATGATTTTTATTTTACAGTTTTTAATACTTTGTAATATCTTTTTTTATATAATTTTTAATGTTTCACATGCTTTTTAATATTTAATATTACATAATTTATATAATAATTATTACCAAAAGATATATATAGGAAGATAAAAATTGAAAATGGAAAATAAAAAGTAATTTTATAGAAAAATGAAAACCAAACATTAATGAGGTACAATAAGTATTTTTTTAGTATTAATTACTTATACAATAAAATTAAAAATAAATATATATTTTACTTATCAAAGTACTTTTTAAAAAGTAGATTTGTAAAAGTAATTTTAATCTAAAAGTAGTTATTAAAACTAAGTAATACCAAACGAGGGCTTAATCATAAAATGTGAAAAATCTTAGTTAATTTGGTTTGTCTCACCACTTTGTTTAAGCATTGATTGCAACATATTAGCCTCAATAACATCTTCATTTTAGAGTTGGCTTGAAGATCCAAGTAAAACAACCTTTTTAAACTGGAATGTGCTATATTGTAGACAATTTGGAAGCATAGAAATGACCTTGTCTTCAAAAGGTTGACTTTTAATATCCATACCATAGAACCATCACAACTTTAGTTCACTACTTTCACTATGTTGTCTTGATTATACAGACATACAACAAGTTTAATTAGATTTTAGGGATCAACCATACACATGAATTAGTATTCCAACATTAGATTAGACCAAATAGACATTCTTTAAATATGAATATAGATGTATCTTGTGCAAATAAGGTCGTTGGTATATGACATGTAAGCTATTGTTAGCGATCCAAATGACAAGGCCCTTTTGTATGGCTAATGGTGAGTATAGATCTATTGCTTGTGTTATGGGAATGGAAATCACTCTAAATGAGGAGCTTTAACAACTCATTATTGAGTATACAATTGAACAAACGTTTTGAGCTCAAATAATTATTTTCCACCCACTATTTTAATTTTCAATGTTGATGTTTTTATTAAGTTTATGTTTTAAATAACTTAAAACCAATAATAACTAATAAACAAAATTATGAATCCTCTAAACATACACCGATTGTTACCATGTTGAGATTGTTAATCATCTTTTTGATTAACTTCCATGATCCATTGACACATGTATCATATGTGGAAGGAAATTATCAAAGTTAAACGACTTGCTTATAAGATTACCAAGTTGAAGTTTTATCATATACAAAAGAGTGCTAATAGTATGACTGCAAGAGTTGGAATTCAAGGAATGTCATTACTTCTCACAAAAAGTCTTTGAATTGCAATACATTGATTAGGAGGATAGCTTATACATTGTCCTCAAGGGGCATATCCACACAAGGTTTACAAGAGTGTGATGATGTCTTAGATTACTTTTGTAATACCGCATTTTTAAAATCTTAATTATAAATTAATATTCATATGATTAGTTATAATTGTTATTTTATGAGGTTTAATATTAAAAGTATTATTATTATTCGTATTATTATGACGATTTAAGTATAAATTTAATCAAGTTAAATATTTGATAGAAATTGGGTTATTTAATTTAATCCTAGTTATACCCATTAATCTTATCCTAAATTATTTTACTAATAATATTTTGATCTGTAACCCAAAAATAATTTTATAAAATTTATTCTCCATTATTTAACTCTTTTCAACCCTTTTTGAACCTATCTTAAACTAGATTATTTTTCCTAGATTATATTTCTATCCGGTACCCTAATCTAGCCGAACTAAATCTAAAATAAAAATATATAATATATTTTTTCCTACCCTATCTCTCTCTCTCCCTCACAACCCTATACCATTTGTAGTCCCTTCCCCCTAAACACTATCCCTATCTCCCTCAACTCCTTTCCTCACTCAACCCAGCATTTTGCATTTTTATATACATATACACGCTACATACACTCACGCACGCATACACCCTCACATCCCTTCCACTCTGTTGCTTTTCGACACCATTCCTCGAGCCTCCAACTAAACAAGCCCCCATACATTATACATATACAAACACACATAACACCATGCAAATGCATACTCACAGCCCTCCCCTCCCTACATTTTCTTTAACCGAGCTCAACACACCACCGGCCAACCATCACTATCATCACTGTCACTCAATTCCTCTAACCCACCTCACCAACCCATCCTTTCCCACAACACTCACAGCTCCCTCAAACATTTTTGTGCAACCCGCAAACCACCATCCAATACCAAACCCACCATCACAACCCCTAAGCCTAGCCACAACGAACCTGCCTACAAATGCAACCATTCCAATAAATACAGCCCCCTACTCCCTTCTCTACCCTGTTGGTTTCTCGATGCACCCCCAGCAACCAAACACCCTTTTACCACCCTCAACCAAGCCCAACCATCTCCACCACATACACACACCACACCACCTTGACCCAACCTCCCTTCTCCTGTGCACAACCCTCCTCTCCCTAGTCTCGGCTTCATTGGTTTTCTTGTTAAACCCCTAGTCTTCTTCTCCTTCTAGCCCATGCAACCATCCCCACCGTAGCCAGTCATATACACCATCATCCAGCTCCAGCCCCTCTACCATTCTCCTCCTCCTACGCCGGCCAGCACCTGAACACACCACCACCACCCCTACTAAAGCTAGCTCCTAGCCAACACCTCCCTTTCCTGTAACCCCAACCAGCAGCAACCTCCTCCCAACTCTCTCCCTGCACATCTCCCTCACCAAACTAACCCTAGTGCACTATCCTAACCTCCACCCTCTGCCATTCAAACCACCACTGCCAAGCCCATCCACCAACAGTTGCACCTCCACCACCGAACCACTACCTTCTTCCTCTTCTCCCTTCTCCCCTTCCCGCGCATGCATCCAACCAGTCGCCATTAATGCAGCCGTAGCTCCAGTAGTCACCACCAGCCCTGCACCTATCGCCGACCACCGACCAGCAGTACCACCTTCCCTGCCACCTAGCACCCATCCCCCTACCTCACCCTTGTAGCCCTCTAGCACGTTCACCATCCCCTTAGTGCATGTAGTGCGCACGGTACATGTGGAGCGTGAGTGAATTGTTTATCTTATAAATTTTGGTACCCATACTAAATGTAAGGGTATTTTGGTCATTTATAAAAAATAAATATTTTATTGTTATAATTATTATTTTACCTAATAGATATTAATTCGGTAACTATGGTATTATTTTTAAGTATGAAAGGTTGATTAGAGGGATCCCATAGCTTTAGTAGGATACCGTTATTTCAATATTTTTACTAGAATTCAGGTAATTATTATACTCTACTAAAATGATAAATATTGTCTGATAGCATATTAAGGTTTTTATGTGTGGAATGTGTTAAGTATGTTTCATTACGGTATAATTATGTATTATTAATTATTGTCATGAAAATCAAGAAAATGAGCATGTTTTATGATATAAAATATATCGAGTATGAATGTGTGATAAAAATGATTATTATGTCTAGAAAATATTTTGTATAATAGGTATGTATAAAATAATAAGTTGAGCATGCTTGAACATAATTCTAGAATAATTATTACGGATAAGTGCCCTAGGGGTAATTTGGTTATTTTAAGTGTGTTATAACTTTTATCCCAAAAAACATGTTTAATTTGTATTAGCTGTTGTTGAGTATGTGAGCTTGTAATTTGGATGGATTAAAGGTGCAAAAAAGGATTTTATGTGCAAAATTATGTATAAGGGTAAAATGGTCATTTGACATATCTGATAATTTAAATCGCATAATAAATAATTTATTTATGGTGTTTTAGCCTTTTCATGGCACGTTAATAAATAAAATAGAATTAGCATTCAAATAGATGATAATTTAGAAACTTTAGTCTTAGGGGTATTTTGGTCTTTTACGGCCTAAAGTGTCCAGATGTTAATAATTGAACCTAGGATGACCTTAGTATATTTTAATGTTGGCCTCGATATTGACATTGATTATGGTTATTTCAGATGATTGAAAAATAAAATAAAAATGGTTAAGTATGGAAATTCAATTTATCTATATTGTATGTAATTTCGTTGTCACCTTAATAAAAGAATAATACTTAAATTGAAAGACCTCGAGATCGGGAATGGTGGCTCCTTAGGGGTCATTACCCTAAGGACATGGTTTACCACGGTTGATATTATAGATTTTTGCTGGTGTGCCTTGGTGCCCCAGTCAGGCCCTATATCTTATTCTATTCTATTCTACGGACTAATATGGGGTATGCATACTTATAGATTAGGTGTCCTTGTCAGTAGGGTATTGTGTTACCTTCGTGTACCAGTGCGACTAGAGTACCTTTGTGTCCTTGGGTTGATAGTTGGTAGGATACTATATTGCCTTGGAGCATCAATATGACAGGAGTACCTTTGTGTCTCTAGGTTAATTGATCTCCCCTCGAGAAAGTAAATAAAAATAAAAATGATATGATTTGGTTAAAATAATGATTATCATATTATTGGATTTTTCGATAGTAGCCTTTGTACCTACCTGTGATTTTGGTAGCAGATTTCGTGCCTACCTGTGGTTTCTTGTGGTTTCGGTAGCAGCTTTTGTACCTACCTATGGTTTCCTATGGTTTCGATAGTAGCCTTTGTGCTAAGATATGTTGTATTATGTTATACTTGTAAGTATACCTGTGATGTTATGGATTTTATTATGTCTGTAAGCATACCTGTGATTTCATGGATTTTATTATGATGTACCTGTAAGTATATCAGTGATGTCATGGATTTTATTATGTCTGTGAGCATACCTATGATGTCATGGATTTTATTATGCTATACTTGTAAGTATACCAATGATGTTATGGATTTCATTATGATGTACCTGTAAGTATACCTAGGATGATATGGATCTTAGTATATTATACGTGTGAACATACTTGTGATGTATATAATTGGTTAGGATTTATGCTGAGACATGAATTATGTTGTGAAGTTTAAAATTGTAGTGTAGATCTAGGTTTTAATTATTTCTTCCGAGAGTATCTCTAGGATGTTCATTAATACGTCCAGTTGTTTCAGATGAATGAATGAGTAGTATGTGACCTTGATGGAATTTGATTATCTAAATGATTATTATATCTTAATCATCGTATGTATATGTATAGGCCTTATACCATATTAGTTGTATGCCTTGCATGTGTTCCATGTTGTTTTATCATATTAGTTTGGTATAAAGGGTTGTTCAGTACCATAGTTGTAACACCCCCAAATTTACTACTGAATTTTTTTTAAGTGGAAGCGTATAATCAAATAGTTGGGTGTTACTGCCGTAATTAACATAAGTCTAACTTACCCCACCATCCTTATGTTAATTACAAGGCAAAACGATTAGAAAATTTAAAATATGATAGAAAGAGACGAGATAACTTTTAATAATATTAAATAAGCATTTGGAGATCAACTCTGATTACAATATCAAAATATAACAAAAAGGGATCCCATGGAACTAAGAGTGCAAAAAGGTATCCGGTTAAAACTATCATCTGGATAACATGACTCTATATCCAAACCCTGATACAAATAAATCACTCCTCCACATATATCGCATCAAAGGCTACGAAATCATCCACTTGTTCCTCATCAACCTACACATAAACATCTGGGTTGTCTACTCGTTGGATTGAAAAACATCCATGAAACGGATGATCAATACGCTACATATTGAGTAAGGTAACGGTATAGTCAAGTAAGGTTACAAGAATTATCATAAGAAAATCATATATGCCCAAATCAAGAATGCTAGATAACTATTGATTCCAATTCGTTCCTTAGATATACCACACTTCAACCTTTTATTTATGTTGAGTTCAAGGACCCCACTATTCTTAAACCTATGGAATGGTCTGAAACACCTCTCGCGGACAACACACCCGAGCCACTATTATTATTCAGTGGAACGGACTCAACACCTCAGTCCTGACTCACGTAGTCTCTTACTTTAAATGATTAGTATCTTTCTATTTATACTTTAACTCTTAGTTATATTTTCATTCACATTGAGTATAGGACCCCATTATTCTTAATCTGGTGGAACGAACTGGAGCACCTCTCGGGGACAACACACGCAAGACACTATTATTATCCGGTAGAACATAGCCATATAAACACCTTGGCCTGACTCAAGTGATCTTTTAATTTAAATGATTAGTATCTTATTTAGAGTTGATCGTATATTATCATGTGAAACTCATATAAATGCAAGACATACAATTAAGCACATAAGTACGACCACGTAATTATCCTCAATGACCATAATTCCCTCAGGGCAGTCAAGCCAATCGTATTCTCCCCAAAGCCTTATAAAACCCAAACATATTCATTTTCAATCATTATCCGAAGTACATATCCTTAGTTTTACATAGATATCTTATATCTGACATTGTACCAAAATACGAGCTTATATAATTTCATTACTCTCAAGAATATCATTTCATAGCATTTCCATAATTAAATTATCCAATATAACATACTCAACACAAAAGTATATACAAAGATACAAGTATCATAAAAGTCCCTAGATATGACATGTATCCTTACCGACAAGGAGACCAAGCTCTATGAATGTAAATCCTATATCTCCTCCTCGAGGTCATCTATGAAAACAAGATAAAATACAATAAGGATAGATGATTAAAAATTGAGAGGGGAGTTAAGGTAGAGAAGGGTAAAACTGGAATTTATCAGAGTCAAATGAAAGCTTGAATTATATGGAAGTGTAGAAGAATATGTAGTGGAGCTCTGGTTAAATTTTGGTGGTATTTGGATAAGATTTAGGGTGAAAATAGGGGTACACGACCAAAAATAAAGTTACATGGTTGTGTAGCAATAGTGCACAACAAGTTGAGGGAAGAAAAGATGCATGGTCAGGCAATGCAAGAATTGCATAGTTGTGTAGAACTAGGTCAAGAGAAAATAAAATGCATGGCTAGACAATGCAAGAGTTTCACGGTGGTGCAATAGGGAATCTGAGTGTTGCACGACCATGCAGTAGGCGATGCACAGCCTGTGCACTTTGCAATGCTACAACGGACGAGGAGAAAGAGAAGGAAATGAGGTGGCGGTTGGTCACGATGGCTGGTAACAGTGAGGGGGAAATTCGAAGCAACCTTGGTGGCCGGTCCACCAGCCAAAGGATGGCTAGTGGTGGCTTAGGTGGTGCTCGATGGTGGATTGGGTGTTTTGAATGCCAAAAATAGGGAAGAAGAAGGAAGAAGGAGAAGGAAGAAGATAAGAAGATCAGGGAGCTGATGGATGACAATAAAATGGAGGGATGGAGGGGTATATATACTATTAATGTGGCGTGCCTTGGGGGAGAAACATGGTAGGGGTGATGACGACGACGATGATGATCTGTCAAAAAGAAGGAAGAAAGAAAAAGGATAGGGGGATGGTGATGGTTGAGATGGATAGGAGTCAACTAGAGGCACGAGGGGGTGATGATGAAGAATAAAACGTGCATAGGAGGAGAAGGCAGGGAGTAATGGTGATGGTGATGGTGGCCGCGAAACAAAGTAGCAGTAGGGAGAAGAAGAAAGAATAAGGAAGAAGAAGGGTGGTAGGGGAAGTGATGAAGAAGGAGGAGGCAACACAAGGGATGGCAGGGCTGGCAGGGATGGTTCCATGGTGCATATGGGAGGCAAGTGTATGGAGGTGGAGAGAAAGCCAAACTCCTCATGCCACAAAATCGGCGCCGGAGAATAAGGGAAAAGAAAAGAAAAGAAAAAGGAAGAAAAGGGAAGAAAGGAAGAATGGAAGAAAAGAAAAGGAGAAAGAAAAGGAAAAAGAGAGAAGGGTTAGGGAATTGGAATTAGATTAGATAATTTTGGATTAGCCAAGAAATTTAGCTTAGTGGAAACTTTAGAGGGTTTTGATTTTGGATTACAACTTGTGGTTTATCTGAATTAAGGTTTATCAAGAAATTTGGTTAAGGCTAACAATAAGATTTATTGATATTAGAATCAAATTAGGGCACTAATGATGCGGAATTAGGCTAAGAAAATTTTTGGGGTATTATAGTAGTACTGAAGGGGTTCATTCTCGTGGGGCCCTACCTATTCAATAGGTAGTAGAATTTGTAAGTCAGCCTCCCAAATGCTGGTAGTTAGGATTTGAGAGCTTAGAACTATCCGTTGTCTCTGTTGCTATCTTATTTCCGATTATATTTGGACCCTTTATGTCCTCTTGTAATTTCTCTCTTGAGTTTTGTAAACTGTTGATGTTGTTTTTAATTAGCATGGTATTTATTTAACATTCTTTCTATTCTAACCTCTATAGTCATGTTATTAATTTAACCGAAGTAATTATTTCAACCTTAGCACTTGGTATGAGAATAGTAGAGGAAACCTGACTTGTACCAAGTGTGGCGGTAACCCCCTTTGTTTTTATTGTTTTAGCTTCCTTGCTTAACTCTACAAACGAAATTTTTTAGTAGTAAATTTAAGGGTGTTATAACTTTGTCACTTAAACTATACTAATTCTTCAACTCATCAATTAATTTCCAATAGCCTTTTTCCAATTAAAAAAAAGGTGTTAATACATTACATGTTCTTCTTAAAATCGCCACATATGATGTTTGCTTCTCCATTATGGAACTTTGCTTGTTATCATAATTATAGTTCGGGGATCACTAGGAATACATAAATCAATAATATTTTTCCTTAGAAAAAATTAGAGTTAAATATTATTTTGGTCTCTATAGTTTGTAACTTTATCTATTTTAGTTCTTGTATAAATAAAATGTCCATTTCAATCTCTATAGTTTGTAACATTATCTATTTTGGTCCTTGTAGAACCACTTTATATTCAAATTAGCGTCTAACCCTATATTAATCTATTATTATAGGTTAATATTTATACTCCATCTCCTAGTAAGCAAATTATATCTTATTTACCTAATTACTTAGTCATATAATTATTAATCAATTACTAATTTCAATACTAGTTTTATCCTAGTAAGCAAACTACATCCTAGTTGGCTCCGAGAATGAAAGATTTTAATTTTTTTGCTGTTATAATATATATTTTTAATTAGATTTGAAATTTGTTTAGATTAATAGTTATAATACTAAGTAAATAGCCGATTAGATGTAATTTACTAACTAGAAGAGATAGAGAGTATACACATTAATTTGTTATAATCAACTAATATAATGTTCAAGAATTAATTTGAATATAAAATGAGTATCCATTGACTAAAATAAAAATTTTAATTTTTACAAGGACCAAAAATTATAAAGTTATGACTCTAGGGACTAGCATTACTACAAAAATACAAATAGATAATAACTTATATACGATTGTTGTAACTAGAACAACCATAAATAACCCTTCTAGTAAAAATTTAAATAGTTTGAAAATATGGTTGAACTATAAATGATGGTTATAAAACTATAACAATCATCTATATTTGTCCAAAGTGGCCCATTTTATGTAACACTATATACTGTGGTTTTAAATTAAAATTTTTGTCTATAGATTAGTGGTTTTTTTATTTAAAAAAAAGGTATAAACAACAGTTTATGCTATAACTGTTATATCTGCCTACACAACTCCCCTCTTTTCTTCACTCACTTTAACCAAGAACTAATTTTACTTTCACCCATTTACTTGAACATAGAAAAAAAAAACTTATAGCGGTGCAAAGAACCTCCACTATTTCTTCCACTTCAACCTTCTTCCCTATTTGCCATTGTAATTTTTTTCCTCTCCTTTTCACCGTTAATGTTATCTACTTACTTTAGGTATGCATTTTTCTCCTTCATTCTTAGTTTATTTTATACCGATACTCGAGTCTCTATTCATAAGTATTTTTTTCTTCCTTAAAATATTCATCTCAATTTTTTATTTTTTTATTTTATTAGTGGTTTGAGTGTTTCTTGTAGTTTTGTTTATTGTATTATGGTTTTATATATATTTTTTTTACAATTTTTGTTTTGTGTGTTATGTGGCATACGTGTTTTACATGTTTTCTTATTTGGTTTGTTGCTACTATTTTATTAATAAGGGGACAACATATTGGTTGATAATTGTTGGTTGGTTAAGTGATGTGTTACGGTGTTGCTATTGATTCAAGTGTTGCTTGGGTGTTGTAGATGGTTATGTAGTTTTATAATTTTATAGAGGTTTCATTTTCCTTGTTCTATGATAAACTAATGAAGAATAAATTTTTGGAATTTTAATTTTTTTGTAATCTAGTTTGGCACATGTTGGAATTTCAAAATATGGCATGAGAAGTTAGATTTTTGACATTTTGCTTGCACGTGTGAAAATAGAAAAAAAAAATGATCAACGTCTTATTAAAATCCTAATTTTTTGTTTCTTTGATATTTTATTCCATACAGGTGGTATGGTATCTCAAAATAATCAAGTTGGAAAAGGTGCTAAAGTAAAGAGAAGGAGGGTGCAAATGAATAATTTATTTAAATTAAGGCACAAAGGAATTAGATATATAGTTGATAAAATTACTAATAAAGGAGTGTCAACCAGAGAGAATGAGACATATTGTATAATCTATGCGAAGTTAGAGCTCATGCAATGGTTCCCATTATGATTCCTAACTAGATAATGACACCTAATGAGACGAATGATAAGTTATGGGTTGATGTGCAGCTATAATGAGCTTTTAAATACCAATATAATACTACGATTTAAAATATATACTAATAATTTTAATATTTCTTGTGATGCACAATAGTTTTGACACGCTCGAATGCTGTAAGAAAGTTATACTTAAAAAGTGTACTAAATCTTGAAAAGAATTTAAATATTATTTAGCAAGTCATTACATGATTGTTGAAGATAGAATTTACCTATCACAACCACCAGTTAATTATTAGCTCGTGATCACACCCCAATAATGATATGAGTTTGTTGAATTAAAATAGTTAAAAGAAGCTATTACTCGCATTATATATTACACTATAAATAATACTTATAATCATATGCTTTGATTTTCTTTATAATTTGTATATTTTCAATGACAAGAAAAGATCAAAAAAGTGAAATAAAATTCAAAGAAAAATGCCTAACCTCATAAGAATTTGTATACTAGCAATAATACCGCAAGAAAGGTGTCGATAAAGAAATATATTAGGTCAGAAGACTTTTAATTGGTGCCATACTGTCAAGTACTTTTGGATGGCTTACTATTTCCAACACTCCTAAGGAAGAGGTTAAAAGCTGAAGAGTTAAAATGGATACTTTAATATTATGTTGATTAGAGTTAATTGCTAGTTAACAAAAGATAAAGGAGAAAATGTAAAAGTACATGAATGAAAAGACATCCAACTCAATTGTTAACATGATTGTGCCTACTCCTACTCCTACACCTACACCTTTGACCATTAGTATTAGACCTATCTCAAAAGTATCAGAGGTATTACTCTTTATTGTTAATTATTTTATAAATTAAAGTGTATTTGCAGTTGAAATATATAAAATTAAGGACACTTTTAAATGTAGGGCGAATATACATGTGACCTTAATACATTAGAGTAAGGGGTATTATCTCCCAAAGAACCACGTATGTCTTTGAGGAGAAATTGTTGGACCCTAACACAATTCAAGTCACTTTAAATAACATCCATGATGAATATGCATTCTTAAATTTGCCCTTTTTGAAAGATGATGATTGTGCTCTCCTATTAATCGTAGGGGAGACGGTTATATGGCCATGTCATGTAGTTGTCCTCAAGGAAAAGATAATATTATTAACAGCGATAGTTAAATTAATTAATTCCCTAAATTTTTCTATTAAATTATCTTCCTTTTTTTACTAGGGCAGTAACATTTTTAGAGGAAGTCCTAAGGAGCAACGAAAGAAGGAATTAGAGGATGTAGGAAAGGAATTGTGTGTAAGTTATAATATACCTCTTATCAACTATCAAGTGTTGGGATGTTGATGTATTATGTTGAACTCTTGAGCAATCAATATTTGATCATAGAAGTTGAATTACTAATGTAATTGTTTTTCAACACCAAAGAAATTAATGTATATATATATATATATCAGCTGAGGACTTAGTTCATTTGTTGGATAGATGATGGCTATAAGTCCAACATATAAACACATACATGAGGTATAGTTTCATTCAATTTTAAATATATAGCTATATTGAAGGATATTATTGTAATTTTTAAGTGAGGCATAATTTCCTTATAGGTTTTTAAAATACAAAATTATACTTAAGGACAATTAGCCAAAATATGGATTCTTATGTCCTCAAGTGATATCATATGGGTACCTTAGACAACAAGTGAATTATATAGTTCAAGTGATGAGGGAGGTTGCACATCAGTTTAATTTTTGCCCCATTTTCTTTCATTTCACAATTGTTTTTTTTTTGTCATTTTAAATAAAAAAAATGATGACATTTTGGTTTGACTTCGTAGGAGGAAGATAACATGACATTCCACTAAAAGTTGTTGATAGGCAATTAATCAATTTCTAACTTTAATAAAATTATTTCACGAGTTACATATTATAATATATAGTTAATGGTTCTCTATATGTGCATCAATTAGCTCATTTAAGAAATATTTTGAGAAGCAAAAAGAATGACCTAAATTAGTACACAAATGGGACCCTATGAAGGTGTATAATTAGTAATATAGTTTCTATAATGTTATTGTTTACTATGGTTCTAACAAATTAATTTGTGCATTTCACTTAATGCATTGCCCAAAATAAGGAGACAATGACAATTATAGCTATTTTGTCATGAAATATATAAGAGATGTTATTGCAAAATGATGGAATGGAGATTTTGAGATATGTACTCATCACCATATATATATATATTGGTACTTGAATTATATACTTATAACAATGAATATGAGATATTAATATATATTTTTCTTAGGTATATCAAAATGACAAGCTCAAAGTTTTGGATAGCTACATCTAGAGCTGTAAAAAGTTGACTCGACTAGCACAAAACCCAATAAATTCATCAACTCGACCCCATCCAAATCTAATCTGAATATAAGTGACCCAACCCGACCCGACCCCAACCTGTAACCTACCATCAAATTGATCGGCCATCAACCGGACCTGACTTGATAAAATCAAATTTAATATTAACCAGTTATGATAATAATAATAAAATAAACATGTCTTATTATTTATTTAAAGCTTTTAAAAATATATTATTATTTAAAATTTACTTATTTTTATTACCTTTATTGTTAACTTACTTATTCACAGATAATATTATAATTTTACCAATTTTTTTGCATAAAAATTCAACATTAAAAAGTTATAATAATAAACAAATAGTAATTAATAACACATTATTAATCACATGCTTACATGAAGTAAACTTAATTCTTACTTACGAGGTTAATGAGTTCGATTAATTTTAGTTGTCAATGTCTGATATGGCCTAAATCCAAAGTGATTCGATCCACGATTAGCTCAACCCGAACCCAACCCAACCCATCAAAACCTAAAAAGACCTAATTCATCAAATTAACCCAAACTTGACCTGTCAAATTAACTTAAACATTAAATCACCAGAATACGAGCTTGTTTGGCCCGAACCCAATATAATAGGGATATAAACAGAGCGGGCTCAGGATGGATCCACCATACCCATACCCATACCCATACCTGATAGAAAAATCCATACCCAAATTTGTACCCGTACCCCAAACGGGTATCCACTAACACATCAATATCCTTACCTGTTGGATATCTGTTATCCAACGGATAATTCATTTGCTAGTTAACAAATATTATCTTACGGATAAACCCATTTAGGGTCAAACCAAATTACATTATTAACCTTAATTTATATTATATTTATTTTAAAATTAAGGGTAAAAGTGTTATTATATATCTAGTAAATGGGTACAAATATGGATACATGTATGGGTATGAGTACAGATATAGATATCTCATACTCGTATCTGTACCTAAATCTGACGGATAATTTTTTCCATCATCCATATCCATTTAAGTATTCGACGGATAAAACCCATCGAGTTTCAAGTAAAATCAGCCCCATTTACATCCTTAAACCCGACCCGATATGCTAATCAGAAATAATTTGAACCTAACCCGATAAATAACCCAAGACAATCTGGATATATAATGATCCAAACCCAAACCCAAACTGACCTAACTAATAAGGCGTCCCAAAATGACCTAAATCCAAAATGACTCAACCCCCTATAACTCAACCCAAACTTGATATGCCCAACCTGATTGCCACCTATTGTAATACACGAAAAATTTGCTTAATCTAATCTCGTATCTTTATCCCTAATTTGACTCTAATCTCAAGAAATCTTATTGTTAGCCTTAACCAAATTTCTTAATCCCGAAACTTTAACCAAAACCAAAAATCAAAAATTGAAACCTTGATTCGAATAAACCAAAAATTGTAAACCAAAAACCGAAACCGCTAAAATTTTTGTTAATCTAAATTAGTTGGTTAATTCCAAAATTCCTAATCTAATACTAATTCCTTAACCTTCCCCCTTTTTCCTTTTCTTTCTCCCTTTCCTTTCTTGCTTTCTTTCCTTTTATTACTTTTTCTTTTCTTTTCTTTTCTCTTCTTCTCTACGCCGATTTTATGGCATGAGAAGTTTTTCTTCTTTTGCACCACCACCATCCACTTGCCTCCCACATGCTCCTCTCACCATCACCTACCAACCCTGCCATCCCTTATGCATATCTTCTTCTTCTTCTTCTTCTTCTTCTTCTTCTTCTTCTTCTTCTTCTTCTTCTTCTTCTTCTTCTTCTTCTTCTTCTTCTTCTCTTCCCTTTTGCACACCACCATCACCTGCCAATATGCCACCCTTCCTCTTCTTTCTTCCCTTTCTTTTTCTCCCTACTTTCTCCTCCCTTGCACGTCTTCTTCTCCATCATCACCCCTCCTACCTCTGCCTGCCTTCCATCCATCTTAACCATCACCATCCTCCATCCTTTTCTTTCTTCTTCTCAGTATATTTTCCTTCATCATTGTCGTCGTCACTTCTCTACCTTGTTTATCCTCCTTATCACGCCATCTACTAGTATAAATACCCCTCCAACCCTCCATTTTATTATCACCCATTAGCTCCCCGACCTTTTCCTCTTATTTCTTCTCCTTTCTCCTTCTTCTTCCTCTATCTTCCCTATTTTCAACATCCGCACCACCAAATCCACCATCGAGCACCACCCAAGCCACCACTAGCCGCACTTTAGCTAGTGGACCAACCACTAAGGTCTCCCGACCTTCCCCCTCACCGTCTCCAGCCATCGCGGCCAACCACCACCTTTTTCCCTTCTCTTTCCCCTATATCATTGTAGAGTTTCAGAGTGCACGGCCTGTGCATGGCCGTACAAACACTTAGATACCCTACTGCATAGTTGTGTAACCCCTGCACCGTCTGAACATGCATAATTTTTACTCTCGGCCTGATTCTACATGGTCTTGCAACTTTTGCACCGCCCGACCATGCGTTTTCTTTTGTCTCAACCTATTGTGCTTTAGTGCTACACAGCCATGCAACTTTTGCACCACCTATTAGTGCAACTTCTTTCTTGGTTGTGCACCCTATTTTTCACCCCAAATCTTGTCCAAACACCACCAAAATTTAACCATAGCTCCATCACACATATTTCTACACTTCCATATAATTCAATTTTCCATTCAATTTTCTTGCACTTGAGGGGTGTTGAGTTCATTCCTCTAGATAATAATAGTGGCTTGGGTGTCTTGTCCTCGACGGGTGCTTCAGACCATTCCACCGGTTTAATAAATAGTGGCTCAGGAGTATTTTTACTCTGAGAGGTGTTTGCTCCCTTCCATCGGATAATAATATTGGCTCGGGTGTCTTGTCCCCTATAGGTGTTTCATATCATTCCACCAGATAAAGAATTGTGGGGTCGCTGAACTCAACGTAAACAAAAGATTAGAATATGACATATATAATGAAAGACTTGGAATCAGTAGTTATCTAGATTTCTTCTATTTGTGCATGTATGATTTGCTTATGAGAATTCTTGTATTATGTGTAATCTTATTTGACTATACTGTTACCTTAATTAGTATGTAGCGTATTGATTATCCGTTTCATAGGTACTACTCAATCTAATGAGTACATGACCCAAATGTTTATGTGCAGGTCGATGAGGATGAGGTTGATGATTTTGCAGCTTTTGATGCGGTATATGTGGAGGAGTGATTTATTTATACCAAGGTTGAACGAGGAGTCATGTTATCTGGTTGATAGTCTTTACCCAGATACCTTTTTGGACTCTTAGTTCCATGGGATCTCTTTTTTGTTATATTTTGATATCGTAATCGGAGTTAATCTCCAAATGCTTATTTGATGTATAAAAATTTGTCTCATCTCTTTCTAATCATGTTTTAATTTTTCTAATCATTTTTCCTTGTGATTGATGTAAGGATGGTGGGATAAGCCAGACTTATGTCAATTACGGCGGTAACACCCAAATATTTAATTTTACGCTTCCGTTTAAAATGAAATTTTTCAGTAGTAAATTTGGGGGTGTTACAACTATAGCTACATCAATGGAGTTAAATAAAAGTGGCTATATTTTGACTTTGAATAAGCTAGCTAAGGACTTCAATTGTAGAAATCTTTTTAATTAATGTGAGTTTTTTTATGCATACGTAGGATTATAGGTAGATAAGGAATTAAATACTTATAACTATTGATGATTTTCTATTAGTTTTTTATATATGATTGAGTATACTTGATTACTTTTTTTTATTAATATAAGAGCTTTTAACATGTATATACTTTAGTATTTATCGATAGACTTTAAGTTGTGTTTATGCATGGGATATACAACACTAATTTTTGTGTATTAATTTCAAGTGTGTGTGTGTGTTTGTGTGTGTGTGTAGGTTTTGTATGTGGAGTTATGCATGTATTAATTTATATAGAAAAGAGAGGTAGGTTATAGATGATCATTTTAAGTAATAATCATTTTCTATACCCCATCGGTAAAAGAAAAAGGACAGAAAAGTCAATTTTAAGTAATAACCATTGTCTATAACTCAGTAGTAAGAAAAGAGGCTATGGGTGATGGTTTTAGGTAATAATTATCATCTATAATTTAGTAGTAAAAAAAGAGAGGTTATAGATGACAGTTATTTGTTTTAAGTGATAACCGTTCTTTTGAATTGGTGTAAAACAAATATTTTATTATTATAGGGACTAAAATAGATATAGTTACAAATTATAGCAATCAAAATAGTATTTAAATTAAAAAAATATTAACAGACATGCCTTTTGGAAGGAGGAAGAAAATCATTTTATATGGAAAAAAATAGTATATCTTATCTTATCTTGTAACAACTAGAATGTCTTGTAGGTTGAGGAGAAATACCTATAAAAGCACGATAATTCAAAGATTGATGAAGATTAGTATGAATGTAGATGGAATGGAATAGTTAGGTTGCCCAATTAGGAAGACGAATTTGGGAGATTCAAGCAAGAATTTTAAAAGAATTCAACAAGAACTCAAAAAACTCAAATTTGAATGTTTTCTATCTAAGATTACTCTCAGTATTCTTAAAAATGATTATTCAATCACAAAGCTATAATTAACCAAATGAATTACTTGTATTAGATTTCAATATATCAATCATCCACCCATGTTAAAGCGTGTCAACATATGTATATATATATATATATATATAGGTATATAACATTCCTAACTAGCATACTAGTTTAGCTACATGATATACAAATGGCTAACTAGTACATAAACTAATATTACAACATATTTATATCCTATATAATACATGACTCAACAAAGATGATTACAAACCAAACTAAGTAGTACATGAGAATAACTAACAAGAATCCTAATCAAAACAATGATCTTTTCTTGAAAGGTTGACTAGGTCCTTTTAACTAGACTTTTATGCACAATAGATTCCTTTGTAATATCTTGTAAGATGTGAAAATTTTATGTATCATGAATTCTTAAATTTATTGATCTTCTTCTTACAAATATGTTACATACCTACAAGAATGACTTAAAGTAATATCATCAAGGTTAGTCAAAGTATTGTTATCAAATACACATATTGTGATTGGTTCCATAATAAAGTATGAAAATTTTTATCATCTTGAGGATCATCTATAGATGCTCTTGCATCATTCTCCCCAAAGTAAAAAGAACTTTTCCTCAAATTTACATCACTAAAATAAGGAGAAAAATCACCCACATTAAATGTCCTTAATACACAACCATATGATTTAGGTAGTTCAAGGCCATAATAATTTTCTCCAAATTTTATAGGGATTTTAAATGGTCCATATTCTCTTGACATTAGTTTATGTTTCCTTAGGTTTGGAAATCTTTTTTTTTACTTGAATGTAACCACACTAAATCACTAGGAGAAAATACCTACTAACTATGATGTTTATTAGCTTACCTTTGATATTTTTCATTGGCTTGTTCTATGTTACCCTTAATTTGTTGATGAAGCTTTTGGAAGAACTCAACTCATTCCTTAGCATCATAAATTTTAAGTTCACATTTCCTTAAGGGTACTATATCAATTTTTATTTAATGATTCAGTCCATACACAATTTCAAATGGACTCAAATGTGTAATACTTGAAGGACTTTGATTATAAGCAAACTCCGCTTGAGATAACTTAATATTACAATCTCTAGTACTTTTACTTACCAATCCTTATAATAAAGTTCCAAGAGTACGGTTAGTAACTTTAGTTTGTCCATTAGTTTGTGGATGATGTGAAGTAATATATAATAACTTCGTGCCTAGCATGTGCTACAATGTTTTCCAAAAATAACTAAGAAAATTGATATCTCTATCTAAAATAATACTTTCAAGTATGCCATGAAGTCTCACAATTTCCTTGAAATACAAATCAGTGACATGAGTAGCGTCAACAATCTTGTTGCATAGAATAAAATGAGCCATTTTAGAAAATCTATCTACCACGACCATAATAGAATCCTTACATCTTTATGTTATAGGCAAATCTAAAATAAAGCCTATACTAATTCCTTCCCATGGTTGACTAGGCATATGTAATGGTGTATATAAACCTTTTTGAAAAAAAAAAACTTTTACTCTTTTTACAAGTAACACGTCAGTTTATTATAATTTTTACACCTTTTATCATATGTGGCAAATAGAAATTTTCTTGTAATATTTCTAAAGTTTTCTGAGTACCAAAATGGTCTGCGATAGCTCCTTCATTTACCTCTTTGATAAGTAAATCCCTTATACTTGACCTCGATACACAAAGTATATTAAGTTTAAATAAAAATCCATCTTGTATTATATAATTACCATGGTTTCCATTTTCTTTACATGCTTGATATTCTTCATGAAAATGTTCATCATTAGGATACATTTCTTTTAACATTTCAAATCTTAATAATTTATCATCTAACATGATGAGTAAGATATATCTTCTATAAAGAGCATCAACCACTACATTTTCTTTCCCATCTAAATGCTCGATAGAGAATACAAAGGATTGTAAGAATTTTACCCACTTTACATGTCAAGGACTTATTTTCATTTGACCATGTAAAAATTTCAAACTTTCTTGATCAGAATGTAATACAAAGGGTTTAGACCTCAAATAATGATTCAATATCTCTAAACTTTATATGATGGAAAAGAATTGCTTATCATATGTAGAATACTTTAACCTAGAACCATTTATTTTTTCACTAAAGTATGCTAAATGTCTATTTTCTCAAGAAATAACTTCTCTAATATCTACCCCACTCGCATCACAAGTTACATCAAAGAGTAGGTCAAAATTAGGAATATATTAAAATGCCCCAAAAATACTAATTTTAAGAATTTTAGTTAAACAAGGATTTATTTGAAAAATTAATTAAATTAATTATTTTTATTGGAATAGGAAGAAATTATTTAGGGCAAATCAAGAGGAAATTTATAAATATTTTTATAAGGAAAATTTGAGTGTTTTGCTAATTAAAAAGGAATTTAGGAAAAATATTTTAAAAATCCTAAATTAGCCTAAAAAGGAAATTAAATATTATTTTATTAAAACATTTTTATTTTAAATACCCAAAATATTCAAATTAATTTAATTAACCCCAACCTATCTATTTTTCTTTTTCCTTTTTTCCTTTTTCTTTCCTTCTTTCTTTTTTTTTCCTTTTCTTTTTCTTTTCTTCTTCTTCTTCTTCAAATTGGGCATGCCTTCTGTGGCCTGTTCCTATTCCTTTCTTCTTCTTTTTTCCATTCCTTCGGCACGACCCAGGAGTGAAATGCCACTCCTTATCCCTTCTTCCCCTAGAACACAACGTTTTATTTAAAAAATTTATTTCTATCGCCCGGCCCGGTTCTTTCCTTTCTTTTTCTTTTCCTTCTTTTCCCTAGCCGACTGGTCTATCTCGTTCTTCTTCCTTCCTCCTCTCCCACCATCGACCTACAACTCCGTCACCCTTGAAAATGGCACTACCGGCTACGCACGTCTTGACCGGTCGTTTCACCTCTCTTTCTCTTCCCCCTGAATTGCCAGTCAACATGACCCAACCCACCTCCCTTTTCTTCCACACAAAAACCTCATTTTCCTGCTCAAATAGGCTACCATGATTTAAATTTTGTACTGGCCAATTGGCGCTGCTAGCTACCCTAACCCTACCTGCATTACCCCCTCACCAACCCACATAACCCTACCCTCTCCTCTAAACTCTATAAATACCCATAACCAGCCTAATCTCGGGACTTTTTTCAGCAACCTAAAAAAACCCTCATATGCACTGCCACCACTTCAGATGCCCTTTTCTCCACCATCAGCCAACAACGCTGCCTGCTCTACCTACCTAAGTATTCCTTGAACCGCCATATAACTAACTACGCTGCCCTTCTCCCTCGATTCTTCGAGCACAAGCCACCCTGGCCGTGAAAAATTCCTTTCTCAATCAACCTATTATCTGCTCCTGCCACCCTTTGTGTTGCCGTCCATCACCACATCCGCCACTATCACTGCCTCCTACGCTACCCAAAAACATTTGCAGACCCTCATCTATCTCTCCCTACTCTTCTTTTCCTCTTCCTCCCTCTCCTCCTCTCTTTTTCTTCTTCTTTCCCATTCGGGCACCACTACTGTCGTCGTGCGCCGCCACCACCCTTATTCTATTCCTCTCCTACTAGGCAAAAATAATCACCTTTACTTCCACCCTCCTTCTTCCTCTCTTATTCCCAACCTTCAACTTTTTCCCTTTCTTTCTGTTTTTTCGGCCACCGCCGTGCACCAATGTCGGTGGTTCCCATCTCCACCAGTCTAAGGTGGAACCCTAAACCCTCTCAACCATTATTTTCTATTTAATCAAGCTTATTTTATTTTATTTCACTTTTTAACCTATTATTATTATTGTTGTTGTTGTTGTTGTTATTATTATTATTATTATTATTATTATTATTACTATTACTACTACTACTAATAGTATTCTTACTATTTCAAAGTAGGGTCGAAAACCGCACTTTATTTTACTCTAGGTTTATGTTATTATTATTATTACTATTATTACTATTATTATTTTATAATTTCTATTATTATTTCATTATTATTATTATTACTATTTTATTAATAATGTTCTAATATTATTATTAGCATTGTTTTAGTGAAGCGTTGAAGCCCTTATTTCACCATCCATTTTTAATCATAGTATTATTATTATTAGTATTTTTAGTATCATTCTTACCCTTATTATTAATATGGTATTATTTTATTAAAAACCTAGTCTTAGAATAAGTTAGTAATTAATAGTATTTTGGTAGGAGGGAATCTAATTTAAGTTTTTCCCTCATATAGGTGAGACCAGTCAAAGCCTTAGGGAGGTGTAGGAGCGTGCTCCAAGACTAGTGTCATTTTAGGTAAAGGTGTAGCTAAGGCCATTGTGTGTAATGTGTTTTACATGCCTTGCATGCCAAGTGATATGAAATATGATGTATTTTATGTGTATTTTTATAACTATTATACATATAGTGTGACATGGAGTTGAGGTATGTTTATGTGATATTTTATGGCATGTGTATAATATGTATAAGTTGTGTTTTTTATTGTGATATGGTGTGGCCCATAAGACATACATGCTAGGTTATGTAATATGATGATATGGAGTGAAATGATGTGGGGTTAACCTAAGTGTTATCTGACCATGCATGGAGGAATCTAGGGTTTCACGTGGGAGCGTAGGGTTTTGTATAAAATAGTACGAAGGGTTGCATGGGGGATATAAAGTTTGTATGGGAGTAAATTTTACGTATGGAAAGTTAATTTGAGGTGTGAGGAAAGTGATGAAAGTGTTGTTTGGGCATTTGAATGCGTTGAATGAAAAATAGTATGTGGGATAGTATAAGGGCATATAGTAGACCGATCTAGAGTTTTGTGTGGTGGTTAGGGTTTGGTGTGGCTATTTGGGGTTTATGTGGTTGTGTGTGTGCTTGGTGAGTAAGGTGTGATGGTAAAAGTGAAACCTATGGGTTGTGATGAGAAGTGTGTTAAAATAATTTTTGAATTGTGTAAGGTAGATTATGATGGACCATTTAGGTCTAAACTAGGCTTTCTAGGTAAAAAACCCTAAAGTGAGGAAGTGAATGGGTTGGAGGTGAAAAACTAGTGGGCTTGGGCTCACATGTGGGGGAATTGGGCTCTAATGTAAGTCTGGTAAAGAGGAAAGGATAATGGACTAAGTTAGAAGGTTCATGAGACTATGAGTGAGATGGGTTCTTTTGGGGGAATAAGCGTGGAGGAAGTTAGCTATGCATGTCTAGGGTTAAAATTATGAATAAGATACTTAAGACATTAATCATGTAAAGTATAAGAGTATTGAGCCTCGCCCAAACTGATCTACTGATATAATAGTGGCTAGGTATCGAGGTATCCTAGAGACCGATCCACTAGCATATAATAGTGGTAGGGAATGTTGCCTTAGGTATATCTGATCCAGCAGCTATAATAGTGGGGAATCCTGAGCTCAATAAACAAAACCCTATAGTTTGCTAAGACACATAAAAGACACTAATACTTACAATGGAACACCATGCGAGTAGGGACCAGACCGATCCACCGACATAAAATAGCGGTAGGGTATGTTACCTTAAGTGACCGATCTACCGATTAGAATAGTGTCCAGGCGCCGGAGTACCCTAGAGACCGACCTACCAGCTAAAATAGTTGGGTTGCCATACTTGTGTGGACTTGATAAGAGCATGGTGTGAAAAGAATTCTGATAAGAGATTAATTAAGTAATTAATCTAGATTATAATTGAACCTTTGTATATTCACCTGAGTGTTCATATGCATATATGTTATCACGTTGGACTTTATACTTTTTATATTATTCTGCATGATTTACGTGATTTTATGTGCCAGCCTCAGTGCATGGTTACCTTACTCAGTACGTAGCGTACTGACCACCCTTATTATGAGTTTTGCTCATTCCCACAAGTAGGAGGCCCATCTGACGTGTTGTAGGTAGGAGGTATTTTCTTTGATGTTATTAATGTCCATAAGGCATCAGGCAGGGGTGGGTGTTGACCATGGGCTGGTTCGATCTTTGGAGTGGCGTGGTTGGTTTTTCTCTCAAATGATATTGTTATTCCTTTTACCCTTTTCAGCTATGTTTTGAATTCCAGAAAACGATTTTAATATTGTAGACATCTTTCCATCTTAAGGAACTTTACTCTCGTACTTCAGATTATGTAATCATTCATAGGTACTCTAATTTGCATATTTATGAACCTTGGTTTATGTATTGATATGAGTTGATGAAAATTTTTTCTTAGCCTTAGTACTTGGTATTGGAACAGTAGGAGTGAACCGGTCTAGTACTAAGTGTGGCGGTAACATTCCCAGAATTTATGGGTTTTAAATTTAGAGGTTTTTGTATTTAAAAAAATAGTAAATTTTGGGGTGTTACATATATAGTATAGGAGCGTTGCTTAATTTATCCTTAAGAGTATCAAAAGCTTTAGTGGCTTCATTTTCTCAAATACATTCTCCCTTTTTCATGAGTCGAGTAATAAGTGCAGCTATAGTAGAAAAATATTTAATAAATCTTCTATAGAAACTAGCTAATCTATGAAAACTTCTTACTTGATGTATATATTTAGGAATATTCCACTCTTGAATAGCATGTATTTTTACAAGATCAACCTTGATACCCTCAGCACTAATAATTTAACCAAGAAAAACTATACTTGAAAGCATAAATTTACACTTTTTTAATCTTCTATATAGTTTAGTTTTCCTTAGTTTATCAAATAATTTCCTCAAATGTAGAATATAATCATGTTCGCTTTTACTACATACATACAAGTATATCATCTAAATAAACTACAATGAAGTCACCTAGGAAAGGACGTAGAAGTTCATTCATCAGTCTCATAAAATAACTAGGTGCATTACACAAACTGAAAGGCATAACAACCCATTCATAGAGACCATATTTATATTTAAATGTGGTTTTCCATTCGTCCCCTTCCCTAATCCTCATTTTATGTTAGCCACTTTGTAAGTCTATTTTAGAGAACATCTTTGCACCACATAGCTCATCAAGCATGCCATCCAATCTACGCATAGGAAAATGATATTTGATAGTAATATTATTCATATATCTTGAATATATGCACATACGCCAGGTAACATCCTTTTTAGGAACTAGTAATGCAGGTACACAATAAGGAATCATGCTCTCTCTCACGAAACCCTTATTTACTAGCTCTTAAATTTGCCTTTTTAATTCCTTAGCTTTCTATAGATTACATCTATATTCCGGTCTATTAGGTAAAGGTAATCCCAGAATTAAATCGATAGCATGCTCTATACCCCTAATAGGTGGCAGTCTATGAGGTAAATCAACTGGAAATGCATCACTATATTCATTAAGAAAACTAGTAAGCTTTAAATTGTTAGATCTTTTGTCCCCAAATGGAGATGATTTAGCTACTAAGACATAACAAACGCCCTCCTCCTCAATATAATTAATCATTTCCGTTTATGTAAAAATAAACTCTTTTTTAACCTCGGGTAATTTTACATAATCACATTGGGATGGTTTTAACTTATATTTCGTTTTATCTTTAAGTACTATAAATTCATTCTATACACCATCATGAGTTGCATTTCGATCATATTGCCATGGTATTCCTGGTAAAATACCACAAGGATCCATAGGGAAAATATCACATAATACCTCATCATAATAATCACTAATGGGAAAAGAAATGAGTGTTTGTTTAGTCACTTTAGCTCCTTTATCCTTATTAATCCATTATAAGTAAAATGATTTAGGAGGGATAGTAGTCACTAGTCCTAGTTGTTTGGATATTTTTTCACTAGCAACATTTGTACATGAACCATTATCTATGATGACCCTACAAACTTTATCACCAATTCTATACATAGCTTTAAAAAATTATTGTAATATCCTAAAAATTTATTTTAGGATTTAAGATGAAAATAAGAAATTATTGAATAAGATTTAATTGTATGATAATTTCTAAATTAATAAAAATTTTATTATTATTATTATTATTATTATTATAAACTCTTATTATCCCAAAAAGTTTAAAAAAATCCAAAACACCCCACCACCCCATTTTTCATTTTTCTTTTCTCCTTTTCTTCCTTCTTTTTATTTCTTCCTTTCTTCCTTTACCTTTTTTCTTCTTTTCTCTCCACCTTTGGCAAGCTTGGTTGCCCCCGACAGTCTCTATAATCTCCCAAAATTTTAAAAGTCTATAATTTAATAAATCACTTTTTATTTGGGATAACTTAGCTTTAAACTTATTTAATTTAATTATTTTGAGGATTTTACCTTTTAAAATTTATTTAATTTAATTATTTTGTAGATTTTTGTGTATATAAAATTAGATGTGAATATTTAATAAAATAAATAAATAAATTGTTATTTTATCATACCCATTCTATTTAAATAATATTTTAAACCAATATTTTCTAAAATTTACCTTTTAAACTAATATATTAAAATATATTAATTTAAATTATTAAAATTTATTCATCTACAAAAAAATACTACAACCTATTTTCCATAAATTATTTTATCTATTTTCCCCCTAATTTCCCCTTTTTCCTTTTCCTTTTTCTTTTTTTCTCTCCCTCCTCCTCTCTTCTTTCTTTCCCATTTCCCCCCGATTTGGGCTAGCCTACGGCCCAACTCTCTCCCTTCCTTCCTTCTCCTTCCCCGCGGCCTAATGTCATTCGGCCCTCCATCGCAGAAGCATAACGCAGCGTTTCGTCCCTTGATTCGCTGAGACGCCGCGTCGCGTTAAATGGTAATATAACCGTTCCCAAACCAGCAACACGACACAGCGTTTCATCCCTCGATTCACTGAGACGTCGTGTCGCGTTAAGTGGCAATATAACCGTTGCCAAACCGGAAACACGACGCAGCGTTTTGTCTCTCTATCCGCTGAAACGCCGTGTTTCATTTAGTAACAATATAACCGTTGCCAACCGGCCGGTTGTCCCCTTCCTTTCTTCTTCTCCCTAGACCGTCGGTCCACGGCTGTCGTCTTCCCCCTAGCGCCAGGCCTGCAACTCGCAGCCTGCACCGTCTGGCTGTCCTTCCCGGCCATTCCAGTTGTTTTCCTTTCCAATTTCGACCCAGCCTACCCGTCCTACCCCTCTCACATGCTGCCTCCTTTTCCTTTTTCCCGCTCCAAGCCAACACACCTGAAATCCGCAGGGCCCTATCCCTCCTTTTTCGTTTTCCTCCCTTCAATTTTCCTATAAATACCCCCATTAGCAGCCATAGCCGGTCTCTTTTTTAAAAAAAAAGCCTCGAAACCCTGTCTCGCCACCGCTCAAACAGTCGAGCTTTCCGTCGTCGCTGGTGATCGCTGCGACAACCGCTTCCCACCGAAACCTTCCCCGCACTTCCCTCTACAAAACCAAACAACCGTCACCCCTTGCCTCGCCCTGCACGTGCCGCCCCATCCGTGCAAAGTCACAACCCCATACAACCCTCTCCAGCCCTTCGTCGCCCCTCGCGCCGCCTCTTACCACCACCCTCGCTGCAACCAACGCCTCCTCCACCCTCCAAAACGTCCAGCAGACCTCCCTCTACCTTCCCATACCTTCATCTTCCCGTGCCTCCCTCTCCTTCTACCTCCCCCATTTTCCACCATCCTCCACCACCCTCCACCACCTTCGGCAGCCGCGCTAACCACCGCGCGCCGCCACTCCCAGCCATGCCCCACCCTTATTCCATCCCTCCTCACCTGTTACATCTTCCTCCACCTCAAAAACCCCTCTACTCCCTCTCCTCTAGCCTGCACCTTGATCTTTGCACCTCTCTTCCTCCTCCACTGCCGTCGCCGCTGCCGCCATGCGCCGCCGCCAGTCCACCACTGACCTTAGGTGGTTTTCCAACTCCCCCAACCCCTAAAACTATTTTCTATAAGTGTTAGTAATTGTATCTAATATTAATGATATTATCCTTATTATTATTATTATTACTATTATTACTATTGTCATTATTATTACTATTATTATTATTATACTCTAATATTACTATGTATCATCCTTATTTTCCTAACCTAATTTCAGAGATAGTTAACTAGGGTATATTATTAAAAGGAAACAACTTTAACATTAAGATATTTATCCTTATTATTATTATTATTATTATTATTATTATTATTATTATTATTATTATTATTATTATTATTATTATTATTATTCCTATTATTGTTATTACTCTTATTACTATCTCTATCACTACTACTAATACTAGATATGGCTTATTATCATTATCTTACTACTATATGTGATAGACATTTGAAATCTTATATCACTATTATCATTGTTATTATTATTACTATTAGTATTATTATTTCTATTATTAATGACACTATTATTGTTACTATTACGTGACCAAAAGTATTTTAGTAATATTGTTATTATCACTATTAGTACTACCATTATCATTATCCTTATTTCCTTACTAATATTGTTAATGGTGACCTTGTTCATCATTACTTTTATTAATATAAACTTTTAAACCCTTAAGTTATTATTATCCAAAATATGACCTTTATCGTTATTATCTTTAGGAATAATAGTACTTTGTTGATATTGCAATTATTATATTATTGTTCGAATCCTAACACTATAGTTAACCTTAGTCTTAAAAAAATGTTAGGGTTCTAGCACTATAAGCATTAGCATTACTATTAGTATTACTATTATCACTATTTGGCTATAATTAGTATCTGTGCTATTATTAGAAGAATAAAGCTAATAGGTTTAATAATATAAGTGTAGTAATAAATATTAAAATAAACATATTTTGACTAGTAATATTGAGTAGACTATTTTTAAGATAAAAAACCCTAGTTTTCGCATAATACTCTATTTAATAATAATAATCCTAATCTTAGACTAAAATAGGAGTGATGGTACTTTTGAGGAAAAATAATACTTAGTATTTTCCCTTTTATAGGTGAATCTAACCAGAACCCTAAGGAGTTGTAGGAGCGTGCTCCAAGCCCGGCATCGCTTAGGTAAGGATGTAGCTAAGGCCCATGTGTGTATGTGACTTGTATGCCTTGGATGCTTTATATTTTATGTTATATTATGTATCGCATGATTTTCCTTAACTTGTCTTACGTGTAACGCAGCTTGGAGTTGAGGTATGTTTTGTATGTGTTCTTATGGCATGAGTATGATATGTATATATGATAATTGTGGTGTGCTATGATATGACTCTGTAAGACATGCATGCTAGGAAAAATGACATTATGATATGGGAAATGAAAGGAAAAAAAGAAGCAAGTGGGAAGTAAGATGTTAAGGGGGATTTGAGGTTGACCAAAATGAATGAGAGATGAGAACCATGCATGAAATTCTAGGGTTTGTATGGGGACTTTGAGAGTTTGCATGGAGTGGATAAATCTTGCATGGGGATGATCCTTACATGAAAAAAGTTGATTTAGGGTGTAAACAAGCTAATGGGAGAGTTGTGGAGTGATTGGAGACTTGGGATGAAAAATAGTATGTAGGTTGGTGTAAGGGTGTATAAGGGACCCGATTAGGGTTTTGGGAGGAAGTAGTAATCTGGAAAGTACAAAAGAAAAAAAATGATTAAGGAAGAGTGAAGTACGGGTTAAGAGTGAGAATTTATTATATAAGGGGGTGAGTATGGGTTCCATGGGAGAGAAGAGATTTTGGGTGAAAAGAGAGAGGTTACTTGTGGAAGAAGAAATTTACTAGGGTTTGAGGTGGCTAACTAGGGTTTTTCCAGTCATATGTGAAGTTAAGAGGTAAAGTGATATGTTTGGGGATTAGATCTAATTAAGGTGAGATGTGGGGAGATGGATGGAGCAATGGTTGTGTAAGTGAGAGGAAGTTAGGCCACATAGGTCTACTTAAGGTTTTCAAGGGAAGACCCTCGAGGGTGATGGTAGGTGGAATTGATGTCGTGAGGTGTTGGGCTCTAACCCACACCCTTAGGAGTTGGGTTTCCATTAAAGGGTAAGTGTAAAGGGAAATGGATGTTGGGGTGTGAGTTAGTGGGCGCCGAGTCTCAAGATATGGGACGGGCCCTCTTTGGGGAATAATTATAGATGGAGTTAGTCATGCATGTCTAGGGCGGAATTTGTTGAATAAGATACGATAAAATACTAATAATGTAAAGTGGAAGAGTACTGAGCCGGGGCCAGCCGATCCATTGGTAAGGAATAGTGGTGTGGACTATTGTCCCGCAAGTGACCGATCCACCGACGAATAATAGTGGTGTGGACATCGTCCCACAAGTGACCGACCCACCGGCAATAATAGTGGGGGATCTCGAGCTCAGTAAACCAAACCCTAATTAATTAATACATATAAAAGATACTAAGTACTTATAGTGGAACACCATGAGAGTCGGGGACAGACCGATCCACCGGCATAAAATAGTGGTTAGGTGCGTTCTACCCTATAAGTGACCGATCCACCAGCTATAATAGTGGTTAGGTGCGTTTTGTCCTATAAGTGACCGATCCACCGGCTATAATAGTGGGGTTCCCGCACTCGCATGGATTAATAAATATTATGATGTGAATCAATCATATTTACCAGCGATCTAAAAGAATAAGTCTATCTGGACCATAGTTAGCCTTTATCATCTGTTCTATTACATGTTGTTCATACAACTATGCCATGTATACTGTGTGGTGTGTTTTGTATGTTGGCCTTAGTGCATCTGTTACCTTACTCAGTACATAGCGTACTGATCACCCGTTTCATGGGTGCTACTCATTCCCACGAGCAGAAGACCCGTCTGAGCTTGTGCAGGTAGAGGATGATGTCTTCGATGTCTACGACACCTACGAGGCATCGGGTGGGGCTGAGCGTTGAGCCTTAACCTGACTTGGGGATCAAGAGTGACTTGGCTGGACTCTGTTTCCTTTATTTGACCTTATATTATCATATTTTTTTGTGTTATCGTACTATGCTTTATGTTTTAAAACTCTAGTCACGTACTCTTTGGTTTGTAACCCTAAATCGCACTCTGATTTTTGTATGACTTGTGTTTTATTAATGATTCGTGTTTAATGTTAACTTTATTTAGCCTTAGCACTTAGTACTGGAACGGTAGGAGTGAATCGATCTGGTACTAAGTGTGGCGGTAATGCCCCCGAGTTTATGGTTTTATCTTTTTGCTTTCGCTGAATCCTTTTAATTAAACGAAATTTTTCAGTAGTAAATTTGGGGGTGTTACAGTCTCCCAACACCCTCCTTCCTCTTTTCTTTCCTTTTCTCCTTTCCTCTTCCCAATTCTTTCTTTTCTTTCCCCACTCCCAATCGACCCAACTGTGTGCCTGTGTGCCTACACCCCTTTCTTTTCCCTTTCTCTCCCTCTCTTTTTACCTTCTTTCCCCTTCTGCCCCTACTTTCTTCTTCCCCTACCTACGCAACCTTGCCATGGCTACAATCACAGCCCTCCCCACCTCTCTTTCCCTCCTTCTTTCCTCTTTTAACCCTACAGGGTGTGCAGCAAGCACGTCCTTGCATGGTCCCCCTCCAACTGCGAGCCCCTCACCCCCTCACCTGCCCCTATCTAACCCTTGTGAAACCTGCTCCATGTCCCCCTACCTGCGCAACTGCTCTGGCTTGCACGCTGGCCAGCAACCACTAACCCTCCTCCCCTTATCTTCTTCCCCTTCTTTTCCACTTCCCCAACCCCTACACCTATGAATACCCCTCTCCACTCCCTCCATTCCTCTTCCTTGCATCACCTTGCACCCAATAAGCCACTCCCCTACCCTTCCTTCCCTTTCCTCTTCTCTCCCCACCTGTGCAAAGTGGGCAGCTCAAGCTTCCCTTTTACACCCTCCTCCTCCACTAGTGCCGCCACCACCACTATAGACACCACCATCCCTACCTCCCTTCCTTTCCAGAAAACCCCCTACCTTGCCACACCACCACTTCTCCCTTTCTCCCATCTCCTTTCTTCCCTTTCTTTTTCTCTCCATCTTGGTTGCCACTGCTGCGACTATCGTGCCACCACCGTGAGGCCACCACCACCACCACAGGCTACTTGACCCAAGGAACCCCACTACTAAGAAACCCTAACTCTCCTCTCTTTTTCCAACCCCAACACCCCTCTTTTGCACCATCCTCCACCACCCCTCATCTGCTGTCCTTTTTGGTTATACCCTTCTCCCTCCTACTTACTTAGTATATTTTATTTTAATAACTTGTTATTATTAACATTACTTTGTATATTTTATTTTAATAACTTGTTATTATTACCATTATTATTATTGTTATTATTATTATTATCATTAATTAGTTAAGAAAATAAAGAAAAAGGAAAAATAAGTAGGAAGAAGGTGAAATGACCTAGTGATGCTCTCTTTATAGGTTTTGAGCAAACCCTTCCCTATGAGGAAGCATAGGATTCATACTTCAAGCTCGGAGCCCAACTAGGTAAGGATATAGTTAAGGCTTGGGTTATTTTATGAATCTTGTGTATATGGGTGTAGTGGTATGCTATGTGTAAATATATGTGAATGTGAACTAAGTATGTGTGTGGTGCAGCTTGGCTTGCAAGGAGCTACAGTATGGTGAGAAATTTTTTTTATCATGTGTTGTATATGTGTTTATAACTTATTATGCATAGGCACGTTCTTATGTATGGTTGAAATATTATGATATGTATGCCTAGATTTCTTAAGTCGGTTTTGAGTGGTAATGGGATATTAAAGAAAATATAGAGGGTGGAGTGAGTGAGGTGATATGTGGAGAATGCCCAAAGTGGATCATGAAATATGGTAGAGAAAAAAAAAAGAGGAGAAAATAATAAAATGAAGGGTTAGGGTAAAAATATTGCACGAGAAGTGTGAGCCTTGCATGGGGTGTATGTGCTTTGCATAGGGAAAAGATTTAAGTGGGAAAGTCTAGTTTGAGGGTTGACCATGGGGAGGAAAGTGTGTTTTAGGTGATTAGTGTACTTGGGAAAGAGTTAATATGCTAGTTGATGGAAATATGCATGGGAGCATAAACTAGGGTTTTGGCAAGAAAAACCCTAAGGATAGGGGTATTGTTGGGAAAGGTTGAGGAGGCTGGTTGGACAATGATGTTGTGATGAGAGGTGTGACATATGAAGGGTGTGAGTCAAGTTAAATGGAGGGCAGAGTTGTGTACGAGAACAAGGTGTGGAGGAAAAAGGGAAATATTAGGGTTTTCGAGGGTGACTGACTAGGGTGTCATTATCATATGTGGGAAATGAGGAGTTGAGCTATGAGGGTTGGAGTTGGGTTGAGTATGGTGGTGGTGTTGGAATCAAAGGAGAATGTGGGCTGAGTAAAAAAAAGGAGAGGTTAGGGCCACATAGGCTAGATTAGGGTTTCAAGAGAAATCTTAGTGGGTAATGGTGAGTATAGGTGAAGAAATGAGAAGTGAGTCTTGATCCATATATATGAGGTTTCTAAGTTTGTTGTGAAGATGGTGGAAAGTGTATGGGGTTTTTGGAGTCTTGAAGGATGTAAAGGTCTTAGGTTAAGGGATAAGGTATTTCAGGAAGTTTGGGTTGGTAGAGTGGTTATGAGTCGGGAGTGTCCATTAGGATGTGCATGTCTAGATGGGGGTTACTTGTTGAATAAGGCATGAATAAAATACTAATCACTTAAAGTGGAAGATCATTGAGTCGGGCCCAGACTTAGGATGTTATGGTTCCATCGGTTATAATAGTGGCCAGGAGCATTTTACCTGGATATGTATATGTTACCTTTCCATCGGTTATAATAGTAGCCAGGTGCGTTCTTCCCTTGAGTAGTATTCTTATTCCACTGGTTATAATAGTAGGGGTTCCGAGCTCAATAATTTAAACTCTTGGATGATAATAATTTATGGAATAGACACTAATTACTTACAATGGAACACCACGTGGGTCGGGACCAGACTTAGAATGTTTACCATTCCACTGGTTATAATATTGGCTAAGAGTTTTTTGCCCTAGATATGTTCATGTTTACCATTCCACCGGCTATAATAGTGGTTGTGAGCATTCTGCCCTGTAGTAGTTATTTCCATTCTATCGGCGATAATAGTGGGGTCTCTGTACTCACACGGATATAATTCAAGAGATGTATAAATATGGTACTAATGGCTTAAACTCTAATAGTGGTAATTAATCTAATAAAACCTACTACTTCCATATTATCTGTATTTTATATGTTGTGCCCTATCATAGCTATATGGTTACCTTACTCAGTAAGTACCGTACTAATTACCCCTATCATGGGTGTTGTTCATTCCCACAAGTAGTGGCCCCTCCTAAGTCGGTGTAGGTAGGCGATGAGGCCCTAGAGAATTTTGATGCCTATGACAAGTTGTTCGAGACAAAGTGATGTTCTGATATCCCGAGGTTGGGGCTAGATAGGGTGTTCTCCGAACTACTTACCTTTTTGTGTTACTATTGTTTTTATTTCCTCATACTGGGATTTTATCTTGTATTTCATTTCACTAATGTATTAACTTTGACTTTTACGCACTCTGGTATTTTATGTATTTAATGTTTAACTCCTTATATTTTTAATCATCTCATGTTATTGTTCCTTGTTATCTTTTATCTTTGTAGTTAGTATGAGGCTGGCCAGGGGCCAGACTTGTATTGATTACGGTGATAGCACCGTCTATTTGGTGTATGTTTTTCCTTAACAAATGAAAATTTTCAACAATGAATTTTGGGGTTGTTACTTTTATCCCTTTTTGTAGATTGATCGTTAGGTTGTGTTTGTAATGCCTTTGAATTATGAAATAAGGATTTCCATATTATTCATATATACTTAAGAAATCATCATTAGATTTAGTTTCTAAGTCATCATCATCAATACATGGTTCTATGTTCTCAATTTCACTCAAGGCTAAAACTCTTGGATCAGGACATTCCCTAGCAAAATGACCATACCCTTTACATTTGATGCATTACTTAGTGGACATTTCACTAACTTTAGTTTTACCTTTATCATCTTGGTTAGGACTAATTGTTTTTTAATCATTAGTTAAATAGTTATGTGTCCCAAATTTTGATGTAGATGCATTAGAATTATTTTTATTGGATTTAGAAGTTGAAGCACTTGTCTTATGATAAGCTTTAGTAGACTTAGTTTATCTTTCACACTTTAAGGCCAACTTAGTCAAATCTTCAAGAGAATCATAGGCAAACATTTCAACTTTTTCCCTAATCAAGTTGTTAAGGCCACCTAAGTATCTAGCATGCTTTTGTTCTTTTCTCTCTTGTATATCACATAAGAGTGCTAATCTTTCAAATTTCCTAGTGTATTCCTCTACACTAAGAAGCCATTTCCTAAGAGTGGTCAATTTGATATACATCTCTTGCTCATACTCTTTAGATACAAATTTTTTTCTTAGATGTTTCTTTAAGTTTTCCCAAGAATTCCTTTTGCTTTCATACAAATATGTTACATACCTACAAGAATGACATAAAGTAATATCATCAAGGTTAGTTAAAGCATTATTATCAAAGACACATAATGTGATAGGGACACATTGTCAGCCAAAAATAATAATCAAAAAAATCTTATAATCCAAAAATATTTCCCGTAGTTAACCTTTTCATTATTAAAGATAGGGACACATTGTCAGCCAAAATAATAATAATAGCTCATTACCTAACTAATTTCAAATAGATTTAATTAAATTACATAAGATCAATAATCATATAGTTGTAGAAAGACTCATTCTAAAATTTATGTCATTTATCTAAATATATGGTTGCAAATGGTGTATACCTTAAATCATCTACTATAATGTACGATTGAACCAACATTAAGCCTAAGGTTACATTACCATATCTATAACAACCTAGAATTTACTATTAAAAATATTATTATTTTTTGTGAAAGTATTAATAATCAAATATTAAGTTTTGTGCTGCATATAACATAGAAGAAATACTCTCGATATCCCATCTATGTTGGGTGCAAGGATGAAAAGTAGCTCATGTTGAGGTATCATGTATGGGAAGAACTTGATCCCACAAAGATACGAGACTATGAAACCAAGATAAAATAGATATAATATAAAATAGAGGACTGAAAGTCCAGAGAGAGTGAGAGAGAACTATTTGGATAACTATACACTTAAACTAACCTATAACTACTCGCCACAAGTAATCACATCAAAGACATTAATTAACAACCAACTACAAAATAAGGCGGTATCTAATCATAGAAACGAGTAGCACCCATGAAACTGATAGTCAATACTTGTGCATTGAGTAAGTTAACCAATCACATCAAAAGAAAAGGATATGCATATAACATAGGGTACAAAAATACATATACTACACATGTATTCTCCTCATTATATAAGATGACCTAAGGATGCCACCATATTAAAGTTTATATTTAAGTGATCATACATTTCTAGTTACTTAGTTATTTGAGTTTAAGGACCTCACTATTCTATAATCGGTGGATTGGTAGCACAAACATAATTAACCCTCTAGAATAGAAAGTACCTAGAAAAGCATAGATATAGACTCCTAATATTTAAGTATGCATACCCCATATAAGCTGATGGAACAAACAACACAAAAATGATATATGGCCACTTTGGTTATCACAACAAACAAGAGAAATATCATATGAAACACCTCGATCCTAACTCATGTGATCTTTAACTTTTATTATTATTGTCTTATTATACTTGATACATAATAAAACATCATGTGGGTTTCCCCTATAAGCCATCATTTATTATAGTTGTCTTAACATAAGGATGAATACTTATTACATGCAATACCACTTACTTATGAATCCATTCCAACAATTTTTGTAGATTATAACACTTATATTCATGCCATGATTAATTAATTCCACATGTTATAGCCACTAGATATTATGATAATGCATATAGAAAATGTAAAACTCCCAAAATTCACTATTGAAAAATTTTGTTTTAATAAAATAAATAGCGGAAGCAAAATATAAAATGGTGAATTTCGGGGATATTACCGTCACACTAAGTACCAGACTGGTTCACTCCTACCGTTCCAGTACCAAGTGCTAAGGCTGGAAGAGTAAACCACAATTTATAAACCATATCTAAATCATAGTAGCGTAACAAACCATTTACAAGAATAAAATCCACCACTGGTGGTTACAAAAACAACAATTACATTAAAACCAAGAATTTAAAAGAGAAAGAGAAAAACCCTAATAGTTTTGGATAATTTCTTACTCTCTTTCCCATTACCTACTTGAATAGTATCTGAATAGAGACCTGCAAGGGACACTGCCATTGAATAGGTAGGGGCCCCACGAATGGAACCCTTCAGTACTATGGTACTGAGTAACCCTTTAAAAACACACTTAAAAGTAGGCCCGCAATGTAACACATGATACAACACTATATTCATATATAACAAGATGTGCATGCATAACATTCACATACTCAACATTCAATCAGATATTAATAGGTCATAATGTATAATCGATACCTTCGGGCCTTAAGCCATGTCATAGTGCAAAATCAATACTTTCGGGCCTTAAGTCATTAGTCAATCATTATTCAATCATCTCTCATATTTATATCCATGTGAGTGCGGGAACCCCACTATTATAGCTGGTGGATTGGTCACTTATAGGGTAAAACACACCTAACCACTATTATATGCCGTTGGATCGGTCTCCAGGGCAAAACACTCCTAGCCACTATTATGCCGGTCGATCGGTCTGGCCCCGACTCTCATGGTGTTTCAGTGTAATTACTTTGTGTCTTCCCCATATCTTATCGTTATTACATTCGGTTTATTGAGCTCGGGACCCCCACTATTATTGCCGGTGGATCAGAATATATATCAAAATCATCTAGGGCAACACGCTCCAGGGCACTATTATATCCGATGGATCGGTACTCATAATCATCTTCCAAGGCAACACGCTCCTGGGCCACTATTATATCTGGTGGATCGGTACTCATAATCACTTGCTAGGGCATCACGCTCTTAGGCCACTATTATAACTGGTGGATCGGTACTCAATATCATAATTCAACTGGGCCCGACTCATTAATCTTTCACTTTCATGATTAGTATTTTTCCTTTTTTAATCAACACAACAATTCCATTTATTTGCCTCGGATGGGAGATCAAGAACCCAGGACACAAAGGTACATTGGTCGTACCGGCGCATACAAGCTACTCGGTACCCTTCAACCATCAACCTAGGGACGTAAAGGTACCCTGGTCGTACTAGTGCATAAAGCTACTCAATACCCTACCGACAAGGACACTTAATCCATAAGTATGCATACCCTGTAAATAGGTCCATAGAGCTAGATGGAGTAAGATATAGGGCTTGGATGGGGCACAAAGGCACACAAGCAAATACCAGAATGATTATGGGATAAACCACGTCTTTAGGGTAGTAACCCCTAAAGAGCCAGCATTTCCGATCTCGAGATCTTTCACTTTAAGTATTAGTGTCGTAATTAAGGTGATCACAAAGGCATGACAATTAGATACTTATTCACTTTCCATCGTTCTGATATTGTTAGTCATTTCTTATTCAGACGGTTATCCAAGATAACATAAAGAAATCATTAAGGTCATCATAATCTCATCTAATTCTGAATTAGGATTTGTTATCGTGATACTTACTAATCGTCAAATAATCTTACCTTACTATTCGGTATTATTTGAGTCATATCATGAAATTACACAATCACAATGACATATTAGATACAAATTACTCATTTACCCCTTACTTATATAATTGCTAAGTCATCCCTTTCTTACTTGACAATTACCATATTACCCTTTAGGTTGCGTAATTACCAAATTACCCCTTACTTGGTTTAGGTTACCAAGTTATCTCCTACGCTTTTTAGATCATCATTCACCCATCATAATTGCTACACTTATCATATTTCCCATTTGGTTGGTTAGATTACCAAATTGCCCTTCTCCTTTGTTGTAATTACTAAATTACCCTTAAGCCAGATAAATTACCAAATTGCCCTTATCCATTATCAAAATTACCAAATTACCCTCATGTTAGTTAAATTACCAAATCACCCTTCTCCATTATGATAATTACCATTTTACCCTTCTCAATTATTATAATTACCATTTTATCCTTCTCCATTATTATAAATACCAAATTACCCTTCTCCATAATTACAATTACCAATTTACCCCTCTCCATATTTATAATTACTAATTTACCTTTCTCCATAATTATAATCACCAATTTACACTTCTCCATAATTATAATTACCAATTTACCCTTCTCCATATTTATAATTATTAATTTACCCTTCTCCATAATTATAATTACCAATTTACCCTTTTACTTACAAATTACCGTTTTACCCCTTTACTACCAAAATTACCATAATATCCTCTTATTTATAAAACTAACATTTTACCCCCTTACATCCAATTTTACCATATTACCCTTTTACTTGCAATTTACCATAATACCCTTTTACATCCAAAATTACTGTTTTACTCCTTACTTTCAAAATTACCATTCTTACCCTTCTCTTCTAATATTACCATTTTACCCCCCTTTACTTCCAAAATTAGCATTTTACCCTTTACTCCCAAAATTACCATAATACCCCATTACTTATAAAATTACCATTTTGTCATTTACTTATAAAATTACCATATTGCCATTTACCTCCAAAATTACCATAATACCCTCTTTTCTTACAAATTACAATTTTATCCTTTTACTTATAAAATTATCATTTCACCCTTTTCTTCCACAATTACCATCTTGCCCCCTCATTACACCACTTTTGTTAAACTATTATCACTACATAGGATAGTAATATTAATACTCCATTGAAAATATTCAACTCCACCAACTATCATATTTTAATGTAATACTTATTAGCACCCACACATATTAGGCCACATTCTTGCACGAGAAATATTACTAAAATGCCCCTAAGGCTTACAATAATATTATTTTTGCATAAATGGTTACAATAACATAATATGACATGGATAAGTACTTAACACTTTCATTAATAATCAAACTCTTCCCCTTAAGCAACAATTTCACACATGACATATAAATTAGCATACTTTCCTTTTTATCACTCAATACAAGCAAATATATATATTATATTAAACCACAAATATCAAGCATAATAACATATTAAAAATCCTAATGTGCTAACATACGTTTATCCATGCGTATAAGTGGGGTTTAACGATTACCTTAGATCCGGTAAAAATCGAACCTTACCGGTATCCTCGTTAAAGATTCAAGCTTTAATTAGCAAAATCAGCACTTAAAAATAATACCAATATTTCTCACATTAGAAATAAGGAAACCAAAAGTATAAGACTTTATAAAACTTAATTAATGAAATAATTGACTTAAATATTATTTTACCTTAAATTTTTTAACCAAAATAAACCAAGAATGCAGCAACTCATCTTGCTCATGCAGCATGAGCTGCATGCAAAATAAAAAGATGAAGGCTCGAAAGGGGGGATGAAAGGAAGGGATAATGGCTATTTTCGGGTTGGGGGCTTTAGGCTAGGTAGTGTGGCCGTAGCCGGCACGCAATTCAAACCCTCTTTTTATCAATTGTAGCACTGGTAAATAAGGGTATCGTTCTAGCCGGGGATTGAGATGACTCATCTCTATCTAACTAGATTGAAAATAAATATAAATAAAAATCCTAAATAACACAAGATAAATAAATAATAAAAATACTAATTGGGGTTATAAAAATAAAAATAATAAAATAATAAAAGGAATGAATAAAATAAACTAATAATAATAAAATAATGAAAATAATGGGAAACTATAGATGTGATAAATTTGCTACAGAAATCAAAATCCACCACTAGATTAGGTTGAAATATAATATTAATTTCTAAGTCATCTTTTAATCATGAAAAAGATATCGACCAAGTTGTACACCAGAAGTAGGTCCATATACCTTATATTACTTCCCTTAATTAATTAATACGACAAAGTGTCAATATTAACCCTATTAAATACTAGCAGTATAGCAGCAACAAGCGGCTCCTATATTTAACTAGATTTAATGCATTAAGTGTAAATGGAAGGTTGTCAATCTAAGTACCCAAACTAGTACACAAAGCATGTCTAGGTGTATTTTCTTTCCTTCACCCACACGTATCTAAATATTTTACTATTTCGGTTAGAATCACAAACTATTAGGTTAATTGTTATCTAACCTAGCTGCAATTTATATATATAAATTCTAGTATATTTAGATGGCCACCTAGTAGGTAAATAATCCTACATACTGTCACTTATGAGGAAACCAGAACAAGGCATGTAAACTTTCTCTAATTTTCTTCCTTCTTGGCACTGAATTCTATGCAACTATTTCTTTTTCTTTCTTTCCGGCTCATGGCTGATGGCTGACTCTGCGTTGGCTACTCTTTTGGCCTCGGTTTCCATGTGGCATTGCTTTCTCTCCTCCACATTGCTCTCTGTGCCTCGCGTCAGAGCTTGTGAAGGCTCTCCCTTCAATTCGTGCGGCCCTGCCGCACTCTTCGTCGCTCTCCTTTGCAGCGTCATTGCTTTTTCTGCTGCGGCTGACTCTCCTTTTATTTTTGTTACGGGTGTCTCTCTCCACGTCAGCCCTTAGTTTGTAGACCCACCTCGTCCTTTTGTGTGTTCCATGTCAGCCCATGCGTCGGGGTCTCGTAAGGCTTTGTTTGGCTTTTCTTTTGCTCTTTAGCCTTCGGCCTTTGACCGTTGGTCCAAAGGTCTGGTTCTTTTTCTTTTTAATTTTTTTCCTTTTATTTAAAAACAATTCCTACAAAATAAAATTAAATAAATAATAATAAATAATGTTTTATTCTAAATTTACTTAATTATTATCATTTTAGCTCAAATAATAACATTTATGCAATTATTACCATTTAAGCATAAAATCATAATTATTCACCTATATTACTTAAATAAAATACTAAAAACTAAGATTATAAGGGTATAAAATGTGTCAAAATATGAACTTATCACTAGGAAAGAAGATAGATGGGGGAGGATTTTGGGCAAGGGAAGGGTGTAGGAGTGAAGAGGGGGTGTAGGTGGAGGCTGGGGATGGGTTGTAAGCGGCCAATGGCGGCGGTGAGGTGGATCGAGCTGAGAAGGAAGGAAATGGGAGAAATAAAATGAAGGGGTGAGGGGGCTTGTTTCGGCCAAAGGGGGTGTTGGGCTGGTAGAGGAGGTTGCAGGGAGTGGCTTGGTGGCTTGGGTGGCGGAATAGGCGGCAGGACGGCGACGGAAGGGGGTGGTGTAGGGTGGCTGTCGAGAAGGGAGGGAAAAGAAGAGAAAAAGAGGAGGGGAGGAAGAAGGGGTTGTAGGGTGGCTCGAGGGGTGGTGTGGTGGTGTGGTGGTTTAGGGTGGTAGTAGGTGGTGGCAGAAAGTGTTACTGACGGTTGGTTAAGTGGAGGAAGCAGCGGAGGAGGCGGTGCTGCAAAAACCGAGATGGAAATGGGAGGAGAAGAAAATGAGATAAGGGGGTCGGGGAGGGAGAAGTAAGGTTCGAAAAATGGGGCAAGAAATGCTGGTGAGGAGAAGAAAAAGAAGAGGAAGAGCTAGGGGAAGTAGGTTGTCGGTCGGGGCTGCAGTAGGGTGGTAGGGATGGTCGGGTGGTAGGGAGAGGGAGGGGGATAATAGGGAAAGGAAAAGGGCATGCGGGTTGGGAATGCAAGGGTTAGTTTGGTTCGAAATGGGAAATAAAATGATGGGGGAGAGAGAGGGAGTAGCAGGGAGGCAGGTGGTGGTCAGGCGTAGTAGTTGCAGTTGCGGTCGGTCTGCTCGAGCATGGCAGAGGGCGATGGTTGGGCGTGGAAGAAGAAAAAAAGGAAGGAGAGGGGAGGGCGAGCGGACAAGCGCAGGAAAAGAAAAGAGGTTAGGCCGGCCCGGTCCAGGGGGAGAAGGAAAGAAGGAGAAAAAAGGCTGGGGGGACTAGGCCACGATGCGTGGGCGAGGGAAAGGGAGAGAGAGCGGGCCATGCAGGAGTGGAAGGAAGGAAGGGAGAGGGGAGATGGGCTAGCGACCCAGGCGTAGGGGGAGGAGGGAGCAGGCCTGGTGCGGGCAGCCCAAAGGAGGAAAATAAGAAAAAAGAAAGAAAGGAGGAAAAAGGAGAAGGAAAAGAAAAGAAAAGGAAAAGGAAAATGGGAAAATGGGAGAAATTAAAATAATTTAATTTATAAAATAATAGGATCTAATATTTTTAATAATAAATTTATTTAATAATTTAATTTAATATAATTAAATATATGGGCTTAAAAAGGATAATTTTAGTAAAACATTTGTTTGATAAAAATTATTTAAATAAAAAGAGTACAATAAAATAACAAAATATTTATTTTAATTTATCAAATATTCCTATCAAAATTTATATACTCAAAAATCCACAAAATAATTAAACTATATAATTTTAAAAGCTAATTTATCTCAAATAAAAGTTATTTATTAAGTTATAGGTTTTCTAAAATTTTGAGGGATTACAGAAAAATAATATGCACAACGAGAAACATAACTAATGTAAAAGACTATAATGCTCCATGAAACCCTAACTCATAAGTGGTCCATAACATTATCCTCATGTCTCACTACTTTACTAACTTTATCACAAATTCCTAAAATAATATTAAAGTCAACATATCTACAAATCAAGACTAAACTCTTACATTTCATACATACAATACTAATGCTGCATCTTATAATGCCCCACAAAATCCTAATTTACCAATGAGTCATAACTTTGCCCTCACCTCTCACCAATTTTCCAAAATCTAACACAAATTCCTAAAATAGCGTTAAGATCAACATACCCAAAAATTAAGGCTAGACTCCCACTCTTCATATATACAATACCGATGCTACCTCTTGGTTACTATTCCTCAACTCAAGTCATTTCTCTCACTTACCCATTGAAATATCCCAAAATTCTAATTCTGGAAAATTATGGCTAAATGAGAACTTATTAGGGAAACTAATTAAATAAATTATTTTATTAAAATATAGGGGAGTTATTCAGGGACAATCAAGGGAAAAATGATAAATAAGTTAATTAGGAAAAAATTAGGGAGTATTGCTAATTTAAATGGGATTAAAAAAATTATCCAAAATAGCCTAAATTAAACTAAAAAGGAATTAATTATTATTTTATAAATATTATTATTCTAAATAACCCAAAAAATACCAAAATACCCAACCCTCATATTTTTCCTTTTCTTTTTCTTTTCTTTTCTTTCTTTTTTCTTCCTCTTTTTCCCTTTTTCTTTTCTTCCTCTCTTTCCCTTTTCTTTTTTCTTCCCCCCTCGATCTGGGCCAGCCCGCCGCACGACCCAGCTTCCCTTGCGCGGCCCAGGCCCGCGCCGCTCCCTCTTTTTTTTTTTCTTCCTTCCCGGCCGGTATGGTTCTTTTTTTTCTTTTCTTCTTTTTCTCCCTGAGCTGCCCGGTCCCGACCTCTTCTTCTTCCCCGAGGCGTGGGCAGCGACCGAGGAGCTGTAACTTAGCCCTCCGTCGGCCACCATCACTGCCACCGTCCTTCCCTTCCTCTCCCGCCACTTTCTTTCACATTTTCAACCCCAACTGACCTATTCCCCTCTCCCGAGCACCCTGCCCCTTTCCTTTTCCCTCTTCCCTCAACTCTATCGCCCCTTCCATGGCAGATGCACCTTGACTACTGCCATCAGGTGGCATGCCCGGCATCTACACCTCCCTTGTCTTCTTCCCCTTGTCTTTGTCCACCCAATTGATCTATAAATACCCCATAGGCTTCCTCAATTCGAATTTTGATTTCGAAAACCCAAAAACAGCCCTTCTCGTCGCTGCCCCTTTAGACGAGCAAACCACAACCGCCGCCCATCACCGCCAGCCAAACCACCCTCAAAACTGCCCTTTGCATCACCCCTGCCTAACTAAACCCTTCTCATCCCTTAATTTCCCCTGCACGAGCCACCCCGACCGTGCCCTCCCAAAACACCAACTTTAGCCCCTACTGCCTTTCACACCGCCGCCCGCCGCCAATTTCGCCGCCACCAACGCCACCTCTACCCTCCAAAACAACCAGGGGAGCCTCCTCTACCTCCCCACATCTCCCTTTCTCCCTATCTCCCCCTCCTCCTCCCTCCTTTCTCCTCCTTCCACCACCTCAAATTTCCACAACCACCGCTGTCGCCACCACCACCACTGCTTTAGGTGGTTCTCTAACCTTCCCAACCCTTAAACCCACTTTATAAAAGTATTAATTATTTAATAATATTAATGGTATTATCTATAATATTATTATTACCATTATTATTAGTAGTAGTAGTAGTAGTAATAATAATAATAATAATAATAATAATAATAATAATAATAATAATATTATTATTATTATTATTATTATTAATGCCATTACTACTACTACTACTTCTACTACTACGACTACTACTATTACTTAAACTAACCTTTGAAATAATTATAACTAATGATACTATTAATGGAGATCTACAATTTTAGTATTATCATGATAACCCTTGTTATTATTATTATTATTATTATTATTATTATTATTATTATTATTATTATTACTGTTATTATTATTATTATTATTATTATTATTATTACCATTATCATTATCATTATTTTCTTGCTAATAGTGTTAATACTAACTTTATCCATTATCACCTTTTATTATTAATATAAATATTTGGACCCTTATATTATTATGATCATTCGGTTACTATATTATTGTTATTATTATTATTATTATTATTATTATTATTATTATTATTATTATTATTATTATGCTTAACATTATTATCATCATTATTATTTTTATTATTATTACTATTATTATTATTATCGTTGTTGTTGTTATTATTAGTACTATTATTTTTATTATTATTAATGTTATTGAAACCGAATTTGGCATGTTACCATTTTGTTACTATAGAAGAAGAATACCCAACCTTAGTATTATTATTACTTATATTATTCTTAATGCCTTTGTTACTAACATTATTACTATAGTATCACTATTAGTATTACTATTATTATTGTTAGTACTTTGTTAATATTATTGTGGTAGAAACATTCGATCCCTTATATTATTATTATTCCAAATATAACTATTATCATTATTATCTTTAATAATATTATTACTTTGTTAGTATTACTAATATTATATTATTATTTTATCCCAAAAACCATTATTAGCCTTAGCCTTAAAAATAATAGGGCTTCTATTTCTAGGAGCATTAGTATTACTATTATTATTATTATTATTATTATTATTATTATTATTATTATTATTATTATTATTATTATTACTATTTTATTTTAACAAGTATTAGTAATATTATTAGAAGAAATAAAGCTATTAGATTTAATAATATAAATATAGTTATAAATAGTAACATAAGTATATTTTGACTAGTAATATCTAGTAGGCTAACTTGATGGTAAAAAAAACCCTAGTTTTCACTTATAAAGCTCCCTTTAATAATAGTAACCCTAATCTTAGACTAAAATAAGAAATAATAGTATTTTTGGTAGGAGGAAAACTAATCATTAATCTTACCCTCTTATAGGTGAATCAAGCCAAAACCCTAAGGAGGCGTAGGAGCGTGCTCCAAGCCCGGCGTCGTTTTAGGTAAGGATGTAGCTAAGGCCATGTGTGTTGTGTGACTTGTATGCCTTGTATGCAATATATCATGCTATGTTGTGTATCGTATGATTGTCATTAACTTGTCTTATGTGTACCGCAACTTGGAGTGAGGTATGTTTATGTGTTCCTTATGGTATGAGTATAATATGTATATATGGTGATTATGATGTGATATGATACAACCCTCTAGGACATGTATGCTAGGATGGTTGATAATGTGATATGGGAATGAAAAGATAAAAAGAAAGAAAAGGGGAAGTGAGTGTACTAAGGGGGAAATGAGGTTGACCAAAATATCTCATGATCCATGAGAGGAAAATAAAGAGAAAAAGAGATGACCAAAATAAAGAAAAAAAAAGATATGGGAACCATGCATGGGAATTCTAGGGTTCGCATGGGGACTTCGAGAGTTTGCATGGGGTGGATAAGACTTGCATGGGAGTGATCCTTACGTGAGAAAAGTTGTTTTCGGGTGTGAATAAGCTAAGGGGAGAGTTGTGGAGTGATTGGAGACTTGGGACGAAAAATAGTACGTAGGTTGGTGTAAGGGTACATAAGGGACTCGAATAGGTTTTGAGAGGAAGTACTAATCTGGAAAAAAAATGTGGAAGTAAAAGTAATCAAGGGAGAGTGGAATATGGGTTGAGAGTGGGAATTTATTTTATAAGGGGAGAGTATGGGTGCCATGGGAGAGAAAAAATATTAGGTGAAAAGAGAGAGAGAGAGAGAGAGAGAGAGAGAGAGAGAGAGAGAGAGAGAGAGAGAGAGAGGTTACTTGTGGGAGAAGAAATGTACTAGGGTTGAAGTGTCCAACTAGGATTTTTCACTCACATGTGGAATCAAGGGGTAAAGTGATATGATTTGGGGTTGGATCTAAATGAGATAAGGTTTGGGACAATAAACGAAGTAATGGTAGTGTAAGTGAGAGAGAGTTGGGCCACATCTGTCCAATTAGGGTTTTCAAGGGAAAACCCTAGAGGGTGATAGTAGGTAGAGTTGATATCAGGAGGTGTCGGGCCTAACCCATAGGAGTTGGGTTTTTCATCATGTGTAAGAGTAAAGGAAAATGGATGACGAGGTGTGATAAGGGGCGCAAGAGTCTCAAGATATGGGACAGGCCCCCTTGGGAGAATAGAAGTAGAAGGTTGTTGACATGCATGTCAAAGGTGAAAAGCTTTATCCAATAAGACAGGAATAAGATACTAATCACTTAAAGAGTAAGATTGTTAAGTCAGGCCCAGACCGATCCACCGGCATAATAGTGGCCAAGTGCCGAGGTGCCCTAGAGACTGATCCACCAGCATATAATAGTGGCTAGGTGCGTTCTGCCCTATAAGTGACTAATCCATCGGCTATAATAGTGGGGAATCCCGAGCTCAACAAACCAAACATTAAGTTGCCAATGAATCATGGGAAATATACTATGTAATTACACTGAAACACCATGAGAGTCGGGGCCAGACCAATCCACAGACATAATAGTGGCCAGGAGCGTTCTGCCCTAGAGACTGATCCACCGACAAAAAATAGTGGTTAGGTGCATTCTACCCTAAAAGTGACCGATCCATCGGCTATAATAGTGGGGTTCCCGCACTCACATGGATTAACAAAGATGATGGTGTGAATCGACTATACTTACCAGAGATCCAAAGAATAAGTCTAACCGAACTATAGATGGCCTTCATTATCTGTGTTACTGTATGCTGTCTATATGACCATGTCATGCATGTTACATTGTATGTTTTGTATGTCGGCCTTAGTCACATCTGTTACCTTACTCAGTACATATTGTACTGATCACCCGTTTCATGGGTGCTGCTCCTTCCAATGAGCAGAAGACCCTTCTGAGTTTGTGTAGGTAGGGGACGATGTCTTCAATGCCTACAACACCTACGAGGCATTGGGCAGAGCCACGAGTTGAGCCTAAACTTGTCTTGGGGATCGAGAGCGACTTGACCGAACTTTGTTTTTCCCTCTCATCTTACTATGTTTCGTTTTATTCTAGTTATGTGATGTTGTATGGTATTTTATGTTTTGAAAACTCTAGTCATTTACTCTTTGGATTGTAATTCTAAACCGCACTCTGATTTCTGCATGACTTACGTTTTATTTAATGCCTTGCGCTTTTACTAATGAATTGTGGTTGACGTTAACCTTGTTTAGCCTTAACACTTAGTACTGGAACAGTACGAGTGAATTGATCTGGTACTAAGTGTGGCGGTAATGCCCCTGAGTTTACGGATTTGTCATTTCACTTTCGTGAAACCTTTTATTAAAAACGAATTTTTTCAATAGCAAATTTGGGGGTATTACACCCATTATTGACCCAACATCTTTATAAATCAAACTTATAATATTTACAACTCAAACACACTCATACAACCCAAATATTCCATATTTAACCCATAATGACCAAAATGCTCGAAATTTACCAAAACATACCAAACCTTATTATTATGAATTAACCGAAACAAATATAAAATCTACCATGTAATGTATTAGACTTTATGTAAAGAACTCAAGGATTATAAATGGTATATTTACTTTCCACAAAATCTCACAATACCAATTTACCCATAGAGTTGAAATTCACCAATCACCTACGAAATTCCACAAGTCTTTGTAATTAATCAAAGTTATACACAAACACCCAAAAATTAGCCTTAATTTAAAACAATAAATCTACCACAAAGGCCCTAGTAAGGATAACAATCAGATGGGTTTTACCTAAAACCCGACAAATTTGTTCCGTTGGATATGTAAATGGATATGAATACAGATATGGAGGAAGGGGAGAAATATTCGTCAGGTTTTGGTCTGGATATGAGTTAAGGATCCTTAAATCCATACCCACCTTCATATCCGTACCCACATCCACATCCATTTATCTAATATAAAATTATATTTTTACCCTTCATTTATATAACATTCAATACATTTTCTAGGGCTAAAAGTGAAAATATAATTAAACTCTAACAATATAAGTATATAATTCTAACATTAAATAGTTTTTATTTTTAAAATTAATAGGTGTTACTTGAAACCCGATTGATTTTATCCGATGGATGTATAAATGGATATGGATATGGATGAGAAAAAAAATACCCGTCGAGTTTGGATATAGATATGGGTATATGTTTTCTTATCATGTTTGGATAACATATAGGGGGTACATGATCCGAACCCGATCTGTTGCCATCCCTAATCCCTAGGGCCAAAACCCCCTAGGTATACAACATATCCGAACATTCCAATTTTCAACCAAATTCACCCATGAAAATATTTAACATAAATATCTACTTATCTACATACTTATAAAAAGAAAATATACCATCATAGTTATCATTTTCTAACAAGGCCTAACAAGTTATAAAAATGTATAATTTACATAGAAATATAATGACACCCAAAAGTATGATATAAAGGTAAAATGTAATAACACCATATAAAATAACCTTAATCATGATTTATATGACTATAAATATGCTAACATGAATTACAATAATTTAGTACATAGCAACCAAGATCCCAAATCTAAAGAAGTGCAACCTTAAAAAAATTCCCTCTAGTCTCTAAGCACAAAAAACTCCTAATATTCTCTTTGTACTACTTGATCACCTAAAATAAGAATAAAACAAAATATATTAGCATGAAAATATAATTATGGAATGGAGGGGAAAGAAGTGAAATGGAAGAATTATTATAGTATATAGTGGCTTGTAAACCACCAAAAAAACAACAAAAAACCACCATAGAATGAGAGGTCAAGGTATTGTAATGTTAATTGGAAGGAAAAAAAGGGAGAAATGAAGGAAGATAAGCCATGAAAATACTACTAAAACACACAAAGAAGAAATAAAAACAAAAATGCAAGTTGGTCAGCAAGGTAGAAAGAAGGGGAAAAAGAGGAGGGAAGGGGCTCTGTTTGCTAGGAAAAATGGGTGCCTAGATGAAGTATGAAATGCAAAGAAAAAAACCCAACAATAATGGAGGATGAACACCTAGGGTACAAGGTATAGGAGAGGCATGATTTGAAAAAAAAAACATGGTCGATAGCAACAACAACACAAGTTGGTTGGAAAGCAAAAGTCAGAAATTATTTGAGGGGCATAAATCCACGTAATAGGAGGATAAAGATTTGGTAAGTGTAGTATGTAATGAAAACTTTAAAACAAGATACAAAAAAAAAACAAAGGTACATGACAACCATAGAGAGAGAACAAAGTGAGTAGTGTAGCAAAAAAACCAACTAGAGGAAGGGGAGAAAATAGGTAAGACGTGTGCTTTTTTGTTTTGAAATGAAACATGCAAGGTTGATGCTACTTTTGGTTGACCACACACCTCCTCCCTTGCCCAGATTCGACATGAACCAAATTGGGAAAGTGGTTCTTGCTCGAAAGCTTACAAAAATACAGAAATGAGATAGAGATTGTAAGAGAGTTTGTTGATTTTGGTGAGATTGGATTATAATATCATTTTTCATTGATTGATAGCATCCAATATTTGATATCTGATTGCTCAATATGTAAGAGTCACATGCCAACTAGAAAAGGGGTATGGTAGATATCACATAAAATTTAGGATAATTTCGTAGGTAGAAATGTTAGAAAATAAGGATTTATTAGGAAAAATATCACATGAATCTCAAATATTAGAAAATTTTATGGAAAGGTGAGAAATAATTTTAGGAACCTAAATATATAAAAATATTAGCTATCAAAGTTGGTTTAAAACTTAACGAATGGAAAATGAGTGAAAATAGAATAATCCACAAAAAATGTGTCCAAAAGGAAATAGATGGATACAGAATAATTTTAGAAAGTCAAATGTAAAAGTATTTAACTTTGAAATTCATTTGAAACTCAAACAAATTAAAATAGAGAAATTAACTAAAATTGTCTCTCGTGAAAAAAAATTTTATAATTTTGCAATTAAGAAGGAATGGACAAACAAATGTACGAGACTCTTGCCTAAGATTAAAGAAATAAATTTAGATGAGCCAAAGTTGGTGAGAAACTACTTAGAATTGAAATTTACGTAAATTGCGATTTTTCGCAAACAACTAAATTTTTTCCACAAATGAATAAAAAATTAGCAAAATACTAGAAAATGATACGAAAATTATTGAAGTGAAAGAATATGATCGGAAATATTTTTATGAACAATTTACTGATTTAGAGTGAGTCAAAATGAGTGAAAACGACACTATAGTAGAAGTCATACAAAATGATGATTTTTTGTAAATGAAAGAATTAAGTATTGGAAAGTTCAAAATTAATATAAATAACTTGAAAAACCATAGTATATAATTTAAAGTGAATTAAGAACCCAATTACATAGTAATTAGGGTTAGAAAAATTTAAGATATTACAATATCTCAAAAAAAAAATTGTATTACCATAGTAAAAAAAATTGATGCGAAGTATAAAAAACACTACTAATAATATTTAACTGCACATTAAGGGGGGAAATGTCCCCTGAACTACTAATATTACGTGCATAAGGAGGTGAAAATGTGATTCGTAGTCACTACATATAAAATAAAAGTTTATAATCATAACAACAACAAATATTAGTTACTAAAAATACTTATCTGTTTTTTTCTGATATTCGCCCACCGGGTAAAGAAAAAAAAAACACTTAAAATAATTAATGTGAGTTATACAAAAACTAATTTAGTGCATAAACGAATCTTGCAATATCATAAGCAATAGACTAATTTTACCTCAACAATCGAGATAATAGTGCATGCATAAAGACCCGTGTGATAAAAAGCAACCATACTTATGAAAAATAAACATAAACTTTGTTATTAAGTGAAATTTGTAAACAAAATTGAGATTTATTATTATTATTAAATTGGTAAATCATACCAAGATATGACATCTCGCTTAGGTTGGTAAGGAAAAAAATTATATACAAAATTAGTATATCTCAGCTAGATTACACAAAAATTGTAAATAATGAAATCATGTACTAAATTAGTAAATCTTACCATAACTAGGCAAAAACCTCATAGATCAGTCTGCAACTGGATCTAAGATGAGATACATACAGGAGTCGATCGATATACAAAACCAGTAATGAGCATGCGCCGCCGTTAATTTGCAAAAAACCATATACCAAGAGATTAGATGTTTCACCTCTGAAATCGAGAGAATTGTATCAGATTTGAAATATATTTAGATAAACGCAGTGAGGAATCAAGTAGCAGGAAGGAAACAGTTTCAGACATGGATCAAAATTGCATCGATATAAGTAATTTTAGTTTTTTTTTTTTTGCAGGTGACGTTAAGAGAAGAGGGATGGGTTCGAGGGAGAAAGTAGAATGGAGAGGCGTCGTCAACATTCCAGACAACAGGGTGTTTACCCTCAAAAAATTGTTGCAGGAAACGACGGTGGAAATTTATTTTGGAGAAAATCAAGGGCTCTAATTCACTGCATGGGTCGGTGGTGAAGCAAATGAATGGTGGAGATTTTTTAATAAAAATAACAACTCATATCTAATAATCTAAAATACCATGATTTTTGTTGAAATAAATGCCGAGGATTCGCTTGATTTTAAATTAGTGGCTCGGATATCTTTTTTTCAGTTTGTGGATAGTTGTTTGACTTGTTTCACAGGCGTACGTGCTAGAGTAGAGATATGCATGGAAACTAATGGATTGTATTTTCCATATTAGCAAATCAACAGTCATGATCTCATGATCAGCTAATATAAGATGCTACAGTTTTGAAAAAGAGAAAGGTGTAGATTAACATATATATATATATATATATATATATATATATATTCCCAAATCCATGGTTCCCATTGTTTTTGGTTTAAGGATGATTGAGAAGAGATTATCTCAAATCATCTGAATGGCTTAGATTGTATCATATAATGGAGGCTAGGGGTTTTGTGTTCTGGTGGGCTAGGTTTATATTTAGGCTGAAATTATGTTTTGGACTATTTTTTAATAAAAAATCTTATTATCTATTGCATGTGAAAATAAAAACCAAAATATAATTAGCGTATACAAGTATTTTCATACAAGTGTGTTTCTAATATTATAATTATAATACAAAATACATAATAAATGATATAGAATTAAACAATTATATTTAACTAGAAAAATTAAATTAATTGCACTGTTATAATACTTAATAATTGATATTATTTTCAATTAATAAGAAAATCACTTTTTTAAAGGAGAAACTTCTAGAACTTATTAATATTATTATTATTTAGTATTCTTAATTTTAAATATTTTAAATTAGATTTTGAAATATGTTAATAAAATGTTTACGGGAATCAACTTGATAATTTAAAAATATTGAAAATCGAGAATAAGTGCATTTAAATAATAATCCCAATTTTTATTTTTATTTGATACAATAAAAACTAAATTACTTAGAAAAATGTTTCATTTTTCAATTAATAATGTTTTAACTTAACTACAATAATATATATTATAAGTTATAAAAAACTATTATGTTTAATGCTATAAAAAAAAGTGGAAACAGTGTAGGTCATTAAGTGATGCTACCAATAATATTTTTAATAATATCTGATCTTATATAGTTTTATAAGTTCAATCAAAGACACTTTTTATGGATTGTATTATATGTATTAACAATTAGATGAGGTTTTGCTTAGTGGTAAAAATTAGTTTTTGAATACCAAATGTCCCAATTTTAAATTCCCCCTTCATTCTCTAGGTATTGTTATATTTTTATGGTGACGATACTTGTATATTAATTTGTACTTGTCTTTATGGAATCCTATAAATTTAAAAGAAAAAAATCATATGTATTAACAATGAACACACTTTGATGTCAATTTCTTAACTCTTAGTAATGTTGATCTTTCTTTTTCTATTTTTTTAAAAATAAAACTAATTTTTAGTATGGATAATTTTATGTTCTTCTAGAGTCATAAAAAATTAATCTTTTTTTACTTGATATGTGATGACAAGGTGGATGAATGATATTTAATATCAATAAGTGTTTCAATAAATTAGATTATTTTATTGAATTGTTATTATATTCATATATTATTTCCTAATCTATTTTACCTTATTTTTATGGTAATTCCTTAATATAAACTCCTGCATCCCACGGGCAAAAATGTAGGTCTATAATATGAAGAGCACTACCAATTTGCCAACGACATTACAGAATGATCTGACTAAACAACTGAGCAAATTGCCTATCGGTGAATACAAATCATTTCCCCCCTCGCTCCGCTTTCCTCTTACTCCGTCGTCCGACCTATCCTTCCCATTTGAATCGACGGTGTCGGTGATCCCTTCACCTTCCTGGCCCCTGCGTCTATCTTCTCTTTCCTGAGTGGAGCAAGGGTGTCCGCTCACCCTTCGCTCTCTTTCTCTCTCCTCAAAGATCCATCAATCTTCACATTTTTCTTTTCTTTCCCGTTTCTCTCTCCGTCTGATACAAGATTCGCGTCGCAGCAATCGGGTCCAAGTCCGATCGATCATCTTGACTGATTGTCAAAAATGGCGGGAGCATCAAGGCGTCTGCGTGACCTGCAGTCGCAGCCCGGCAACAAGACCTGCGTGGATTGCGCCCAGAAAAATCCTCAATGGGCTTCTGTGTCCTACGGCATCTTCATGTGCTTAGAATGCTCTGGCAAGCACCGTGGCCTCGGCGTTCACATCAGTTTCGTCCGATCCGTCACCATGGACTCTTGGTCCGAGATCCAATTGAAGAAGATGGAGGCCAGCGGCAACGAACAGCTCAATAAATTCCTCTCGAAGTATGGTATCCCAAAGGAAACCGATATTGTGACTAAATACAATACTAGCGCCGCCAGCGTTTACCGGGATCGAATTCAAGCAATTGCCGAAGGTCGCCCCTGGCGCGACCCACCAGTTGTTAAAGAAACGCTTGGGAGTAACAAGAAGCCTCCTTTGAGCGGTGGTCGGAGCGGTGATGCTGTTGGGTATGGTAATACTATTAGTGGTGGTGGTTGGGATAGTTGGGATGATGGTGATTCGATTAGATCTTCGAATGACATGAGGCGGAATCTATCGGTCGGGGAATTTAGGTATAATGGGGGAGTGTCTGGGGGTAATGGTGTGCCGCCGAGGTCAAAATCTACCGAGGATATCTATACTCGGGCACAATTGGAGGCTTCTGCGGCAAATAAGGAGGGCTTCTTTGCTAGGAAGATGATGGAGAACGATTCACGACCCGAGGGGTTACCTCCTTCTCAAGGTGGCAAGTATGTTGGTTTCGGATCTAGCCGTAACCCACTGCCTAAGAATAATCCGCAGGGTGATGTGTTTTCTGTTGTTTCCCAGGTATAAATTTCTAGTTTAATATGATAAAAAACATATGTTATAATCCAGAAATGTGTTGTTTCAGTTGGATATGATTTAGTTTTCTTTGTGCTTTGTTATGATCAGGGGCTTGGGAAGTTATCTTTGGTTGCTGCTTCTGCTGCCACTGTTGTCCAAGCAGGGACGAAGGAGATCACTTCAAAGGTTTTTCATTTCTGTTGTACCTTTCTTTTATCTTTTCATTTTATTCACTGCGTGTGATTAGTAATGTTGCTTGATAGTAAATTGTTAGATTGCTCGTCCTCAATTAGGCATTGTTTCTAGACTTTATTTGGGTATCAAAATACCAAAACTACATTGTTTCAAGAATTAACCATATCGGGTTTCCTCTCGGCCGACCATATCCATTAATTTGACCTCCTCAAAAGACAAGTTTGATTTCTATCATATCAAGGAACAATTTTTCTCATATGTCTAAGATTTGTAATCTTATCGAATTTTCGGAAGGCTTGGATAGGTGGATGTACACTAAAATGATGCCACTCTTTCATAATTTTAAATACAACTGCCATTATGATCTTCAATCTTGATTATATTGGTTGATACCAGTTGCGACTGTGCTATGGTGGTTGGCTCTTCATGCATTATTCCTGTTCTCCTTTTGTTTTCTTCTTTTGGCATTACCTTATGATGTTGTTGCAAGTCCATGTTATCATATGTGAATCGGAGAAAGCTTACCGTGAATCTGTTCTTTGCCAAACAGCAACTGGCAGCTCTGTAAAGTTTATTTAGAATCAGATATGGAATGAGATCTTTGCTGCTTTAGTTTATGTGCCACATTAAAGCTACGGTATCTGTTATGAGGCCCTCCATTGGGATAATGATCTAAAAAATGATGAGGGTAATACCATGTGTAAAGTCATCATCAGGTTCTTTTGGTTGCTGCAGCCAATGGATTCAATGTTTACTTTTTGAGATAGAGAGCTGTTTTTGAGACTTCGAACTCTTGACTTTCATGATTTTCAGGAATGTGCTACACTATTTGTTATCTGAAGAGGCATAACATTTGGTTTTGATGAAAATAAGTAGGATCAATGTGTGATATAGTTTTTTTTCTCCATCCTTTGAGAAAAGTTATGATGGAGTTTTTTTTGATGGGTAGAACCATACAATTAAATATCAGTCCCGATATTTAATATCAGCTGATATTTATCGGATTTTGGGTTAGTCGATACACAACAGTTTTAAAATTTCACTTATTTATTAGCGGTGTATTGGTTATCAACCGATATTACCGATATTTGCTAATATATATTGTGAAAAAAAAAATCACACCGCGACATATAAAATATTGTTCGCGACTGGAACCGTGATTTTATGCTTGGGTAGAACAGAGGTAAGACTATCTCAGCCTCCGTGGAATTCTTCCCTATGTGGGGAGGTTAGGTATTGGGATCGTTAAATAAGGATTTGGACTTTGGAGGGACTTCAGTGTTTTAGTTAGCTTCTTATCAAAAAAAGGATAATAATGTTGATGGCTAGGATTTTATGAGAGCAAGAGTTCGTCTGCTGAGTTCAAAGCTATTAGATTAGAGATTTAGTGGCATACATTGTCTCTAAAACTATTGAAGTGTTTTGTCTCTGATTGTCCATGGATGTTAGTTTGCTTTGTACTAATTTATTTATGGGAAATATGATTTGTGCAAAGATATGGTATTATCTTTCATCTCAGTAATTGTCGTAATTGTTGCCTCCCTACATCATAACACCATGTCTCCTGATTTGTTCAAAGTTCAAACTTGATTATGAACCAAGCAATAAAATCGCGGTCGCGATTGCGGTTGCGGTCGCGGTATCGGAGCATCGCGAACGATATTTTATATGCCACAGTTGTTGCGGCGTGATTTTTTATTTTTTTTTCACAATAAATATTAGCAAATACTAGTAAATATCAGCAAATATCGGTAGAATATCGGCAAATATTGGTCAATAATGGATATATCGCCGATAAATATGTGAAATTCTAAATCCTTCACGTATCGGCTGACCCAAAATCCGATAAATATTGGCCGATATTCCGTATCGGGACCGATATTTAATTGTATGTTATGAACCCTCGAGGAAAATACTTGCTCACTTGATCCTCCACAAAAGTAGGTTGATGAGAGAGGCAAACTTACTCATACCAGTTTTGTTGTTTCATTTTCTATAATTGTCTCATCATCCTCTGATCCTCCCTTCCCTCCATGCCCTAATATAATAATAATACTAATTATGGTTGGAAGATTCAGAACCACTTGTTCCTTACTACCATTTGTTAGATTTTTTATTTTGTTTATTTGTCGGTTATATTTTATTTTCAAAGCCACAAGTTCATTAGCATATATAGAGATAATTATCAAGTAAAGAAGGAAGGTTTGGACTTTGTTGTAATTGAGGATGATATGTTTTTGAGGTTACAATATGGGCACAAATTTTTTAATTTTGTTTCAAATAAAAAAGTTCTATATTAAAATAAGATTACTTTTGTATAGATAGGGTATTGTACATATTATAAACATATGCATGCCATTATAAATCCATTAATAATTATTTAATATACTGACTACAAGCTAATATAATATATTATTATTTTATTATTTATTTAATATTTAAATAATGTTAAATATTGCAAAAAAACACCCTCTAGATGCTCTTGAACAACACCCTGGTCAAATTCTCATCATAAAGACCAAACGAGGGAAAAACCAAATTAGCAGATGCATGTATTAACTTTCATCTCTCTATTGAGCCATCCATTGCTTTTAGGAATAGAACAAAACTAGAGTGGTGCTTGATTGCTCTTTTTTTTTTCCTTATTTTTAGTTTGTCTGCTTGTTTCTTCCTTAAGCCTAAATCTCAAGAAACATCATGGGTGTAATAGTGATAGTTCCTTTAGATTACCACCAACAATCAACTCAATGCCCATATCTCAAAGCTTCTCATGTAGGGGTGTAAACGAGTTGAGCCGAGCCGAATACCTTTAGGCTTGTGCTCGACTTGTTTAACTAAACGAGCCTAAAATGATGTTTGGGCTCAGCTTGTTTAACTAAACGAACGAGTCGAACCGAGCTTTTAATGAGCCGAGCTCACAAGCCAAAGCCAAAAAATGAACTGAGCCAAGCTTTTCGAGCTCAGGCTCGGCTCATTTAACTAAATGAACGAGCCGAATCGAGCTTTTAACGAGCTGAGCTGAATACCGAACTGGCTTAGCTCATTTACAGCCCTATTCTCATGTAATGAACTTGCAATAATCATTGACCTCATGGAATGTGTAGTTGTCCTACTCAATGCATCAACAATAACATTGGTTCTACCCTCATGGTAGGTCAACTCAGAGTCATAATACTTCGTAAAATTTAACCATATCCTCGTACGCTTTCTCCTTTATTTTTCCTTTCTTCATCCATCAGAAACCTCCTTTTTTCCCTCTTTTTTTCATGTTTCCTCATCATTTACATCACTAGCAGCATGTTCCCCCTCCCTTTGCCAGTACTCTCTCCATTTTCTTTCCTTAATTTTTAAAAACAAGTAAATGAACTTGAAATAAAAAGAATTTTTGGTCAAAGCTTGTGAAGTTTTTTAGTTCATCTTGATCTACTCAATGGTAATTCTATAAACTCAATATTTGGTTCATGTATTACATATACAAGAAATGGAAAAAAATTGAGGAAATCTGATGTATGCTAAAGCATTAATTGCTGATACTTTATGCCTGGCATTGGATGAGTGTTTGGAATCATTTTGAAATCTTTCAGCATTCTTAGAGTAGTGTTATCAAAATTTTTAGACACCATTCTGCAATAAGTCCCCCAAATACCTGAGCTAGCTTGGCATGGCACATCTTTCTAATAAAAGATGTTTAATTTTTGGAACAAGGCATATGAAAATATAATGAAATAAATGATTGCATTCAAGAAACTTGTTCCATCATGGAATTGTCATAGTCAGAAAAAGAAAAGGGAAAAAAACTCTTGGCCAGGGCTATGGTTGTGTTGGAAATTTGAAACAAGCTAATCAATCTGATGAATGTGTATTGCTCATTCCATTGAAGTTTCCTCCATATGTCAACTATCCTCATTCAAGATAGCATTGTTTTCCTCGTCCATCCTTATTCCCTCAATCAATTAAAACATGCTGCTCAATTTTTTCCTCTTTTTCTGTTTCATCTTGATTAGCCTCCTCTTTTTTCCATCTTGCTGCCCCTTTGCATGCTTTATATGCTTTTGGTATAGCTTCTTTCCTTCTGCCCCCCTTCCCTTTTTTATCCTCTAGCCTCAGCCTCAGCCTCCCTATGTCAAATTTTCACCATCACAGACCAAACAACCAAATGACCAAACAACGTGATGCATGTATTAGCTTCCATCTCTCCAATGAGCCATCTATTGTTATTAGGGTGAGACCAAAACTTTAATGAAGCCTGATTGCTTATCTTATTTTTTTTCACTTTTTTTCGCGTTTTTTTCTCTTCTGCCTACTTCTGCTTCCTTTTCTTCTCCTTCTTTCTTTTTACCCCTAGATGTCAGTAACTTCTTTTTTGTCATGTTTCCTCTTTGTTTCTCTCGCCAGCAGCATCTCTACGCCCCTCCTTTTCCCCAATTTGCTGGGGCCCCTCCATTTTCTTTCCTTATTTTGAAATAAAACTGAATGGATTTGAAGTGAAAAGAACTTTGGTTAAATCTTGTCAAATTAGGTAAGTGAACCTGGATGGGTGAAGTTAAGTAAGTGTTTTAAAATGTTGTTTGGTAATTGTTAGGTTAATCTAGGCTACTGTGCCATAATCTTATTAAGTTCGAAGTGAATACAAGTTAGAAAGAAAAGCAAGCGAACATTTTTATCCTTATGTTTATTAAGGTATGGAATAGTTATGAACTGATATGAAATAAAGGGCAAAATAGTTGGGAATAACAAAGTTTCGTTATGAACATCTGCCACAAAATTGTTGGTTAACAAATTGGAGAGAATGGAGGTTAAAGTGGGTTACTGTCTGACCTATCTTATCCTAGGTTCATCCACAAAAAAAAAATGCCGAATGGGGTTACAGAAAAAGATAACACTATGTTCAACCCTGTCTGAGTAGTGACTGTGTGAGTGTGAGAGCTTGCGTAGAGGGTACGTGGTTGAGGGCCTGTGTGGCGTAGGCTAATGTGACACAAGGAGGGGTTTGATTGGACTCAGCACCCCCCAGCTGTCCTTGTCTATACATCGCAAGTTATGATGCAGTGACTACCTCTTGGAGTTTTTGATGGTACTATTCTTGAGGCAACCAGATTGCCAGTTTGGTCCCCCCAGGCTGTCCTTGTCTATTTGTTGTAAGTTATGATGCAGTGACTCCTTGTTTCTGACAGAATTTAATTTTATTCTTATCCATGTTCTGCCTCCTGCATTATTGGTCAACCTTTGTAGGATAGATGCCTGTAAAATGTTTCTCTGCAGGTTAGGGATGGAGGCTATGATCATAGGGTGAATGAAACAGTTAGTGTGGTCACTGCAAAGACTTCAGAAATTGGTCAAAGAACATGGGGAATTATGAAAGGGGTTGTGGCAATGGCTTCACAAAAGGTTGAAGAATACTCAAAAGAGAGTGGCGTCAGCTGGAAGAATGAGAACCCACATCAAAGTGAGAGCGAAAGGAATGGATTCTACCAGGACTTTGGACAGTCCAAGGGATGGAAGACATCTGGAGGAATGCAGTCCTCATCTGGTCAACAATCCAACTCTGTCAGGTCAGGCTCATGGGATGATTGGGGAGATGAGGATAAGAAGGAAAGTACTACAAAAGGGTCAGCATCCCATAGTAATGATGATTGGGCCGGTTGGGATGATGACAGGGTTGATGGGTTCGATAGCTTCTATCAGAATGCCCCCACGAAGAATGATGGTGGCTTGAATGGGAAGTCAGATGCCCGGTGGACAGAAGGTGGTTTTCTCTGATTTGATCCGTGTGTCCAATAGTTTTTTTGTATCCTTGTTTTCCCATTACCTTCTTGCAAAAGCATATTGATGTCAGAAGTAAATGTGCACAATGGTCAGGTAGAAGGGCTTCTCCCTCCTCCCTCCCCGGGCAAAGGTACTTGCCTATTGAATGTTGAACCCTTGTCAACTCTGGCTATCATGTGAAAACTGCGTTTAGATACTTGTATTTAACATTTTTTCACCCATAGTTACTGAACTATTTTTTGCAGCAGATTTCCTATTGATGTTGTATTTAAATTTCAATAAATGCTCTGTTTTTTGTTTTTGTTTTTTTTGTTTTATTAATGTTGATGGCATCCGGAGAAAGATGGTTGGAGAAAGACTAAGCTTTCAATGGCGAGTAAGGAGATATTGATTAAATCAGTTTTACAATCGTGCCAACATATGCCATGAGTGTTTTGAAGTTACCCAGTAGCTTGTGTATGGACATCACACGAGTACCGACGCTATATTCATTAGCTCAATTGGAGAGAGTTGTGCCATACCGGGGGGGGGGGGGGTGAGGGTGATGAGCTTCCGGGATATGCACCTGTTCAATCTTGCAATGCTTGGGAAGTAGGCCCGGAGAATTATGTCAAATAACGCCTCCCTTGTGGCCTTGTCCGAGAATATGGAAGGGCTTGTTACTTCCCACGACACAATTTCATGGGGGCTAGACTCGAGTACAATCCTAGCTATGCATTGAAGAGCGTATATATATGTTCACGCCTTTAGTGATGATTGAATTTAGGTTGTCCAGATTGTGCCTTAGCGCCGATATCACTTGGGCTTCAAAGCCAAGGTAATATTATATATTGAATACCCATTTAAGGGTAAAATGTAAATTGATATTGGATAAACGGGGATGGTTATGAGCCGCGAGTTTAAATTTGGAGACCACCACATTTGTCCGAAAATATGACAAAAAGTACATATTATCCATATCTATTAAGCTATACTCATACCTGGAACTATCTTGTACAACTTAACCCCCAAACTACCCCATCCTATGGTTTTGCTTTGAATGGGATAACTCCATTCATTGTCATCCTTATTCTAGACCATCTATATCTGTCTTCACTGGTTTTTATTCAAAGTTAGAATAGGTTGTTTGATAGAAATCAAACCACATTTGAGATAAATCAATAGGATAATTGATGATATAGAAACACTTAATGATCTTATTTTGTATCTTGTTCCATATAATTAGTGTTGGATGGAAAAAGACATATGAAGAGATCAGGGAAAGAGGGAAAAAATTGAAAAAGGAAGTTAATATACATTTAAAAGTAATAGAAGCTTTCACAAATCAACTTTTCACCTACAATAGTAAAAACAAAATAAGAAATATTTCACAAAATTTACAAACTTTTACTAACTATGAAACACTAATATTGGGACTTTGTTTAAGACAAACAAAGTCCCTTTTGAATATGTGAAAACAACAAGAAGGAACAACATCATCATTGGCTGAGATTATTATGCGGCCAACTTCTCTTCACTTACCATCACTAGCTCCAAGCCCATGTTTATGAAAGTTGTCATTGGCAACTTTTTCACAAGATACTATACAATCTTGCTAACTAGAAAACGTATCAAATTCTTACATTCCTTCATCATGGAGTTAATGATTACATAAACTAATCAATTTCAAGAAGATAACAACAATCTTATCAGAGCAACAATCACTAAAATTTCCCTCTATATTATCTTTCTCTATTCTCCGCTACTGTATTTGTCTTTAGAAGTTGATATCCGTATGACTTTGTTCATATGTTTTATTATAAACTCTTGCATTGTTTTATCTATTTTATTTGTTTATGTTTGAGATTTTGATTGTTTTGTAATTTGATATTGTATGTGCTCATATGCTTCCTACACTTGATCACTATATGTAAGTTATTTTTAGCCTTACATCTAGCGTAAATTTAGTATACGGAGTACTTACTCTATGTTGGATGTGGTAGTAGCACCTAATAATGCATAATTATGCTCCTACAAAAATAAATTTTTACCGTAGTAAATGTTGTGGTGTTAAAAGTTGGTATAAAAGCTTTTGTTCTGAAAATCATGTTTTGTTAGCAAAAATATGGGTTTCAACGATCCTTTATCTATTTTAGCTTCCCCTTTCAATTTTAAGTTTGAGCTTTTGAGTAATTTTGGATTAGATGTGAGAGAATAGTGTGGGTCGGGTATCTTAGTTGGCCTTAATCAATTGTGGTGATTATGTGTGGATATAACTAAGTTATATATGTTTATTGTTTTACATGATTGATCTTACTGTGATCATATGTATAGAATACTCTTAAATAACCTAGTATTGTGATGTGTTGTTTCTAGAGTCGTTTGTACGTGATAGTCAGATAGCTTCTATGCACTAGTTTGCCTTAATTAAGGGGGTAGTACCTCTATCTATTGCAACTTGTGATTCCTTTCATGTGGGTTTATATGAGGTGTGATTTATGGATTGGGTTATTGATGACTTTTGAGTTGAGCTCATCGTACTCTTTTTGTAGGATTTTAGGATGCCTCATTTCTTAGATAGGTACTGTAATACCCCAAAAATTTTAAAACCTAGAATTTAATAAATAACATTTATTTGGGATAAATTAACTTTTAAATTTATTTAATTTAATTATTTTATGAATTTTTGAGTATATAAAAATGGATATGAATATTTAATAAATTAAAATAAATATTTTGTTATTTTATCATACTTATTTTATTTAAATAATTTTTCAAACCAATATTTTACTACAATTAACCTTTTTAAAGCAATATATTAAATTTTAATATTTTAGATTATTAAATTAATTTATCTATAAAAATATTAAATTCTATTATTCCAAAAATTATTTTAATTTATTCATCCCCATTTTCTTTTCCCCTTTTCTTCTTTTCTCTCTCTTTCTTCTCTTTTTCTTCATTTCCTTCTTTTTTCTTTTCTTTTTTTTCTCCCTCGGGCTGCCCGGCATGCTTCATTTTCTTCCTCCCTATGCTAGGCTGCTGGCCCCCACTTCCTCCCTTTCTTCTTCCTTATCTCATGCATTGCCCTAGCCCATCCCCCTTCTTTCTTTTCTTTCCTGCCTTTCCCCTCTGGCTGAGCCAACCTAGTCTTTCTTTCTTTTTTCTCCTCCTCTCCCTCGTGCTTGGGCCGACCCACTCCCCCTTCCTTCTCCCTTGCTCGGTTGACCTGCCTTCTTCTTCGTCCCTCCTTCCTCGACCATCAACCACACCATGTCTACCCTCCTGCATCCTGCAACTGCCACTAACCACTCCCCCTGCAGCCCTGCTCTCTCCTTCTCTCTCCCCCGTCCCTTTCCCTTCCATTTTTGGACCAAACCCAATCATGCACCCCCAGCGCCGTATACTTTCTTTTTCCTTTCTTTCCCTTTCCCTCTCCCTGCAATTCACCACCTTGCCACCTGCAACCAACCTCCCAGCTGACCACACCTACCTCCCCTCCACCCCTCCTCCTCCTCTTCTTCTTCTTCTTCTCCTTCTCTTTTGCTTCATTTCTACCCTGCTCAAGCCACACTTCTCCCTCTACCAATCCCCCATTCTCCCTTCTTCTCCTCTTCTTTCCTTTCCCCTGTTTTTGCTTTGCCATCCTCAACCGCCGCTGCCACTGCCCAACCAACCACCTGCACTACCTCCTGCCACCCCCTACTACCTCCCTTTACCACCAGCCACCCCCACATGACCCTTGTAGCCATCCTTCTTCTTCTTCTTCTTCTTCGGCCTCCACCCTGCACCACCATCGTTCGCCGTCGTTCTACCTCTTCTGCCACCACCAAGGCCACCAATCCACCCCTAAAACCTCCCCTACTGCCCTTTGTCTCCCTTGGTTGAAACCTAGCCCTATAGCCCCTCCTTTTCCTTCTTCTTTTCCCTTCATTATCCTCCTCCGCCACCCTTGCACCCAACTTTGCAACCCTACATCTGCCACCTCCATTGCCCTGAGCCGCCAACTAACCACCCCTAACCGCCACCTACACCCCCACTCTAGCCTTTCACCCAACCTCTACCCTAACTCCCCTCTACTTGCCCTTCTCCTAACCCCTAAGACCCTAACCAAACCAACACCTCCTTCCTTCTCCTATTCCCTTCTTCGACCCTCTTCCTCCTTCATGTTCTATATGCAGCTCACGCTGCATGGGCAACGTGAGTCTTGCCTTCATTTTCAGCCCAAATTTAGTTAATCTCAAGGTATACAAATAGTTGGTATTAATATATATTAATTAAGCTTTTGATATAAAAATTATTCCTTTGATTTTCTACTTCTATTATGCTAATTTTTTATATTTCTTTTAGGGATTGATTTTTATTAATCAAAGCTTAAATATTTAATCGAGGTACCGGTAAGGTTTGATTTTTATTGGAAGTAAGGTAACCGTTAAACCCTACTAAAATGTATGGATATACGTATGCTAGCACATTAAGATTTTTAATATGTTTATGTGTATGATATATGTTGTTAAGTATAATGTATTTAGTTGTATGTGTTGGTTGATAACAAAGAAAAAAAAAGCATGTTAATTTATGTGTCATGTGTAGAAATAATGCTTAAGGAAGGAGCTTTGTTGTTAATAATAATATTAAGAGTATATGTATGATATGGTATGCTAATATGGCCATTTGGTGCATAAGTAATGTTAATATGAGCCCTAGGGACGTTTTGGTAATTTTGCATATGCAAAAAGGTGTGGCCTAAATATGTGTGTGTGGTAGGTGCTAATATGTATTAATGATAATTAATAATAGTTGGTGGTGTTGGATGAAGTGTTTGGGTTATGCGTATCAATATTTTATGTAGTGATGGTATTTTGGTAAAAATGGCATGATAAGGGCAAAATGGTAAATTATAAGAGTAAAGGGGGTAAAATGGTAAATGGACAAAGAAGGAGGGTATCTTAGTAATTTCATGTGGAAAGGGGATAACTCGGTAATTTTTGGGTGTAAGAAAATATTTTGGTGAATTAAATATAATGGAAAGGGTATTATGGTAATTTTGTAAAGTAAAGGGGTAAAATGGTAATTTAATAAAGTAAAAGTGTAAAATGGTAATTTGGTATAAAGGAAGGGTATTTTGGTAATTATGTAATGTAAAGGGTAAAATGGTAATTTGGTATAAAGGAAGGGTATTTTGGTGGTTATGTAAAGTAAAGGGGTAAAATGGTAATTTGGTATAATGGAAATGGTATTTTGGTAAATTGTAGGAAGAGGGGCAAAATGGTAAATATAATAATGAAGAAGGAAAATTTGATAATTTACCCAATTAAAAGGAGCAGTTTGGTAATCATAATAATGAAGAAGGATAATTTAGTAATTTAACTAACTAAAAGGGTAATTTGATAATTATAATAATGAAGAAGGGAAATTTAGTAATTTAACCAACCAAAACAGCAATTTGGTAATCTAATTAACCAAATGGGCAATCTGATAAGTATAACAAGTATGAAGGATGATTTGGTAACTTAATAAGCCTAAGACACAATTTGGTAATTGAGATAAGTATAAAGGGTAATATGGTAATTTAATCCACTGGAAGGGTAATTAGTAACTTAACAAGTATGAAGGGTAAGGTTGGTGATTTAATAAGCCTAAGAAAATTTTCACCGGATTCGGGTATAAAATAAGGAACATTCATATTTGTACCCATACCCGTATCCATATTTGTTCGTATTTACTCAATATATAATTAACTATTTAAAATAAAATTTGTATAATATTAAAGTTAAAATTGTTATTTAGTTTAATTCTAAATGGGTTTATCCATTAGGTAATGGATTCACCCGTTGAATAATATTTGTTAACATATAAAATGGTTATATACTACTGCTACTGTTGCCGCTCCTCCTCCTACTATTGCTGCTACGACTACTACTACTGCTACTGTTGCTATTGTTGCTACCGCCACTGCCGACGCCACTCCTGCAACTGCTCCTCCTCCTCCTCCTCCTACTACTACTATTGTTGTTGTTGTTGTTCCTGTTGCTGCTGCTACTGCTACTCCTACTACTCCTACTCTACTGCTGCTGCTACTCCTACTACTACTGTTGTTGCTATTGTTGCTACTGCTACCTACTCTTGCTACCTACTCCGACTGCTCCTACCTACTACTACTATTGCTGCTATTATTCATAAGATTTTTTTTATGAAATTAAATAAAAAAAAAAGAAAAAAAACTTATGCTCATGTAAGCAAAATTACTATTAAAGAAGAAATAACCAATCTCTTTTTTTATCAAGAGGATTGATATTTCTCTTTTTAAAAACTCATATACAGTAGGAAAAAAGTCTTATCCATTTATAGATGGAGCTTCAATAGCCTACTGTTACTGTTGTTCCTCCTCCTCCTCCTCCTACTACTGCTACTACTACTCCTACTGCTACTACAACTACTCTTACTACTACTGCTGCTACTGCTGCTGCTCCTACTACTCCTACTGCTCCTGCTACTCCTGCTACTCCTCCTCCTCTTACTCCTACTGCTACTACTACTCCTACTCTTACTACTGCTATTCCTACTGCTATTGATATTGCTTATCAAAAGTAGTTATTTAAGATAATTATTTATTTTAATTTTTAGAATATTTTTTTAAAAATAAATAATTATTATGAATAATTATTTTTGATAAATAACCCTAAATATAGACTAAATGATCAGATACCCAAGTGATAGTTGAATAGCGGTTGTTATGTGTGTGTATGCATTTCAATCCTTAAAAGTTGTTAGGTATCCTTATCTACTGAGCTTGAAGGCTACAACGTGCTCAAAGTATAGAGAGGATAGGCTTCTGTTAAGGCTTTCATTGCCTTGTTAAATCAAAGGTGGCATTTTCTCATCCTCGTTGGTGGAAAGGGGAAGGGAACTGACTCCCGCTTGACTTGGTCGTGTGTCCAATTGTGGGCGTCCTTCCCATGAGGTGTCCTAGTTAGTAGAACATAGAGCCTTTTGTTCCTTACATGGTAAATTGGGCACAACGTTTAGTCTATTCATGATGTTGTTGGACATATTGAGCAGTCTTGGGTTGTGTGATAAGGGAGTTGAGCCTTGTGGCTGAGTCATTACCAACGCAACTAGTACTAGTATAGGTATTATTACTATTATTATTCTTGCATCATAGCTACTACTACTATTATCATCATTTTTTTTTAAATTTGGTTTCATCATATCTTACTATATGTAAAATGAGAGTGCTAGATAGAAACACTTCTTTCCCACTTAAAACATCACCATTAGATTACAAGAATCAAAAAGAAAAAGAAAAATAAAAGAAAGCATGACATTAGCAACCAAGAAGCTTCTGACACATTACATTAAATTTAGCTTCTTATTCATGCTAATTAAACAGTTGTAACATCCTCAATTAGCTATTCTTCTACTATAGTGAAGAAGAAAAGATAAAGATTATGATTTGCATCTTAGTTCCTTAGATGTAGAGCAAATTTTGTTCTTCAATTCAAATTTAAAATTTTCTTTTTCAACATATTCAATCTTCAACGAGAGAGCTAATACAATTTTTTGCCAAATAATTTATTTTACCTTTCCTTATTTTCTACTTGATGATAAATTATGTTTCTAAATATTTTAACACCATTCCAAACAAGGAGCTATTTTGATTATTTTTTTCCCAAAAAAGGCTATATTGATGCTTGTTAAAATTAATTAAATTATTTTGGTAATTGGTTTGTTTTTATAAGTATACCTTGAGAGCTAGGGTGGTGCATCAGGAGGGTTATTCTTGACAAGATAAGAGTGGTGTATGAAGATTCATGGATAGTTAATGTTGATCACATAGTGATATGTTTCTATTGATGAAGACTGAAGAAACCAAATGATGAGGACAACGAAGTGCTAAACCATGAAGAAGAGCTATTGTTGCCTAATCATGATTGTGAAGAAAGAATCATGGCCTCCATATTGAGCTATGTTATTATTATAGGCATAAATTACTTCTCGCTTTTCTCATCGTATGTTGCTCTTTTGAGTTTTTGATGCTATTGTACATCACCCAAAATGGTTATATTTATGGTATGCATATAATATTATATTAGTTTCCCGATCTTGAAATCTTCAATGTAGGTTTTAGCTCACTTTAGTTATCTATTTTTTATAAATATATCTCTTTTGTAATGTTTTCCAGATATAAATTATTGGTGAAAGAGGGTGGGAAACTATAAATGACATTAAAGTAGTGTCATATGCAACCAAATATCAGGATTAGGTTGTTGAATATAACTGCCTAGGTACTCCTGTACCAAAGTAAAGGCTCTTATCAATCTCATAATAGATGCACCATGTTGCCAAATTAAGTTGGTTGTTGGGTTGGTAAACATTTATATACATACCTCAAACGAAAAATTTCTAGATCCATGAAAACTAGGGAGATAATGATGATCAAAAGTTGTAGGTTTAGATGACTAGGATTACATATATCAAAGTGGATTGATTCATGGTACTATAGGATTGTGTGAATATTATGTGATGTATAGTCACGTGTGTCAGTAAATATGTTGATTTTGTTAGGCTGTTATTAAGTTTTTACTAATCAACAACTTAATTAGTTATAATTACTCATATATATATATATATATATATGATGTATGTTTCATAAATAATAACCAATCAGAGCTTATATTCCCTATCTCTCTTTGTTTCATATGTCTCTCTCTTCAAGCTATCGATCACACCTATATTGATTTTGAGATTGATTAGGTAATTTCACATGGTATTAGAGCTTCTAGTTACTTAATTAATCATATTTTACAATGCTTAACTCAACTCATTCTGTCATTACCTGTGATGGCCATTAAAGAATCTAATTATTATTTTTCTCAACAATCAAGCTTAAACTCATCCACTTTTCTTGTCCTCCAGTGAATATCCAAGGATATAATTGATTGGTGCTCTCATTAGTGGAACAAATTTTCTCAATTGGAGTTGAGGTGTGAAGCATGGCCTAGGATTAAAGTACAAGTTTGGATTTCTCGATGGAAGATGATAACAAACTCACAAAGAACACGGTGACTCTTAATCATGTGTGATTACATGGTTATTTGTTAGATCCTTAATTTTATGCAATAAGAATTTACTTATGACTTCATGTATGATAGCATTGCTAAATAGCTTTGGGATGAGATCGTTGAGAGGCATGGTCAATTTAATGGACCTCTACAACATCAACTTCAAATTAGCTTTATCCAATTAACCTAAGGAAACGTGTTAATTTTTGAATATTACAACAAGCTTAATCGTATTTGGGAGGATCTTAGTTATGTTGATCATGTTCCAATATGTACATGTAGAGTTATGGAGTAGTGCTTATGCTTATTGAAACATCAAGTATATGATTGTGATATGGACCACAAATTTTTTGATTTATTGCTTGGCCTTAATGAAGACTTTGACACTGTATGTAGCAATATTATATCTCAAGATATGTTGCCTACAGTGAAAAAACCATAATATGTCCTCTTGCAAGTCAAAAAGAATAAACAACTAAGCGGTTTAATTTTTTTACAATCAAGAATCTGCTACTTTGGCTGCATATCAAGACAAAAACAGAGAGATTAAGCATGAAAGAGCTGAGCAAAAGTATTCTTATTATCAACAAAAAGGTCACATTGTGGACCAATGCTTCAAAATTATTGAATATCGTGATTGGTATGAAAAAAATAAAGCAAAGTCCTCTAACAAGATAATCACTATTACTATTGATATCTTTATGACAACCCTCTTGAATCATTCTCTCCTATGGGCATTGATCCTGCTATTGTGAACACCCTTCACAAACAATTCACGAAGTCAATAATGCACAACATTCACTCTTCCACAGGTAACATGCCTAATACATCAGTTAATTTTGCTGGCGCCACCATCATTACTCCTTCTCATTCCAAAATATCCTCTAATCTTAATTGGATAAATTATGTTGGAGCATAAGACCATATATGTTTTGATGTCCTTGCCTTTACTATATTAGATTTTTTAAATTTGTATGTACTAGTTGGTTTACCTAATGGTACCAAACTATCAGTTAATCAAGCATGAGATATTTTACTTAACTCCTCTCTTATTATTAGGGATTTCCTTTTCACTCCAACATTTCATCACCACCTATTATGATCATAGACCACTTCAATTATTTTGAATGTTTTTTTCCAATAACTTGGCTCTAAGTAGGTTCTTGCAACTGGAAAAAGAAAGAGTGGAGTATACATATTAAAATTTGATGATATCTTTCATTCATTTAGTCCACTGCCATGTTTGATTAATACTTGTAATGATTCTTTATACATTTACATAACCCATGCTAGATTAGGTCATCCCTCTTTATTTAGGATGCAACACATTGATCTATGTACTTCTGATGGATTTTTCACTCACATCTGCAAAGTTTGTATCCAAGCTAAGCAACATCAATTTCCTTTGGTATGTAACAATAATACAACCTCTACTTAGTTTGATTTGATATATATGGACTAACGGGGATCATATAAAATTGTTTCTTTAAGTAGTGCTTTTTATTTATTCACTATTATTGATGATTTCTCACATTAGACTTGGGTAATTATTTTACATAATAAAAAAAATTATTATACTTTTGTTGGCTTCATTGCCTATATCAAAAACCAATTATAGAGAACCATCAAGTACATTCAAAGTGAAAATGGGAGTGAAATAGTTAATGATGCATGTCAATCTTTATTTCAAATAGAAAGTATTATTCACTAATGGATTATTCCCTACTTTCCACAATCAAATGGAAGAGTGGAGTGTAAGCATCGGCATATGCTCAAGATGGAACAAGCATTACAGGTTCATGATCAATTTCTAGTGCAGTTTTGGGGAGAGTACATCATGTTAGCAACCCACCTAATCAAATTATTGTGTACTCCTATTATACACTTGAAAAACATATTTGAGATGATATATAACAAACAATCAAGTTATGATCATTTGAGAATCATTGGTTATTTATGTTTTTCCCGCTCACCCGTATCAGATAAACTATAAAGTAGAGCCCATCGTTTCCTTTTTCTTGGATACCATTGTAGTATAAAGGCATACAAAGTCTTTGACCTTGAAACCAAAAAGTATTTGTCTCAAAATGTCATTTTTAAGGAAGATAATTTTTCTTATAAGTCATCAAACCATGCAATTACTCCACCAATGGCCCTACCTCCTCTAGTACTTTCCCATGTGAATCCTACTAGCTGTGATCGTCCATATGTCGGTTAATTCTCACAGCCCTTGGTTACATAAATATCCATATCCATACCTACACATAAATATTCATATACGCTTATTTTACCCTCCTCACTTAACCCACCTACACATACATTATCATCTACACTTGTTGTATCCTCATCACTTCACCCACAGTCTCTTCCACAAATATTTACATCCTCTTCTCCAAACCAAATCTATGAACCAATCCCATCTCTTCCCACGCACAATTCCACTAGAACCATACATCCACATTCTTTTATACAAGACTTCCATTGCCCTTACTTACCCACTTACACTGCTTCTTATTTTTCCTTATTTAGCTCTTCTCAATCCAACCTCCCTCGCCCTTATACTACTTCTATAACCAATGATTTGGATACTTTTGATCCATATAGATATGAACAAGACAAACATGATCCCCAATGGATCAAACATATGGATAAAGGACTCTAGGTACTTGATGAAAACAACAGTTGGGAGTTCATCTCTTTATCTTTAGGGAAGCAATCTATTGGCTCAAAATGGGTTTTCAATGTCAAATTTAGCCTTGATGGAACCGTGGAGTGATAAAATGTTAGAATGGTTGCAAAAGAGTACAACTAAGTAAAAGACAAGGATTACAAGCACACATTTTCACGAGTGGCTAAGAAGACCACTATTCAAATGGTCATTTTCATAGCCACTTCTAATGTTTGGCCTCTTCATCAATTAGACATTAGTAATGTTTTTTTGAATGGATTTATAGATGAATATGTATACATGACATTCATCAAGGATACATTAAATCCATGTCTAGTCAAGTTTATAAATTACGTTGTTCATTATATAGCTTAAAGCCTCCCAACAATGGAATGTTGAGTTGACCAAGCATTTAGTTCAACTTGGTTTTATCCAATCCAAGCATGATTATTCACTCTTTTCTTGAGCTATGTCTGGCTCTTTCACGTGTGCTCTTGCATATGTTAACAATTGTTTGATTGTTGGTGACAATAATGAGTTCATTGATTATGTCAAAGGGTCTCTTGATCAAGCCTTCAATATCAAAGATTTGGGCCTTATGTTTTACTTCGTGAGTCTAGAGGTTGCATGATTTTTTTTGGGTACTTTCATGAACCAAAAAAAATATATTTTTGAACATCATTCATGATATTAACATGTTCCAATTTAAGTCTGTGACATTTCCACTTCCACGAGGTCTAAAAATTTCCATAAATGATGGTAATTTACTATATGATTTAGAAGTTTATGGGTGACTTCCTAGTAGATTACTCTCTCTCAACTTGACCAAAACATTTATATCCTATGCTATGAAACATTTGAGACAATTCTTACATGCCCCACATAAGCCACACATATAGGACTATATCCAAGTTTTAAGGTATTTACAAGGGACTATCAACATGAGTCTCTATTATTCCGTCAAATCCTCTCTTGATATCTCCACTAATAATGATGCAAATTAGCCCTATTGTACATTTATTTTTTATCTTCTTACTGGATATTGCAATTTTTGGGTTCCTCTCTAGTCTCTTGGAAGACTAAGAAACAAAAGATGATGTCCAAATCCTTTGTCGAGGTAGAGTTATGAAATTGTATATATAAGTGGCATTCTTGAAGACCTTGGTCTTTTGATTCCTTTGTCCATTCCTTTGTATTGTGACAACAAAGCATCTCAACACATTGTCACCAATCCAGTGTTCAATGAGTGAAAAGAACACATCAACATTGATTACCATTTTGTTCTAGATATGGTTCAAGATGGATCACTTTGCACAATCCATGTTAAATCTATCCCACAATTAGCTGATTTAATAACAAAACCACTTGGTTCTTACTAACACCTATTTTTTCTACCAAGATTGGTCTTGTTCTAAGTCCAACAAGTCTAGCTTGAAAGGGAATGTGAAGATTATATGATGTATAATCATGTGTGTCAGTAAACATGTTGAGTTTGTTAGGTTATTATTAAGTCTCTACCAATAAACAACTTAGTTCTAATTACTCATATATATATATATAGATAGATATATGATGTAGCTTCTCATAAATAATAATTGAGGCTCCACACCCATGATCCTCCTCATATCTCTTTGCTTCATCTATCTCTCTCTTTAAGCTATCACAACTATATTGATTTGAGCACGATTGGGTAATTTTACACACTATAATTGAACCTAACTAGTCCTCTATTATCTTCCGATCTTATATATATTAAATGCATCAAAATTAATACATACTTTTTTTTACTATTATTTTCTCCTTGTTTGCATTTGTTTTGTATTTTGCTTTGATGCTGCATGATAAGATAGAGTTGGATGATGCTTTGTGGCATCAACATGCATATTCATTTTGATGATAATTCTCTCTTTAGTTGATGATATTGTATTCAATATTCTCGATGTTGGTTAAATTTTGTTATTCATATGATAAGGGAGTGTAGTTTCAATTTTATCTATGGTATTCCTTATCAAAGATATGATTACTAAATTATAAAGCAGTTGTTTCATTTATTACTTTGAGATGTTTGTTATATCAAGTGTCTGTTATAATCGTATAATATTGGTTAATATATTCACTGAACTTGCTCCATCTTATAGGTGTTTCTTCTATCATGTGGGCACTAGAAGCTTGGAGGACCTATCTTGCTCATTGTTTATCAAGCAATCCAATTATAAATTTGGTATTTTTAAGAGCATGCTAAGTTTCATGTTGGATCTAAATTTTGGTAATGCATTGTCATTGAGAGAAGCATGAAAACAAAACTATAAGCCATTTCATGCCTCTTTCTCAAGTATCCTATAAAAATAATTTTGATAGAGTGTGCATCGATGCATCCACTAACATGGGTACTCTAATTAAAGGATAACAACATCTATATATACTCACTGACAGTATTGACCAGTTTCGTATACAAAATCCATGTCAACGAAAATGGGCATACAACTAGTTGTGAAGAATAATCTTCCACCTCTTAATTTGAAGTTATACTTGGGTATTTTAGTCTCAATATTGAATAACCATAATACATGATCTCCCTAAAAGCACTTTGATGTAATATCAATATGCATGTAGAGATAGGGATGATAACGGTCAGGTCTGACCAAACCCAGACTTATAACCGTTTACAATACTTAAACCTATATCTGTCAAGTCTAAAAAGTTTAGACCCAAAATTATTGGGTCTAAACTAATTTTAAATTGATCAAACAAATTTTCCAAAAAAAAAGTACAATTGCTGTAAATATTAATAAATTCATATTTCATATAACTCAATATATAATTTTTGCTAAAAAAATTACTCCGGTGAAAAAATAAACATTATAAATTAGTTATTTTAACTTTCCAAATGGTATTTTAATAATTTAGGAATCAAAAGTCTTACATAGTAATTATAAATTAAATATAGAAAAATAAAACTAAAAAAATGAAGTACGAGCCCAAACATAATTACAAAAAAGAAGATAAATATAAAATTACTATATGTATTTGTATTTTACTTATATTTGCACACACATACGGGCACACTCACAAACACACACACACACACACACAATAGGTCTCATGAGTTAGGTTTGGGCCTCAAAATATTAGATACAAGCATAGACCCATTTCGGTATAGATGAACCTACACTCAACTTAGATCATTAGATCTAAAATTCTTATACCTTAACTTATTAAAAATGAAGCAAATATGGGTTTGGTTTGGGACCCATTTCCATCCTTATGTACATTTTGTTGAATACTAATCCCTTAGCCTCTATTGCATATGTTATTATGAATGTAGATACAGCAACTTATTCCCTAGCTTCTACACTTAAGTCAAAATTTTCAAATTTTATGTGGATAGAAGGATATCTATAACATATTTATGATATGATATTGCATAAAAACAATTAATTAAATCCCCTAAAGGCATCTCTACTTCATATAAATAAAATTTTTATAGGTAAAAGTATGTAAATTTATTATTCTTTATGTTTTAAGTATATCTCAATTAATGCACAATTCATTTCTTGGGAATATTTTAAAATTTCTTGAAAACTTATTGAGAGTTTTATGTATTAATGGTTTATTATTTGAAAACATGTGTTTATGTGAAGGGTAAACAAAGTACTTACAATAAAACATCTATAATTAATATAAAAAATGGTATAACATCCATGATAAATTGTTAAAACTTAGAGTGTTGGACATTAGTGTATAAGATAGCATTTCATAATTTAATTATTACTTACTTTGATTGATACCAATTCATAAGATAATGTTTAATGGTATATCAATTCATATATTATAATAGATATAATTTCATGTCATAATAAATATAAAAATTATTAACGATTTTTATAAAGGAGCAATGGAGGTTTTAATATTATTTTTTGACAGTTTTTCAAGAAAATAAGGGAAATTTGATGCCAAAATTTTCTAACAAGATTTGTGATGAAATTTGTTCAATTTTAGTTATTCCAAGAGGCCATACACAAGGATATTTTTATCCTATCTAGGAAAAAATAAGGGGGTGCATAGTTAAGCCTTGCAAAGGAATGACAGTTCAAGAACACACATCATAGAAGATCACAACAAGATATCCAAAATTTTCATTAAGTATATAGGCTTAAAAATCCTTCTTACTTGGAAGAAAATTAATAGCTAAATAACCAAGTCATGCAAAAGCCATAGTCTAGCCATTAGTTTTTCAACTTTTAAATGGCTTAACAATTGTGTCCAAATTCCAAAATGGCTCACACTATCCTAAGAGATTTGAAATTCTCACATGAGTAGCAACATCATTTTGAGAATAAGTTTCTTACATTATTTTAAGACTTATATACTTGAATGTGTAGTAACACTTTTTAGCATTAGATAGGGTGTTTTAAACTATTCAATACCTTAATTTAATCATAAATTAAGGTAAAGTTATCCCTCTAATCATTTGATCATATTTTGTCTTCAAGATCAAAAAACCAACAACCCTTTCTTTTGAGAAATATTGAGGAATACATAAGAGGACAAGAAGCAGCAATCAATTCAGGAGTTTTTTGAATTGATTGATGAATTTGAAGACTTATTTTGCAAGACAAATATGTTACACACAAATGGGTTTTAACCAGCCCTTTGTAACTAGGTGGTTATTGGAAGATTTTAACCATATTTGGGTTATTTGCTTTTCCTATATAGGTTGCTTGTCATGTAAAGGTTTATGAAAATATAATTTTCGTGTAAACTCCCAAAGGAAGGTATAAAACATTGGGAAGGTGTTATCTATTGTGATTTTTGATTTCATACACTTAACCCATTATTATAGTTGATTTTGTTTGGTTTGTTTGAAACTGATTAGTTATCTTATATTAGGAAACTATCTATTTATTTTTGTAACTAAATAAGCTCCTATGTAGCTAGAATAGTTAGGTTGGGACTACTAACTTGGTCTTTATTCTTCTATAAAAGTGGTAAGTGTGTGTTAGGAACAATTATATTTGAATGAATGAAAAAGAACCCTTTAGCTGAGTGCCACTGTATCTCTCAAAGATGAGAGTTATATCCTTCAAATAATATATCATTTCTTTCTCCAAAGATTCCTTAAGGCTTAGGTGGTGATTGTGATAATACAATCTTTAGGAGGAATATAAAGTTGTATAAAATATCCTTCATTTCTCATCCATTTTCTTATTTTTCAATTTGGAAATAAATACCCTTAATCTACCATCTTCCTAATTAGCGTTCCCTCATTTATTTCTCACATTCATCAAAATTTTAACGAGTGACAAAGTTAATAAATATGATTCAATGTAATGTGTCATAATAAATATAAAAGTTGTAAAACCCTAAAATTTACTATTTTTTTATTATTTTGGTAGAAGCATAATAACAATATAAACGAGTCTTATTACCTTACTTGACATAATTCTAGCTTACCATACCATTCTTACATCAAATACAAGGAAAATACAATTAGAGTTTAAAAAATGTTAAACAACAAGTAAGAGAACTTTTATAAACTTATATAGGATTTTGGAGATTAACTCTAAATACAATATCAAAATACATCAAATGGGATCGCATGAGATTAAGAGTCCAAAAAGGTACCTGGACAAAAGCTAATAACTTGATAACATGACTCTATGTCAAGCCCCAAGGATAAAATGATCACTCCTCCCCAAGTAAAGCATCATAAGCAGCAAAGTCATCCAATGGGTTATCATTAACGTGCATAAAATCCTTTGGGTCATTGATTCGTTGGAATGAGTAATACTCATGAGAATGATGATCAATATACTATGTATTGAATAAGGTGACAATATAGTTATAGTAAGGATGAAAAATACATAAGATCACATAAAAGACTCATAAGGTGAAAATCTTAAACGTGATACAATGTAAGAGAATCATTGAATCAGGATTCCCATCATTAGACAATATCGCCATCCCTTTTCTTATTTTCATCGAGTTTAGGATCCCATTATTCTTAATCCGATGGAACAGACTAAAATACCTTTATAGACAGCACACACATGACTAATATTATTTATTAGGTCGAAAAAACTCAAAATATCCCATGGCAACACACTCTTAGCCACGATTCTTAAACTAGTGGAATTACCTGAAATACCTCCTAAGAGAAAATGCGCCTAACCACTATTATTTAGCCAATAGAGTGGATTTAACACCTTGATTCTGACTTTTGTGATCTTTAATTTCAAGTGATTAATGTCTTGTTCATGGTTATTTATCTCAATGACATCATACAGTAACACATGTGTATATATAAGACACATATTCAAAATTTAACGTAAATTATCAAAACACATAAAACACAATGTTATGAATATCAAAAGATCTCCTAAGGAAAAATCCCACATTTTTCTTGAAGAAACCATAATTTCACATTATAAGCATAAATCCTTTCATGATGCTTATTCATACACCAGTTTTAGCACACTTTCCTAAACATTATTATTATCAAAATATTTTAAAAATCAAAGTCTAAATACAATGTCTTACATATGCGATAACAAGCCCACTTTTAGGGTTACTATTCACATTTTAGGATGTTTTCTCATTTTACTATACTTAAGGAATTCATATTTTACCTCGATGTTTTATGTATCATACTTAGCATATTTTTATTCCATTCCTATTTTAGAATCACCAAAATCCCATTTTTGACTCATAATGACCAAAATGTCCTTATCTTATTGAGAGTCTAAAGATCACTTTTTAGGTAACTCGTGTCTTACTTAACCATCATTTAATCATATTACTTATGAAATAATTTATGAATTACACAAATATTATCATGCCATGATTATTTCCCACATTATCATAGAATGACCAAAATACCTTTATGATAGCTGAAATACACAAATTTTCACTAAATGTTATAAGTCTGATATCATTATTTTTCAACCTCAATTTATTATATCACCATAAAACTTAACCTCCCACTTACCACACTTTATCAAAAACACATTACAATACCATAAATCATACTACTTCATTTAGGGTTTTCAAGATAAGGCTTATCTCAAAAATATCATATAAGTTCATCCTTTTTCATCTTACTCAATTTCCATATTACAATACCACATCATCACATAATAAAATTAAAGAAAAAGACATTATCAACATAATACAATCAAACATGTGAATTCACAAAAAAAAAAACAAATAACATGCAAAAATCCTAATTATGATTTGTATCTTTATCAAAGACACCGGTCTATAAGAACTTATAAGCCTAACACACCTCCCTCATGAACACTAGAAAATCACTTAAGAATAAATAATAATAATACACAATTATAACTTAATAATGCAAAAAAGGAAAATCTAAAGAAAAGGAGGGCAGAAAATGGAGCAAAACCGAAGTAAATCAAGTTATGTAAGGCTTGAACTAGTTGCAGCAGAATTTGATGCTACCAAGGTGTGTGAAGCATGCACTCTTCACACATCTAGGGGGTTTCTGTGTCAAGAAGTGACACTGATGAGGGGGTTTGTCATGGATAAGTGTCACATCTAGGGTGGTGTTGGTGTAGGGGTTAGATGTAGTTAAAAGGGGTGTGCATCGAGGATTGGCATAGGTAGGATAAGGTGGTGTGAGATGTGGGTTGTTGTCCAAAGATGTGACATAGATTAGGTGGTTTTGGTGAGATATTGATGATGCTAATGGTAAGTTGTGTGAGTTGTTGATGCTAGTAAAGATGGAGTTTCTTAGATTTGTATATATTACCAAAGCTTTGTGGGATGACAATGGTGGACAATGATGGAATAATGCACAAAGATGAAAGGAAAAGAGTGAGAAGTCAGAGGAGAAATAAGGTGAAGTAATAAATGAGTTAAGGAGACAAATTAGAAGATATATATATATATATATATATATATATATATATATATATATATATATATATATATATATATATATATATAGCTAGTGTGTGTGTGTGGTTGGTGCAAATGGTGAGGAACAACATAAGTGTGGTAGAGGCTGGGGTTATGGGCGAGTCATGATTGGGGAAGAGGGTTGAGGAAAAAACTTTTACTTCACATCCCATGAGTTAAGAGAGTTAATGGTGGTGGTGATGCATTTAGCTAAGTATGCTACAAGATGGAGGCTAAGTTAGGGGATTTGGTTGGGAGAAGAGGTAATCATATAGGGAGTTGGGGAGGAAGAAGACCCTAGGGAAAGAGATGGATAAAAAAGAAAAAGAAAAGGAAAATGGAAAATGAAAAAGGATTTAAGGGTTAGAATTAGAATTAGGTATGAATTTAAGATTAATGAATTTGGGTAGGATTAAAATATCAACCTTCCAGAGTTAGGGTTAGGTTAAAATATTGATTACCTAAAATTTAGGGTATTACAACAGTATTGTTAATGTTTATAAAGGATCAATAGGAGTTCTTATAAATTTTTTGATGGGGTTTCAAGGAAAATAATGGGATTTGTAATGGGTGACTAAGAAAACAAAAATTTCATACAGGATCAAAAGGACACTGGATGTTATTTTATCATCTTAGCAATGAAAAAGTATAGAAGAAACTCATTCATGATATCATACAATGTTGATTGCTAATTTACTCTTTGTTTAATTAAAAAATAGTTAAGAACCTCGTTTACGAGTTATGTAAGAATAAAACTATTTTCTTAGCTTATACATTAAGCATATCACTTATTCAACTCATAACAAACATCAACATCTAACAATATAATTCCTAAATAATTAATTCTTAAATAAATAGATATATGTCATACTTCGACAATGGGGAACTCTATGTTGTTGTTCCAAGAGTTAGGGTATATTTTCCTCAACTTCCTTTTGCTGATCAAAGCTGATCTAATCTAAATGCTTATATGATATTATTTTATCTTATTTAAGTTAAAATTTTCTATGAGGTATTATTATTATTATTATTATTATTATTATTATTATTATTATTATTATTATTATTATTATTATTATTATTATTACTATTGGCATTATTATTTTCCTATATTATTGTTGTTGTTATTGTTATCATCGATATCATCATTATAAGTATTATCATTAATTTAATATTTCTTATGCTATTATTAAAATCTTACTAATATGATTTGATCTAACTTAATAAATTTTGGGGGGTAAAGCCAAGGGGAACAATCCCTTAGAATCTATGGGAGCCTAAATTTTTTGATATATGATAAACATGACTAATACAATTCTACTATAAACATTGTCTTCAATGAAAAATTTTAAAAGATATAGTTACACAAATGTTATTTGAAAGTAGTATATAGTTTGTGGGTTTTCTTATTGTGATTACAGTATGTAATTATTGATTCATACATTGTGTTTTATCCATATACTCATAAAATCAAAATTCTTATAATATAACAATCGTATGTCGTGCGGGTGATGAACTAGTAGATTTATATCCATTATGCATGTTCAAATTAATAATGGTTATTTCTATCATCTAATTGCACCAAGATTTTCATACGAACAATCTGTTAAATGAGCTCGTACAATCTTTGATTGATAATAACCAAACTAGGCCTTATTAGTCGCATTAGTTATCCTATGTTAGGGGTTAGGTTTGGTGATAGATAGAGGTAAAAAAATAAAAATAAAAAATTGCTTAATAAGTTTTGCACTAAAAACAATGAAAATCGTTTTGGGAGAATATTCATTCATTTAATAAAAAGAAGTAGAATATGAGTGCCTTTTCTATCACTACACACCCCTTTGTTCTGTACTCTTGATCACACTTATGGGGCTCTAGATTCAAAGAGTTCCATTAGTTCAAGGTCTAGTAATCACCACAAGAGAAGATTATATTTACTAGAGATCTGCGAGATGTTTTAGCCATAATAATTGAATTTAACAGACGCCTATTATTATATTGGTAACCTAAAATCTAATGGAAAAATTAATACACACATTAAATAATCCATTTTTCAAGAATGATTACAGCCCAAAAAAAATCATTCAATGCTGAGATTGAGTTAATATTTTTGTTTTCACTTTTAACCTCCAATAAAATGCATGTATATTGTTTTGAGGAAGGATACCATTGGATAAACGGATATAATTACAAATAATAACAGAGAGATGGGTATAGATTCAGAGACTAAGTGTCACATTTGCACCCGAATATGACCTATGCCATATCCATATCTATCCTATAAAATTATGTAAAATTTGGCCACCATTATGGCTTTGTTTTCAATGGGATAACATCATTCATTGACATCCTTATTCTAGAAAATCTTTTTCACTGGTTTTTGTTTCTCCGGCTCGTTGGAATCGGTTGTATGACGGAAATAAAACCACACATTTGAGACAAATCACTGACGGTTGTGTAGGGAAAACAGATAATTTTTTTTTTTGGTGGGGGAGGGGGAGGAAGAAGGAAGTTGAAGAAGATATACATATAAAAGTAATAGATGCTTTGCAGAACTTCTCATTACCCAAATAAGTAAAAACAAACAAGAAACCTTTCACAAAATTTACAGATTTGTTAATTAGAACTGCAATACACCAACTTTGGGACTCAACACATCACTGGCTGAGACTATTTTGTGGCCAACTTCTAGACACAAACCTCCACCAGCTGCAGCCCATATTTATGAAGGCCGTACGCCATCCACGATTTCTTCTCAGCAGGCCATAGTGCCATAAAATCAAGCCGACTAACTAGAAACCATGTCACCATTTTATCATTCCTCCATGATTGTAGAAATCAACATTTTCAAGAAGGCAATGGCAATTTTATTAGAACAGCCATCACTGAATTAAATTCACCTACATGTACATAGCAACTTAATTAAATTCTACTTCATAACGGGCAGCAATCGATTACGTATCCAATTATTTTGGGTCGACTGCACGACACTGCTAGGAAAACACAGATATATATATATATATATCTATATATATATATATACATAAAAGAAATCACACTTGATTGTAAGCACTTCCTTCAGCACCGTGCATGACCTTTGACACCGGAACTTCCTCTGCATGTGCTATGTCATGCTGTTGAACAACCAACACGGAAGAATAGACGCCGCTGTTTGATCCCGACAAAATGTCTCCAATAGGACCCAGCTCAGGGTGCTCAGCCGGGCTTTCAGCCAGCTCGGCAACCATGGTGGATGGGAACCTGCCTTTTCCGACAACAATGAGCTCGTATTCTTTGCTTCGACCGAGGGTTAGCACGTCTTCCACGATGTTTCCTACTACCTGTTCGGTGTAATCTGCAGTTCCTTCCCATCTCCTCTTGAAGGCTGTAATTGCAGCATCATCTTGTGCCTGCATGCGTATAATATTTTATTTATTTATTTGAGTTGTAAATTAATTAAACATCATAGAGATTTTCCAATAAATTATAGCGGTTTTAGCATATATATATATATATGTATATGTATGTATTTGCACCAATGAAGTACTGATTAGTGATTTAAGACTAGCTAGCAACATAGAGAACAATGTATATGTTTGTACCTTTTCTTCTTCCCGGTTCATGGTGGCGACAGAGAACGTGTAACTATTTTCCCTACTCTTCTCTGGCGAAGGCATCAGCCTAACATCCGGACTCCTCTCCACTCCATCGTCAGTACGATCAACAAATCTAATAACCACCACTTTAACTGCAGGATGCTCGGCCATTCTGCCACCAAGCTCCAACGCCTCCCTATCGTCCGGTCCGCCAAAAAACACGACGCAGACCTTCCTCCCCTGCATTTCCTGCCCCGCCAGCTGGGCACCCTTGACCCCAAACCCACGATCTACCAGCACGCCGACCGAGCAAGGAGCATAATTCAGCACCTTCTGATTGACAACCCTCCAACCATGCCCCACACTCTCCACGGTCATCTCTCCGTTCTCTTCGTCGACCCTCCAAATCTTATGAAACGGTACAATCACCATCATCACCTTCTTCTCTTCAGCCACGTGACATATATCCTGGTGCATGGTAGGCAAAGACGATATGGCCGTTACAGGCCTAACCGTCACGCGTCCCAACTGGCCGTACGTCTGGAAAGCACAGGAGACCTGGTCATGGACCTCGCCGCGACGGGACCTACGGTCGAAGAAGGGGAGACCGTTGTTGCGCATGCGCTGGACCATGACGATGGAAGAGGAGCGTTCGGTGAGCTCGACGAGGTGCATGATGTAGAGCTTGAGTTGGGATTTAGCAACGCTTCGGGTCGATTCTATGAGGTTAATGAGGGCTTGGACGTTGCCCGGTCCGTGTGCGCAGGCAAGGACGCGAAGTTCGTCTGCGAAAGGGAAGGCAGGGGTGGTGCTTGACTCGTCTTTGGAGAAGTCAGGCTGCAGCTTGCGTGGGATGCGGGGGGCGCCCCCGCCGCCGCGAGCTGGTTTGTAGATGGCCATGACAGTTGGGGTCGTTATGAAGGTAGTCACCAGTGCCATTAACACTAATATCGCGAACATCTCATCATTCAGAACCTGAAGGTGTTCGGATACAGAAGTGTCAGCATAATTAATTTATAGCCATAGCGAAACTGATCGTCTAAATTTCACAGGACAGCAGGCCCGCCATATATAATCTGGTACCTTGGGTTTTATATAATTAGCTAGCGCATCGTCTCACTTTGAATTAAGAAAGAAATCAAAACGACTAAATTATTCAATACGATTAAAAATAATAATTGTTGTCGGAAAAAGAAGAGAGATAAGATAGATAAAATATTATGAACTAGTAATTAATAATAAAAGAGTGAAGTTAGAAAAATAATTCAAAATTTACTTTGTAAACTTTAAACGATACGTATTAATTTCTGAGCTGTAACAAAAATAAAATTCATAAAACGAGGCTTATTCAGAAGCAATAAGTTGGAGTATACAACTAGATACTAGTATTTATAATAATATCAGATTACTTAGCCTTAATTATTCACACCTCATTAATACTACGTACTTAGAGCAATATATATTTTAATCCTCTTTTTTTTCTTCTTTTTATTGTTGTTGTTGAAAAAAAAAATTTGTAGGCGGAGGGAAAAAAAAAACAACTAGAAGTGTGGCATTAAATCTATTTTATTAAATCTAATTTCTATACATCAGTGGCTTCCACCTACAAAAAGCAGACAAAGTAATGACCAGTGAATGAACAACGTGGCATTAGATTATATTATATATCTTCCGATAATAGTTGGCGGGAATGGATCCAGAGAACTTTTGGGTACTTTAGATTCTACCTAGCTAAGCTGTAAGTAATAATGTATTCATTACACAGAATATCCCGCATCATCTGGATTCAATAACTTTATATTTTGCAAGTCAAACTTGCATCTGAATCTGCGAAACATATGCCTTCTCCATTCAACTGGTATTTTAATGTATCAAATTTTTTTTTTTTCTGTTTTGATTGACCGGCTATAGCACGTACAAATAATTGAATAAAATATCAAGATATATACATATATAACAACTTTTTTTTTTTTTGGAGAGCAATTGCATAGGAAGATGCATACACCCAAAGTAGTGGTAAATACCGTAAATTTAACTCTCAGAAATCCGTCCTAATTAATCGATGAATTAATCTTACATTATATATACGTATGTATGTTTGAGTCTTCCCCTTTAGTTAAAAATAATTAGTTAATTAAAGACAGCTTAAGATGTTGGAGTTTAGTTGAAAGGAAAAAAAAAAATTAGTGGCCAACTAAAACTGAAAACAAGAACAATTATTCACACAACATACATACCTTCTTCTCTTTTCCGATGTTGAGCACAATAAGCTCAACAAGTCCTTTTGTATTCATCAAGACTCCAAGCGTAAGAGCCTCCCGAGGCGGGACTCTACAGAACAAAGACATCAGAAACGTCCCAAAAATCTTCCCAAAACAAGCGATCGCAATCACAAGCACCAACAAACCCCAAGCCTTTCCTCCGCTGATCGTCGCGATGTTCGTCTTCAGCCCACTCGACGCAAAGTACAGAGGCAACAGCAACCCGCAAACAAAATCCTCAATCCTCTCGATCAATTTCCCCGAAAAATCGCCGTCCTTCGGTATCATTAACCCAAACACAAACGCCCCAAATATTGCGTGTATCCCAATCAAATCCGTCAAGAAACCCGAAACCAAAACACCAGCTAAAGTCAACGCAATATATGCCTCATCCACCACGTGTTGTTCCGACGACGCCCGCTTCGCCACCCAATTCATAACGGGTCGGATCAACACTACCATAAATAGGACGAACGCGACCCCCGTTAAGAGGACCCAAAGGGAGATAATCGGCGATTTGTTACCGCCCTCCCCCCCATCACCGGCCAGTGCCACGGCTAAGGCTAAGAGAATCCAGGCTGCAAGGTCGTTGAATGCGGCGGCCGCCATAGCGGTTTGACCGACTTGGGTGGTCAGGAGTTTCAGTTCCGCAAGGATACGGGCTAGCACAGGGAAAGCAGTTATAGAAAGTGCCACGCCCATGAATACGAAGAACTCACCGTATCCGACTTTATCAGCGCCGTCTATGGTTTTGCGGAACACGACGGCCACGCCGAACCCGCAGACGAACGGGAGGGTGATTCCGGCTAAGGCTATGAAGAATGCGCGGCGGCCCGAACGACGGATGGAGTTTAAGTCCAGCTCCAGACCGACGAGGAAGAGGAAGAACAGCAGGCCGATGCTCGCTACTGATTCCAGAATTGGCATGCTCCATTTTGGGAAGATGTTTTGCATGTATGACGAGTTGCGGCCGAGGACCGATGGCCCGAGGATTATCCCTCCCTGAAATGATGTTAATATTGCATTAATTAATGACGGGGAAAAAAATAAGCAGATTTTAGGTGCCCTCACACTAAACGACAAAATTTAGAACATATTCCCCCCCCCCTTCTTGCGAGTAGGTAGTCTAGTGGATGTACGATACGTACCACAATCTCGGCGATGACCTTGGGCTGGCGGAGTGGTTTGAAGAGGACGGTGAGGATGCGAGTGGTGATCAGGATTAAGGTTGACTGAATGATGAGTAATGGGAATGCGAATTTGAGCGGATCGTCGCCTTGAAATGCTCCATCTGACGCCGTTTTTATTGAAGTTATGTTCACCGACATCTTCTTCTTTGATTTCCCTGATTAATTCGTTTTCTTTCAGGCCTGTGAACTGTAATTGGATGAGTTAGCTAAGGAGGAGGACGGCGGCGGCGGTGCGCTGATTAAGTAGGAGTATTGTTTCGTTTCATGCGAAGAATATAAGAAGAGAGAAAATCAAAGAGTGAGCTGATGGCCTTCGTGGGAGAACGGGGTGGGTTTATATAGGTAGGAGGGCACGTAAGAGCATGGACTCTTGGGAATCCGGGGTTTTGATCAAATGGGATGGCGGCATTTAGATTGTTGTCCATCTGTCCTTTACTTTATTCTCGAACCACCGTGGATTTTCCTCCTGCTCTGCGGCTGGAAATTATCTGGTTCGATAGGATAAGACTCAGTCGGGTCGACGGAATAAACATTAAAAACTGATTTTGGGGATGAAAATAAAAATAACTTGACTTGAATATTTTAAAATAATAGTTAGATAATATTAACCTAATTTTTTTAAAAATTATTTTAATTACGATTTGTTTGATTTACCGTAGATCAGGTTAAATAATATTTTAAGATATTTATTTACATTCACTTAACCTAAATTTACCTACCTCATTTAACTTACTCTAGGTTTGCCTTCATATAAATAGCTTCTTAGGGTTCCTTTTCTCATTTTTCCTTTATATACTCCCTCTGCATTAAAAAAAAAATTATTCTAACAATTTATATATATTTTTAAAGAAGTATAAAAAATAGTCTTAAATTATATATATATAATTTAAATTTTCTAAAATAATTATTTTTTTTTACAAAAATACTAATTATAAAATGAATTTATTTTTTATACAAATTGAATACTATATATTATTATTAGTATAATATTATGATTATGATCATAATATTTATTAGTTATATGATTAGAATTAGATCTTTGCCAAAGGCTCTAAAAAGTGATCATAATAATATTACTACTATATAATAACAGTCATAATAATATTACTACTATATAATATGACTGTTGTTATTCGCGGACGAGGTCTTGGTTTGGCCAGTAGTTGAAGTCAAGATCTTGATACCTTAAGTCCTAAATTCAAGTTGGCCCACACGGTATATAATATTGTACCACAACTCTCCTTACACAGAAAATTTACTAAATATATATATATATATCCATATATCCCTAAATTTATTGTCCTTTATAATTTTATCCTTTTCATCTTCCAACCCTTCCTATGATCCTATCTCTCTATCAGATTTCCTCTTTTTCTTCTATTTTCCCTTATCTCAACTCTTTATACAATGAATCAATTCTTCTTAAATTTTCCATCAATTTATGAAATTAAATTTTAATAACGTTCTAATACATTTTATATCCAAAGGTATGCAATATTTCATCTTCATTTTTTTGTTAACTTTCATGATTTTTGAAGTAGTTTGAAATGTAAGATTTGATTCTTGCAATTTCTCATTTTAGCTATTATTTCACTCAAATTAGTATTTGTATATATAGATCAAACTTATATTAGTAAATTTATAGTAATTTTTTGTTAAAAATTTAAGCTTTGAATGATATCAATGGAGATCAGGGGGAAATAGTGGCGGCGATAAGTGGTTCACTCGATAGTCTCACCCGTCAATCTCTGTAATATCCCCATTTTTTACTACTAAAAAAAATTATTTTAAAATATTATAGAAGCATAAATACAAATCAATCTTATAAAACGAGGTATTCCCATCGTATCTAATGCAAGATAGGCATCTCAACGCTTGCCTCACATTATACAAATCACCAATGGGGGTTTCACCTGTCAGCCTCTGTAATATCTCCATTTTTTACTACTTAAATATTTTATTTTAAAATATTACAGAAGCAGAAATACAAATCAATCTTAAGGAAAATGAGGTTCTACCACTATATATAATGTAAGATAGGCATCTCAACACTTACCTCACATTATACAAATTAGGATTTCACCTGTCAGTCTTTTTAATATCCCCATTTTTTACTATTAAAATTTTTTATTTTAAAATATTATAAGAAGCGAAAATACAAATCAATCTTATTTAAAACGAGGTACTACCACCATATATAATGAAAGATAGGCATCTCAACACTTGCCTCACATTAGACATAAGGATAAGTATCCAACTAACAAAGCATAAAGGAAAACTAGAGTGTGAAAAAACAAAATTAAAGGTTCAAAAGTCAAGGAGTACACCCAAAAGCTTTATAAGCCTTAAAAATCCATACAAAGGTATACCTGATGAAAACATAAACCAGAGGAAATTCATTATAAAGAAGGATGCCTTGGTCACTTAAGGACCATAGAAGAAAGTCTCTAGAAATTCCTACACTTAATAACCCAGCTATATCAAGAAGAAGATGGACCACTCACTAGCATCCTCAGAAAATCTATACCAGACCTCTTACTCATGGGATTGAGTAAGGAATTGCAAAAACATCCCCATCAATATGCATGCATACTGAGCAAATCAATCTACCACTATATGCAGGTTATAGTACAAGCAAAACCCCCACAACATGTTCATGGTACGACATATAAAAATATGCATGCAATAATCCTAGTATGTCATTCACATACTAGCACACTAGGTCATACAAGACATATTTCGATCCACCGAAATATGCATAATCATAATCATACCACTATACAAAGATATATCAATTATATCATGCATATCTCCTTCATAAGGAAACACGAATTACTTAGATTATCCACACAATAATGTTTAGAGTATAGCTTGAAGGGTAATTATGATATTAGAGTTATATATATGACTATTCCACCATAGGTGGATCATGATTATAGTAAAAATAGACCATGCGATAATTCACATAAATGTGCCCAAGATACATAATCATACCCCAATGATGCATTAAAGGGTAACATATGGTGGCACATCATGCATTCATAGGAACACATGATTGTCAAAAAAACTTAAGGAAGGTAAATGTGAGTTACACTACATACTCATAACATAAGTGAGGCGTGAACTCTTAAATAATTATAAGGCAAAACAACTATCATGTAAGTAAAATAACCAAAATAAGATTGAGCATATAGAATATGATGAGGCCAATTTAATACCTCTTTTGATTTCATTTCGATTATTAATTTGTGTTATGTCAGTATAAAACTCCTTTACAAAATGAATGAGCAATAGGTGAACATCGAATTCTTTTACCCAAAGTTATTGAGCAATAGGTGTGATTATTCTCCATGGTCTCTCAATACCATGGAATTCAAACTAATATAAATGGACATAAAGTCCTTTCTCATACTAAAGTAACTCTCCATTGGTGACCAGACCCTTTAATATCGATATCTTTTAGTACATCATCAATGTCTAGAGTAGAAAAGGCACCTAGATCAACAAAGATCCCACCCGAAGGTACCCAAAGGTAGAATGCCATAAGGCAGACTAACCTCTAGTAGCTAATTGAAGATCGAGTGATCCACATGATAAGGTACCCAAAGGTAGAATGCCATAAGGCAGACTAACCTCTAGTAGCTAATTGAAGATCGAGTGATCCACACCTATCATGATGCTCATTCCACCTTCAATGATTAATATCTTATTAGATTAGGATGTCATATTACATAAAGGTCCACAAATAATATCACACTAAATAACAAGCCATTTCAATTCAATGCACCCATATAAGGGTCTCACATCATTCAGTTTTCCCATTTAGGGTATCTTAAAGTTATCATCCCATTACATGATTAATTATGCCAAAAGGTGGATTGATATAATGTTAATATCATCCATAAATTTCCAAGCTAACATTTGGTTTCAATTTATCTCTATTTTGTTCACAATTCAAATCTAGCTCAAAGCTTAGGGATAGGGTTAAAGCCATAGGTTATTTATTAACCACAGTCTTACCATTCATTAAAGGGTGATCCAAGTTAATTTCCTAAGGCTAAAGATGAAGGTCCAAGTAGAGGTTAAATAGAGTCCAACCTTAACTCATGATTATTTATCTATTTATTTCAACAACAAAATGAAATTCATTGTTTATAAGGTTAACTTAAGGCCACCATATATGTCCATGTAATTTTCTTCCATTCTTGCGAAGTCACTTAAACTTACAATGTTCCATATTTTAAGGCCATGATGTAAGTGGTTAGAAGTCTATTATGTATCATTATGGCTCATTATATGCAATTACCATCCATAGGAAAAATCTATTTTTAACCATCGAATCCTATACTTATTCCATGGTAAAGAGAAAAGCTAGAACGTGATTTTGAGGTCAACTTAGTCAACTAGGATCAATGTTCTCTTTCATAAGTTTAATCCATCTATTAAATTCTGTTAATCTAGGTAAACTTATAATTACCAGCATCTTAGGTCATTATCTAAGCAAGGTAAAATCAAAGTATCATATTCAGGAAGAAATAAACAAGAAAAAAATAACTAGCCGAGACCAGTTGATGGATCTAGTTGACCAGTCGATGGTTTCACAGACCTATCAATTGGTCAAGGCATTGCCACCCTTCCTAGTGGTGATGAACCAGTTGATTGTTCTAAGAATCAATCGATCGCCCCACTAGTCGAATGTTCTAAGAACCAGTCAATCAATTTGGTTAAACTGGTCGATGTGTTTAAACAAAATTTGGGGTATTGATCAAATGGGGTGGTAGAGTTTTGGATTGTTGTCCATCTATAATTTACTTTATTCTTAAACCACCGTGGATTTTCCTTCTGCTCTACGACCGGAAATTATCTGGTTCGATAGGATAAGACTCATCAGGTCGACGGAATAAACATTAAAAATTAATTTTGGGGATGAAAATAAAAAATAAATTGAATTGAATTGAATATTTCAAAATAATAGTTAGATAATACTAACCTAATTTATTTCAAAATTTTTGTAATTACCATTTGTTTGATTTGTCGTAGATTAGGTTAAATAATATTTTAAGATATTTACTTACATTCACTTAATCTAGATTTACCTACCTCATTTAATTTAATCTAGATTTGTCATCATCTAAATAGTTTCTTAGGGTTCCTTTTTTCTTTTCCTTTTTTTACTATATATTATCACATACTACATACTCCATTTGTATAAAAAAAAATCATTCTAATAAGTTATATATATTTTTAAAGAAGTAGTAAAAATAGTATTAAATTTTGACTTACGTCCTTTATCAAAAAATAATAAAGTATTTAATGTCTATATATATATATATAAAGTAAGGAAAAAAATAAAAAGAGATTTTTAATTTTTCTAAAATAACTTTATATTTTGTACAAAAATACTAATAATAGAATGACTTTATTTTATATATGAATCGAATACTATATATTATTATTAGTATAATATTATGATTATGATCATAATATTTATTAGTTATATGATTAGAATTAGATCTCTACTAAAGGCTCTAACAACTGATCATATAATATTAATACTATATAATATGATTGTTGTAATTCAAGGATGAGGTCTCACTTTAGCATGTAATTGAAGTCAAGATCTTGATACCTAAAGTCCTAAATTCAAGTTGGCCTACATAGTATGTAATATTGTACCTTAACTCTCCTTATACAAAAGTTTTACTAAATATGCACCCATATACCCCTAAATTTATTATCCCTTTTAATTTTATCTTTCTCAATTTCCCATTTGTCCTATCTCTCTATAAGATTTTCTCTTTCTTCTCTCTTTTTTCTTATCTCAACTCCTTCTAGAATGACACAATTCTTCACAATTTTTCCATCAATTCATGAAATCAAATTTTAATCAACATTCTAATACATTTTACATCCAAAGGTATGCAATATTTCATCTTCATTTTTTTTGGTTAAATTTTATGATTTTCGAAGTAGTTTGCAATGTAATATTTGATTCTTACATTTTTCTTATTTTAGTTGTTATTTCACTCAAATTTGTATTTGCATATATAGATCAAACTTAGATTAGTAAATCTATAGTAATTTTTGGTTAAAATCTAAACTTTGAATGATATCAATGGAGATTGAGGGTGAAATAGTGGCGGTAATAAGTGGTTCATCTAGTAGTCAGCACTACTAGTGGGTATTTGACCTATCAGTATCTGTAATGCCTCCATTTTTTACTATTGAAAATTTTTATTTTAAAACATTACAGAAGCAGAAATATAAATCAACCTTATAAAAAACGTGGTGCTACCGCCATATCTAACGTAAGATAGGCATCTCAACACTTGTTTCACATTAGACGCAAGACTAAATATCCAACTAACAAAGCACAAAGGAAAACTAGAGTGTGAAAAAAATACTTAAAGGTACAAAAGTCAAGGAGTACACCCCAAAGCTATATAAGCCTTAAAAATCCATACAAAGGTACACCTGATGAAAACATAATCCACAGGAAATTCATTATATGGAAGGATGTTTTGGTCACTCAAGGACCACAAAAGAAAGTCTCTAGAAATTCCTACACTCAACAACCTAGCTATACTAAGAAGAAGATAGACCACTCGCTAGCATCCTCAGGAAACCTACACCATACATTTTGCTCGTGGGATTTAGCAGGGGATTGCAAAAACATCCCCATCAGTATGCATGAATATTGAGCAAATGAATCTACCACTATTTATAGGTCATAGTACAAGAAAAACCCACATAACATGCTCATGGTATGACATACCAAAATTTGCATGCAATAATCCTAATCTGTCATTCACATACTAGCACACCAGGTCATATAAGACATATTTAGATCTACTGAAATATGCTTAATCATAATCATACCACTATATAAAGATATACCAATTATGTCATACATATCTCCTTCCTAAGGAAACACGGATTACTTAGATTATCCACACAATAATGTTTAGAGTATAGCTTGAAGGGTAATTTTGAAATTATAGTTACGTATATGACTATTTCACCATAGGTAAATCATGATTATAGTAAAAATAGACCACGCAATAATTCACATAAATGTGCCCAAAATACATAATCATACCTCAATAATGCATTCAAAGGTAACATACAGTGGCACATCATGCATTCACATGAACACATGATTGACTAAAAACTTAAGTAAGGTAAATGTGAGTTACACTACATACTCATAACTTAAGTGAGGTGTGAGCTCTTAAATACTTATAAGGAAAAACAAGTATCATGTTGATTAAATAACCTTATCAAGATTGAGCATAGAATATGATAAGACCAATTTAATACCTCTTTTAACTTCATTTTGGTTATTAATTTGTGTTATGTCAATATAAAACTCCTTCACAAAATGATTGAGCAATAGGTGAACATTGAATTCTTTTACTCCAAGTTATTGAGCAATAGGTGAGATTATTCTCTATGGTTTCTCAATACTATGGAAGTCAAACCAATATAAATGGGCATAAAGTCCTTTCTCATGCCAAAATAACTCTTATTTGGTGACTAGACCCTTTAATATCAATACCTTTTAGTACATTATTAGTGTCTAGAGTAGAAAAGGCACCGAGATCTACAAGGACCCCACTCGAAGGCACCTAAAGGTAAAATTCCCTAATATAGATTAACCTCTAGGTAGCTAATAAAGGATCAAATAATCCACATCTATCATGATGCTCATTCCACTTTAAGTGATTAATATTTTATTAGATTAGGATGTCATATTATATAAAGGTCCACAAACAATATGACACCAAATAAGAATCCATTTCAATTCAATGCACCCATATAAGGCTCTCAAATTATTCAGTGCTCCCATTTAGGATATCTTAAAGTAATCATCCCATTATGGGATTAATTATGCCAAAAGGTGGATTTATGCAATGTTAATATCATCCATAAATGTCCAACCCTATATTTGGTTTCCATTTATCTCTATTTTGTTCACAATTCAAAGCTAGCTCAAAGCTTAGGGATAAGGTTAAAGCCATAGTTCATTTCTTAACCATAGTCTTACCATTCATTAAAGGTTGTTCCAAGTTAATTCCCTAAGGCCAAAGATGAAGGTCCAATTAGAGGTTAAATAGAGTCCAACCTTAACTCATGATTATTTATTTATTTATTTCAACAACCAAGTGAAAGTCACTATTTATAGATAAGGTCAACTTAAGGCCACCATATATGTCCATGTTATTTTCTTATCCATCATTATGACTCATTTCACGATTACCATCTATAGGAAGAATCTATTTTTAACCATTTAATCCTCTACTCATTACATGGTAAAGAACGTGATGCTAAGGTCAACTCAGTCAACTAGGATCAATTTTGTCTTTCATAAGTTTAATCCATCTATTAAATTCCATTAATTCAAGTAAACTCATAGTTAGTAGCATATTATATCATTATTTAAGCATGGTAAAATCAAAGTATTATCTTCAGGAAGGCATAAGCAAGAAAAGAAAAACTAGTTGAGATCAGTCAATGGATCTAGCTGACCAGTCAATTGGTTTCACGGACCTATCGATTGGTTAAGGCATCACCACCCTTCCTAGCTGTGGTGAACTAGTCAATCAGTGAACCCCACAAGTAGACTACTCTAAGAACCGGTCGATGGCTCCATTAATCGACTATTTTAAGAACTAGTCGATCAGTTTGGTTAAAATGGTCAATGTGTTTAAATCAAGTCTAAGACTACTAGGGCCATAGACCAACTAGTAAATAGGTTGATCAAAACAGACAATTATTCTAGGATCCAAGCGATGAGTTTGGTCAAATCAGTTGATGGGTTTAACTCAAAACCAAGACCACTAAAGGCACAAGCCAACCAATGGATCATTTGAACCAACTAGTCAGTTGTTCTAGGAACCAATCAATCTGTCGAGGTAAAAATAGTCCCTACCAAGCACGTCACACACAAGCTCATTCTATAAAATTTTCTCAATCACATCAAACCTAAATTATAGCTCAATCATTATTCTTAACAATCAATAATCATAAATTATCATGAAAAACATCAAATTATGTTAAGAATCCCAATAACATCATAAAATCATGATTTCACCTTATAAACTTAAATAAAAGTGAGGAAGTTATACATCACATTATCTTCATGCTAGGACATTATGCAACAGTCTATCTATCATTCACACATACTAATGTTACTTAAGACGCTCAGTATATTAAAGGTAATTACAAATATAAAACCATATTTATGAGGCTTATGCATATAAAACTTTAAGTTAAGCTTGCTACCATCTCTCTCATTTGTTCCACTATTCATTCTCTACACATTTTTATCATTAGAACTCATACTTTTATTAAAACATAGAACATAAAATTTACTTACTCATACCATTTTCCATAAAATAGGGAAGATAATCGTGTACCTCAAAAGAGCGTAGCAAACCCACCAAATAAAGCAAAAGTATTTGAAAATCCAAAATCCTTCCCAAAACTTAGAAACCGTTTAATAAATCAATGATTAAATCTTAGAAAAACCCTTAAAATTTATAAAAATTGAAATAACATTATATATTTAGGGTGGAAGGTTAGCAAAAAATCAACCTTTTTAAGAAAATAGGGAACCCAAGGAAATAAGAGCTAATTTTTCACTCATTTCCCATATCTAACCCCATCTTTCTTAAGATCAAAATAAGGAGCAAGAGAAGGGATTAGAAGAGGAAGGAAGATCACAACAAAAGTGAAGGAGAGGAAATGTGGGCAAAGCAAGTATGAAGAAAATAGGGTAGTTCAGAGATTGAGGGAAAAAAGGGGAAAATATGAAGGCTTTGGGTTCGAATTACTGAGGGTTTCTGGTGAAAAAGAAGGGTAAGGGGTGTACAAATCAAGACCCCAAAAACCCTATCCCAAATCCAAGCTTAAAAATGCATACTTTAGAGGATCAAGGATGCACCTCTATGACTTTGAGATCAAATGGTGAAAATAAAATATTACAGAGCACTGTGCTTCAAACATTTTGAATCATAATGAAGGAATAAGGAAATCAAGGAGAGGGAATTCATGTCCCCAATATTTAGAGGATGTAGGGATGAGTCATTTGCTCAGGAATCTTGTAGAAGAGACAGAAGAGGAGGAAGAAGATAACAAATGAGATGAAGACATGAAACTGACCAATGAGAAAAATTTCCTCCATGAATTCATTAAAAATTAAAAAAAAAATAGGTTAGGTATGCTCAAAAGATTTGTAAAAAATTATCAAGAAACCTTTAAGAAAAAATTATGATGCTACAAAATTTTTTAGGAAAAGTTGTGTATTGAAAATTGAGCCCCAAGAATAACCAGTTCAATCAAAGTAGTTGACTGGTACCCCAAACTAGTTAATAGGTTCTTCGGGTTTCAAAACTCATTTTAAAGAACAAATCAGTCAATCGGTACCTTCAAACCAATCAACTAGTTTTCCAATAAAACCAACTATCCTGAAAAATCCAAGAAAACCTCAACCAAAAACATATGAACCTTAAACAAACCTCTAAAACAAGACCAAACATACCTAAATCACAATCAAATGCATAGATTAATACATATTAATGACCCTAAAATATGGGGTATTATACTCTCCCCCTAATGGGTAAATCACCAATTGAAATGAACTGAAGGTGGGTAAGTCAACCCTCATGGACCTCTTTAGATGAAAAGTTCACTTGTCAACCTGACCCTCTATCGAGTGGTTCACCCATCACTCTTTTCCCTAAATGGGTGGCAAACCCACGAAAGTATTAAACCCTAAAACCTTTTAACCTTAAACCCCAAACCCTACACCCCCATAAACCTTAAACAATAAGGCCCAAATGCTAGACCCTAAACCATTAAACTCAAAATATAAGCCCCAAAACCTAAACCCTAAAACCTAAACCTAATCCCTAAACCCTAAACTATTAACTCTTAAACCCAAACCCAAACACTAAAGCCTAAACCCCAAACTCTAAACCATCAATAAGCTAATGCATAATATTTATTAATGATATTTTTGATATACTTGGAAGATGATTGGTAGAGGAGGTAAAGGAAAGGATTTGAGGTAGGTTATTCCCATTACCACTAGGGTGGTGAAAAGGACAGTCACTACTAGTGCTAGAGCACTAGTTGTGATGGAGTGTGGGAATGCTCCTAGTACTGCATACATAGATCACATGGCATTTGAGGAAAATTATGATGATCCTAGGGAGGAAGCTTTTGCTATAACTAGCACATTTTCCCTCTCAATAGGACTTATTACATCATCGACATCAAACAATGATTAGAGATAGATTAGAACTACGAGTGGGAGTTCACTCATTCCATATCTTCTCACCCATTTTAAGGGTTATGTGGCATATATTATATGAAATTATGATAAGGTAATTAATATTATTATATTGACTTTTTTCTATTTTTTACCCTATAATTCATTATTCTAACATTCTTTTTGTTGTAGGAACCACACCTTGTGATGAGGATTGACAATGATGGCATGGGTATTGCCTATAACTACATTTATAGTATAGGATTGAAACATATACATACCATATGCTTTCACCATCACAATCATCCACTCATCTTCGCTTTTGTTGAGAGGTGGAAACTAGAGACTAATAGCTTCCACCTTTCATTCGTTGAAATTTCAATTACCCTATATGATGTGATTTACATTATGGATCTTAATTGTCACAAGTATGAGTGTATTAGCGAGCATTTTCCTTGGTATGGAAATATGATGGATCTTCAATCCAACATGAGGGGTGAACCCATTGTGTTGGTCAAGTAAGATTTTGTGAAGGGAAGTATTGTCACATTGAACAATATTTTTTATAAGCATATGGCTGACCGCGTTGAGGAGGATGAGTCTTATCTCCAATTTTATATGTGGTGCCTTTTATCTTACATGGTTTTATATACAAGTTCAATAACTGTACACCATTATTAGTGCTCAAATTAGTAGTCTATCTAAGTAAGTTAGCCCTTTGAGTTGGGACTTTAGTGTATTTATATAGGTAACTAGGGATAACATCTAGGGTCGGATGCAAGTAGATAGGTGGTTGCATGACACTATTAGATGTAATTATATATTGATAATTATTGGTTAAAAATTTATTTAATTGTTAGTTTTATTGTTAATGTACTTTCTATAATTGTGTATAGGCCTAGATTTACAAGAATTTTCTGTGCTTATGGCAGAGTTATTCTCATACGTATATTCTATAATGCAATGTCATATTGGTGAGGTGGTATACATATCTTCAAACACTTTCTTCTGAGTTTATGGGTGGTCAACTTAATATAGGAGGCAATTGGATTATCTAAGGGCTCAATAGGTGGGTGACATACTTTGTTGAATGGTTTTCAATTGTAGTTATTTGAAGTAACTTATATTAATGTTTGTAAGTTAATTTCTTACCGTTCAACTACGATCCGTGTATAAAATAACCCAAGTCAACTTACTAAGGTGACCTGTGCTTTATGGATGTTGCGGAGCCTTACATGCCAAATCAAATTACCGTATAGTTTGGCTACCCCCAACTCATTTCAATTATTTATATCGTTCCACCCTATGGATTATGCTGAAGTGCAAACATTAAGAAGTATAAGGCAAATTACTTACTCTGTATATTATTTTGGAACACTTGGCCACACCACCAATTAGGATTTAGCTCATGGTTTCATCAACCGACATATCAACATGATGCCTCATCTCAATACCTTCCTTGATATCATCTTCAAACCTACCTAGTATTCCATCCTATACTAGTAAATGAAAGGTTCAGTGATGCCCATACATCAGGAAGGAAATTGAGCAAAATAATGAGTTAATGGGTGGGTTCCGCTATTAGTTCAAAGAAGAGAATAAGTGTAGAATTAATAAGGATGAAGGTTTTGATAGGCTACAGGAGGTGTACCTCACCATGAGAGGGCTTAGAATCTCCTCTATTGAAGAGGAGGATGCTGACCAACCCCTACTTGTGCTAGTTCGTAGAGTTTTTCTTATATTTTAATTTTTAACTTGTATTAAGACTATGATGACTTTGTTATCAGAGAAATTTATCTATATGCTAATTTTATATTCTCATTACATTATGCATAAATCATCAACCTAAGTCTCCTCCTTGGTTGGCACCTATACCCTTTGCATTCCTATACAACTAAATGTAATCACGATATGGCTCCTGTCATCCAAATATGCTTGAAGTAGCATATCTATACCATTGATTAGATATATGTGGTAATATTTGCATTTTCCATCAACGTTAACTACGAGCATATAAAGTATCATAACATGAGTGCAAAAAAATATAGTATAATAAAAAATATACACAAAATTAGTGTGATTAAAAGATAAATTGATATATAGTGTGACAAATTATTGACAGTTAAGATGGTAATCATTTGATTAATTCATTAGTTTTTAGGTGAAGCTTTGTATGGTGAAAATGTAATTGACCCAGAAAAACTCAAACACATGAATACAGCATCATATGTTGTTACAAAGAGGAATCAAAAGTTAGGCTAATATCACCATTTCTCCATCGAAGCTAATCCCCTTCAATGTATTAGGTATTTCATGCCTTTAGCAATTGTTAAATACCTCAAAACTCTAATTTAAGAATTATAGTTAATTAAGGATTTATTAAAAATTTAATTAAATAAATTAGTTTATTTAAAATAAGAGGGAGTAAATAGGAAAAAATAAATAGGAAATTTATAAATAATTTAATTGGAGAAAATTAGAGTGATTTGCTAATTAAAATGGAATTTAGGAAAAATCTTTCAAAAATCCTAAATTAACATAAAAAGGGAATTACATATTATTATATTTATATATCCCAAAATACCAAAATATCCTAAATATCCCAACCAACCTATTTTTCCTTTTCCTTTTTCTTTTCTTTCTTTTTCCTTTTTCTTTCCTCTCTCCTTTCTCCTTTTCTTTTTCTCTTCTTTTCCCCCGAATTGGGCCAAATTTCCCTACGGCCCAAACCCCAATCACCTCTCCCTTTCCTCCTTCAGCGTGCCCCAGTACGCTGCGTTTCTTCCTCATTTTTTCCCATCATTCGCCTGGTCCTTTTTTTTCTTTTCTTTTCTTTCTTTTCTTTTCCGGACCGCCCAGTCCATGCCCCCATTTTCTTCTTCTTTCCCCAACCGTCGCAACCTGTAACCCGACCCCGACCTGCGCCAATATTTTTACCGCCAACCACGCACAATTGACAGACCATTCTTCCACTCTCTTCCCCATTGATCGGCTTACCGTTTCAACCTAACCAACTTCCCTCTTTTCTCGTGCTTCATTCTTTCTCTCAACCCAATAGCAGCCAACCACAAACAGACCTATATTGGCCTGTCGTCACTGCCTGTGAGCCCTAACCTACCTGCACTTATTCTCTCGTCTCTCCCCTTTGACATTATCCCCCTTCATTGGCCCTATAAATACCCCCTTACCAGCCCTGGACTCAAGCCTTTTTCTCATAGCTCGAAAAACCTCTCCCGTACGCCACTACCCTTTTAGATACCCTTGCCATCGTTGCTGCTTCATGCTTGAGTCACCTATAGAACCACTCCCTGCATCACCCTCAACCTAACTATACCACCCTATGCCCTTGATTTACCTTGCCTGAGCCACCGCAGCCATGCAAAGTCTCCTTCCTAATCAACCACAATTCCACGTCCCCTACCCTTTACACCACCATTTTTCCACCACTTCCTCCACAACCACCACCTCCTACACCTCCCAAATTACCCTGCAAACCTTCCTCTACCCCCTACCCTTCTTTTTCTTTTCCTCCCTCTCCTCCTTTCTCCTCCCTCCACCACTTTAGGCCACCACATTCGTTGTCGCCTTTGGCCGCACCACCACCCTCATTCCAACCCTCCTCACTTGGGCAACCTCTACCACCACAACTTCCACCCTCACTCTCCCTATCCTATCCCCAGTACCCAACTATCTCTCTTTTCTCCCCCTTTTCCTACCACCACATCCATCATCGTGCACTACCGTTGGTGCCTCTAGTCACCACCAACTCAAGGTGATACCCTAAACCCTCTCAACCCTTAAACCCTAATTTATTAAGCTTTATTTATTTTAATTGCATTATATTAGTGTTATTATTATTATTATTATTATTATTATGGTTATTATTATCATTATTAAGGGCCGAAGCCCTATTTTGTCTTTATTTTGATTATTACTACTAATAATAATAATATCATCATCATCATCATCATCATCATCATCATCATCATCATCATCATCATCATCATCATCATCCTCATCATCATCATCATCATTATTATTATTGTTGTTGTTGTTGTTGTTGTTGTTTTTGTTGTTGTTATAGGACCACGAGAAATAATGGATAAGTCGACGATTCCTCCTAGTATTATGTCCCCCGCTATTACTTCTTCCTTGATCAAATCAACTAGGGAAAGAGTTACCTTTACTAAGAGATGCACGACCATATCCCCAACCTAATTTACCTTACCCCATAGGTGATTTTGAATAAGTACACTCTATTTGTTCTTACTCAGACATTTCCCTCTATGTGTTATTTCTAAGACACCCTTTCCTTTGTTAAACTTTTGGTTATGCCATAGTTGTTTATGCAAGCTCGAGAATCTATCAATAAGATTAGAATAGTATCATATATGAGATGGGGGAATGGTCAAGTATTATTTTCACCTTATATATAATGTTTGGAAAATTGGTCATTATCTTTTCTACTAATGTTAGGCCAAAGTTGTCTCAGACCATCACTATGATTGTAAATATCCATTGTCACTGTGAAATACCCAAAACCCTAATTTAGAAAAATATGGAAATATAAGGATCTATTAAAAAAATTAAAAATTTATTTTATTAAAATAAGAATAATTAATTAAGTTAAACTTAAGAAAAAATTAATAAATAATTTAATTAGGAAAAATTAAGGTGTTTTGCTAATTAAAATGGAATTAAGAAAAAATCTTTCAAAAATCCTAAATTAACCTAAAAAAAATTTAATTATTATTTTATTAAAATATTATTATTTTAAATATCTCAAAATATTAAAATATTCTAAATATCCCAAGCTACCTAATTTTCCTTTTTCCCCCTTTTCTTTTCTTTTATTTCCTTTCCTTCCTCTCATTTCTCCTTTTCTTTCTTCCATTCCTTCCCCGATCTAGGCCAACCCGCCCCTACGGCCCAAACCCTCTATCCTCTCCCTTCCTCCCGCATGGCCTAAACTCACCACCCTTCTTCTCTCCCTCACCAGCCACCCAGTCCTGCTTTCTTTTTCTTTCTTTCTTTTCCCCCTAGACCAACCGGTCTGCACCCTTCTTCTTCCTTTCTTCCCTCGACCTTTCCTCTTCCCCGACTCCTCAACTCCCCCACTTCCAAATGCAGGCACGTTGCCTCTACACCGCTGCACGCGGCCTGCCTCCCCCACTCTCATCCCCATCGAACCCTTCCCCTCTCCACCCAATCACGCTCTCTCTCTCCCTCCTCACACATGCCTCTCTGTCCCTTCCTTTCTCCTTCCCCGAGCTGGCAGACCTACAATTTTACAAGCCTGCACCAGCCATGCGCCGGTGATCAGTGACCTACCACACGTACCATCATCCTCCCCTCTTACCCCTCTATTGTTTTTCCCCATCAATCGCCTATAAATACCCTTCAATCTCCCCCCATTCAACCTTTTTCTATACCCAAATATTTGTTCCCTTTTACGCATCACCGCCTGTTCAGCCACCTATTCCATCATCGCCATCCTGCGTTGCTGCTCAAACCACCTCCCAAATTACTCCCTGCACCATCATCCACCGAGCTACACCCCTCACCACCGTCAATCCTCCCTAAACGAGCTGCCTTGGCTATGCAAAGTTGGTTATTTGACCAACTTTAACTCACCCACCACCACTCTTTGCGCCGCTGTCCGCCACCATTCCCACCACTTCCTCTACCCCCCCCCAAAACCACCAGAAAACCCTCTTCTACCTCCCCCTACTCTCCTTTTCCCCTACTTACCTCTCCTTCTCCCTTCCTCCCTCTCCACCACCTTTGGCCACCACACCACTGTCGCTTGCACCACCTTTTTTATTGCACCACCACCACCATTCCAGCCCTCTCAAACTAGGCCATCCTCTACCACCTCAAATTCCCCTCTCATTCCCCCTATCCTAACCTAAGCAACCTACTTTCCACCCTTTTTCTCTCTTCCCCACCGTCGGCGGTTAAAACCCTAGTTATGTTATCCTTATCTCTTTTATTTGTATTTATGTTATTATTATTCTTATTGTTGTTGTTGTTATTATTATTATTATTATTATTATTATTATAATATTTATCATTATTACTAGTAAATATAGCCTCAGGATATTTATCCCATTATTATTTAAAGAAGTTGAAACCCTTTTTTTTTAATTATTGTTATGATTATCCTTATTTTTATTACCATTAATATCATTATTACTTTTATTACTATTACTATTATTATTATTATTATTATTATTATTATTATTATTATTATTATTAGTGCTAGCCTTAGTATATTATTACTATTATTATTTTGGTATATATTTAAACCCTTACCTTATCATTATTTTGATTATTATTATTATTAGTATTATCCTTAACAATATTATCATTATTGTTATTATTACTATTATTATATTATTATTTTTATTACTAACACTATTATTAACCTCAACCTCATTATCACTAGGGTTTCTATTACTCTGATTATTAGGACCCCTTCTAAGTATTATTTTTAGGATTAGAACTATTACTATTACTATTACTATTACTATTGTTATTATTATTATTTTGCTACAACTATTATTATTACTATTAGTAGTAGTAGTATTAAAGCTATTATCTTTAATAATATAAATATGGCTATAAATACCTTAACATGAACCTATTTTGACAAGTAATAACCTAGTTGGCTAACTTGGGAATAAAAACCCTATTTTTATTTGTAAAGCTTCTATTAATAATAGTAACCCTAATATTAGGGTAAAGTAGTAAAGTAGAAAAAAATAGTAATTTTTGTAGGAGGAAAATTAACCCTTAGTTTTTCCCTCTTATAGGTGAACCCAGTCAAAACCCTAAGGAAGCGTAGGAGTGTGCTCTAAGACCGGTATCGTGTTAAGTAAGGATGTAGCTAAGACCCTCTATGTGTGTGTTATGTGCCTTAAATGCCATACACCATGCTATGTTGTGTATATTATGACTATTAATATAACTGTTTTATATATAGCGTAGCTTGGATTTGAGGTATGCTTATGTGGCTTTCTTATGGCATGTGTATAATATGTATATGTTGTGCTTATGATATTATCTGATGTGGCCCTTTAGGACATGCATGCTAGGATATTTAATATATTTTCATGGGGTAAAAGGATGAAAAAGGAGAAAGGCGAAGTGAGTTGGGGTATGGGATTGACCTAATTATCTCATGATCCATAAGGGGGGAAAATAAAAGGGGGTTATGAACAAAATAAAGGAGTGGGGTAAATTTTGCATGGTAGTTTCTAGGGTTTTCATAGGAATTCTAGGGTTTGCATAAGCTAGATAGAGTCTGCATGTGGATGACCCTTACGTGTGAAAAGTTGTCTTGGGGTGTAAGTAAGGCAAGGGAAGAGTTTCTTGGGTAATTGGAGGCTTTGGATGAAAAATACTATGTGGGTTGGTACAAGGGTGCACAGGAGACCTGGCTAGGGTTTGGGAGGAAAACCCTAACTTGAGGAGGTTGTAAAAGTAAAAATAATTGAGGGTGAGTGAAGTGCGGGATAAGGGTGGAAGAATGTTAGGTGAAGGGGGAGTATGGGTGTCATGGGAAAGCAAGGAGGGCAAGTGAGAAATGGAGGGATGACATGTGAGAAAGAAGGATGCTAGGGTTTGGTGTGGCCAACTAGGGTTTTGTGGTCACACCTGTATTTGGGCGAATAAAGTAAAACAATGGAGGGTTGAATCTAAGGGAGGTGATGTGTATGGTTTTAAAGCAGCCTTAGTTATGTGAGGCGGAGAAGGATGGGCCACATAGGCCCAAATTAAGGTTTTAGGAGAAAACCCCCTGGGAAGATAGTGAGTGAAATGGGATGTCATAAGGTAGTGGGCCTTGACCCACATACATAGGATTTGAGCCTTTAGTGTGAGTAAAAGGAAGAAGAAAAGGGTGTTGGGGTATGTTAGGAGGTGCAGAAGTCTCAAGATATAGGACGAGCCCTCTTGTGAGAATAAGAGTAGATGGATTGCAACATGCACGTTTAAGGTGAAAATTTGTTGAATAAGACATAGTAAAACACTAATAATTTAAAGTGCAAGATTATTGAGCTAGGCCTAGACCGATCCACCGGCATAATAGTGGCCAAGTGCCAAGGTGCCCTAGAGATAGATCCACCGGCATATAATAGTGGTCAGTAGCATTATGCCTTGTACGTTTCCGATCCATCAGCTATAATAGTGAGGGATCCCGAGCTCAATAAACCAAACTCTAAGTTTGATAAGACATGTAAAATATATTAATTACTTATAGTAGAACACCATGAGAGTCGAGGGTTAGACTATGTGATGAATGTATCATAAATGGGATTTTTGTACTGGTTGTTTAGAGGGTTCAAAAATAGATGTTTATTTGGAAGTCACAATGTTTATCCTTATCTAAAAGAGCAAATTTGATCTAATGGATCTCTTTTACTATCTTAATGTACACTATGCATTCCTACTTGATCCCTTAAAGTATTACCTCTCTACTTGATCGGCTGAATTGATCCTCTTGTGGGATTTTCCTCATGTCAACATAAAGTTCACTTACTCAAATGGTAAAGAGTATGTATGCTTAAGAACATGGGAGGATTAGGCATACACATTGTTAAAGGCATGAACAAGGCTATCTTTGTTAAGCTTGTGTGATATTTGTTACAAGATAAGAAAACACTTTGGTTCATATCCTGAAGGAGAGATATTTGAGAAACTCTTCTCTACCAAATTTTCCTAATCCTAGTTCATATTTCCCACTTTATGATGGATATGGAATTCAATAGTACTCCTTCATAAGGATATACGTATGGTTGTCCATGATGGTTTAAGTACCTTTATAGATGGATTAATGGGTATGTGATCACCAATTATTATACCTGGTTGTAGTATATATTCCACTAAAAGATATATTTAGATCTATAGCTAAGTATAAGACTATGGAAAGAGGGTGGTATCAGATTAGGTTTGCCCACCTTTTACCTATGTGAGTTGTTTCTACCATCGCAAGCATGTAGATGGATGATAATCCTACTAAGGTAATTCTACCAATTTGTGTATTTACTAGGGATGGGGATATTTTAGTTTCCTCAATTTACCATATGTTGATCTCTATGGATTATCTAACCTTCTCCTCATTTTTTTGGTAATAAGTATGGAAGATTAAGGTTGGGAAAAGTATTTATTCCTTACTCTAGCTTACCCTACATCATGTATTACTCACCAATGTTGATTGTGTTTAATGGAACTTTGGCACTAATCTAAGTTGTTTTGTGTGTGGGATGGACGATGACTAATTTCATGTAATAAGGGATTGTAGGGGAATACGAGCCTTTTGGTTGGTCCTAATGCTGAAAGTGCATTAAGAGCAATTTTTTTAGTGATGACTTACATGACCAATTGAGGGTCAATATACATTAACAACAAGTTTTGGTTGATGGAGATTTACCCTGAGCTGTTACCTATTTGTTACATGTTTATTAATTATGGAATCATAGGAATATAAGAATGTTTTCAGAGGAGAACAAATCTCTATTAGTCTTAGTAGGGCAAGTGTAGCATCTTTCTAGGGATGAGTATAGATAATGGAAACTAATTGAATCCACCTAGACTCTAGTCTCAATAATAGGTGGCTGACATTTCTTAGAAGGAACCATTAGCATGGATAGTTAGAATTGATGTCGATAGGAGTTCCTTGGGGGAACTCAAGATGGCTTGCGTCGAGTGAAGTTGCATGCAACCACTAAGGCTGTTGGTTTTTTGGATTTGTAGCTAATGTGATACATCAAAAAAATTTAATTTTTTTTAGTAAAGGTATGGGATTTTTCATAGCCTTGTCCAAGGTAGGGAGAGAGACCTTCATCAATTCATCCTATATAGTGATTTTTCGATAGCAATATGTCTATTTTTAGAGTAGGATACATCTTTCCACCTCTATGCTACTTTTATACAAGCTTGCAAAGCTCTTTCCTGGGAGTTTATATCTCATCAAATATAGCATGTCTTTAGAGAGGTGAATTCATTCATACATTAGTTTGCTAATATAAGGCATTCGTTGCAGTTTAGACTACATTAATGCAAAATTCTCCTTAGTGATGTTTATAATCGTATTTTCTTTGAATTCATTGGAGGTGCTATATCTATGTTCTATTTAGATCCTATGTGCACCTTTGAATAAATAATAAATAAATATATGGGTTAACATGTGGATTATTTTATGTCATTTTTTGTTACTAAACTTATAGAATATTGTATAATAATTTATTTACTAGGTTCTAGGTTATTCTAACTTTTGAAGCAATAGTTCTCTTTGAAAATATTTCAAATAATATATATATATATATATAACCAATTTTCAATATTAAAAGAATTTGTGCCTCTCAAACCTTATTATGAATCATTTCCCTCAAATTTTAGGAAGAGATTGAAATCACCACCATTTATTAGGCTGAATAAAACCAAAGAAACATACCATTCAAGGCAACACCAATACAAAATTCAAAAGCCTTACTATCTACTAAAGGTCAATTCATAAATACACAATGTTCCCTCATAGTTTGATACAACAAGAACAATTCAATATCAATATTTGTTATCAGTAGGGTATTGGAAGATTTCAGTGTACATAGTTTTTCCTCCATTGACTTATAGAATAATATCTAATTGTTTCTGAAAAAACAAAAGTATTGTTCTAAAGATGTAGTGGAAAAGGTCACAACGTGGCAATAGTAGTAATAGTACTATAAATATTAGTAGTAGCTATTTAAGAAAATATTTTATTTTTTTAATCACAGAGTATTTTACCGAAAAGATTAATTTTCTAGAACAACAACATTTGAATAATATCAACCTAATATACTTACATAATAATCATAAATGTCTTAATGATGTAAATACACTATAACAAATTATTTTTTGAGCTTTGACTGGGTATTTAATACACATCATAGCATTATTTTGGTCTTTCTAGGTGCTGGAAAAGTGTGATGTTGATATTGTGAATTCTGTGATAAACATGGGAGCCCCGTGTTTACTAACATGGGTCATATTTATTCACATAATGTTCTAATGTGATTTTAGGGTAAAAATATGAGAGCAAGAAAACTAAAATAGGGGTCCCTTCTTTCCTAACACGGACAGTGTTTTTTAGTCACTTTATGAAATATGTTGTTTTGTCTAGTAAGATTTTATCTGATATAAAAGATCTATGATAAAATCCCATTCATCAAGTCGTGTGAGCCAAAATTCTTCTTCTCCTTCTCCATAGTATTCTCCATATTTAGAGAATTACCAACTTGTGTAATTGGTTGTTTGATTTGTTGAATCATCTTGTAACTATACAATTGCATGAATAAAGATCTCTATTTTTTCTAATTTTTTAGTCTTACAATTGAATTATCAATTGTTCAATTATCTTGTTAACTTTGAGATTCATTTAGATCTAATCAATTTGCTTTATTCCGTAATAATTTGGTATCAAAGTAATGGTGGTTGGAGAGATCTAGTGTTTAGGATGGCTACAATATTCGATATTGAGAAGTTCAATTGGTTCGTCAACTTTTGATTATGAAAATTGAAGATTTGAGAAATTTTTATTGAGAGTGGGTTGAAGAAAAATTTATCTGATCATTTAAATAAATAAAAATTAATGGTGGATCGGATATTTGATGAGGTAGATCTGAAGGTGCTCTCTACCATTCAACTATACTTATCTAACAAGATATTGTAGGAAGTGGCAAAGGAATCAAGGATGGCTACCTTGTGATTGAAGCTTGAGTCATTATATATGACAAAGTCATTGGTGAATTGGTTACTACTGAAAAGTCAACTTCATGACCTAACATTTGGTGAGGGTTAATCTTGAAAAGTTCATTTAGATGAGTTTGATTCTATTGTGACAAATTTGCATAAAATAGAAAGTAAACTTGATGATGAATATTTAACCAATATGCTTTTGTATTCTTTGCCTTCTAGCTTTAAGCATTTTGATCAAACAATTTTATATAGCAATGATGAGTTAATCCTTGAGGATGTGAAATCTGCCTTACTAAAATGGGAGTTCATTGATAGTCAACCGACTAGCAACAGTACTTCTGGGGAATTACACAGTTAAAGACTTGTAATAAGGGGGAGTAATCAAGAGTGGGAGATTTAGTGATTGAAAAAGTCCAAATCTAAGTCAAAGAGTTGGCAAAAAAAAATGTAACATGCTATTGGAGTCACAAGAAAGTGAATGTTAGGAAGTTTTATCCTAATAGGAAGTCTAGTACTAAGTCTAATAATTTATTCACTATAAAGGATGATGTTAATGTTGCCTAAGATGTCTATTGATAGACATACCAAGATTAATGATAAATGTGTTAAAAGAGTTGTTGTTGCCCAAGACGACAGTGATGGAGATGATAGATGGACACTATTGTGGGGACAAGTACTGTAACACCACCGAGATTGACAAAGTCGGATATTATGAGACTTTTTCACATGAGATTAATATAGATGAATGTCTAAAGACTAACCGAACTCTCTAAGAGTGGGGATACTAGATAGACAGAATACATATGTTATGGATTTTTGTGAGCACTGTGTGTTTGGAAAGAAGAAATAAGTTAGCTTTTTAACAACTAAGCATAGTACAAGAGCACATCTTATGTATATCCATTTAAATTTATAAGGTCTAGCGAGAGTGGTTTCTAAAGGACGTCTGTGGTAATTGCTCATATTTATTGATAATTTATCTAGAAAGGTATAGATATATTTCTTAAAGCATGCAAATGATGTGTTTGAGATTTTCAAATACTAGAAGACCTTACTAGATAAGCAAGTTAAGTATCCCATAACATAAAATGATCTTGAGTTTGTTGAGTAGAGTTTCACTGATTTCTACCAATACTATGAGATAACGAGACATCGCACTTATGTTGGAAGACCATAGTAGAATAGAGTTGTTGAGCAGATAAATATGAACCTATTGGAGAAGGCTCGTTATATATTATCATAGGGAGGGCTAGGTGAGTTTTGGGTTGAGGCAGTTCACTAGGCAGCATACCTACTGAACTGGTCACTAAATCAATTCATTAAGTTGAAGACACCTAAGGATTTATGGTCTAGTAAGCCAAATTATTCCTTTGATTTGTATGTCTTTGGTTACCTTGCTTATACTTATGTAAATGATGACAAACTTGAGCTTAGAGCTAAGAAGTGTATATTTCTTAGCTTTACATTCAAAGTGAAGGGGAACATATTATGGGATCCAACTACATCTAGGTTCATGACTAGCAAGGATGCTACCTTTAATAAGTTTTTGCTCCTCTACAAGATTGAGTCTTTTGATGATGTATCTAAGGGGGTGGAGTAGGATAGTACTTTTGGCTAAGTAAAGGTTGAGATTGAGTTTGATGACATAGACCCTTTTGATATATCTATTATTTATGAAGTGGGTGGATCCAAGTAGCATGTGGAAATAAAGGGTTGTTTCTCTAGGTAGAGTGTGAAGACTTGTTAATCCTTTGGTTAGGTATGGTTTTGAAGCCGGCTATGATTTATCTAGTGCGGAGACTATTGTTGATGTGTATGAGCTAGCATTATTTTCAAAGACTATTATGAGTTCTAATTCTATTATTGGTGTGTTGATATGGAAGAGGATATGGAGTCCTTTTGAAGAATTAGGCATGGAAACTTGTGAAGACACATAGGAAGAAAAAGATAGTTGACTATAAATGGGTGTGCAAGTTTAAACACAAAGCCCCAAAGGCCAAGAGACTAAGGTACAAGGCTTATTTGGTTGCATATGGATTTAGTTAGATTCCAAGCATGGACTATAATAAGATATTTTTTTCTATGATTAGACATATTACTTTTCATACTTTGCTTGTGCTTGTGCCTATACATGATCTAGAGTTGGAGAAGTTGGATATTAAAACTGGATTAATACATGGTGAGCTCGAGAAGGATATTTACATGCATCAACTTGATAGGTTTGTTGTTAAGGGGATGAGTGACCATGCATACCTATTGAAGAGGTCTTTGTGTGGTCTGAATTAGTCTCCTAGATAATGGTATATATGATTTTATCTGTTTATACTTGAACATGGTTTCTCTATGAATAAGTATAATGGATGTATCTACTTGAAAGAGATGGAGGATGGCTCACTTATGTATCTTTTGCTATATATTGACGACATGCTTATTGCCACAAAGATGTGTCTAATGTTGATAAGGTAAAGGTAATACCAAAGAGTGAGTTTCAAATGAAGAACCTAGGCTGTAGAGAGGATTTTTGGTATGGAGATCACAAGAGTCTTATGTAAATAAGGTTCTGAAGAGATTTCATATGGTGGATACCAAGTCGGCGAGCACTCTATTGGCTACTCATTTTAAATTGTCAACTTTAGATTGTCCCAAATCTAAAGAGGAAAAGGAGTTCATGGCTATTGTCCCCTGTTCAAATATTTTTGGTTATATTATGTATACTATGGTGTGTGCTTGACCTAATATTGCTCAAGATATTAGTGTTATGAGTCAATATATGGTGAATTTGGGGAAAGCTCAATAGTAAGAAAGGAAGTGAATTTTGAGGTACTTGAAGGATATAACATCAACTTGTATAGAGTATGGGAGATCAATTGATTCATTGGTGATTTTGTGGACTTTGATTATGGTGGAGAAGTTGATAAAAAAAACATCCACCAATGGATATATTTTTTGTCTTAGTAGTTCATCTATTAGCTAGAGGTCTTCCTTATAGGAGGCGACAGCCTTGTTTACTACTAAGGTAGAGTATATGGTTATAATAGAGGTTTTTCAAAAATTCATGTGTCTTGATGGTTTAGTGTGTGACCTGGGGTTTTGTCATGGTGCTCTAGCCCTTCTAGGTGATAGACATAGTGTTATATGTTTAATGAAGAATTAAAGTTTTTTTCCGTCGTTGAACAAATCACATTGACATTAGATATCCCTTTATTCGAGGTACTATCATTGCTAGCAAAGTTGTGTTGAAGAAAGTGGATGCTTTGGATAATTTAGTTGATATGCTAATGAAACCACTAGCCATTGGCAAGTTTGAGTATTTCTTGGACTTGATTGGTGTTCATAGGCCATGAGGTCGTTGGCTAGGGTTTTTTTGTAGAGGTATTTCCATATCATACATCACAAATATTGCATCAATATGGAGAATTGTAAGCTTTAACTGGATATTTGATGCCCATCATAACATTATTTTGGTTTGTGTAGGTGCTAGAGAAGTTTGATGTTAGGATTGTAAATTCTGTGATAAACATAAGGGCCTCCTGTTAACTAATAGGAGTCATGTTTATTTACAAAATGTTCTAATGAGATTTTTTTTTTAGCAAAAAGATGAGAGTGAGAAAATTAACATAAGGTCCATTGTTTCTTAACATAAACCATGTTTTTTAGTCACTTTACAAAACTTGATGTTTTGTTCGATATAATTTTATATGATAGAAAAGAGATATAATAAAACTATAGCCTTCAAGTTGTGTGAGTCAATCTTCTTCTTCTTCTCTATAGTATTCTCCATTATTAGAGAATTAATAATTTATGTAATTGGTTAATTAATTTGTTGATTCATCTTATAATTATACAAGTGCATGAATGAAGATCTCTATTTTTTCCTAACTGTTATGCCTTATGATTGAATTATCAATTGTTTAATTGTCTTGTTATTCTGATATTCGTTAAGATCCATTCAATTAATGCTATTTCACAACATAATTATTTATTTATTGAGAAAGAAAGCAAACAATGGTTTATTCATACTCAAATATCAAACAGAGCTACATCAATAATATTTTTAAGGGAATCTGACAACCAAACTACTCTATCATAGTCATACCTCCATCTTTGTTATCTCATGGAAAACCTTGTTACACTCACAAGAAACGTGCTGCCATGGAAGAATAACCATCTATGCGGCCCTATTTGAAACATCCTACATGATAGAGCCAATTCCGAAAAGCAACTTGAACCTTCTTTTAAGCTCTTTAATGACAAGCACTCTATCATATTCAAAGTTATAAGGCTTCTTGTAGAAACTATAACAAACCATTCTAAGTACAATCATATCATTGCAAGGGTTTTGACATTGATTTTTTAATCTGATATACACTAATATAGAATCATAATAATATAATAGTATCTTTTATACTTATAGAGTTAGGATACTGAAAAGTGATGTAGTGTCAAAGGGATCAACATATAAGTAAATTTAAATAATTTGTAAGAAAAATGATTGATTATTAATTATGTATATATCATAAAGAGTAAATATGATTTTTAGTGTGAGATGATGACAATGATATATATATATATATTACCTAAAATTTAAATATCTAAATCTTAGTCTTATAACCAAATTGTTATAATTTTGTACAATAAATATTAGTGACCTAGGCTAAATATATGAAAAAATTAATGTTGTAATAATTAGCCTAAAATGTAATTGAACCTTGATCACATTCTGTATTTTCTTATGGGAAAAATAGTTGGAAGTCCATTTATATCAAAGTATTTAAAGTTACACAATCAATTTAGTATTTAATCCATTTTTTTAATATCTCAATATATATATACATAAAAAATTATCTGTATATATATATATATATATATATATATATATATATATAATATTTTATACTTAAAATTATATACTTTAAAATTATTTTAATTTTTATTCTATTAATTTTATTTAAATAAATTATAAACCAATTTTTCCTTTTTTGTCCCCTTTTGTGTATACCAAACTAGGTGTCAGCCAGCTAAATTCTAGCTACGGTTTGTCGCTGTACGAGACTCGCAGCATTCAAGTCATTGGATGCGCTTGTTGTCTTATTGATGATAAGTCTAGGAATGGGCTGAAGTAACTTTAATTTCCTCTATTTTTCTTTCGAATCATCAGAATCGACAAGTCAAAAGGCGTGCTTTTAATTGATCATGCCATGCGTACGTCACTTAAAGCGTATTTTCTTTTGAAGATAAAAAGAAGTGACAATATATTGGATTTCATACATTTTGAAAACTAGTTCTTTGTGTTGACCGTGTAAATATTTTTTCTTGATTAATTAAGCTCATTTAGGAGAAGCCAGTTTTTTGTATATAATAATAATAATAATAATAATTAAACCACCTCTTTTGAGATAGGTTGTAGGTCTTAAAGCACAGTATTCATGGTCAAATCACCAAAAGCACCTATAAGAGTTCCGTATCCGGCCAAAACCGGTCAACAATCAGTCAAATCGATTAAAAATCGTCGAGGCTACAAAGAAATGGCCAAAAAAGGTCAAAAAATCAGATAGAACCGATCCTAGTTCCCCCCCCCCCCCTTCTTTCTATTATTTTATCTAATATATACTACTAGATTAATTAGTGGAGATATTGATCCAATGATTGGTCTAGCTCCCAAAGGTGTGTCCTCTCTCGTAGTATTTTAGATAAAATCTATTAAGAGGCCTTGTCAATATTTGACATAATATTTACTTTCATCTAAATTCCTAAATTGTAAAAAAAAAATCATAGATTATATAGGTATTAATTTATACACTCAAGTAAAAATAATTAAAATATAATAAAGTTACTTATTGAAATTATTAAAAATGAGATTCTTGTAAAATATTCAATCTTAGGATATATATACATATATAGAGTGATAGAGAGGCATAGTTACAAGAAGTATTATTTATAAATAAATAAAAATATGTCAAATGGATATTATTTTTCACACAAATGTTAATTTAAATTTGAGAAAGAAAATGTTTTATAACTACATAATACATGGATGTACATTGATATTGTCGTTAAAATCAAATATTGTAACATAAATAGCTAACTAATGATAGCAAAAATAATTATGGTAAAAAAATAGTGCATAAAATAATATACGATGAACTTGCAAGAATTTGTTCCTATATGCATGAAGTTGTAATAATTAAAAAAATCATAATACAAATAACCTACTTGATAATTGCATTCATTTGTGATATTTTTTCTTTAGGGTCTTTATCAAAAGAGTGGAATATTGACAATACTATGAAAGTTATGGTAATCTAAAGTCATGTGTCAAAAAAAATCCATAGCTTTCTAAAATCCTTCATGAGTTATATATTCATACATATAAAAAAAAATAGTAGTTTTAATAGAGTGGTGTGGTCAGAACGAGTATATAATTTAAACCCTCTTATAGTATCATTCTAGGTCAGAGATTGAGGAGATTCATCTAAGTTTAGCTAACATACAAATAATAAAATAAAATACTTTAAATAATACAAAAATAAATAAATAGAAAAGTACAATTATGTGGCAATAGAATAGAAAACAATAAAATCAAATAAAAATATATGGTGAATGTAAATGTGGCAAACATGTTAAGGAATTGAGTAATTAAATCCTATTGAGTTCTAGCAACATAGTTGCACCTCTAGCTATTATATTAAACTATTCTTGATGCATTAAGTACAAGTAGAAATATGTCAATCTAAGAACCTAATCTAGTACTACCAGCATGTCCAGTTGTATTTTCTACTTTTGACATATATGAATATAAACATTCCACTATTTCGGTCAGAATCACAAAACTATTAGGTGAATAGTTATCTAACCTATCTGTAATTTATACATGTAAATTCTAATATATTTATATAGCCACCTAACACGCATATATGTAAAACCTCAAATTTTCGTAATCTTTATTTTTGGGTGTTTAGCCTTTTAATCGAAACCTAACCCTCAAACCTTACCCTAATTATATTATTAATAACCTTTAACCCACAACCCAAATAATTTCTTAAATATTTTTTCTAATTATTTTACATTTTTCCTTCTTATTAAATTTATTTGAATCCAATTTATTTTTCTTAATCTATTTTTCCCACCCAATATCCTAAACTATCTAAACTAAACTTAAAACTAAAATAAATTAATTGCTACCCTACTCCTATCCTATCTTACTTCTCCCAACCCCTTCCTAATTTACCCTTATTGTGGCCTATTTCCCTTTGCTTCTCACGCTACAAACCCTTCACCATTACCTTACATCTATGTCGAACCTAGTACGCATGACCATCACCATACTCATTTGTTGAATCCATTGCATCACCCCCTTCTGCATAAACATACATATATACACTCCTTCCCTCTCTCTTTTCTTTAATTAACCACAATCATCACTGAACACCACCTCCCTACCCTAGTTTCTCTCGCACTACTTCTCCATCCTCTCCTATTTTTGTCCAAACAGCCCTCCAGCCCTTCTCCCTTCTCAGCCCTATTTGGTATCACCACTCACCATTCTGGTTAATTTGATTATGTCGCATAGCCATGCCCCAATCACATGCCTCAATCATGTGTCATCCTTACGTCCACAACCATGCCCTGACCGTGTATGCTCCATCAGTCATGCACATACTTGTGCCTTGCTTATTCTTTGCCAACCTTCAGCTCCCCATTACAACACTCGTCGCCACCACCGTCCCTTTTCTTCCCCAATCTCGCATCCATCCATCTCCTAACCACCACAACCTCCACCAACACCTGAACCTCATCTCCTTCCTTCTCCTCCCCTACGACAAAAATAATCGAATCACTTCCCCTACCTTTGGCCATTTGTACAACAGCTTACCCACCACCTTTGGTGCCACCCTCCTCAACCACCTCCCAACCTACACCACCATTCTTCGCAGCACCATCCCTTTATGCACCACCTCCCTTCGCAACCTCCAGCTTTCCTCACTCACCACCTCACAATCACCATCCCAGCAACACATGCCTTCCACCATGCCTTCCCTTCCCTCCTTCTTGCACTGCCCCATTGAGCCTAACTCCTCCACCATCCTTGTCTCATCCCTAGCCAACCGAGCCAGCTTGCCTATAGGTAGGAGCATTACCCAACCGACTTCGACCTCTCCACCACCACTACATCACCCTTCCTTCTCAACCTAGCAACCCTATCACAACCCTCTTGTGCAACAACTCATGTTGCATGGTTAATTCGAGGCCTTGGTAAATTTTGGTACCCAAATTTAATAGTAAGGGTATTTCAATAATTTTGGATAATAAATATTTTAATAATATAATCATTGTTTTATTTGTTAAATATTAATTTGGTTTTTATGGTATTATTTTTAGGTACAAAATTTTAATTAGTGGAGTTTAATAATTTTAGTATGATACTGATAATTTATGTTTTTCTAGAAAATATGTAACTTTTGTACTCTACTAAAATGATAGATATTGCCTGATATCATATTAGGTTCTTTGTGTATGAAATATGTTAAGAATAACTCATTACATTATAAATATTTACTTATTATTTTTAGCATGAAAATTGGTAAAATGAAGCATGTTATCTTGATTGAAATGTTTTAGGTACAAAATTATGACTAAAATTATGTTAATTATGATATGTACATGTAAATGATAGGCTGAGCATTCTTAGGTATATTTTTGGTATAATTATTATTGTTGTGTACCCTAGGGACAACTTGGTCATTTTATGTATATTATGATATTTATCCCGACAAGCATGTCTAATGTATATTATATAGCGTTGAGCATGAGATTATGTGATTTTAGATGCATTAGATATGCATGCTAGGGTTTTATGTGCCAAATCATAAAGGAGAACAGAATGGTCAATTGGCATATCTATTAATTAATTTACATGATAATTAATTTAATTATGGTATTTTATCCTTTTCATGATAAATTAATAAATAAAATGAAATTAGTAATTAAAAAATATGATAATGTGGTAATTTTGATTTCAAGGGCATTTTAGTCTTTTTCAGCTTAATGTGTCCAAATGTAAATAATTTAGCCTAGGATGACCTTAGTATATCTTAATGTTGAACTTGGCTTTGATCTTGTTCGTGGCTTTCTTGAATAAATAGGAATGAGTAACTATGATTAAATATGGAAATTAGATCTATGTAATTGTTTTTGATTTCGTGGAAACCCTAATAAACATTAATACTTAAAGTGAAAGACCGCAAGATTGGGAATGGTGGCTTTTTTAGGGATCTCTATCCTAAAGACGTGGTTATCCCACATTTGATTATAGATTTTTATTGGGGGGTGTCGTAGTGCTCCAACGAAGACCTATATCTTACTTTATTTAGTTCCGCAGACTTATAGAGTGTACGCATACTTATGGATTAGGTATCTTTATCGGTAGACGGTAGGGTACTATGCTACCTTCATGTGCTAATGCAACTAGGGTACCATAGTATCCTTGGATTGATAGTCGGTAAAATATTGTGTTGCATTGGGCACTAGTATGAGCAGAATACCTTAATACTCGGGGTTTGATATGATCTCTCCTTGAGTAAATAAAAAAAACTTAAAATGATTATTATTGGATTATTAGGCTGGTTGGTAGCATCATTTGTGCCTACGTATGGTTTGATAGCAGTATTTATGCCTACATATGGTTTGGTGGCAGCCTCTATGCCTACTTGTATTTCGGTATCATTCTTTGTACCTACCTATGATGTTATGGATTTTATTGGCTCGGTGCCTATGAGCCTACTTGTGTTATGGGATTTATTGGTATTGATAATGATATATGTGATATGTTTTTATTATCTTAGTTTTGTTATGATGTTGGTTCTAATTATACTTCAAAGAGCATCTCTTGGATATTTGATTGGAAAGTATTAATATGTTCTAGATTAACAAGCATGAGTAGTATGTGGCCTTTGTGGTATTTAGTTATCTTATATGGTTAATGTATTTTAATTTTCTCGTGTATAATTTGATGTTATATACTATGTATTGTTGTAATTTTCTATATGTGTTCCATGTTGATTTTTCATATTGGTTTGAGATAATGGGTTACATAGTACCGTTATGTTGAAGGGTTCCTTTCGTGGGCCCCTATCTATTCAATGAATACTAGTCTTTGCAGGTCTGCTTATGAGTTCAATCGAATGCTTGTAGTTTGGATTGAGAGCTTAGGATTGTTCAATGTCCTTTTTATTATCTTGATTCCGGTTGTATTTGGACCCTTATACCCTCATGTACTTTCTCACGTTAAGTTTTTTTTACTGCCAATGTTTCTTTTATTTAGTATGATACTTATCTATTTGTCCTCTCTATTCTATTTATTATAATCATGTTATTAATTTAAGTGGAGCAATGATTTTAGTCTTATACCTTGATATGAGAATGGTAGAAGAAATCGGACTTATACCAAGTATGGTGGTAACACCCTTAGTTTTTATTATTTTAGCTTCCACAATTAACTCTTTAACTGAAATTTTCAAGTCATAAAAATGGGAGTGTTATAATATAATCCTACTTATTATCACAATAAGAAATCAAGAATAGGGCATGTACCATATAAGTCACACTTGATAAGATCACACATATAAATGATAATAATTAAAGTAGAGTCAAAGGACAATCTCATGACAATTAATAAAACATAGAAAATGTTATTAAAATTTCAAACCATAGTCTAGGATTTCAATCTTATCCCTAATAATAAAAATTTTAGCCTCTCATCATGTATAAATGAATTACATAAGGTATATAATAAGGTAGAAAAATAAAATATAAAAAAATAATGAAACCAGGCAATTAGATGACCCTGATCAAAGACTTCATCTTCTTCCTCACACTAATAGATCTTCTTCTCCACTTGAATGATGTCTTAAATTAGATGCTCCTTTGTGTAAATTGGGTCTTGGTATAAACAAACTAAGGTTTTGTGAAGATGGAATTGATGATTTTGTGAATCAATTAAAGAAATTGAACCACAAATAGGAATAATTATGAATATAATTGAATTGAAATGGATTAAGAACCCTAAATTGAAAATCTTATGATGGAAGCTAGATTGATGGAATAAAATACCAAAGTATGGGTAGATTATGATTGAATTGAATGAATATTGACGAATTGAATGAATGGAAGCACATATTGATGGAATTAATGGAGAAATAATGGGGGAGAAGTTGAAGATGAAGATAAAACCCTAAATACAAATCACAAGATGGAGTCTCTAAATTCATTCTCATCTTGTGGTATTTTAGTTAGAGAGGTACATATGTGTGTAAAAAGGACAAAAGATTATGTATTAGGTCAATGGATAGATAAGATAGAATTAGGAGAAGATTTATAAATTTTTAATGTCGAGGTTGAGACCGCCATGGCAGTTCTAGTGGCTCTGGACAACCTCCATTTGAGGAGCGGCCAACCACCCATCTTTGGATAACTTTAAGCATTTTCTAATTAATAACTTCTCCTTTTGATATAATTTTAACCATGCTCTAGTATGATTCAAAAAAAAATTGATAAACATGAAAGTTGTATATATTGATCTTAGATTTCTAACACAACTTTAATAAACCTAATTGAATGTCAGATAAAAAAATTATGCTTGAAATACCAAAGATTACTTTGTTGTTTCATATGAAAGTTTCAGTTGGCTTTTTTACTAGTAAAACTATTCATAATACTTTAATTTAGTTTCTTTTATCCATGACTAATCCTGTAATACCCCATTTTTAACTAGTTCTAATTATGTGTACTTAATTATATAAATTATTGTAGAATATTTTATAGCTTCAAGATTGTTTTGAGTGATTCTATATTAATTGCGATTTTGCGACTAGACGCACTTTGTTTAAAATACTATTCATATATGTAAACTTTTAAGTTAAACCTTGTAAAATATTATTATAAAATTTTATTTAAGTCCTAAATGCATTTAAATGTAAATATAGAAATTTTGATTTAATTTTATTTGTGTTTGTTATCCCTTTTGAATTTTATATGCAAAGTATATAATTAATGTATGCTAGCTAAATATCATATCATATGTGTGTTAAAAATTATAAAAAATTATATTTATGTTTTAAATGATTAAATAAGATTATCTGGAAAGTTTCATGATTTTAGAAATAGTTTTGGTATTTATGTTAGTAATTACCTTGTACGCTTGTTAATTAACCGTCATTTCAATATTTTATATATGAAATCTTGTTTTAAATTCATAAAATTTTACATGTGAGTTTAAAACATTGTTTCAAGGGTTTTTATAAATTTTCGTAATTTTATGAGCTTTTTTTCTATTTTTTATTAATTTTATCCTCTTTATTGATCTTTCCACCATTAAAAATAATATATAAATCCTAAAATTACTGTTCATGCACGAAATTAATTTCCTACACTTCCTTGATCAGATTTTGTATCAAGTTGACCATTGTCTTATTCATTCAACCAAATTTTGAGACAAAGTTACTTTTATACGCTTTCTACCTATGCCAGTTGTGTCACTTTGGCTTTTCTTGCAGTCAACCTTCTTCACTTAAGGCGTTTGATTTTAATTAAATAATTTTAAAGATTTACTCAATTCTGATCTCATTTCATTTAAGGCGTTTGAGTGTTTGAAAGGATTTTGATTTTTAAAGACTTTTTTCTCTCTTTGGTGGGTTTGTTGAGTTATTTTTGAGGTAAAATATTATCTTCCCTATTTTGAGAAAAATGGTATAAGTCTTAGTCTCTGATTTTCTTCTTATTTGATTTTCCTTGAATAATTGTAAAGGTTTACTCGATTCTAATCTCATTTAATTTTAGGCGTTTGAGTTTTGGAAAGGATTTTTATTTTCAAAGACTTTTGTGTCTCTTTAGTGGGTTTGTTGAGTTTTTTTGAGGTAAAATATTATCTTCCCTATTTTGTGAAAAATGATGTGAGTAAGTGAATTGAATTTTTTGTGTTTCTATATATGCATGAGTCCTAAAAACAAAAATGTGGTAAGCATGTAAATGTTACATAAATGAAAGAATTAATAAGAACTCTAATATGAAGTCTTGTGTGTATAGGCCTCACAGATACGATTTAGATTTTGTAACTGTCTTTGGTATTCTGAGCATCTCAAGCAACATTAATATGTGTGGTATGATGTATAGATTGTTGCATGATGGCCTAGCATAAAAAGCATATGATGTATGATTTTATAGATTTTTATTTAAGATCATAAGGTGCAAGAACGATTTTGCTATGCAAGTGAGATTCTCAACATGGTATTTTGCATGTTAATCCATGATTATTACTTGTTAAGAACCATGATTGATGTTCAGTTTGATTGAGTAAAGTTTGTAGAATGTGAATTTTTTCCCCCGAGAAATAGAGTGGTTCTAGAAATGGTCAATAGATTAGGTCAACCCATCAACTAGTTGGCTTGTGACTTTAGTGGTCTTGAACCCACACATTAAACAAATTGACTGGGTTGACCAAACCAATCAATTGATTTTTAGAACAATAGATCGGTGGGGTCAACCAATTGATTGGTGGGTTTGTGATCCTAGTGGCCTTAACCTTTGCTTAAATCCATCAACCGATTTAACCAAACCAATCAATTGAGTCTTAGAACACTTGATTGGTTGGGTTGACCAGTTGGCTAGTTTGCCACCATTGCAAGGGTTTGGTAGCACCTTAATTGATTGACTGGTCCCTAGAAACTCATCGACTGGTTTCATGTTTCTTGGTTATTTCTTTCCAAATGTGACTCTTTGGGCTTCCTTATGCATGGATGATGACCCAAGATGTTAATATTTATAATTTTACCTATATTAATTGAGTTTTAATGATGGATTAAAGTTAGTGAAAAGATTAATCCTAAGTTAACTTTAACCTAGTTTTTTGGCTTTTCTCTTGACCACAAAATGATTAGATGATTAGAGGGTTGAAAATGAACTTTTCCTATGGTTGGTATCTATGAAATGAGTCATAATGATGACTATTATACTTCTAATGATTTATATCATGACTTTAAAATGTAGATCCTTGTATGTTTAAGTGACTTAGTAGGAATAAAAGATGGCTTTGATTTGATCTCATATTGTCCTCACTTTCACCTTATCCATAAACAGTGACCTTCACTTGGCTAGTTATATAAGTGGATAAATAAAGTGAGTTATGGTTGTACTTTAGTGGACCTTCAAGTGAACCTTTATCTTTAGCCTTAGGGATTAACTTGGAATATTCTTGGATGAATGGTATGTTTAGGTAATGAACTATGGATTTAACCTTAGCTCTAAGCTTGGACCTAGACTTGAATTGTGAACAAAGAGAAATAAATGAAAGTTTAATGTTGGTTTGGACATTTATGGATGATATTATCATTGTATAACTTTGCCTTTTGGCATAATCGATCAAGTAATGGGATAATCACTTTAAGATACCCTTAACAAAACAATTGGATAATGTGAGAACCTTATATGGTTGCTTTTTTACTTAAATGGCTTAATACTTGGCATGATATTGTTTGTGGACCTTGGTGTAATATGCCATATTGATCTAATAAGATATTAATCACTTAAAGTGGAACAAACATCATTATAGGATAGGATTATTCTATCCTCGATTAGCTATAAGGGGTTAGTCTGCCTTCGAGCGTATTTTTCCTTCGGGTGCCTTTAGGTGGGATCCTAGTTAGTCTCTATGTCTTTTCTACTCTAGATACTGATGATATACTAGGGGATATCAATGCTAAAGGGTTTAGTCACCATAAAATAGTTTCTTTAGCATAAGCCAAACTTATATCCACTAGGTTACTTTTGCTTCAACCATACTTATGTTCACCAGGTTCCTTTAGCTTTGGCCAACCTTATTTCCACCAACTTATTTGTTTTCTCCTAGGACTTGATGTCTATACTATTCATTTTGACTTCCATGGGTATTGAGAGACCATAAGAAATAATCTCATCTATTGCTCAATAACTTGGGAAGAAAGAATTATATGTTCACCTAACGAAATATGATAACCATAATGAAACCTAGAGGCATATTAAATGGTATTGTATTATCTTATTCTCAAACTAGTATGGTTATCTCATTGATATAATATTTGGTTTCATCCTCATAAAGTATTAAGAGCTCATGCCTTCCCTAAGTTGTGAATTATTACATAATCCTGTTCATTTCTTAGTAAATGGGTATAAAGGAATGATATTATCACTTTGACCAAAAATGGTAATCGATGGTTGATAAGTATATCATGTAACCCATATTTACCTTCCTTAAATGTTCTATCAACGATGTGTTCCTTCGAATGTATAATGTGGCATATATCTACATGCAACTTATGCTACTATGTATTTCCCTTAAGTGTTGCATTGATGTAATCATCTTGTTTAGGCATGTCTTAGTGATTTATCACCTAATCTATATTGAAATGGATCCATGATCCTTCTAATATAAGAATCCATTAATCAAGACTCATATGCATACATCCATATAATCACTTCAAGCATCCTCTTATGCAATAGTGTGGGAATGGCATGATAGGAGCATCACATGTACATTTTGGTATCATAAGTATGTTGTGTGGACTTGCTTGTACTATGTCCTACATGATAGGGGTAGATTGGTCTAATCAATATGTATTCATATTAATAGGGTTGTTTTGAAAATCCCTTGCTAAATCCCACTAGATGGAGATCTTATGTATGTTTCCAAAGATAGATAATGAGTGGTATGTCCTCTTCTTCACCTTAGTTGGGTTATATGAACTTAGGTATTTAGGATACATTCTTCTATGGTCCTTGAGTGAGCAAGGCATTCTCTATTGAAATTGATTTCCTCTTTTTAATGTTTTTTTCTATTATATCTTTTGTATGGATTTTAGGCTTATATAGCCCTGGGTTGTAAGCCTTAATTTTCATATCTCTAAGTATTTTCTTGAGCACTCTAGTTTTTTCTTGTATTTGGTTGGTTGGATACTTAGCTTTATGTCTAACGTGAGGTATGGGGATTAACACCATAAAAATAGGGCATAAAATATACTTATCAAAGTTGGGTTAATAATGGGAAAAAAATCAGTTTTCCCCTTATACCTAATTGTTTCCCTATATAACCATTTCTACCTATTATTGGATGCTTCTAACATCATTTGACAGTTCTTCTTAAACTCTCTATTTGCTTGTGAATTTATTCTTGATTTTTGGTCTTCGAACATCTATGATTTTCCTATTTGAATTAGTGTCTTATATTTTAAAAACCGACAACCATCATGTTTGCAAGAGTTTTGAATCTTCATGTTGTCTATGAAAATAAAGTTATTGTTTCCGGTTGTTAGCAAAACAATATTAGATGGCAAAGCATCAAAGGTATTTATAGGGCCTTAAGATCAACCAATTAGTTATCAATGATCTTTTTCTTTGTCTTCCTATTGTTATCATATGATCAATTTTCTCACACATTTAATCATCACTTATTCAATCTAGATTTATATTATAAACTTGATTATTATGAGCATTTTATTTTCTTTGTTTGTAATAGTTTCCATGGTAAATATTTTTCATGCTTTGAAATTGAAAAATGAATAGACTTCATGCTTAAATGGATGTAAACTTTTCAATATATCTCATGTATAGATGTTACATGGAATTGGATAGGTAATGGAGACAACAAAAGATGTTAAGATTCATATTTACATTGATTCATCATTTTTATTTATTTATTATTATTATAGTCATTTGGTGGGGTCATTATTTTTATGTTTGGAGTTACTTATTAAAATTAATTAAGATAATTATTTATTTTTTTTAAAAAAAAAGGTTAATTTTTTTTAAAATAAATAATTATCATAGATAATTACTTTTGATAAGTAACTCCAAGCAAGAGTTAGTTGCGATTAAGCTTTTTTGAATCGGTTCATATTGTCCATCATCAATTGTTAGCTTCTATTGTAAATTAAAAAATTGACGATGACGCTTGGTAACTATCGGATCAATTGGATGGATGATAAAGATCGAAAGATGGCTAAGGTAGAAAGGGAAGAAGCTGACAGGGCTAAGTTAATATATATATATATATATATATATATATCCGTGTGTGTAGAGTGTGGTTATAGAACTACTTCAGAAAATTGTACAACTCGGTTAGGATGATAGGTAGGTAGTGGTAGTGTAATACATCTTCTCCACTATTTTTTTAGGCTCATTTTTCTCCGGTCAACTGGCCTTTTTTTAAGATAAAAAGTCGAGTATACTTGCGTATGCAGAACTCGATTATATCATGCAAATGACTTCGGTTATCCAACGACTTATCATTCGCAAATCGCAATCATGTAATCTTACTCACGATTGATTTACAGAGGAGTAAGTAACTCGACAAATGGCATTAAATTATATCATTATAGAATGAATTGGCGATTTGGACAGCATATATTCGTACGATACGGCATTATTGCGGTTCTTTTATGCCGGTCATCACATCTGGTCTCGTGAAGAAAATTAAAAAAAAAAAAAAAGAGTAACCAAATTAACAATTCATTTGTCGATCGTTTCAGGCGGACGAAAGCTATCAAATGAATAAAATATAAAATTATTGCATACTGTTTATGCATTATTAATTTTTTTTTATCGATTAAACTAGCTGCATTATGATCGTGTAATGGGCGCGAGAGATCAACAAATTGATGAATGTGCGTACCCAATTGAATGATGAAAGTGGGTTTGACTTAGCTCTTTTCATATATACTGTTGTGGCTAGGTTCCTAAAATTATTTGAATAAGGAAAGTAGGTTTATTAAGTGAAAATAAAGAAAAGGTAATATTTCCACATTGTATCAGCGAGGAGTCGAGGACCAACAACCAAGGTTTGATTCAAGGTACCGGTACCTTTCTTCTTCTTTTTTTCTCTTCAATAATGCGGGAGCATGTCGAGAGATGGATGATTTAGCATTCATTATCATAAACCCCGTGATTCTTGAAGTTATTGATCAAGTTGTGTTTATTTTGTTCTCACATTAGAAACAAGAAAGATTCAATTTATGAGAAAACATTCTTCATTTTATAATATGGATATCATTTAAAAAGCTTATTAAATCAGAAGTTCAAGTTATTTTTCATATTATAATTTTGAGTTTTTTTTTTTAATATGAAGCAATGCCGATTTTATTGGAAAATAGTCAGAATTTTTACACACGAATCGTAACACTACGATAATACAAGGACCACTTGCTAGCCACCTGATAGCACCTCGAGTCAATAAACGTTGGAAAATTTCTGAAATTTTTTAAGAGTGTCATTCATCCTAAAAATTAAATTACTTTATGACAACCACACTTAACTATAGAGTTATTAGGATAGAATCACCAAAAGTATGATATTATACCATATTAATATCAGTTGTTATATCAATTATTATATCATTCGTTCAATTTTAGGGTATTACGCGAATAAACAAGACTTGTGTGTGGATTATTAGTATGATATGGACTATGATTATATTTTCATATTTATTAATTATATGTTTGTTAAGATATTAATTAGTTATGACACATTTTATTTTATTTATATTTAGGTTATCTTATTTTATCGAGGTTATTGGGACGTATAATATGCCATGTATAAAACACGTCAATGTGTACTCATAAAAGGCCTACGTGAGTTTGTAAAATTAATGTACTAATTGTTTTAGTTCAATTCCTCTTATTTTTATTATTTTTGTGTGAGTGATTAATATAAAAAACTCTTTATTAATTCTGTAAGAGTTAATACAAAAGTTATTTAGTGAAATCTACTATATGTGTATTTTTATTTTTATTTTTGGATGCAAACGGCTCCTTTTCTCTCTCTCTCTCTCTCTCTCTCTCCGGCTCCCGTCGCTGGCCTTTCAACAGAAGAACATCTAAAGTCTGGGATAAAGCCTTTACCCTCTTGCACGTACTCATGCTTTCCGATCAACGAGATGGATTTCTGACAAAAATAAAGTTTTATGATATCAAAAGTTTGCTGGAACTAATATAAATATATATAATTTTTTTTCCCCGATTATAAACTGTTCGTTATTATCATAAATTTTGTTACATTCTTCTACGTATATAACACAATTCCGACGCCTAAAGTCTGCAATCAATTTTTAATTAGTGGACTTCAAAGTAAAATTGATAAGCATTTACTACCTTCCATCAAACCTTGTTTGCTAGCTAGCGCTCGTTGATACGAGGGGAACTGAAACTGACAGGTGACAGCCAGGGGGAAATGCTGACTTTTTCTGTTCGCTTAATTATAGGAACGTTTTAGGATTTACGCCACACCAACGTGCTAGCAGTACAGCAGGTCAATTCAATCTTCGAAGTTTACTTATTGGCCACGCACATTCATTAATTTGATGACCTCCGGCGGCTACTATGATCATAATGCAGCTAGTTTAATCCAGTGAAGAATGCATTAGTGCATAAACAATGTGCAATAATTTTATTTTTTTATTATTATTTTTTATAGCTTCTTGCGTCAAAATATGATTGATAAATTATTGGAGTAATTAATATTTTGGTCAAATGGTATTGCTTTCGTGTGATTGAATTACATCCAAGCCGTAAGAGAAGTTTCGTTTCCGTCTTATAGTGCAAAAATAGCATGCCATGAACTTCAGTTTCTCTGCAGTGAGATAAGGGCAGTGGTGCAGCTGCAATGGAACGGGGAAATTCGTAATTGGGTGGAGTTGAAAAACTAGTGATCTATGATCATAACCCTCTACCCCAAACATGTTTTCTTGTTTGATTTTTACTTATTTGCCTGATATGATGACATTTAATATGATCGGATTCAATATGAAAAAAAAAAGTATGTTGTTTTTTCTATTTCACTAAGTCACAAAATTGTTTTGTGTTTACGATGGATGTTTTTTTTTTCAATTTATCTATCTTAATCCATTTAAGCCGTGAAATATTTATGAAATCAAATATTTTTATATAATTGACTTTATAAAAGTATTCAATTAGAAAAACGTGTTTATGTGGATTATCTAATTTCATCATTTTTATTCGTTTTCTATCCGTTGAGCTTCAAACCAACTTTGATGTTTAATATTTTTATATATTCAATATTCTCAAATTATTTTGCACCATTTCCTATATTCTCATAATTGTTAAAGCCCGTTTGCTATTTTATTTTGGTAAATACCTATTTTTGGACATTATTTACATTATAAATCATTAATCTAATCCAACCAACTTTATAACCATTTAGTTGGATCCTAAACAAAACATAACCAAACTAAACATCTAATGATATAATAGTTGACTTTAGATTAACCAAAATCCTCACCTAATGTACATAGTCATTGTTTTACATAAGTTAAACTAACACTTTTCCTTTCTTTCAATTATCAAACAAGCAAGCAATGACCAAATTTTACTTGCTAGATTCATACCCTTTTTTGGCCCCAAAAGGCAAAACCCAAAATCATCCTTTTAATCCCAACCTAACCCTCATGTGTTTTTTTTCCTTCCATGTAGCCATTTCGCTCCCTTCTCTGTCATTTCTTTACAACACCTATGCATCATTATTTTAGCTCTTTTCTCTAATTCTCTTTGCCTAATAACCTCCAATACTCCCCTCTCCATCTTAGTGCATCTATCTTCTTTTGTTAATGTAGGGCGTGGGTTCTACATTTTCCCATGTTTTTGACCACCTAGTTGTTAATGTGTGGGTTGATAGGGTTAGCACTTTGTAGAGGCCCTAGCTACTGCTTCACTCATCCTATTCTTCCCATTTTTGTTTGGTTGAACTCCTCAAGACATATACTATATTTTCCAACCATTTTCCTCTTCTTTTTGGGTCCTTTCTCTCTTATTTTGGCCTTAACTTTTGGCTCATGATTATCATGGGCATTATTGAGGCTAATTTTTTTTTCTCCTATTTTTACCACTTTCCATGACTTGGTTTTTCTTTTTTAACTTGTTTCTTCTTGGGTTTTGTTCATTGGAACGTATACTTCATAAGGGAAGCCATTTATTGAATCCTTGCATCTTCCTTTTTCCTTTCCCCCTTTTCTCCTTAGTAGATATGTAGGTGCTGCCATGGTTCGTGTCTCTTCTATAATATTCCTCTAGTTTTATTTCCTCTTTTTTATTTATTTTTAATCCCACATCACTCCCCCTTCATTATCCATCAAATCCCTTGTGTTTCTTTGCTACTTTGGTGTTTTTAGCACTTAGTTTGCACTCTTGCAGCTATAACAAATAGATATTATTGTTGTTTTGATGTTGTTGTGTGTGGTTATTTCCAAACACTCTCCCCCCTATTTTCTTGCTAGAATGTTATCTTAGAGATACGTTTTTCTTACTCTTTTGATATAGAATTTATTTATGTGTTAATATTTTTCTTAAAGTTCTATCATAAATAAGCATGTTGTATTATGTGGTATATAAATTATTTTCCATTTTGAGCATGATATTTTATATTTTATCATGATTCTATGTTGTAAGCTTATAGTCATATTTTATGTGATGTTACCATTTTGTGTGAAAAAAAATATTGAGTAGAGAGCATGTTAAAATGTTAAGTGTATAGTCATGCATATCATTGTGCTATAAAAATATTCCGACATGCTTAATATATATGTATTAGTATTTAGTGGTGTTGGCGTTAGTTTGGGTTAAAGTGGATTTAAGGGCATATTTAGTAATTTAAAATCTGTACACTGTTTGGGGTAAAATGGTCAAAATAGTGGGGGTTTTTTTATCATAAAATCAAAGATCTCCATTATGCTCATTGAGACATTTACATATAATTTTTTATATTATAAATCTTTATTTGAAGTTGTATAACTTAAATTGTGTTTAAAATAAATTTTGAGGTTAATTAAGTAAAGTGGAAGGGTATTTTGATCATACTATGTCTTGATCTTCAATTTTTGAATCTAAATTTTGCATTTAAATAATCGTATGAGGATTATGGATTGTGATCTTAGGTTAGGTTAATAATAAGATCAATTAGTAAAGCAACTCCTTAAATAAAAGATTAAGGTTAATTAATGGCATTTTAGTCTTTCCATTATTTTTTATGTGTACTTTAGTCCTTGTTTAGCTTCAAATTGACCCTAATGGATTATTAAGTAAAACTATGTGTTAGTAGTTTTGATTTAATAATAGGTTTATGGTTTGTATAGGGTCTTGACTAATTATGCTAGTGGAAAACTAAACGGGTGTTGGTTTTATTGTTGCATGTGTAATCTCCTTTAGTATTTGAACTTTGAATGGCTCAAATAGCATGTTTAATAACCAATGGTCTAAATAAATACAACCAAGTGACTAAGTATGCTCCTTAATTTTAAGTGTTGGTTATCCTCGAGAATAAAATATTAATATTAAAGCAAAATACCATGTGAGTCTGGACTAAGTTATGCAACTATACTATTTTCATCGAGTTTATGCAGTACCTAAGTTGCTTGGTTGTTGCAATAACCAATTGAATTATATTTATTTCCAAATTATTATGGTACCCATGCCCTAGATCTATAAAAGTATGATGATCTTAATTTACTCTATTCTTGCATATTCCATCTGCTTATAGGGGTATTCATACTTACAAATTTGTGGTTGGTTAATGGCCTAGGTGAAACCTTGAGATAGTATTTTTATTCCAATATTTATGCCACCAAATGCAATAGTACCCCAAGTGCGTTATGCCTTGGGAAAGTGTTTTATGATATTATCATCTCCTAAGCACTTAGTGAAATGCCCCGAAAAATTCTAATCCAAAATATTATATTTAAATGAGATTTTATTATAAAAAAATTAATTAAGTAAATTATTTAATTAAAATAAAAGGAAATTAATTAGGGAAAATCAAGAATAAATTTATAAGTATTTTAATTAGGAGGAATTTGGGTATTTTAGCTAGTTAAAGATTTTAATTTGGGAATTTATTTAAATAAATTATTTTATTTAAAATAAGAATGAGAAAATAGTTCCAAATTAATATTCATTTTATAAATATTTTAATGGAAGAAAATTAGGGTGTTTTGCTAATTAAAATAGAATTTATGGAAAATCTTTTAAAAATCCTAATTTAGCCTAAAAAGGAATTTAAATATTATTTTATTTAAATATTATTATTTTTAAATATCCTAAATATTCAGATTAATTTAATTGGCCTAATCTAATTATTTTTCTCCTTTCCTTTTTTCCCTTTTTCTTTTTCTTTCTTTTTCTTCTTTTTCTTTTTCCCCTTCTTCCTTTCCCTCGGCCCAGCCCGCGCCAGCGCGACGTCCTCCTTCCGCCCCGTGTCGCGCCGCGTTTTGTCTTCTTTTCCACTGAAACTCATCGTTTCATTTAATGACTCCTTCCGCCCGTGCCGACCGGCCCTGTTCTCCCTTTTTCTTTTCTTTTCCCCAACCGACCGGTCCGCCTCCCTTCCTTCTTCCTTCTTCCTCCCTTCTCCTTTGTCGACGATGGTGCAGTCCCGGCATCGTCAATGGCATCTCCGGTTACAAGGAATAATACCGGCCGTTTCTTGTCTCATTGTCTTCCTCTTAACTCCAAGAACAAATTGGAAAAATTATTGGACGTTAAATCTCGCCTGTTTCCTCTCCCCAGCCCCGCAAACCTTCGACCAAAACCAAGGAATCGTCGGCCGTTTTCTGGCGCCGGCCACCCAAATCTTCACAGCTAATAACTTCCTGCCGACCCCCAAAACCCTATTATACCATCTACCATCTATAAAAAGCCTGATTGTAGGAGTTGTGGAAGATTTTTCTTCCCTGAAACCCTCGGCGAGGGCTGCCATCATCGAGACTTTAGACGCCTCTTCCGCCGCCGTTAGCCAACTTCAGCGCCACCGCCGCATGCCAAATTCTTCCCTACAATGTCCTCTAGTTAACTAAACCATTTCAACCTTTGATTCTTCTTGTACGAGCCTCAATAACCATGCAAAGTTGGTTGCTCGTTTCGCCATAATTTTTACCCCGAAATCTTAAATTACCGTCCGCCGCCATGCGCCGCCACCTATGGCTGCACCACCACCATTATTTTGTCCCTCTACTCCTGGGAAACCATAAACACCTCTTATATCACCTCAATTCTCCCTATCTTTTTCCCAACATCCATCTTTTCTTTTTTTTTCTTCTAATTTTTCGGCCACCTCCGTGCACCACCGCCGGTGCCACCTATCCCCACCAGCCTAAGGTTGAACCTTAGACCCTCTCAACCATTTTTTATATTATTATAAGCCTTGATTTAATTTATTTCAATTATTTGCATATAAATACCATTACTATTATTCTTAATATTTATATTCTTAATATGTTTTATTATTATTAGTAGTAGTATTATTGTTTTATAATTATTTATGTTGAGGGCTGAAGCCTTATTATATCTTAATTCGATTTTATTATTATTCCCCTTATTATTTCTTTTATTACTATTATTAATATTAATATGTTATAAGTATAATTATTATTATTATTTTATATTTCAAATTTCTATTATTCTTATTTCCATTATTATTAATGCAAATATTTTTACCATTAGTATTGTTAATAATGTTATTATTGTTATTATCATCATTATTATTATTTTGATTATTATTATTATTATTGCTATTATTATTGATATTCTCATTGATATTAGTTTTTATTATCTTTGATATTATTATATTAGTATCATTATTATTATTAGGGTAAATTCTTTAACCCTATATTATCAAGGTTTATAATATCTCTATTATTGTATGTCTTTAGCAAAGTTAGAATTTTGTTAAGGTTATTTTATTAGTATATTATTATTTGGTCAAAGCTCTCAAGTAATATAGGAGCGTGCTCCAAGACCGGTGACATTTCAGGTAAGGGGTGCTAAGGCCTTTTGTGTGCTAATGTGCATTGTTTTCCTTATATGTTATGCATCCTATGTTATTATTGTAATTATTGCATATTTGGTATGGCATGGAGCCCAAGCATGCTTTTGTGTTGCTATATGGCATGTGTACTATGTGTATGGAATAATATGTGTTTGCATGTGACCCTAAAATACATGCATGTGAGGATGTTATATGGGAAATGTAGGGTTTCGTGGGAGACAATATAATTTATGATGTTATATGGGAGAATTGAATTTGTGGTTTGTTAGGGAGAATCTAATTTATGATGTTATTTGGGAGAATGTAATTTATGATATTAAATGGGAGAATCTAATTTATGATTTAATTGGGAGAATCTAATTTATGATTTGTTTGGGGGAATCCAATTTATGGTTTTGCTTGGGAGATTCTAAATTATGATTTTATGTGGGAGAATCTAACTTATGGTCTTGTATGGGGGAATCTAAATTGTGGTTATGAAAAGGGAGAATCTAATCAATTGTATTATGTGGACAAATCTTGGGTTTTGCTATGGATTGAATTTAGGGTTTTATATGGCATAATCGTGGGTTGAATGGTGGTACTAATGGTTGCATGGTGGTATTAGGATTGGTATGATGTTACTAAGGTTTGTATGGTGGTATTTATGGTTATATTGTGGTATTAGGGTTTGTATGATGTTACTGAGGTTTGCATGGTGGTAATTATAGTTGTTTGGTGGTATTAGGGTTTACATGTTGGCATTGATGGTTGGATGACGGTATTAGGGTTTGCATGGTTGAAATTAGGGTTTCACATGGAGTTTTAGGGTTTGCATGAAAAAGATGCGAAGGTTTGCATAGGGAGATTAATGTCTGCATGGGTATGAAATTTACGTGTGGAAAGTTAATTTGGGATGTAAGGAAGGTAATGTAAGTGTTATTTGGGTGTTAAACTATTTTGGACGGAAAATAGTACGTGGAGCATTATGAGGGTACGAAAGAGACTAAATTAGGGTTTGGAGTAATGAACTCTGGGTTGTTGTGATTAACTAAGATTGGAGTGGATAATTGTGGTTTGTTATGATTAACTAAGGCATGGAGTGGCTAATTATGGTTGGTATGGTTAAATAGAGTTTGGAGTGGTTAACTATGGTTTGTTGTGGTTAATTGAGGTATGTGGTGGCTGATTAGGGTTTTTGTGTTATCATGTGTATGTGGTGACTTAAGTGTAATTATGATGGTGGAATTTTATGATTTGTGATGTGTGATGACTTATGCATGTCCAGGGTGAAATCTTTGAATAAAATATTTAAGACATTAATCACTTAAAGTGAAAGATTATTGAGCCGGGTCCAACCGATCCGCCGGTTAGAAATAGTGGTTAGGGTTATTACCCTATGTGAGACCGGTCCACCGGCAAATTATAGTGGTGTGGACTTTGTCCCGCAAGTGTCCGGTCCACCGGCGAATAATAGTGGGGGACTCGAGCTCAATAAAAACGAACCCGAGTTTGTTAAAGACACTTAAAAGATATTAATTACTTACAGTGGAACTCCATGTGAGCAGGAACCAGACCGGTCCACCGGCAAATAATAGTGGTGTGGACTTTGTCCCGCAAGTAACTGGTCCACCGGCAAATAATAGTGGTGTGGACCCTGTTCCGCAAGTGACCGGCCCACCGGTTATAATAGTGGGGTGTTCCTGTGATTACATGGATTTGATAAAAGGCATGGTGTGAATCAAATTCTGATAAGAGATTAATTAAATGATTACTCTTGATTATATATGGGCCTCTGTACTTTTACCTGAATTGTTCATATACCTTTATGTTGTTATGTTGGATTGCTATGTTATTATTCTACATGGATTATGTGCTTATGTGTTGGCCTTAGTGCTCGGTTACCTTACTCAGTACGTAGCGTACTGATCACCCTTTTCATGGGTACTGCTCATTCCCACGAGTAGTATGCCCTTCTGAATTTGTGCAGGTGGGCGAGATATCAGTTGGGGCTGAGCGTTGAGCATGTTTGGCTCGAAGTTTGAGAGTGTCGTGGTTGTATTCTTTCTTTACACGATTTCATTCCTTTTTTTATTTCTTTGGTATAGTATTTACCATTTTCTGATTCAGTACTCGATTGAGTATTTTAATGAACCTTTTATCGGTTGTAAGTTTAATTCTCTTTTGGAAATGAATTACATTTCTTGATGCGTACTTTGATTTTGTTTTACAACCGTTTAATGATTATTTGGAGTTTAGTTTGTATTAATTTTGTAATTGATTGTTAATCTCTTCTTTAGCCTTAGCACTTGGTACTAGAACGGTCGGAGAGAACTGATCTAGTACTAAGTGTGGCGGTAACATTTCCAGAATTCACGGGTTTTAAGTATTTCTATTTTAATTGCTTCCGTTTTAAAAAAAAAATAGTGAATTTTGGGGTGTTACACTTAGTGTGATTGAGATTATAATGTAGTGACCATTAAGTAAAGATAGTAATCCAATTGTATAGTTATGGTTTATCACATATCTATGTTCTTACTCCTCATGTTTTATTGTATGCTTTAATTTATGGACACCATGATCAATATGCAACATGCTATATCTTTTGAGTTATATTACTTACTAGTAAATTTTTATATTGATACCATTTTATTGTCCTTGTTTATTCCATGAGTAGGATACATTATTGTGTGTATGTATTGTTGATTATTTGTGCTTGTTGCATTATTTACAATGAGTAGCTTTTGGGGGCAATGGTAAAGAGTCTATCTGGTTTTCTCTATTCTGTTTTAGGAGTTTATCTCTTATTCTCCTTTTCTCTCACTATATTTAATATTCTCGTATTCTCTATTTTTTAATCTTATAACCTAAGATCAAGTGTTTCTCATACCTAATCTCTAGTTGTAAGTTATGCTTTTAGCCAGGGTGTTTGGGTGCATAGATTATGCACATGTAATCTAGGATAAGCTTGAAGTAAGTATAAAAAATTGTTGGGATATCCTAATGTTGTCCAAGGTTATAAGATTCTCACTCTTGAAGGTAAATATAACACACTAATATTACTACTAAAAATGTTCATTTTATATCGGAAGCATATTCCTAAAATAGCTGGGTATTACCGCCATAATTAATACAAGCCTGGCTTACTAAACCATCTTAATGTCAATCAAAAGGAAAAACTGAAATACCCCAAAAATCCTAATTTAGGAATTATGACAAATAATGATTTATTAGAGAAAATTTAAGAAAATAGGTTACTTTATTAAATAATGAGGAAGTTACTTGAGGAAAAATAAGGAGAAAACAATAAATAAGTTATTTAGAAAATTTTGGACATTTTACTAATTAAAATGGGAGTTAAGGACAATTTATCCAAAATATTCTAATTAATTTAAAAATGAATTTAATTATTATACTTAAAATAATTATTATTAAAATCAAATATCTAAAATAAATATATATATAAATAAAGACTAATACCCCAACCCAACCATTTTATTATTTTTCCCTTTTTCTCTTTTCTTTTTCTTTTTTTTTTCTTTCTTCCTCCCTTTACTCATTTTTTTCCACCATTTTCTCCCCCGACTGGGCCAGCCCACCGGCCCAGATCCCTTTCTCCCCCCCGTCTCGCGTGCCAGGCCTGCCAGCCCGTCGTCGCCCGTTGCCCCAGCCGGGCGAACCGCCCCCTCTTTCTTTTCTTTCTTTCCCCTGGACCGATCGGTCCACCCCGTCCTGTCCTCTTCTTCCCCGACCTGCACCCCGACCTACAAATCGATCTTCACCGGCAGCCACCAGCGCCGACCGTCCTCCCCTGCCTCCCTGTCATTTTCTTTCCCTTTTTTGACCCCAACAATCCCTGCAGCTCCCTCCCCACGTGCCCATCTTCTTTCCTCTTTCTCCCCCTTCCCGACCTAACCTGCCATGGCAGAACCTGCACCGCCTGCCACCGGCCGGCCACCTGCACACCTGCCCCGCACGCCTCCTTCTCCCCTTGTCATTTCCCCTTCCAATTGCCTATAAATACCCCCATTGGCAGCCCCGATCAGCTCCCTTTTCGATTTTTGCCCCGAAACCCTACCTCTCTGCCGCCTAAAAAAGACGGGCTTTCCGCCATCACCGGAGACCATCGCCGCCACCTCTTCCCGCCGTTATCATCCCTGCAACTCCCTCGACAAAACCAGACCACCAGCACCCCTCCCCTTACCCTGCACGTGCCGCCCTAGCCGTGCAAAATTCCTATTCCGAAACCACCACCTCCAGCCTTCGCTGCCTTCCACCGCCAGCCCAGCCGCCACCAGAGCCTCCTCCACCCTCCGAAATGCCCAGCAGACCTCCCTCTACCTTCCCATGCCTCCATCTTCCCCTGCCTCCCTCTCCTCCTTCCTCCCTCATCTTCCACCTCTCTCCACCACCCTCGGCCGCCGCGCGCCGCCACCCCTTGCCACGCCACCACCCTCACTCCACTCCCCTTCACCTGCTGTTTCTTTCCCCACCTCAAACTCCTCCTTTTCCCCTCCCATATAACCACCACCTCCATCTTTCCCCCTCTTCTCCTCCTCCACCGTTGCCGCCACGCGCCGCCGCCGGACCACCACCGACCCTAGGTGGTTCTCCACTCATCCAAACCCTAATACCCCTTTTATATAACTGCTACTATTTTCTACTAATATTAATACTAATATACTTATTATTATTATTATCATTATTATTATTATCATTATTATTATTATTATTATTATTATTATTATTATTATTATTATTGTCATTATTACCATTATTATTGTCTCTATTATTAATGTCTTATTTTCTTACTAATACTAACATCCCTTTTGAACCCTAACTTCTATTATACTTAACTTTAATCTTAATTTTTATAATTATTAGTATTAACATTATTAATAATATTACTATTATTACTTCTATTATCCTTACTACGGTTATTATTGTGGTTGCTAAACCTTACTTGGTTGTATTATTGTTATTATCATTACTACTAGGAGTATTATTATTATTATCGTTATTATTAGTGTTATTATTATTATTATTATTATTATTATTATTATTATTATTATTATTATTATTATACTTAACACCCTTATCATTGTGTTAACAATAATACTACTTGTTCTTATCCATGTTACTTAACTCAAGCTAGTAAATATCATGTGGTTATTAACTAAGAAGAGTACTTGAACCCTTATTACCATACCACTTAACATTAACCCTAACCTCATTACTATGACACTGTTATTAGCTATTACTATTATTACTACTATCACTACCTTATTGTTGTAATCAAAAGCATTTGAACCCTTTTATTTTTCAAGAATATACAACTATTATCATTATCACCCTTAGGAATAGTTTACTTGTAATATTGTGACCTTATAATATTATCATTTCAAATATAACACTATTAATAGACTTGGCCTTAAAACGCTAGGGTTTCTATCATTAGACATTAGTGTCACTATTTTATTAATACTAACACTATTTTCCTATAGCTAGCATAAACCCTATTACTACAAGATTAGAACTAATGGGTTTAATAAAATAAGTGTAACAATAAGTATCAAAAAAATAAATATATTTTGACTACTAATATTTAGTATACTAATTCTAAGGTAAAAACCCTAGTTTTTGTATAACACCCTCTTTAGTAATAAAAACTCTAATCCTAAACTGGAATAAGGGATTATGGTACTTATAAGGGAAACTAATACTTAGCATTTCCCCCTTTTATAGGTAATCCCGACCAAAGCCCTAAGGAGTTAGAGGAGCGTGCTCTAAGCCCGGCGTCGCCTTAGGTAAGGACGAAGCTAATGGCCTTGTGCTATGTGTGACATGGATGTGTTGAATGTTGTGTATGCCATGCTATACCATGTATTATATGATTTGTGTATAACTTGTCTTATGTGTAGCGCAGCTTGGAGATTGAGGTATATTGTATATGCTTCCATGATATGAGCATGACATGTATATGTATGATGTTTATGATGTACTATGTTATAGCCCTCTAGGATATGCATGTTAGGATAAATGGTAATATGAGTTGGGAATATAAGGATGACCAGAAATAAATGGGAAGTGAGACCACTAAGGGGGATATGAGGTTGACCTAAGTACCTCATGATCTATGAGAGAAGATTTAAGTGGGATGAATGTTCGAAATAAATGAGAGTTGGGAACCATGCATCGAAGTCTTGAAGTTTGTATGGTGGTATTAAGATTCTACGGCGGTATTAATGGTTGCATGGTGGTATTAATGGCCGCATGATGATATTAGGATTTGTATGGTGGTATTAGTGATTTCATGGGGGTATTAATGGCTTACGGTGGTATTAGGGTTTGCATGGTGGTGTTATGGTTTGTATGGTGGTATTAATGTTCTATGGCGGTATTGATGGTTGCATGGTGGTATTAATAACCGCATGATGATATTAGGGTTTGTATGGTGGTATTAGTGATTTCATGGTGGTATTAATGGCTTACGGTGGTATTAGGGTTTGCATGGTGGTGTTATGGTTTGTATGGTGGTATTAATGTTCTATGGCGGTATTGATGGTTGCATGGTGGTGTTATGGTTTGTATGGTGGTATTAATGTTCTATGGCGGTATTGATGGTTGCATGGTGGTATTAATGGCTGCATGATGATATTAGGGTTTGCATGGTGGTATTATGGTTGGAATGGTGGTATTAGGGTTCGCATGGTGGTATTAGGGTCTGTATGGTGGTATTAGTGATTTTATGGTGGTATTAATGGCTTATGGTGGTATTAGGGTTTGCATGGTGGTGTTATGGTTTGGTGGTATTAATGTTTGTATGGGGGGTATTAGGGTCTGCATGGTGGAGTTAGGGTTTTGCATGGGAGTTAATGATTGTATGGGATTTAGGGTTTGTATGAAAAGTTCGAGATGTTGCATGGGATGTGTAACGTTTGCGTGGGAGCAAAATTTACAGATGAAAGGTTGATTTGGGATGTAAGAAAGGTAATGCAAGTATGATATGGATGTTTAACTGTTTTGGACGGAGAATAGTACGTGGAGTATTATAAGGGTATGGAGGAGACAGAATTAGGGTTTGGAGTGATTAACTCTGGGTCGTCGTGATTAAGTAAGGTTGGAGTAGCTAATTGTGATTTTTTGAGGATAATTGAGGTTTGAAATGGCTAGGTATGGTTTTTAGGGTAACATAGGGTTAAGAGTGGTTAACCACGGTTTGGTGTGGACAATTAAGGTCGGTTATGGCTGCTTAGAGTTGTTGGTGCTATCATGTGTATTTATTGATTAAAGTGTAGTTATGAATGTGGGATTTTATTAGTTGTGATGTGTATAGTATAAAGAGAATGATTTATGCATGTCAAGAGTGTTGCGTGATTCAATAAGACACGGATAAGACACTAATAACGTAAAGCGAAAGACTGTTGAGCCGAGCCCAGTCTGATCCACCGGTTAGAATAGTGGTCAGAGGCGTTCTGCCCTATGTGTTTCGTTCCGGTCCACCGGCTATAATAGTGGTCAGAGGCGTTCTGCCCTGTGCGTTTCATTCTGGTCTAGCGGCTATAATAGTGGTCAGAGGCGTTCTGCCCTGTGCGTTTCGTTCCGGTCCACCGGCTATAATAGTAGTCAGAGGCGTTCTGCCCTGTACGTTTTGTTCCGGTCCACCAGCTATAATAGTGGTCAGAGGCGTTCTGCCCTGTGTGTTAATTTCCAGTCCACCGGCTATAATAGTGGGGGCCTCGGCTCGATAGACCCAAAGTAAATAAGTTAAACCACGGGAAAAATACTAAGTACTTACAGTTAAACACCATGTTGAGGCGGGGCCTGTCCGGTCCACTGGTAAGAATAGTGGTCAGAGGCGTCATGCCCTGTGTTTTTATTTCCGATACACCGACTATAATAGTGGGGTCCCCGTGCTCACATGGATTATTGAAGAATGTGTGAAATGGACTTATTATCATTAACGAGAATAAAGAATAAGTCACCAGAAAAGTATTCAAACCTTATCTTGCGGGTTATCGCATGTTGTTTATATGATTGTGCTATGTGTGATATGTGGTATGATTGTATGTTTGGCCTTAGCGCACTAGCGCCCTTACTCAGTATTGGACTCGTACTGATACTACCTTGATTGAATGGGTCCTGTGATGATCCACCAATGGTGGGGAGCAGACCTCCTATGCAGGTTTGATCGGTTACAAATTGTGGGATGGAAGGCTTGGCTTGAGTGAGTAGGCGATCCGGATATTGGTCCCTTGGGATCTGTTTTATTTAGCTATATTTTGTACTACGCTTCTTGTTTTGAAACCGTACTCTTAAGTTGTATTCCTAAACGATATTCTAACTGTTGTTGACTTGTGTTTTCGTGAATGACCTATGTTAACTACGTACGTATGTTTTGATGATTCTTACTTAATGATGGTTTAGCTTAGCCTTAGCACTTAGTATCGAAACGGTAGGAGTGAACCGGTCTGGTACTAAGTGTGGCGGTAATACCCCCAAGTTTACGGTTTTAAACTCCTTCGCTTCCGCTAAAACCTTTGTCTTAAACGAAATTTTTCAGTAGTAAATTTGGGGGTGTTACAAAAACAATTAGAAAATAAAAGCATGATAAATAGGAAACAAGAGAAACCTCATAAATATGAATACAAGTTGGAGATTAACTTCGATTACAATATCTAAAATATAGATAAAGGGATACCATGAATTTTAAAGTCAAAAAAGGTATTCAGGTAAACTATTATCTGAATAACATGACTCTACGCTCAAAATCATAATACATAAAATTACTCCACCCTGCACAAAGCATAATCATTTCCTTGCACATAGACATCAGGGTCAGTTGCTTGTGTGAATGAGCATCACCCATGAAATGGATGATCAGTACATTAAGTACTGAGTAAGGTAATAATACAATCAAGTAAAGGAGAAATATTAATAAAATAGGCATATATGCAACATACATAAATAATATAAGGTAATTACTTATCCATGTTTCATTATTAGATATAACATGCTCTATTATTTTATTTATGTTGAGTTTAGGGACCTCATTCTTAAACCAATGGAACGGTCTAAAGCACCTCTTAGGTATAACACACCTAAGTTACTATTATCATTCGATGGAATAGACCTAACACCTCTCAGGAAAGATTTTTCATGAGCCTCTATTCTTAAATTGATTGAACGATTTAGAGCATCTCTCAGGGATAAAGTATTTGAGCCATTATTATCATCTGGTGGAATGGACCCAACACCTCGGTCCTAGCTCACATAATCTTTCACTTTAAATAATTAATGTCTTATCCATTAGTTACTTATATCAAATCATATTATCATTCACATTGAGTATAGGGCCCCACTATTCTTAATCAATGGAACATAGGGTTACAACTTACAGGAAAAATACACCTGAGCCACTATTATCGTTTGGTGGAACAGACCCATGTAAAACCTCAACCTAACTCATGTAGTCTTTTGCTTTAAATAATTAGTCTCTTATTAAGTTTTGATTAGAAGAGGTCATCTTAGAAGGCTCATACAAATATGTATGCCATAAAGTTTATAAACATATAAACGCAATCACCTAATTATCATGTCAGCCTCAAGTAATAGGTTAATAATTACCAAAATATTAAGAGTATAATTCTTAGCACATTGTTATTCTATTTTCCTTCCAAAATTTTCATTTTAACCTTAATGGACCAAGATACACTTTGTTTATCAAAACCTCAAAACATCATATTAGATAACTTATATTATACTCAATTCATCATTTACTCCCATTACTTATAAAATATTAGATAACACCCTCAAAACTTATCAGGCCAGTATTATTTTTTATATTACCATCACATAACCATAATGTCCTCATGATACTCACATTTTACAAAGGCCTCATGAATCTCAATATCAATACATATTAATATCTGATATTCGTACGAGATACGTAACTCCATAGAATATACATACATACCACTCATCAACATTATATCCCAAATACACACTTTCACACTTTCCACCCTTTCAAGATATCATATGATGGCATGATCAATCAATATTATCCACATAATAGTATAAAAAAGATATACATTCAAACACATAGTATACATACAAGCCTAACTACGACATGTATCATTACCAACAAGGATAGCATGCTCTAAGCATAAAATCCTTAACTACCTCCTCCGAGATTACCAACAGATTACCTACAAAAAAAAGTATATTTTATAATTAGAACTTAAGAATAAGAATCGAAGGAAAGTTTATGGTAAAGGAGGGTGGAAATGAAAATAATCAAAATAAGTGGAAAGCTCAAGTTGTATGGAAATTGGATGGAAGTTCTAGTGGTGCTAAGGTGGTGGATGGTGTTTGAGTGGATCATGGGTGTGCTTAGAAGATAGCATAGAATTGCTAGAGGAAGGGCACGATTATGGCATACAATGCATGCACGGGCCAAGATTTGGGAAGGCACATGGGTGGGGCATGCGATATTTGCATGGGTGTGCATGTAGTGCATGGGAAATAATAAGGTATGCATAGCTATGCATGGAACCGTGCATGAAAGTGCATTATTGGGTTGTGAAAGGGTGCATGACTATGTGCCTAAATAAAAAATAGAAATAGAGATGATTAGAAGGAGGAAGGAAAAAGGTATTGGGGTGGAAATGGTTGGGACGATGAGGAGGAAATATGGGGTGGTAGTGGTGGTCGGTTTCATAGTAAAATGGTGGTGATTAGTGGTTGGTGGTGGCATGTGGGGTGGTAATGGTTGCTCGATGCCAAACAGATTAGGAGGAAGAGTAATAAAGAGGGAAGTGGTTGGGCTTGGTTTTTTTTTGATAAAAAATGGAGAGTGTGGAAGGTTAAGCCATAAATAAGGTAGAGAGAGATTGGAAGAGTATATATATGTGTGTGTATGGTGGTGTGTGTATGGTGAAAGGAAAAGAATAAAGAATGTAGAGGGGAGAAATGGATGGGGAAGAGGATGCACGAGTGAGGCATGGGTCTTCAAAAACACATCATGCAAGTGGGAGTTGATGTGTTGAGGGGAGATGATGGTATGGCAGGGGCAGAGTGTATGGTCGGGAAGAGGTTTATGCACAAGGAAGGGGAGAAGAAAGGAAAAAGGAGATAGGATAGGTGGGGAAGAAAAAGGAAAAGGAAAAGGAAAAGGAGAATGATAAAAAGGATAAGTGTGTTAATGTTTAATGTTAGATTAAATTTTTTGATTAGCTAAATTAGATAATATTAGTATATAAATCCTCCAAGATTAAGGTTAGGTTAAAGAAATATATTTTACCTGGAATAAATATTAGGTTTAGGTTAATATTTTTTATTAAAGAATTAGGGTAAGAAAAAATATTAAATTATAGATATTAGAATTGGGTTAAGGTATTAATTAGTCGGGATTAAGTTTAGCTAAAATTTGAGGCATTGGAGTAAATTTTCTAATACCTTTATTAGTAGTGATGTAAGGTTCAAAGGTAATAAATCCTTTAAGGATCATGTTTTGGGTCAAAATTCAAGTATAAAATTGACTAAATAAGATTTCATTATTGAGGTGGAGCATGGCGATTCACAATAGTCACGACAACCCTTTGAACCAAACTTAGAAGTTGAGGAGTTGGTAGATTTAGAAGTTGATGGTGAACTAGCTGATTTTGTATGTTATTTGTTTGCTAGGGACAAAAAAAGGAAGGATGTTAGACCTCTAATAAGACTAGGTTATATTGGGATAATGGTGAACTGACCTTTGCCTTAAATGTAAAAAGCATCATGGAGGAAGATCCTCTGAGTTACAAAGAGACAGTCACTAGCAGATCTAGCTATGACTCGATTAATGTTGTGAATGATGGTGCGGTCCTTAGAGAAAGATAACACTTGTTAGTTAGTTTATATTCCTTACAACAAGGGTTTAATATGCTACAAATGGGTGTTTAAACTGAAAGAAAGCATTGAGATTAAAGAATAATCTAGTTTCAGAGCAAGACTAGTGGATGAAGGTTTTACACATGTTGAAGGAGTGGATTATAAGGAAATATTTTCTATGATGGTAAATCATACTATAATAAGGTATTTGTTAGCCTTGGTAGAAATACGAGTCTTGGAGTTGGAACAGGTGGATGTTAAAAACAACTTACTTATTTAAAATATTTTCATACAATAACCCCTTAGATTTGTTGAGAAAGGCAATGAATACTGGATTTTTCTATTGAAAAGGATATTGTATGGGCTCAAACAGATAAAGAATGTAAAGTTACTGTTGGAAAAGGAGTTTGATATAACAGACCTAAGGGAAGACAAGAAAATTTTTGGGATGGGAATACATAGGGACAAAGGTTTAGTTTCTTCCAAGTAAGATACGTATCAATACCTACTTCACCTCAATATAACCTTCTAATTCTCATTCTCTAAAGATTATGATGAATTGAAATACATGATTACGGTTCCTCATCAAAGTGTTATATGGAGCCTAATGTACTTAATGATATATACAAGACTAGATTTGATGCATACGATGAGTATAATAAGCGGGCTCATGACACAACCAAAAATGGAGCAATGGAGGGTTGTTAAATGGGTACTGATGTACTTATTTGGCTTTAAAAATGTTGTTTTAGTCTATGGAGCAGGAAGCACATATGTGGTATAACTTCAAGGCTTTATAAAATTAAACTCTATGAAAGATAAAGACACTAGAAGATCAACAACTGGGTACATATGTAATAACATGTATTTTTTAAATTCAATTTCTTTAAGCTTAGATATTTTATTAAAAAAATTTGATAAAAATATGTAATTATTTTATTTGTGATTTATTTTATGGCTTTAGTGCCAGATTTAATTAGAACTTATTTAATTATTTTTCATTATAGATAATTCTAGATAAATTCATTCATGACTATAATTTTATTAAATTCGCGTGATTCAATTTTTATGTGTGTTTTACTTTTAATAATTTAATTTATTTTTTTATTATAACTTTGTCGTATGCTTACTATTTTATTTAAGAGTTATATATTTTTAATGAAAATAAATTATTTTTAATTATAAAATCTCTTTAAAGTAGTAAAATTATTTTAATAATTTTTATATGTAGCAAATATTTTTGTCTTTGAATTTATATAATTTTATGAGATCATTAAGAAATTTGAAAAATTAAAATTAAAATGGTATAAAAGAAAATTCGTAATCGCTAGCTGAACTTGGATGAGCCAGTCAGCCGTCTAGAGGGTCAATCCTTAGGATAAATTGTAATGATACAATTGATGGTCAAGGTGCAACAAGGACATTGAGTTCTTGAGTGGGGGGCATATGTAATACCCCAAAATTAGTTGCGAAAGATAGTTGTAAATACAACAACCAGCTATAATAGGATCAATTAACAGTTAACAACTACTACTCTCTGAAATAGTTCTTTAATGTTACTAATTTTGTTTGTATTTAACATTTTTTTTATGTGCGGTTTTCATTGTGTATATCTTTTTTTTTATCTTTTTATGATGAAAATTTATTTCGAATATTTATGTTTCATTATGACCAAGTGTTTGCCTAACAATCCTTTGTATATCAGGTATATATGCATTTTTTTAAAAGTTATATCAAATTGTTGTACTATTGATAAAGTCAAAGGCAGATATATAATAATATAGAGAGGAAAAGAGAAAGAAATGTCTTATTCTTATAGATATGTATGAGTTCCATATTTATACAATTAACCATATCTTATATATATAATATCCATACTTATTTTATCTATTATGAGAAATAGTTAGAGAATATGAAGGAAGGTGGAGGATACATATGGTTGGGGGTCGAAATTAAAATGGAAAATCTGTTATAACTAATGATAATAATATGAGTATTAAACCTAGGGTTTAATACAATACACATTCATAATTTGTACATCCATAACATGTAAATAAGATATTTACAACACTCCCCCTTGGATGTACATCTTCTAATATTTAAAACATTCTCCTTTAAAAGTATATCTCTAAAATACGATCTCATTAAAAACCTTGCCAAAAAAATCTAGTAGGATAAAATCAAGGCTAAGAAAAAGAGTACAACCTCCTCTTAACTTAGTATATGTCCTTCACATGTCATATTAAGTATGATTTGTTTATATATACAAGAACACTTTAATAGTCCTTGGATTTGAACAATTCATCTGTAAAAACTCTATATGGGACAAAAACCTAGCTTTTGTACAAATACATGTATTACCAAATTGATTTTTAAATCATTTCTTTATGAACACCACTTATAGTCAATTGGTAATATAAATCACTCTTATTAAGGTGATATTTTTTACTATTCCAACTCATCAATCCTTTATCCAATGATATTCCATAATAAATTAAGAATAATTCCCAATTTTATCCGTTATTAGTTGCAAATATTTAAGTAACGATATCACCAATGCCTACCTCATACCATCTCACACCAGTATAAGGATAATTCATCGATATTTCATTTACTGACTGAATCTATTCTCAGATTTTATCCATATGGTTATATCAACTCATTATGGCAAGTTTTTCATCCTTTTCAAGGATTATAAATCATCTTATAAGAGTTTAGTAGCCAATAACTTAATTGAAGTCACCACAATGACTTATATGTAAGTTGGAACTTTAGTCAACACATGTACTAGCTTCATAATTTCTAAGCCATAACATACGTAATTTGTAGCTAAGCTACATCTAGAAAGCATAATTATAATCAAGTGAACTTTGATTTTCCTTTATGTTCATATATCATGGAATAAATCTTCTAAGTGTCTGCTTACTTTATAATCTCAATCTTCTCTTGTCTCCCCGTTAGGCTAAGGAAAAAAGCATTTCTAGCCTTCTTTATGGCTTAATTTTATATCCATGGGTGAGTATAGACACACATAAGAGCCTTCTATTTTTTTATTATAATTATCATCATGTTCATCACAATTAACCTAGCTTAAGGGATAAGGTGGTGTGTGATTGGTACGTGCCACAAATCTGTACATGCATATTGGTATATCAATTCTAAACCTCTCTAATCAAGGGTATACAAAACAAATGCATCATCAATGGCTTTACTAGGTCATTATACTTTTAACTTGAAGTATTGATTGTATGTTTATCCCAATTGGATGGCTATACACTTTTTGTGCCAATGCAACAATATTAGTTGTAAAGTATAACATGTGACCTTACATTGATACATCATTATATACCATGGTATATTTAAATGATCCACAAATGGAATTCTATCAAGGGCATAGGTGATTTTACTTTTTCTTAATTTATCACAACTATAAATTTTTCAAGAATAATATATGGTGCATATGAAATGACCAAATAAAAATAATCTTTAGGATTCTACGTAGGCACCTGTACAACTTTTGATGATATTTCCTATCGTTGCTTCACTAACTATATCTCATTTCTAATGCCAAATCGATTATATTGTATGGTATACTAACTTCTAGTTATTGACACCTTTTATTTTTTCAAAAATACTAAATACATATAATGTGCATTTATCTCAAGCTTACATATTGCTGATCTTGATGGTAGCAATACCATCTAATACTCATAAACCATAATAAGTTCTCCAAGAACTTAGCTATAATATCATGTATAATTTTGATATATAATTTTTTCTTCATAAACCCCTTTAATAAGTTTATCATGATACGCACACGTGTACATTTTTATTAATTATAAGCTCATAAAATACTCTATCCTTAAAATAGAATATGCAATGGCATTTCAATTAGATAAATCGATCTTCTAGATTTTATTCAATTCCATGAGACAGGAATCATTTAGCCTCTACCATTATATTATTTATATCAAATGAGAAGTTTCATGTTTCAACCATTACACTCATAACTGAATGGGAAGCTTCAAGCTTGAACCATCAAACTCTATATTGGTTGGGAAGCTTTAGGCTTCAATCATCAAAACATCTCTACCCACCAAAACTATAATATAATGGGGAGACTATTATAAATAACCCATCCACTACATTGGTAGGAGACTAGTAGGTTGTAACCAATACCAATAAAAAATTAGGTTCATAATCTCATGAATAAGTGGTTAACACATTATGCACAAAATCATCATCGATACTTCATTATTAAAACAAATACTTTACACACTGTAAAAATTAAAATTGCATGTACTAAATTGCAAGAATTAAAATTTCATAAATAGAAAGTGCAAAAATAAAATTAATACTTGGGTCTATAGACCACAAAATAGCTCGATCTCTTGAATCAAAATATACTTGAAATATTCAATACCATCCAATCTTCTTGATTGGTATTATATAAATCTTGAAATACTTTTAACTATTTGATATTCTTGATTGAATTGCACATAAGGTATTCATAACCATTTAATTTTTTGATCGATCTTTAAGATCAAATTATGATTATGCTATTAAAGACCATTAAATCATTAGATGACTCTTTTGACTTCCACCTCAATTATGTCGATATCCTTTCATACCTTAGGTATATACTTGTAAATAATATAGCTGATCAAGAGCTTCATACTTCTACTAACACTTGTGCAATCATTCATCCATACTTTAAGTATGTGGGAGTAATTTAGCCACTTTTGGTGGTCATCCATTGAGTTCAAGTAATGGATGTTTGTACTATATTCTCCAACCAACTTTAGATGATCAGATATATATGTAATGATAGGCATGATACCATTGATCCATCATTTTCATGTACATGGCGATGGGTGATGATATCACCAATTCATAACGTTTAAATTTAAGTAATTTTCTTAATGTTACCACTTTAAATAGCTTTCCATCATCTTCAAGTGGTGGATATTTACATATGATGATGGACAATGTCATTGTCAATCCATCACTTTTGATCTTTCAATTGATCGTATTATATCCGATTTGAGTTTATTAAATGAGAAATTTAGCCTTCTAATGTCATCTATCTCTATCCTTTATCTCATAATTGGAAGGAAGATCATCATAAATACAATCAAATCAAATTATATATTGTTAATATATCTAATTAAAAGTGATAAAAATATCAATTAGCATAAGATTAACGTAAAGGTGGAGATAAAAATAAGATTCCTTTATTCCGACCCCATTCTAGAAACACAATCCTATATCCTCCTTAAAATTTGTAATCAATTCAAATTATGTAGGAGATCGGTGTTCTTGAAATTTTTTTGACTATAAGATATGTCATATATATAACCTTTCATATGCCTATAAACATTGAGATCTCACATAAAAAATAAAAAAGATAGGTTAGTCATCTGTGATACATAATAATCATATACATATAAATGTTAACTAATAATGATAAGACACTCCCTTTTATTAAACATAGATGGAATCACTTAAAAATAATTTGACATCTCTATAATAATAGAACTTTACATCAATTCCATGGTCATTGGCTTCTAGGCACCCCAACGTCCTAAACATGATCAACACAAAAACATACTTTTTTTTTCATCTAGAGCATAATGGTATTGGTAATGTGTTGTAATACCAACAAAGTTAAAGCACTACTATGAAAACGAGAAATAATAACGGGACATTAATAACGGTGGTTCAAAAACCATTATCAAATGCGTGAAAATTAATGTGCGGGATAGTTTTAATAACGGTTATAGTTAAAAACCATTATTAAAAGGGCATTGCACGGATTTTTTAATAACGGTTCATGTAAAACTGTTATTAAAAGAGGTTTTAATAATAGTTCATACAAGAATCTTTGTCAAAAGTTTCAAAGTTTTAATAACGGTTCCTACATGAACCGTTCTTAAAAGATGTTTTAATAACCGTTCTTTCAGGAACCGTTATTAAAACCTCTTTTGATAACGATTCTTGTAGGAACCGTTATTAAAACCCCAAATCTGCCTTTTATTTCTTTCAGTTCTGTTTCATACCAAAAAATTTAGACTCTCTGCAACTTCCCTCTCTTACTCTCCTTCTCTTGTGAACCCTTGCACCACCACACCATGCACCACACTCCATCTCCTCTCAAGTAAGGGAAGCCCTCGCACCGCCAACTCTCCACCACCCCTCTACTATTATTGGCTTTACATGTGCGTGCTGTCATTCTTCCGAACTTAGCCAGCACTTGTACCTTCATCTTTTACCGTGTTTGGAGGTTGTTGCCGCTTTCAACTTTCTCGCCGCCACTCCTTTTACGTATGTGTTTGGTCTTCCCTCGTAGCTTTTTCTCTACTTATATATATATATATAAATGTATGCATGTTGCTACAAGGTTGCATTTGTTTGTTATTGAAAAATTGCGGTTTGTTATTTGAAAATGTGTTGGTAAAAAATATTGATGTCTGTTATTGAATTTGTTGCGTTATTGTTATATATTAACAAATGCATGTGTTGGTCGAGACCTTTACATATATATATATATATAACATGCATGAGAGTGTAGAATTATATACAAAGCTAGAGAAATAAAAGACTTCAAATTATTAATAATGTCACTCATCATAAAAACTATATATATATACACACACATTTTCATTAATAAGTATAGGATACTAGCTATAAGATATAGGAAATGTCATATAATGAAATAAAAATATATTTTACATATGCACATCATTAAATGAAAATTTCAATTAGAGATGCATATTTTAAATTGTTATTTGATGAGGATTAAATAGATATAGAAAATAAGGAATATATAAAAGTGAAGAATTAAATAGAGAGAAATAATTGTGTATAATAATAATAATAATAATAATAATAATAATAATAATATAGGATTTATATATTAGGGTTTAATTATAGTTATCTAGGTTTAGGATTAGGGTTTTATGAGGTTTAGGGTTAGGTTTTATTATAATTTATTAGGGTTAGGGTTAGGGTTTATCAATTATTATACTAAAAATAAAAGTGAAAAATTAAATAGACGGGCATAATTGTGTATAATAATAATAATAATAATAATAATAATAATAATAATAATAATAATAATAATAATAATAATAATAATAATAATAATAATATAGGATTTATTAGAGTTTAATTATAGTTAGCTAGGTTTAGGATCATTATCTTATGATGTTTAGTGTTAGTTTTTATTATAATTTATTAGGGTTAATTATGGTTAGGCTTAGGGTTTATCATTTATTATACTAAATATAAAAGTGAAAAATTAAATAGAGAGGAATAATTATGTAAAATAATAATAATAATAATAATAATATAGGATTTATTAGGGTTTAATTATAGTTAGCTAGGTTTATGATCATTATCTTATGATGTTTAGTGTTAGTTTTTATTATAATTTATTAGGGTTAGTTAGGGTTAGGGTTAGGGTTTATCGTTTATTATACTAAATACAAAAGTGAAAAATTAAATAGAGAGGAATAATTGTGTATAATAATAATAATAATAATATAGGATTTATTAGGGTTTAACTATAGTTAGCTAGGTTTAGGATCATTATCTTATGAGGTTTAGGGTTAGTTTTTATTATAATTTATTAGGGTTAATTAGGGTTAGGGTTTATCGTTTATTATACTAAATATAAAAGTGAAAAATTAAATAGAGAGGAATAATTGTGTATAATAATAATAATATAGGATTTATTAGGGTTTAATTATAGGTAGCTAGGTTTTACTATATATATATATATATATATATATATATATATATATATTATCTTATTAATATCTACTTGATTTTACTATACGTAGCTTGAACGATTTGATGATAGTTTGATGTTCAACCAGTTTGTTAAATATATAACTAAAGATTATGTCCTTATTTTAAATATTTTGATGTTGTTAGCTTTACATAGTTGTTTAAGATCTAGTAGAATATATTTATGATTTATCTAGCTAGTTGAAGATTAGTTTACATATTCTGTAATTTAGATCCTTTCAAGAACAACCTTGATGATAAGATTTAGTGGTTCTCATTTGTAGGTAGTGAGATGACATACCCTCCACCATATTTTCGTATGGTGCCACATATTGATGTACGGACTCATGTGATATGGTTATATGACGAGCTATGTCATTTGTACGCAAGTAGCTCATCCTATCACCCCTTCAATTTCAGATCATATCATCTTCTGTTAACCCTTTTTTGCAGTGGATTGTCTACCACACTGATGCACCAAACTCAAGATTTATTGAGGGTGAGGTGTTTGCTAGAGAGTATGATAGGATATCGAGAGAACTGATGGTCATTGATGATGAGTGGAGGTTTCATCATAGCTTACCTCATAGTATCCACCCCAGTTACCCTAGAGTATCTGTCAGTAGACTCTCTTCCAATGATGTCAAGGATCAAATGATATATCGTGATGAGTGGACTTTCAGAGTTATAGTTTTTAGTTGGGCTTGACGAGGCTACTAGAGGATTTAATTTTAGGGATATTAATTTTTATTTTTTAAGGTATTTAGGTTGTAGCAACCTTTTGATGTATATAGTGCTACTATTGCTTAAATCTTGTAATATGTATATCTTTTGTAATTTGAACTATTGTACAATGTTTTGTTACGTATGTATGTATGTATGTATGTATGTATGTATGTATATATATATATATGAACTCTTTCTAAGTATGAACAATTTCATTGATCAGTATTAATATCTTTTTGGAAATGTGTTAGCATGATTCGTATATATATATAGAATAGCATGATACATTTGATATTAATTCTTTCTAAGCACAAGGGATTTGTGAATTATTAAACTTATAATATTTTTTTAAAGATAATATAACGAAGGAGAGGAGTTTTTCATCAAGTTTACAGTTGAACATGCTTGGGACTCTAGTAGAATAATTTGTCCTTGTTTGAAGTGTACTTATATTCAGCGTGTCAATTCTAATGATTTGAGAGATCATTTATTTGTGTATGGAATTGATACAAGTTACACTTGTTGGATATAGTATGGGGAAACAGAGTCTAACTATGATAATGACGATGTTAGGAGGGATAGTAGTGGATCATCATTTGATAACTATGAGGGACATTCGTTATAGGAGATGACTCAAAAGGTTGAGGAAGGTGTTCGGGATTGTCCAAAAATATTCGAGAAGTTATTGAATGACTCGGAGAAACCTTTGTACTGTGTTTGTAAGACATTTACGCGATTATTTACTACTTTAAGGTTGTACAACTTAAAAGCATGTAATGGATGGAGTGATATGAGTTTCACAGAATTATTGTCACTTGTGAAGGATATACTTCCGAATGACAACGTTCTACCCAAGCGTACCTATGAAGCGAAGAAGATTCTATCCTCTATGGACATGAGTTATGAGAATATACATACATGCCCTAATGATTGTATTTTATATCACAATGGCAATGCATCTTTGGATAGTTGTCCTAATCCTGAATGCAAAGCACCACGATACAAGAAAAACAAGGTGCTTGCTAAGGTGTTATGGTTTTTTCCTATAATACCAAGATTAAGGCGAATGTTTAATGATGTTGAGGATGCCAAGAATCTAAGATGGCATTCTGATGAGAAGATAGATAACAGGCTTCTTAGACATCCATCTAACTCTCCACAATAGATGACGATTGATGGCTTGTTTCTTGAATTCAGTCAAGAAGCAAGAAATGTACGCCTTACGCTTTCTGCGGATGAAATGAATCCGCACAATCAAGGAAACTAAAGTTTATGGCCGGTGATTTTGGTTATATACAATCTACTTCTGTGGCTCTATATAAATGCAAGTATATGATGTTGTCTTTACTCATTTCGGGGCCAAACCAACCTGGGAATGATATTAATGTTTATTTGGCACCTTTGATTGATGATTTGAAGTTCTTATGGGACATGTGCATTGAAGTATTTGATGCATATAGTGAAGAAAATTTCACTTTGAGAGGAATGTTATTATGCACTATAAATAATTTTCCGGCGTATGGCAACTTGTCAGGTTATAGTGTGAAAGGCCATTATGCATGTCTGATATGTGAGGAGAATACTTCATTTGTTCAGCTAACACATGGCCGAAAGACTGTATTCCTTGGGCATCGTAGGTTTTTACTGAAGAATCATCATTATCGTAGGCAAAGAAAAGCATTCAATGGATTTCGAGAAGAAGGGAAAGCACCAATCCGGTTGACGAGTCGACAAGTGTGGCTGAAGATGAAACATTTGAGTGTCAAGTTTGGGAAGAAGAATAAAGATAAGCCTCCATCAGTTAGGTGGAAGAAGATGTCAATATTCTTACACCTTCCTTATTGGAAATCTTTGTACGTGAGACATGCCCTTGATGTGATACATATTGAGAAAAATATATATGATAGTCTTGTTGGTACATTACTTAATGTTCCACGCAAGACTAAAGAGGGCATCGATGCTTTAGTGGATATGGAAGAAATGGGTATTAGACGAGAACTGGCACCGCGAGACAACGGAAGAAGAATATATTTACCACCGGCGTGTCATACTCTTTCCAGAAAAGAGAAAATTTTATTTTGTGAATTCTTTCACAGTGTCAGGGTTCCAGAAGGGTATTCTTCAAATGTCAGAAGGCTCGTTTCGATGAAAGAGTTGAAATTAACTAACATGAAGTCTCATGATTGTCATATTTTGATGCAATACTTGTTGTCGATAGCTATACTTGGAATTTTTCCAAAGTGTGTTTGAATTACTATTATGAGGCTTTGTTGGTTTTTTAACGCCGTTTGCTCTAAATTCATACATCCTGATAGTTTGGATGCCTTGCAAAGAGGGATTGTGATTACTTTGTGCCAACTTGAAATATATTTTCCATCCTCATTCTTTGACATTATGGTACATCTAACTGTTCATTTAGTTTATAAGATAAAGATGTTAGGACTTGTTCATGGACATTGAATGTACCTGATGTGTGTACGGTTAGAGTCTCAGGCTTAGGTGTAATATAAATGGTGGTTAGGAAAGGTGGAAGGTGGTTTAGGGTTGATGGAAAGATAGAAGGGCGGTGAAAAGGGTTTGGATGGACGATTGGAATGACGGTTTGGAGTAGGGTTTTCAGCGGAAAAGATAGAGGTGACGAAGTAAAAAAAATAAAGGGATAGATTAATCTTTAAGCCACATAGAAATAAAGATTAAATTTTTTCGAAACAAATCGTTCACACATATTCGACTTGTTATGAAATGAATCCACACAGAATTCGGGATTAAGCAAGCTTAAGGTTTTCCTTCTCATTCAAATTTTGTTCTTTCTCTCGGTTTCTATGGCTTTAAATAACCAAAAGTTGTCGAGCCTCCCTTCAAAGATTACAATAATCTTGCCACTAATCTTTCCTAGAAACATTGAATTCCCTAAGACTAGCTAGAAGATATTAAATGATCTAGCTACTAACAACCTTATTTGACTCGGAATAAAAATAATAATAAATGACTTAAGACTAGCTAGAAGATATTAAATGATCTAGCTACTAACAACCTTATTTGACTCGAAATAAAAATAATAATATATTAATTAAGACTAGCTAGAAGATATTAAATGATCTAGCTAATAACAACCTTATTTGACTCGAAATAAAAATAATAATAAATGACTTAATAATAAACTTTACGCTAACTAAAGAACGTTGCATGCAGCCCATGCATGCACCTCCATGTTCATGCATTTACGTGGAGTAGCGTAACCATCTTAGTCGGTGTCGTGTCATGCGACTGTGCTCCCGCATTAGTACCTCTTTGAACGGTTTATGAAGTTGATAAAAGGTTATGTGAAGAATCAATATCGGCCAGAAGGATGTATTGTTGAGAGTTACCACTTGTCGAATGCTAAAGCTCTTGGTATTCCTAAGTCTCGACATGTAGGCAAAATTGAAGGATAAGATATTAGGGGGAAACAGTTTGGGCGTGTAGACCTTGCCATGTTTTGTAAATCACATCTATATGTATTACACAACAGTGATGATGTTCAACCGTACATTGAATAGCATATTATTTCTTTATGGATTGAAAATCCATCAAAGATAGAGAAATGGATTATTGATAAACATAACGTTTCCTTTATCGATTGGATAGGAGATCGCATCATTCCACTCATCGGACATTCCCCAACTTTAATTTCTGAACCCCTACATTGGTTTTCTCAGAAACCTCGTTATGAATTTTTTCAATATACCAGTTATGTGATCAATGGTTACACTTTTTATACAAAAGAACAAGATGAGAAGAGTACAATGCAGAATAGTGGGGTGACTTTAGTGGCTGAGGCAATGCATGTTGCTAGTGTGAAAAACAAGAATCCAACTTATGTAGATATGAATTATTATGTGTGATTGAACATATATGGGAGTTAGATTACACTGTATTTTAAGTCCCAGTATTCGGTTGCAGATGGGTTGATAATAGCTATGGGGTTAGATATGAAGATGGATTCACATTAGTGGATCTTAATAGGGCATGGCATAAATAAGACTCTTTCATCTTAGCATCACAAGTGATACAAGTATTCTATATCACTGATCCTGTTGATAACAGATGGTCTGTGGTACTATCTATGAAGAAAATAAATACCAATGAATGTGATGATGAAAATGATGCCAATTGGAATAAAGAGTGTGTCTCAACTGTGCAAACAACTCAATTATTGAACGATGATAACAATAAAATTAATGAGGAGAAAATATATGTCAGGGATGATCATCGTGAAGTAATATATATATCAGATCCTAAAACTAATCTGAAATCAAGGGAAAAAAGAAGGAAAAGAAGGCAACGAGGGTAATAATATTGTAACATATGATATGTGTGCTGGTTTTTTTAAATGCATTTTTTGACCTTTATGATAGGATATTTATTGTGTCGGTAATATAATGGTACATTATGCTCAATATGTAACATTCTAACATAATTTATTTATTATTTTTTGTAGAGATATGGCCAAAAAAATATTGATAGGGACAATAGTGATGAAGAAGGGAAAAGAATACCTGAGATTATGAGAATCATCATAGATATGAGGAATAAAGGAGAATTGGTCGAATTGGGATGGAATACTTACAATCTTCCCATTGGCCCTTACGTAGACATGTTCTTGACTTACATTTCACTTATGACCCGTAACCGTGTTCCTATCTCCTATAATAATTAGAAGCAGGTTCCAAAGGGTCATAAGAAGCATATTTGGTAGAAAATCACGGTAAATTTGCTATTTTATGTAATCATTTTTATATGTCAAAATGTTATTAATTTTAATACATTAACATCGGTATACATTTATATGTCTTATTTTATAGAGAGTGTTTAATGTTCCAGAGAATATGAAGAAATGGCTTCTTAGACATTGTGGGGAGCGTCTAAGAACATTTAGGTCATATTTAGCCTGTAGGAAAATGTACAGACAGAGGTATGGTTCTCTACGGCAGAATCTACCCAAATAATATGGTTTCATCGATCAAGAAAGTTAAAACCAATTTATTGCATATCATCTTACGGGGGATTTTAAGGTATTTGTTAGATAACAATTAAACTTTTTATATCAATCCTAGTATTGTGCATAATATTGAAATAACCATGTGACTATGTTTTAGCTTGTCACATAGGAAAAAGTATCAAAAATAAAGAGATTGAGAAGCAGAATAAATACTGGCATAATATGGCTCACAAAGGGTATGCAGGTCTTGAAGAGGAGTTGGTATGCATTTTGTGATTTATCTATTTACATGTATTGATGAATTTTATAATATTGGTAAATTATAAGAATATTTTTTTATTTATAGCTCCTAGCCCAAGACTTGGACACATGTACCTCGTCCATCAACATTAGTACATTATGGAAGAAGGTTAGAGCAACAAGAGATGGATATATTAATGAAGATGTAGATGTTGCAGCCAAAAAAATTGTAAGTTTGTAGATATCTAGAACCCTACTTAGTTTTCTTTTAGAAAAATTTTATATTATGCTTATTCCTATAAGCTAAATTTACATATATTATATACATTATAGGACAAACTTCAAGTGTCAAATGGTGATGAGGAGGTCGACCAATATAACATTGTGTCCTAGGCTATAGGAATTGTAGAACACCCTGGAAGACACAAGGGTCTTGGATTAGGTGTTACGAGAACAAGGGTATGTGGTCGATCTCGTGGTTCTCGTAGCACTAATGAGCAAATCGTCATCCTCACCCAGAAATTGAACGTGGCATTTGAACGGATGGCAACAATAGAGCAAGAGTTGTCATTTATTAAATATTAAGTGTATAAGCCATCTGATTCAGTCGATTATGATCAGCTTCACGTACCTAATGCAAATAGCGTCAGAGACAGTTGTGAATCTGACGCACGTCTTTCTTCTCTTCCCGAGGTAAGCATTGTTGTTAAATGTATTTGGTGTAATAAATAATTAATAATGTGTAATATTTTTGTTTAGGGTTTGCATAAATGTGACTTGTTAGTGAACGACCTTTCAACTCTTTTGGCGAAAGGAACGGTTCGTATTAGTGACAGTATCCAAATGCAAACATTCCACGGATACAACTTAGCCCTAAATACAAGGCCGATGAGTATTGACACTCCAATCATTGCCAGTATGCCCTTACCTTGTTATAAAGAGGGTGATGAGGCAGCCACAGTGCTAAAAGCTCATGGAAGCTTCGTGCATTGGCCTGAGGATCAGATACGTCTCACTACTGAAGAGGTATTGACATTTGATATCTTTATTAGACCTTATTTGGTAGTTACACTGTTTATACCTTTTATATATATACATGCTCAATACATATTTTGTTTATTATTATCAATTAAGGAATCAAAAAGGGAATTAAAGAAGAAGAATGCTCCTAATAGTAAAACCAAGAGAGGTACTAGTAGAATGAGTAACACAAAAGAGGGTGCTACTAAAGGAAAGAGAGCTAAATCTGAAAAAATCAGTTGCCCCACAAAATATTCCTTCTTCAGAAATAAGCCAACCTCCACCAGCATTAGCTTTATTGTATTTCTATGCCCAAAACTACCTCAGGGACAATTATAGTTTTATTGATTGTCGTTCTGAGTATGTTGGGAGGGACAATGCTACTTATATGGTATCGACGGTTGACATAAGCGACATTTATAATCAGGAATGGATGCCAACCATATGTGTCATCGTTTATGTCATGTAAGCATTATTTCATATTTGAGATTTTAGTACTCTTATATTATTAGAATTTTTATGACCTCTTATATGAGTTATTAGTTATTAACAAATATGTATTGTTATTGTCGTCCATAGGTTGTAGCTAGTCATGCTGCGATGGAGGGAATGTTGTCCTCTATTGTGTTTGTGTGCCCATACTACATAGTTGACGGTAGTACAATAAGATAGGGTAGGCACATAAACTATTTAGCGGGTCGCATTTTTAGTGAGGGATACAATAAGCTCTATCTCAATCCTCACCTCGCAAATGAACATGGGGTTTTGTAGGACATCCAACTTAATATTAATATAGTCTATGTGTTTAATTCCCTTCGAACCTATGACGTGCCTTTTGAAGTCGCTTGTTGTGGTGGGAAGGAATTTATCGGCATGTTAGTATACTCTTTACTTCTTACTTCATTAGCTTATTTATACATATATTCTACTTTCATTATTTGAGGTATATATACTTATAATATTGTGTATCCAACTCTATTTATTAGGGTACTACAGACGGCATATCAAAGGAAAGGTGGGAATGGTGTCCCAGTCCCAAAGAATCTTCAATATGAGCCTATCATGATAAGTAGGAAGACAACTATTTTATTTTTTTTAATTCAAATTAATATCTAATAGTTAGAGAGCTAACTAAATTCATTTGACAGTGTCCACAACAGCAAAACGACGATGATTGTGGATACTATGTATATAGAGTAATGGATTTGATAGTCCAGAATAGATTGGTCAACATAGATCCAAGCCATGTATGTTTTCTTTTCCATATTTGTCTATTAATGAATCATGACATATATATTTTTGACCTAAGTGCTAACTATATATTAATTGAAACTTGGGCGTTGTATTTTTTCACCGATGACTATGCATGAGGCTAGCAATACAATGTTGATGAAATTGATGAAGTTAGAGACCAATGGGCCAAACACGTGCACTCATTCATTCGGTATTAGGTAGCGATCTATATAGTCTACATGCATGTTTAAGTTTGTATTTCGTCTCCGTCTTTCGGTCTTCTAGGCTAGATCTCTAAACTTTTTACTTTGGGGTGTAGAGCTACCAAGTTGTGGTATGCCTACTAATTTTGATTCCTGAGTATGGCCGGTGTATTGAGACATGCATACCAATTAGAGATTGATTGAAACTATGGTGTGATTGCAGATTTGGTATGAATTTATGTTATTTTACATTGCATATTTGGTAATTATTTGAACATACAACCGTATATGTGGGTAGGAACAAACTAGAAAAATCATTAAAAAATCCTAGAGTTTTAATAACGGTTTTTATTAAGAACCGTTATTAAAAACACATATTTAATCTCAAATTTATGCTCATTTAATACGTAGTAGGGTTTAATAAATGTATAATCAATCATTAAAACCCTAATTGGATGATAGAATTTTAATAACGGTTTTTAGTATGAACCGTTATTAAAACATATGTTTTAATAACTGTTTGACAAATAACCATTATTAAATTGTGTATTTAATCTCTATTTTATGCTAATTTAATATGTATTAGGGTTTAATAAATGCATAAATCAATGACTGAAACCCTAATTCGATCATATTTTAACAACGGTTTTTTGTTAAAACTGTTATTAAAACGTGATTTTCCACAACGATTTTTACTTAAAAACCGTTATTGAAACCTTGTTTTTAACAACAATTTAACTAAAGAACCGTTATTAAAACATTATTTTTAACAACGGTTTTTACTTGAAAACCGTTATTAAATATGAAGTTTACGCACATATTCGCAAGTTTTTGTATATTTTTTATGACGATTATGAACCGTTATCAAAGTTTAATAACGGACGGTTCAATAACGGTTGAAAACCGTTATTAAAACTATAAAATAACTATTATTAAAACCCCTTCCTGGGGTAGTGAAGAGAGATATATAATAACATAAAGATAAAGAGGAAATGAAATTTCTTATTCTTATTGATTTCAATGAATTTCATATTTATACATTTTACAATATCTTTTATATATATATAATATACATACTTATTATATCTATTATGTGAAGTAATTAAAGATTATGAAAGGAGGTATAGGATAGATAGAGTTGGGGGTTGACATTATAATAAAAAAATTTGTTACAACTTATGATAATAATATAAGTATTAAGTCTAAGATTTAATATAATACATATTAATAAATTATATATTTATTATATGTAACAGAATATTTATAAAAATAAAATAAAAATAAATGGAAAGACAAAAGGCGTGAGTAAGATGTACCCATTACCATTTGCTACCCAAGGCAATCAAATTGTTTATGACCCGCCGACTTGAGTATACGTTTGTACATACTAACTATAAGGTCTGCTAACTTTTTGTTTTGTTATTGTTTGTCTTCCTCCCTCTTTGCCGTCAAGAGTAGGTGGAAGTAGTGTGCAGCAGTGATGCACGGCTCCCGAGGTAGAGATGATGGTGAGATAAAATGTAAAAAAATCTTTTAAAATTAGAGTGAATGGTTCAAAGCTAAATACTAATATCTATATCTATATATATATATAAACGGAGTTATCTAACAGACAATATACAGACAAATTTTTCCGCCTAAACTATATCATTTATTACTAATCATAAATTACTGCTGTCATATATTATTGCTAATTAATAAGATAGAATAATTAATATAACTATTTATTAATATAATGTGGCTATTCATCTCTTATGTACATTAAATGTATATAACTATTCATTTGCTGCACAACAATTAATTTTAATAAACTATTAACTATATATTTTCTAATCACATATTTTTTTAATTAATTATCCGAACATATGTAGTAAACTATTCATTTCCTACGTACTAATTGTATTGTCGGACTATTCATCTTTTGCATATTAATATATAAATAATTAATACACCAAAACTATTCATTTGTTGTACATATATCGAATAACTAATTTTAATAAAGTATTAATCAAATATTTTCTAATCAAATATTTTTTTTAATTAATTACCTGAATATATGCAGTCAACTATTAATTTCTTGTGTATTAATTGAATTGTCAAACTATTCATATCCTACATATTAATATATAAATAATTGAAAAATAATTAATATACCAAATAAAGTACATAAACCAGTCAACCAACACATATACATCTACTGTCATTAATACAATGCAACTAGCAAATACATATAACTAATTTTAATGAAGTATTTTTTTTTTAAGGTTAGATCAACATCAATCAAATATGATGATGATGATAATAATAATAATAATAATTTTTTATAATAAAAATTTTATTATTTATGATTAATAATATGACTATTATTATTAATATAACTATAATAATTATAACTATTAATATAATTAATACTAATATAATTATTTATATAATTTTGATAATTAATATTATCATAATTTATAATATAATAATGAATATTAATGTAATTGATTATTACTATTATGAATGTTATCATGATTAATAATATAATTATTATTAAAAAAACTAATAACATAATAACAACATTGGTTCTTATATAAAAATAGAGTTGTTTGGCAAATAATATATAAACAATTTTTTTGCCTAAATTATACCTATTATTACTAATCATATATTATCACCGTCATATATTATTACTAATTAATAAGGTTAAATAAATGATGAAATACTCCTGTGTATTAATTGATTTGTCAAACTATTCATCTCATATGCTGCATAACAACAAAATGATATTCATCTCCTACGTATTAATTGATATATTCATCTATTGCACATATGTTGAACAACACATATTAATCAAGAATTTTCTTAATTAATTATCTAAAAATATGCAGCCAACTATTCATCTCCTACGTATTAATTGAGTTTTAAAACTACTAAATATATGAATGTAACTATTCATCGATTGCACATATATCGAACAACACATATTAATCAAGTATTTTCTGAATTAATTACTTGAACATATGCAACCAACTATTCATCTCCTGCATATTAATTGAATTGTCAAACTAATGAACATATAAATGTAACTATTTATCTCATGCGAACAACAAATTTATATAACTATTCATCTTCTGTCATTAATACAGCACAATTATTCATCTCCTACATGCAACAAATGCATATAACTATTTATCTGCTGCACATATGTCGAACAATACATATTAATCAAGTATTTTATTAATTAATTACTTGAACATATACAACCAACTATTTATCTCCTACATATTAATTAAATTGTTAAACTATTAATATCTTATATAATAATATTTTGGGATAAAATATATAAATTATCACTACCATATACTATTACTAATTAATAAAGTTAAATAAATGATGAAATACTCTCGCGTATTAATTGATTTGTCAAATTATTCATCTCATATGCTGCATAACAACAAAATGATATTCATCTCCTACGTATTAATTGAGATATTCATCTATTATACATATGTCGAACAACATATATTAATTAAGAATTTTCTTAATTAATTATCTAAAAATATACAGCCAACTATCCATCTCCTACGTATTAATTAAGTTGTAAAACTACTTAATATATAAATGTAATTATTCATCTGATGTACGTATGTCGAACAACACATATTAATCAAGTATTTTCTTAATTAATGACTTGAACATATTTAGCCAACTATTAATCTCCTCCATATTAATTGAATTGTCAAACTAATGAACATATGAATGCAACTATTCATCTCATACGAACATCAAATTCATATAAATATTCATCTTTTGTCATTAATACAACATAACTATTCATATCCTACATGCAACACATACATATAACTACTCATCTGTATCGAACAATACATATTAATCAAGTATTAATTAAGTAATTAATTATTTATTTATTTGAACATATACAACTAACTATACATCTCATGTATATTAATTAAATTGTTAAATTATTTATTTCTTATATAATAATATATAAATGTAACTACTTTTAATTAAAATTTTGATCTTCTGGACGTTTTCGGAATACGGTATGTCATTAGATAGACATTACCGTACATTCCTGGTGTGAAGTACATTGTTTCCACTCTGTATACACGTATCACTTAACATTGATTAGTTTTTTTTTTTTTTTGGGTTTTGTTTTGTGTGCGCTTTTAAAATAAACGCGGAGGAGTATGATTAGCCTATTTGCCTGCGGAAGTCGATGACTGTACACGTACATGGTGTAAATTATACTATGACTTATCATTCGACATCATTTGGAGATCTTCTCACATAGGACGATTGACTTAATGACTTCTACTTAGTTTAGCTGGACACGTCAGTGTCAGATGGCAAACATATTCACTATTCAGGTTGGGACTCATTTGGTATGACATAAGGAAAAAATGCTACTTATCCAAACTTTAAACTCAAATTCAAACCCAATTTTTTTTTAAAATATACATATTAATACATTTATTTTATTTTTTTTTAAATAAATAAGTAATATAAACTAATAATAATACAAAATAAAAAATATATACTATAAAAAAAGTATAAATCTTTTTTTTATTATAATAACAATAATAATGATAATTATAATAGAAATAATGCTAATAATAAATTTAAGGTATTTTTATGTCATAATTTTATTTTATATTATATTATTATTAATTTATATTGTTTAATTATTAATAAAAAATAAAATTAGTGTATTAATATGTATATTTTAAAAAAAGTTTGGGTTTGAGTTTGGATTTAAAGTTTGGGTATATAGCATTACTCGACATAACGAGGGTAAAAAAAAAGTCATTTTTATATTTTTATATCAATTAATTTTTAAAAATAATAAAAATATTTTTAATAAAATATTTATTTAAGTTTCAATACATATTTAAAGTGGATATTCATTTAAAAAAATATTATTTGATTTCAAATAATTTCTACAAAATATTTAAAATATATAAATAATTTTTCTATTGCTATTATCCCTATATCTAACCAACACTTGGTTGAATTTATTTCCATTAATTCGATATAAAATATTTTCCATTTTATGACAATTTATAATAAGATTGTCCCTATGTAGATAGACTAATTTCGTCTTCTCATGTTTAAAAATTAATTTATCAAGCTAAGGGGATCTCTAACCTATGATTAATTTATGCATTTTGGATGAAAAAATTTTATAAGTGTGATAAAAGTAGATAAATTCACATCATCTTTATTATTTTTTCTAGTTGACCTCACTCTTGTTCCAATAGAAATATATATTAATTAGATTATAGAAATTGTCTTATATTAAAATAAATAAATAAAGATATTGCAGATGAATATAATAATACTGACAATAATAATGATGATGATGATGATGATGATGATGATGATGATGATGATGATAATAATAATAATAATAATAATAATAATAATAATAATAATAATAATAATATATTGGGGATACCTTATTAACCAAAATTGTAACAGAAGATGAAAAATAGAAAATTAAATTTATACTCGAGCCCACCAAATTCACGATGTGTTCTTAAGCTAACTTTGATTCCTCCTATGATTTCCAAGGTTGTAAACAATTATCTCTAAAAATACTTCAATCTAACAGAACTCCGATGACCTCAATTTATGTTAGTAATCAACTAGGAATAATTTAGAATGAAATAGAGAAGGAGAATGAGAGAGGTAATTAATCCCCCCCCCCTTTTCTTCCTTTACTCTAAGCTAACGAATGAGGTATGTATAGTTGAACTTTGTTAAGAGGGTTGTGTCATATAGGCCAACCAACACACCTGTTGGGTTTGAATAGAATGTTGTGAAGTGTGTGTCCTTCAACTAATGATTATTTAGACTTAGCACCATTTGGGAGGTTTGGCGATAAATGGGAGCATCTTTATCCTACCGTATCAATAATTTCGTACAATAACAGCCCTATGCCTCTAACATTTAAAACCTTTATTGTCTTACCTTTATTATAAAATAGATTAGATAACTACTAGCCTTTACTAATATAAAGTTTCAAAGAAAAAATTATAATTAATGAGTAATACTAATTATACTTTTTAGATAAAAACTAATAATTAATAACTAATGTTAATTATTATTTTCTAAATAAATTATTTAATATTATAATTTATTTCAATAATTCCCAACTAGATTGTCATATATCATTGGCCTAGTAAGCATGAACACACTGTGCTTGAATTGATATTTCTCGCATTACCATGTTACAAGGTAATAATATATTTCATGGAATGAGCTCACTCCTTGAATTAATTTCATTCCAAATTAATTGAGATCAAGTGGGGAAAATGCATTTGGATAAGTAGCATGAGACTTTGAACTTTTTATAGTAAACATCCATCGAATTTACTGTCTAATCAGTGGGCAAGTCTACCTTGAGCGGTCATTCATCTAGTGTAAACCAAGACAATATAAGTCACATAGCTTTCTTTGATCATAGTTAGTTCTCACATTTATGTTCGTTTCACCCACGACCACCTCTTGGTTCCATGAGTGCTTTAGAGAAGTTAACTATAGAAAATTCTCATAGAAGCAACCCCTTCTCACTCACATAGATGATATCCTAATTAGTTTATCCTTAGATACTCCACTTTATCTTATCAAGTTATAAGGATCTTTAAAAGTATAGCTTAAACTTATCCTTTTATTTGCAATTTTCATCATAGGAATGGGTAGATAGAAATAAGTTTCTTAGTGCAATGCCTAGTCATCCACAGTTTAGCTATCAACTTAAACCTATATCTTGGGATTTTTAGCCAGCTAGGTTGGGTTGCCACCACGATAACTGTATATACCCATAGGCTTTAAGACCATTCCCCTCGATGATATTTCCAATTTCTCTCTAGTTAATTGCTTTATAAGAGGATTCACAATATTATCCTTTGACTTCACATAGTCAATTGAGATCATTCCACTAGAAAGTAGCATCCTAATGGTATTATGTCTACAACAAATATGTCTAGAATTATCATTATACATAGTTTTTCCCAACATGGAATAACTTCTAGGAAGTCTTCGATCCATTCATTTTCTTGCCGAGCTTTATCTAAAGCAATAAATTTACACTCCACTGTCAACCTTGCAATATACGTCTATTTTGATGACTTCCAAGATATCGCACCATTTCTAAGTTTGAATATATATCCACTAGTGGACTTAGAGTCCTTGGAATTTGATATCCAATTGGCATCACTATAGCCTTCTACGACTACATGATATCTTCTGACGTACCATCTAAAGTTCTTGGTATGCTTTAGATATCCTAGAACTCAAATGATCTCCTTCCTATTTTCCCTAATCATATTATTGTTGTAGCGACTTAGCCTATTAACTCCATTAGTAATATCTAGCCACGTGCAGTTAATGAGACATATGATATTGCCCATTATATGTGAATATTCCATTTTTGTAATGCTTATGCCAATACTTTTTAACAAATGAATATTCACCTCTAATGGTGTTTTAGTTGGATAAGTATTGTATTCATTGAACCGGTTAAGTATTTTCTCAATATAATAAGATTGAGACAATATTATCCCATCAGGTGTTCTAGAAATATTAATTCCTAATATAACATTTGTAATAACCATATCTTTCATTTCTAAACTTCTAGTATTCATTTATTTGGTATTTTTAATGATATCATTATTACTACCCATTATGAGCATATCATCTATGTATAAACATACTAAAAAGTATATTTTATAATTATCTTTAGCATAAACATATTTGTCATAATCATTTATTTTAAAACCATTTGACAACATTACACTGTTGAATTTCTTATGCCATTGCTTATGTGCCTATTTTAATCCATATAAAGATTTAACAAGCTAAAAAACTTTTCTCTTCTGATTGGGAGCAATGAACCCTTAATATTGTTCTATATAAATATCTTCATCTAGTTCATTCAAAAATGCTAATTTTACATCCATTTGATGTAATTCTAATCCTTTTATAGTTGTTGTTGATAATAGCCTATGTATAGATGTAATTCTTATGAATAGTGAATATGTATCAAAAAATCAACATTTTCCTTTTTTTTAGCCATTAATTACAAGTATAGAATTATATTTGTCAATTGAAATATCTGACTTTAATTTCTTCTTAAATATCCACTCACATCCTATGAACTTATTCCTAGGCAGTAAGTCCACTACTTACTATGTGTGGTTTTATATGATGGATTGCTTCTTTTTAATAATCAGATTTGGGAGAATACATAGCTTCCTTTAATGTTTGAGGCTCATTTTCTAACAAATATGTTAGATAATCTAGTCCAAACAATTTTGAAATCCAAACTCTCTTACTTCATCTCAATTCACTTGGATCAATATTTTTGTTCCCATTATTAATAGAATCTCTTGGCCTCTTTCGGAAAGTTAATTTACTATTTATTTTGTAGGAAAAAATATTTTAAAAAATATATAGAACATCCCTTGACACTATAATGGTGTTGAAATGAATGTTAGGAACTTTTGATTTGTGAAAAAAGAAATGATATGCACTACTATTATGTGTATAACCAATGAATACACAATTGATGGTTTTCAATCCTAACATGACCTTCTTTATCTTTGGAACTACTACTTTTTCCAAGCACTCCCACACTTTTAAGTATTTATGATTAGTTATGTGACCTTTCTATAACTTATATGGAATACTATAAGTTTTCTTATGAGGCCTCTTATTGAGAATGTAATTTCCAAATAATAAAACTTTACCCCACAAGTTTTGTGGTAATCCATACCTAATCAACTTGACATTCATCATGTCCTTCAAGATCTTATTCTTGCATTTTGCAATTCCATTAGACTAAGGCACATGAGGAGTGGTATTTTGGTGAATAATACAATATTCCAAAAAAAATCAAGTGGGTATTCATATTCACCTCATCTATCACTTCTTATTACCTTAATCTTTTTACCAAGTTGATTCTCAACTTCCACCTTGTACTGTTTAAAAACTTCAATTGCCTTATCATTTCTTCGTAACAAACATACATAGCAATATCATGTGTAATCATCTATGACAGTAATAAAATACTTTTTACCACTTCTAGTTTGCATAAATTGTAAATGACACACATGATTATGAATTAAATCTAGTGGTTCAGAATTCCTTTTAGCAAAATGAAAGGGTTTTCTTGCCATCTTGGCCCTAACACATACTTTACATTTATGATTAGCATCAAAATTATTTTTAGATAGACAATAAAAATTTATTAATATATGAATGGTATCATAATTAACATGTCCTAATCATTCGTGTTAAATATTAATGGACTCAAGCATATAAGAAGAAGAAACCACCTTATTATTATTAATTATTTTGGGTATATTAGTCATCACATTCATTTAAAAGAGTCTATCTTTAAGATATTAATTTCCTACAAACATTTCATTCTTTGTAAGTATAAATGTAAGTATAATGTGATTAGATAAAAAAAATTAAACCATTCCTACTAAGTAGAGGTACAAAAACCAAATTCTTTTGAATGTCTGGCACATTAAGCACATCAATTAGGGTAAGATTATTTTTGCTTGTTAACTTGAGTATCACCTTTCCATGACCAATCACCTTAGAACATGAAAAATTTTCCCATAAAGAGTTGTTCTTCACCATTTTTAGGAGAGTGATACTCAAAGAATATCCACTTGTTACCACTTATATGGCGAGTGGCTCCAGTGTCTACTCACCATTCGTTAACATTGACAACGAGGTTCCACTATAACACCACTGTTTAGAGGTTGAAAACATCAAGAAATTTAGATATTTTTTCTATCTCCATGACATTCGCTTGATCATTTCTTTTCTTAGAATTATTTGAATTATGATAATCCTTAGCTTGGCGGCCTTGTTTGCCACATTGATAGCACTTTTGCTTGAATTTTTATGGAGACATTGTGCCTGCATTAAAAACATTTGTAACACCCCAAAATTTACTACTAATTTTTTTTAGCAGAATCATATCAACAATATAGATGTGTGTTACTACATTACTTGACGTAATCCTAGCTTACCATTCTATCATTACATCAAAACAAGGTAAAATATTTAAAAATATAAAACACATGGTAAAATAGGAAACAAGATAGATATATAAATGTAATTAAGTGTTTAGAGGTTAAATCTAAGTACAATATTTAAAAATACATAAAAGATATACACTGGATCTAAGATTCCCAAAAGCTATCTAGACCAAAGCTATAACCTAGATTATATGACTCTACGTCCCAAGTTCCAAAGATAGTAAGGTCACTTCCCCCCAAGCAAGGCATCATAAGCAACAAAGTCATCTGAGAGGTCCTCATTAAATTACAAAAAATCATCTAGGCCATCTACTTATGGTAATGAGCGCACCCATGAAAAATATGATCAGTACACTATATACTAAGGTAATAATGTAATCATAGGAAGGTTACACAAAACACATAAGGTCGTAAAAGAATAAGCATGCATATAGAGTAACATAATATGATGTAAGATAAGGATGACTATAGGAACCTATTATTCGATATAATTACAATCTATATTCTTATTTATGTTGAGGCCAAAAACTCCACTATTCTTAATCTAGTGGAATGGACTATAGCACCTCTCAGACCATAATGCTCTTGAGTCATTATTATCATCTAATAGAACGAACCAACATATACCATGACAATATGCTCCTAGTCACTATTATTAAATTATTGGAATATTCTAAAGCATCTCTAAGGGCATAATGCTCATGGGAAACTATTATCATTTGGTGGAATGGGCACAACACTTTGGTTCCGACTTACGTAATCTTTTACTTTATGTGATTAATACATTGTTCATTATTATTTATCTTAATATCATCATGTAGGCCCATAGGTATATATACAAGGAAAATAATCCAAATTTAAATAATCATTTGAAACATTTGAAACACAATCATGTGAATACCAAGATATCCCCAAGGAAAAACCTATATTTACCCTAAGTAACCCTAATTTTACAAGATAAGTGTAACTTCTTCTATATTACTCATTTTACCACAAATTTAGTAAATATCCATAAATTCTATTATTGAAAAGATATCCAAATATCAAGGTCTAATTTGAAAGTCTTACATATGCAGTAATAGTCTGACTCTAGAGTTAATATTAACAAAACCCTAATTTCACCAATTAGAGATAACTTTTTACATAAGACTCATACCACCACCCAATTTAATATAAATTCCTAGAATACAAATTTTAACAACATATCCAAAAATAAATGTCTAACTCTAATATTTTAGAAATGTGATAATGAACATGCCTCTAAGGTTATTATTCCCAATCTACACCATTTTATCATTTTATTGGACTTAAGTCATTCGTAATTACTCTAAATATTTGGCATAATAATTTTAGAACATTTTTAATCAATTAATAAATTAAAATGAATGGATTTAATATTTAACTCATATTAACCAAATTGCCCTTAGCTAAAATGCCTATTTTCACAAAAAAAAAACCTATGAATACTTCTAATATATATCATCATGACACTACTTGACCACATTAATTAACCACTTTTCATACCTATTAAAACCATGTTAAAATACCATAGGACATACTAATAAACTTAGGGTATAAATTGTGATTTATCGTAACATCAAAACACATAAACATCATACCCTTCACATATTCTTACTTTCCTTAGATTTGATGCTACATCATCATGCCATTAAATTTTTAACATAACATTATCATAATAACAACAATAAAATAATATTTCATACAATTATACACATTGCATACAAAACCCTAGTTACAACGAGTATTCTTAATTAAAAACAACTCTAATTACTAAGCATGTATAACTTAAGACTCCTCCAAGACCACTATAAAAACACCTAAGAATTAATAATAATAATACATCATTATAATTTAAGAAAAAAAATAAGGAGAAGATAAGGCAAATGGGGGTCAAAATAGAGCATAATCAAAGCAAACCAAGTCATGCAAGGCTTAAGCTAGCTATGGTAAAAGTTGATGCAACAATGGAAGGTGCAATGTGAGAGACTCTTGTAGTTAGAGGCTATGTGAGATCTTCACATTGAAGGGGGGGGGGGAACGTGAAGGGTGTATTTTGGTAGGGTGGAGTTGTGCATGGTGGTAGTATGTTAGGAGTAGTTGCAATATGAGGTAGTGGTGTATTTGAGCTAGTTGTAGTGTGAGGTTGTGATGAAATCAAGGGTGGTTTGCATGAGTTTTTCACCTAGATAGGCTTTCACAACATGGGTGGCTCATGTTGAGGCTTTTTCACAGTATGAGGATATAGAAATTTATAGAGTTTTGCTAAAGGAAAAATAACGAGCGATGTTGAGAGTAGAAGAGGGAGTCAAATTTTTTATGGCATCCAGTTGTTTTTGGAGTCAAATTCTTTTTCTTCCAAAAAAGCACATCCTCATAATCATTAGCTTATGCAGATTTTTTTTTTGGACATATAAAACTAACTAGAGCATATGAGCCTTAATTGCTTGGTCAGCTAGGTGTTCACCCAACAAAGATGGTGGCCTTGGTTTGTTAGATTTCAAGTTTCAAATATAGCAGATGTGGGCAAATATTTATGGCATATTGCACAAGAAAAGAACAATCTTTAGATCAAATGAATGCATAGTTATTACCTTAAGGGTGTTTCTATTTGGAGTGTTAAATTACCTAGCACGACCTCCTGGACAATAAATAAGATTTTCAAGCTTTGAAATACTCTTGAGCTTGTATTCCTTACCCTCAATCCTTATACACCCTATACCATTAGTTCTATATATAAAAAAAAAATTAGACATAGAGGAACCTTGTTCCATGGTGGAAATTAGTTAGCTACCTTAGCATGTCAAACAAGGGTTTTTAGAAGAAAGATACAAATGGTTAGAACATTGTGTATTGTGTGCATCTCTAAATGTCGGTATACTAAAAACTCTAAAACATTTTCTCAAGTCCCTCGTAGATAGAGGGATCTCATTAAGAAAAGTATTTGTATTATGTTAGCTAGGTACTCGAATCTATAAGAAGATGAGTAGTGTTTATGTCAAGAGTTATTTAGATAAGTTCTAGGAACTAAATTATAATTCTTCTTTAAATCAATAAGATTTTGAATCGTAAATAATAATAAAAACTTTGGCATTGAAATTTAAAACCTTTATTATCTTATCTTGTCACATGTAAGATACAATTCATTGTTGACAATCAAACTTAGTTTATTAAAATAATCAATTATTATAAAATAGATAAAATAACTACTAACCTTTACTAATAGAAATTTTCAAAGATAAGCTTCTAATTAGTAACTAATACTAATTATACTTTTCAGAGACAAACTAATAATTAATAACTAATGCTAATTATTATTTTCCAAATAAATGATTTAATATTAAAATTTATTTCAATATATTTTTTATTTATCAATGTACACATATGTCCCCTAATAGGTAGGGATGTAAACGAGGCGGATTTGGGACGGATATACTCATACCCGTATCCGTACCCGATAAGAAAATTCATACGCAAATTCGTATCTGCTAACACATACATATCCGTATCCGTTGGGTATCCGTTATCCGACTGATTATCCGTTTACCCGTTAATGGATATTATCCAGCGGATAAATCTATTTAGAGTTAAGTTAAATGACAATTTTATCCGTACCCAAATTCGGTGGGTATTTTTTCCATCCTCCATATCCATATCTATATCCGTTTATCTATGTCCGTTTAAGTATTTGTCGAATAAAATTTATCGGATTTCGGGTAAAATCCGTCCCGTTTATATCCCTATTCACTGCATAGATAAACAAAAAGAAAAAAAAAAGAAAAAAAAGATGACCAAGTATTAGGGGTTATTCTCGTCCTTGTCAAATAAAGTTTGATTTTGGTAATAATAAAAATAATATGAATTGATGACGATGGTGGTGATGAAATAATAGTAACAACACAGGGAGACTTTTAATGAAGAGAACATGATAATGATGATGGGATATCATGTCTACAAATTTCATTCTTGGAGAAGATAGAGCATCTTGACCAAAAAAATATAAATTAAGATATACCTGCATAGTACATACACAACACCCCAAAATATAATCAATATAATTTAAAATCATTAAAAAAAGCATTTCCTTCCGTAAGTCTTCGCTAACTTTTCCATACAAACATAACGGAACATAACTAGGTTGGCTTGCTAACCTACTAACTTCAATAAAATATTTATTTCACGTATCCTAGCATAACGAGGCCATTTGACCAAAATATTTATGTATTTTTTCATTCACATTTCGGTGCAAGAAACAACAAACTTCAATAAAATACAAAATTATTTCACGTTGTTTATGCATTATGAACTTCATTTTCAGATTAAGATCATAATTAACGGCCGCCGGAGATCAGCATAATAGTGGTAATGACAATACTCGACCAGAAGATAATGACAAATGGACTTGACCTGCTGGCACATTACTATGGCACCAACTCTAAATTATTTTCATTGATAACCTCAAACATTTTTATATATTATTTTATTTATATATAAAAAAATTATTCTATTAATTTATATATTTTTTAATAGAGTAATAAAAGTAGTGTTAAAATTACACTTATAACATTCACTATAAATAATAAAGTATTTAATTTATATATAATTAAAAAAAAGAAGGATAAAAATAAAAAGTAGAGTTTGACTTTTCTAAATTAACTTTTTTTTAATATAAAAATTTAATAATAAAATAATCTTTTTTTATATGAAAAAAGTAAAAGTTAAGAAGTCAGCATTTTTGCCTTTTACTTATCATATCCGTTTGTATCAAAGAATTTATAAACAGTTTGATTCAAAGTACTAGTATTAAATTCTCTTAGTCTAAAGTCCGCATAAAATCCCCACTTTTATTCTTCCTCTTGGTCATAACGATCAACTAGGGCACTGCTGTCGTAGAAGCAACAAAGTTGATATCTTTATTATATATTAATCCATGATTATCCCATGATTGATTGAATGTACAATTTTAATTTCTGTTGACATGTACGAGATCTCATAACTGCTTATTTTATGTAAGTGTACGGTGTAAGAGCATCCCAAATTTCCACACGTAATCATCCTATTCAATTATTTTTTTCCTTTTATGTTAAATTTGATTCCCTATTTTACATCTAACAACCTCAAATTTACAATACACAATTACTTTTATTAATCACATCATCAATCATTTACACTTTACATTATTAAACTTTTAATGTATATCAATCTATATATACCAACTAATATTTTTATATAATCAATTTTAATTAAATATAAATTTACAAATTATTTTAAAAATCAAATTTTACTTAGAATTTTTAATATTGTTAAAATTTGCTTTTGAGTTAAATTATTTTTAAAATTAAATATTATAATTTATTTTAGTTTTCCTACTATAATAATAATAATTAATAAAATATAGAAAGCTAATAAAATACAAATACTACATATTATTTTAATGAGATTTGCATATAATTTGGTACAACAACATTGAAAAGAAATAAATGAATACAGCATACATAAATATTAGAATATAGATAATCAATACGAGTACAAACTAATTATCCTCAACAAATTGTCACATTTCTTCCACCATGTCATATTTAAGGGAGTGGGCCGAACTACGATTTGTAATTTAAATAATGAACCTATGCCCACTATCGGACCATAATTAATTGTAGGAGGTGGAACTTCATTATTATTGTAATAAAAAATATCCAAAGAAAAACCACATAAATATGTATATCTTTCATATTCAACAATCATACTATGTAATATGATGTATGCATACATTAACTACCTCATTACCTCTATGTCCCAAACATGTGACGGGTCACTAACAATTACAAAATGTCCTTATAGCACTCCAAATGTATGTTCAACATCTTTTCTTGTAGATTATTTTTGCTCCACAGAGAATTTTTTTTTATCCTTGAGGAAGTGATATGGTTTTGAAAAATATTGATCAATCTAGATACATGTCATTTGCTAGATAATTTTCGAGATGATAATCTATGGCATTCACCATATAATAAACTTCTGACACTTGTCCTTCATAAATGTTATTGAATACTAGTGAACAAGTAAGAACATTAAGATCATTATTTTCTCTAGAACATCTTAAAAATATATGCCATATCCAAAAAACTTGGGATGCAATGGCCTATAGCATGATTGTTGGGACACCATGGTCGCCTTGACAAAACTACCATTTCCATATAATGGGGTAATTCTTCTACTCTTAATATGTACTCAATACTTCCCATCATGTTAAGAAAGCCATGCCTTTTACCCATTTTGAGGAGGTGTTAAATATCATCAACATCAATCCTTCTTAATTATTGGAAAGTAAATAACTCATCCATAGCCTAAACAAAATACCTTAGGTAGCCGAGAATTATTAATTCTCCAACATACACATATTTGTTCATGAAGTAAGCAGGCTTTATATATGCTAACATGCATATTGTTACAATACATTTATGCAATGGAGAATGTTTGTTTCTACCAATTATGTCACGCCTCATTTGAAAATATGGACAATAATTAGTAATAGCTTTGACAACCCTTAGAAATAATGGTCTTCTCATCCTAAATCTACGATGAAATTGAGTTGAGTTGTATGTTGGATTATAGAGAAAATAATCATTGTATAATATTTGATGTCCTTCTTCGCGACCCCAATCAATGAAGACTCATCATTTTCTTCCATTTTGGTTTGCCCTCTAAATTTTGACAATAGCTTCTTCGATCATAGTATCTGTTACTTCAACAACTAATATCTCATCAAGAGTTATGGACTCATTAGTGGATGAATCAATTGACATTGTTGGTTGAGAAGTATAATCCGGCCACGATGCACTCGAATCCCTAGGCCAAGTCCATGCTCAATACTCAGCCCTACTCAATGCCTCGTAAGCATCGAAGGCATCAAAGACTGCATCACCAACCTACACAAACTCAGAGGGGCTTTCTGCTCATGGGAATGAGCATCACCCATAAAAAAGGTGGTCAGTATGCTACGTACTGAATAAGGTAACCGTGCAGCTAGGACCAAGCATATAAAAACAGGTAACACAAGTATGATCACATAAATAACATACAATCATTACAAATAAATAAAGGTCAAGTTCTAGTCCGGATTAACTAATTCTTTAAACCTTTGATCAATACTCATTTTACACCATGCTTATTATCATTCTATGCGAGTACGAGAGCCCCACTGAAATGTCCCAAAAATTCTAATTTTATTTATTATTATTAAATAAGATTTTATTATGAAAATTAATTAAGTAAATTATTATTTTTAAATTAAAATAGAATTTATTTGGGCAAATCAAGAGAAATCTTATAAATATTTTAAATAGGATGAAATTTGGGTATTTTAGCTAATTAAGAATTTTATTTTAAAAATTAATAAAATAAATTATTTTATTTAAATTAAGAAGGGTAAAATAGTTTCAAATTAATATTAATTTTATAAATAATTTAATTGAAGAAAATTAAGGTGATTTGCTAATTAAAATGGAATTTATGAAAAATCTTTTCAAAAATCCTAATTTAGCCTAAAAAGGGATTTAAATATTATTTTATTTAAATATTATTATTTTTTAATATCCTAAATATTTTAATTAATATAAATACCCAACTTAATTATTTTTCTCTTTTCCTTTTTCCTTTTCTTCTTTTTTTTTTCTTTTTCTTCCTTTTCTTCCTTTTTCTTTTTCCTCTCATTTTCCCCCGATTGGGCCTGCCTTCCAGCGGCCCAATCTTTCTTCTCCTTTCCTTTGGCCGGCCTAGCCCACGCAGCTGTCCCCCTTCTCCTTTCCGTCCCGACGCTGCGTTTTAATTGTTTTAACAATCGCAACGCGTTGTTCAATTTAAGTACCTTAGCCCCCGCGCCGAACCGTCCGGTTTCCTTCCTTTTTCTTTCTTTTCTTTCTTCCCTCGACTGCCTTTCCAGCCCTTTCTTCCTCCTTTCTTCTTCCCCAGCCCTTCACACCGTCCTCGTCGAGCACCTACAACCTCCGCTGTCACCTCCAAAAATTTCGCCACCGGTTATGCCCATTTTGACTGGCGATTTTCCTTCCTCTCTCTTCCCCCTAACTCGTTGACCATTTTGAACCAATCCACTCCCCCATTCCTCACACGATCTCCCTCTCCCTTGGCCACTTGCATACCACGACCGGGAGTGCGTCGGTTGTCCTCGTCGGTCGGTGCCCACTTCTTCCTACCACTCTCCCATATTCCCTTCAACCCTAACTTCCCCTTTAGTCTATAAATACCCCAGATTGAGCCTTGTATCGAGTTTTTGGCTGCTTACCTAGAATTCCCCAACATTGTTGTCGCTGCTCCTTTAGACGGCATTTCTACCGCCTCCAGCCAACATCGCCGCTAGTTCTGGCTACCCCTGCACTCCTTGCGCCACCCCCTAACTAACTATGCTTTCCTCCTCCCTCAATTCTTCCTACACGAGCCACCCCCGGCTGTACAAAGTTCTATCCTCAACCAAACCATTCTCTGCCACCGCTGCCCTTCGAACCACCCTTAGCCACCTCTTCCACCGCTACCGCCGCTTCTTTCACCTCCCATTCTCTTCTACAAACCCTCCTCTGCCTTCCCCTACCTTTCTTTTCCTCTCCCTCCCTCTCCTCTTCTCTTTCTCTTCTTATCCTCCATTCGACCACCACCGCCGTTGCCATGTGCCCCCACCTCCATTCTGCTCCTCTCCCTCTGGGCATTCTTAAACAGCCCAACTTCCACCTCCGTTCTCCCTATTTTTTTTCCAGCATGCAACTTTTCCCTTTTTCTTCTCTTTTTCTGGCCTCCGCTGCCGCCATCGTGCACCACCGCCGGTGCCGCCTATCATTGCCAGCCTAAGGTTGAACCCTAGACCCTCTCAACCCTTTTCCCTATTTTTACAAGCCTTAAATTATTTTATTTCAATTATTCTAATATAAATTCTATTATTATTATTATTTCCATTTTTAATATGTATTATTATTGTTATTAATATTATTGTTTTTATTATTATTCTGTTGAGGGCTGAAGCCCTATTTTAATTTTTAATTCAATGTTAGCACTATTACCCTTATTATTTCTATTATTACTATTACTAATATTAATATGTTATAAGTATAATAATAATTATTATTTCCTATTTCAAATTTTTTTTATTCTTATTCCATTATTATTAATACAACTATTTTACCATAAATGTTGTTAATAATGTTATTATTGTTATTATTGTTGTTGTTGTTTTTGTTGTTGTTGTTGTTGTTGTTGTTATTATTATTATTACTACTACTACTACTATTATTATTACTAAATTTGGTTATTTATTTTAGTAATATTACTATTATTATTATTATTATTTTAGTAAAGGGGTCGAAACCCTTATTTCACTTTGTTTTGAATAATGTCCTTGATATTATTATTGTTACTATTATTATTATTCTTATTTACATTATCATTGATATTATTTTTAGTATCTTTACCATTATTATTTTAGTATCATTATTATTATTATTAAGGTAAAGTTTTCAACCTTATATTATCCACTTTTATAACATTTCTATTATTTCTATATCTTTAGCAAAGTTAGTAATTAGTTAAGGTTATTTTATTAACATATTATTATTTATTTAAAAATCTAGTCTTATAATAATTTAGTGATTAATAGAATTTTTGATAGGAGGGAGTCTAATTGTAGCTTTTTCCTCATAATAGGTAAAATCAGTCAAAGCCCTAAGGAGGCGTAGGAGCGTGCTCCAAGACCAGTGTCATTTTAGGTAAGGGTGTTACTAAGGCCTTTTGCGTGTTTATGTGCATTATGTGCTTCATATGCTATGTATTCTATGTTTATCATTATTAATTATTTCGTATGCGGTATGACGTAGAGTTGAAGTACGTCTTTGTGTATTTACATGGCATGTATACTATATGTGATAAGACATGTATGTGAGGACGTATAAAAGTGGTATTGTGTGGGGGAAAGGTTGGAAATGGAAAATGGGAAGTAAGTTGACTAAAGGGGAAATGAGTTGACCTAAGTATTTTAATAATCTATGAGTGGAGGAATAAAAGAAAGAATTTAGGGTTTCGTGTGGAGGAATCTAATTTAGAGTTTCGTGTGAAAGAGTCTGATTTATAGTTTTGTATGGGAGAATCCAATTTATGATGTTATATGGGAGAATATAAATTATGGTTTTATATGGGAGAATCTAATTTATTGTTTTGTGTGGGAGAATATAATTTATGGTTCTATTTGGGAGAATCTAATTTATAGTTTTGTGTGGGAGAATATAATTTATGGTTTTATATGGGAGAATCTAATTTATGGTTTCGTATGGGAGAATCTAATCTATGGTTTTGCATAATTTATTTGGGAGAATTTAATCTATGGTTGCATGGTGGTATTAAGTTTTGTATGGTGGTATTAATGATTGTATGGTGGTATTAGGGTTTGCATGGTCGTATTAATGGTTGCATGGTGGTATTAATGGTTGTATAGTGGTATTAGGGTTTACATGGTGGTATTAGGGTTTGCATGGTGGTATTAGGGTTTGCATGGTGGTATTAGGGTTTGCATGGTGGTATTAATGGTTACATGGTGGTATTAACGGTTGTATAGTGGTATTAGGGTTTGCATGGTAGAGTTAAGGTTTTGCATATGAGTTAATGATTGCATAGGATTTAGGGTTCGCATGAAAAAGTTCGAAGGTTTGCATGGGGAGGTTCATGTCTGCATGGGTATGAAATTTATGTGTGGAAAGTTGATTTGGGATGTAAGAAAGTTAATGTAAGTGTTGTTTGGGTGTTTGAACACTTAGGGTGAAAAATAGTACGTAGGACATTATAAGGGTATGGAGGAGACTGAATTAGTGTTCGGAGTGATTAACTATGGGTTGTTATGATTAACTAGGGTTGGAGTGGATAATTGTGGTTTGTTGTGATTAACAAAGGTGTGGAATGGCTAATTATGATTGTTATGGTTAAATAGGGTTTGGAGTGGTTAACTATGGTTTATTGTGGCTAATTAGGGTTTGTTGTGGTTGATTAGGGTTTTTGTGTTATCATGTGTATTTGGTGATTAAAGTGTAATTATGATTGTGAAATTTATGATTTGTGATGTGTGAAGTGTAAAGAGAATGATTCATGTATGACCAAAATGAAAGCTTCTGAATAAGATACTTAAAACATTAATTACTTAAAGTGGAAGATATTAAAACGGGACCAGGCGATCCATCGGTCAGGAATAGTGGTTAGGGTTTTTACCCTATGTGCGACCGATCCACCGGTTATAATAGTGGTTAGGACATGATGTCCTATATGTGACCGACCCACCGGTTATAATAGTGGGGGATCCCGATCTCAATGAAAATAAACTAGAGTTTTGGTAAGGCAAATAAAAGGCACTAATTACTTATGGTGGAATACCATGCGAGCTGGAACCAGCCGATCCACCGGTTAGGAATAGTGGTTAGGGTTTTACCCTATATGTGACCGATCCACCAGTAATAATAGTGGTTAGGGTTTCACCCTATATGTGATTGATCCACCGGTAATAATAGTGGTTAAGGCACGATACTCTATGTGTGACTGGACCACCGGTTATAATAGTGGGATATTCCTGTACTCGCATGGACTTGATAAAATCATGGTGTGAATCAATTTTTGATCAGAAATTAATTAAATAATTAATCCGAAATATAAATGGGCCTTTATGTATCCACCCGAATAATGGTTCGTTATTATGTTATCATGTTGGCCTTTATGTCCTTTTATTCTTATGCATGGTTTATGTGATTTTATGTGTTGACCTTAGTGCTCGGTTACCTTACTCAGTACGTAGCACACTGATCACCTGTTTCATAGGCGTTGCTCATTCCCACGAGTAGTATGCCCTTCTGACTTTGTGTAGGTGGGCAAGACATCAGTCGGGGCTGAGTGTCGAGCATGTTTTGGCTCAAAGTTTGAGAGAGTTGTGACCATATTCCAGTCTTTATGTGATTCTATTTTCTTTTATTATTTATTTTGTATCGGATTTATCCTCTTTGATTTATTACCTTGTATTAAGTATTTATCCTCTTTGATTTTGCACTCTGATTTCTATCTTATTATGGTTCATAAACGTTTATGCATACTCTTATTTTTAAAGTATGATCTTTTGAGTTTTTTTATGAACTGTTGGTTGAGTTTAATGTAAATCTTTTCTTAGCCTTAGCACTTGGTAATGAAATAGTCGGAGAGAACCGATTTGGTACTAAGTGTGGCGGTAACATTCCTAGAATTCACGAGTTTTAATTCGATTACTTCTGCTTTTAAAAAAAATTAGTGAATTTTGGGGTGTTACACCACTATTATAGCCGGTGGACCAAAAACATATAGGGCATAATGCTCATGACCACTATTATTATCGGTGAATTGGTCTCCAAGAAAAGTGCTCCTGGCCACTATTATTCGACGATGGACTGGTCTGGCCTCGACTCTCATGATGTTTTACTATAACTACTTAGTGTCTTTCCTATGTCTTGTCACAATTATATTCGGTTTGTTGAGCACAGAATCCCCCACTATTTTAGTCGGTGGACAGGAAACATACAAGGCATAATGCTCCTGACCACTATTATTCGTTGGTGGATCGGTCTCTAGGGTACCTCGGCTCCTGGCCACTATTATTCGTCGGTGGCTCGGTTTGGGCCCAGCTCAACAGTCTTCCTCTTTAAATGATTAGTAATTTATTCGTGTCTTATTCAATATACTTTCCCCCCTATGTATGAATTTCACACTCCTTCTACACTTATCCTCCCAAGAGGACCCGCCCCATATCTTGAGACTCTGTCCCTCCTAACACACATGTCACATCCTTTCCTTCCCCCACTTACTCATATTAGAGGCCCAACTCCTAAGTATGGGATCAAGGCCCACTACCTTACACCTCCAAGTCCACTCACTGCCTTACCCTAGGGTTTTTTCCAGAAATCCTAATTTGGCCCTATGTGGCCCATATTTCTCTGTCTCCCATAGTTGAGTCGTTTAACACCTCACACATCACATCCCTCATATTCAACCCTCATCATTTCACTTTACTCCCCCAAATATACGTGTAACCACGAAACCCTAGGTAGCCACATCAAACCACAGCTAGCCACACCAAACCCTACCATCCTTCTTTCCACCTATCACCCCTCCATTTCTCACCTTCCACTCTTATTCTCCCATGATATCCATACTCACCCTACACATTACATTCCTCCACTCTCATCTTATACTCCACTCACCCCCAATTATTTTTACTTTTACCACCATATTGAATTAGGGTTTTCCTCCCAAACCCTAGCTAGGTCTCCTGTGTACCCTTATACTAACATACGTACTATTTTTCACCCAAAGCCTCCAATCACCTAAACAACTCTTCCCTTACCTTACTTACATCCCAATACAACTTTTCACACGTAAATTTCACCCCCATGCGGACTCTATGCACCCCATGCAAACCCTCGAAGTTTTCATGCAAAACCACAGAAGTCCCATGCAAACCCTAGATTCTCCCATGTAAGGTTCACCCCCTCTTTTGTTTTATTCATAGACCCCTTTTTTATTTCCCTTTCATGGATTATGAGATATTTAGGTCAATCCCATATCCCTTGGTCAAATTACTTCCCTTTGGACAACTTATTCCCCCTTGGTCAACTTACTTTCATATTTTCCTTTTTCATCCTTTCACCCCATGTCATTACATTAAATACCCTAGCATGTATGTCCTAAAGGGCCACATTACATCACCTCATACAACATATACATATTATACACATGCCATAAGAAAACACATGAGCATACATCAACTCCAAGTTGTGCTACACATAAAATAAGTTTAATGATAACCACAACATAACATAGTACATAACATCCAAGGCATACAAGACACATAACATACATAGGGCCTTAGCTACATCCTTACCTAAAACATCACCGGTCTTGGAGCATGCTCCTACACCTCCTTAAGGTTTTGACTGGTTTCACCTACGAGAGGAAAAACTAAGAATTAATTTTCCTCCTACCAAAAATACTTGTTATTTCTAACTTTAATCTCATATTAGGGCTACAATTATTAAAAGAAACTCTACAAGTGAAAATAGGGTTTTTAATTCTCAAGTTAGCCTACTAGAGTATTACTAGTCAAAATAGATTTATGTTGATATTTATAGCCATATTTATAGCCATATTTATATTATTAAAGATAATAGCTTTATTTCTTCTAATAATAGTACTGACACTATTTATAGCAAAAATAGTGATATTAATAATAATAGTACTAATACTAGTTGTAGTAAAATAGTGATATTAATAATAATAGTAATACTAATACTTATAGTAATAGAAACCCTAGTATTTTTAAGGCTAAGGCTAATAATAGGGTTAGGGATAAAATAATAGTATAATAATAGTAATACTAACAAAATACTAATATTGCTAAGGATAATAATAATATTTGAAATAATGATAATATAAGGGTTCGAATATTTTTACAATAGTAGTAGTAGTAGTAGTAGTAGTAGTAAAAACGTTAAGAATAATATTAGAAATAGTAATATTCGAATAATAAATATTAATAATAAGGTTTGAATATTTTTAATAGCAACAAAAATGATAATATGTCAAGGCTAGCATTAATAATAGTAATAATAGTAATAATAATAATAATAATAATAATAATAATAATAATAATAATAATGAAAATTAAAATAATAATAATAAAAAAAATAGGGTTTCTACCCCTTAATAATAATAATAATAATAATAATAATATTTTAAGGCTATAAATAATAATAATAATAAATAATAATAATAATAATAATAATAATAATGATAATGATAATGATAATGATAATAATAATAATAATGATGATAATAATAATAATAATAATAATAATAATAATAATAATAATAACAATAACAATATAAATACAAGTAAAATGGATAGGGCTTGCATAATTAGGGTTTAAGGGTTAAGAGGGGTCAGGGTACCACCTGAGGTTGGTGGTGACCGGTGGTGCACGGCAGCAGCAGCGACGGCGGGGAAAGAGGGAGAAAAGGGGAACCGTTGAGTGTTTATGGTAGGAGAGGGGAAATGAGAGTGGAAGTTGAGGTGGTGGAGGATGCCTAGGTAGAGAGGGTTGGAGTGGTGGTGGTGGTGCAGCTAAAGGCGTCGGTGTTGTGGTGGCCGAGGGTGGTAAAGAGGGAGGAAGGGAGGAGAAAAGGAGGGTAAGAAAAGGTAGAGGAAGGTCTGCAGTTGATTTTGGAGGGTATAAAGGGTGGTGGTTGCGGCGAGAGTGGCAGTGCAAGGGCGGTGGTGGCTGGGGTGTGGCTCACCGGGGAGTGATCTTTGCACAGCCGGGGTGGCTCATGTAGGGCAAATCGAGGGTGGTGGAGGGTGTTGTTTGGTAGAGGGTGATGTAGGGAGTGGTTTGGTGGGTGGCTCGAGCGATGGCGTTGAATGGCGGCAAAGCAACAGGTAGCGAAACAGGCAGCGACAACATAAAATGGAGAGTTTCTAGGTTAGGAGAAAAAGGTTGAATGAGGGGTGGATGAGGAATATTTATAGGCTAAGGATGAGGAGGAAGGAGAGAGGGGAAGAGGAAGGGTCAGTGGTAGGTGTGTAGATCATCGACCAGCAGCCCAATGGCCAGAGAAGGCCTGCAAAAATTTATAGGTCAGGCTACTCAAGAAGGGAAAAAGGAGAGGAGAGAGAGTCACGTGTGAGGAGAGAGAGGGGTTGTGATTAGGTGGAGGAGAGAGAGGAAGTGTCAGGGAAGGGGATAGGGGTGGGAGACTGGCGTGCGACAGCGTGGAGGTCGCGTGCCTGCGTTGGGAAGTGGGGTGGTTGGCATCGGGGAGAGGGAGAGTTAGGGGGAAGGGGAAGAAGAACGTGTGCAGCAGACCGACGGTCTAGGAAAAAGAAAGAAAGGGAGGGGAAACCGGATAGGGCTAGGGGAGAAGGGGGTGTGGCACGAGCTTGGCCACGTAGGAGGAAGGGAGAGGGGAGAGGGATTGGGCTGCAGGATGGGTTGGCCTAGGTTGGGAGAAGGAAGGGAAAGAAAGGAAAAGAAGGAGGAAGAGGAAAAGAAGAAAAGAAGAAAAAGAAAAGAGGGAAAAAGGTAAAAGGTAAACAGAATAATAGATGGGTTGGGGTATTTAAAATATTTTGGTATTCTGGAATATTTAAAAATAATATTATTTTAATAAAACAATAATTAAATTTTTTTTAGGCTAAGTTAGGATTTTTGAAAGGTTTTTCCTAAATTCCATTTTAATTAGCAAAACACCCTAAATTTTTTTCCCAATTAAATTATTTATTAATTTCCTCTTGATTTTGCCTTAATTTCTTCCTCTTATTTTAATAACATAATTTATTTAATTAATTTCCCTAATAAGTTCCTAAATTGCTAGAATTCTCTAAATTAGGGTTTTGGGGTATTTCACAGGTATGAGTCCATTTTTCATAAGGTTGTTATTGTGCATGAGGAGCTTGCTGGCTTGCAAAGGATTACTTTTGGGACTCCACCAAATTCCAACATGAGGGCACAAGAGAAATTGTTACAACAATAGTTCAACAAACTTTTGTGGTGTGAAGAAAATGTGATATAAATAGAAAATGTGATGAAAAGAAGAAAATGTGATACATTTAGGGATTCTTCAAAAATTCTTGGAGTGTTATTAGGGATGAAGTGCTTCTTGGTGTGAGGAAATTCTTTTTGATTGGTTTTATGTCGAACAAAGTGAATAGTATGTCTCTAACACTCGTCCCCAAGTGTTTGAATGCACAAAAGGTAATAGAGTTTCTCCCTGTTTCATGTTGTAATATTATCTACAAGGTTTCCTCTAAAGTTGTGACTCATAGAACTCAACAATTGATGCAATCCATTATTGATCTCTTGCAAACAACATTTATTAAGAGTAGGAATATTGGAGAGAACATATTTCTTGTGCATGAATTAGTTAGAAAGTATTATACACGGGGTGTATCTCTGAGATGCATGATTAAAGTGGATCTTCAAAAGGCCTGTTTTGGTGATGGATTACCTTAGCAGACGTTTGAGGATCTTATGGGACAATCCATCCAAGATCTTAAAGGGCATTTAAGGTGCAGACCATTAACGATTGTTTACTTCACTTTGTTGATGATCTACTTCTTTTTTGTCATGGGGATTTGAATAGTATTTAATGTGTCATAGGAGTTCTCTAAATTTTTTTATAGATTTCTAGTATAAGTGTAAATCCAGACAAATGCACCATTTACTTTGGTGGAGTTGAGGAGAGGGTTCATTCGGACATTATAGCTTTCCTCGGTTACAATGAGGGTGCATTTCCTATTATTTATTTAGGGATGCCTTTGACTTTAGCCAAGATCTCTACTACTCACCTTCAATGTTTGTTGAAGAAATTCACTTTACCACTGGAGTAATTTGTATCTATCATACGTGGAGTGTATCCAACTCATCAATTCAGTTATGTTAAGTATTCAGACCTACTTTACCCAAGTTATTTCACTCCCTAAGAAAGTTCTACATAAGTTCATTAATCTTTGTTGAGTTTTCCTATGGTCGGGGAAGTTATTGAAAAGGTGTTAAGCATTGGGTGCGTGGGATCAGTTGTGCACCCCAAAAGATGAAGGAAGTTTAGGATTTCTACAATTGGAGGTGTGGAACTCTTGTGCATTGAAGAACTCCTTTGGAATATTTGCAACAAGAGAGACTCGTTATGGGTAAAATGGATTCATGTTGTATGCTTACGGTGCACTAATTTATGGGTGTTTGAGCCCTCTTCCTACACTTTGTGGTTGTTACAAAGGGTGTGACTTGTTTGAAACCATCTATAAGTGTATATCCTTACATCGAGGGGCAATAGGTCATCATGACTATAGTATTAGATCCGCGTATGAGGAGTTTGAAGTGAAATAGTGAAAGAAATATTGGGCGCGATTGGTTTGGTAGCCACTTGCTATTCCATGACATCAAATTCCTTTGTGGTTGGTTGTATAGGATAAGGTTCCTATATGAGAGAGATTGGTGGCATCATGCAATCTGAGTATTGATGCAGGTTGTGTTTTCTGTGATGCTTCGGTAGAGATAGTTGAGCATTTATTTATGCAGACTCGTTTGACCTTAGCTTATGAAAGTAGATCTGAGCTACAGCAAGAAGAAAAGATAGAATTTTGGGATGGATGAGAGAGATTCATGTATTGATTTCATGGGTCAGGCAGCATATGTCCGAGAAACATGTGCTTAGTGCTCTATTTGCTGCTTTTGTTGCTACTATCTGGCATAAGTATAATTTGAGGATTTTCTTAAAGTCATCAACATGAGGGCAGTACTTCATTGTCCATTATTGTTGTCACAGTTGCTAAACATATATCACGATCATATTTCAAAGACAAATATGACAGGTGGAACCATATATTAGATAGTATTTGTTGGTAGTTATTTGGTGTAATACTCTTTTTGAAAATAATAAAAATCTATCTTACTTATTGGAAAAAAAAATAAAGTGCAATAGCTAGGAGGTATTGTGTGGTTATTTGGTGAAAAAAGAAATGGGCTAGTGGACTCCTCCAATTACCCATTGTTAAGTGAGAAAAATGAAAAAGTTTAAGAAGAAGAAAAAAAGATCGTCCATTCACGAGAATATAAATACCTCACATGATAGAGTCAAACTTTAGTAATTATTAAGTTTAATATTGATTACTTCAATAAAAAATGTATTAATATATAAAATCATTATGTTATTAAGTATATTTACTTTTTCTCTTGAATAATTAAATCTTTCTATGTATAAAAAATAGAGTCCTAAAATCATTTTTTTTTCACTCATTTTCACCAACAGAACGCGTCACCTGCCCTGATATAATTCATCGGTATGTGATTCACACAATCCTAATGTTTAAATTTTAACCATAAGTAGCCATACTATTAGCCCATTTGGTTTGTTGTGACTTGGTTTGAATAAGTCCAGGAAAATAATCCGTTTATTATTCAAGTTTCCCGGGGCCACAATAGTTATTTGAAATTGATGGTCCTATACTAGATCAATTGGCCAGTCCAACACGCGAAGGAGGTCCATTGTGAGAGAGAAAATGTATTGTTATTTTCTTTTAATTTCATCGTACTCTACGTACATTCAAATTTGTATCAAAATTGTTACCAATTACATGTACTAACAAAATTATTTGTATTTGTTGGTCAGCAAAGAACAAGCAACATAATGATCTTTTGTGCTGCCCTGAGAAATCAACCCCGCTCAAACAAGACGAGGAGCCAACCTTTGGCAACTGACTGTCCATGATAATGAGGTAATTAACAACGTTTGATTTTATATGCTCTTCAAATAATGACCTGACTCTTTAATTATACAGGGCATAAAAGTTCATGTCAGAATTAAAAACACACTACATTAGCGATACAAAGCCAGGCTGAATTGTTGCGGAAAAAGGACCGGTTGATAGCGGAAGACCTTTTCCTTCCTTGTGTGTGATTAAAATGGGCAAAACAAAGATAACAGAAATAGAAAAATAAAGACACCAAATTTTACGTGGAAAACCCTTAAATTTGAAGGGAAAAACCACGAACCTTCCACTATGATGATAATAGGATTACAAGTAATTCTTCTCTAGTATGAACTAGAGGCTCACTCAACTTCTTTATCTAAAATAGGATGGATTACAAAGGATGGACTCTCTCACCGACTAAGTGGTGGAACACTCAAACTTCGCTTGAGAAAATATGAGAACTTTTCCCAAGCACCTCACTTTTGTAGTGGCTCTATCTTTCTCTCTTTTTGTAGAGGATTGCTTGCTTTGCTTGATGCTCTAAGCCTTCCCAAAGACCCCTATTTATAGGAGTAGAAGGGGGTAATCCAAAAGCCATAAGATGACTCTTGAATACTCTTCTATTAAATTAAGCCAATGAAACTTTGGTAACTTACACATGATAACATGCACTTGCCTTCTCAAATTCCCAAGAGTTACAAAGTATTAACCATCTTTGTAACTCATGCATCATCCCCACTATGATTGTTGTTAGGAAACCCCTTTAATTAAGGAGGGACCCCAACATGAATGAAGGGCAACTTCATTCTCTACTACTACACGAACCATGCCCATTACTCCAAACAAAGGTAGAGAATACAAACGTGAAAGGTAACATTTCTTAAACATTTTTTTATTGGTAGCTATTTTTTTTTATTTTCTGTGTACACACATTTATTCATATAAAATAAAAGTAAAATAATTAGTTATTTATTTTCAAATGTTATCGGAAAAGTTATGGCCATTACAAGAGAAAAAAGTCTCTGAAAATTGCATTTTCACCCGGGTCAAATGATAGTGCGCAACACAAAAAACAAAAACAAAAATTATGGCTAATTATTTTATATATTTACTAAATTGTTGTTACTTAAATAATAATAATAATATGACATTTTACGAACACCGTTTTAGAACTTTTAAATACAACTCAGATTCCATGGAGACAGGAGTACCAACGCGACTGCATGTAAAGTGCAAAAATAGTCATCTTCTTCGATAGCAAGTGAATTGTCGAACAGCATAATTGTTTTCTAGACCCTCGGGGCAATTACAGAAAAGTAAGGTAATATTCTACAGAATCTAAATAATTCACACAGCAGTATATACTATGTTTTGAAATTTTATTTACTTGTCTATTAATTTAGTAGGCCGGGATGTATTGGATTGATGTCAGAATGGTTGGCAGCGGTACTATATTGCATGCAATATCTGCCCGGAGAAAATTAAAAAGGATTTAAGCGTGGAAAACTCAACAAATACGAGAACAATATCAACTTAAAGGCACAAATTGCAAAAGAGTTTAGTCCAGGGAAAGGAAAATCAATCTGTTTGACAATTAAAAAAAAATACGAAGCCTCCAATCACTTTATAGTCAGCTAAGAACGTATTTCTCACTGTATAAATAATGAAATCACAATATAAGTAATTTATAATATTACTCTAATACAAAAAAGATGGCATAGCAACAAAGGAATTTTGTACCAATAAGAGAACAGAAGCCTCATTTACTAAAAGTTATATTGATGATATTAATTATCATTCTTATAATTATAATGTATAGTACAAATAAAACAAACTTATAAATATGATAAATAGATAGATTAAGATATGTGTAGGATTATCGCAAACAATTGAATTAAATTAAAATATATATGTAGTCATTTTGATAAATATTGTATGACTAATATTAATTCATATTAATAAAGTGTAATTAAAATTTTCAAATTTAACTACTAAAATTTAATCAAAAAATAAATTATACTTGCATCTTAATCTACGATGCATCACGAGTAAAAATCTAGTATTTTATAAAACACAAGTACAAATGAAAACATAAAATTTAAAAGATTATTAAAATATTAAATAATGTGCATCACCTAATTTTTAATATAACAAATTTTTATTTAAAACACTTTAATTGTTGAAGCTAATATAGAATAAAGAGGATTGTCATCAATATATCTAACATAAGAGTAGCTAGGGACGACAAATTTTCTTACAAAAATGGAGTTTGTCGATGATTTGTTGTTTCGGTTTGGATTAGAAAAAAATTTATTTTTATTTCATTCTCTCTAGGAAATGTATAAGTTTGAAAAAAATTATAAAAAGAATATTTTGGATTTAGAAGAGAGAGACATATAGTGTCCCGATCCCCGGACCTGTATATATATATATAAGTTTGTGTTCGTATGTGTTTTCTCAATTTCTGTCATCAATTTTTAAATATCCTAACTTAGGGGTTTTTTGGTCTCGTTGAAACTGTTTTTCTTGTTCTCAAAGTCCTCTCCAGAGTCGAAGTTGAAGGATAACTCTCCTTCTCTTCTAATCCAACAGTCCATCTCCTCCGGTGCTTCTACTTTGCTGTACTCACCGCTCTCTACCACTTTTTTATGCCGGCGGAGTAGCAATTTGGGTTTGGGGTTTCAGATATTTTAGTGGGGAATTTTAATCTAATAATGGTGATGGGGAATGAATAGTGGAGATTAATTTTTGTTTTTTAAATGAAGGGCTCAGTTTCGTCAATTCTGTCGATGGAGTTTGGAAGGCGGTGGGCAATATTAATTGTGACTACATTAAAGAAAAATATATTAAACAAACAAATATATATATTGTTATACTTGTTATTATTAAGATTTATAAGTATCGATAATATTATAATCGTTAGGAAACTTTATAATTTATAATATTAGGAAACTTCAACATATTAGGAAATTATTATATGTGAATTACTCGTGTAATATTAATAATGTAGTATTAAAATATCTGGATTGATTGCTTTCATGAATTATTAATTTTCTGACTCTATTTAGGAAATTTATATTTCAAATTTATAACAAATAAATAAATACATTGTTATAGTTATTACTATATATTATATTATAATTGATGTTACATTTATAATCACTTTCTTTCATAGTGTGTTTGTGTGTGTGTATGTATAGAATATTAGAATGTAAGAATAGCGTAAATAATGATATGTTTTAAAAGCATACAGCTAAAAGTTATGTTGATTATCATTATTATAATTATAATATATAATAAATAGATAGATTAAAATATGTGTAGGAGTAACGTAAATAATTGAAACTTTGCATTATAATTTATAAATTATTTATTAAATTAATAAATATATGTAGTCATTTTGATAAATACTATAGAACTAATATTAATTCATATTAATAAATTGTAATTAAAATTTCCAAATTTAACAACTTAAATTCTATTTAAAAATAAATTATACTTACATTTTAATCTACAGTAGGGATGACACACGTCCAGATCCGTTTATATTGTCTAAACTCATATCCTACCTAGTTCTATCGGGTTTCAAAAGTTTAGACCTAGATCAAAACCCTTCGGCTCTAGCAGGTAAACGGACTATTTTTAGATTTTTTTAAAATAATATATGTAAATATAAATATATTTATGTTTTATATAGCTTAATATGTATTTTTTATTAAAAAAATTCTTCGAGTAAAAATATAAATATTTTAAAATAGTTGCTTAATTTATATATAGTGTTTTAATGCTTTGGGAAAAAATATTGTACAAAATGTTTATAGAATAAATACACAGAAATAAAGTTAAAAAAATAAATTAGGATCTCAAATATGATTACGACAAATATGACAAACATAATATTAATATATGTGTGTGTGCACGCGTGCGTACTAAACAGGTTTGGGTCTGGGTTTGAGACTACTAGACTTAGATCTAGAACCATTTAGATATATATATAGACTCAGACCCAACCCAAACCCGTCAGGTCCAAAAATCATGGACCCAGATCTACTAAAAATAAGGTGGGTCTAGCAGATCTGGGTTGGATCTAGGACTCATTGTCATCCCTAATCTATAGTGCATTACATGAGTGAAAGCCTAGTATATTTTAATATATATATACAAATAAAAACATAAAAAAAAAGATTATTAAAATAATAAATAATATGCATCGCCTAATTTTTTATATGAGAAAATTTTATTTAAGACACTTAAATTGTTGAAGCTACTATAGAATTAAGAGGACTGTCATCGACATATCTAACATAAGTGTAGCTAGGTATGATAATTCCTCCTATAGGGATAGGTCTATGTCGAGGATTTGTTGTTTGTGTTTGGGTTAGAAAGAAATTGTTGTCATATCAGTTTCTCTGCATATTATAGAAGAAAATTTTAGGGATCAAGTTTGGGGGAAATTATCAAGGATTGTTTCAGGTTCAAAGAAGAGATGGATATGGGAGACCTATCCCCATACCCACCCAAATATGTGTGTGTGTGTGTGTGTGTATTCTCAATTTCTATCATCAATGTTTAAATATCCTATCTTTGGGTTTTTTGTTCTTGTTAACACTTTCTTTTTTCCTTATTCTCAAAGTCCTCTCCAAACTCTTGAGTCGAAGTTGAAGGAGAACTCTCCTTTTCCTCTAATTTAATAGTCCTTCTTTTCCTCCAGTACTTTTGCTTTGTTCTGCTCAATGCCCTCTGCCATTGCATCCTCCACTTGTAATAATGGCTTCAATATTAGAGTCTTATAGTTCATTCAATTTTTGAAGGATGGTAACCACTATAGAAACTCCCTAAACCTCTAGTCATTCAAGCTCTTATCCGGACTCTCCTCATTGTTAAGTCGTTGAATCATCTTCCCCATCTAATGTTGTGTCCAAGATTCTAAATTAATATGTCAGGTGAGTTGAGTCTTTCATTTTCATTCGTCTTATTCATGTAAGTCTAAAAATATGCAATTGTTAGGGATTAAGTTCTCAAGTTCTCTTTAATTTGAGTTATGAAGAGTTTTAGATAGAGCACAGGTGATTTATGCACTTCATCAGTTCTTCTCAAGTTTCATTGTTGCCATGAAGTAACAAGATAAAATTTTGTGAGAATTTTATCATGATTTAGATTGAGTTGGTTCTAGAGACATCATGTGGGGCCTTTCTTTTCCTTTTCTCAATTCATTTATGGGATATCATATCTCTCTCTTGAATCTTATTATTAGTCTCAACTATGTTATTCGTTCATGATATTTCATGTTGTTGTGCGGTGATGTACCCATTCACCTTACAAAAGCTTAAATTTGAAATTTGAGTTATAAGGGATTTTAATGGATCAATTGATTGTATGCTAGTATGTTACAGCTTTGTTGGAAAATTACTACTGACAAGATTTTTGTATGGTTTTAGGGATTGTTTAGGCTTCAGGAAAAGGGACGGGGACATGGTAGGGTTAAGGGACAAGGACAAGGATTTGGATAAGGGATTATGCATGGGAATGGGGATGGGGATTTAGTACCCACAAGGATCAGTGCGGGTTTAGGGATCTAAATGTATTTTAGGTTCAAGGATGTGGATGAGGTCCCCATCCCTACCCCATTATGATCCCTTAGTTTAACACCAAAAAATTTACTATTGAAAAACTTTGTTTTAATGGAAACATAATATCAAGATAATTTGGTGTTACCATCGTACTTAATATAGGCATAGCTTACCATACCATCCTTACCATGAATACAAAGCAAAACATTTAAAACTTAAAACATGATAAGCAAAGAACAATAGATTTTTTTTTTATATAAATTTAGATAGAAGTTAGAAATTAACTCTGAATATAGAATAACAAAATACAATAAAAAAAGTGATTCAATAGAATTAAGAATCTAAAAGGTATCCAGAAAAAAATAGATATCGAATAACATTAATTTTATGCCCAAATCCTAATTGAATAAAATCACTCCTCCATAGGTAGTGCATCATAAGCAGTGAAACATAAAGGCGGTCCTTAGTGACATGCACAACAAACTTGGGTCATCTACTGAAGGAATTGAGAAGCACTCATAATAAGGATGCCCAATACTTGTGTATTGAGTAAAATAATAATTCAAATATAGAAAAGGGAAAAACAACACACATAAGGTCACATGGAGGGATTAAACATGCACATTAATTATATTAGGAGATGAATCAAGAGAGGAACAAAATTTGAGTTTCATATTAGGTATACTTATAATCCATTTACTTATTACATTAAGTTTAATTCTCTTCTAGTAGAATGAATAGGTACAACTCCTAAAGCATAACGGTTTCAATCATTATTCTCATCCGGTAGAATGGAAAGGTATAAATCAATCCTAACTTACGTGATCTTTCACTTTAAATATTAATATATTATTAGATTGTTAGTTATCTCGTTAATGTCATTCAAGCTCTCATAAATATTCAAGGCACATAAATTACAGCCAAAAGATATGTGGGCCATTCCCCTTAGGAATAACTATAACACCCTTACAAAACCTTAATTTCATGAAATAAACATAACTTATTCCATAAGACTCATCTAACTACCAAATTTAGTTTACCTTCCTAGTATATCATTATTGACGATATATCTGAAATTCAATATCTAAATATACGTCTTACACATACAATAATGAGCCCACCTCTAGGATAACTATTCTTAATTTAAGTCATTTTTTATTTTATTAGACTTATGTTGCTCATAATTACATTGAGTATCTTCACATAACATACTTAGAATATTTTAAACCCTTGTCACTTTAGAAATACCAAAATTTCATGTTTAACCAACATTAACAAAAATACCCTTATCATATTTAAATGTCCTAAAGTCTCTTTTTAGATAACTTATGGCTTAGTCAACCTACACTTAATCAGATTACACATGACAAAAATTATAAAATTCTAAACGATTACCACGCCATATTTATTTTTCATGATAGCATGAAATGTCTCCGAATACCCTTAAAATAACCAAATCACCCAAACTTTCACAAAAAACTTACGAGTACCAACATTATTGACTTTTGACCTCCAACATACATCATCATAGGAATACTTAATCATATTTACAACCTATTATTTGCAACACAAATAGGATAACAGATCATGCTAAAATGTTTGGGTTACAAGACAAGATCAATCTAGCAATAACACGTTAGTGCATGCTTCTATATATTGCTTATATTTCCATAACACCATACATCATAATAAAAACAATGACATGAGTTTAGAAATATAATAATATTAGCATGATATTACATACAAATTCATACATAGCATTCAAAGCCCTATACTAAGACATACACTAGTATCACCAACCTTTAAGCAAGTAAAAGGCCCTAAGCTTCTTCCCCTAAGGTCATCAAGGAAATACCTAAGGTGAAGAGAAAAATGCTTGGTTAATCCAAAGGAAGGTCTAGCAAGGAAAGGTAAGGTAAGATAAAAAAAAGAATAGGGAAGAGAGATTGAGAGTGCTGACTGAGAATAATGAAAAGGAACCAGCGTAGAACAAGCTTACCTACTCAGCGAGGGGAGTGATTGGTTGAGACCGAGGGGAAAAAGTGACTTGGCTGAGATTGAGTGGAAATAAATTTCACCTATTCAACAAGTTCACCCGCTTAGCTAATTAACCAACTCATCGAGTCCACTCACTCGTTAGGTTCAAACTGCTTGGCAAGACTAGCCAGGAATAAAAGGTACAATATAGATTGGCCTAAAGGGAGAAAAAGCATACAATATAAGGCGACTGAGTTGAAAATGGTGGTGTTGGTGATAGAAGAAAGATAATTAAAGAGGATAAAGATGGAGGAGTTTGTTTGGCTGGGCAAGTTGAGAAGCATGACTACAACCACCATCTATGAGAGTGGTGGTTGGAAAATTGCTCATAAAATCAATGAGAGAATTATCAAATCAATAGAGATGAGAAGGTTTGGTGGTTGCAATTAATGACTAGGAATGGGAAAGGTTATATATATATAAATGATTTTGAGAGAAAGGATGGCATCAGGGAGATGTGAAGTAAGGCTAGGTGATGGAGCCGGTACACATAAAATAAGAGGAGAAGAAGTGGGGATAGGATAATGGTGTAAGACAAAAAGGATGGATGGAGATTGAGTGTAGATTTGGGCTTAGTTGGGGGGTTCTAGTTTGTCTAAACAAACCGAACCAATTGCACTAGGGAAGAGGGCTGCAAGAAGAGAAGAAAAGAAAGGGAAGAAGAAAAAAGAGAAAAAGGAAAAGAAATAAGAGGAAAGAGAAAAGAGAAAAGGAAAAAAGAAAATAATTAATGTTAAGGTTTAGAGTCAAAATTAAATTTAGGATTAAATGATTAGGAAAAATATTAGGATATTAATCACCCAAAATTAAGGTTAGATTAAAATTTTGGGATATTACACTAATTGCATCTGCCCTTGCTTCACAAATATTAGGTGCAAATCTAAAATCAAAACTTAATCAACATTAACAAATAAAGAGAAATCTCAAAAGAGATAATACAATAATATAAAAGTGCTGGTGGGTTACAAAACCAAACAAGTCATGATCAAAAGACATAATTGAAATATAAGATAAAAGCAAATAAAAGTTTTAATAGCTATCAAGAGTATAAATGATTCCAATCAGGGATAAAAAAGCTTTACACTAGTTAGCCAAAAATCTCAAAACAAGTCTCCAACCATCTAACAAGAAAACTTGCACATAGTCCCATATTCCCCTAAAAAAAGGTCAAATTCATCACAATGGACAAATTCACGCGTCTTATCAATACGACCAGTACTAATAAAATCTAAAACATACTAACACATATTACATGGTACATGGAAGATTGTATTGGCATGCAATATATATGGTGCACACAAAACATGTGACAATGCAAAAATCATACAATAATGAATCACGAGAGATAAAACATATGATAACATACAATTTACATGGAATGAAAATCATGTGATACAATTAATATGAGGGAAAACACAAGATAATGGAAATAAAAGCTAGAGCAACTAAGGCCAATACTACTAGCCATACTTAGAATCAAAATTAATTATTGTACTCCATCAAAGGTGATCACGTAAATACATTTATTTAAGCCATTGAGAAATGCACTATATTATCTCCAATGGTCTCTCAATACCCATGGAAGTCATCCAAATAACCATTAAGGAACATAAAGTTTGGTCAAAGATAAATGGCTATAGGGACACGAAGTTCAACTACTATTGATTACCAATTTCTTTAAGTGTGTACATCCCTATAAGATCATAAGTCTAATGGAGTATATAAATTTGACGAGACTACTTAGCCCCACCCAAAATAAAATTAGTAATATAATATAAATGTTTGATGCTAACTAATCCTCGTTAGCTAATCAAGAACCAGATAATTTAGACTCACCATTAAGCTTGTAATTTATATTTAAGTTGATTATTACTTTATCATGCGATAACACTTAACACATAAAACACATTAATGCATACTTAAATAATGTTCCATTTAATCATTACCAAGAACCAACTTTTGATCAACTAAGAATCATCCACCTAACCAAGTTATAAAGGCTAAATAAAGTCATGAATCTATTAACAACCATTAGATCACAAAAGATCATCTAAAAATATCCAATTGTTAAAAGTTGATGGTTGAAGAAAAATACCAAAGGTTTACTAAAAGTCAATAAAAGCACATAGGATCAACAAAAGTCTCATTTACCATTTAAATGCTAATTTAAATCTAATAAGGCTAAAATGCCCTTATTAAGGCTATTATCAATATATGGCATACAAATGCCATTTTATCATTATTATCAAATAATTATTATAATAATATTTATATAAATTTAAATTTTATAATTTTTTTGTAAAGTAGACATTTTAAGAAATCTTCAATAATGTAGTTTAACGACCAAAACAACCCCTTTCAAAATCAAAAATGATTTTCAATGCTTAAAAAATATTAAGGCATACCCTATACTTCTAATAATAACCAAATCATTCATATAATTTAAAGATATAATATCTTACTAAAAAATATTAGAATATAATAGATTTTCTAGAAACTTTATAGAAACACCATGTAATCCTCAAAGGCTCAAACTTGAAATTTATATTGTAAATTTAGGACACTATATTTAGTGCATATAAAAATTCCATAAAATTCATAATTAAAAAATAAAATATGAAGAACACAAATATGGTTGTGAATTTGAAATTTTCAAACCACACACGTGGATTTATGAAAATACTTGTGTTTATGCTAAAACTTCAAAATAACATAACTTAGGCTAAATAACTCAAATTCTAACTTATTACGTATAAAATTTTAAGTAAAATATGCAAGGATTTTAATGGCATGCTCAAATTTGCAATAAAATGACTCGTTAAGGATAAAGTTACCCTTGATTGAGACTATCATACTTGATGTGGGAACATCCTCATTTGATGATCACAATCTTGTCATTAATTTTTTCAAGTTTGAGAGCTACAAAACTCTCCTTACTCGGACATATTAATCATCCAATAAAACCTAACTATGAAATCCATACAAGCCATGAAAGCCTTGTTAACCCTTCCCCCCTTTTATACCATCCATAAAACACCCAAAAAAGCCACCATGAGACAAAAAAATTTCTCAAGTTTTTTCTACCTTTTAAACCTATTTTCCCTTAATATTTTAGCCCTAAAAATTTCACAAAAAATCCGTCCATTCTACACCCTTGAAAGCCACACAAATTAGCAATAAGCCCCTCTCAAGTTGAATGTCAAGTCATTTTTAGTACTTGGGAAGAACAATGCAGATTTGGGAAAGAAAAAGGAAGGCCAGAAGACATTCCTTACTTCTTTTTGTTGCTTACAAGATTAAAAGGGCCTTTGTCTCTTTCCTTTTGAGTAATATGGCTGCTATCTGAGTTAGAACATGTGCTAAGTAGGAGATCATGTTTGAAAATGTGCTCAAATCTTCCTCCCTATGACTGAAACTCATGGCTGGAATATTTAGCATATTTTCTCCTTTGTTTTATCCCAAATCACATATATTAGTTGTCTAAGTTGTAACCTTTAATCTTGCACTTCATCTATAAGTGTCAAGGATAGAATGAAATAGAGACAAAACTTATTTGGCTATACATTTTCTCTCAAAACAACCGAGAGCTCTCCTTCAAATCTCAAGCGTAAGAGTTTGAATATTTGCAAAAAAAAATTCAAGATTTATCCTAAGAGTTTAAACCTTAGGTGGTTCTTGTAAGTAGTGATTCTAGGGGTTACTAAGAATCAATTTTTATCCTCTCAAATATCCCCCATTTCTCTATTCTAAGGGTTCTTGGAACACCATCACCTAGTAAGACCTAAGTTGGATCTCATATGCATCAATATTATACACATATATTTATTGTGCATAATAAAACCCTATATTAACATACTTGCAAAGTAATATTAAAATACATATATTGACATGCTCGTATACAATTTCTTGAGTCATATACATATCAAAATTCTTAGAATATCACGATTCTTGCATATTTCATGAACATACAAGAAAAACATGGAAAAATACTCTAGTATATATAAAACCCTAATCATATTAATAACATATATTAAAAAAAATTATAACAATTAAATATTTACCTCCCCTCCTAGCAATCCAAGAAGAAAAAGAAGAAGAAAGAGACCAACACATAGCTATATACACCTCCTCCTTAAGAAATATTTATTACCTCAAGTATAAGAGTATAAATTAGTAAATAAAATCATTTTAATGTGAGAAAATGAATTAGGAAAATATTATAAATTAAGAGGAAAACAATATAACTCTTTCTTGAAATGGATGAGTTTTAAGAGGGGAATGTCATTATTTTCCTCATTTTCATTAGATATCAATCCTCTATTACTTAGGAAAAGTTATAAATAACTAAAATTAAGGATTGTAGAAGGTAAAAGGTGAAGAGAAATATGAAGAACAAGAGCTTATGGGCTTGTGTGGGCAAGGAGAAAAATAGCACATGGGGCTTGGAACACTTGGAGAAATTTTAAGAATGAAAGGAATTGATGAAAGAAGCATAGAAGTATGAATAAAAATAAACCAAGTACCTCAACCTTCACTAAGGCATGCATAAGATTTGATAGGGGAAGGAAAGCAAATGCCTTATGGTTCACTTGATCATAAAAGATGATGAGAAGGCTGAGCATGTAAGGAACTAGGTAGATTTGTAAGAAAATTGTACTTTAGCTAGTTTCGGGGGTTGATTGTAAGTTGTAACACCCCTAATTTCACCATTTAGAGATTTTATTTTAAAAAAAATTTGTGAAAGAATTTTTTTTTAAATACATGGTGTTAACATCATATCCAATACAAGATAGATGTCTTTCACTCTTCACATGTTATATGTAAGGATATTTAAAACTAATCCTTCCAAGATAAAACAACATTAAAGATCAACATGATGTAGTTTGAAATAAATATTTTCTAATAACTTCAAATGTTCCGATAAGAAACAAAATATAGGATGTGAATAACATGTACATAAAACTAATGGGAAATAGACATAATAATCTATAATATATCTGGGTCAAAAGGTGCCCAATGGTTATACACTGGATAGTCATAATTCTCACCGCAAACCTTAGCATCATCATATGGGAAACTTAATCCACTTAGACCAAGCTTGCTCTTCCTGTAACATCAAATCAACTCACCCTCATAAAGCTAAGATGATCATAGTGACTAACTAATAAAAAGAAACATCAATACAACCAAGCACCAACTGAAGCAAATTTACTCGAAGCATATAAATATCATGTGGTACACATAGAAGGTGGAACATACAATAATCATACTAATACATCACATAATTTGCAGGTGATAAAGAGATACATGAGACACCATATACTACACATCATAATAATATATCAAGGTAAACCTCTCCTCACTTGCATTGAAATATAGATTTTCCACACTAGGATATTATACGAAGCCACTTGTACTGATAGTAAGGTAGTCCATAGAAGTAGCTACTAGCACCATACTCAACCACTTTTATTTATATAAAGGGTAGTGCATGGAGGTAAATACCAACACCATACATAACTATTTTTACTTTAATTCTTGATATAGATACAAAATATATAACATTTTTAGCACTAAATTGTAATAGATATCCTAACACATAGAGGTTAACCAATAACACCACAAAAATCCATCTCTATATTCAGTCTTTAGGTGTTGGTATTGTCTGAGAGATCAATAGAATCCTAATAGAAGTATACACATCCCTTAACTGATGCGCTAAGGCAACTAGGTATCCACAAAAATTGAGGGATCATACTTTGCCTTTAGGATAGTCAAATCTAAAGAGTAGTCATTCCCAAACTTGAAATCTTTTACTTTAAGTATTAGTATTTTATTCAAATGAGTTATCACCACACATCACACCAAGGTCCACATAATAATATCCCCATACAACCACTTATTATTTATTAATCTTACTTCCAATTACTTAACGTCAAACTTAAAATCAAAGTTTAAACTAAGGTCAAACACATGGGTAATCCCTAAGGCCAACCTCAAAAATATACAAAATTGTTATAAGGGACTAGTAGACTAGTGCCATAAACTAGTTAACTAGTTTAGGACTAAGATAGTATGCAAAACAATTATAATAGGCAAAATAGTCAACTAGTATTGGGAAACCAAAGGAATGATACAACTAATGGGCCGGTCAAACCCCCCAACCAGTTAACTAGTGGCAAGTGAAGAAAAATTTTAAAAAGCTATTTAACTAGAGGATTAATAGGTCCAGACCAGTTGATTAGTTGCACCAATGGACTGGTCTTGGTCCTAACCAGAATACTAGTTCTACTAGAAACCCATTCTGATTAACATATGTAATTCTAACATATAATAACCACATCTACACTTATCCACATGCTATTATACTTAACATAAATTGATTACACCATGCATTAAACATGATCCATAGTTTTTATTATAATATACACACATACATAGCCCTATACACATCACCAAAATCTCCAACAGATCATACAAGATCTAACATGCTACTACTCAAGCTAAAAACACGCAACACATGGATAGTATACATCAAAATTAAGAACTAACTAAGAACACTCAATATTAATAAAAATAGTCTAAAGCCTAATTATAGCAAAGGAGCCAAGTCATATATTTATGAGGCTTAACACATTCTTAATGCTTAACAAATTATGCATTAGAATATCCATGCTAATCACTAAAATCATACTCCTCACGATTCCAAAGATTAAACATACATGCACATATACATACAAACAACACTACACAAAACCAAAAAGTAATTAAAAATAGTGGAAATTCTTTATCACAACCCTATACACTACAAACACACACACACAGAGGAGGGAGAACCCTCTAAGTTGGTCCTCTAATTCCTCCTCAACACTTGTTCAAAATAATAGAATAAACTTAGTGCAATCCCTTAAATGTAATGAAAATGTAATTAAATGTGTAAAGAAAAGAAGGATGAACTTAAAATACCCTTTAATAGAGAAGGATGGACCAAGAAGGTAAGAAAATTAAGAATCCTTCACCACCACTAAACCTTAATCCACCTTTACTTGAAGTAAGTAGTAATGGAATAAGATAAAATATTTAGAAGGATAATAAAGCAAGAAAATGGAGGGAAATAAAACATAAAGGGTTCTATAAAGAAAGAAAAAGGAGAGGAGATACCCATCAACACTTGCAAGTTTTGTTAATATGAAAGATTATATAAGCTGAGAGAGTGTTTGTTGGTGATGATAAAAAGCCAGACCAAGATGCCCTAAATTTAAGACTATTGACGGACAAAAGAAAAGGAGGGAGAGAGTACCATAACATAGGGAATGGGGTAGGTTGAGTGAAAGTAAAACAAATCCCATGATTAAGAGGTAATTGAGTGGAAATGGGACAATATCAAGGCATAAATGAGGAAAACAACAATCAAGTGCTCTCTATGTTGCATAGGTAGCTAGAGGGGGAGATCATAGTAGAGAGAAAAGAGTTCATGTGAAAAACTAACTAAAGGTTAGCTTTTTAGGGAAAAAAAATAAACAAAATCCATTAATTTTCTAAAATTTGTGAAAATAATACTAACACATTTAAAAATGTTTTTTACCCAATAGTATCTTAGTCACAAAGTTTCATAAATATTTGATTGAAATTTGAATCAAAATGGAAGTAAAATCATAAATGTCAAGTAAATTAGTTGATTGGCTCTCCATAGCTAGTCAACTAGTTTCACTAGGTCTAAAATTCTTTTAAGTAATAATCCAATCCACTATTTAATTAAAGTTATCTCTTTCATTTTTCAACTCCTTTCCAATTTTCTTACAATCCAAGATATTAATACATTTTTAAAATATTATGTAGCATACAATTAATATTAATTAAGGGTTTAAAAAATGAGGTATTGCATATGTTAATTGAGTAAAACAAAATTGTTAATCTCATCATAGGATGATGGAACACAAGATTATGGTCAACTGAATTCAAATGTTTGCCAAATTTTAAAAAAAAATAATTATTAAAGGCGAAAAACCATTTATATGGGTATTTATTATAAAAAAATAATAAATGTACTCCAAAAATTATACTTTTTTTAAGATATTCAAAATAATATTCTAAGCTTAACATGGAGTTTTTTGTGAATTTTTCATAAATCAAATGGAAAAAATTGAGATTTAATATATCCATCTCAAAAAATGGCCAAAAACATATAATAGATTTTTAAATTCAAAACCCTAAAATTCTAGTTTTAAGATAAAATCCAAAACAAAAATAGTAAAAATGGTTAAAAATTAGTAAAAACTTCCACATATATATTTTAAGTAGTTTAGAGCCCCAAAATGAATTTATAAAAATATTTTATAAGGATATTAATTTTTATCCTAAAATATTGAAAACATAAATAGTACTCAAATAGATACGTTCATCTAAACACAAATCGGAAAACTTATCACTTTATATTTCCTTTAAAACCAATAGTTTATATGATTTAGAACTTAGATTTTGTCCTAAATTATTTTATTTAAATCTTTCACTTTTATACTTTTAGATAATTTTTACAATGAGTATACTTCATTGTCAAACATTATCTTTTTATTTATTTATTGTAGTTTTAAAAGGAAATACACAGTGGTAAGTTTTCAAATTTTTTCTACATTAAATTTTGAAATTTAAAATTTGAAATTTTCTTCAATATAAACTATTATTTTTCACCATTAGAACTATCAGTTTAGACCGAAACCATAATCATTTGAGTTAATAAAGTCATATTCATAAACAAATTATAAAAAGAAACTTAGTTATGGTTACAATAACTAAAACATTTTCCTTTAATAAAATTATAACTTCAATATGAATTCAAAACTATCAATAAATTTATAAAACAGTTAATTATAACTTCAATATGAATTCGAAACTATTAATAAATTTATAAAATGAAACTTACTCATGGTTAAAATAACTAAAATGTTGTCATTTAAAAACAAAAATGATGTTGAATGCATAAGTTACACATGTTTTTCAACGAAGTTAAAAATCATACAAATGCGGCCACTTCACTTAGAATTATGGAAATGTTATATAAATCATACTTTATATATTAAATATCATTGTTTTAAAGATTAAGAAGTGCTTAAATAGATTTCAAGGCTTTGATGAAAGGATTGTAGAAAACTTTATCAATCCAAATGATCATAAAACGTTATGAATTTTTTTTATAATCATAATTTAATTAAAATAATTCAACCTCAAGGACAAACTAAATTGAAATCAATTCTTTTAAAATGGAAAATTTTATAATAACTTAACCTGAAGATTCAAAGCTTTTATCCCTCAAAAGTATATAAAAAAATTAAAATTAAATTACACTAATAATAAAATAATAATTTATAATAAATAATTCTTCAAATATGAGGTATCACAACACCATCATCTTAAAAAATAATTTTGTCCTCAAAGTTCAAGAAAACTAAAGTAAATTAAAATTCAATTGAAGTTTAACCAAAATAAAGCTCTTACTTAAGAAGGATCAAATGAGATCATTAAAACCTCACTGACAAGATAAAACCACACATAGTTAGGGCAAGAAACAGAGTTAGTAACCCCTAAAAAAGAAGAGCCCTAATTAACAAACAATGTTAAAAGTGTAACACTTTCATTTTTCACAACCAAAATTTTTAAAAAAATGATTTTATTGCAAAAGCAAAAAAAAAAACAATATGTAGAGTGTTATCGACGTATCTAGCATAAGATATATGCCTCAAAATCCATCTTATACTAAATACAAGGCCAACAAAATCACAATCAATATCAAAGTGGGATAACAAAATATATACAGTATGATAATAAACTCTAAAATATAGAGAGAGAAAGTTTGACTCACATGCTAAAAATATACAACCAAATTCAATCATGGTCTTGCTATAAAAATCATTAGTGAAACAACACTGGAACAAAACCTCTCTTTCTTCAGTCCAAAAATAAACTGATAGATAGTGTCTACCTATGGTTGCCCTACATTGTGTCCTATGGTAGTTTGAATGAGTAGGTTACCATGAAATGATAATAGTCAATATGATAAGGTATTAAGTAAATCATGCTAATATCAGTAATGCACCTGCATATTCAACTTGTATATGGATCATGCCTAATGATATACTTTTTCCTTTAACATAAACATAAAGCATGATGATCACATGCCAATGGTAATCACATGCTTAATAGTCACACTGAGCACTTGCGTCCTAAGATACTGAAAAAATCAACTCATATTTTAGATATTACTTATTTATATATAGGTGAATATATATCGCATGTCATTATTCATGGGTGTCTACTCTACAAAGTTAATCAACACTTTTAACTTCAGCGTTTGTCAATTAGCATCAAATGGCATAGATCAAAGTTTGTCAAGTTAATCATATATCCTTAATCACGATCAAAAGTCCTAGATTATAACTCATATAAATATCATTAACATATGGCATAGTCCATAACCTTGTAAATAAATCATGTGTTGGTAGACCTTTAGTCTGAAAGTAGGCATATATAGTAGTATATCCTAAAGACACCAGTCTTATCAATATACATACCCTCTATGACACACAACCCATAGAGTAGAACATAATCCTACACTAAGGGAATGTAAGTCAGTTTGAGCACATTGTAGTGTGATGGCTCGTTAGCCCATGGATCATCTCCCACTAGTGTCATATGGATCATAGCCCCATCATGACCATGCCATCTAGCCCTAATCCTAGCATGATGATGCCATCTAGACCATAATCCTAGCATGGTAGTAAGATGAGTTGTAACTCATGATACTTATATAATATTGAGGGTCATAACCCATAGTTTTGATACCAATCCAAGGGATAAACATCAAAAACTTACTTATCTTACACTTTTAAGTTTAAGTGTTTTATACCATGGTGATCAAAGAATATCACACAAATAGGTGAATATTAGCAATGATAACAATGTCATGTAATCTCACAAGATTCAACCATTATCAATTCAGTATAGTATATAACCACTAAGTTAAACCTTTATGTAACACCCTGAGTCGATACAACCATATAAGGGCTACCTTGGAGTGCTTTTTGATTGATAGGTTGGACCCATAGATCAATGTGATTCTTTTCATCACATTTTTCCCTCACTCATGTACTTCTCAAGAAATTTTTAGAAAATTTTCAAAACTTCATTGGAGGGTTACCCATCCTAAAAATTACTCCATGGTCGGCACACTTAACTGTGGAGTTCTTAGGGCGGAATCACCAAAAAGATGGTATACCATGTTGATATAAGTATTCATATCAATTCTTATAATACTCCTCTTAATTCAGGAGGGATTACATTCACCCCCACTCAAATAACACAACATCCTTGTTGCACTTTGACCACTAATTGTCTCATAATAGTTCATCCCAAGAATCGTCCTACTAGGTGATTAATTGGCTCATCTAAGTTTAAATCATGGTTGTGATTTTGCTTTGATATCATTTGTAACACCACAAGTCGATACAACCATGTAGGAGCTACCCTAGAGTGCTTTTGGATTGATAAGATGGCCCTACAGATCAACATGAGTCATTTCAGTGCACTTTATCCTTGTTCACGCACTTCTAGAGAAACTTTCAAAAAATCTTTGAAACTTTCTAAGGAGGTTACCCGTCCTTAAAATTACTCCACGGCCAACACACTTGTTTGTGAAGTTATTAGGATAGAATCATCAAAAGGATTATAAACCAAGTTGATATAAGTAGCCATATCAATCCTTATAACACTCCGCTCAATAGTAGGTAACCCCTCAAAGTTCAGCTCTTATCAATCCAATTCTTATATTAGTAATAGCCTATCAAGGTTAATCATATATATATATATATATATATTATATACCCGTTATCAATTTCATACCCCTAAGGACTACCTCATATCTCATACATAACAATGTACACCATTATATCAATCTAGTATCATGAATGGTGATTGTCATCAAGCCTTTTTTGACAATTACAAAGGGACCTTGGTCCAACCGTTATGTGGTAAGAGCCATTTTTGATGTATCTTATTCATTAGAAAATGTTTACACATTATATATCAAGCTTTCAAGGTTACATCAATCATTTTTCCAAGATGACATCACTAACCCAACCAATCAAGTGGTATAGTGTACCATTTAAATGCTTTTAATATGAATTCATCAATATTTCTCTTCTTAGTAAACCAATCAAATGGTTTATATGCACCCATCAAATGGTTTTAAGCCTTTAGAAGTGTTTTTAAACTTTTATATTTTTACTAATTAAATGGTTTGAGTTAAATTTCATATTTTATTTTTGTAGAATTAGCTGACTATATTTTAACTAACTAGTCTATTAATTCTTAGCAACTAATGGACTGATTTATAAACCAGTCAAATGGTTCATGCATAGAATCATATATTCATGCCTTTTCACACATAACCAAATTATGTATGCTTTCAAATCAATCCTTAACATATCAAAACATACTTCCTTACTTATAAACTTTCTAGAGTTATTTAATAGCATGTTTATCATGCACTTCAGGTATTGGAATCACGTTAAAAGTACATTTTGCATCAATCTTCCAAAAATGATAAGTTCTAGACCTAACATAAAGGTTTACATAAAAAAACATGATTAACACATATATCATGTTGTGAATATATTTTTCTAATTTTCTAGACATATTAAGCATTACCATATTAAAAATCATACACAAATGATTGGAAATCCTAGAAAACATGATTTTTGGACATGCTTTAATTAAATTTATTCAACACATACTCAAATATCCAAATTACTACATAAGGTAACAACACACGCTACATGTTTACCAAAATATGAACATTATAAAAGAAAAAAAATAGCCCTTGTAACAACCCAATTCCACTAACCCTAATTACTAACTGATTAGACTCATAACCTACTTCTAAAAAAACTATTGTCGAATTCCATATCACTCATCTTAAATTCATGCCTTCTACATTTCATTTTATTCATTTGTAAAATATATGGATTTTTTCAATTCTTCTCATTTAGTAGTTTTCGTGCATTTTCAATATGCCCAAAATTCACAAGTCACTCTTAAATTATTTCTAAGTTTACCAACTCATTATATTCCATTTTAGTTCACCCATTATTTTTGAAATGTTAAATCACAAAAATTTCCATTTACAAGATTAGATTATATTAGTCATTTTAATTCATTTGAGCTCTATGAGATCAAATATTATTACACATTTTATTTTCTAAAATCTTTCTAAATCAACCAATACCCATTTAGGCCTTCCATTATTTATTTTACGCATTTCAAGAAGAACACATTTCTACATATTATTCATTTTTACATATTTCACTCATTTTTCATTCATGAAGGTTCAAACCAACACCAATACCCAATATTTTTATATATTTGGGCTCCAAATATTATTCCACACCATCCTATAAACTTTAACTATTTTTTTTATTTTCCTATTTTTTCTAATAAATACTTACTTTCTACCATTTACTTCCTATTTAATTATTCTAAAATTTTTAAATTCCTAATCTACCCTCCCCATATCTTTCGTAAGAATCCCTTAGATTAGATAATCATATTCTTGAGTTGGTTTGGTGATTTTGACTAAATCCTTACTTTAACCCAATTTCTACACAAAACCCACCTAATCTCTTACAACGCTGGTTTCTCTTCCATAATCTTTCACTCAAGTTTTGAGCCAAGAAAGGCCCATTTGTACCCTCATTGACTCACACAAGGCTTGGGAAGGGAAGGGGTGAGAAATTATGGTATTTACCATCCTAAACAACCTCTCGTTCACCCAAGAAAAGAATTACTTAGTTTGGTCTCATCTTTCTCTTGTCTATGCCAATGTTTTCATAACTTTAAGTTGCTTCCACATCTTACCTCATCTTCATTTTTTTTTCTCATTTTTCTTGGGATAAATTATTCACATATCACACTATAGTGAATCTCCATTAATCTTCACTTGTTTTTTAATTTTTCTTACGTTTAAACTACCCTAAATTGTTGCTACTACTAAACTTAAGTTACCATTGTGGCTGGATTTTAGTTAAATGAGTTGAGCTCGAGCCTCACTTTTGGGCTCGTTTATTAAACGAGTCAAGCTCAAGCTCGAAAAAGTGAGGCTTGGTTCATTTTTTGGCTTTGGCTCATGAGCTCGGCTTGGTTCGACTCGTTAAAAGCACAACTCGTCTCATTCGTTTAGTTAAACAAGTCGAGCCCGAACCTTATTTTAGGCTTGTTTAGTTAAACAAGCCAAGCCCAAGTCTAGGGGTGTTCGGCTCGGTTTAGCTCGTTTACAACCCTACTAGCACTCAATATGAATAAGAAGTCACTTGTATTAACACTAAGTAGATATGATAATATGGCTTGTACTCTTAGTTCTACCTTTTATTATAAATGTGATGGTATTGTCTGTTAATGCCTACTATATTTTAAATGTATCATGATCTATATGCATCATACTATGTCATTTGAAATTATCCTATAAATTTTTATGCAATAACGTGCCCATTTTATGGATACTTGCTCATTCCCATGAGTAGGCATCTCCCTGTTTCACAAATATTGTTGATACCAGTGTTTTAATTTCATATATATGGTAGAGATATGTTTTAGATTATGGATGTAATGTTGTAGTTATATAAAAACTCCTCCTAAAGATTTTTACTATTATAGTAAATTTACAATTCTTTTGTTTCTCATCTGTTTTACCGTATTGGTTTTGTAATCTTATATCCCAAGATCAAGTGTTACTAGCACCTGATCTCGAGTTGCAAGTTACTTTTTTAAACCTTGCATCCAACATCGATTGAGTATAGGAAGAATATTTTCTATGCTAGAAATGGAACTGACATCCATTGTTTTATCATTGTGCTTCTACAATACAAATTTATTTAGTAATAATTTTTTAACTCCTTGATGAAAAATGAGTTGGTCTACACTCTTAAGAACTCATTGTCGCCATTAGATTTTCAATACCCTAGAAGTTTGATCTTCAAAACCACCTCAAATCCATCTAGAGAAAAAATATGACTTATAATATATCTTAACAACATATTTGAATTGAAAAACGGAGAGGTGCATACTTATTCAAACTCAAGCATATCGAAGATAAAAAGCTAAGGATATAGAGGTTTGATCCTTTGATGTGCTTGCTTGTTTAACTTTAGGTTTGTTTTTATTTTCAATCCTTCTTTTCCCATATTTTGTGTGATAAAATAAGACATGAAGATGAAAGAAACCAGCTAGGATTTGTTCCTCAAGTAGTTTCTATAAAGGTGCAAACAAGGGGTCTAATAGGAGTGAAGTTCAAGGGAGATTAATCAAGGCTACTTTGTAGCCAACCCTTTTTCCAACCTTCTTTCTTAACTTTAAGCCATAGTTTATTTGGTTTATTTATATTAAATAATGATGATTAATAAAATGATCAAGGCTCCTAAGCATGAGTTAAGTTATAGGATTTAACAAAGTTAACCTTTAAACCCTACTTAGTTTCAAACACATTCTTAGCTTCAAAATAAGGTTTTAAGTCAAACACTTTTGTAACTTCAAAGTAAGGTTTTAAATCCTTAATGAAACCTTTATGTCAACTCAATCACAAAATATGATGTCAAATAAATTATATTTGTAATATTCCCATAATGCCTTTAGAAATTTTCTTGAATTAATTCCTCAAAATACATATACATCTCATGTGATAACTAGGGTTTTCAACCCTTTAATTAACTCCTCTTAAATCTATAATATGATTTCCTAATCATATTTCCCTCTTTTAAAATCATAAATTCATAAAATAAAGGTTTCAAAATTATGGTACATTATAAAAAGAATACCAACATTAGGAAAATGCACAAGAGAATCAAATGAAAGATTGAACAGGTGAGACAAAAGAATGGAGAGAGCACCAAAAGGTTGGTGCGACAATCCACAAAATTTATCTCATGCTGCCTTATCTCAGCATCTTGTAGTTGAGTTTGGATCCCTCAAATATTGCCTTACTTATGAAAACACTTGAAAACCTTATGTCCAACTAGTTACAACCTTTGCAATGAACACATATACCCTTACAATCCTTCCATAGGTGGTCACCTCCACACTACTTACAATGAAAGTGCCTCTCAGGTCAACAAGTATTGAGTTGATCTTAGGGATGGCAACGGGGCGGGTCGGGGATGGGGATCCCATCCCCATTCCCCGACTCAGTCCCTCAACCTTAAAACCCAACCCAATCCCCGAAACCCGACATTATACCCCTATCCCCGATCCCATCCCTAATCCTCAAGCCTTTTTATATATTATAATTTTAATTTATATTCTATAAAAATTTATATATATATATATATATATATATATTATAATTATATTAAAAATATAAAAAAATTATTCGGGGCGGGTTCGGGGACGGGGACCCCAAACGTGTCCCCGAAAAAATCCCTGTTAAAAATTGCCAAACCCTAACCCAATCCTCAAATTCTCTCCCTGAACTTGAATGGGGAATCCAATATGGGCCCCCGAACCCTCAGGGAAAATTGCCATCCCTAGTTGATCTCCAAATCGAGGAGTAGAGATTGTTTATTGACTACTATATAGGACTTCATCTTGACACCAGACGGTTAATCACCCTTATATTTCCTTTTGTTCCCTAACACACCACTTCGAGTTTTCTTTACTCATGCTACATTTGATCATCCACGTAGGCTACCATTGTTTCCAAAATACACTAAAGTCAAGCATCATTCTCCATCAAACTCTTAAGAGACTAGGGCCATGTTATAAAATATTAAGCTACTAACCATTTAAGGCTAACACATAATCACATAACAACAACAAAAATAAAATAATAAACCAACTCACACTCTCTTACAGATTAATCCAAGTTTTCAAGTTACTCAAACTTTCAAATTGAGTTCAATGAAAACCCCATTAAGGAACATTTCAAATCATTGAACTTTCAAATTTCAAAAACACAAATCCCACCTTTTGAAACTTAATGTTTTGATACCAACTTGTAGTACTCCTAATTTTCACTACAGTAAATTCTATTTAAAATGCTTTAACTATGAAAGCTAAAATAAAATAATTGGGGATATCACTGCCACATTTAACACAAGTGCAACCACCACCACTTCAAATGTATTAGATGCAAGGCTAAAACATAACTTAATCCACATCAATGAACAAAAGAAAATTCTTCAAAGAGATAATATGATAATATAAAAAACATTAGTGGTTTACAAAGCCAAACACATTACCATCAAAATACAAAAGTAAAATACAAGGTGAAATCACTAAGAATTTTAATATCTGATAAGAGTACAAAAGATCCCAAATATGGGGAAAAAAAGGTCTGCATCGACTGGCCTAAAGTCTCATGTCAAGTCCCAGACCAATCAAGAGCATAACCTACACAAAAGTCACCCACCCTCGGATAAAAGGTTAGGTTCACTATAGTGAACTCATTCATGCAAGATATCATTATGACTAGTACAGAGAAAATCTAAAGCACTCTAGCACATATTACATGGCACATGGAAGATTATACTAGCATACAATATACATGGTGCACAAAAATACATGTGATAATATGAAAATCATATGATCAAGGATCATATAAGGCAAACCATATGGTAACATACAACATACATGGAACCGTAGTCATATGATATGATCAATATGAGAGTAAATACAAGATGATGTAAGTACAAGTTAGAGTAAATATACCTAATACTAAAATCCATAAATATAATCAAAATGATTATGTATTCCACTAAAGATGATCATATACATCCATGTATTTAAATTATTGAGCAATGGGTTATATTATCCCCATGGTCTCTTAATAACTATGGAAGTCATCCAAGTAACCATCAAGATACATATATTTCAATTGAAGCAAAATAACCATAGGGACATGAAGTTTGATTGAAGTCAACTACTATTGACAACTAATTTTCTTAAGTGTGCACACTTCACAAAAGATCAAAAGTCTAATAGAGTAGAAAAAGGTGTTTGGGCCCTTTGTTCTCACTCTAAAGGCAACTCAATAATATAATATAAATGGACAAAGCCAACTAATCATCGATAGCTAATTGACAATCGGAATATCTAAACCCACCATTGAACTTGTCTATCTCAAAGTTGATTAGTGTTTTAACATGGGATAACACTTAACACATAAGAGACATTAATCCATACTTAACCATTTTTTTCATTTAACCATGACCATGAATTGACCAATGATAATCTAAATATAAATGCATGAAGCCCTAACCATTAGATCATAAAGGATCATCCAAAAATATCAAATTATTAAAAGTTAGTGATCAATATTCAATTGAAAAATTCGAGGGCGACTAAAAGTCAATGAAAGGCTAACACAAGTCCCACTTTACCATTTTCACACATATACAAATATAATATGATAACAAAGCCCTTATTATGGTTATTATCCATAAAAGGTCTATAAATACCATTTTCTCCTTATGATCAAATGATACTTACATTAATATTTATATAACTTTAAAAACTCATAAATTATGTCATAAAATATACTTTTTTCCATGACATTTTAGCTACATTGTGAAATAGCAAAAATAACCTTTTTATTATAAAAAAATTATTATTTTTGAATACTTAAAAGTTTTTACGGCATGCCCTAGACCTCTAATAAAAACAAAACCACTTACATAGATCATAAATATCATACCTTACTCAAAAATATCATAATATATAAAAATTTACGATTTTTTTTATGAAAAGACCTTGTTGCCCTCAAGTATGACATTTATATTTTAAATGCAAGGAACTTTATTTTATGCATAGGAAGGTATCATAAAAAGTCATGTCTAGCAAATAAAATATGGACAATGAAATATGACTTGAAATCTAAATATTTCAAACCACATAAGTAAAATTTTGAAAATACCTTTCTTTATGCTAAAATTTCAACATAACATATATTAGGTTAAATAAGTTCAAATGCTAACATACTATGTATGAAATTTTAAGTAACATGTGCAAAGAATTTAATGGCATGGTCAAATTTGCAAGAAAATGACTCAATAAGGATAAAATTACCCTTGGATGAGACCATCATACTACACACACATATATAGTTTTTTTTTTCAAAATAAAACCATATATTAACATACTTGCATATTGATACTACGAACATATATTGTCATGCTCAAATACAATTTTTCATGAGCCACATATGTATCGAAAATTCATAATATAGATATCATGATTTGTGCATATTTTATGAAAATATAAGAAAAACAAGGAAAAATAATTTAACATATATGAAACCTTAATCATACTGCTATTATATATCAGCACACATTTAGAAAAAGTAAAGATTTAACTTCTCTCCGAGCAATCTAAGCGAAAAGAAGAAAAAGAGCAACACCTAGCTAAATACATCTCCTCCTTAAGGAATCTTGATAGCCTCAATCATAAGGTCATAAATTAGTAAAAATATATAGTTTAATATAAGAAAATGAAATGGAAAAAATAGTAGAAATTAAGAAGGAAAGACAACTCTTTCTTGAAATGGATAAGATTTAAGGAGGGAAAATGTTAATATATTACAATTTCACTCCATCTTAATCCTCCATTACTTAGGAAAAGTAAAAAATAATTAAACTTAACTCTTACGGAAGCTAAAAGGGGAGAAATATAAAGAACAATAACTCATGGTCTCATATGGGTAAGGAGAAAGAGAGCAAAGAGGGATTGGAGGGGAATTTTTACAAATGAAAGTAATTAATGAAAGTGTAATAGTTTTTTTTTTCTTTCAAAAAAAGTCTTTTAGTCTTCACCAATTTATGCATAAGAATGTTGGAGAGAGAGTAAATGACTTGTGGTTCACTTGATTGTAAAAATATGATGGGAGGGTGGGGTATGTAAGGAGGTTTAGGTAGATTTGTATGAAAATGTAAGAAACTTGTAATTTAGCTAGATTGGGGTTTGATTAAGTGAAATAAAAATACAAGTCTCATTATGGAGTAAAGGGGAATGAAATTATGATTCGCCAATGTCAAATGTTGACCAAAAAAATAATTTATTTTTTATAGGTAAAAACCATTTAAATATGTATCTATTAGAAAAAATAGTAAACATGCTTTAAAAATTATAAAAGTTGTGAAGTTTTGGTAAGTAGAACTATTTTTAAATTATTAAAGATGATAAAAAGTAGGATTTTAAGACAAATTTAAAAGAAATATAAAAAATAATCTTTAAAAAAAAATCCATATTAGCATGTTATTACATTTCAAACATAAAATATTTTTTTAATAATATTTCCAAAAGTATATTATGCATTTGTTAAGATAAACACCTAAAATCCATGTTTAAAGATAACATCTAAATGAAATATTACACACACACACACGCACACACATATAAGGAATCCAAAAATGAAATTAGAAAATATTTTGTATTGATTTGAAATTTTAGCTTGAGATATTATAGAGAAGAATAATAATCGGATAGAAAGGTGCATCTAAACACAAAACGAAAAACTTATTATTGAGACAACTTTATATTCTTAAAAATCATAATACAACATAAAATAATATTTCAAAGTAAAATATATTCATTGTAGAAAATTACCAAAAAGAATTGAATATGAAAGTGGTTTACCAAAGTTTCTAAAAATTACCAAAAAATAATTGAATACAAAAATAAATCATATAAGATGTTGAGAAATGAGAAATCCTTTAAATAACCCTTCAAGTAATTTACCAAATTTTTTGAAATATAAAAGTAAATGATATAAATAAAATATTTATGGAAAATCCTGAGATCTAACTTACCTAATTTTGTTTTTTCGTATAAATGATTTGTACGCCTTGAAAAATAAAGAGGAATCAAACTGCAAAAATTTTAAATACAAAGGGCCACACTATTACCGTAGTTTTACGGTAAAATATAAAATGTTGTTTCTTCGTACTTTTACTAGCTTGAACAAAAATCAGAGAGATATCATAGAACTTATAGAATTAGATAAAATCTGTTTTCTTTTTTTAAACTTATTTTCCTTCTTATTTTCAAATCTTAAACAACGTAATAATATCAATTTAAGACAAAGTATTGAACGAAGCTCATGAAAAGCCTATAAAGATTTTTATTTTAATATATTTATTTGACCATAGTAGTGAAACAAAATCAAAACTTAAAAAATAAACCTAATTAAATCTCAAAAGGGGTTCATGTCAATGTTTTAAATATCACACCGGAACTTGATCCAGTGAATTACCTAGTACGTGATATAATCAGTCCAACTACAATTTGATCAAAAATTGGTTCATGCCAAAAAGTGATTGGTATGATCCGGTATGATACTAAATCAATTTGTTCGACGGGGTCTCCGTGTCTTTGAATTTTTGTTCTTCATGTCTGAAATGGATTTTTATAGTGTACCGAGTAAAATCAACTAAATCGATTAGACCCATTCAACCTTTTTTTTCTTTTACTGTCTATATGCAAATTTTTAAACTAAATAAAATTATATCAGTGGGTTTTGATATCTGATTGAACTAATCGGACTGACCGATCTAATCACAATTTTTAATTAATGATTCAAACCTTACAAAAATGAAATCTTTAAAATGTATACACTATTGCAAGGACATTGTATAGGACAAAAGTACAAGACACACTTTTATCCATTAACAAAATATGATTTTAAAACAAATTCATAATCATACAATAAATGAAGCCATAAATGATTTAAGTATTAAATCTAAAACACATGTATATAATCGAAAATTTCTATATAAGTAATATATATAAAACGTGCTCATAAAACAAAAAATGACCTTCAAAGAATTAGGATATATCAAGTCAACACATAGTAGATAACAAAAATATAAGTTTAAACATAAATCATAATCATATGAATTAATGAAGTAGTATCCATAAATATTTTTTTAAATGCCGCAACAACAAATGATTAACCATAACTTTAATATAAATTTGAAACAATCATTAAAGTTATAAAATAAAATGTATTCGTAGTTAAAATAGTTAAAAACATTTCCATTTGAAACGAAGATGACGGTTAATGCATAATTCACACATATTTTTAACAAAATTAAAACTCATATGAAGATAGTCATTTTACATAGAATTAGAAAAAATGTTATACAAATCCTACTTTAAATCTAAAATACCCTTTGTTTTTTATTTTTTTTAAAGATTTATAAGTACATTAATAGATTTCAAAGTTTCTCCAAATGGATTGTCATAAAAGTTACAGATATGAGCGACACGAAAACTTTATCAAATATTTGTGGATTGTAGTTTAAGCAAAACAAAATGATTTACGAATAATTAGGTTTTCAAAATATGAAATATTACCTAATGTGAGTAATTTATATGATAATAATGAATGACTATTAGTTCCTTTACTTGATTAAAATAAATATTAGTATAATATAAGTTGTAAATAATTATTTCATGAGTAAAAATGAAAAAAAGGTTTTTAAAATAATCAATAGATATATATTACATAGATCACCCTAGTAAATTATATACATCATTACAAACGTAGGGAACCGATAATTGTGTTTGTATATGATATTCATCCCTTGAGAGGGTAAAAATATACTACATATATCACCCTAGTGAGTTATATACCTCATTTTTTTAAAATACTTTTTAAGAGGGAGTTGCCTACCTCATGAAAAACAAAAATGTGCATACACCTCTTATCTTCAAAACTTTTTTGTCTGGCGTCGCCCGGACTCGAACCGGAGACCTTCAGTGTGTTAGACTGACGTGATAACCAACTACACCACGACACCTTGCTGGCATCAGGGTTAAATTTTTAAATAATTATTAAATTTTATAATTTCAACTATTAATCGCTCATGCCTCGAGTCCTCGATGTTTCTCTCTCGTCTCCCCGTTTTCTCCTTAATCTCCCTCCCTCTGCAAACCCTAACCAACATCTCAAACCTGCCCCCGTCCTAGCCCGTTTCCCGCCTCCATCCCAAAACCCTTTCTTTCCATCAAGCTTCAAGCTTTAGGGTCTTCCAAAGATGTCAGACCCAAAAGCACTCGACATGACCCTCGACGATCTCATTAAGAAGAACAAACCATCCAGATCTGGCCGACGTGGCGGGGGTGTTGGTGTTCGTGTTGGTGGGGTTTCCACTACTGGTCCTGGCGGTCCTACACGCCGTAACTTCAAACGCCGTGGTAGTCGTCCGGCTCCTTATTCCGCCGGAAAGGTCAGTGGTTTTCTCCGCCTCCGATTCTGATTCAGTGCTAGATTTGAATCTTTGGATTGAATTGTGTTGATGCGGTCGGAAGTGTTCCTTTTCGTTGTGGATCTATGATTGCTGAGTGGAAATTTCGGCGCGTGGAATTTTTGTAGGTCCAAGTCCCGGACGGTGATTGGCAGCACGACATGTTTGCAGATCATGCTGCTGCTTACCCTGGACAAGTTGGTCGAGCATCAGCCATTGAGACGGGAACCAAGCTGTATATTTCGAATTTGGAATATGGTGTTTCAAATGAAGATATAAAGGTGAATTTTCTAACCTTATATTATTTATTTTTCAGATTTGATTGTGTTTGATCGTTTTACGTGAATATTGGAAAAAACTGTAGAGTTGGTTGGAAGTTCTTTTTTGGGTGCCGTGCTCTTTGTTGTTTCATATATCGTTATTCTCTCGACATAAGAGGAAAGGGTGATTAACTTCCTTCAATACATCGTCTCTTTTCTTAAAATGCGTGGTAATTGCTGCTTTTAGTCTTAGAACTTTGTGGCTTTAGAGAGTGATCTAGTTTATGGCTCACCCAAATAACGTAAAGGCAGAACAATGAAACTCACATGGGGTTTCGATAAAAGAAAATCTCAATTCATTAATTCAACTCAACTATGATCATCATGGGCTTTATATAGCCAAATCAACACCTCCTCAAAGTAAGGTAACCTAAATCTAAAAAATAATCACACAATATCTATTAATATCTTAACTAAAAAGGCTTATTAATGACTAAGTAAACTAATTAAGTAATTACTAATCAGTTTCTAATGTCTAAGTACTATTTATGGTACTATTCACGTAAATACTAACTCATGAATAGTGATCAAATAAAGTTATACCAAACTTTATTCTATCTTAACAAGTTAATTAACTTAATAAGGCCCGACCCTAAGGTGTCCTCCCAGCAATAGGTTGATTGCCTTCTGACTTTCAATTGCCTATCTGATTGTGGGTATCAAGGATGAGTTTAAAGAGAATCCTAATAATTGCTAAGCAGTAACATCTCTAGCGGACTTACCTTGGATAAATTGCAAGTCTAGAATGGCACCACTCTTGTGTGCAATTCTGAAATACAATTGGTGATATCGTTGTATTTACGTTGCCTCTCTACTTTAGTGTGTTATTTTTGCTTGTTGGCAATTTGGCCCATGAACTGTGGCGGTGTAATAGGAGAAGTAAACATGCCTGTATCATATACTCCCTTACTTACACACATGATCTGAAGCCTTACGAAGAATTCTTAATGATGGACTGAATTTTTTATTTACTTTCTAAAAGACAATGGAGAAACGATGATCTGGAATACTTGTGCATTTCATATTGAGCTCACTTGTTTTTCTAACCTTATTTTGACAGAGTTAATCAAGTCCTGTTCTTGGATTGTGTGCTTGTTTTGTCTTTCACATATTCTGTTTATCCACTGGCCTAATGCTTATGATGCATGAAATTGTTGTATCAGGAGCTTTTCTCGGAGGTTGGTGACCTAAAACGGTTCGGTGTCCATTATGATAGGAGTGGAAGATCAAAGGTACTGCAAGTCTGGCTTTACTGGTGGTTTCAATAATTGTTATCATCCACATTCTTTAAGAACTGGTATTTCTTTTAGGGAACGGCTGACGTCGTTTTTTCTCGGCGCCAAGACGCCTTGGCTGCTGTAAAGAGATACAACAATGTTCAACTAGATGGCAAGCCGATGAAAGTTGAGATTGTGGGGACAAATATTTCAACTCTTTCCGCTCCAGTTCCTGCTGTGAATGGAAATCATAATGGTGCTCCAAGAAGGTCAGCCGTCAAAACTTTTCTGTCAACAGTTTTCATCTTGTTTACACAAGAAGGAAACAATCTTCTCTGCACAAGAGTTAGTTTGCATGCCGCGGCATGATATTGTTTAGCTATTCTCATGAATCATCTTGTAGTAATTATTTATATATGTGAAATATGCTATGCGCGGTCATGTTCAGTGACTAAAACAGGCTTTCAATGTGACCACTGGGACTGGGTGCAATATGAAAGAAAGTCGATGTTGTAGTAGGGCCGTTGTAATTAGACTCATGATGGTTCAATGGGCAGAGGTTTTAAAGCTTCATATTCCTTTCCTTTGTTCTCATGAAGAAGCAAATGAGCTTATCCATAGTAAGATGGAATATCAATATTATTTCATAATAATAACGATGAGCCATTTCTGGACATCTTTTTGTGCCGAGACAGGAGACATTTGACTTCTGTAAGGAAATGTAGTATAATTTGTGGAATTTCTCGTGTAACAAAATTTTGGTTTGATCCAACGTTTCTTTTCTTTTAGTCTGTCTTCTTCCATAAATTTTCTGACGAGGTTTGATTTTATGCAGCGGTGGAAGAGTCCGTGGTCTGGGACAGGCTCGTGGTACTGGACGTGGAGGCAGAAGGGGCGGGGGCCGAGGACAGGGCAGAGGTCGCGGGGAGAAAGTATCTGCGGAGGACCTTGATGCTGAGTTGGAAAAGTACCATGCAGAATCAATGGAAATTAATTGAAGAGGTGTGCTCAATTCTTGGGAATGCCATTAAAAATTCAGATTTGAGTGATTGTGTACTTTTGGTGGTACTTTTATACTTAAGTATGCTCATCTATAGTTGCATGTTTTTGACGGAAAGTGATTACGAAGGTTTGATTATTGTTAGAATATGTATTTGTATTCAGCTTTTCAAGTTATAAGCATTTGACCGACTAATGATGATGAACCAGAGGATCTTTGGACACATGCATGTACTCGTATGTATGCGTCGCTTATTTTCTTACCTTAATACGCTCTGACATGGGCGGGTGCGAAGTGTTCTGAGCTTTCTGATGTCTTAGCTACTTGGTTCTGCTGCCGGGCCTATCTGACGATGCAGACGAAGCATTTGCATCCTTAAGTTGTGAAGCTGGTGAAGCTTGCATCAGGTTCACATGCTAGTTTACTCCTTTGAAGGGTACGTGCTGTGAAAAGAACTGCTCTACTTGTGTTTTCGTTAGTATGTATGAGAAGATTGTTCAGGCATTATCTTGAAGTTGCGTCAAATCATGACCAAATTTATTGGAGTCATGATTCGTTCGGGGAACCCTTTTTCGCTGGCTTGGAGAATCTTTTAGCATGTACTGTCCAACTTGTACTTGCCGAGTTGCCGGTAAATGAATAGCGCTGATTCCATCTATTCCATAAATTGCTAACGATGCTGTGTAGGGCATTATAGTTAGGCTGAAAACTTTTGGGAAGAAACCTTGTCTGTTAATGATTAATATTTTATTTCGTATTTTTTTGATATATTTAAATTTACTTTCATTTTATTTTAATTTATAAGTAAACATGGATATAAAAAAAATGTAAAGCACATTATTTTATTTCATTTTACCCAGCGTACTGTCTTGTGTGTGCTGTAGTAAACCATTATGTGTTTTTCGTATCGTTGGTTATTTTATACTGCGTACTGTGTTCAATGTCATAGTTAGATTGTAAATTATTATTATTATATTTATGTTTACCGTTAGATTCTTATGTTTATTAAATGTATTATTATTCTTTTAATCCTCTATTGCTGTTATTGTACTACTAGTACTTCTATTTGTGCTCCCAAATGTTTTAGCCCTCTATTGTTATTACAGTACTACAATTACTGTGTTCAATAATATATAGACTTTTAGGTAATTCTTATTAAATTCAGGCATTCTAGTATTTATTTTATATAATTGCATGAAGTTGTATTTTTCTCAATTCTTTTGATTCAGTCATATTTATATATTTTTGACTCGTCTAAAAATTGTAACTTATTCTGAATTATTTCTAAGCTTACAACCTTATTATGTTTTATTTTCGTTCATATTTTCCTTTGAAATTGTTAAATTATAAAAGTTTTTGTTTACGCCATTAGATAATTTTAGTTATTTTTAATTTGTTGGGTATCAAATCAATTTGAGATCAAATATTTGTATATATTTGGATTTTTAAAACTATTCCTCACTTAAATATGATGATAGGAACCTTATGTTATTTATTTTGGACATTTGTGAAAAAAAAATTATTTTTGTGAATTTTTTAATTTTATCCTTTTTATATATTTTTTATTCATCGAGCTTCAAATCAATTTTGATATCTAATTTTTATATGTTATTGAGCTCCTAAATTTATTTTACACCTCACAAATTATCTTAAGTTTTAAAAAGTGGTTTGTCATTTTTTATCTAAAAAAATCTATTTTAGATCCTTGTTATAATTTAATTTATTAAATTAAATGTAACTAAACTTTTAACAATTACTTTTTGATTCCAACCAACCTCTGACTATATGAAAATTAGATTTCCAATCAAATTTTGTTCATTCAATCACAAACTTGGTTATAAGTACATGAACTATGAGTTTTTGTCATAAAAATCTTAGACTCGTACTTCAACCAATCTTAACACACAAGTAATTTACACTCCGTCTTCTACCTCTTTCCTATAGTTTTATGTCAATATACCCCTTGATTTTTGCACCATAATTGTGCATTTATCCCTCCCAAACACACCTCATTTTCATTTCATGCAAACCAAAACAAAACCATGTGTGGCCTTCCTTTTCCTCTCCCTTCTCTGTTGTTGTCTTTACAACTTATTGTGCACCATTCTTCCAACTTTTTTGCATTGCCACCCTCCTCCCTCCCATCTTCATACTAGTGTAGGTGCTTGTTTTTTTTTTTCATGGCCTTTTCAGGTGTAGTTTAAATCCATTTTTGAACCATGTGGTTGTTGTGCAAAGTTGGTTATCGTGAAAACTTCCAACACCACTAGCAACTTTGTTTCTCATCCATTTTCCCTTATTCTTATTACGCTGGATTTCTTACTATCAATAGTCCATGAGTCCAACCATATTGTTGGCAATTACCGGCCTTTCCCGTTCCAATATTACTTTATGTTGTCCTATTGTTAACATAGTTGATTTTTGTACGGTTTTCAACGCCTCATTCTACTTCGTTATTTAGCATTTTTCTATTTTTTCTTCTTTTATTTTAACCCTTTCATTGCATTCTTTAGCTTCCAACCACTTTTCCCTTGAAATCGCATTGCATCAACCTTCTTTTCCCCCTTCGTGACCAACTTGCATTGCTGCTACTTGATTTGCTAAGCTAATTTTTTTGCCTATTCGATCAACTCCCTTGACCTCATATTAGTTTGATTCTTCTTCATTATTATTGTAGTTTGTTCCTTGCAACTTATACTACATTTATACAACATTTTATCCTTTGAAATTGTGCCCAACTCCCTTCTTTTCTCTCTTTTATCTTGTGTCGAGCAACTCACTATTGTGGTGGTTGTTGTTATAATTTGGGCAGTAGTTGTTCAACCTTTGTTATTGTTAGCACTTGTTTTCCCCTCTATTTTATCTCCTATTTCAGCCTTGGTTGCCTTGGTTTTATATCTACCACTCCCAGTGTAATACCTCTAAATTTTTCTAATCCTAATTCCTAAGTGATTAGGCTCATGATTTCTTCATTAACCCTTTAAAATTTGTTTGAACACTTTACTCTTGCCTCTTAAACCATTTTTTTTTACTTTTCTACCTTCCAAGTCATAATTTTCAATTCAGGCAACTAGTGGTCGACTGGAACTTACCTTCGGTCAATCGTCCAGTAACACTCTAAACCCCATAGTCCAGGGCATTTGGCAATCATTCACCATCCTCTTTTGATCGACCGGAGCTCAGTGATTTTTACCATTGTTGTAAGACTCCATTTTCAAACTAAAAAAATCTTTAAAAATATCCGCTTAAGTTTAAAAATAATGAGGGTATTACTGTCACACCTAGTATAAGTAGACACCACTAGCTCACTTACACTAACTACTAAGGCTAAATTATATCACAAAAGACACTAAACTTAACTAATAACTCAAAAATAAGAAATATCAATGTCTAATCAAATCAATGGGAATCAAACTAAAGAAACTAAGTGAAACAAAAATGCTAACTACAACATAAACCATGAAAAATGTATACAATAATCAATACAACAAAGGAAGTTGTGGAAGTCTCCACCACTTTCAATATGCAAGCCATCAATACCTAAGCAGGTTCATAGTCAATTTACACTAATTCATCTACTCACCATGTACAACATGAATTGTAGCCTCATTTAAAACATGTAATGAATTAGATAAGAAACAAATAAGTCACACATAAGTTCAAATGAGTATAATATTCATATTCATATACATGTACATATATATACACACACACACATGAGGATAATATGCTAACCAACCATATTTCACAACAGGTTAAAACATATCAATAAACCCTTTTTATTATTTCTTTGTTAAATAACCACAAAACATAGAATATCATTTTTAATAATTTGAGTATGGGAAACCAACTTACCAAGAGGGTCACCTGGTAAGCAACAAGAGTTTAGATGATCGCAACCAAATTGAGAGTTGGTGCCAAAATCATTGTATCCAAAACAAACCAAAACTACAGGAGGAGCCAAAGGTTGCACCGGGGTCTTCCCATTAGACCAAGCTAGTGAGGATTACCAATAATCTCACTCCTTAAGTGCACATACTTCCTACTAAGATCACAATTCTAGATATAACATATATGGAACAACCAAAATAGAATATATACAACTACAACTGACCTAATATGGATAACGAGCACAACAAAATCAAAGTAGAATATATACAACCCTAGTTGATTCAATATAGGTATCTAACATAGTCAAACTCCAAGATGCCACCCTAAAGGACTCTAAACCCGACTCATATCTTTCACTTTAAGTTTTAGTGTATTTTTTAAGGTGATCATGTAACACAATTAGGGAACACGATCATATTTACACATTCTTGTAAACTCCTTAAATATCCACCAATATTAAATACCTTCCAAATATAGTAATTCACCATAATAACACTTACATAACTAAAACCTCTCATAAATAACACATTCTAAAAAAAATACATTTCCATATATAATATTTTCCAAAAATTTTAAACTTTCTGTAATACAACTTTTCAAAAAATAAAAATAAAAATGGTAGGCAACATAGATCTCTCCTCAAGAAGCATCATTATTCAAAACCAAATAAGTTATCAAAGCTCATGAATATATAACAAGATATTAAAATAATATAAACCATAATTTTATATGACACCACAGACGAATAAAAATAACTAAGCACATGCTTCATATGATTACTGAATAACACATGAAAACACATAATCACTATATGCTTCGAACAAGTTTATAGAATGCATTTATAAAACTTCTATATAAATACCTATAATCATAAAACTCATAATTCCAAATAGATCAAAGAAAGGATATAAATATTTATGCATACATATATATAAATAGTTAGACTATGTTTTAAAGTACTATTGCCTAAAAAATAATCTACACAATACCAGCTTATTAGTTTGACGCTTTTATAATAGAATTAATCTATTATTAATATTAACTAGATATAATACATAAATATCATGTATGAAAATTAATTACTTTCCAAGGTTTATTAAATATTAATTATTTGACCCCTAAAATATTTAATAGTGTTTGGTATTAACTATTAAGGGTGTTTATAAATATATTACACGGATAAAGCATACAAATAGATAAGGTAACTAAGGATCTCTTTATTACTATTCATTAAATTAGTTAACCTATAATTAATAGTAGTAAAATTAATTACTCAATAAAAATTATCCCTCCGTATCAAAAAAAAGTCATTCTATTAATTTACACACTTTTTTAAAAAGTAATAAAAGTAGTCTTAAAATTACACTTACACCCTTCATTAAAAAATAATAAAATATTTAATACATTTATAATTAAAAAAATTATGTGTAAAATGAAAAGTAGACTTTAACTTTTCTAAATTGAATGAAAAGTAGACTTTGACTTTTCTAAATTGATTTTCTTTTTTTTATACAAAACTTTAATGACATACTGCCTTTTTTTATATATACAGAAGGAGACTTTAAATATGCTGAGCAAAAGCTATTTAATTAGTCTCAACTAGTATTCTCCACCAAAATTGAAATTAAGTAGTCATTGAAACCAAAACTTGTTATTTTTTATACGTAACATGACTAAGAAAAACTATCTTCAACCCAAAACTAAAAGTTGGGTGGAGGCTTAGGCATCATCGCTTATGTTTAGTCTCTCTTTGAGAATGTAAAAAAATAAAAATAAAAAAGTCAACTTACGTAACTAGCTTGATGGGATCGAAACATGATTTCAATTTTACCAAAAATAGTTTCTTTCACAAGCATGATAACATGGCAATTTGAATCCAATTAAGGTTGTGGTTTGTGTTTACTAGTAACTTTAGTATTTAAAGAAAATGGTCCCATCCAATACTCAAGCAAAAAAAAGGAAAACAACAATTGTTCACCAATACTAATGAACCAAGGGAAAGGGATTGTTAGTTATCATAGTCCATGGTTCAATGGAAAGGTCTTCATTTTTTTTACAAGGACCCAGGATAGAATCATATTGTTTCTAGTGCATATCTTAGATATGAAAGGATATGTGGACCTTTTAGAATAAAATGAATGCAAAAAATCACAATATGGGAGTATAATTTTTGTTAGTGGTTGGGGTTGACTCTTTATAGATACTCGTTATCATAAATACGTATTTTTTATACTCTTAAAGCTCATGTCATGATTTAACTCTATTGTTTTGGTCTAGAATAGAATTGACAACAACTTATTACCTTTTGGGATTATTAACTACCTTTTATGGCACATGCTGATAGTAAGGTCGATTAAACTTCTTATACATTACTTTTTATTTGCAAGTGCCACCCTTTCTAAATCCATTACTAAGGTTGTTCATGGAATAAATATCCATTGTTTTGGATACCTGAATATTAATATTTATGATCTAATCCAAAACTTCAAATATCCAAAGTTTCGAATCGGATCACAAATAATCCAACAAATATCCGATAGTAATTTTACATATAAAAAAACACTATTAAATTATTAATTTATCCGATATGATATTAAACCTAAAAGTTTGATTGAATACAACATTGATCTAATATGATTCAAATACATTACAAACTAATTTTCTATACATTTAATAATGCATAACATTATCTAATGAAATAATACAACATATGATTAAAGTTTTAGAGAAGTACAAATCCAGAGGTATCCATGTAACCTTTGACTTCTACTTCTAGTGACATTAAAAGTTTGAAGATCCATGAAAAGCTTTGGGATTAAACATTTGGATGCTCTGGCCACTACATGCTGTAATTGTATTAAAGATCATCCATGGTAAATAATTAATAATCAAAAATCAGTAAATTAGCTTGGTAATTATTTTATGTAAGAAAAAAATGTCCCATGTTAATGATGATGAACATATGGAGCTACCAATCTAAGGTTGTGTTATTTGTTGCCACTTAATTTTCCAGCGCAAATGTAACAATAATATATATATACTTGCATCATGTACCCCTTAATTTGTATGACTAATTTGTAAAAAAAAATCATGAATTTTAAAGCAATCAACATGTATTAGACATGTGAATTAATAAAAGAAAGCTAATCAACATGTAAAATAATTACTAAATTAGGAATTTGCAAAAATTCATGGCATCTCTAATTTAAATTCAAGTTACATGCCATATTAGACCATAATTTTTAGCAATTAGGAAGCTACCATAATTCCCATCAAACCTAATTAAAATCTAAATTTTGCACACAATCAAATGCCTAAATTAGGAAACAATAATATAGGTTACATTATCATTCTACAATCTAAATCATTATAAATAATAGCAATAGTGTGCTTTCAACACTAGCTTGGCCTCTGATACTATCTCAATGGTAAAATCTATCTCCCGTAACTACGATATACCTGATATTTCCTCTGAAAATACATTAGGAAAATCTCGAGCAACCAAAATACCCTCCAATGCCGATAGATCTTTGTTCGACTCTTGAATTCTATATAAACACATTGGATAACCTCTATGCACCAACAAATACAGTATATGGATAGATAGGACCTTCATCCTAGGCCTAGGCTTCCATCTCATATAGGAGACCCTAGTACTTTGAGATACCCGCAACACAACTCCTCACAAGCACAATCTATCATGGTCCGATACCTCCTTGACACATCAATCTCAAGGATTACATCAAAGTCCCGTAAATCCATCTTGTCTAAATAAAAAAGGAAGTTTATCCCACTAATCTCTAAGGTTACATCCGAGTAGAGTCCAGTACAATCCAATCTATCCCTAGAAGGTAACACTATAGATATAGAGACACTAGTTGATAAAGTAACTATTGTAATAACAGCAATAGATACAAACATCAATGATGCACACAAATCAAATAGCACATGCACTAGTTACGATAGTATAAAAAACGTACCGTGACCATATCTAGATGATGATCAACATCTGCCTGATTGATGACATTCAGGTGCTCACCTGACTGTCCTCCCTAGTATCTTTCAAGATGCCCTCTAGAACCATGGGTCTATCCTCCTCCCTGGGGAAATGGGTGAGGCCTCTATGGTCTCCCCTTATCCTCCCTAAGTTGTACAATTGTTAGGACAAGTGACCTCTGATGTTGTTGTTGCTGTAATGGTGGCTGGTAGGTCTCTTAGTGATAGGACTATTGTTGAGGTACAAACGGCCCCCTCTATTGATATTTATCACCATGTGGCTAGAATTGACCCCTATAATGATGATGGTACTCAAATGATTAGTGACCCAACTAAACACAAGTCCTATATTGAATGAGAGTGTCTTGGAAATCTCATCATAGATGATCCTAACTGCAAAAATGGCATATGAAGCATCTTGGATGTCCCATAGGTCTACTATATCCACCCATCTAACCTCTATGCTGATGGCTTGGAGGTCTACCTCTTCGAAATTGAATATGACCTCTTAAACCCTATGTCTCTAGCTTCCTCTTACCTAGAATGGAAGCCTGTAATTGAGCCATCATAGCAACAACACATGCTTGCTCAACTCTGAAAAGCCACAACATCCATCATCCTCCGAATATTGAAATGGATCCCCTGATTGTATTGATCAACCTCAATCAATGAACTGGCTACTATGCTCGGCGAGAATATCAGTAGCTTTGTGAACCGAGTGTGGTTTTGTTGTACTCTCATACTCCCTTGGGTTAACCGCATCAACTCTTTAAGTTAATCCTTCTTAAGGCTCTCGAGATAAAACTTAGTGTGGATCGTCATGTTGAAGTCCTCCTATGACATCAACGTTCCCCCTGCACACGATGACCTACCCACTAGGTATCTATAGCTTCTTGAAGAAAGAAGGTTGTTGTGCTTGCCTTTTGAGTAGGTGGATAGTTTGTTGCCTCATAAGTCCTATCCATGTCCCAAATTCATCCCTCTAAGATGAACGAGTCCTCTTCATCAGCGTAGATTAGTGTGTGATGTCCAAAAATCCTCAAAATCTAGCACTCTCCGATACCCACTTGTGGGTAATATAGATGTAGTGGAGGTGGCTGAGGCTGAGGTGGTGGTGGTTGGCCCTTGAAAAACTAAATGAAGGCCTCAAAAGTCTCCTTCAAACGACCGACATAACCATTTAGGGTCATGGAAAACTAATCGCAAGATAGGAAACATGTTAGGATAAATATTCATAGCCTACTAACACATATTGCACACAAGAACATTCAAAGGCCACCTAAATTACCCTTTCTTGATCCCTCACAAGTTAATCTAGATTTTTAAATAATCGAGTTTTTCAAAATATTAAATAGACAGATAAAATCAATTAAAATATCATTTGAAAACCAAAATTATTTGAAATCAAAATACTATAAGCAAAACCTAGGTGGTGATACCAACTTGTAACACCCCAAAATTTACTAATAAAAATTTTCATTCTTAGCAAAAACATAATATTAAAATAGTTTAGTGTTATGTTGTACTCAATATAAGTATAACTTACCATACCATCCTTGTATCAAATGCAAGGTAAAGTAATTAATACTTAAAGCATGATAAAAAGATCATATAAGAATTTACAATAATATTAGATAAGAGTTTGAAGATTAACTTTGGGTATAATATCAAAAATACATAAACGAATATATCAAAACTAAGAGTCCCAAAAGGTATCTGGACCAAAAGCGATAACGTAACTCTACACCCAACCCTAATACATAAATCACTCCACAAATAAAGCATCAAAAGTAGAAAACTCGTCCAAATGGTCATCATCAATCAGCACAGAAACATCTAGGTTGCCTCATCATGGGAATGGGTAACACCCATGAGAAGAATGATCAGTACACCACGTATTGAGTAAGGTGACAATACAACCAAATTAAGGCTATATATGAGAATAAACATACAAGCCTGTTAACATAAAATGATGCAAGGTAAACACTAATTCTAGTACTCATTATCATATATAAACATAATTAATATTTTTATTTACGTTGAGTTCAAGGACCCCATAATTTTTAATTCGATGGAACGGAATGAAGTACCTCTCAAGGCAGAACACACTTGAGCCACTATTATCGTCCTATGAAATGGATCCAACATATACTAGAAAAACATGCTCCTGACTACCATTATTAAACCTGATAGAATGATATTATGCACCTCTCAGAGTAAAACACACTTAAGCCACTATTATCGTCCAGTGGAACAAGCACAACACATTCATCCTAAATTATGTTTTTACTTTAAGTGATTAATATCTTAATCTTTAGCTAATTATCTTAGAATTATATTCTCATTCACATTGAGTTCAAGAGCCCCACTATTTTTAATCCACTAGAATGAACTGAAGCACTTTTTAGAGCAGAATGCTCCCACACCACTATTACCATCTAGTGGAACAAACCAAATATATATCAAGGCAACATACTCTTTACCACTATTATCAAACTGGTGGAACGGTTTGATGCACCTCACAGGACAAAACACACCTGTGCCACTATTATCTTCTAGTGGAACGGACATAATACCTTGAACCTAACTCATGTACTCTTTCACTTTAAACAATTAATATCTTATTCATTAGTTACTTATCTTGGAATGATATTCTCATTCACGTTGAGTTTAGCAGCCCATTATTTTTAATTGACTGGAATGGTTGAAGGACCTCTCAAAGCATAATGCTTTGAGCTATTATTATTGTCCGGTGTAATGGACACACAATACCTCGGCCACAACTCACGTAATTTTTCTCTTTAAGTAATTAGTATATTATTCATGGTGGTATATATCAATATCCTCATACATACATACATACATACATGTAGAAATTAAGAGAACACAATTCATCTTAACATAATCATTTTAACTCATAAAACACAACCATGAGAATACCAATATATTTCCCTAAGAAATCCTAATTTTATAAGTCAAGCATAACTTCTCCCATAGAAATAATCCCATCACTAATTTTAGTACACTACCCCAAAATAATATCATTAATATCATATCCAAAAATCAAGGTCTAACTCAGACATCTTACACATACAATAAAGAGTGTATCTCTACGTTATTATTCATGATTCAAGCCATCTTCTCATTTTATTATACTTATGCTACTCATAATTATCCTGGATATTTAAAGTATCATAATTAGAATATTTAAAGTCTATTCCCCTTTTATAATCACTAAAATTTCTTATTTAACCCTTATTGACCAAAATGCTCTTATCTTACCGAAACCCTCAAGTCTCATCTTAAATAACGTGTGTCTTACTCAATCCTCATTAGATCATATTAATTATGAAATAATTTATAACACCCTCAAAACTTATCATGCATAATTAGTTTCCATATTATCATCAAATAACCAAAGTTCCCTTACGATAGCAGAAATACTCATATTTTCACAAGAAACCTTTCAAGTCTCAATATCAATGATTTTCAACCTCCAATATATATACATAATCATGAAATATATAACCACAATTATATATAGATACCACGTATCTCAATTCATGCCAACCAATAATATGCATAAACATATACTTTCACAAACTTCTCACTTTTTCATCTTATAACACAAGATATCATATAATAACATTATCATAACAATAATGTCCATATAAAATTACGAAATGTGATATCACACACAAATACACATTGCACATAAAAGCCCTAGCTACAATATGTATCTTTATTAAAAAGACCACCAATCTCTAAGCACATATAAGCCTAACCCACCTCCTCCAACATCACTATAAAATCACCTACAAAGAAAAGAAGGAATAATATACAATTAGAATTTAAGAATATAAAAAAAAAAGAATTAAGGTAAAGGAGGGTTGAAATGGGGCTAATCAAAACAAGTGGAGGGGCTTGGCTATGAGGGAGTATGGTGGAATGCATGGTGGTGATAAAGTGGAGCATGGGGCATGCTAAAAGGGAGGGAATGATTGTGTTAAGGAGAAAGCCAAAGATGCATGGGAATGCATGCAGTGCGTGAATGGGTCAAGAGGGAAAGACACACATAGGAGAGAAGGAACATGTATGCACTATGGTGGCAAATCACACGAGCAAGAAGAAAAGTTGGGCACAAGCTATGTGCGAAGTCGTGCATGTGTCATGCAAGAGTGGCACGAGCAGGGATTGTGAGGGGTGCACACCTATGTGCCTCAATAGAAATAAGATAGAGCACTACAAGAGAGGAAATAAAAGGAGTGGCTTGGGGTAGCGATGGTTGGACAATGACGAGGAAGTTGATGGGGAGGTAATAGTGGTTGGTTTTAAGGGAAAATGATGGTGCTTGGTGTTCGGTGGTGACAAGTGGTGTGTGATGTATGGCATTGACGAACAAGGCAAGAAGGAGAAGAAGGAGATGCTTGGGGGTTGTGGTGCTCAACGAAAATGGAGGGAGGGAGTTGAGAATTAAATGAGGCACAAAGCTTAGAAGGGGTATATATATATGCATGGCGACATGCATGAGGAGAAATGACAAAGGGGGAACACACACGGGCAAAGGATGTGGTACGATTGGGGGGAATGTTGGGCAAACTTTTCAATGTATACATCCTAAGATTTGCGAAGATGATGGATGATATGGTTAGGCTTGGGAAGCTTGACAGGGTGAGTTTAATCGAGGTAGAGAAGAAGGCACATGTAAGGTAAAGAAGAATAAGGAAAATTGGGCAGAAGAAGAAGGAAAAGGAAAAAGAAAAGGAGAAAGAAAAGGCAAAAAAGAAAAAGGAGTGTAGGATTATGGTTAGGATTAGATTTAAGATTGTGATTAAAAATTAAAGTAAGATTAAAATATTAATTGTACTATATTAGGGCTTAATTAAAATATAAATCACCTAAAATAAAGATTAGAGTATGGTTAAAATATTAATTACGTAAGATTAAGATTATATAAAAACATGGGGTATTACAAGTATGGTGGCCAGAAATATATTTTCATAGATGAAGAAATATATCAAATATAAATGGATAAACATATTTACTACTCTGATTGTGCTTCATCATGAACATGATTTTTATCTGTTTCGGTTTGAGAATGAAAATTATTTTCATACCATTCTTGATAAACCTTACTTATTTGTTGAGGTTAGGCCCCTAATGCTAAGGAACCCAAATTTCCCGCTCAATAAAATGGAATGGAGGTGCACACCACTCTGGATTACTTTAGCCAACTTTCCCCTTACTCAATGGTCAGCTGATTCACTGAGTTAAATTAGGAGCTTCTTAGGAAAACTCATATGTGTGGATATGGTTACTGCCACTAGAAGTAGAATATCCTGCCCTCAAATTCTTGTTGAGATGGATGTGAGGCATCCTATGATTTAACATATAACTATTGATACTACCTTGAGCACTAGAAAACAAAAGGTAAACTATGATTGGATACCATGGTACTACATAAAATGTGATACATTTGGACATGATACTAAGAAGTGAAGAGGCTTACAACCAATTCACAAAGTTTGGAAGCCAAAACTACAACCAAAGGAGAATAAACAACCTATCCCATAATAGCCAGAGAAAGAACAAATGCCACAAATTTTGAAGAATGAGATTTCACCCTCCCCTAACATGATGCAAAACATTGAATATGAAATGGTTATAACATTTGAGAAGGATAAAGAGATATATTGATACCTTATTAACACCTTAGAAATGTTGCATGACCATCAAAAGGAGATTGATAAGCGTAAGGATGTTGAAAAGGCTAGGCCCCTAATGCTAAGGAACCCAAATTTCTCGTTTAGTGAAATGGAATGGAGGTGTATGCCACTGTGTATTACTTTACTTAGCCTTCACCTTACTCAATGGTTAGCTGATTCATTAAGTCAAATTGAGAGCTGCTTAGGGAAACCTATATGTGAAGACATGGTTACTGCCTCTATGAGTAGAATATCCTACCCTCAAATTCTCGTTGAGATGGATGTGAGCCTTCCTGTAATTGAAAATATGACCATTGCTACTACCTCAGGCACTAGAAAATAAAAGGTAAACTATGATTGGATACCATAGTATTACCCAAAATATAATAGATTTGGACATGACACTAGGAAGTGCAGAGGCTTGCAATTAATTCACAAAGTTTGGAAGCCAAAACCATAGCCAAAGGAGAATAATCAACTTATCCTATAATAGCTAGAGAAAGAACGAATACCACAACATTTAAAGAATGAGATTACATCCTCCCCTAACATGATGCACAATACTAAATCTGAAATGGCTATTAAATTTTAGAAGGATGAAGGGTTATCTTACAATGTCCCAAGCCTTATTAAAACCTTAGAAATGTTGTGTAACCATCAAAAGGAGATTAATAAGGGAAAGGATGCCGATCTTGCATCTGCTAGTACTTCCACTCATCCTTAATGAATCAGTTTGCAATATGGAACATAAGAGGAGTGAATGCTCCACTAAATCAAATAAATTTATATAAATACTTGATTTTTGAGAAATTTCATTTAGTTTATTTATTAGAAACTATCAATAAGGTAGTTAGTCTCAGTAAATGTCATAAGAAGAAGATTGACCCTCTCTATAGCATGGTATCAAACCATCAATCTCATCTTAATGGATGAATAGTTGTGTTTTAAAAATCAAATTTGGGGCACCTTACTATCTTGGAGGAATCAACTCAAATGATTCATTATCAACTAAGTTTATTGCATGAGAATATCCATATTTTGGTGACTTTTGTTTATGGGTTCATGGTGTGATCGTAGCTGACACACAATTTAAACCCTCTTATAGTCAATTGTAGTATTGGTAAATAAAGGTATCGTTCTATACCGGGGATTGAGAGGGCTCGCCTCTATTTAACTAGCTCACAAATAATGAAAATAAATTAATAAATAAAAACTCTAAATCACACATGAATAAATAATAAGAAAAACATAAGAATGGGGGTTTTAAAACTAGAAAATAATAAAAATAATAAAAAGAATGGATAACTGTAAATATGATAAACGTGCTAGGGAAATTGAAATCCACCACTAGATTAGATCAAAATATAATAATAATAATAATAATAATAATAATAATAATAATAATAATAATAATAATAATAATTTCTAAGTCATCTTTTAATCATGAGAAAGAGACTAACCAAGTTGTAAGCCAAAAACAAGTCTATACACCTTATATTATTTTCCTAAAATAATTAATACGACAAAGTATCAATGTTAAATCCTATTAAATACTAAAAATATAGTAGTAATAAATGAATCCTATATTTAACTAGATCTAAAGCATTAAGAACAAGTGGAAGTATATCAATATAAGTTCTCATACCAGTACAATAAGCATGTCTAATTGCATTTCTCTCCTTTAACTCACACGCATCTAAAAGTTTCACTAATCCAGTTAGAATCACAAAACTATTAGGTGAATTGTTATCTAACCTAGCTGCAATTTATACATATACATTCTATCATATTTATATGGCCACCTAGCAAGCAAAAAATCCTACATACTATCACTATAAGGACACTAGAACAAGGCATGCACCATATAAATCATACTTGATAGAATCTTATATATAAACGATAACAATTAAAATAGAGGCAAAGAAAAATCTCATGAAATAAAGAAAAATAATATTATATCTCAAAATATAATCTAGGGTTTCAATCTATTCCCTAGTAATAAATAATTAGTCAATCATAATAATCAAATTAATTACACAAAAATATGTATTAGAAATAGAGAAATGAATAATCAAAATTAATTATGATGAGAGTTTAGCAATTTGTTTAGATAAAAAATTGCTAAATTTTATCTAAAATAAATATTCTAGTCGCTTTTTCTCTTTCCTTCTCTCTCAATAGACTTGGGTTTTTGTGTTGCGGCCTACCTTTGCTTTTATTTGGTGTACGTCACTCTCTCCTCTACTACGCCACCAAACCTATTACACACCCTTTTTTTTATTTCTTTATGTGGCCATTAGCTCTTCTCTCTTATTGTGCCCTTTATCTATGTGTTTGGCTTCATTTTCTTTTTGTCTTTTTCTACCTTCGTCAGGTTTGGCCTTTTCTAGTCCCTCCTTATGCTCCTCTCTCTTGCCATCTAGCTTCTCTCTTTGGTTACGTTCTACTGCCTCTCTCTTTTTGTGTGCCTTCTTTTCTTTTCTTGTTCTACTACATTGTTGCTCTTCTACTGCAATAGAATTTTTTTCTCTTCTCTTTGGTCTCTTCCTTGCTGGCTGCTGTGCTACTTTTATAACTTTTTTTTTCACTGCCTCTACACTGTCCTTCACTAGGTCCTTTAGGCCTTTCGTCCAAAGGACCTAACATGTTTTTTTAATTTTATTTTACCTAAAAAATAAAAAAATAATAACAAATAATCTTATACTTTAAATTCATTTTTTTTATATCTTTTTAGCTCAAATAATAAAATATATACACTTAAGTACAAAAGTATAATTATTCTCATATATTACTCAAATAAAAGACCAAAAACTAGGATTAAAGGGGTATAAAATATTAAAAATATATACTCATCAGTTCAACTCTCATATGGGTAGGAATACCCTTTGGTATGATATTATAGTCACTGGTCACTACAATGTCATCCTTATTACTGAGAAGAAAAGTGGTGGGATTTTGCATCATGGTGATATGGAAGATTTTAACTAATGTTTGATTGATAGTGTCATTGGTACTATCCCTACTGTAGGACCTAAATGTACTTGGTGCAATAACAAAGATTGTCCTTCTTGATTACTTTGCACTCTAGATAGGGGTGGCAAATAAAAAGTTGATTGAAACTTTTGCTTTAGGAAGAGTCTTTGTTATTCCAAACTATATTTCTAACCACTCCTGTCTTGAAGTTTCATTAGGTAAGAAAATAAAGCATGGCAATAAACCGTTCTAGCACTGCTAGGTTGATCATCCTTATTTTATGAAAGTTATAAAAAAAAAGGATGGGATCATCAGATGAATGGTTCTCCTAAATTTTAGATTATCCATAAATTAATAGTCCTTAAAACACACCTTAAAGAATTTATTAAGACACACTTTGGTAATGTAAATAAGGTTTTTAAACAAGCAACACTAGAATGGGAACATGTCTAAGATTTATTACTACATGATTAAAATAATCAAGACCTGATTCATCAAAAGAATATTGCTAGACATTGATGGTGGAATAAGAGCCAGATGGAGGAGAAGTTTCTACAGAAAAAAACAAAGATTTATTATATCACTTTGGGTGATGGAAATAACTCCTTATTTTATGATAATTTGAAGGAAAGATAAACTTCATATGGCATTACTCTACTCTATGGTTCTAATGGTCATAGATTCAGAGTTAGGAGGGTATTGTAAAAGAAATTCACACATTTTACACTAAGTTATGAGGCTCAGCTACTAAAAAGTTAATTGCTACAGAAACTTAGATTTTCCAGTAGGGTCCTCTTCTTTCTAGTCATGGTAGAGCTCAGTTATTAAAGCCCTTAAATAATCATGAGATAAAGGAAGCTATTTTTGGGATGGGTTACCTCAAAGAACCTAGTCCAGATGGCTTTAAAGCACACTCTTTTAAGACTACTTGGCCATGTATCGCTCTTGATGTAAGCAAAGCAATTAGGCACTTTTATCAACAAGATATATATTGCAGGAGATGAAAAAAAACATCAATCTTATACAAAAGAAGAAGAATGGCAGACAAATAAGTGAATACCAACCCATTGCTTGTTGTAATGTGATTCATAAATTGATCTAAAAAATTCTTACTAACAGACTTACTAATGTGTTAGAAGAGGTGGTGACATGGAATCAATCTACTTTTGTTCCTAAGAGATGGATAAGAGATAATATTTTTATGGCTCAATAATTGCTCAAAAAAACAAAAGAAAATATAGAAACCCCTAGATGATGATAAAATTTGATCTTAAAAAAGCTTACGACACTTTGGAATGACCATTCATTCAAGTTGTCCTAGTGGGTCTTGGATTTCCAGTGCATTTTACCCATCTTGTAATGAAATGTATCACCATAGTGAGGCTCTCTATTTCCATTCATGGCACTTTATGTAAGCCTTTCAAGGGGAAAAGAGGTATTTTTTGAATATATCCTTTCTCTCCTTATATTTTTGTACTTGCAAGGAATATTTCAACAAAATGATAAGCTCCATATGGTCCTCCCTTGAGTTTAACAACCATCCAAATTGTAAACCTACTCACCCTGTAAATATAAGCTTTGCAAATGAATTACTATTATTTTATAAAGCTCACATCCCCTCACCTCTATGCTTACAATAAAATATGATTTTATTTGCTAAGACCTCAAGCTTACTGGTAAGCCCATTGAAGATTAGTATTTATTTTGGAGAATTTTGGGTAGAATTAAAGTTGAGAATCTTGTCACAATGGGAGTTCTAAGAGGGTACGTTTTCATTTAGGTTCTCAGGTTCCCCTTAAACTACACTTCAGTATCTATATCTCATTACTAGCCTCTCATTGATAAAATCACTGCTCAGCTAAACTATTGTACCCTCAAATATTTAATTTTTGCAAGGAAACTTCAAACTTTACAATGAGTTATTTATAAAATCACTAACTTCTAGACCCAAGTTTTTATATTTCCAAAAAATATCATGAAATAATTGGACACCCTATGTAGGAAGTTCTTTTGGAACAATATAGATCCATCAAAGAAGAAAAATCCTATATTTTGGTCAAATATTTGGCTTCTAAAGAAAGAAGGAGGGCAAGGCTTAAGATAATTAGATGCCTAGAACACAACTTACCTTACAAAGCATCTATGGAAATTAATTGAGAACAAAGAGAGTTTGTGGGTTAATTGGGTACATGAAAGATACATCAAGGGTACCTCAATGTGGGATGCTCCTATCAAACTTGATCACTCTTGAATGTTGAAGCATAATTTCATAAGTAGAGATATTGGGGAACAAAATTTGGATAGGTGCACCCATGGTGGTAGATTAAAGGTGATTAAAGTGTATCACTTGCTTCAAATACATACTCATACTATTGATTGGTATGGATTAGTGTAGAAACACCCAGGTATGCCTTGACATAAACTCACAAGCTAGATAGCATGCCATGAGGGGTTCTTAGTAAAAAAATTTTAAAAAAGTGGCAAGTTATTGATAATGCAACTTGTGCAAATTGTTTGAAACAATAGGAGGATATGGACCATTTGTTTTTTTAGATGCCTAATAGTACACATGATTTGGTACATCGTTCTTAATTTGCTATGTCTCCCTTTGTATTTTTCATCTTAGTGGGGATATCTCAGGTGGATAATTCAAATCACTACAGCAATAAGAGGTAAAAAAAAAAAGCTAGTCTAGAGAGCTTCTTTTGCAATTATTATTTAGAAAATTTGATATAGATGAAATGAAGGCCTTTTCCAACATAAACAAGATGTTGCAAGACTAGCCATCAATATAATGATAGCTGAAATTTACAATCCTTTTAATGACGTCAATAACCCTAGATCAAAAGAATATTTGGTTATGATTGATAGATGGTGTAGATAAGCATGCTTTGCTGATTTTTCTTTATGTTAGATTTCTCAAATGCGAGAAAGTAACCTATATTTTGTAATGATTAACCTCATTTTTGGTAATAAAACATTAGATATTACCAAAAAATGTGTCCACACCTAAGATTTTCTCTTTTTACCTTGAGAAGATAATGGCTCAGCCACACTTGAAGCTAGAGAAGAAGTATATGCACTATCTTACTCATTAATGCTTGGCAAGTCATCACCAATAGATTCCACAAATGGAGATAAATTATCCACCTCTTAGGCATCCATATCATTGAATGGAGTTGAAAATCAACAAAAAAAAAAGAATGAATATTAGCATTTATTCCACCAAACACATAAACCACCATCTAAAATAGCAGCATAACTAAGTAAACTAAGTAAAAAAACATATATTCAAAATCAATACACAACAAAACTAGAAAAACCAATACACCACACAACTGCAAAAACTAAGTAAAGTCAATACACAACAAGGTAACAAAGTTTCAAAAACTCAAAACTAAGTAAACAATAAAAAATAATCATCTCATGCTCAACAAAAAAATCAAAATCAAACATTCTCTAGATCTTAATAGTAAAATCAAAATTAACACACAACACAATAACTAAAAACCAAAATAGGTTTAACTGAAATAACTTAAACAACTAAAATAGGTTTAGCTATAAAATAAAACTTAATACATAAATCAAAATAGGAAAATCAATAAACATCAAGGTTTCTAAAGTTATGTCAAATCTAAATGAAATAACCAAAATGAAAAATTAAAACTAAAACCCTAAAATAATTACATAATATAGGTTTAATTTACAAGTAAAAAGTGTTCTCTAAAGCATAAAAATCACGTTACAACTCAATTAAAAAAAATATGCATAGTAATAATATTTACATTACTATTTAGTTAAACAAACAAATATATATATTAGGCGTTAGCTATCTTAACAACAGAAATCAAGAAGGACACCATAAAGAATGATTGCCTCTAACAACTTCTAAGCTTGAAATTGAAGACGTTCCCCTACGATTGAAGGTGATGGAGGGTGTTCAAAAAATAAGAGAGAGAGAGAGAGAGAGAGAGAGAGAGAGAGAGAGAGAGAGAGAAGAATATGAGTTTGAATCAAAGATGAGACAAAGGGATGAAAGCTTTACGACTTACTAGCCCACACCAATGTTTTGTGTCTGTTATCCAAGTGTAGGAGGAGGTACATTGGCATTGGTAAGCATTGAATAGTTTCATTCATATTTGTTGAATGAGAGAAGACTTAGCAACAAAGAGTTGAGTAGTAGAGATTCAAGCATAAGAATTGAGAGGTGAGGGTGGGAGAGTAGGAGTCTTCTGAGGGAAATAAAAAAACAAGCTATTAGATATAAGAAATGGGTTGGATTACGTGATGTAATGGACTATATCATAATGGATCGATTACTAGATAGAATAAATGACTCGTATAGTGGACTATTGTTCACAAACTCATAGCCTAGGTTAGCAAATATATTAATTAATACACACACACAAAAATCTAGATCTTAGTATATATAATTATATGTATAATAAAAAATTATAAAATATATAAATATATAAATTTATTTATCGGTTCAAATATTATGTGTATTTATCAAATTGGATATAGAATTTATTAATTTTTTGGATCGGGTCATCAAATATCGAATTACGTGAACAACCCTAACCATTACTACTATGCATTGTTCTTCTATAATTTTTCTTTAAGGGACGTGTGGGTGGTACATATTTAATTTATTTCCCCATTAGGATAGATGAGCGTGGTATTTATAACTATTGTGGATGATAGGGTTATGAATAATATATTAAGAGATAATTACTAAAATTATTAAATATAAGAATTAAGTTACTTAATCAAATTCTTTTTGTCAAAGACCTCAATATGTAGCCAACTCATTAGTCTAACTAAATTATATAATGGCTATTATTATTTAGTTAAATTCTATTAGCTAACCAATTTTATTTTATTATATTTTAAGTATATGTTCATAGTAATAATAATGAAATTTTGAACCCTTATTATTATTATTATAACAACTACTTCTATTGTTATTACTATTATAATTAATTAAAATTATGGGGTATTTTATATTCAAAGAACCAATTTAAAATAATAATAATAATGAACATAATAAAATACATGGTATTACAATTCTTGATTTTCTTAATTTATTTTGACTTTAAATTAATTCTTATGCCAAATATTTTGTATATTTTTGGGTTCTTATATTAATTCCTCACATTTATTTAAGTTTTGTGGTTTTTTATACATCATTTAATTATTATTTTCTTTTTAAGCTATTTATTAGATCTTCTACCTTACCTAAACTATTTTTAAATATTGTCATTTTTTTTGGACATGACGGTTTTAAAATTTAGACGCCCTTAAACCAGACAATCAAATCCTCTGTTTTCCTTACTCTATCAAGCAAAAATCTACCCATTATCATCTCAATCACCTTACACTAACTCTCTTACATTATCTCACTTATGTCAATCACTTCCATCACTCTTTTTACTTGAAGCAACCCCCTCCCATCTAACTTCTACCTTTCTCTCTTATCCATTTTTGATAGCCATAAGAGGCCAAAGCCCTTTATTTGATCATTCTACACTCAACCAAAATCGTATCTTCTACTTTACTATCTATTCTCTCCTCTCTTCTTATTCTTGATTTGTGCTTGCTTTTGGGTTTTTGCCTTATGGTTGAGCCATCTTCTCTCCTTCTCTTTCACTCCATCTTTATTTCATCTTCTTATTTCTAAAATCCTAGACGTTAGCTCTTTAATTCTTGTTCCAAGAAAAAGAGAATTGAAACCATAAAGTGGTAAATGTTTGATTCAAGCTTATTTCATGCCCTTAATTTTAAACCTTGAGGTTTATTCTCCCCTATTTTATTTTTTCCTTATACGTTATACCTTATTATATTTCTTTTATTCAATTATTGTATTTCTATTTTAGGTGATTAGAGTGTGGAAGGAGGTATTTAGGAGTAATTCTTTCTTAGAGACCGAAATAGCTTTTGGTAAGGATACATGTCTCTAGTTTAAGGTAATTATGGTGATGTGTTAGTTTTGTGAATTTTCATGTTATCATATTTTATGCTAGAAATCATGTTAGGATTTATTTTAAACACATGTTCATGTATTAATTATTAAATGCATGATTTTATGAGTTTTGAGATTTTATGTGAAACTAGTTACATTTTCCCGTGCATTGCACGGGTGACATATTAATTATTTATATATTATTACATAAGAGATGAATAGTTTAATAATTTAATTGATATGCACGAGATGAATAATTGGTTGTATATGTTTAAGTAATTAATTAATAAAATACTTAATTAATACTTGATTAATATGTATTGTTCGACATATGTACAGTAGATGAATAGTTATATGCATTTGTTGCATGTAGGATATAAATAGTTGTGTTGTATTAATGACGAAAGATGAATAGTTATATGAATTTGCTGTTCGCATGAGATGAATAGTTGCATTCATATATTCATTAGTTTGATAATTCAATTAATATGCATGAAATGAATAGTTGGCTGCATACGTTCAAATAATTAATTAAGAAAATACTTGATTAATATTTATTGTTTGACATATGTGTAGCAGATGAAATATTCAGTAGTTTTACAACTCAATTAATATGCATTTACTACACATAGAAGATAAATAGTCGCATTATATTAATGGATATATGCATTTGAAGCAAATGAATATGCACTTTCGTGTATTAATTATTTATATATTAATATGCAAGAGATGAATAGTCTGACAATTCAATTAATACGGAGGAAATAAATAGTTTTCTTCATATTTTTGGATAATTCATTAAGAAAATATTTGATTAGAAAATATATAGTTAATACTTTATTAAAATTAATTGTTTAATATATGTGCAGCAAATGAATAGTCATATACATTTAATGCACATTGGAGATAAATAGTCGTATTATATTAATAAATAGTTATATTAATTATTCCATCTTATTAATTAGCAATAATATATGGCAGTAGTAATTTATGATTAGTAATAATGGATATAGTTTAGGCGGGAAAATTTGTCTGTATATTGTCTGCTAGACAACTCAGTTTTTATATATATATAGATTAATACGCAGGAAATGAATAGTTGGCTGCATATTTTTAGATAATTAGTTAAGAAAATTCTTGATTACTATGTGTTGTTCGATATATGTGCAATAGATGAACATTTCAATTAATACGTAGAAGATGAATATCATTTTGTTGTTATGCAGCGTAGGAGATGAATAGTTTGATAAATCACTTAATACGCATGATTATTTCATCATTTATTTGATCTTATTAATTAGTAATAATATATGGTAGTGATAATATATGATTAGTAATAATATGTATAGTTTAGGAAAAAAAATTTATTTGTATATTGTCTGCCAAATAACTATGTTGTTATATAATAACTAATATTGTCGTTCTATTATTAGTTTTTTTAATAATAATATATTATTAATCATGATAATATTCATAAAATAATAATCAATTATATTAATATTCATTATTATCATAATAATAATTATCATTATTATATTATAAATTATGATAATAGTTTATATAAATAATTATATTAGTATTAATTATATTAGTAGTTATAATTATTATAGTTATATTATTAATAATAGTCATATTATTAATAATAAATAATAAAATTATTATTATAAACAATTATTATTATTATTATTTGATTAGAAAATATTTGATTAATACTTTATTAAAATTAGTTATTCAACATATGCGCGACAAATAAATAGTTATATGCATTTACTGCACATAGAAGATAAATAGTCTCATTATATTAATGGATATATGCATTTGAAGCAAATGAATATGCACTTTCGTGTATTAATTATTTATATATTAATATGCAAGAGATGAATAGTTTGACAATTCAATTAATACAGAGGAAATGAATAGTTTTCTGCATATTTTCGGATAATTAATTAAGAAAATATTTGATTAGAAAATATATAGTTAATACTTTAATAAAATTAATTGTTTGACATATGTGCAGCAAATGAATAGTCATATACATTTAATGCACATTGGAGATGAATAGTCGTATTATATTAATAAATAGTTATATTAATTATTCCATCTTATTAATTAGCAATAACAATAATTAGCAATAATATATGGCAGCAGTAATTTATGATTAGTAATAATGGATATAGTTTAAGCGGGAAAATTTGTCTGTATATTGTCTGCTAGACAACTCAGTTTATATATATATATATATATATTGGTATATTTATTACCTTTTTGGGGTTTTCCATAGGATATCAAGCATGATAGTACATTATGTTATATTATTATGTCTTTGGATGAGTAAACATAATTATGTTTAAACATTATAATTGGTGTACTATGTTGAGATTGCAAGACATGCAGTTTAGGTTGTGGGAGTCTTGGACTTTAGGTCAATTGGGTTTTTGTGGACTATTTTAATTAAAAATAATTACATTTTTAAGATATTAATAATGTAAGGGCGTTTGAGTGCAATTTTGGTTAATTTTAGAAGCTTATGGAATTTTATGGGTCATATGTGATTTCTGGCCTTATGGGTAAAGTTGGCCTTCTTTTGATTTTTTTTTCTGTATAAAATGAGTATGTTATTGTATTCATTGAGGTATATTCTGTTAGGATTTGGATTATTATGAACTAACTTATGAAAATAATAAATTTGGAGATTTTTAGGTGAAATAAGGGCATTTTGGGTTAAATATGGAATTTTGGTGTTCCAAAAGTATTACATGGGCCAAAATATGATAATTATGATATATGAAATGTTTTGATAAATTATGAATAGCATAAGGTATAATTTTAGAAAGAAAAAAAATGGCTTAGATTATAAATAGTAACTAAAAGGGTAGCATTGACATTTTATGTATGAAATGTTTGATTTAGGTTATGATTTTCGGATATAGTATTTTAATGATATATTGTGATAGTGTGTTAAATTTGTTGATTTGGAGAGTTGTATAGGTGAAGTTATGAGTTAGTTATGAAATAGGGATTTAGTGAGAGAATTATGGTCTTTTTCCTCGTGTAATATCAATTTGTTCTTTATTAGCTTACCTTATGTATTATCTTTTTATGGGTTTATAACATGTTTAATTTGGTTAACATTGGTACATTTCTGAGAATTTTAAATAAATACAGTTGTTGGAATAAACTCATGATATTTGGAGATCTTTAGAATAAGTTGATAAATAACTTTCCTCAAGGTAAGCCAATGGCAATAAAAGTGAAAGGCTGATGACATTAAGTAAATCAAGTAATGTATTATTATGCACTAAATGTTGGTTAATGACCCAATAAAACATTACTACGTAAAGTGGAATATCACATGAAGCAGGACCAAAATAATTCCAAGTATCCTAATAGAACCAAAGTATCCTAGTCTACTCTATTTGACCAATCCACTAGCTTATAGAGGTATACATAATTTAGGATTAAAGGTATACTAGTGGTCAAGCGTGTTTTTCCCTGTATGTGTGTGTATTAGTGATGATGACTATATTTCTCCCGTTTGTGGGGAAAAGAAGAGAGGAGTGGTTGTATTACAAGTGATTCCATAATTTTAATGTGACTAAGTAAATAGATTTATGTGATCACCTAGTGATAAACTTTAAATAGATTTTTCTCTTGAATCATTGTGTATCCTGAGCCTCTATGCATGTATAATACCTATCTAGTTATTTGGTTGATTGTGTTATACATTCCCTTTCCTATGAATGTGTATTGCTACCTTAATTAGTATGTAGACTACTAATTATCCCTTTTTATAGGTATTACTCATTCTCATGAGTAGATATGACCTTATTTTACAAGTATTTATTGATTCCATATTTTTATTGTGCTTGATTGCGGTGAGCATTTTATGGGTTGGTTAAAGCATATGTTTATCTAAATACCTCTCTCTCTCTCTTGATTCCAGTCCTCTATTTCCTATCATATATATTCTCTCCTCTCTTTTTTGTAACCTTGTATCATTTGGGAATCAAGTGTTTTTCTTACCTAATATCTAATTACAAGTTTACTTTTTATCTTGCACCCGACATAGATTGGGTATAGAAAATATATTTTCTATGTTGGATGTAGCACAACACCCATTATTTTCTTATTAATACTTCTGTAAAATAAAATCAAAATCAAAAGTAAAGTTTTGAGGTTTTGCACTTAGCCCTTCCATTCTTCTTGGTTTCTCTTGTGTTACTCTTATTTTTCCTCCCTTCTCATTCTTAGTTTTCTACTATTATTTTGTGTGTTTACCCCCTCTTTTCCTTTCATTTGTTTGGCTCTTTTCCTTCCTGAGTTACTTTAGCTTAACACTAACATTTTCCTTAAGTTTTTTATTGTTCATGTTTAGTATTAGGGGAGGAAGTGGTGATCTTAGGAGTATTATCTTCTTGCATAAAGATTGGTTTTTAGGTAATATTATTAACTATCTAGACAGATTTTTATGTGCTCTTTTCCATGAATTAATTGAATACCATGATAATATGCAAATCTATGTTAATGTATGATTGTGAGCTTGAGAGTTTTTATTCATGTATTATTTGTTTATTTTATTTTGAGTGAAAACTACCATGTCAAGTCATGATAGGATAGTTTTAAATTTTTGTCTATTGTCCATAATTGAATTCTTTTATTTAACATTCTTAATATGTGTATTTCCATGTTCTTAAGAGTTTTTATGAAGATCATGAAGTTTTAGTGAGTTGAGGCTTGTTTTCCTTATTATTGGACTCGGTTTCTCTAGGTGTTGAGATACCAAATGTTTGATTTAATTCATGAAATTTTGAATGCAAGTATTTTTTTTTTCTAAGTGTGTTTTATTGTTAGTATAAATTTGGAGTAAAATGGAGTTATTTTAAGTGTTAAATAAATTTTCATATGTTGTTGTCTAGGGACATTTTTGTCTTTCTAGTGAGAATTTGCCAAAAACAAGTTCACCATTTTTTTATTAGTTCTTTTACATACAATTTGATATATAACATGATGGAGTTTGGAGTTATATGGAATTAATTAAGAATTTTGGAAGTTATAAGGTGATTTTATGAGAATAAGGGTATTTTTAGCCTTCAAACATTAATTCTGGAATTCAGGTTTTAAAATGAATATTATGATAAGAATAAGTTAAATTTATTAAGTAAATTATTAAGATAGTTGTGGTTAGTATAAATTAAGATTTTATGATAAAATAACATAAAGTGAGCATAGAACACTTTAAGAGTAAAGTTATTATTTCAATTTAACCTCTATTTTTGGGCTAATCATGGTTGATATGAAATGATTAAGTGATGTATTGAATTTATTAAATTAATGATTTAAATGGATTAAATAAAGAATTAGGGTGGATAAGGGCTCTTTGGTCTTTTCACAGTTAATATAATATTCTTAGGTCATATTTGGCTTTAGAATAATCTTAAGGGTCTTCCTAGGTGAAACCTTTGAATTAAGTGGATTGTTTCATTTATTTATGTTATTTTTAAGTGTTAGTTTAGTGTTTATATGGATTTCTTATTTGTTATTTTATGTGGAGTTTTCCTTAATCAACATTAGTGTAATCCTAAGTTCATGTTAATAACACAATTCACATTAGTGATGAATGAAAAATAATAATGATAGTATTAAGCATCTTATGAATCCACAAGGTTAAGTATTTGGATGATATTTATTTGATAAAATATTAATATTAACACGAGTCAAGATCGAGTTATGTTACTATTATTTCAGTCCTAATTTTATTGAAGCTATAGTGACCCCACTGTAGTCAATACATGTCCATTCCGCTATCCTATAGGGGGTACTAGTACTTAGGAATTAAATTTTCAGCTAGTCCAAGTGTGTTTTTATAACACACCCATTATTAAGACTTAAGAATTTCATATGAAGAGTTAGTTGTAGAAGCTAAAGAAGTAAAAGCATAGGGTGTTACCGCCACACTTGGTATCACTTCAATTTTTATATCATTCTTATACCAAGTACTAATGATAAAAATGTTATTCCACTTAAATTAATAACACAATTATAAGAACTATATTAGAAAGAACAAGGTAGATTAATATCATTCTGAATAAAACCAACTATCAATGATTACAAAATTCAGTGAGAGGAAAATGCAGAAGGACATAAGAGTACAAGCACATCCGAATCAAAAGATATCGAGTAGGACACCGGATAATCCTAATACTTAACCCAAAATACTATCTTTAAACAAATCTTACAAGTGAATATATAAATACCACTTTCTATTGAATAAGTAGGGGCCTATGAAATAAAATCCATTAGTGCAATAGTACTAAGGAACCTATTATGCAAGACTAATATGAAAAGATCGTATGGAACACAAAATATATCACATCAAGAAATGGAATCAAATATTAAAATATATATGTGATGATAAAAATACGATAATCATATCAAATGAACAATTATCACTAAAGCCACATACTACTCATACCTATTCATTTAGAACATACTGAAACTTACCAACTAAGAATCTAAAGTATGATCTCTAAAGTAATTATTAGAGTCAATCTCAACCCAATAACCATGCCATTCTCAATATTCCTCATATCTCAACATCAACACCAATAAAAAACATAACACCACAGGCAAGGCTCAAAGGCAACTACTGAAATACAGGTAGGTATGAATGCTACTACCGAATCATAGGTAGGCACGAAGGCTATTATCAAACCACAGGTAGTCACAAAGGTTGCTGCCACACCATAGATAGACATAAGTACTACTACCAAACTACATGTAGGAACAAAAGCTACTACCAAACTACATGCAGTAAAAAAGCTACTACAAAACCATTGGTAGGTACAAAGGCTACTACCGAACTAATACATTAATTATTTCAAACCAAAAATAATTATTTCTATTTTTATTTAATCAAGGGTAGATCATCTCAACCCAAAGACACTAAAGTACTCCGACCATACCTGCATACAAGGCAAGATAGTATTATGTTGACTATCAATCCAATGAGACTAAGATACCCTATTGACACTTGCACACGAAGGTAGCACAATACTCTATAAACAAGGACATATCATCTATAAGTATATATACCCTTTATAAGTCTGTATAGCTACATAGAGTAATATATAGAGCCTGACTAGGGTTCTAGGCACATAAGCAAAAATTCATAATAGTAATGGGCTGAACCACGTCTTTAGGATAGAGATTCCTAAAGAATCACCATTTTCGATCTCAAGGTCTTTCACTTTAAATATTAGTATTTTATTAAGGTGCCCATGAAATCACACAAATAGATCTAATTTCCATACTTAACCATTTTTTACTCATTTCCAATCATTCAAGACAATCATAATCAAAGTCAATACTAAGGTCGACATGATAATCTATTAAGGCCGTCTTATGTTCAATTATTCACATTTAGGCTCATTAGCCAAAAAATGACCAAAATGCCCTTGACATTATAATTAGTGCTTTATCATCCATTTAAATGCTAATTTCATTTTATTTATTATTTTTTCATAAAAGGCTAAAATAGAATAATTAAATTATTTAACATGAAATTAAATTACCAAACATGTCAACCGACTATTTTACCCTTGCATATAATATAATATGCAAAATCCTAACATGTGTTTCTAGAACATCAAATCACATACTTTCTTACTCAGCAGCAAGTGACATACATTAAACATGCTTATGGATATAAATATCATGATACACTCAAAAGACTAAAATATACTAGGGTATTCAATAATAATAATAATCATGCTAAAAAATATACCTAAGCATGCTCAACCTATCATATTACATATATATATCATACATAATTTATTCTAGACATTAAAATCCTTTTAATATGCTTTCGTACACACAAAAATTTACATAATTCAACACACTCCATTTTACCAAATTTTATGTTAACATTATTAGCCAAATAATTACAATGTCATGAACATTCTTAACATAAACTATCTATCAAAACCCTAATGTGTTATCATGTGGTTTCTAACATTGTAGTAGAGTATAGAAATTACCTAATTTTCAGCAAAAGCACAAATTATAGGCAATATACTAAAATTATTAGGATCCACTAATCAAACTCTTTTGCTTAAAATAAAAATAAAATAACATATTGATCACAACACCCAAAACACAACATTTTAACTAAAAATAAATCAAGCCAAGATGACAGTGGACTCACATAACCAAGGGCTACCAACATGAGCCAATTCACACAACAAATGGGCACCAATGTAGGGGGCTACAAAATACAGGAAATGGAGTGGGGACAGGCAAGTTGCGTGCGAGAGAGGAAGGGAGATGGGGTGACGGTAATTCATGTTAGGATAGGTGGAGGTTAGCTGGGTGGTGTTAGATGGTGATACAAGTAGAAGCTAAAGGGAGGGGTGGTGGTTACTGGCTTTGAAATGTAAGGTGAAGGATGGTTATGAGGATGGATGATGCTACATGGGTCATATAGGTTGAGGCTGTGAAATTAGGAGAGGCTAGTGGTGGTGTTGGTGGTGGTTATGAGCTTGATGGGAAATGAATAATGGTTGGGGTTGAGGCTACAACATAGAGGAAAGGGGGCACGGTTATATAGGGAAAATGGGACAAGGTTAGGGAGGAAAGGTAGTGTAAGAGGGGCACATGTGTGCGAGTGCTCACACGGTTGTGTGCGGGTGATGCATGACCATGCAACACATATAAAAACATAACAAAGTTGGGAATAATAAGAAGGAGAATGAGAGAGGTAGGTTGTGCAATGGCAGAGGAAAAGGAGGAAGAAGACGAGAAGAAGAAGGATAAAATAAGGAAATGAGCAATAGTGATTAGGTAGTGATGATGGATGGTGAAGGGTGGTGGTGTCGTATGAGAAGGGGCATGAGTGGGTCAAGGAATTAGTGTAGGGAAAAAAGGGAGAAGGAAGAAAAAGAACAGAAGAAGAAGAAGGCTATATTTTTTTTAACAAAATGGAGGGGAGGAGTGGAATGTATATGTACATGTAGATGGTTAAGGGAAATGGTTTGAATATAGAGGAGAAGTGAAGTTGTGCGTGGGAAGTGGAAGGAGACAGGGGGTGTGTTTAGGGCAAGAAAAATGACATGGTAGAGAAGGGCATGCGTGAGAAATGGAGATGGTAGGGAAGGGTAGGTCGAAAGTATAATAGTATTTTAGGATTGTTTTATTTTTATTTTAGGTTTATTTGGTTAGGTAAGGGTACCCAATTAGAAAAAATAAATTGAGAAAAATAAATTGTCTTAAGGTAGGTTTAATAAAAATAAAAATGATAAAATAATTGGGGTAATTTATTTAAAATTTATCTAAGTTTTGAGTCAAAGGTTGATAATAAAATAATTAGGCGAATGTTTAAGGGTTAGGTTGTGAATGAAGGATAAACACTTAAAAATAACGGTTACAAAATTTTGGGGTGTTACAGTTTTTCTCTAGAAGGTGTTATATGCCAATGTCTGTTCCATCAAATACTAATAGTGGTAACCATTTTCTTTTTGCTATGGAAGGTGTTTTATGTTGCTTTCATCACTTGAGCACTTGGTATGATTAAGTTTAAAATGTTGTGAAAACTTAGTAAAGATAATAATATGTCTCATCCTCTAAGTTCCATATTATGTTATGAATATGATCATATATTGTGCTATCGCATACTTTAACTTAAGTGAGCCATGAACCATGAGCATGCTATGTTTCTTAGAATAATCATGTTACCCATAATTGCATGTTTTCGTTATTATTATCCTACATGTATTCTTATGTGAACACCATATTGTATGTATTGTATGTGTCTTGAGTGCATTATACTATGTCTTTAAAATTGATTGTACTACTCCATACGTAAGTACTAATGTGTTAATTTTATGGACAAATGCTCATTCCTTCAAGTTGATGTTGCCTTATTTTGCAGGCACTATTGATATTAATGATTTAACATGATGCATGCAGTAGAGAAATGTTTGGGGTTGTGGGTGTAGTGTTGTGGATTTATGGACTCTTATCTTATTTGACTTATTGTATACAAACTCCCCTAATTCTCCTCTACTTATTGCGTTTATTTTGTAATGTTGTAACCCGAGATCAAGTGTTTCCTGCACCTAGTCTGTAGTTGTAAGTTACATTTTTTAACCTTATACCCAAAATGGATTGGATATAGAGAGTATCCTTTTTATGTTTGATGCGATGTTAATATCAATTATTTTATTTTTATACTTCAAAAAAAATAAAAATAAAAATATCAATAACTTTAGGGTGTGACAAGGCCCATTAAGAGTTTCATTTTTCTAATTAGGTTAATCATATAAATTGTTTCAACTAGGTTAATTTTTTAATTTATCTTCTCTATTATATATTTTTTTGTAAGTAATTAAGTCAACAACCTAATTGCAACGAAATTTAATATATCTAAATTTGAGTAAAATCATATGAAGATTGGGTATTATTGGTTAGTTAATTTTAAAAAGAGACATAATTAATACAAAAAATATAACCAAAATAATTAGAAAAATAAAAGTCTAATTGAATAAAATTTAAAATTTTTTAATTAATGTACCATTAGTCTACATCTTTTGAATACAAAAATTGTATTTTTATACAGCAACATATAGATGAAAGTATGTGTGTGCTTAGATTGCAAGCCTATAGAAGTACTTCTCATGATATTTGCAACTCTCCCATTTGATGTGCTTCTCCCCGCATTTATATAATCTCATGATATTTGCAACTATTTCTATATTTATTAAGTATTAAACATGAGGACGTAGAAGAATTTGAATGACATATCCACATATTCAAGATTATCTTATCCACCAATATTTTACTCCCGCTTAGAATTGCACCTTTAAAATACAACCTCAAACTTTTCCACATAAACCCTATAAAACAAAACATGGATTTTGTATAAATACTTGTGCCACCATATTAACTTTAAATTTATACCATTTATTTACAAAGACTCACATATAGTCAATGGTTTTGACACCTTCAAATAATTGACTAAATAACCATATAAACCATGCTTCGCTTAGTAGGTACATTCAACATTTATGCACCTATACCAATTCATTCAATCATCTATGTAACAACATATCATAACAAATTAAGAACCATTCTCAGCTTTTTCACTGTTAGCTGCAACTATTTGAGTAAAAATATTACCAATGTTTATTTCATACCGTCCTACACTAATGCAGAGATAATTTATGGATATTTCATTTACCAAATGAATTTCTTATTTGATACCATAATTGTGGGCATGTTGAATTATTCAATAACCTTCTTGATTATTTTAGCAAAATTTCTATAATATTTCAATGATTATAACTTCATTTTCAAGGGTTCAACTCTTTGGAACCTAATCCTACAATTCTTATGTGTCTACAAGTTTATTGCCATCTGCTGGGTAAGAGTCCCGACAAGAAATTATATAAGTTGGTACATTAGTCAAAATATATAAATTTCATAATTTGTCAGTCATAATAAACACATTTAATAGCTTTACCATATTTATTAAGTACGAGAATCAAGTGCACTTTTTTTTCATGAGTATTTATCTTGTGGAAGAAGTATTTTATGTGCTTGATCACTTTACAAATCAATCTCCTTTTGCCCACCCATGAAGCTAAGAAACCTATCATCCCTAGTATTCTTTGTAGCGTACTAGCAAATCTATGGAGGAGCATAGTATGGACACATATATGAAACGTACAAACTTCAAGATAAACATCAAGTTGATTCCAAGAAGCATGATCTTTGAAGCATAATGTAATATGCAATTGGTGCGTACCAAAAATAAAATTTTTGCATGCCTATTTCATAACATTTCTAAACCTCGCTAATAATGATATATTAATCAAATGCATATCTAATGACTCAATCATGTCATTTTGCTTCCAACTTGAAGTCGTGATATTACATTATTATCTTAAGTGGATGGGTATTCACTTAATGATCTATGTCTATCAATGCAAATATAATAGTATTAGTTGCCAAATGTAACTTGTGATCTTACATCAATGCATCATTATGAATGATGGTATATTTGAATGGTTTACATGGATCACATTAAACTTTATAAAGGAATTAATAGATTTTATATTTACTTGCCTTATGATAGCTTAATTCATACAAAAGAATATTGAGGATTCTTATTAGGTGCTCATACAAATTTCAATGACCTTGCCTACTCTTACCTCACTTACATTGACGTATTTCACATGCTGCAAAGATAAAAAATTTGTGTTCTAGTAACTTCTAGTTAGTAAAACTTTTAACTTTTCAAAAGTACACTTTGTGCACTTCTTATAAGTCTTACTTCTGGCCAATATTGATGATAGTCATACAATCATATACTCTTAGACCATTGTAAGTTCATCTAAAATTTATTGAGAGTATAATGCACTCATTTTTTATATTTAGTTGTCAAAAACCTTTAATAAATCAAACATGCCACATAAATCATGTACATTGGTTCTTGCTAATTGCATTATCATATAACAAGACCATTCTTTGTAATATAATGCACAATGGTAGTTGAATTTGATAAATCATTCTTCTATATTGTGCTTGTATACATAAGATGGGAAGCACTAGGCGTCAACCATCAAATTTATTATCAAATGTGAAACCTTAGACTTTAGCCATTAAACTATGTACCGATGGGAAGCTTCAACTAGGCTTCAACCATCAAACTACTCTACACACCAAAACTATAATATCACAGAGGAGGTTATAGTAAATACTCTAAAACTATAATATACCTAACCACGGTAGGCATTAGCCATTACCAACAATAAAGTAAGTACATATATCATAATCACTATGGGTGACAAACTACAAACCCAGATCCACTACTTCGTATACAATAATCACAATTAGTAAATAAATTAAACTATACAAATAAATTTCAAGAATCAAATTATTGAAATAAAACTTTGTCAAATTCATTTTTAAGATAAGATAAGTGTTCAGTCTATGGGACCACTAAACAATTTGATCATTTATATTGAAATTGCACTTTTGGTATTCAATACCTTTAAACCATTTGATCCTCTAGAATATTTCTTACAAGATTTATAGTTATTTGATATTCTTGATCAAATTGCACTTAGGTTTTCATTACTTCAAACCTTTAGATCCATTTGATTAATTTGTGAACAAGGTTTTTAACGATTGAAAAGCAATTGATCGAATTGTACATAAGGTCCTCAAGAGCTTTGAATAATTGAGTGAAGTATTGGAGTTCCACCTCAATTATGTAATTACCATTCCTATGCTACAAGTACAAGGGAAAATATTAAGCCACTTTTGAAGATCTTTAATTTGACTCTATGTTATTAGGGTTTTGTATGTAGTGATAGGCGATGAGATAGTCAATGCACCACTTTAATTTTACATAAGTTTCTTATGTATTTTCCAATTCGAATGGTTCCTAATCAACTTCGAGTGATAAAGATATTATTCAATAATAGGCGATGAAACCCACAATCTATCACTTTTCTTATATATGCATTAATGAGTAATAAGGCCAAAAATTCATCATTTTCTATTTCCTCCCTTTCCTTCCTAACAAATAGTAATAACATGTTTGTTATGAAATAAGAAGTAACACATCAATACAAAAATTGGGATGAAAATGTATACTAATATGTACCCCATTATATATATCATACTATAACTTTATAGGTAATCAATCGATTAATCTATAAGTAATGAATATATTCTGATTTACATTGTGTTTAATTGACCAATAGTAGGAAATTTTAGCTTTGCATACGATAAAATGTATATTATGTGCATGCACATAGATATTCATATGATACCTAAAATAGAAAGCCATGCAATAAAGTGAAGAGATACAGTGAGCTATAATAGTACCGGCTCAGGTCATCCAGTCACAGTATTACTATCTGCAATTTAGGTATATATTTAATTATCCAATATAGACACATACGGAGTGGTAATAGACGAAAATGTCGAAAGATACCTATATATGTATGATGAGAACTAATCAAGTACCCGAGAATAAATATAGGCATAGTCATATGGAACAACATAGATATTCCATGTGATTATTCTACTCTTAGATAGTTTATTTATTTATTTATTTGCTAGCATAGGAGGCCGTGAACTATAAAGGATGGTACTTGACAGCATTAGGAATGCTAATAGCAACCGCAAGTAGAGATAAATAAAATGTTAATGTATTTTGTTTTATAAAATTATTATTATTTTATATATAAAGTATTTTATATTTTATACATATATTAACCTTTAGTGTGGTCCATATTAAATTAGCTATAAAAATATTGTCCATAAAGTTTAATATGCATGGTCACATGTTAATAATTAAGTCTAATCTATATCTCTCTATCTAATTCTTGATGGTAGAATTAGACTTAGATGTGTATATGTATGCAAGCATATGCCGGGCACATGATAAAGGAATACAGTAGATAATTAAGTTAATTGGTAATTAAGTTAATTGTTCATTATATTTTGAATTTGAAAACTGAGTAAAAGTTGGTTTTCTTAATCAAGTATCTGCACATTTTTGGCATAACGGAAATGTCGTGCGCTTTAATTGAAAAGTAGTGACTTCTTTTTCATCTCTTTTATTATTTATTCATATAGTATAGACATATACCCACATGTAGAGAGAACATATAGGAAGGCTTCTTCTTTAATTTATTGTGATATTTGTATGTGAAATCAAAGACGAAGAAGAGAATAAAAGAAGGTCCCTATTGTCGTTCCTTATCAAAAAACATACACTATCATATTTGAGAATAAAGGGAGTAGAACTGTCAAATTTATATTTTGATTGTTATATCTATATTTTGGAGCAATGAATCTAATCAATAGTTGGAGGTATACAAATATATATATATATATATATTGTATTCTAAAATTTTAGTTCCACATAAGGTGTTTATTTCATGTATTAAGAGTTTCGTATGAATATTTTGTATATAGTATATGTTAATATATGATTCATGCCATAAATGTTTTTTTAATATATAACATTTGGTATAAGAGCTTATTAATTCCTCTACCTTGATTAATTTCGTCATCGGCGTAAGGATTGATATTTTGATATTCACCGAACAAAGGAATGAAGAGGATTTTGATAGAGTGTCGTTTTTAGTACCTATTTTGTGGACCTAACTGTAGTTCTATTTTGCCTAATATATATTGTACCTATTTTGTAGACCTAACTGTAGTTCTATTTGGCCTAATATATATTGATTCTTTAGTTTGACCGAATGGAATTTGATATAATTAAAATGCCCCGTTGAATGGAATGGAATGCATGGTCTCGATTTATAAGGTGTTAAAATGCATATATGTTATATAATACAATAACTTCATGCATATCCTTGGCATTTTTTATTTTATTTGGCCGGCCCAAGAGATTAAGGCATCATTTGTATTAAGGCGCCATTTTTATATGTATTATATAAATGAAGATCTTGTTTACCCGTATGCCACTCTTTAGGCCATGTTTGGCTTATTTTATACCACGGTTGTGTTCCCATGCACATTAAAGGCCGTGTTTGGATGAATTTTATTTTATTTATTTGTTTATGTGTGAGTATCATAGTGATTAGTATAATTTTATGTGGTTTAGACTTAGCCACAGCACTCCAAATCATATAAAATTATGCATCAATATGTATAATATAATTGGTCACATATGGCTATGATATATTATATGTATATAATAAGTTTTGTCCCACAGGATCATTTATTTTATATATATATATATAATGCATTAGATTAAAATATTAAGTTAGTATTCTCAATTTGCCTACAGAAATTGAGGATTATGTGATAACTTAATAGTTTTAATTTTTAGTTGCATGAGTTTGTTAGAGTTAAATTCCTAGCCCACAAGAAGATTTAATATCCTTGATTCATTTTTGTTTAATTAATTACATATGTGCATGATTATGTGTGTTTTAGCTTCAAATTGATCATGAGCACGTATGTGTGTTTAAATTTTACAGCGAACTATCCTGGTTTATATTCGATGTCTGATGTTAATGTTGAAGTCCCCAAATTGAAAAGGGACAACTATAAAGTTTGGAATGAGAGGATTCTCCTAAAACTTAGCTATTATGACATGGATGAGGTTATTGATTATCCAAATCCTATGGTAACTTATGAAAGCACTTAGGAAGAAAAGGTTGCACATGAGTGATGGATGAAAGCCAATCGCATAAGCTACATGTACAAAAATACTAAGATGTCTCCTTCCATCAGAGGCTTAGTTGATCAACATTAAGATGTCAATGACTTGCTAAGGGCTATAGATGAACAATTCATCCACTCATACAAGGCCTTAGCTAGTACCTTGATAATGAAGTTTTCATCCATGAAGCTCACTACAATTAAGGGTGTGTATGAGCACATCATGAAGATGCGTGATTTAGCATCACAACTCAGGTCTCTAGAGATTGACATGTTAGATGTCTTCCTAGTTCACTTCATCTTGAATTCGCTCCCAAAGGAATATACACTATTCAAGGTTACCTACCACACATAAAGGGAGAAATGGTCAACCAATGGACTAATGACCATATGTTTGCAAGAGGAGGAAAGACTTTTGATGGATCATGGGGTGACCGTGATGATGACAACCAAGGGTAAGGAAAAAAAGAAGAAAGTAGGCCAAAAGGATAAAGGCAAGGTACCACCCCAAGGTGAGATAAAGAAGCAATCTAGGTGTTTCTTTTGTAAGAAGAAGGGACACATGAAGAAGGATTGTGCTAAGTACAAAGCCTATCTTGTGAACAAAGGTAATGTAACCTATTTGGTATGTTTTGAATCTCATACAGTAGATACAAATCATAACACTTGGTGGATTGATTATGGTTTTACAATCCATGTTTGTAATTCCTTGCAGATTATAGCAAGGATGAGGGAACCGGTGGATAATGAACAGAGTATCTTTATCGGTAGCAAGATACGTTTGGTTGTTCAAGGAATAGGCTCATATAGACTAGTTCTCTCTAGTGGTCATGTATTAATGTTAGAAAAGACTTTTTATGTTCCAAGTTTCAATAGAAACTTAATGTAACACCTGAGCCATTATTATCGTCCGATGGAAGAGACTCTACACCTCTCAGGGCAAAACGCTCCTGAGCCACTATTCTGAACCGGTGGAACGACTTGAAGCACCTCTCGGGGACAATACACCCGAGCCACTATTATCGTCCGGTGGAACGGACCCTACACCTGGTCCTGACTCACGTAATCTTCCACTTTAAATAATTAGTGTCTTATCCATTACTTAACTCATATCATATTCTTATTCACGTTGAGTATAGGGCCCCACTATTCTTAATCCGGTGGAACGGACTGAAGCACCTCTCAGGGACAAGTCACCTGAGCCATTATTATCGTCTGGTGGAACAGACTCTACACCTCTCAGGGCAAAACGCTCCTAAGCCACTATTCTGAACCGGTGGATCGACTTGAAGCACCTCTCAGGGTTAACACACCCGAGCCACTATTATCGTCCGGTGGAACGGACCCTACACCTCGGTCCAACTCACGTGATCTTCCACTTTAAATAATTAGTATCTTACTCAAGGATTTTAACCGACCATAAATCAGGCCCACATAAATAATTCCATGGCATAAAGATACAGCATAGAGTATCATATAATATCAATCCATACTTAACCCTTCACATACTCAAATACATACCATATCCAAATTTCATACTAACATACATTGGCATTGAAGCTATGAATTCACACATACACAAAATTACCACACAAAACACAACATCCACTTGACATAATTAAATGATCAATAAGCATAGTCATCACCTTCCACTCGGAACAGAAATACATCCAGATTCTATCATAAGTAAAGGTAAGTAATGACTTACCTCAATCCAAAGCTAGCTAAGCAAATTGAGAAAGAGGGAGAACTATCGAAAGCTCAACAATCCACGAGAAATTTTTCCTAGATTGCCAATAGAAATCGGAACTAGGTTAGAAACTATCTTATCAATTAATAATTCACATATTATTACAAAATCAAGATAAACGACCTTTCTCGGAAAACGTGTCCGAAACTTAGGACTTAAGAGCATAGATCTATTAAGATTTGAGATTAAAATATAAATCAAATTATTTAAAACAGAAAGACAGAAATCGATTTGATAAAAGACACACAACACAATCAATTTTATTAAACAATCCCCGAATATTAGGGTTTTTAATGCCTAAATTACGAATCGACCAAATCACTTTTATTATCTCAAATTGGTAGTTTTAAAACACAATTAAATTAATTTTAGATAAATCTAGATAATCAATTTCAACAAAACAATATCCCGATTAACCAATTCAGGACGATCCGTTTTCAAAATTAGGGTTTTAAAGCCAACGACAAAACTCAGGTAATTCAAATCAATTAATTCCAATTAAAGGTATTAGAATACAATTAGGATAATTTCAATTATTTCTACAAATTTAATTTTAGAAAAACAAATATACAAATGATCAATTTCATAAGTTCACTTGAAATCTAGGGTTTAAGGCCCGAAAATGCAATTCGGTTGAATTCTATTAATTTAATCAAATTGAATGTTTAGAAATGAAACTAAACACATTTTATAACATATCAAAAAATCAATTGATCAAAACCAATAAAAGAAATACCTAATTTAGCATAATTAGGGTTTTTGAGCCCGGAACGCAAATCCGATCAATTCTTGCTAAAATATATAAATTTTCAATTCGAAAATGTAATTAAATGTATTATAATGTAAATTATATAGTCAATTGAATAAAGCGACCCGATTACACAATCCAACTTAGTCCCGTAAGAGTTTTGACCTAAAAATCCAATTTCGATCAATTACGTACAATTTTCCCAAATCAACACTTCCGATATGAAATTAAATACATTTCAAATGATATTGTAAAATCAATTGAGCGAAACGGCTCAATTACGTGACCCAATTTTATTACACATGAATTTTGACCTAGAAATCAAATTCCGATTGATTCCGCATAAATTTCTCAAATTGACGATTCCGACATGAAATTAAATACATTTAAAAACATATTGCATAGTCAATTTATCCAAAATTGCCAAATTGGATGGATCCAAAAATTTCGGACATAACCCGGCCTAAAATTCAATTTCCCAAATTTCCAACACAAACCATACAATTAACATATCCAAATCAATCTTACAGCACATATATACATAATACAACAATTAATTTAGCTTATCACAAGCTAAATCACACTCAGTTAATCAAACTAATATTAGGGTTTTCGAAAATTTATACCAAACGAAATTCAACAAATCAGGACAAGAGAAGGCGGAAGAAGATTTGTCGGAGGTTGACCGGTGCTCGCCGACCATCACTCGAGCTCACCGTGGCCGGACGGCGTTGTGGCCTGCGTGGCTCGTCGCTTCTGCAGTGCTGCTGCTCCTGTGCGGCTGTTGTGCTGCGTCGCCGACGGTCGCGTCGCCCGTGGTGGCTACCGACGTTGGCCAGAGCGGGGAGGAGAGGCGGCGAAGGAGGCTAGGGTCTCTGGCGCAGAGCAGAGCACAGGGTCAGGAGAGGGGACTGACGGGAAAGAGAAGAGAAAGAGAAAGAAGAGGGGGTCGGGCACCGATCGGGCTGGATTCGTTTTTGTTTTTACAAATACATATATAAAATAAAATACTAAAAGTTTAAAAATTATTATTGGAATATTTTATCTAAAATTCATTAAACGAAAATTATTTCGTAAGGTTCCGAAAGCTTAAAATCGATATAAAAGCTACATAAATAATTTCGGAAACATTTTCGGAAAAACTTACCAACATACGTAAAAATTTATATTATTTACGGAAATACATTATAAACCTCGAAATAATATTTAAAAGCATAAAAGTAAATATTTAAATTAAATTCTAATAAACCGAGACTAATTTAAATAATTCCCGAAATCGATTTTCCGTAAACCAAAAATCGTAAAACGGAAGAAAATTAATTTCGGAAAGAAATTCATAAATAAGCTCCTAATATCTTTTTCTTAATTTAAAACTTCCCGAAGATATTAACAATTTTCGGAAACGAATAAATTTAAAGTCGGAAATATTTTCTACGGATAAAATCATTAAAATAACTTTAACTATTTAAACAGAAATTTTATAATTTAAATAATATATTTCGTTAACGAAATATAACTCCAAAATAAATTCATAATCACACGACGAAGTTATAATCGAAAACGAATCTAAAATATTAAAAATCAAAACACTAGAAAGAAAGGGAATATATATTTTTAACCGAAAATCGAAATCATAAGAATATAATAAAATCACGGTCGTGAACGAATTTGTCCAGAATGGTTAGCAACGGCAACAATTAATTAAATTCAAATATGAATTCAAAATTGTCGATAAATCCATAAAACAAATCAAAATTAAAATAATTAAATATTTACATCAAATTACGCTAATAAAATCATTAGGCTTAATAAAATTAGGTTTCAAAAATCCGGGGTATTACACTTAATTTATATTTCAAGACTTGTACCATGTAGATACTCATTTGTTTTCAAAGACAATTCAATTAATTTATTTTATAAAGCAAATTGTGTTGGGTATACTACATTATTTGAAGGTCTTTATTCTATTTATTTGATGCATGATGATACAAATGTTGTAATGAATTTGAACATTGGTTCAAAAATATGTGTTATGAATAAAGACTCATCAATTCTTTGGCACAAAAGATTAGGTCACATCTCCATTGAGAGAATAAAGAGATTGGTGAATGATGGAGTACTTGGTACTTTAGACTTTATCAACTTTAGTACTTATATAAATTGTATAAAGGGAAAACAAATGAATAAGTATGTGCCAATAGGAGTTCTCAACTACTTGATATTATACATACCGACATACGTAGCCCTGATATGGATTCACACAATCAAAAATTCTTTATCTCATTCATTGATGACTATTCACGATACATGTATCTCTACTTGCTTAGCAATAAGCATGAAGCGATAGATGTTTTTAAAGTGTTCAACGCTAAGGTAGAAAAATAATGTGACAAGTAAATCAAAATTGTGAGGTCGGATAGAGGTGGAGAGTACTATGGTAGGTATATTGAGGATGAAAAACCATCTGGTCCATTTGCAAATTTTCTTTCAACAGAATGGAATAGTTACCCGATACACTATGCCTAGTTCATCGAACTAGAATGGTATAGCTAAGAGAAGAAATCAGACATTGTTATATATAGTGTGGAGTATGCTTAGTAACTCCAATCTTCCTAGATCATTATGGAATGAAGCACTTAAGATGATCGTATATATTTTAAATTTCGTTCCAACCAAAGCGGCGTCTAAGACACCATTTGAGCTTTTCAAGGGTTGGAAGCCAAGTTTAAAACATAAGAGAATATGGGGATGCTCATATGAAATGAGAATCTATAATCAACAAGAAAGGAAGCTAGACACAAGGACAATTAGTGGGTATTTTGTTGGATATGCTGAAAGGTCTAAAGGTTATAGGTTTTATTGTCCATCACATAACACTAGATTTGTGGAGTTAAGAAATGCTAAATTTCTTGAGCATGACTTAATTAGTGGGAGTGATCAGATCAAGTACCCAGTTCCTGAACCTTCTCATCTGGTAGATGAGGCTTCCACTTCATGTGATAGAGTGACTTTTTTTGGTTTTGTACTTCCAATTCCGATCATGGTTGAACAACAAGTCAATAAGCCTCTACAAAATGCTGACATATATCTGATAGATCAAGTTGTTCAAGAACTTCCTAAAGTTGCTGAACAACCAGCTATTGAGCTACTTCCATAAGAGGAAGCTGGGCTAGTTTTAAGAAGATCTGCTAGGGAAAGAAGGTCAACTATACCTAGTGACTATTATATGTACTTACAAGAGCCTTACTGTGACATTTGTAATGTTGATTATCCCAAAACCTTCTCACATGCTATAAGTAGTTCAAAATCTGAATTATGGTATGATGCCATGAAGGAAGAGATGAATTCCATGAAGGTCAATGAAGTTTGGGACCTTGTACCATTACCTGATGGGGCTAAGCCTATTGGTTGTAAGTGGTTCTTTAAGATCAAGAGAGACTCATCAGGGAATATTAATAGGTACAAAGCTAAACTAGTTACTAAGGAGTTCACTTAGAAAGAGGGAGAGGACTACAAGGAGACATTCTCTCATGTGTCCACTAAGGATTCCCTACACATAGTTATGGTAGTAGTAGCTCATTTTGATTTTGAGCTACAACATATTGATGTGAAAATGGAATTTTTGAATGGTGAGCTTGAGGAGGAGGTATACATGAAATAACCTCAAGGGTTCTCCTCTCATTAAGGTAAAAATCTTGTATGCAAGTTTAAGAAAGCCATATATGGATTGAAACAAGCCTCCTGACAATGGTATCTAAAGTTCCATGGTGTCATTTCTTCATTTGCATTTGAAGAGAATTTCATGAATCGGTGTACATACATCAAGGTCTGTGGGAGTAAGATTTGTTGTTTGGTTTCATATATAGATGATATTCTACTTGCATGCAATGATAAAGAGATGTTGTATGAGGTGAAACAATTTCTTTCTAACAAATTTGATATTAAGGATATGGGTGATGCATCTTATTTATTGGATTTAAGATTCATCGAGATAGATCCCAAGGGATATTAGGTTGATCTCAAGAAGCATACATCAATAAAATGTTAGAAAGGTACAGAATGACAGATTATGCAGCGAGTGTAGCTCCTATTGTCAAGGGTGACAAATTGCAGTTAAGTCAATGTCCTAAGAATGACCTATAAAGAGATCAAATGAAGAACATCCCAAGCCTTATGTATACTCAAGTTTGCACAAGACCTGACATTGTATATGACGTTGGGGTATTGGGACGTTACCAGAGTAATCCAAGAGTTAACCACTTGAAATCTGCAAAGAAGGTTATGAGGTATTTAATGGGACCTAGGGACTATATGATCATGTATTGTCATGTTAAGGACTTAGAAATAGTTGGCTATTCAGATGTAGACTTTGCTGGCTATGTATAATCACACAAATCTACTTCTAGATTTATTTTTTTATTAGCCGATGGAGCAATTGTACTACCCTATTTTTAAAAACCTTAATTATAAATTAATAATCATATGATAAGTCATAATTATTATTTTATGAGGTTTGGTATTAAGCGTGTTATTATTATTCGTATTGTTATGACCGTTTAGATATAAATTTAATTAAGTAAAATTTGATAGAAATAGGGTTATTAAATTTAATCCTAGTTTATATCCTTAAACCTTAGTCTAATTATTTTATTTTTAACCTTGACCCATAACCCAAAATAAATTCCTAAAATTTATTCCCGATTTTTTTATCTTTTTTTTCTATTAAACCTATCCTAAAATGGATTATTTTCTCCAGATCAATTTTCTATCCGGTACCCTAATCTATCCAAATTAAACCTAAAACTAAATAAATAAAATTATATCCTACCCTACCATTTTTACCCCCTATTTTACCCCTCTATCTTGCCCAATTTCTTCCCCCCTAAACACTCTTCCTTTCTCTCGCTGCAACCCCATCACCTCAGCCCTCTACATTTTTATACATACACACGCTACACATGCACACTTACCAACCAAACTGCCCTTCTCCTTCTCGCCTCACCTCCCTCACCCCATTTAACTCTCTGCATTATATACATATACACACATGCACTAACTCCCCCAACCATTTTCGTTCAGCCCCATTTCCCCCAACTCTCTCTGCCCTTCTTGGCTTCGTTTGGTTTTCTTACCAAATCCCCAACCACTACTGGCCTCACCTTTCCCCTACCTTCCTTGTCCAGCTAACCCTTCCCCCTCTATTCCTTTTTGACAGCCCCCCCCCCCCGAGCCAGCCATCTACACCACCATCTCAGTAGCCATAACCTCACTTCTCCTCTTATTCCTCTTCTTCCAGCCCCTCCACCATCTACCTCTTTGCCCTTGTCCAACCAACAGCCTCCACCACCGAGACTAACCCCAGCAACCAACCATCTCCACCCCGCCACTCACAGCATCACAACCTGTAACACCCCCAAAATTCACTATTGAAAAATTTCGTTTTATTAAAGATAATCGCGGAAGCAGGTTAATAAAATGTGAATTTTGGGAAGTATTACCGCCACACTTAGTACCAGACCGGTTCACTCATACCGCTCCAGTACCAAGTGCTAAGGCTAAGAAAATGAAATACAACTTGAAAGAAACTCAACACACACAAATCAGAGTAGCGCATCAAATCGTTTACAAGAATAAAATCTGCCAATGGGTTACTTTAACCACGTTAATATATAAAACCAAGAATTTAAATGAGAAATAGAAAAAGCTAATGATACCAGAAAATTCCTTACTCTCCTTCCCGTACCCCACTTGAGTAGCACCTGAAAATACCTACAAGGGCACTGCCCATTGAATAGGCAGGGGCCCCATAAAGGGAATCCCTTTAGTACTACGATACTGAGTAACCCTTTAATACCACACTTAAAGATAGGCCTGTATACGGCACATAATGCAAGCTACACATATATATAATGAGAGATACATACATAACAATAACAAACATAATACTTTATAAGACACGATCGATACTTTGGGCCTTAAGCCATGTCATAGTGTAAGATCAATACATTCGAGCCTTAAGCCATTATTCCATCATCATTCAATCAATATCATATTTTATATCCATGTGAGTGCGAGAACCCCACTATTATAGCCGGTGGACCGGAATTCAACACACAGGGCAGAACGCCTCTGACCACTATTATTGCCGGTGGACCGGTCTGGCCCCGACTCACATGGTGTTCCACTATAAGTGATTAGTGTTTTTCCATAATCTTATTCACATACATAACTAATTTTATTGAGCTCGGGACCCCCACTATTTTAGCCGGTGGACCGGAATATATATAAAATCATCATCCAGGGCACAACGCTCCTGGCCACTATTATAACCGGTGGACCGGTACTCATAATCACATACCAGGGTAACACGCTCCTGGACCACTATTATATCCGGTGGACCGGTGCTCAATATCACATACCAGGGCAACACGCTCTTGGACCACTATTATAACCGGTGGACCGGTACACAATATCACATACCAGGGCAACACGCTCCTGGACCACTATTATAACCGGTGGACCGGTACTCAATATCATAATCATCTGGGCCCGGCTAATTAATATTCCACTTTCAATAATAGTATCTTTCCTTTTATTTAATCAGCACATCAATCATATTTATTTGCCTCGAATGGGAGATCGATAACCCGGGATACAAAGGTACACCGGTCGTATCGGTGCATACCAGCTACTCAGTACCCTTCAACCACGAACCCAAGGACGCAAAGGTACCCTGGTCGTACTGGTGCATACAGCCAACTCAGTACCCTAGTGACAAGGACACCTAATCCATATGTATGCATACCCCCTAACTAGGTCCGTAGAGCTAGAAAGAGTAAGATATAGGGCTAGGAGTCACCATTCCCGATCTCGAGGTCTTTCGCTTTAAGTAATAGTGTCTTAATTAAGGTGATCACGAAAAGCACGATAATCCAATACTTATTCACTTTCAATCGTTCTGATATCATTAATCGTTTCTTATTCAGATGATTATCCAGGATATCAAAGAGAAACCATTAAGGCCATACTAATTATCAAATACTCTTACTTGGCTAATCAACATTATTTGAATCATATTATAATGTTCCACAATCTCAAAGACATATTAGGTACAAATTATTCATTTGCCCTTTACTTATATAATTGTTAAGTATCCATTCCTTCCTCGCCAAATTACCATATTACCCTTTAGGTTACATAATTACCAAATTACCCCTTATACGATTTAGTTCACCAAATTATCCCCTACACTTTTTAAATCACCATTCACTCCTCATAATTGTTACACTTATCATATTTCCCATTTGGTTGGTTAGATTACCAAATCGCCATTCTCCTTTGTTCTAATTACTAAATTGCCCTTGAGTTGGATAAATTACTAAATTACCCTCCTTCATTATCATGATTACTATTTTGCCCCCTTTAGTTGGTTAAATAATTATCACTTTACCCCTTAATCGGCTAAATTACCAAATTGCCCCTTCAGTTGGTTAATTTACCAAATTACCCTTCTATAGTATCATACTTATCCAATTGCCCTTCTACAATCATAATTTAATTACTAAATTATCTTTCATCGTTATCATAATTACCAAGTTACCCCTATTCCCAAGTTTACCATAAATATCCTCTTAACTTCAAAATTACCCTTTTACATACTTATATATAAATATTTATCACATATATATATATATATATTAAAATTGTTGTTGAAAATTTATCAAATATTTATTACAATAAAATTTATTACGTTAAAAGGATAATGATATAAATATCTATTTATAGAAAAAAATTTAAGAATAATTTTAATATTTTTAAAATAATTTAAAATAAAGGTATTCTACCTTTAAAAGCTTAAAAAAATGGTTGATTGCAATTACAAATTGATCACCGCAGAAAAAGTTAAACAACACAACTTTAAGGGGCTAACTGTAATACTTCAAAACTTTATCTAATCTTAATCTCAAATAATTAATATCTTAACCTAATTCTAACATTAAAAAATTAATATTTCTACATTATCCTAATTTTTTAATTCTAAATCTAAAACTAATCCTATTTAATATGGATAATTTATATTTTAACCTAACCCTAATCCTAAATGATTAATATTTTAATTTTACATTCATTTTCTAATCAAATTTTAACTTAATCCTAATCACAATCCTACACTCATCTCCTTTTTCTTCTGTTTTTTCTTTTTCCTTTTCTTCTCCTCCTGTCTAATTTTTCTTCCCCTTCTATAGCCTTGTGTGTGCTTTTTTCTTTACCCCGACCAAACCCTTATCCAACTTCCCCAACATCTTACCATCCACGCCATCATCTCCCATAATCCATGGTATATGTTTGTTGAAAATTTTAACAAATCTCCCCTGGATCGTGTCTCACCTCAGCCATGTGTACCCCTACCTTTTCTTCTCTGCCGATTCACCTCATCCATCTACACCATGCATATATATGCCTCTCCTAAACCCTCCCTCATTCATTGCCTCAAATAACTCCCTCACTACCTCCATTTATGTAGAGCAAAACCAGCCCAAACACCCCTTACTTCTCCTCCTTTCTTTCTTTCTTTCTTCCTTCCTTTGTTCATCACCGTCATCCACCATCAACACCGCTCATCACCAAAAACCACCAAACACCAATGTTTCTCCAGAGAACAAACCACCACTACCACATTTGCATTCCCCCTTATCGTCACCCAACCATCACCACCCACATGCCATTTCTTTTTGTAACACCCCCAAAATTCACTATTAAAAAATTTTGTTTAATTAAAAGAAAATTAGCGGAAGCAAAATAATAAACCGTGAATTCTCGAGATATTACCTCCACACTTAGTACCAAACCGGTTCACTCATACCGTTCCAATACCGAGTGCTAAGGGTAAAGGAGAAAAATACAAATTACAAGAAACTCAACTAATAATTAAATTAGAGTAGCGCAAGTAAACATTTTATAAGAGTATAATCCACTAATGGTGGTTCAAGACAACAAATACATTGAAATCGTGAATTTTAAGGAGACAGAGTAAAACCCTAACAGTTCCGGATAGTTCCTTATGCTCTTTCCCGATGGCCCACTTGAGTAACACCGAATACGACCTGCAAGGGGTACTGCCCATTGAATAGGCAGGGGCCCCACGAATGGAACCTTTCAGTACTACGGTACTGAGTAACCCTTTAAAAACGCACTTAAAAGTAGGCACGCAATGTAACACATGATGTACTACTATATACATAACGACAGGTGTAAACATAACATTCGGATCCATACATTCATATATTCAACAAGTCAATTAGATATTAATGGTGTATACGTAACATTCACTTTCGTCCATTCGCATACTTAACAAGTTAACCAAACATTAATAGGCCATCATGAATAATCAATATTTTTAGGACCTTAAGGCCATTAGTCCATCATTAATCTATCGTCTCAGATTATAAATATCTATGTGAGTGCGGGAACCCCACTATTATAGTCATTGGACCGGAAATACATACAGAACAGAACGCTCCTAACCACTATTAATAGCCGGTGGACCGGTCTCTAGGGTAGAACGCTACTGACCACTATTATTCGCTGGTGGACCGGTCTGGCCCCGATTCACAAGGTGTTCCATTGTAAGTGATTAGTATCTTCCCCATGCCTTATAGTTTTTACGTTTGGTTTGTTGAGCATGGAATCCCCACTATTGTATCCAGTGGACCAAAAATACATACAGGGTAGAACGCTCCTGACGACTATTATTCGCCCGAGGACCGGTCTATAGGGAACCCCGGCTCCTGGCCACTATTATTCGCCGGTGGACCGGTCTGGGCCCGGCTCAACATCTTCCTCTTTAAGTGATTAGTGTCTTAATAGTATCTTATTCGAAAGTATTTTACCCTTGACACGCATGGCTAACTGAAATGCCTCGAAAAATTCTAATATTAAATATTATATTTAAATGAGGTTTTATCTTAAAGATTAATTAAATAAATTATTTGATTAAAATAAAAGGAAATTAATTAGGGAAAATCAAGAATAAATTTATAAGTATGTTAATTAAGAGAAATTGGGTATTTTAGCTAATTAAGGATTTTATTTTATAAATTAACTAAATAAATTATTTTATTTAAAATATTGAGGAGAAAATAGTTTCAAGTTAATTTTAATTTTATAAATAAATTAATGGAAGAAAATTAGGGTGTTTTGCTAATTAAAATGGAATTTATGGAAAATCTTTTAAAAATCCTAATTTAGCCTAAAAAGGGATTTAAATATTATTTTATTTAAATATTATTATTTTTAAATATTCTAAATATTCAGATTAATTTAATTGGCTCTAACCTAATTATTTTTCTCCTTTCCTTTTTCCCTTTTTCTTTTTCTTTCTTCCTTTTTCCTTACCTTTTTCTTTCTTTTTCTTCTTTTTCTTTTTCCTCTTCTTTTCCCCGACTGGGCCTGGCACGGCCCAATTCTTCTTTTCTTCTCTTCTTCCTTCTTCGGCCCAGCCCACACGGCGTCCTTCGTCTGACGTCGCCACACCGTGTTTTTCTTCCGTTTCGACCAAAACTCACCGTTTCATCTAATCTGTTACCCCTCGCGCCGTCGCCCTTCTTCCGCCCCTCTCTGCGTGGCGTTTCGTTCGTTATTTCGTGGGAACGCAGCGTTCCATTTAGTTGCACCCTCGACCGCGCCCGAACCGCCCGGTTCTTCCTCCTTTTCTTTCTTTCTTTTTCCTTCGCGAACTGCCCAGCCATCCGTCTTCTTCTTCCTCCTCCCTCTTCCGTCGATGACGCTGCAACGTTGGCCGCCATCAATGGCATCTCCGGCTGCGGTGATTAATACCGGCCGTTTCTTGCCTCATTGTCTTCCTCTTATATCCAATAATAAATTTGATTAAGTATTGGACGTTAAATCTCTCCCGTTTCCTCTCCCCAGCCTCGCGAAATTCTGAAATAACTCAAACGTTAGCCGACCGTTTTTCGCCGCCGGCTGCCCAAATTCTCGCACCCCATAACTACCTGAAGACACCCAAAACCCTACTATACTATCTACAATCTATAAATAGCTGGATTGTATGAGTTTTTGGAGTTTGTTCTTCCCCGAAACCCTCGGCCCAAGCTGCCGCCACCCCAACTTCAGACACCTCTTTCGCCGCCTTCAACCAACCTCAGCGCTACTGAAACATTCCATTCTCTTCCCTGAAATTTTCTCTAGCTAACTAAACCATTTTCATCTCTCGATTCTTCTTGTACGAGCCTAAATAATCATGCAAAGTTAGATGCTCGTTTCGCCGGAATTTTGACCCCGAAGCCTTGCACCACCACCATCATTTTTTTCCCTCTCCTCCTGGGCAACAATAAATACCTCTTATATCACCTCAATTCTCCCTATGTTTTTCCCAACATCCATCTTTCTCTTTGTTCTTCAAATTTTCCGGCCACCGCCGTGAACCACCGCCGGTGCCACCTATCCCCACCAGCTTAAGGTTGAACCCTAGACCCTCTCAACCATTTTCCATATTATTATAAGCCTTGATTTAATTTATTTCAATTATTTGCATAAAAATACCATTATTATTATTCTTAATATTTATATTCTTAATATGTTTTATTATTATTTGATGTAAAATTTATGCTGAATTGTACTTGCAGGGTGGAGAGTGATAATAAAATAATTTTATTGTTAGTTTCGAAGTTTAAGTTATTAACTGAATTATTATGGGATTATTATCATTCTTCTTCTTATTATTATTATTATTATTATTATTATTATTATTATAATTATTAGAATAATTATTATTAACGTTTTATTATTTATTCTGGAAAATCTTAGGCCCTAATTTTGTATTAACATTTGCACTTATTTATGTGAGTATTATTATTTCTACTGTTCTTATAACCATTAATAATAATGTTATCATTATCTTTATTATTTTAATATTATTATATATGTTATTAATTTTATTATTAATATTAAATAAATGGTAAGTCTTTAGTTATTTTAAAACTTATTTGTTGTTATTATTATTATTATTATTATTGTTATTATTTATATTCTCATTGATATTAGTTTTATTATCCTTGATATTATTATATTAGTATCATTATTATCATTAGGGTAAAATCTTTAACCCTATATTATCAAGGTTTACAATATCTCTATTATTTTTATGTCTTTAGCAAAGTTAGAATTTTGTTAAAGTTATTTTATTAGTATGATTTTATTTGGTCAAAGCTCTAAGGAGGCGTAGGAGCGTGCTCCAAGACTGGTGTCGTTTTAGGTAAGGGGTGCTAAGGCCTTTTATGTGCTAATGTGCATTGTGTGCCTCGTATGCTATGCATTCTAGGTTTATGATTATTAATTATGCCGTATATGATATGACATGGAGTGAAGTATGTTTTCGTATGGCATGTGTATTATTTGTGTATGACCCTGTAAGACATGCAAGTGAGGATGTTGATATGATTTTATGTGGGAGAAAGGATGAAAAAGGAGGATGGAGAAAGAAGTTGATTAAGGGATGTGAGTTGACCTAAGTATTCCATTGATTCATGAGTAAAGGAATAAAATGGAGAATTTTAGGGTTTTGTGTGTGAGAATCTGATTTATGATTTTTGAGGTTTTGTATGGAGAATATAATTTATGGTTTTATATGGAGAAGTTTAATTTATGGTTTTGTGTGGTTTTGTGGGAGACAATATAATTTATGATGTTATATGGGAGAATTGAATTTATGGTTTGTTAGGGAGAATCTAATTTAAGACTTTATTTGGGGAGAATGTAATTTATGACATTATATGGGAGAACCTAATTTATGATTTGATTGGGAGAATCTAATTTATGATTTGTTTGGGGAAATCCAATTAATCCAAATTATGATTTTGCTTGGGAGATTCTAATTTATGATTTTATGTGGGAGAATCTAATTTATAGTCGTGTATGGGAGAATATAATTTGTGGTTATGAAAGGGGAGAATCTAATCAATTGTATTATGTGGAAAAACCTTGGGTTTTATATGATTTGAATCTTTGTGTTGGTATGGATTGAATTTAGGGTTTTGTGTGAATGAATCTTTGGGTTGTATATGGTTTGAATCTAGGGTTTGGTATGAATGAATCTTTGGGTTATGTGGATTGAATTTAGGGTTTTGTATGATGAGATTTTGGGTTTTACATAATGGTTAATGTTTGCATGGTTCAAATTAGGGTTTCACATGGAATTTAGGGTTTACATGAAAAGTTCGAATGGTTGCATGGGGAGATTAATGTCTGCATGGGTATGAAATTTACGTGTGGAAAGTTAATTTGGGATGTAAGGAAGGTAATGTAAGTATTGTTTGGGTGTTTGAGCACTTGGGATGAAAAATAGCACGTGGAGCAAATTAAGGGTACGGAGGAGATTGAATTAGGGTCTGGAATGATTAATTGTGGTTTGTTGTGGTTAATTAAGGTTTGGAATGGCTAATTATGGTTGTTATGGTTAAATAAGGTTTGGAGTGGTTAATTATGGTTTGTGGTGGTTGATTAGGGTTTGATGGGGCTGCTTAAGGTTTTTGTTGTAGCATGTGTGTTTGGTGATTAAGGTATAATTATGAGAATGGAATCGATGATTTGTGATGTGTGGAGTGTTAAAATGATTTGGGTGATGTGAGGTGGAGTAAGAGGGGATGTTAAGGCCTAAATTAGGGTTTCGGGATAAAACCCTAGAGTGAGATGTGAAGTAGAATTGGAGGATAAGTGTAAAGGGAACGATCCATGCATGTCTAGGGTTGGTGGTAGCACGTGTGTAATTGGTGAATAAAGTATGATGATGAATATGGAATTTATGATTTATGATTCGTGCTTGTGCATGGTGAAAGCCTTTGAATAAGATACTTAAGACATTAATCACGTAAAGTGAAAGATGTTGAGACGGGCCCAGACCGATCCACCGGCATAATAGTGGCAGGGAATATTTCCCTCGCGACCGATCCACCGGCTAAAATAGTGGCAGGGCATGTACCCTCGCGACTGATCCACCGGCTATAATATTGGGGGATCCCGAGCTCAACAAAACAAAACGTTATGTGTTGAAAGATATGGGAAGACACTAATCACTTAAAGTGGAACACCGTACGAGAAGGGGCCAGACCGATCCACCGGCTATAATAGTGGCAGGGTATGTTACCCTCGCGACTGATCCACCGGCTAAAATAATGGCAGGGAACGTCTCCTCGCGACCGATCCACCGGCAAAAATAGTGGGGTTCCCGTAATCGTATGGACTTGAATAAAAGTATGGTGTGAAATGATTCATGATAAGAGATAAACGAAGTAATTGAATCAGATTATATATATGGGCCTTTATACTTTTACTTGGATGATCACATGAATTATATTATCATGTTTATGATCTTTTATTCTTATGCATGGTTTATGAGCTTACGTGTTGGCCTTAGTGCTCGGTTACCTTACTCAGTACGTAGCGTATTGATCACCCTTTTCATGGGTGCTGCTCATTCCCACGAGTAGTATGCCCTTCTGGTTTGTGCAGGTGGGCGAGATATCAGTTGGGGCTGAGTGTTGAGCATGTTTGGCTCAAGTTCGAGAGAGTTGTGGCCGTATTTCAGTCTTTATGTAATTTTATTTCTTACTATTATTTCTTTGTATTGGAGTATTTATCCTCTTTGATTTCCCACTCTGATTTCTATTTTATTACGTTTATAAACGTTTATGCGTACTCTGATTTTAAGGTATGATCTTTCGAGTTCTTTTATGAACTGTTGATTTGAATTTAATGTGAATCTTTTCCTTAGCCTTAGCACTTGGTACTGGAACGGGCGGAGAGAACTGGTCTAGTACTAAGTGTGGCGGTAACATTTCCAGAATTCACGGGTTTTAAGTATTTCTAATTTAATTGCTTCCGCTTTAAGAAAAAAAATTAGTGAATTTTGGAGTGTTACACTAACTATATCCACACTTATCTTCCCATAAGGACCCGTCCCATATCTTGAGACTTATGCACCTCCTAACTCGCCCCAACATCCTTCCCTTAATCCACTTTCTCACACCGGGAGCTTGACTCCTAAGTGTGTGGGTCAAGCCCACTCACCGCCTTACTCTGGGGTTTTCTCCAAAAACCCTTATCTGGGCCTATGTGGCCTATCCTTCTCTATCTTACGCATCTCAAACTATTTCAATACCCTACACGTGTCACAACCCGTATATTCAACTCTCACTTCATATCTCACTCATTCTCATTTATTTTTAATTATTTTCTTTCTCTTTTTCCAACTTCTCAAATTAGGGTTTCCTCCTAAACCCTAGCCTAGTCTCCTACGCACCCTTATACTGTCCCACGTACTATTTTTCACCCGAAGCCCCCAGACACCCAAACGACACTTCTATTACCTTCATCACACCCCGAGACAACTTTTCATACGTAAATTCTACCCCCATGCGGATTCTAACTATCCCATGCAAACCCTCGATTCTCCCACTCCTTCATTAGCCAACTTATTTCCCCTTGGTTATCCTATTTTCCCATTTTTCTTTTTCATGCCTCCATCCCACATCACCACATTAATTATCCTAGCATGCATGTCCTAAAGGGCCACATCACATCAAGTCATAACTTACAGCATATCCATATTAGCACATACCAAAAGAGGACACATGAGCATACCTCTATTCCAAGTCGTACCACACATAAAATAGTCAAGATAATAACATATAGAACATGACATATAATTATATAGGACATCCACGGCATGTGGGGCACATAGCACACACTCGGCCTTAGCTATAACCTTACTCGGTTTAGGTTATCGAGCTATCTTCCACACTTATTAGGCCACTAATCACACTTCGTAATTGTTACATTTAATATATTTCCCATTTGGTTTGTTAGATTACCAATTTACCCATTTCCTTTATTATAATTAACAAGTTGCCCTTTAGTTGGTCAAATTACCCCCGTTCATTATCCTAATTACCAAATTACCCCTTTAATTTGTTAAATTACCAAACCGCCCCTCACATTTATCATATTTACCATTTTGCCCTTCTCCATTAGTAAATTAACATTTTTCCCTTCTCTTTTATTAAATTATCATTTTACCCTTCTCAATTATTATAATTACCAAGTTACTCCTTTCCAATTTCCACTTTTACCCCCCTTTTGTTTACAAAATTACCATTTTACCCTTTTTCTTTCAAATTTACCATTTTACCCCTTAACTTCCAAAAATTACCATAACACCATTTCACTTATCAAATTACCATTTTATCCTTAATTACGAAATTACCATTTTACCTCTTTTAATTTCCAAATTACCATTTTTTCCTTTAATCACAAAATTACCATTTTACCCTTTTATCACAAAATTACCATTTTACCCTTTTATTACAAAATTACCATTTTACCCTTGTATTATAAAATTACCATTTTCCCTTTAATTACTATTTTACCCTTTATACACAAAATTACCATTTTTCCATTTTATTACAAAATTACCATTTTACCCCCCTTACTTCCAAAATTACCAATTTGCCCCTTTTCATTTACAATTTACCACTTTACCCTTTCTACTTCCAAAATTTTCATTTTATCCATTAATTCTAAGATTACCCTTTTACGCTTTAATTACAAAATTACCACTTTTCCCTTGCCTCCAAAATTACCATGATACCCTTTTTAATTTAAAGTTACCATTTTACTCCTTAGTACACCACTTATATTAAATTATTATTATTACTACATAAAATATTAATATTAACACCTCATCCACAACTCTTATAATTAATATAATACTTATTAGCACCCATATATATATTAGGCCATATTCTTGTACAAGATACATTACTAAAATCCCAAGGCTCACAAAATATTAATCATGCATTAAGGATCACAATAGCATAATACAACATGGATAATACTTAAAAATTTTATTAACAACCATACTCTTACCTTAAACAATATTTCCATACATAACATATAACCTAACATGCTTCCTTGTTATCAAACATCACAAGAAAATACATACATACTATTAAACTACAATTATTAAACATAATAACATATTAAAAATCCTAATGTGCTAACACACATTAATCCATACGTTGAAGCGGGATTTAACGGTTACCTCGATTCCTGTAAAAATGAACCTTACCGGTATTCCAGTTTAAGGTTCAAATATGATTATCAAAACCAATACCTAAAAATAATATCAAGATTTATTACATTAGAAATAATAAAAATTAAAGTATAAAACTTTATAAGGCTTAATTAATCAAATACTTGAATTAAAATATAATTATACCTTAAAATTATTACCCAAATTAATCAAGAAAGGAAACAGCTCATCCTGCTCATGCAGCATGATCTGCATGCAAGGAAATGAGGGGAGAGGCTCAAAATGGCAAGAATGGGAGGAGGGAGTGGTGTTTTCGGGTTGGGGTTTTGGGGCTAAGAAAAAGGGCATGCGGGAGAGGATTTAAGGAAAGGGAAAGGTGCAGAGGTGGAGAGGGGGTGTAAGTGGTGGTTGGGGATGGGTTGAAGGTGGCTAAGGGCGGCGGAGGTGGCGGCAGCGAGGCTGTGAAGGTGGTGGCCAAGGAGGGAGTCGAAATGGGGGCTGATGAGGAAGGAAAAGGGGAAGGAAAAATGAAGGCTTTTGGGTGGTGGTTTCGAGTAAAGGAGGATTGAGGGTGGTAGAGGGGGTTGTAGGGATTAATGTGGTGTTTCAGGCGGCGGCAAAAGCGGCGGGACGGCGGCGTATCAGGGCAGTACAGGGTGGTTGCCGAGAAGGGATGGAAAGAAGAGAAAAAGAAGAGAGGAGGAAGAAGGAGGTTGCGGGGTGGCTCAATGGGTGTTGTGATCGATCGAGGGTGAGGTAGAGGGTGGCAGGGGTGGTGCAATTGGCTGTTGAGGCGGCGATAGCGACGAAGCAAAACAGGGTGGATGAGGGAAGGAGGAGAAAGGAAGAAAATGGGGGTCCGGGAGCATGGGGAGTTCAAGAAAAAATGCAGAATGGGGCAGGGAAGGAGGAAGAAAAAGAAGAGGAAGAGAAGGGAGGGGATAGGGAGCTCGAGGGGTGGCGGTAGGGTGGTAGAGGAATGGCGGTGGCAGGGAGAGGGAGAAGGGGAGAGGGGAATGGCGATGGCAGGGAATAGGGAAGGGAGAGATGGTGGGGTCGGGATGGTGGAAGAAAACGATGCGAGAGAGAGAGAGAGAGAGAGGGATAGGGGAAAGCAGGTTGGACGGGGGAGATGACGGAGGATGGCCGAGATTCTCGCCAGGGAAAGAGGAAGAAGAAGAAGGGAAGAAGATGGGGAGGGGGAGTCAGTGCGTCGGGCGACCGAAGGAGAAAAAAGAAGCGGGCCGGCTCGGTCGAGGAAGAAAGGAAGGAAAGAAGGGAGGTGGCCAGCTCACGCGGGAGAAGGAAGGGGAAAGAGTGGGCCTGCGGCCCAGCACAGGAGGGAGGCACTGCAGGCCGAGCCAGCCGGCGGCCCAAGGAAAAAGAAAAAGAAGGAAAAGAGGAAAAGAAGAAAAAGGAGAAGGAAAAGGGGGGAAAAGGAAAATGGTATTAAATAAAATAATTTAATTTATAAAATAATAAAATATAATATTCTTCGTTAATAAATTTATTTAATAATTTAATTTAATATAATTAGAATATAAGGGTTTAAAAAGGATAATTTAAGTAAAATAATGGTTTGGAAAATTATTTAAATAAAAAGGGTATGATAAAATAAAAAATATTTATTTTAATTTATTAAATATTTATATCCAATTTTATATAATCAAAATCCATAAAATAATTAAAGTAAATATATTTAAAGCCTAATTTATCCCACATAAAATTTGTTTATTAAACTATAGGCTTTTAAAATTTTAGGGGATTACACTTTTCCCCTTTTCCTATCGTTCTCTATATTTTTTTTTTGTTGAGTATAATCTGCACCCTCACAAGTCCTAGTTGTGCGTCTCTCGAATGATTTCATGCACAACTCGTGCATACCTAGCACACCTCACCCATGCATGTTCCGCCTTCTCGACTTGTGCATGCATTGCATGCTTCGGACGTGCACCTTCAACTTTCCTTTGGCATAGGTGTATTTTCCTCCTAGCACACCTCATGCTCCACTCTAGAAACACCATACTTCCAAACAGCCTGAGCTTCTCCACTTATTTCGGTTATCTCCATTTCTACCATCTTTTACCTTAACTTTTCCTTGGTCGTAATCTTAAGTTCTAATTATGTTTGATTCTTGTTTTCGTAGGTAATTTTTTTATGATCTCAGAGGAGATTAACTAGGCTATAGTGCTTAAAGTCTAGTGTATTTTTGGAAAGGATAAAAGTCACAGTTAAGGATTTTATGTGCATCATATTTTTTGTATGTAATATCATATTGGTAATATTATATGGATGATGTTCTTATAAAAATGCAAGTATTTTGACTATCATAAGGGTATTATGGTCATTTGATAATAATATAAAAATTAATCATGGCTGGATAATATTTTAGGATTTTATAAATTAATTCACAAGTAATGTGATCAAATAATGGTTGAGTAAGACACAAGTTACCTAATATGATATTTTTAGATTTTTATTAAGAGAAGGGTATTTTAATCGATAAGGATAAAAATAAATTTCAATGGTTTTGAAAGGGGAATTGATGAGTACATATTTTGACATATTTTATATCCTTTTAATTTTAGTTTTTAGTATTATATTTTAGTAATATATGTAAATAATTATAATTTTGTGATTAAGTAATAATAACCTTATAAATTTTATTGTTTGAACTAAAATGATATAAATTAAAAAAATTTAGAATATAAAATTATTTATTAATTTTTTTAATTTTATTTTATAGGTAAAGAATAAAATACATACATATATATATATATATATATATATATATATATATATATATATTAGAGTTTAGCCTTTGAACCAAGACCTAATGACTGAAGGTCCAAAGGCCCAAAAAGAGACAGATAACGAAAGAGCCAGCGGGCTTTGGCACAAAATAAAGCTGAAGGTTATGCAAAGAAGAGGAGCAGTAGCAAAAAAAGGGGCACAGAATACAAGAAAAAAAATTCGGTGTAGCTGAAAGAGAAAAGAAAGTGAGAGCAGCCATAGAAGAAAGAGGTGAGGAGGGAGAGAGGCAGTACGAGCTAGTAGGAAGGCAGAAGGCAGAAGAAAAGGAAAGCGGCCCACAAAAAATGCAGCGTGGAGAATAAGGGTGCGTAAAAAATTTGGGATCTAAAAATGTGATCAGATATTTAAAAAAAGTTAATTTAATATTTTAAATATCTAAATTAATTTTAGTCTAAAAAGATATCCAATATTCAGATATCTATTTTTTAATAGATTATCCGATCTGAAAAAATATATGATATTTTATTTATTATTTTAATAATACATCATATTATTGTATTTTTATAATTTAAGTTTAAAAATTTTATTTATTTTTATATTTTAAAAATTTATTATAATATTTTAATAATTATTTTAGATAAAATAAGACATTTATATAAATATAGATATGAATATTAATTAATATACAATCTTTATTTTTTTAAAAATTCTAACAAAAATAATTAAAATTGATAAAATAATATTTTTATACGGATATTAGATATACTTAAATCCGGTCAATATTTTTGAAATATCCACCTTTTGAATATTCGTTCTAAAAAATATTAGATATACAGATATTAGATATTGTTCTTGGACTCTATTTTAATTACTATCATTTAAATATATAATTTTGTCAAGTATAATTTATTTGGTGCATACCTTGTTCTGGTTTTCTCATAGTGATCGTATGTAGGATTATTTACCTGCTAGGTGGCCATATAAATATGTTAGAATTTATATGTATAAATTACAACAATGTTAGATAACAATTCACCTAATAGTTTTGTTATTCTAACCAAAGCAGTAAAACGTTTAAATACGTGTGGGTTGACGAAGGAAAATACAGCTAGACATGCTTAGTGTACTAGTCTGGGTACTTAGATTGGCATCGTTCCAATTATACTTAATACATTAAATCTAGTTAAATATAAGAGTCATTTGTTGCTACTATACTCCTAGTATTTAAAAGGATTAATGTTGGAACTTTTTCATATTAATTATTTTAGAAAAGTAATATAAGATGTATTTACCTGCTTTTGGTGTACAACTTGGTCGATCTCTTTCTAATGATTAAATAATAACTTAGAAAATAATATTATATTTTGACCTAATCTAGTGATGGATTTCGATTTCACAAATATATTTATCATATCTATAGGTATCCATTATTTTTATTATTATTTTATTTCATTTTATTTATTACTTTTATTATTTTATTATTTTTTAATTTTATAGCCCCCATTAGTATTTTCCTTATTTATTTATGTTTGTGGGATCTAGGGTTTTTATTTTTATTTTTTTTAGCTAATTAAATAGAGGTGAACCCTCTTAATCCCCATTATAGAATGATACCCTTATTTACCAATACTATAATTGTCAGTAAGAGGGGTTAAATTACATGTCGGCTACGACCACACCAATTTTTGGATCCGTTGCCAGGGATTGAAAACTTCACCTTTATTTTGCTAGTGTTTTTAGTGTTTTTATTTTTATTTTTATTTTTTTTAGTGTGTTGTGTTTGTCGTGTCTTTCTTTTATTTAGAGGGTAGAGTGCTTGTAGGCACCCAAGTCTCTAAATTAATAGAATTTTTAGTAGTTAGTGTGTTTCTATTTTTATTTTAGTTTTTGTCTTCTTTTTCCTTTTATTTTTTTAAGATTTTTGGTGTGTTTTGTTTCGATTTTAATCTTTTCCTTTGGAAGTGTTGGTGAAATGCCCCGAAAAATTATAATCTTAAATATTATATTTAAATGAGATTTTATCATAAAGATTAATTAAATAAATTATTTTGATTAAAATAAAAGGAAATTAATTAGGGAAAATCAAGAATAAATTTATAAGTATGTTAATTAAGAGAAATTGGGTATTTTAGCTAATTAAGGATTTGTATTTTAGAAATTAACTAAATAAATTATTTTATTTAAAATAATGAGGAGAAAATAGTTTCAAATTAATGTTAATTTTATAAATAAATTAATGGAAGAAAATTAGGGTGTTTTGCTAATTAAAATGGAATTTATGGAAAATCTTTTAAAAATCCTAATTTAGCCTAAAAAGGGATTTAAATATTATTTTATTTAAATATTATTATTTTTAAATATTCTAAATATTCATATTAATTTAATTGACCCTAACTTAATTATTTTTCCCCTTTCCTTTTTCCTTTTTCTCTTTCTTTCTTCCTTTTTCCTTTTTCTTTTTCTTTCTTTTTCTTCTTTTTCTTTTTCCTCTTCTTTTTCCCCGGTTGGGCTGCCCTCTCCCGCGGCCCAATCTTTTTTCCCTTCTTTCTTTCCCTCGGCCCAGCCCGCGCCGCGCGTCCTCCTTCCGCCCCGTTCCGCGCTGCGTTTTGGCTCGGTTTCCATCTAAACGCGTCGTTCAAATTAATGAATCCTTCGACCAGCGCCCGACCGGCCCGGTTCTTCCTTTTTCTTTTCTTTCTCGGCCGACCTGACCGCCTCCCTCTCTTCTTCCTTCTTCCTCCTTCCTCCTCCGTCGACGCTGCTGCACCTTTCGACCTCATTAATGGCTTCTCCGGCTACGGTGAATAATACCGGCCGTTTCTTGTCTCATTGTCTTCCTCTTAACTCCAGAAATAACTTCATATAATTATTTGACGTTAACTCTCGGCCGTTTCTCCTCCCCAACCTCTCGAAACCCCGAAGCCAACCAAACGTCGACCGACCGTTTACCGCCACCGGCCACCCAAATTATTGCAATTAAAACTTCCATGTCGACCTCCAGCTCCTCATTATCCATTCCAACATCTATATATAGCCTAGTTGTAGGAGTTTTGAAGATTTTTCTTTCCCGAAACCCTAAGCCCGAGCTGCCGATCACCGAGACTTTAGACGCCATTTCCTCCGCCGATAGCCAACTTCAACGCCACCTCCGCATGCCAAATTATTCCCTGCAACGTCCTCTAATTAACTAAACCATTTTAATCTCTCGATTCTTCTTGTAGGAGCCTCAATAATCATGCAAAGTTAGATGCTCGTTTTCGCCGGAATTTTGACCCCGAAGCCTTAAACCGCCTTCCACCGCCGTGCGCCGCCACCTTTGGCTGCACCACCACCATCATTTTGTCCCTCTCCTCTTGGGCAACATTAAACACCTCTTATATCACCTCAATTCTCCCTATCTTTTTCCCAACATCCATCTTTCCCCCTTTTCTTCTGTTTTTCCGGCCACCGCCGCCGCCGCCGTGAACCACCGCCGGTGCCACCTATCCCCACCAGCTTAAGGTTTAACCCTAGACACTCTCAACCATTTTCCATATTATTATAAGCCTTGATTTAATTTATTTCAATCATTTGCATATAATTACCATTATTATTATTCTTAATATTTATATTCTTAATATGTTTTATTATTATTTGATGAGAAATTTTATTCTGAATTGTACTTGCAGGGTGGAGAGTGGTAATAAAACAATATTATTGTTAGTTTCGAATTTTAAGTTATTAATTGAATTATTATAGGATTATTATCATTCTTATTATTATTATAATTAATATTATAATTATTAGAATAATTATTATTATCATTTTATTATTTATTCTGGAAAATCTTAGGCCCTAATTTTGTATTAACATTTGCACTTATTTATTTTATTATTATTATTTCTACTGTTATTATAACCATTAATAATAATATTATCATTATCTTTATTATTTTAATATTATTATATATGTTATTAATTTTATTATTTATATTAAATAAGTGGTAAGTCATTATTTATAAGTAGGGTCGAAACCCCACTTTAAATTTTAAAGCTTATTATTATTATTATTATTTATTATTCTCATTTATATTAGTTTTATTATCTTTGATATTATTATATTAGTATCATTATTATCATTAGGGTAAAATATTTAACCCTATATTATCAAGGTTTATAATATCTCTATTATTTTTATGTCTTTAGCAAAGTTAGAATTTTGTTAAAGTTATTTTATTAATATGTTATTATTTGGTCAAAGCCCTAAGGAGGCGTAGGAACGTGCTCCAAGACCGGTGTCGTTTCAGGTAAGGGGTGCTAAGGCCTTTTATGTGCTAATGTGCTTTGTGTGATTCATATGCTATGCATTCTATGTTTATGATTATTAATTATAACGTAGATGATATGACGTGGAGTTGAAGTATGTTTTCGTATGGCATGTGTATTATTTGTGTATGACCCTGTAAGACATGCATGTGAGGATGTTGATATGATTTTATGTGGGAGAAAGAATGAAAAAGGAGGATGGGGAAGGAAGTTGACTAAGGGAAGTGAGTTGACCTAATTTTATGAATTTATAAGGAATAATCTAATGCATGGTTTTATTTGGAAGAATGTAATTTATGATGTTATATGGGAGAATCGAATTATTGTTTGTTTGGGAGAATCTAATTTATGATTTGTCTGGTGAAATCCAATTTATGGTTTTATATGGTGAAGTTTAATTTATGGTTTGGTATGATTTTATGTGAGAGAATTTAATATATGGTTTGTATGGAAGAATTTAATTGATGGTTTTGATTGGGAGAATCTAATTTATGGTTTTGCGTGGAAGGATCTAATGTAAGGTTTTATATGGATGAATCTCTTACTTGATATGGTTCAAATTTAGGGTTTTGTGTGAATGAATCTTTGGGTTGTATATGGTTTGAACTTAGGGTTTGGTAAGGATGGATACTTAGTTTGGAATGATGAATCTTTGGGTTGTATATGGTTTGAACTTAGGGTTTGGTAAGGATGGATACTTAGTTTGGAATGATGAATCTTTGGGTGTTATATGGTTTGAATATAGGGTTTGGTATGAATGAATCTTTGGGTTATGTGGATTGAATTTAGGGTTTTGTATGATGAGATTTTGGGTCTTGCATAATGGTTAATGGTTGTATGGTGGTATTAGGGTTTGCATGGAAGTTAATAATTGCATGGGATGTGTAAAGTTTGTATGAGAGTGAAGTTTACGTATGGAACGCTGATTTGGGATTTGAGGAAAGTAATGTAAGTATTGTTTGGGTGATTGAACATTTGAAGGGAAAATAGTGCATGGAACATTATATGGGTACGTAGGAAACCGAGCTAGGGTTCGTGTGGATAATTAGGGTTTCGGGATAAAACCCTAGAGTGAGATGTGAAGTAGAATTGGAGGATAAGTGTAAAGGGAGCGATCCATGCATGTCTAGGGTTTGGTGGTAGCATATGTGTATGTGGTGATTAAAGATGATGATGAATATGGAATTTATGATTTATGATTCGTGCATGTCCATGGTGAAAGCCTTTGAATAAGATATTTAAGACACTAATCTTTTAAAGTGGAAGATTATTGAGCCAAGTCCAAACCGATCCACCGGTCAGGAATAGTGGTTAGGACGCGTAGTCCTATGTGCGACCGATCCACCGGTTATAATAGTGGTTAGGATATGAGGTCCTATATGTGACCGGCCCACCGGTAATAATAGTGGGGTGACTCGAGCTCAATAAACACAAACCAGTATCGTTAAAGCTCTTAAAAGATACTAATTACTTACAGTGGAACACCATGCGAGGAGGAACCAAACCGATCCACCGGTTAGGAATAGTGGTTAGGGTTGCTACCCTATGTGTGACCGATCCACCGGTAATAATAGTGGTTAGGGCATGATGCTCTATTGTGACCGATCCACCGGTAATAATAGTGGTTAGGGCATGATGCTCTATTGTGACCGGCCCACCGGTTATAATAGTGGGGTGTTCCTCTGCTCGCATGGATTGATAAAAGGCATGGTGTGAATTGGATTCTGATAAGAGATTAATTAAATAATTAATCTGGACTATGATTGGGCCTTTGTACTTTTACCTGAATTGTTCATATACCTTTATGTTGTTATGTTGGATTATGCCTTGTTATTAATCTGCATGGATTATGCGCTTGTGTGTTGGCCTTAGTGCTCGATTACCTTACTCAGTACGTAGCGTACTGATCACCCTTTTTATGGGTGCTGCTCATTCCCACGAGTAGTATGCCCTTCTGATTTGTGCAGGTGGGGGAGATATCCGGTGGGGCTGTGTGTTGAGTTGTGGTTGGCTCAAGTTCGAGAGAGTTGTGGCCATATTTCAGTCTCTATGTATTTCTATTTATTTTATTAATCTTTTATCGGTTGTAAGCTATTTCTCCTTTTAATTTGAATAATAATTCAGTATGCATACTCTGACTTTTGTTTTACAACCGTTTAATGCTTTCGGAGTTTAGTTGTCTTGATTTATAATTGATGGATTACTATTTCCTTTAGCCTTAGCACTTGGTACTGGAACGGTCGGAGAGAACCGGTCTAGTACTAAGTGTGGCGGTAACATTTCCAAAATTCACTGGTTTTAAGTATTTCTATTTTAATTGCTTCCGCTTTTCAAAAAAAAAAGTAGTGAATTTTGGGGTGTTACAGTTGGTGTTCTTTCAGGTGGCTATGAGACAATCCTTGGGTTATGGACAACTTTGCGTGAACTTTAATGCAAGAGTAAATGAGGTAAGTTCAAGTAATCTCTATGATAGACTTAACCAACTCACTATCTTGTTTCGCATGTAGCCACAACTATTGGAGTTATTAATACAAGCGGAGTGTGTCATACATAAGGAAATCCATATGTTTACCATACACAAGCTATGAGAGGAGGAGGATGGACGCAACTCGGTGATCAATCTTTCAATGGTTTCCAAGGACATAACCCCTACACAAGTGCATATTACTTGAGAATGAGGCATCACCCCAACTTCAGATGGGAGATGAATGATCGTTATCCAGTGTCATATTAAGACCCTTACACACACGAATATGAAGCTTCAAAATATTATCAATATCCTCAATAATAATATTCTCCAGTTTCAGAACCCTCAAGTTCAAAAAAGGATGGAGAAGTTTTTCGAAGCATTGATAAATGGGCAAAACCAACGGATGTAAAGTCAAATTAAACAAAATGAATGAAAGGATGTCAGCTTTAGAGGAGTAAATGGGTTATGTGGTCAACATGTTCAATCAATTACAAGCAAAAAAAGAGCTCTCAAGTACTTCAGTTCCAAATTCAAGTGGGAGTTATGAGTGTAATGATACCATGTCTAAATGTAAGGATGAGCTAGTTGAGGAGTTCCCATGGAGCATATTGAAAAGCATGATTGGTGGAAGTAGAGCTTGTAAAAGTAGAAGAAGAATCTCATCAAAATAAGGATCAAGTGAACAAAGAGAAGTATACAGATGGTAAGACTATCACTTTCATCTACCATAGACCATCTTTAAATATTTGTTCCCCAATTATGCTTGGAGATGAGCATGAAACACGAGGTAAGCACTTGAACCACTTTGATTTCCATTATTCTAACCACATTCCTTGTTTTCCCTCTTTTAGCAAGTTATATGAGTCCAAGATTGAAGAGAGTAATCAAATCATCTTGGATACATCTAATAAGAAGCATAATGCTCCAAAGGAGAGGTTATGTTGGAAGGATGTGCTAAAGGATTTTGAGATGGGATAATATATTCTTCCTTTGATAGAGAGACCATCATACATTAACATGGGGAAAAAAATTCTCTCTTTACACACGAAATTAAATCCCATGATAGGTAAGTTACGTTCTAATTAGGTCAAATATTTTATTAAAACTAATACTTTGTCTTTTCCTACCTGGCAGAATATAGATGATCAACACGATGAAGGATTTGGTGAAGCAGCTCTCAAGTGGACGTATCCACCTTGAACGAGTAAACCGAGATCATGTCAGGCTGAAGACATAAAAACAAGTGTTACTTGGTAGGAAACCCAATGTGAAAGGGGAGTTTTCTACCCTTTAGTTATTTTTATTTATTTAGTTTGTTTCTACATACTTAAAGTTACATGTTCCTTTAGTTGTTTACACATTAAGGACAATGTGGGATTTAAGTGTTGGGGTGTGAGTGTTTTATGTGTTTGTAAAAAAAATAATTAAAAGAAAAAAATAAAAAATTAAATTGGGAAAAAATTATTACAAACTTTTTTTAGTGTTTTCAGAGTCGTATGAACCCTTAATTAGTTAATGAAGAGCATATCTTTAAAATCTAATGAAAAGATGATCATAAATGAGATAAAGTAAGTGAAGATTTTTTATGTTAATTTCGATATAGGGAACACATATTTACGTGTTTAGATGTGAATGGAGAAAGAACACGTATAATTCTCTAACCACTGACATAGCATGTTGAGATTCATCACATTCCTCGGTGAGTTTTTGAACCATATATACCTTCATTTCTTTTTAGAGAATCCATATGATATTATCTACTTTTTTAGCTTCAAAGTTTCTTTGTAAACCTTATTTATGTCTAATTACTTTGATCAAATTACTTTTTATAGCTCTTGTAATGGACTCTAGAGATCACTAGAACTTAATCTCGTGCTAATCGAAACTTATAGTCAAAACAAGCTCTGATTGAGAAAATGATAAAGGCAACTTAGGATTTTTCTACCACATGACCAAACAGCTTAACCTAATTTGTGTATATATGATATACACCCCATAGAAACCCTTTGAGCCTATACATTAAACATATATTTTTCTTCATTGACTAAAATACTCCAAAACATTAATATAGAAAATTATGTTAAAATAGGAATTTATTAGGAAAATTAATTAAATAAATTATTTTTATTAGAATAAAGGGAAAATCTAAGGCAAAATCAAGAGGAAAATAATAAAGAATTGAATTAGGGAAAATTAGAGTATTTTCCGAATTAAAATAGAAGTTAGGAAGAAATTACCCAAAATATCCTAAATTAATATAAAAAAGAGAATTTAATTATTATTTTACTAATTTTTATTATTTTGAAATATTTAAAAATATAAAAATATCCTAAATACCCCAACCAACCTATTTTTTCTTTTTCCTTTTTTCCTTTTTTCTCCCTTTTTCCTCCCTTTTTTCCTTTTTCTTTCCTCTTTTCTCCTCTCTCTTTCTCTTTTTTTCCTCCTTCTTTCCCCGGAATGGGCCAGCCCCTCCCCTTGCAGCCCAAACCCTCCTCCCTCTTCCTTCCCCACGCAGTCCAGCCCTCATCACTCTTTTCCTTCTCCGCTCAACCTACCCGGTTCTCCCCCCTTTTTCTTTCTTTACTTTTTCTCCCCAAACTGGCTGGCCTGCCAAGTCGTCTTCTTCCTCCCACTCCTCCCACGCAAAGCTTGCAACTTTACCACCACCCTTCTCCTCCTCTACTGCCGGCCTGCACCCCCTCTCTCCCCCCGTCCTTTTCCTTTCCTTTTTCCGACCCCAACCTGCCCTATACCCCTCTCACGCTTTCCCTTCTTCCCTACCTTTTTCTCTTCCCCGACCCAACCAAACCCATAAATAGCAGGCTTGTACCGACCTGCCACCGCCAGCCGGTGAGCCTACCATACCTACCCATTTGTCCTCTTCCCCCTTAGTCTTATCCTCCCACCATTAGCCTATAAATACTCCCAACTGACCCCTCAATCGGCCTTCTTTTACTACCTAGAAAAATTCACCCCCTTGCGCCACCACCAATTCAGGTGCCGCCTTTGCCTAGTTTCGCCACCCGAAACAACCTCCAAACTCCTCCCTGCATCACCCTCCATCAAACCGCACCACTTACCACCCCTAATTCTCCCTATGCGAGCCACCTTAGCCGTGCAAGGTTAGCTGCTCAATCTACCACTTTGCACCCCTCGTCGCCATGCGCCGCCATCCCAGCCATAGCCACCACTTCTCCTACTTCCCAAAACACTCAGAAAAGCCCCCTCTACCTCCCCCTGCCTTCCTTTCTCCCCGCCTCCCTCTCCTTCACCCTTCCTCCTCCTCCACCACCTTCGGCCACCACAACAACTGCCGACAATGTCGCCACCTTTGTTGCGCCACCACCACCTATCCAACCCTCTCCACCTAGAGGATCCACCACCACCACAACCACCCTCTCACTCTCACTCTTCTAGCCTAGAGAACCACCTATCCAACTCTACTTCCTCCTCCACCGCCGTCGCCACCTGGTCACCACCACCTAAACATAATTAATGTAATGGTTATTTATTTTATTAGTATTAACATTATTGTTGTTGTTGTTGTTGTTGTTGTTGTTAGTATAAGTATTATTATAACCCTAGTATTATTATTATTAATATTCAAACCATTAATATTATTATTATTATTATCATTATTATTATTATTATCGTTATTATTATTATTATTATTATTATTATCATTATTATTATTATTATTAACTTGGACACTATTATTACTAATGCTATTATTAATATAATTATTTGAAACCCTATTATTATTGTTACTAAGATTTGAAGTACTATTACTATTATTAATATTATTATTATTCGGGTTAATATTATTATTATCACTATTATCGTTATTATTATTAATATTTTTAATATTAAAGCTATTATCTAAAGTAATATAAATATTGCTAATAAAACCTTAACATGGACCAATAAAACTACCAAGACCTATTTTGACTAGTAATAGTATGATTAGCTACTTTAAGAATAATACCCTTACTTTTACTTATAAAACTACTATTATTATTATCAACCCTAATACTAGGATATGATAAGGATAAGGTAGGAAATAATGATAATTTTGGTCAGAGGGAATTTAACCCTTAGTATTTCCCTCTTATAGATGAACCAAGTCAAAACCCTAAGGAGGCGTAGGAGCGTGCTCTAAGCCTAGTGTCGTATTAGGTAAGGATATAGTTAAGGTCGATCATGTGTATTATGTGCCTTGTATAACATGTGTTATGTTATGTTGTGTACCTTATATTATTATGACTGCTTACTTATAGCGCAGTGCAGAGTTAAGGTACGTTTATGTGAATTCCTTATGGCATGTGTCAAAAGATGTGTATGTTGTGCTTGTGGTATTATATGATGTGACCCCCTAGGACATGCATGCTAGGATGGTTTAATGATATGGTATGGGGTGAAAAGATGAAAAAGGAAAAGGGGGAAATGAGTCTACTAAAGGAAAATAAGAATGACCTAATTATCTCATGACTGATGAGGGGACAAATAAAAGGAAAATATGGACAAAATAAGAGAGTGGGGTGAATCTTGCATGGGGAAGTATGGGGTTCGCATGGGATGGATGGTGTTTTCATGGGGACGATCATTACATGTGAAAAGTTGAATTGAGGTCTAAGTAAGGTGAGAGAAATGTTGTTTGGGTGATTGGATTCCTTGGGTGAAAAATAGTACATAGGTTGGTATAAGGGTACATAGGGAGCTTGGTTAGGGTTTTGGAGGAAAACCCTAAATGAAGGAGATTGTGAAAAGGAAAAATAATGGAGGATAAGTGTGGGTGTCATGTGGAAGAGGGGATGGTAGGTGAGTAATGGAGAGATGATATATGGGAAAAGAGAGGTGTTAGGGTTTGGGGTGGCCAACTAGGGTTTCATGGTAACATGTGTAAAATGGAAAGTAAGGTGAAATGTTTGGGGTTGAACCTAAGTGAGAGGATGAGTTGGGGATAAAGGAGCATGAGTTGTGTGGGTTAGAGAAAGGATGGGCCATATAGGCCAAATTAGAATTTATGGGAAAAAAAACCTAGAGGGCGATAGTGAATTGACCTTAGAGGGCATAGGGAAGTGGGCCTTAACCCACACACTTAGAAGTTGGGTGTTTGTGGTAAGTAAGGAAAAGAGGGAAAGGAAGTCTAGATGTGTTGAGAGGCACAGAAGTCCCAAGCTATGGGACGGGCCCTCTCGGGGGAATAAGAGTAGACAGATTGTGTGAACGGGTAGTCTAAAAAATATGCATGTCTAGGGTGAAAGCGCATATTGAATAAGACACAATTAAGATACTAATCATTTAAAGTGAAAGATTATTGAGCCATATTGAGTTTGTGCAGGTAGAAGACGTCATATTCAATGCTTATGATACTTATGAGGCATCAGAAGGGGGCGAGAGTTGATTATTGGACTTGGCATGGGGGCCCGAGAGCGATGTTGGCTAGACTCTCTTTTACTTCAGTTTACTTATGCTTTGATTTCTTTTGGTTTTGTTATACCATATTGTATCTTTTTATCATTTTGGGAACCCTAATTATGTACTCTATTGGGTTGTCATGACTTTTGACGCACACTATGATTTTCGTGTTATGAATATTTCAGTTTTCCATGGATCTCTATTTGAATGTGTTTAATGTTCTTATGAAATTATCCTTAGCCTTGTGATTGGTACGAGACTGGTCGAGGGCCAGACTTGCACTGATCACAGTGGTAGCACCCCCCGTACTTGTGTTTGTTTTAATTAAATAAAAAGTTTCAACTGTAATTTTTGGGAGTGTTACATTACCCACTTTGAATAACCTCCGAGCCTTAATATCCTTACCCTTTCTTAAAGCTAGTGGAAGGGAATCAAATTATTATGGATATAGAATGGTTGAGTATGCGAGTGTATGTGAAAGAAATATATGTATTTATGCTAAGAAATGGATTAGTTATGTTTGGTGGAGGAATATATATTGATAAAAAAAATTGAATGAAAAAATTAATAATAAAAAAAATGATATAATTTAAGGAAAAGAGGGAGATATGGAGATGATGTTGAGAAAATTCTCTTCATGTTCTATTTTGGTGTTAAGGTGGAGATGTGTATTGTTGATGTGGAGTTAATGCTTACATTTCATCTAGTTATTAGAGTTCCACTAGTTCTCAACCTTTTTAGCACCACAATCCTAGAATACTATGTACCCTTCTATACCTTAAACCTATTTCAACCAATAAGTCCTATTTGATTCTTGAGATGAACAGCCTTTAATCTGATGGAGATAAGTCATAAGAGTTAAGCATATGGTTCGTTCCATTTGGTAGGTATTTGATATCTTTCATGAGGTTTTATCCACAAGAACATAAGCTTTATTTGTTTATATATGTGAGTCATTTATTATCTTTATCATCTTATCTCACATACTTGAATATTTTTATTCATTTGTAGCCAAGAATCTAAGATAGAGAAATAGATGGATGGTATCCATAATGATGATGGATCTTGATGTGACTAAGGCACGGTAGATCTTCATCCATAATATTGATTTATCCATATCTCTCATGTTTGTGTGTGAACCATATATTGAAATTGATCCTTTAAATCTCCCAATGCCGAATCTTGGTTAAGTGCTAATCTTGTTGTATGAAAGCAAAAGATTATGAGACAAACATTGGTTAAGGGTTTTAGGTGTGATGTTATTTGTCTTTTTTTCATTGTGTGTGATTTTGTGGATATATCATTTACTAAACCCTCACGAGACCTTACTCGTCCTCGATGGGTGACCTAGGGGTTTAAAGGGTTTGTTGTACATACTAAGTGCAATCATGAGACCTATGAAAGTGGGTAGTTAATTTAATTTTATGTAGTTAAAGTAATAGCTTGCTTGAGGACAAGCAAGAAGCTAAGTGTGGGAGTGTGATAAGTTCATATTTTGGCATATTTTATACCCTAATAATGTTAATTTTTAGTATATTATTTAAGTAATATAGGTGAATAATTATAATTTTATGCTTAAGTGATAATAACTGCATAAATGCTATTATTTGAGCTAAAATGTTAATAATTAAATAAATTTAGAGGATAATATTATTTATTTATTTTATTTTTCATGCATTATTTTGTAAATAAAAGAAAAGAAAAGAAAAGAAAAACACTAAAAATATTAGCAAAATAAAGGTGAAGTTTCCAATCCCCGGCAACGACGCCAAAAATTGGTGTGGCCATAGCCGGCATGCAATTTAGACCCTCTTATTGACAATTGTAATATTGGTAAATAAGAGTATCGTTCTATACTGGGGATTGAGAGGGTTCACTTCCATTTAACTAGCTTTAAAAAATAAAAATCCTAAAATCACATAAAATAAATAAGTAAGAAAAACACTAATAGGGATTATAAAATTAGAAAATAATAAAATAATAAAAGTAACAAATAAAATGAAATATAATAATAATAAAAATAATGAATGACCTCAAATATGATAAATATGCAAGTGAAATTAAAATCTGCCACTAGATTTGGTCAAAATATAATATTAATTTCTAAGTCGTCATTTAATCATGAAAAAGAGATTGACCAAGTTGTACACCAAAAGTAGGTCCATATACCTTATATTACTTCCCTTAATTCATTAATACTACAAAGCGTCAATATTAACCCTATTAAATACTAGTAATATAGTAGCATAGAGCTTAGTGTTTGTTGTTGCATCTCATCGTCAGTTGTGGCACATCATGGTGATGGCATTATTATGTTTTGGTCTTTCTAGATGGGGATCTAAGAAGAAAAGGTAGAGGTAGGGAGTCGGCGTGAGATAACAGAAATTAGGAGAGAGAAGATTAGAAGTTGAGGGGAAATTTAATTCGTTGGGGTTAGTTATAGGAATATTTTATGTTATTTTCCCTTTTTTATATTAATACAGATAAAATGATATAAAATATTTATTAAAAAAACTAAAGGGTGATTTTATCTTAAATTTATTTAACAAAAATTATTATGTAAGGATACAAAGATATAAAAAAGATATAAAGATTATATAAAGAATTGAAAAAATATATATTTTTGACAAAAATACCAAAAATAGCTTAATTTTTCAATTTTTTCATGAAAATACATAATATAACCTTAGAAAACTATTTAAAATTGTTTTAAAAAATATTTAAATTAAGTTTTAAGAAAATGTGATTAAGATAAATGATTTAAAAAAATCCTCTATAATCCAAAAAGAAAAAATAGAAGAAAATTAATTTCAAAAATAAAGTCATAAATAAGTTACGAAAATCTTTAATTCAATTTTTTTTAAGATCTTATAGACTTTGCAACAATAAATAAATCAAAAACTAAAAAAATACAAATAAAAATTATTAAAATTATTTTATCACTTTAAGGTAATTCAATAATCTAAACAATTTATTTCCATTAACAAGATATCACTCCAAATTAAAGTTTTAAGCACATGGCAAAGTCATAATCGAAAACGAAATTAAAAAGTTAAAATGAAACACAATGGAACATAAATATATTTTTAAACAAAATTTAAAATCATATGAATATAATAAAGTTATAGTTGTGAATGGATTTATCTAGAATAATCTGCAATGATAAATGATTAGCTAAATTCTAATATGGATTCAAAAACTTTCATAAAACCATTAAACGAATCCCAAATAAAATAATTAAATTTTTTTATTAAATTTATTAATAAAATCTTTAAGCTTAAGGAAAATGAATTTTAAGAATATAGGGTATTACATCTTTCACTACACCTACATACATTTCACTACAAATTAAGTATCTTTCACTATTGTTTAGAAGATCTCTACCATTAATCAACGCACATATTATGAATCATACACATATTTTTTAAGTATACATAGATTTTACCATACATTTAAGTATTTTTCACTAATATTTTTACTCACATTTTAAATATTCCATAATCTTTCATCACTATTATACTAATATTTCACCGTAATTGTTTTGTTATAAAAACCATGCTAATATGTATTTCTATTTGTAAAGTGTAATTTTATAATTATTTGGGTACATTTTTTATTACTCTAAATAAAAAATAAATCAATTTTAATTAAAAAAAATTGATACTAACATAACTAACGCCATACAACTGGTTGCAATATATAATTTGAAGGTAGGAAAAGTGCTTTGTATGGAAAAATTGAAAAAGTAAAATCTTATTTTTCAACTTAAACTTTTAAAATATGTAGATGTAAAGCTTAGTATTTTTGCATGGGTCTAATTTTTCAACTTTTTTATGTAATGTTTTAACTAATTTGATCATCATTCAAATGATTTTTTTATTATAATAAAAAAAGTTTAATTGCATATCAATATTACAAAATACTATTATTTTGATGATGGAAAGTTCGTGATATAATCATAAACATCAATTTAATATCCATAGAGTAAATTATTTATAAAAAAAGAAATACATAAAATTTTAAAACAAAAAATTTGGTGAACATGTTTAAACCAAATGTTCAAACCATAGAGTAAATTATTCAAATGTTCTTTCCCCTTTAATTTTGATTTAGTTTCATTATGGTGATTTAAAAATCAGTATTTTAATCTTCCGAACTTCTAGTTGGTGTTTGGTCAAACCAATTGAATTGGCCAATCGGGCCTGATGTTTTATTCATCGGTTGACTTAGTGTACCAACTCAGCTTGATAATTGTCTTTGCTCTTAGAGATATATTATCGGACAATTTCAAGTTTGTTAAAATTGTTATAACACCCCCAAACTTCACTGTTGAAAATTTTTGTTTAATCATAAACCATACACTAAGACAGCGGGTGCTACCGTCGTGATTGGCACAAGTCTGACCCTCGGTCAGTCTTGTACCAACCACAAGGCTAGAAAAATTCACAAGACATGAAACCAATTAGGAAATAAACTGTAATGATCCAGATAATTCATAATTAAAAGGAAATCAGAATGCACGATTAAAGAGTCATTACAGAATATAAAACTAGTACAGTGTCAAAGCCACCTAGGGGAAAGAACAATACAAACAGCAAAATATGATAAAACTAGAAAAGATGAATCCAGATAACACTAGCTCTTAGGCCCCATGCCAAGTCCAATAGGTCATCACTCAGCCTCGTCCAACACATCGAATGTGTCATAGGCATCAAACACAACATCTCCTATCTGCACCAACTCAAAAGGGGCCACTGCTCGTGGAAATGAGTAGCACCTATGAAATGGGTGATCAGTACACTATGTACTGAGCAAGGTAACCATATGGATAAGTTCATGCAAGTAAAAACAAAAAAATAAGGCATATAATACTTAATTCAAGCTCATAACATCATTCAATACATAGGCTATTATTTTCGTCTTATATGTTTCCCAAATTATTTTCTACGTGAGTACAGGGAATCCACTATTATAGCCGGTGGATCAAAAAATGCTCCGGGACAAAATGCACCTGACCACTATTATAGTTGGTGGACCGGAAAACACTCCACAAGGTAAAATGCACCTAACCACTATTATAGCCGGTGGACCACATATCACTCCAGGGCAAAGTGCACCTAACCACTATTATAGGTGGTGGACAAGAAATTATCCACACTTAGCCCCGACTCATGTAGTGTTCCACTGTAAGTAGTTAGTATCTTTTCCTTAATTTATTTCCATATAAAGTTTGGTTTATCGAGATCAGGACCCCCATTATTATAGCTAGTGGACCGAAAAATACTCCACAGGGCAAAACGCACCTGACCACTATTATAGCTGGTGGACCGAAAAGTATCCTCACTTGGGCCTGGCTCTATAATCTTTCACTTTAAGTGTTTAGTGTTTTACCCGAATATTATTTCACTCACAACCCCAACTAAACATGCAAGACCCACTAGACTTCCCATTCTCACCCTTTGCCCCAGTTCTCTTGAAAAGCCTTGTCCCATATCTTGGGACCTTTACACACCCTAGGACTCCAAGACTTCTTCCTCACCTTTTCTCCACTCACCTTGAGAGACCCAAACTCTTATGCAAGTGGATCAAGGCCCACTCCCTATAACTCTGTTTTGACTCACCACTACCCTCTAGGGTTTCCCTCAAAAACCCTAATCTAGCCCATGTGGCCTCACTTCTCCCTATCCTACAACTTCCATGCTCCCTTTTGCTTCCAAAACCCCCACTCCACTCAAACACACCCAACATCACAACTTCACTACCCATCTTCCACATGTGACCATGAAAATCCTAGTTCTTCCCCCAAACCCTTGTACTTCTCCTTTCTTTTATGTCATACCCTCATCACCCAAACACCTTTCCACTTGACTCACTTTCCCTCTATGTGACACCCTTCCATTCTTATTCCACACTCTAACCATTCCCATTAATTCTCCCTTCCTCACACACTTCTCCTACTTAGGGTTTCCTCACAAAACCTAGCCAAGTCCCCTATGCACCCTTATACCAACCCACGTAATTGTAATCCCCCAAAAATTTTGAAAACCTATATTTTAATAAATAACTTTTATTTGAAATAATATTTGCTTTTAAAATTATTTATTTTAATTATTTTATGGATTTTAGAGTATGTAAGTTTGGATAATAGTATTTAATAAATTAAAAATAAATATTTTGCTATTTTCATATTATTATATTTAAATAATTTTCAAAACTAATATTTTACCAACCTTATCCTTTTTAAACTAATATATTAGATTATAATGAATTAAAGTATTAAATTAAATAATTTATCAAGAATATTATATTTTGTGATTTTATAAATTAATTTACCTTATTTTTCCTATTTTTCCATTCCCCTTTTTACCCTTTTCCCCCTTTTTCCTTTTCTTCTCTTCTTTTTCCCATTTTCCCTTCCCTCGGGCTGCCTCACCAGGCCAGCCCTCCCCCGCACGTTTGGGCCAGGCCCGTTCCCCCAGCCCCTTCTCCTCCTCGCACGGCACACCCAGCCCACCCTCCTTCCTTTATTTTTCTCCCTGGACCAGCCGGCTCTCTTCTTCCCTGTGCCGGTCCAGCCGCTCACCCAGCACCTCCCATCCCTTTCTTTCTTCTCCCACGCCCTACCAGCACCTTCTGCCATGGTCGAGCACGCTGCCGCCTGCAACCCAGCCACCACCTACCTCTTTTCCCTCTCTCTTCCTCTCTCCCCCATCATTTTCTTTCCTCATTCGAACCCAACCAGCCCCTGCATCCCCAGCCTGCGCGCCCTATTCTTTCCTTCTTCTTCCCTCTCTTCCCCCTGCCAACCGACCACCACCTGCCACCTGCGTACGCTCGCCAGCCAGCCACTGCCCCTCTCTTCTCCCTCTTCTTTTTCTTCATCTCCCCAACCCTTCATTCCCCATAATTTTCGAGCCCTTCTCCTCCCCGAGCTCCCTCTTCTCTCCCTCCTTCTCCCTCCATTCTCTTCCCCGGTTTTTTATCACCGCCTCCCACCGTCGTTTGCACCACCGCACCCAGCCCCTGCGCCGCCTTTTGCCACCACCTAATACCACCCAGCGCCACCACGAGACCCCCCAAGCCACCTCTCGAGCCCTACACTTCCTCCCTTCCCCGCTTCTTCCTTTTTCTCCCCATTTTTCCCCTTACCGCCGAGCCACCTGCAACCGCCACTTCCGCCGTCGTTCGGCCACCTATGCCACCACCCAACCCACCGTTTGACACCCTGCAACTCTCTCTACCACCCCCATACTTTACCTTCCCGAAAAATAGCCCTTGAACCCCTTCATTTTCCCTCCCCTTTTCCTTCCTTCTCAACCCCTCTACCTCGACCCATCTCGGCAGCCAACTTCGCTGCCTTGCTGCCGCCGTCTCCGCCACCCTATGCCACCGTGAAACCCCCCTTAGCCTCCACCTACACCCCATCTCCACTCCTGCACCATTCCCTTGCCTTGAAACCTCCTCCATCTATCTCTTTTTCTAGCCTAAAGTCACTAAACTGAGCCACCTCTCCTCCCTCCTATCTCACCCTCTTTGAGCCATTTTCCCCTCTCATTTCTGCATGAGACTCACGATGCTCATGCAGCATGAGCTCCCCCTTGTTTTGGAATTTATTTGGAAAATTTTTGAGGTATATTGATAATTAATTAAAGTGTTTTATTATTAAATAACTTTTTATAAAGTTTTATCCTTTTAATTTCTTATTTCTAACATAATAATGGTTGATATTATTTTAGGTGTTGAGTTGCTAATTAAAGCTTAAATCTTTAACCGGGATACTGGTAAGATTTGATATTTTGTGGGATTAAGGTAACCGTTAATCCTCCCTTAAATACATGGAAAAATGTATGCTAGCACATTAGGGATTTTAGTATGATTTTATGCATGGTTTGTGTGCTTAGCATGATATATGTATATGGTTGCTTATATTGATGGATAAAAAGGAAAAGCATGATAACTTTTGTGCCATATGTAGGTATGTTAATCAAGGGAGAGGTTGATTATTGATGGAAATGTTAAATGCTTGTTTATGATGGATTATGTTGCTAATGCATGAATAATATTATTGTCTAAGGGTATTTTAATGATATGCTTGTGAAGTATGTGATCTAATATATGTAGTTGCTAATGAGTATTATGTGAATAATGACAAGTTGGTGGACTTAGATGATAAAAATGAAGTACTAATATCATTATTTTATGTAGTGATGGTAATTCATAAAAGTGGTGAATAAAGGGGTTGAGTGGAAATTTTATAAGTGAAAAGGGTATTTTGGTAATTTCAAAAGAAAGGGGTTAAATGATAATTTATAAGTAAAAGGATAAAATTGTAGGTTGTAAGAAAGAAGGGTATTATGGTAATTTTAAAGGAAAAAGGCAATATAGTAATTTTATAAGTAAATGGTAAGAATGGTAATTTTGGAAGTAGGGGTAAAATGGTAATTGGATGAAGGAGGGCATTATGGTAATTTTTCAAGTAAGGGGCATTATGGTAATATTTGAAAATAGAGGGGAAAATAGTAATTTCATAAATAAATGGCAATATGGTAATTTTATAAGTGAATGGCGAAATGGTAATTTTTATAAGTAAGGGGTATTATGGTAATTTTTGGAGTAAAGGAGTAATATGGTCATTTTGAAAAGGAAGGGCAAAATGATAATTTTGTAAAGAAAGATAAAAATGGTAAAATTGGATGAAAGGGGTAAAATGGTAATTTTGTAAATAAAAGGATGTTTATGGCAAATTTGGAAGTAAGGGGTTACTTGGTAATAATGATAATGACAATGAATAAATTGGTAATTAAATTATGATTAAAAAGGGGTAATTGGATAATTATGATACTAGAGAAGGGTAGTTTGGTAAATTAACCCAAAAAAAAAGAGTAAGACAATATAGTAATTATAAGAATGGATAAGGGTAAATTAATAATTATAAATATGGAGAAGGGTAAATTATTAATTATAAAAACGGTGAAGGATAAATTAATAATTATAAGTATGGAGAAGGGTAATAATTATAATTATGAATAAGGGTAAATTAATAATTGTAATTATAAAGAAGGGTAATTTGGGATTTATGATAATTAGAAAGGGTAAAATGGTAATTATAATAATTGAGAAGGGTAGAATGGTAATTATGACAATGGAAAAGGGTAATTTGGCAATTTAGCCAACTAAGGGGCAATTGGTAATTATGGTAATGGAGAAGGGCAATTTAGTAATTTATCCAACTAAATGGGCAATTTGGTAATTTAACCGACTAAAGGGTAAGTTAGTAATTATTTAACCAACTAAAGGGGCAAAATAGTAATCATGATAATGAAGGATGGTAATTTGGTAATTTATCCAACCTGAGGGCAATTTAGTAATTATAACAAAGGAGAAGGGAAATTTGGTAATCTAATCAACCAAATAGGACATATGTTAAGTGTAGCAATTATGAGGGGTGAATGGTGATCTAAAAAGTGTAGGAGACAACCTGATAACCTAAATTAGATAAGGGGTAATTTGGTAATTATGTAACCTGAAGGGTAATGTGGTAATTTGTCAAATAAGGAAGGGATAACTTAGCAATTATATAAGTAAAGGGTAAATGAGTAATTTGTACCTAACATGTCGTAGTGATTATGGACCATTATAATATGATTTAAATAATGTTGAATAGCCAAGTAAGAGTATTTGATAATTAGTATGGCCTTAATGGTTTTCTCTGTGATATCCTGGACAATCATCTGAATAAGAAATGATTAATGATATCAGGACGATTGAAAGTGAATAATTATCTGATTATTGTGCTTTTTGTGATCACTTTAATTAAGACACTATTACTTAAAGTGGAAGACCTTGAGATCGGGAATGGTGACTCCTTAGGGGTCTCTACCCTAAGGACGTGGTTTAGTCAACGATTATTCTGGTATTTGCTGGTGTGCCTTTGTGCCCCAGTCAGGCCCTATATCTTACTCTTTCTAGCTCTACGGACATAGTTAGGGGGTATGCATACTTATGGATTAGGTTTCCTTGTCGGTAGGGTACTGAGTTAGCTTTATGCACCAGTACGACCAGAGTACATTTGCGTCATTGGGTTCATGGTTGAAGGGTACTGAGTAGCTTATATGCATCGGTACGGCCGGTGTACCTTTGTGTCCCGGGTTATTGATCTCCCGTTCAAGTCAAATAAATATGATTGATGTGCTGATTAAAGAAAGGAAAGATACTACTATTAAAAGTGGAATATTAATGAATCGGGCCCAGATGATTATGATATTGAGTACCGGTCCACCGGTTATAATAGTGGCCAGGAGCATTGTGCCCTGGATGATGATTCTTTATATATTCCGGTCCACCAGATATAATAGTGGCCAGGAGCGTTGTTGTAATACCCCGTATTTTTAAAATCCAGATTTATTAAGTTTAATGATTTTATTAGCGTAATTTGATATAAATAACTAATTATTCTAATTTCGTTTCGTTTTACAGATTTATCGATGATTTCGAATTCATAATTGAATGTAATTAATCATTGTCGTTGCGAACCATTCTAGACAAATTCGTTCACGACAGTGATTTTATTATATTCTTATGATTTCGATCTTCGGTTAAAAATATATATTCCCGTTCTTTCTCGTATTTTGGGTTTTAATATTTTTAATTCGTTTTCGATTATATCTTCGTCATGTGATTACGACTTTGTTTTGAAGTTATATTTCGTTGACGAAATATATTATTTAAATTATAGAATTTCTATTTAAATAGTTAAATTTATTTTAATAATTTTATCCGTAGAAAATATTTTCGAATTTAAATTTATTCGTTTTCGGTAATCGTTAATATTTTTGGAAAGTTTTAAATTAAAAAGATTTTCGGAGTTTATATATGAAATTCTTTCTGGAATTAATTCTCTTTCGTTTTATGCTTTTTGGTTTACGGAAAATCAATTTCGGAAATTATTTAAATTAGTCTTGGTTTATTCGAATTTGACTTAAATGTTTTAGTATATGTTTTAAATAATTTTTCGGGGTCTTATAACGTATTTTCGTAAATAATATAAATTTTTATGTTCGTTGGTTAATTCTTTCGAAAATGTTTCTGAAATTCTGTATATAGTTCTTTTATTTATTTTAAGTGTTCGGATCGTTTCAAAATAATTTTTTTTATTTAATAAATTTTAGATAAAATCTTCCAATATTAATTTTTAAGCTTTTAATATTTTATTTCATACTTGTTTTCGTAAAAAAAAAAAAAAAAAAAAAAAAAACCGGTGCCCGACCGAACCCCCTCTCTTCTTTTTCTTTCTCTCTTCTCTTTCTCTGCCTGTGCTCCCCGACTCCCCTACCTGTGTGTGCTCCTGTTCGCAGCCCTAATCTCCCTCACCTCCTCCTCCCTGCTCGCCGACCTCCAGCCGCCGTCGACCGACCACAACTGGCGACGCCACGCAGCAGCCACGGCAAGCAGCAACCGACGCAACGCCAACCGCGCAGCAGCAGCATCGAACTGCAGCGGAGACAACAACGAGCCACGCTAGTTCTACCGTCATCCGGCCACGGCAAGGGTCGCCGACCACCAGCGAGCCACTCCCCGCCTCCGACGAAGCTTCCTCGACCCTCCTTGCTCTGATTTTTACTGATTTTGCTGGTATAAATTCCCGAAAACCCTAACCCTTGATTTGATTAATTGAGTGTGATTTAGCTTGTGATAAGCTAAATTAATTGTTGTATTATGTATATATGTGTTGTAAGATTGATTTGGATAGGTTAATTGTGTGGTTGTGTTGGAATTTTGGAAAAATTGGATTTTTAGCCGGGTTATGCCCAAATTTTTCGGATCCGCTCGTTTTTGCGATTTCGGACAAATTGATTATACAATATGTTTTAAAATGTATCCAATTTCATTTTGGAACCGTCAATTTGAGAAATTTATGCAGGTCTTATCGGAATTTGATTCCTAGGTCAAATTTCGGGTATAATGAAATTGGGTCATATAATTGAGTCGTTCCGCTCAATTGATTTTATAATATTGTTTAAAATATATTTAATTTTATATTAGAAGTGTTGAATTGGGAAAATTGTGCGTAATTGACCGGAATTGGATTTTTAGGTCAAAACTCCCGCGGGTTTAAATTGGTTTGGGTAATCGGATTATTTTATTCAATTGACTATATAAATTACATTAGAATATGTTTAATTACATTTCCGAACCGTCAATTGATATGTTTTGGCAAGAATTAATCGGATTTGCGTTCCGGGCTCAAAAACCCTAATTGGGCTAAATTGTGTATTTCTTTTGTCGGTTTTGAGCAATTGATTATTTAATATGTTATAAAATGTGTTTAATTTCATTTCTAAACATTCAATTTGATTAAATTTATAGAATTTTACCGAATCATATTTTCGGGCTTAAAACCCTAGATTTTTAAGTGAGATTATGAAATTGGTTATTTGTGTAGTTGTTTTCTAAAGCTAATTTATAAAAGTATTTGAAATGAGCCTAATTGTATTCTAATACCTTTAATTAGAATTAATTGATTTGAATTACCTGTGTTTATGTCGTAGACTCTAAAACCCTAATTTTGAAATTTGATCATCTGGAATTGATTTATCGGAAGATCGTTTGTTGAATTTGATTGTCTAGATTTACCTAAAATTAGTTTAATTGTGTTTTAAACTATCAATTTGAGGTAATCAAAGTGACTTGGCCGATTTGTGGTTTAAGTTTTAAAAACCCTAATTTTCGGGGATGATTTTGTAAAATTGATTTTTGCTACGTGTATTTATCTAATCGAATTCTATCTTTGGGTTTTAAACCATTTAAATTCTGTTTTAACCTAATCGGTTTGAATTTGGTTCTATGTAAACGGTTGGATTACCTATTTAGTTATAAAATCTAATAAATAAGTTATTTTTGATAAATTAACTTATGATCGATTATTCTTTTCGGGCTTTCCAAATTAAGTTGAAGTGTCCCAAGGGATATTTGTATTAATCCGTTTTTTTTATTTAGTTTTAACCTTAAATCTTAACAAAGCTATGCTTTTAAGTTCTAAGCTTTGGACACGTTTTCTAAGAGAGATCATTTGTGTTGTTTGTGCGTATTTAATTAGAGTATGTGAATTATTGATTGATAGGATAGTTTCTAATTTAGTTTTCAATTTCTATCGGATCTAGGAAAGCTTTCTCGTGGATCCACGAGCTAGGGATCTCTCTCCCTCTTACGTCGCTTAGCTAGCTTCGGATCCAGGTAAGTCTCTACTTACCTCTACTTGTGGGTGTTTAGTAAGGACGAAGCTATGGCCTTGTGTTATGTGTGAGGTGACGTGTTGATTGTTGTGTATACCATGCTAAAGTGTGTTATATGATTTATGGATAACTTGTCTCATGTGTAGCGCAACTTGGAATTCGAGGTACGTCATGTGTGTTTCTATGATATGAGCATGACATGTTCTATGTGTGAGATTATGTTGTGTTGATACGGCCCTCTAGGACATGTATGTCAAAGGTGATGTGTGATTTAATAAGACACCGATAAGACATTAATCACGTAAAGTGAAAGATGTCGAGCCGAGCCTGTGATCCGGTCCACCGGCTATAATAGTGGAGCAGAGGCGTTTTGCCCTGTGCGTTTATTTCCGGTCCACAGGCTATAATAGTGGATCAGAGGCGTTTTGCCCTGTGCGATATCTTCCGGTCCACCGGCTATAATAGTGGGGGATCTCGTGCTCGACAAACCAAACGTATAAGTTAATCCATGGGAAAATACTAAATACTTACAGTGAAACACCATGTGAGTCGAGGCTGCGATCTGGTCCACCGGCTATAATAGTGGATCAGAGGCGTCTTGCCCTGTGCGTTTATTTTCCGGTCCACCGGCTATAATAGTGGATCAGAGGCGTTCTGCCCTGTGCGATATCTTCCGGTCCACCGGCTATAATAGTGGGGCTCCCGCGCTCACATGGATTAATGAAGAATGTTTTGAATGAATCTGAATGAAGTAATCCATAGGGAAAATACTAAGTACTTACAGCGAAACACCATGTAAGTCGGGGCTATGATCCGGTCCACCGGCTATAATAGTGGATCAGAGGCGTTTTGCCCTGTGCGTTTATTTTCCGGTCCACCGGCTATAATAGTGGATCAGAGGCGTTCTGCCCTGTGCGTTTACTTTTCGGTCCACCGGCTATAATAATGGGGCTCCCGTACTTACATGGATTATTAAAGAATATGTGTGGAATGAATATACTATTAATGAAAATAAAGAATAAGTCTAGTTGGACCTTGGCCAGCTTTTATTATATGTATCACCACATGCTGTTTATGTGCATAATGAGTCACGTATTATTTCGGTTATACCACGCGTATATGTTAACTGGGATGTTGCATATGTTTTAAATGTTACTATGAATGTATGGCAAGGTTCATGCTGTGGGTGGTGAGTATGTATGATATTGTATTAACGTATTGTACTACAATTTAATATGCACTTGATGATATCTCTCCTATAAGGTAGGGTAGCGAGACTTACTCAGTATTGGACCCGTACTGATACTACACTGGTTGAATGGGTCCTGTGATGATCCACCGATGGTGGGGAGCAGACCTCTTGTGCAGGTTAAGATCGGATACTGTTTTGGGGTGGAAGGCTTGACCTAAGTGAGTAGGCGATCCGGATAATTATCCTTCGGGATTTATTTTGTTTAATTGTATTCACCTTTGGAAGTTGCAAGTATTGTTCTCAGATTTCTAAGGATTTTGTAATTGACTTTAAATTTCTCGTATTCTGATAAGTGTTTACTATTCGGATTTAATTGTTTGATGGAATTTGAAATTCAGATTTAATTGTTTGACAGGTTTTAGCCTTGCATCTAACATGAGATAGATGGTTGACATTATCTTGTGTTAGATGTGGCGGTAACAATTCCCAAATTCGCTCCTAGCTTCCGCTTTAATCTTTCAAAAAAAATTTTTTTCAGGAGTGAAATTTGGGGGTGTTACAGTTGTGCCCTGGATGATGATTTTATGTATATTCCGGTCCACCAGCAATAATAGTGGGGGTCCCGAGCTCAATAAAACCAGTATTGTATGTGAATAAAGTTATGGAAAAATACTAATCACTTATAGTGAAACACCATGTGAGTCGGGGCCAGACCGGTCCACGGGCAAATAATAGTGGTCAGAGGCGTTATGCCCTGTGTGTTTATCTTCCGGTCCACCGGCCATAATAGTGGGGTTCTCGCACTCACATGGATATAAAATATGATACTGATTGAATGGTGATGGAATAGTGGCTTAAGGCCCGAATGTATTGATTTTATGCTATGATATGGCTTAAGGCCCAAAAGTATCGATCGTGAATTATAACATGTTTTATGTGTGATTGTTATGTATGCACCTTAGTTTACCTATGTATATAGTTACACTATGTGTTGCATTGCGGGTCTATCCTTAAGTGTGGTATTAAAGGGTTACTCAGTACCGAAGTACTGAAGGGATTCCCTTTTGGGGCCCTTGCCTATTCAATGGGCAGTGCCCTTGCAGGTCTTTTCAGGTGTTACTCAAGTGGGCTACGGGATCAGAGAGTAAGGAATTTTTCGGTAACATTAGGGTTTCCTCTTCTCTTTTTAATTCCTGGTTTTAATGTTAACATTGTTATTGTAACCACAATCGGTGGATTTTATTCCTGTAAATGATTTGATGCGTTACTCTAATTTATGTATGTTCAGTTGTATTTTATTTTTCTTAGCCTTAGCACTTGGTACTGGAACGGTATGAGTGAACCGGTCTGGTACCAAGTGTGGCGGTAATACTCCCAAAGTTCACGTTTTATTTATCTGCTTCCACTAATTTCCTTTTTAATTAACAAAATTTTTCAGTAGTGAATTTTGGGGGTGTTACAGTAATATTTTCACATATGGACTCCAATTACCCCAACTACTCTTCTCTCGCCTTACTTAACTGTAACACCCCCAAAATTTACTATTTTTTTTAAAGTAGAGGAATTTAAAATTTAAAACTTGTGAATTTCGGGGATGTTACCGCCACACTTAGTACCAGACCGGTTCACTCCAATCGTTCCAGTACAAAGTGCTAAGGCTAAAAGGATTATCTTCAAACTTAAACCGATAGTTCATAAAAATAATTAGAAAGATCATAACATAGAAATCAGAGTACGCATAAAAGTTTATAATAAATAATAAGATAGAAGTCAAAGTGTGAAATCAAAATTCCTCGGAGGGAATAATCTTACAATCGATAAAAGGTTTAATTGAAATACTCAATACAAGGTAATAAATCATAAAAGGATGAATACGATACAGAAGAAATAAATCGCATGAAGAGTAAATGTGGCCATGACACTCTCGAACTTTGAGCCAACCACAAACTCAACACTCAGGCCCGATTGATGTCTCACCCACTTGCACAAAGTCAGAAGGGCCTACTACTCGTGGGAACGAGCAACACCCATGAAAAGGGTGAGCGGTACGCTACGTACTGAGTAAGGTAACCGAGGACTAACGCCAACACAAAAATCACATAAACCATGCATAAGAGATAGCAAAGGTATAGAGACCATCATGATAACATACTATCGTACAATCATTCGGGTAAGTACATAAAGGCCCATTTATATTCTGGATTAATTATTTAATTAATCTCTAATCAAAACTCATTTCACACCATGTTTTTTATCAAATCCATGCGAGTACAAGAACCTCCTACTATTATAACCAGTGGGCCGGTCACACATAGAGCATCCTGCCCTAACCATTATTATAACCGGTGGATCATTCACACATAGAGTAAAAACCCTAACCACTATTATAACTGGTGGATAGGTCACACATAGGGTAAAAATCCTAACCACTATTCCTAACCGGTGGATCGGTTCCGCTCCTGCTCGTATAGTATTTCACTGTAAGTAATTAGTATCTTTTATGTGCCTTAGCAAAAACTCTAGTTTGTTTTTATTGAGCTCGGGATCCCCCACTATTATAACCGGTGGGCCGATCACACATAGGGTAAAAACCATAACCACTATTCCTAACCGGTGGATCATCTGGACCTGTCTCAATATCTTCCACTTTTAAGTGATTAATGTCTTAAGTATCTTATTCATAAGCTTTCACCCTAGACATGCATGACTCACTCTCCCCAAACCTATCCTCCAACGGACTCTTTCCACATCATCAGAATCATGTACCTTCCAACTTGCCCTGACATCCTTTCCTTCATATCCTATCTCACAGTAGAAGTCCAACTCTTAAGTATATGGATCAAGGCCCACTACTTTCCACTTCCAAAACCACTTATTTCCTTACTCTAGGGTTCTTCCCCGAAACCTTAATTTAGGCCTAAGTGGCCCATCCTACTCCACCTCACACAACCCAAATCATTTTGACACCCCATTTTTCACAACCACCGATCCCATATTCATCATCATACTTTATTCCTCAAGTACACACATGTTACCACCGAACCCTAGTTAGCCATATCAAAACCCTAGTTAACCACACCAAACCCTATTTAACCACTCCAAACCCTAATTAACCACAACAAACCATAATTAATCACTCCAAACCCTATTTAACCATAACAACCACAATTAGTCATTCCAAACCCTAATTAATCCCAACAAACCACAATTAGCCACTCCAACTCTAGTTAATCACAACAACCCATAATTAATCACTCCAAACCCTAACTCAGTCTCCTCCATACCCTTATAATGTCCTACATACTATTTTTCACCCAAAAATTCCAAACACCCAAATAATTCTTCTATTACCTTCCTTGCATCCCAAGTCAACTTTCATACGTAAGCTTTACTCCCATGCAGACGCCAACCTCCCCATGCAAACCTTCGAACTTTTTCACGCAAACCCTAGATTCACCCATGCAAACCCTAAATCCGTCCATACAAAACCCTAATTTAGATTCTCCCATGAAACATCATAAAATCTATCATACAAAACCCTAAATTCTTTCATGCAAAACCAAAGATTCCTTCATACAAAGCCCTAAATTCAATCCACACAAAACCCAGAGTTTCTCCATACAAAACCCTAAATTCAATCCATACAAACCATAGATTAGATTCTCCTATGTTACTCCATAGATTAGATTCTCCCACACAAAACCATAAATTAGATTCTCCCACACAAAACCATAAATTAGATTCTCCTTCACGAAACCATAAATTCCCCATTTTACTCTTCCACTCATGGATCATTAAAATACTTAGGTCAACTCACATCCCTTGGTCAACTTATTTCCCCATCCTCCTTTTTCATCCTTTCCCCCCACACAAACCACATTAACATCCTCACATGCATATCTAAAGGGTCACGAACCATTCATCACATATACATAATACACATGCCAGGCAAATACACAAAAACATACTTCAACTCCATATTATACCACATACGAAATAATTAATAATGATAAACATAGAATACATAGCATACGAAGCACATAATGCTCATAAACACACATAAGGCCTTAGTAACACCCTAACCTAAAATGACACCGGTCTTGGAGCACACTCCTACGCCTCCTTAGGGCTTTAACTGGTCTCACCTATATGAGGGAAAAGCTAAAATTAGATTCCCTCCTACCAAAAATATTATTAAATACTAAATTATTCTAAGATTAGGCTTTTGATGAAATAATAAAATATTAATAATAATAACCATTAACTAATTACTAACTTTGCTAAAGATATAAGAAATAATAGTAATATTATAAAAGTTGATAATATAAGGTTAAAGACTTTACCCTAATAATAATAATAATAATGATACCAAAATAATAATAGCAAAGATACTAAAAATAATAACGATGATAATTTTAATAAGAATAAGAATAATAATAGTAACAATAATAATAATAATAATAAGGGCATTATTCAAAAGCATAGTGAAATAAGGGGACCCCTTTACCAAAATAATACTAATAATAACATTAGTAAAATAAATAACAAAATTTAGTAATAATAATAATGATGATGATAAAAACCATAATGATATTGCAAAAATGATAATAATCATAACGGTAATAATAGAAATGATAATAATCAAAGATAAGATGAAGTAGGGTTTTGACCCTACATTGAATAATAATAATCTTATTAAATAATAATAATTTTTATAACACTAATAAGAATAATAAATGCTAATGATAAAAATAATGATAATATTAATAATAATAATAATAATAAGACTTGATATTTATAATACTACTACTACAATTCAAAATAGGCACAATAGGATTTCAGCCCTATATAGAATAATAATACCAACAATGAAAATAACAATAATAATAATAATAATAATAATAATAATTGCATAACAATAATAATGATAATAGCAACACTATTAGTAAAATATTTGTAATAATAATAATAATTTTGATATAGTAATAATAATAATAATAACATATTAATATTAATAATAAAGATAATAGCAATAATAAGAATAATAATAATAAAATCAAAATCAAAATATAATAGGGCTTCAGTCCTCAATAGAAACAATAATAAAAACATTAATAATAAAAATAATATTATTATTATTAATAGTAAAATTATTATTATTATTATTATTATTATTAGTATATATATATTCAAATAATGAAATAAAATAAATTAAAGCTTGTATAAATAGTGAAAATGGTTTAGGGGGTTTAGGGTTCAACCTTAAGCTGGTAGTGACAGGCGGCACAGGCGGTGGTGCATGGCGGCGGCGGCGGTGGCTGGAAAAAGAGAAGAAAAGGGGAAAAGTTGAATGTTGGGAAAAAGATAGGGAGAATGAAGATGGGAGTAGAGGTGATTATGGTTGCCTAAAAGGAGAGGAACAGAATGGAGGTAGCGGTGCACTGCGGCGGTGGTGGTGGCCGAATGGGGAAGAAGGAGAGAAAGAGAGGAGGAGAGGAAGGGAGAAGAAAAGAAAGGTAGGGGAAGGTACAGGAGGGTCTGCAGCACAATTTGGGAGGTGAAAGAAGTGGCGGCAGCAGTAGAAGTGGTGGCAGAAGGGAAAGAAAAGAAAGGAAAGAAGAAGGAAAACCGGCCGAGCGTGTGGGCTAAAGTTTTTTAAATAACACGACGTGTTTTGGGGAAATAAAGGAGGAGGAGCGGCGTTTCGGATTTGGGCCACGCTGAAGGAAGAAAAGAAAGAAACGGGCCGAAGGAAGATGGGCCGCTGGGTTGGGCCACGCCGAAAAAGGAAGAAGGAAGAAGGGAAAGGACTGGGCCACGAGCTAGCTCAAGTCGGGGGAGGGGAGGAAGAAAAAGAAAGAAAGAATAGGAAAAAGGAAAAGGAGAAAATAATGGGTTAGGTTTATTAAATTAATTGGGATATTTGGGATATTTGGGATATTTAAAAATAATAATATTTAAATCCCTTTTTAGGCTAAATTAGGATTTTTAAAAGATTTTTCATAAATTCCATTTTAATTAGCAAAACATCCTAAATTTCTCCAGTTAAATTATTTATAAAATTCCTATTAATTTGAAACTATTTTCTCCTTCTTATTTTAAATAAAATAATTTATTTAATTAATTTCTAAAATAATATCCTTAATTAGTTAAAATACCCAAATTTCTCCTAATTAAAATACTTATAAATTCTTTTATTGATTTGCCCTAATTAATTTACTTTTATTTTAATAAAAATAATTTATTTAATTAATTTTTTTAAATAAAATATTATTTAATTATAATTTTTTAAATTATAATTTTTAGGGCATTTCATTAACCCTCAAGTCAATTTTTCCCATGTAAAGGTCATCCCTATGGAAATACTAACCATCCCATGCAAGCCTTACACTCCCCATGCAACATTTATTCCATCCTCTTATTTTAATCATATTATCCTCTTATTTATCCACCCATAAGTCATGAGATACATAAGCCTTTCTCACTTCACTCTCACCACTCCATTCTCTTTACTTTTCTTATTTTCCCACAACCTCATCTTACCACTTAGGGACTCCAAGTATGCATGTCATAGAGGGCAACTATATATAAGCACAACACAAGTACAAGTCACATTAACATATTACACATGCCATAGAAATACATATAACTTACCTTAGCTCCTGCTTAGCAAGCTGCGCTACAAGTGCATTATCCATAACCACATAAAGTACATACATATAACCAACACATATAAACGCATAATATACATATCAGGCCTTAACCATATCCTTACCTAAAACAACACCGGGCTTGGAGAACGCTTCCTACGCCTTCTTGGTTCACCTATAAGAGAGAAACACTAAGATTAACTTCCCTCTTATTACTTTCATTAGCCCTTAATTAATTTTTAGTAAGAACTAGTATTAGTGATAATAATAATAATAATAATAATAATAATAATAATAATAATAATAGTCTTAATAGTATTAATAAGGGTATCATCATTAAAGTGGCTACCAAATATATTAGTGGTAGTATTAACTAAAATAGGGCTATTAGTAGTGATGATGATAATAATGATGATAATGGCAGAATAATAATAATAGTAGTAATAAAAACAATAATAATAATAGTAGTAGTAGTAGTAGTAATAATAATAATAATAATAAGGCTAGAATAATAATTATACTAAGATAATATTTACTTAAGTGATAGAAAGGTTTAGGCCACGACCTAAATGAAGGTAGTAGCTAAGGTGATGGCGGCGATGGTGGGAGTGATGGTTTCTTGGAAGAGTTAGACTTTGGGGTTGGAAGAGAGAGAGGGAGGTGGCAGTTGTGAGGTAATGGACTCCCTGGACTAGGAGGGTTGCAGTGGTGGTGGTGGCTCAGCAGGGTGGTGACACAGGTGGTGGTGGAGAAGGAGGGAGAGGAAGGAGAGGGAGAAAGGGGAAAGAAAGGGTAGGGGAAGGTAAAGGAGAGTCTGTTGGGTGAGAGGGAGGTAGTGGAGGTGGTGGTTGTGGTGGAGGAGGTGGTGCACGGCGGCGAGAGGGGAGGCGATGGGGTGCAAAGGACAGCTCAAGCTACCCACTTTGCATGGTTGGGGTGAGCTATATAGGAGGGGCTAGGGATGGTGAGTGGTTTGGTTTGGTGGAGGGTGATGCGGGGAAGGGGCTGAGTGGTGATTCAGAAGGTGGCGTTGCACAATAGCGGCTAGGGCGATATCTAAAGGCATGGTGGTGGGGAGGATCGGGCATTTCTGGGTAGAGCAAAAAGGAGGAGAATGGGGGCACTGATGGGGTATTTATAGGTCGTGGGAGGGAGAAGAAGACAAAGGAGGAAGAGGACAAGAGAACGGGAGGGGTAGAAGCTCGTCGGCTGATGGTGGCAGGTCGGTACGAACCTACGAATGGCAGGGTGCAAGGCTGCAGATGGAGAGAAAGGGAAGGGGAATAGGCACGCGGGGGAGGTAGGTACGAGGCAGGTTGGGCTCGAAATGGAAATGAAAGAGATGGGGAAAAGAGAGGGGGATCAGGTTGGGGCGGTAAGGTGGAAGGGGAGGATGGTCGACATGTCTACAGGCACAACCTATAGCACAAAGGAAGGAGAGGGGAGGAAGAAGAAGAAGAGGGTAGGCCAGTCGGTCAGGGAAAAAAGAAAAGAAAGAAAAGAGGAGAGAACCGGTGGGCGAGGAAAAAATAAAAGAAGAAGAGGGAGCGGGCTAGGTTCCGCGCGGGGGAAGAGAAGGAGAGAGGGGTTGAGCCGCACAGGTAAGGCTGAACTGGAGGAAGGAGAGAAGAAAGAAATGGAAAAAGGAGAAAGAGGAAGAAAGAAAAAAAAAAGGAAGAAAAAGGAAAAAAATGTGGTTGGGGTATTTAGGGTATTTTTGTATCTTTAAAATTTTTAAAAATAATAAAATTGGTAGAAATAAATAATTAATTTCCTTTTTATATTAATTTAGAATTTTTTGGGTAATTCTTCCTAAATTCTATTTTAGTTAGTAAATTACTCTAATCTTCCTTAATTTAATCCTATACTATTTTCCTCTTTTTTGTCTTAATTACTCCCATTATTTTATTAAAAATGTTATATTTAATTAATCTCACATATTAATCCTTATTTTATTATAAATTCCTAAGTTAGGGTTTTGGGGTATTACATTGTTGACACTAGCTATTGAATATAACCAAATGTAATTGACTAGAGTATAAGAGTATAACATATAAATGCATGAGCTCATACCATATGTATTTGATCACACCAACTATCAAGAAAAGCTCAATATGTAGAACTTTGGATGCTCACATTAACTTTAATTCATTTTTTCATATCATATTCATTCTGAGAGGCAAAAAATGTGGATTAAGGAAAGATAGAATTCAAAGAGGGAGAAGGGAGTGAGGGATATGTGTGTGGTGAGAAATGAGGGATCACCCCTTTTATAGTAGATACTAGGGAGAAGGGGGAGAAAGGTCCATAGATCGGATTTATTTAATCTTTGTGATTAAACCCAAATGAGAAGGGTAAGGGTCTAACCTATTATTTGGATTCGAACCCCCAACACATCTATCCTCGGTTCATTGATTCATTACCACCCTTTACCAATTGAGTAAATGTAGTTGTCAGAGCAACATTCATCATTAATCATTTACCTTCTAAAATCCTTACCACCCTTATCTCTTATGATTTTTTATTAAGTCATCCACAATTTTTTCATTTCAAACTCTTTGATTGCTTGTACAATGTTTCCACTTTGGCAAGAGGAAGAGATAAGTTTATATCTCAAATTCTTAGGCATCTACATGCACACCTTTTTAGGTATCCTCATGGTAAAAAGGCTAATAAGTTGTCATTTTCCACCTACATGACCACACAATTCAAATTTCAAGGATTATACGTTCTAGGCATCTCAACCTTTGTATTTGTCTAATCCTTCATCATATACTAATTTTCATGATCTCCTCAATTTACCTTATCATCTATGTCAAATTTTACAAATTTATCACGCACAACTTCTATTCCCTCTTCATCACCATTGTATATTACAACTCCCTGCCCTTCTTCTTCATACTCTCCTTCCATAGTTGATTCATCCTCATCTTCCCTAGTTGTTCCTCGTTTAATTTTCTATAAATATCTAAATATTTTATTTAAAAAAAATAAATTAATAAATAAGTTACATTATCATCTCATTTTCTAAACCCAAACTTATAAAGATTAATTTTGTTATTAACGAGTGTTTTGCCAAATCAAGTTTATCTTTCAACATAGTTGGATACAACTTAATCACCCACCAGATAATAACCTCAACTTGGGGTAGGTAACAATTGTTTTGTTTGGTTGGAAGTAAATGAAAACCGAATGTAAGCCCTACTATATTTTAAAGATATTTTTTTATCCAGTCCTAAGAAAGTGATTTATTTAACTAAAATAAGTTCTACTTTTTTATTTAGTAATTATATTTTGAGTTTCACATTAGCCCTTAAAAATGCACTTATTTTACAAGATACTATTATAATTTAGATATTACTTCTTTTAAAAATGTAATAATAAACTAAATATAAGATATTATTACTTTTTTAAAAGTGTAGATACATACCAAATATAAAGTACTATTATTTTTATTTTTCTATAACTTACCTTTACTTTCTTTATCAAACAATCCCTACATTAGTAGTTGTCATTTGTCAATTTAAATTGGACGCGTATTCTCTTTCCTCAATTTCTCTATCCAAAAAGTCATGAAATCACATCTATAACTTTCCTATGTTTAAATCCTAATCTGATAATTTTAATTCCTCTTATCCTATATTCTCTCTTGCTCACTCAGTGCTTTTTTCCTTTATTATGCCTCCCTTTCTTAGTCGAGATATTATTAGGTAAGTCAACTCACTATGACTCCTCCCTTGCAAAGGAGTGGGAATCGCGTATACTATACATTAATAATTCTACATCTTTGTAAAAATATTCACGATAATAAATTTGGCTCACCTAAAAAATATATCCTATTAGTCTATCCGAATTTCTATTTGCCTCGCCATAAGTCCTCATATGCAAAGGTGTGGGAATCATATATTCTATGTATTAATAATTCTACTTGTTTATGAAAATATTCATGATAATAAGTTTGGCTCATCTAAAAATCTATCCTATTAGTCCGTCATTTCCTCGCCATGATTTTTTCTATCTCATCTTCAATGTTCGATTCTCTCTAGCCACAATTATGATGTATCATCTTACCCCTCCTTCAATATTAATCTTTGCCTCTTATTCGTTATTAATTTTTGTTCATTCTTTAATTCTTACTCTACATATATATATATATATATATATATATATATATCATCCTAAGAAATGTTAAATGAACTGACATTTCTTTCAAAAAAATCTTAAAAACTTGAATTTCAAATTGTTAAGTAGAGTTTTGTTTTATTTTTAAAAAAACGGATATTATCTTTCAAATTTGTAGATAGTACACCATCTTTCAAATACGTGAAAGGATAAAGAATACATAGTGCATCAATGTTTGACCAAAAATAACCTCAAAGAATACAACCTTTTATCAAATAAGGTTATAAATATTATTAATATATTTTATTTTCAAATATATCATTTGGCAATGAACATGCAAGATGAAGTTTCGTTTAGCTTTTACTATATTTACGAAACACATCAAAAAAAAGAGATGGGAATAAAAGGAAATAAGAGCAATAACACATTTGGTAGAAGTTAACTCAAAACATTCTCAATGAAACACGATTAGCAACTGGATGAATAAGATATTCCTAATTTTAACTATGTTTTTAGCGTAATCATTTACGTACATTCAAATCTTATTACAGATATTTCTTAAAATCAACAAAATACATTCAAAAAAAAATCTCGCTACTTTATTTTATTTTTCCTTACCAAACAATTATGACCTACCCTATATTATACCTATATTATGCAATCAATCACATGATTCTACATCGTACAATATATCTATGATCTACTAAACTAATATTTGATATTTCATTAATAGCGAAGTAATAGTTCACTGATAAACAAGATATCATTATCTCTTACCAACAAAATGTAAATTTTTTACCAATACAATGTAATTTTCAACAGTTAAGATAACAAAAAATAAAGAGAAATATATTTTATAACTGTCTTTCACCAACACAAATCTTCACCACATAATATTATAATTTTTATCACGAAAAAATATATATTTCATCATTATATAACAAATATTTCAAATGTGCAAATAAAATATCATTTAATCCTACCAACAATTTTTTTTAAAAAGATGATATTTTATGATGTCTTTCACCATTATATATCTAAATTATTTCCAATGTGAAACATATTTTTTATTTTCAACATTCATCTAAGCTATTCCACTTAAAGCTATTTAAAATTAATTACTGCTAATAATCACACTATGTATAAAAAAAATTACTCTATTTACAGTTAATCTTACACATTTTTCATCAAAAAAAAATTCTCAAAAATATAGAAATATTAAGGTATTTTATTTTGTTTTTTAAATAAACCAGAATTGTGTGAGAGAGAGAAGATGTGGCACCACCAAGCAATGGTCCTGTAACCTGATTTGAGGCATCCACTATCTAAAAATTAAGAACAAATATACTATATAGCCGGTAACAAAGCAAAGGCTCTGTCCAACGTCTGCCATTTTACTTCCTTGTACATAAACATAATACAAAAAGCTAGTCCCGTCATAGAAGTTATTCCGTATCCTTACGAACTAGCTGGAAGGGTTTGAGCAACCTGGCAAACACGAATTTTATCAGAATTTCAAAGAGGTAGACATGACAATATTAGACCAAATATGTCCTCAGCCTTAAAGGGCAGACGTCACAGAAGAGAAAAACCAACGAATCTGAGACTTAAAACCAATGTATCATCAGCAGAATCCTTAATTTAGAGGTCTATAGCCATCAGTTTACTTATTAAGAACAAAACAATGGAAGAATGCACTTGGAGTCTGAAATCTATGGACTCAAACAATTAGCAGCTCCATGGCCATAAACGAAGACAACATTTATGGTGAAACAATTTACATAAAAACGACTCCCCTCTTAACAGTATATTCTCCTTCCAGTCTATCTAGATTCTAGCCGACTAGCACCACCAAATCATGTCAATACTAACTATTTAGCTTCAGAAGCTTGAAAATTGAGGTAATACTTACAGATTTCACCGTGTTGAAATTAGCTAAGCATCTTCTGCCCTTTTCGAGGTTTAGATCTACTTCCTGAGAACAAAAATGAGAAATTACTCAACAGTTGTATTCCTCGCTCTTAAGAATCAGCGCTCACTATAGAAACCTGGAAAGTACAAAGCCACATTACAGAAGTAGATAGATATCCTTTGCCCTTGGACATGCAGCTCTCACAAGTTTTTTCATTTTCATTTTTAAAGATTATTGTGCAGCCAAATCTATAAAAGGATAGATACCAAAACTAAGCAGCTAGACATTTCAAGGCTAAACAACTTCTGGAACACATCCCAACAACCAGGAGTCTACAATGCTGCAGTATGAAAAAGATTATAGCAGTCTCAAATTTGATTATACTGACTTAATTGCACACTCTCTTGCAGCAAACTTCATTGAAACAACATTTTGTTTCAGGTCAAAACACTAAGCAAACTCATGGAAACTCTTTTCAGTTTCTCTTGTCCTTTATAAGCTGGGCGGGGGCTTTTCCTCTCTCTTCAGTCTTAAAGCTTCTCTGACTTCTTACTTATTACAGAAACCTAAAACTATCTCTTACACCTCTAACTTTGACTGCACCTAAATGAGTAAAAATTAGCATCTATCAACACCATCAAAAGTTAAAGTAGCTTTTGAAATATCCCCATCAACAGAGGAAGAAAAACACAGACAGGAAGAAACCTGCCAATATTGGAGATATATGACAAATTATTTAGTCTAAAAACTTGAGCTCTAAACTGAGGCAATCTCCAAGAAAGATGCATCAGTTGCCAGACTGAGAAAGTATATAAGGAAAATGAACAAAGGTACTGCTCTTTGGTACCAACAGAAAGTTCCAAATTTTGGTTACAAATGTCCTAGTCTTCAAAATGCTGTACCACATAATTCCTTCAACATATCAATCTAATAACCTTTAAGGCTCACATAATAGAAATTTTCTTATGAACTGAGAAGCTTATATCTCGCAACCCACTAATCATATGCCTCCAAAAATTTCTCTGAACATAAGATATAAAAGGACCTGCTGCCAATTTTCCAGAAAAGGGGTCACCCATGGTAAAATAGAGGCTACAAGACCCAAAACAATAATGGCGACAGTTCCAAATTAATCTTAAGTCAGTATTAGAATCTACCAACATGATTTACACAAACAGCAGGACAGTTCAGTGAAGACGAACCTGCAGGCACCATTATCAAATCTGTACCATCAACGATTCCAGATATCCCATGATCCTGAAAAAATAATTATGAAAAAAAAAAATTTAGTAGTTCACACACAACCAGCTAACATTGCTGAATCAAGCACATACAAACAAGTTACCTGTATACACAGGCAGCAATCATGATATACTAGACCAGAAAAATCATTTAACTTAGGGCACAGATAAATAAGCACCTTCCCAGTCTAATTTGGCAGGTCATTGGAACCTTATGCTGTTTGCTAATAAATCACAAAAGAAAGCGCATATGCATAACAGCAATATCTATCCAATGACTGAAAAGGCGCACCTCAACGTTGAGATATGGAGCTTTTTTTATCATGGATGAGGCGACATTGGTAAGGCACACTAAGGCACTAAGGCACCAAGGAGTGCAAGGCTCTAAGGTGCATGCCTCAAATAATTAGCTATTTTTAGGTTTTAATTTCATTCAAAAAATTCTACAATCAATATGGTAATCAAATCTTAGTTTGGCATGGAAAGAGAGGAAAGAAAAATGGTCATAGCAAGATCAATAGACATAATTTTGCATGAAAGGAAGAAAACTTTCATTAGCTATTTTTAGGGTGTATTCTCATGAATACAGCAACTAAATCTCGCGTTGGGGAGAAAAGACAGGGAAAAAAGGTAACAGAAAAAACAATATCCATAATTTTGAGAGGAAAAGTAAAGGAAAATATTTATTGCAGAGAAGGAAATAAAAGATCACATATTTTTAGGAATATAAAAGCAGTACTAGATCAAGCAATTTTGGCACCTTACTTGACCTTGGCGCACTGGCACCTTACGCTTACACCTAGCGCTTATGTGTGCCTTAGGTCTTTTCAAACACTATATCTATCATACATGATAACTCCCTTTCAATTCATATAAGGGGCTCAAGACATCATACTCCTAGTCCACCAGTTCGCCATCACCTAACACATCATGAGTTATGACTCCAAATAACGAGGTAAATATAACAATGTATGACACATTAAGAGACGATGAAATAATTACAGCCTGATTAAGAAATTTCCTCAGAAAAATCTGACTTAATATAAATCAGCTGTTCAAATGAATTCAATAGTTGGATATATTCTTACCGGAAAGCACCTTCACTTGTCTATTCTCTATTGAGCAGCAATTTGCAAACAGAACCATCACATGGGACAGGAATGGTGTAACCATGTGGGAACAGGTTATGCAGCAATTCAATAGGTTGGCTTTCTATCCCATATATGCTATGCTGCTTGAGGATCATGATAGCAGAATGGCCTCAGATCCCTCAATCAGTAAAATTGGGGGAACACCAATCACTGAGATTTGGAAAATAAGAAGTTGTGCATAATGTTGAAAATTTGGTAAGTCCTTTGGACAGTAAGGGGCCAATAATATCCCCACAAGATCTTTGCCAACAGCCAACAGGGAACACAAACATTTGACCTTAATGTTGAGAACTGCAGAAATAAGTGCTTTGAGCATCCCTTAGTTTTTAAAAGTCACCCCTCATGAGGATGGGAAGAGTTCTAACTAAAACATTTTTTTCTATTTTCTTTTTTCCACAGCTAAGTGAACAACATAACAACCAACATATTTTCACCATAAAAATAAAGATCAGCTTATCTCAATTCTGTTAAATATAGCAGGGACAAATGTATGGTTACTAACTTTACAACCATCCATTTTGATTTTTAAAAATGAAAGCAACATTGATCAAAGAGATAACATGCATATTAGGAGGAAAAAAAATACTATCATAGTGTACAGCTTCATCACAGACCAACAATGACTGCCACCTCAAAAGCTGCATTGCAGGCATCACCTATTTCATGCATATGTAAGTATCAGAGAAAATAAAAACGTCTGTGCATAGACCACAGCAGACTTTAAAGGTGAGTTGAGAATTTTCATGATCATAAGGTCATGTGACAAATAACAAACAAAACATAAAAGGAATTAACAGATAAGAATTTACAAACCGCATCATATGCAGGGATTTGATTGCGCCAGAATTCTAGTTGAGGCAAAAGCAATCTCCCTGCAAAGCATTGCACTGTAATGAGCTCATGGGTGAGAAACATAAAATATTTTGTACTTATTTTTATGAAAAGATGAAAAGGCCAACTAAGGATCAAGGGAGCGAAGCGATTTATTCATCAAAAGAAAACCTTTAAATAGTAGGTACAAATATATATATATATATATATATATATATATATACACACACATATCAAGGAATATGAACCATGCAACAATCCCCTCAAACAGAATGGAGCAGAAAAGTGGTGTAAGATTAATAAGCTAACCCTAATAGGATTGCTTGAAACAAGGGTAAAAGTAGTTAACTATAATAAAGTCTGCAGAGGACTTATGTAAGGGTCGAAATGGCATCATAATTATGATAACTATTATAATGGCAAGGGTTGGATAGGATGGGATCCACAGCATTGGGACATCACTTTGCTGGCATCTCACGCACAAGGACTGTATTGTAAGGTTATGTCTTTTACTAAATCTGTCCATTTTTATGCCATATTCTCATATGCAAGTAATGATGCAGTGTCTAGAAGAGAGCTGTGGCACTGGCTTAATTTAATTCACCCTGCAAATCTGCCTTGGTTGATGCTGGGGGATTTCAATACTGTCATAAATAGGAAAGAGAAGAGGAAAGACATATTACATGATCAGGATGTAGATACTTTCCAGCAGTGCCTCAATGATCTCCATTTAACCGATCTCAGATTCACTGGATCATTCTACACATGATCTAATCCACAAATGGGCGAAGAAAGACTATGGTGTAAATTGGATCAAGTCTTATGTAATCCCATTGGATTTATCAATTTGAAGGAGCTTATGTACACTACATAGTCCCTTATATCTCAGATCATTACTCAGCTATAGTCAATGTTCAACATAAATTTCATCATGGAAGAGTACCCTTCACCTTTTAAGACATGTGGACAAAAAATCCTATATTCTTATCTCTAATTAGAACTCACTGGGATACAGTCACCACTGGCAATAGCCAATAGGTCATGACTTATAAGCTTAAACAATTAAAATCACCTTTGAGGCATTTTAACAAGACTCATTTTGGGAGCATTACTGATAAAGTACACAAAAGACAAGATCAGAGCTGGAAAAAAAATGGAATAATATGAACTTGAATGTTACAGATCAAGCCTTACATTTTAGAGAGAACGAATTGATTGCAAAGTATAAACACCTAACTAAATGTGAAGAAATGTTTCATAGACAGAAAGCAAGAATTCAATGGCTTGCCTTAGGGGATGATAAATATAGTTTCTTTCATGCCATGGTGAACAGGAGAAAAATGAATAATCAAATCTATTTATTAAGTGATGATTTCTATTTCAAATTGCTGGGTACTGAGACTCCAAGTGGACAGACTATTGACCTCACATTACTTGAGAAAGGACCTCTGTTGAATATTGACCAATAACATTCCTTCTTAACACCAATTACACTAGAAAAAGTCAGGACAACAGTCTTCTCTTTGGCTAATGGCAAGGCACCAAGCCCCAATGGCTTTAATGCTCACTTCATTAAAACTTGTTAGGATATCATAGGTAGCTACTGATATCTATATTGCAATCAGTGAATTTTTCATATGTGGGATAATGCCAAGGTTTCTTAATGCCACCATTCTTAAGCTAATCCCTAAGGTTCCTAATACCACTAAAGCGGGAGAGTATAGACTAATGGCATGCTGTAATACTCTCTATAAGATTGTTGCAACAATCATCACCCATAGACTTCGGCCACTCCTCCCTACTTTAATCAATCAATCCCAATCAACCTTTTGTAAAAAGGAGGGCAATCACTGAGATTATTAAAGGCTATAATCAAAAACATATATCACCCAGAACCATGAACAAACTTGACATAAGAAAAGGCTACGATCCAATTACTTGGGATTGCTTAAAAAATATTATGTCAGGCCTACAATTGCCTCCCCATTTTGTGAATATCATGTACTGTATATCCAGTGCCGACTATTCCATTAAATTTAATGGAACCTTACAACCTCCATTTTATGCAAAAAAAAGGGACAAGGCAAGGTGACCCTCTATCACCTTACCTCTTTGTCTTGGTTATGGTGTATCTAAACATATCCTTGTTGAACTTATGGTCCAGAAGGTGAACTTCCCTTCAAGTACCTAGGAGTTCCATTATGATAGGTACCGGAGGTAGATAAAGTAGAAAATAGATTGAGTTTACTAGAAGTAGTGAGATTACAAAGATATTCAAGTTTTTAAGAGCCTAATTTCTAACTGATAGGTACCAGAGGTAGATTAAGTAGAAAATAGATTGAGTTTACTAGAAGTAGTGAGATTACAAAGATATTCAAGTTTTCGAGAGCCTGATCTCTCCCAATTCCAAGTATTCGAGAGTCTGGGCTCTCCCAAAACTCCCCACTGATTTTCTCTCCCACTCCTTATCCCTCCACCCTCTATTTATAATATTAATTAGAAGATTCTAGACTAAGAAAATCCCTAACAGACTCTTAACAAACTGACTCATAACTAACTACAGTAATATGACTTAACTATGGTAAAACCCCAACCCAATTCACCTTGTCCTCAAGGTGAGGAAAATGATATGCTAAAAAAAAAAAAACACATAGTCCTAAAAGAGACACAAAAGCTGAAAAGAAATAGAAAAATTAAAATAAAGCGAGAACCTTTTTTAATAACAGAATCCAAACAGTGCACTACTGGGTGACTTTCCACTTTCTGTATATCTTTGAATAATTAATGACCCCTTTCTCACTTCTCCTTTTTCTTTTTGTTGTGTTCCCAGACTGCAAGCTGTCAAAATCGACAGTTTTACCAAGGAGGCAAGGATCAACAATATATCCAATAAAAGTCAAGTAGTGCCCCATATCTCACTTGAAAACCCATATTACCTTCTCTCTCTCATATAGCAGAGCCTCTCTGTGTAATTTTTTTTTTTTTCAAAGTCATTATCCCTGCATAAAACCAGCTGAAATCTTCAACAAGAAATCGTTGCACAGCTTTAGGTCCCTCCTCAAGCAATAAAAGCGCCGCCTCCTTTTTTTTTTCCCAAATCGAAGGTCGCCCGAGTCTCTAACAGCTCCCATCGAGCTTGCTAGGTTAATTTGAGTTACTGTCAATCTCACTGGTGAAAGGTTGCTCGATTTGGGATGTTGTTTGTAGGAGAGTTCATCGTCCATAAGCCACCTATCAATGTTCAATCCCAGCCCAATACCATTGCTTACAGATGTAACCAGTAGACGGACAACTGAAGCTTGTTTGGAGCTTTCAAGGCCCTCTGTCTCATCTGTTGCTAGATTAGAGTTGTTTGAAGTTTGATGATGGAATTGGAAATATCAAAGACCTATTTGATGGTGTTGCTAGGGCCTTCATTTGGAGTTCTTGCTGCTAGATTTTGCCCGATTTGGTGATCTCAGCTTACGCCCATGGCTGGCCAACAGAGTCAACTTCTCTTCAGTTGTTGCTGAGTTTGTACTCAAAGTACAACTAGACTTGGTGCTGGTAAGTGCGATTCCCAGCTGCAACTTATCTTTCGCCAACACTGGTGATTTATCATCCACTAGTGCCAATGAGTTTTCTCCAAGTGCATCTTTGGATCTCTATCCTTCAATTCCCACCTAGCCTATCTGGATGTCCTGCATTGATTGCATCAGATGAGGAATCAAAACTTTGATAGGGATTGCGAATGTTCCACCTCTGCCTAACCTTCCCCTCCTTTGGTTCTCTGCAGCTATAAGTCGATGGTATGCCTGCTTCTGCTGTCTTCTAGAGTTCCTGGTAACAGTCCTGGCCCGAGGACGAACAATTGAAGCTTGTTTGGGGCCTGCAAACTTCACCAACCTGTTCTCTACAACCATAACCACTGTAGACATTGTTGATGAGAAGTCGGGCTTCGTCATGACTTTATCCTTTCGTTTAAGTAGTTCTTCATCATTCTTCTTCCTGTTGTCTTCCCCTCTTGGTGGTGGATCAATTCCTCTTGCTGCAAAAACTTGATCCATCAGTTGATTTATGTGTTCCGTCATATTAAGTATACGATCTGTACTTGCAATACATCTATCTGTAGATGAATTTTCCATGGTCCCCCAAGACTGAACAGCTCTGATACCAATTGATAGATACTAGAGGTAGATTAAGTAGAAAATAGATCCCAAACTCCCCACTGATTTCCTCTCCCACTCCTTATCCCTCCACCCTCTATTTATAATATTAATTAGAAGATTCTAGACTAAGAAAATCCCTAACAAACTGACTCATAACTAACTACAGTAATATGACTTAACTACGGTAAAATTATTTATCCTAATAACCTAACACATTAGATGGGAGATATCTCAACAAACAGTAGTATAAACCCTTGATTGATAAGTTGATAGCAAGGTTGAGATCATGGCAAACAAAACTACTCAGTTATGCAGGCCAATTACAACTCATAAACTCTATCCTTTTCAACCTTCAAACCTATTGGAGTATGGTATTCCCCATTCCATTCCAAACCACATTATATTTGAAGTTAATGCCATTTATCGCAGGTTTCTGTGGTCGGGTACTTCAGAGTTTTCCAAAACAAGCCCTGGTTGCTTGGGACTCTGCATGTTTACCCAAAACTGAAGGAGGACTTGGCATTAAAAAACTCTTGTGGTGGAATAGAGCAGCCATGTGCAAGCTATAATGGCATTTGGCTACAAAAAGGATTTCCTTTGGGTTAAATAGGTGCATACCTTTTTCTTAAAGGGTCAGGACAATTAGGTGGTGAGAATCAAACCTTCAACCTCTTAGATAATTAAGAAATTACTTAGCCTCCGAGAGTATTTCAAGAGGATCCTTCACCTTCAATCCTTGCCTTATATATTCACCCAGGGAAAGTTTTCAATAGCCAAAGACTATGATCTCCTCAGACTTTAGCATGCTCACGTTCATAGGAGCCCAGTGGTGTGGTCCAAATATCCCATGAAAAGGCGAGCTTTCATTAGCTTGCAGCTATACAAGGAAGGCTTTAGGCTAAGAATCGATTAATAGCTATTGAAATATAGATTGATGCTAATTGAGTCTTATGTGCTGAACAGGTTGAAACTCATTCACATCTATTCTTTGAATGTAAATTTACCAAAACCATTTCGATGGCAAGAGGTACAACATTGGGCAATAGGAGGAGGGAGATGACCAAAAATAAAAAAATGTCATTCGAGCCTTGTTTTATGCTACCATCTACCATGTTTAGCGTGAAAGAAACAAACAATTGTTCCCTCAAGAGCATAGTGGAGCTGAGAATATAAAAAAGCATGTCATTCATGATAGGGCGGGACAAATGTCCAAAATTTAAAACTAGTAAATCTTACATTAAAACAATGGAATGCATAGATAGCTTAGCTTTGGCATAGGCTATGAGTCTTCTACCTAGTTCTTTTTTGTCATTTGAAACTCATGTAATCTTGATTTTGTTCCTTTTGGAAGTAAATAAAATTTCTTCGCTTACCATATATATATATATGAACGAGGTAATTGAGCGTCATACTGACAACAAACTTACCTGATCTAGACCTCTTGAAAGATAAACCTTCAGAAGCAGCCCTGGTGGTTTTCTTCTTATGCTCCTGAGCAGGAGTCGCCTAATGATCATGACAAAGTATGTTAGGATCTAAGCATCAAAGAAAGAAAACAGTGCTTCGAATAACATATCCCTCAAGTCACCATTGTGGCAGTAATGCTAGAAGCCTGGGACTGTCAGTCAAAAGGTCAAATAATAATCATATAACAATGCCGATAACAATCTGAAACAAACACAATCAACTATCTAATGCACTTCTTTGACCGTTATTAAAAATCAAAAGTGATGTTGCTCATAAGCTGCCACAAGGCTCCCGAAAAAGGAAAGCAGATGCATAATGTGATCATATACAAAAGTACATATGTTGGTGTTAGATGAAATGGAAATCAGGAATTTTAGGGCAGTAACAAAGAGCAAGCATGGCTCCTGTAAAGATGGCAGGGAGACTAATAAAATAAGCTTTTCAGGCAGCCATGGCCTCCGTCTATTGTAATAATCAAATCACAGACAGAAATTGGCCAACAACGTCAACAGTCCACATATACAACATATGGAATACTAATATATCAAGAAACTATACAAAAAATAAAACCAAAAAGTAAAGTATAATCAGAGACACATTTAAAGAAGGAGGAGGTGTTTTGTCATAAGCTTACTGGTGAACCAAAATCCAATTTCCTACTGATTTTCTTGGATGTCTCCAGACCCTTAGCATTGTTTTCCATATCCCTGAACAAACACGATGAGACACTTCTTGTCACCTAGATTCCTGGTCCTAGTGTTTTTAAAACAAATATTATTGACGGAATTCCCAGTATCTAACCTTTTAGCAGTAAAAATACAATTTTCCTTCTTCCTGGCCTTGGATTTTCTTGAGCTGCAACGTGTAGAATGACAAAGAACAGTTTCAGAAACAATATTACTATCATCCTTCTGTGAAAGGTTTACTTTTCTTAAGCTGCTGCGGGTAAACCGTCTAAAAGCCTCTGCAGAAGAGTCTGTGTTCCTCTCAGGCACATCTGTTGTTTCAGAACCACATTTATGCAATATCTTATCACTATCTGGTGGTACACGGGATACATTGTCATTGTACATCATATAACTCAACGAAATGGGGTTCCCATTGCCGCTCCTAGTCTTCAACTTCTTAGATCCATGACCACCAATATCTGTAGTTGTCAAAGTCTCAGAAGCTTGAGAAGCATCAGGTACATTTACTACTGCAAAATCTTTACTCTGAGCAGTATCATCACATGAAGTTTTAGAATTTGCTAATCTTACACAATATGATACATCAAGTATGCTCTCATTCCCCTCCATAATACTCTCCATACCGGATTTCTCACCATACGATGCTATATCCCGAGCTTGAGACTCCATAACAACAGCCCCTTCATCAGATAAATTACAAGCATCTTTCTTCCAGGGATTGGATTTCCTAGAGCTGAAACATGTAGAACGATAAAGAACAGTTTCAGCAGCAATATTTATGACTTCTTTCTGTGGAAGGTTTACTTTCTTAGAGCTGCAATGGGTATACCGTTGAGCAATTTCCACAGGAAAGTCAGTGTCCCCCTCGGTCACATTAGTTAATATGCGAGATGCATTGTCATCATACTTCTTACTACTCAAAGATACTAAGTTCCCATCATTCTTTCTAGCCTTCAACTTCTTAGATTTGTGACCACTGATATTAGTGATCAAATTTACAACAGCTTGGGAAGCATCAGAGATACAGACTTCAGCAGATTCTTTACTCTGAGTAGTATCATAAAATGAAGTTCTTGCATCTGCTAACCCTGCATGATATGAGACATCATGTATGCTCTTGTTCCCATTCTTAACAATCTTCAATCTGGAATTATTGCCATTTGATGCAACATCCTGGGCTTGTGAATCCATAACCGCTACCGGTTCACCATTTAAATTACAAGCATCTTTTCCACTTTGCCACAAAAGTGGTGTTTCCATGCCATTACCATTCACATTTGGGATATTATTGCATACTGGACTTGCAGCGGGACTAGGCATCCCATGGTCTAATGACAAAACAATGTTATAAATATCTGAATAAAGCAAGCGTTCCTTTATGTTAAATTCACTTATTAATATAACTATGATATGAGTCAATAAAAGAAAGTACCGTCATCTTGTAATACAGAAACATGCCCATCATATCTAACTCCTAGCCTAGGAACTCCATAGCTCGACCAGGCCTGCTTCAAGGTCGAAGTTAAATTTCCCATGTTCACAGCTGTCAGTGAGCACCAGAAAAGCCACATATCACGCACGAAAATTCACAATTGAACAGCCAACATCTTCATTACCATCATCATCAAGTCAAATCAAACCAAAAATGTACTTAAACCATATAGATAACTATAGGTTTCATGAGGGCCACAATCTGCACACCTGGTGACAAATCTTTAACAGCGGATTCCTTCTCCAGGCAATTTTCAGCACATTCTTCCCAGTCAGGAGGAAATCCAATCAAGAAATAGTCAAACACCTGCACATAAACATAGATGATAAGAAAACTAGAAACAGAACAGAAGAGAAACTATTAGAGAACTCCATAATTGAAAAGGCCTGCTCTAATTAATAGCATAAATAAACCTCCGAAGAAAAGCCTTTTTCTTCTGTGATGAGCTTGTTAATAAAGCCCCTAAGCCGGACAGTGATACCATCGGCTGTCTCTAGGGTGAAACGATCGTGTCTAGTTACAATAGGAGCAGAAGAAAACACTCTTCCGGGCTCACGGCTCCGGCTCCCCGTCTGCAACGAGAAGGGGAGTATAAGATCGAGCTAATTGACAGGGAAATCAATTTTTAGAAAAAAATACATCAAGCTCAGTTTAGAATAGGAGAAATGATCAATGTTAAAACAAGTTACAGCATAACTCAGTATTATATATAAGCTCCGAGTAAGACGAGGTCTTAAGTAAGACTGAACTTGAATCAGTAATTGTCGATTAAAATAAGAAAATAGAAAGAATTTGCGGCGACGGAAGAGTGATAAAACGAGGAAGCCAAAGAGAGTAGTGAGCAATACTGAGTTTACTGACTCCTTAAAAACAGAACCACCGATGGCGATTCTCTTGCCTTGATATTCGACGTCGGACTTTATCAGCCACCAGTCACACAAGCAAACCTGACAACCAAATATACATACAAAACCATGAATGTACTTTTCTGCAATTTTGAAAGAAAATAAAAACCAGGGTTTCATTCACATTGAGCTTAAGGACTATGAAGATAGAAGAAGGCTACAGTTTTTGTGAAGTGAGAGGTTGGTGTTGATGTCGCCAAATCCATCCGAGCCTGGCGACGTTGCAAACGAAAACAATTTGAAAATTTGACAGACGGATTCGCTTCCCAATTTGTAAAAGCCAGAATAAGGGGGGAGCACCGGGGTATTTTTTGAGCAGCGCTGCCTGCAATTAATGGAGCAGCATTGATTTCTTTCATTGGAAAAAAGGTGAGAAAGTAGAATATTAATAATTAATTAATAAAAACTAAAATTATTATAAAGCAAAAGAAATTTATGAAGCAAAAAATATACCAAATTTATTATAATAATAATAATAATACCAATAATAATTTTATTGTATTGTTTGTCCCATAATTTTTTTATTTTATATTATTTTGGCTTTTTAATAGTTAATTTTTTATATAAATTTAGGACACTAACATATGCTTCTAGATAAATTTAAGTTTTAATTTTGATTTTGAATTTAATAAATGTAGAGAATTATGGGTATATTTGGGAGTTGGAAGCATAGAGCATAGGGAAGCATAAGGGAAGGGACTACGAAAGATAATTGCATGAATTAATATGTTTAAGTAAATATTTAAATAAGTGGGATAATTAAATAATATACATTAATTGATACCATTTAATTAGATATTTAAATAATTAAATTTTAAAAAATAAAAAAATTTAAGTTAATGAATTTAATTATTAAATTAATAGTGATGACTAAAAAAATAAATCATATTTTTTTAAATGAATTTAATACTACAATAAATAATTAATAAATTGAAAATATAAGTTATAATATATTTATTATTTAAATGATTGAAATTATATATACAAAAATATTTATTCATACAATAGTGACTATAGTTAACAACTAACATAATAAATTGTTAAAGATAAAATCAATGGAGAATCTAAAAGTATTTTTTTTTATCTTTTGTCTAAAGTAACTTATTGGTGCTTAACATGTTTTTCTCTTTTTATTTTCCTTTTGTTACTCTTGTGTGTAGTACTATTGGAACGGTATTTTTTTCTTTGTATGAAAGGAGGGAGTATATCTAGGAAACTACTAAAAAGTCAAAACAATCTAAACAAATTATCTTAAGACTTGTATCCCAAGTAACATCAAAATATAACAAGTCATAAACATTACGGGGAGAAACATCGAGAATGGTATGACCAAGAGGTACTTTATAACCTAGTCGTGTTATCGACAACACTATTCGGCTCCTTATAGTCATGTACAAGATCACACTACATAAACTTACCCGTAAGATTGTGACAGACATTAATAAGTATTAAGTAGGGATGGTTCTTTACCAAGTCATTTTTTACCAACCTTGTAGTAAGTTTAGAATCACAGCAACACACAAAACAATTGAAAACCACACCTTATTGCTTTGTTAAGACCCAACAGGATACCCCAAAGCTCTGTTATAAGCACAATGTCAATGCCCAAATTAGCTGCGAAGCCAAAGAGCTAGCCACTGGAATGATCTCTTGATGCACCCCCTCAGCTGTAATCTTATTTGGTTTGTGAGTAGCACTCTCGTCAAGATTAATCTTCACCACCTCTCTTAGAGGTGGACTCCAACCCAAGGCCACCACATCTATAAACCTAGGACTCTATTAAACCATATGATACAGCTTATAGGTTCTTAGCTCCTCCTAATCAAACTACCAAAGCCAACTTGCTGAAAGCGTTACATGAAAAGACTGTAGTAAGACCACTATGACACTGATTCACATTGGTTAGGAGTCTATCTTAAACTAGCAACCAAGCAAAGTAACAAAGACATTGGTGTGTTCTCAATATCCTAATATACTTTTAGGGTAGGATTTTGATCTCCACATTGGAGATCATACACAAAGATAATGTAAAAATTACCATCTGAGGTGTGTCCCCACACCCTAGAGTCCACTACCCCAAAATGGGCTTCAACAATGTAGGCAGCAATATGTCCCAAGATTCTGAAAGGGATAAAATGTTGAAATGCCAATCAGTATCAGGTACCATTCTCCTTAACACATTCATTAACTTTCTTATTCCTAACCTTAGCTCGTACCTCCAATCTAACCTAGCAATTTGAGAAGCATGTGATCATTATGATAATTTTCTATATTGAAAACCCTAAGAGAATCAATATGATATACGGTATTGTATTGTGGGTAATGAGTACGATAAGTGGGAAATGAGTATTTAAGATGTACGGTGATAAATGGAGGATTTGAAAATAATGATACTGAGCATATAAGGTTTTCGTGAAATAATGATATTTGGTTATTCGTAAGGGCATTTTGGTCAATATGGGTCTAATATGAAATTTTTGGTATTTTAATGCATTAGATAGGTTAAAATATGCTAAGAGTATCATGTGAAATGTTTTGAGTAATTGTAAATGGCATAGGTAACGTGTAACCACGATATATATATATATATATATATATATATATATATATATATATATGATGAAAATAATGTGGGAAAGAGACAAACAATTGGGGGAGGGGTTAGAACTATAATGAAAAAAAAAGTTGTTACAACTGACAAGAATAAGAAGGTCTTAAAACTTAAGATTTAATACTATGCAAATTGTATCCACTACATGTAATTATATTGTGCATTTTCCATATTTACAATAGTTATTCAATATATACATCTCAAAATATTTGTATCACTCCTTGTAATTACTAAGTATACATGAGGGTGCAGAGAACCTCAAAAGAATATTCCTATACAAAAATGTGGTGCATTCACTAATATTTGATGTTCTCCCTCAATAGTATACCTTTGAAATAATATCTTGTTAAAATCCTTGCTAGGTAGGGATGACAATTTTCTCCGCGGGTTCAGGGCCCTATCGGGGATTCCCCGTTCGAGTTCGGGTTCGGAGAGATAATTTGGGGATTGGGTTCGGATTCGGGGATTCTTAATGGGAATTTTTTTGGGGACGGGTTTGGGGTCCCCATTCCCGAACCCGCCCCGAAATTTATATATATATATATAATTTTTTATAGAATATAAATTAAAAATATAATATAAAAATAGTTTGAGGATCGGGGATCGGGTATAAAATCGGATTTCGGGGATCGGGTCGGGTTTTAAGAACGGGGAATAAATCGGAGATGGGAAATAGATCGGGGATCGGGTCGGGGAATCCCCGATAAAAAAAATATCGGAGATCGGGTCGGGTTCGGGGATTATTTTCCTTATCGGGTTCGGGGATGAGGATGGGGTCCCCGTCCCCGACCCGCCCCGTTGCCATCCCTATTGCTAGGAAAACTGAGTAGGATAAAACTGCAACTAAGAAAAATAGTATTATTTTCTCCCCTTTAACTTGATACATATCCTTCATGTGTTAAATATTTATGATTTAATTTATATGTATAGATTCACGCCACCGATGTTAGACACTATCGGTAAAAAAAACACAGGTGACCAAATTATGGCTTTTTTGTAAGGACATATACCATTATATTGACTTGTATTTTTTTATGAGAACCCCCTCTAACTAATTAGTCTAATACTTTTGAATTTTGGGTTTTATATCCATATATATATATATAAGCATGCTCATTAAGCGGATATATTAACCTTTTGTATATCTATTCCAACACATTCCATAATTTACCTAATGGCATTCCATAATGAATCGAGAATGATTCTTACTTTTATCCATTAATAATTGCAACTGTTTAGGTAAAAACATCACCAATGTCTACATCATACCACCTTACACCAATGTATAGATAATTCATTGATATTTTCTAAGTTAGTATGTAATTCATATGGTATCATCAATCAAAATAATATTTAGGATTCTTAGTGAATGCTCGTGTAAATTTCAATAACCTAATCATCATTGTTGCACTTGTGGAATCTTATTTATTATGCCACAAAGATAATATGTTATGGTTTATTAACTTCTAGCTAGTGTCACCCTTTAGATTTTTGTGTAGGCCAACTATGCACTATGTGCATTCCTCTCAATACTTGCCTCTAGTAAGTTTTTATGATAATTGTGTTATAAATTACCCTTACACTTTAGTCAGTTCTTTAGAAGAATAAAATACACATTATGATATTTTATTGTTACTTCAATGAACCCTTTAATAGATCAATTATGTCACATACAACGTGCACATTATCACCGATGTAGATTTATGAAACGTATATATTCCTCGTAATAGACTATACAGTGACACTTTAATCAAGTAAACCTATCATCTAGATCGCATTAAGATTTCTAAGACATGAACTTAGGCTCCAACCATCAAATCAAATATCAATCGGAAATCTTTCACCTTCAACCATCAAATTAAATATCAATTGAAAAGCTTTAAGCTTCAACCATCAAAATGTTTATGGAATGGAAAAATTTTGGCTTTAACCATCAATTTCCCCTACCCTCAAAAACTATAATATTACAAGGGATGTTGCTATAAATACTTTCAACTATTTGATCTATTGACCAATTTGTACATACGTTGTTCATCACCTTTTAATCATTTAATTTTCAAAATTGAATTGTGCATAAAGTCCTCGAGACTATTAAATCATTAGGTAAATCATCCTACTTCCACCTCAATTATGCCATATTTTTCCGTACCTTAGGTATTTACTTGTAAATTAAAATAGTTTTTTAGGAGTTTCCTGCTTTTAATGACACTTGTGCAATCTCCCATCCATACTTTGAGTAGGGGCAAATTTTACGCACTTCTAATGACTCTCCATTAAATTTGGGTAATAGAGGTTTGTACATTTGTTATGTGTTCTTCAATCAACTTTAGGTAATGAGATATATGTTGTTGTAACACCTTAAAATGTACTACTGAAAAAAAAACTATTTTGCAGAAGCATAATAATAAAATAATGGGTGTTACAACTACATCTAACATAGAGAATGTACTCCCTCTACCAAATCCATGTTAGATGTAAGGCTAAAAAGGTAACTCATAAATAGAGTTCATGTGTGGGAAATACTTAATCCTGGGTTATAAGATTACAAAACATATACGATAAGATAGAAGAGAAACATGAGATATACAACAATGGTAACAAAAAAAAGTTTAGGAGAAATATCAAGATAAATAAAACACTATGCCCACGACCTAGATACATCTATCAACTACAAGTATCAAATTAAAACCATTGATATCAAGAATCACATGTGAAACTGTAATACCCCAAAATTTTCGAAAACCTATATTTTAATAAATTACTTTTATTTGGAATAAAATTGCTTTAAGATTATTTATTTTAATTATTTTATGGATTTTGGAGTATGTAAAATTGGATAAGAGTATTTAATAAATTAAAAATAAATATTTTGCTATTTATCATACTGTTTTATTTAAATAATTTTCCAAACTAATATTTTACCCACTTTATCCTTTCTAAATTAATATTTTAGATTATAATGAATTAAATTATTAAATTAAATAATTTATCAAGAATATTATGTTTTTATGATTTTATAAATTGATTTAATTTATTTCCCCCTATTTTCCTATTTTACCTTTTTCTTTTCCTTCCCCTTTTCTCCTTTTCTTCTTTCTTCTCTTTTCCTTTTCTCCCCCTTGGGCTGCCCGCCCGGCTTGCTCTCCCTTCTCCCTGCGCGTTGGGCCTTCGACCCGTCTCTCCCGCCCCCTTCTTCTTCGCGCACGCCTGACCTCCAGCCCAAACGCCCCTTTATTTTTCTTCTCCCCTGAACCGGGCCGACCGCCTTTTTTTTTCTTATGCGTCGGTCGGGTCTCCTTCCCTCTCCCTATTTTCTTTCTTCTTCGATCACCCCGACCAATCCTCATCACCATACCTGCCGCCATGCCCGACCACCGAGCTGCCCTACAATTGCCGCCACCTACCTCCCTCTCCCTCTCTCTCTTCCCCCATCATTTTCTTTCCTTTTCGAGCCAAACCGGCTCTTGGACCACACCTGCGTGCCCCTGTTTCTTTCCTTCTTCTTCCCCGTCTTCCCCTGCCACCCGACCACCACCTGCCACCTGCAGCGCTGATCGCTGGCCATCCCTGCCCCTCTCTTCTCCCTCTTCTTTTTCTCCATCTCCCCAGCCCTCCATTCCCCTCATTTTCGAGCCCTTCTCTTCCCCCGAGCTCCCTCCTCTCTCCTTCCTTCTTCCCCATTTTTCTTCCTCGTTTTTTTTATCACCGCCAGCCTCCGCCGCCTGAACCACCAAGCCCAGCCCCTGCGCCGCCTTCTGCCATCGCCTACTACCACCCTGCACCACCATGCCGCCCCTCGAGCCCTACACTTCCTCCCTTCTCCTCCTCTTCCTTTTTCTTCCCAGCTTTTTCCCCTTGCCGCCGAGCCACCTGCAACCGCCGCTTTCGCCGCCGTCCGGCCACCTCTGCCTCCACCCAACCCACCGTTCGACACCCTGCAACCCCCTCTACAACCGCCATGTCTTAGTTGGCCGAAACCAACTCTTGCACCCCTCCATTTTCCCCTCTCCTTTTCCTTCCTTCACAACCCCTTTCCCTCGACCCATCTTGGCAGCCACCTTCGCCGCCTCTCCGCCGCTGTCTCCGCCGCCTTGAAACCACCCTTAGCCTCCACCTACAACCCCTCTTCACTTCTGCACCATTCCCCTGCCTTGAAACCTCCCCCAACCACCTTTTTTTCTAGCCTAAATACCCTAACCTGAAAATAATGGATTTTTCTCCCTTCACCCTCTTTGAGCCCTTTTCTCCCCATGATTATGCATGAAACTCACGCTGCATGAGCTATATCCATATTTAATTAAAGTGTATTATTATTAAATAAATTTGTTTTATAAAGTTTTATCCTTTTTAACTTCTTATTTCTAACAATAATGATGGATATTATTTTTAGGTGTTGAGTTGCTAATTATGCTCGGTAAGATTTGATATTTTGCGGGATTAAGGTAACTGTTAATCCTCCCTTAAATATATGGAAAAACGCATGTTAGCACATTTAGGGTTTAGTATGATTTTATGCTTGTTTTGTATGCTTAGCATGATATGTATATGGTTTCTTATATTGTTTGATAAAAAGAAAAAGTATGATAACTTTTGTGCCATATGTAGGTATGTTAAATAAAGAAGGAGTTTGAATATGGATAGAAATGTTAAATACTTGTTTATGATGTATCATGTTGCTAATGCATAAATGATGTTATTGTTTAAAGGTATTTTAGTAATTATGCTTATGAGGTATATAAATCAATGTGTGTAGTTGCTAATGAGTATTATGTTGAAAAATGACAAGTTGGTGGACTTAGATGATAAAAATGAAGTATTAATATCATTATTTTATGTAGTGTTAGCAAATTCATAAAAATGGTGAATAAAGGGGTTGAGTGGAAATTTTATAAGTGAGAAGGGTATTTCGGTAATTTTTGAGATAAAAGAATAATATGGAAATTTTATGATTAAATGGTTAAATGATAATTTACAAGTAAAGGATAAAATTGTAAGTTGTGAGAAAGAAGGGTAAAATGGTAATTTTGGAAGTAGGGGTAAAATAGTAATTTTGGATGAAGGAGGGCACTATGGTAATTTTGGAGGTAAAGGGGCAAAATCGTAATTTCACCAGTAAAGGGTAATATGGTAAATTTTATAAGTGAATGGTGAAGTGGTAATTTATAAGTAAAGGGGTAATATGGTAATTTGGGAACGAAGGGCAAAATGGTAATTATGTATGGAAAGATAAAGATGGTAATCTTGGATGTGAAAGGGTAAAATAGTAATTTGTAAAGTAAAAGATGTATGGTGGTAATTTTCATAAATAAAAGGATATTGTGGTAAAATTGGATGTAAGGGGTAAAATGGTAATTTTGTAAATAAAAGGATATTATGGTAAACTTGGGAGTAAGGGGTAACTTGGTAATTATGATAACGCCAAAAGATAATTTAGCAATTAAATTATGATTGTAGAAGGGCAATTGGATAAGTATGATGCTATAGAAGGGTAATTTGGTAAATTAACCAATTAAAGGCCATTATGGTAATTTTAAATATGGACAAGGGTAAAATTGGTAATTGTAATTATGAAGAGGGGTAAATTAATTATGAGGAAGTTTAATTTGGAATTTATGATAATTGAAAAGGGTAAATGGCAACTAAAATAATTGAGAGAGGTAAAATGGTAATTATGATAAGGAGAATGGCAATTTAGTAATTTATCCAACTTAAGGGCAATTTAGTAATTATAACAAAGGAGAAGGGCGATTTGGTAATATAACCAACCAAAAGAGAAATATGATAAGTGTAATAATTATGAGGGGTGAATGGTGATCTAAAAAGTGTAGGAGACAATTTGGTAATCTAAAGTGGACAAGGGGTAATTTGGTAATTATACAACCTTAAGGGTAATGTGGTAATTTATCAAGTAAGGAATGGATACTTAACAATTATATAAGTAAAGGGCAAATGAGTAGTTTGTACCTAACACATCTTTGAGACTGTGGAACATTAATATGATTCAAATAATGCTGAGTAGCCAAGTAAGAGTAGTTGATAATTAGTCTGGCCTTAATGATCTCTCTGTGATATCCTGGATAATCATCTGAATAAGAAACGATTAATGATATCAGAACGATTGAAAGTGAATAAGTATTCGATTGTTGTGCTTTTTGTGACCACTCTAATTAAGACACTATTACTTAAAGTGAAAGACCTCGAGATCGGGAATGGTGACTCCTTAGGGGTCGCTACCCTAAGGACGTGGTTTAGTCCACGATTATTCTGGTATTTGCTGGTGTGCCTTTGTGCCCTAGCCAGGCCCTATATCTTACTCTTCCTAGCTCTACGGACCTAGTTAGGGGGTATGCATACTTATGGATTAGGTGTCCTTGTCGGTAGGGTACTGAGTTAGCTTTATGCACCAGTACAACCAGGGTACCTTTGCGTCCTTGGGTTCATGGTTAAAGGGTACTGAGTAGTTGATATGCACCGGTACGACCGGTGTACCTTTGTGTCCCGGGTTATCGATCTCTCATTCGAGGCAAATAAATATGATTGATGTGCTGATTAAAGAAAGGAAATATACTATTATTGAAAGTGAAATATTAATGAGCCGGGCCCAGATGATTATGATATTGAGTACCGGTCCACCGGTTATAATAGTGGCCAGGAGCGTTGTGCCCTGGATGATGAGTTATATGTATCCCGATCCACTGGTTATAATAGTGGCCAGGAGCGTTGTGCCCTGGATGATGAGTTATATGTATCCCGGTCCACCGGTTATAATAGTGGCCAGGAGCGTTGTGCCCTGGATGATGATTCTTTATATATCCCGGTCCACCGGTTATAATAGTGGCCAGGAGCGTTGTGCCTTGGATGATGAGTTATCTATATTCCGGTCCACCGGCAATAATAGTGGGGGTCCCGAGCTCAATAAAATTGGTTATGTATGTGAATCAGATTATGGAAAAATACTAATCACTTATAGTGGAACACCATGTGAGTCGGGGCCAGACCGGTCCACCGGTAAATAATAGTGGTCAGGTGCGTTCTGCCCTGTGCGTTTACCTTCCGGTCCACCGGTAATAATAGTGGTCAGAGGCGTTCTCCCCTGTGTGTTGACTTCCGGTCCACCGGCTATAATAGTGGGGTTCTCGCACTCACATGGATATAAAATGTGATATTGATTGAATGATGATGGAATAATGGCTTAAGGCCCGAATGTATTGATCTTACACTATGACATGGCTTAAGGCCCAAAGTATCGATCGTGTCTTATAAAGTATTATGTTTGTTATTGTTGTGTATGCATCTCTCATTATTTATATGTGTAGCTTGCATTATGTGTCGTATGCGGGCCTGTCTTTAAGTGTGGTATTAAAGGGTTACTCAGTACCTTAGTACTGAAGGGATTCCCTTTATGGGGCCCCTGCCTATTCAATGGGCAGTGCCCTTGCAGGTTTTTCAGGTGCTACTCAAGTGGGCTACGGGAAAGAGAGTAAGGAGTTATCCGGTATCGTTAGGGTTTTCCCTCCTTCTTCGTTTAATTTCCTAGTTTTGATGTTATGTTGGTACTTTAACCACCATCGGTGGATTTTATTCCTGAAAACGATTTGATGCGCTACTCTAATTTAAATATGTTGAAGTTCTTGCAATTTACTCTGATTTATGCATGTTGAATGTCTTTCGAATTGTATTTCATTTTCTTAGCCTTAGCACTTGGTACTGGAACGGTATGAGTGAACCGGTCTGGTACTAAGTGTGGCGGTAATACTCCCAAAGTTCACGTTTTATTTATCTGCTTCCGCTAATCTTCCTTTTAATTAACGAAATTTTTCAGTAGTGAATTTTGGGGGTGTTACAGAAACAAGGTGACATTTGCTCGTTTGAATAAGTAGGTATCTATAATACTGACGCATTAGTACTCAAGCATTGAGTAACAAGATTTACTTAAAGAAATAACATGTTGCACTGAACAAACATATGCCATGATGATAAAAAAGAAGACATGTATGATAATGATAACAACAACATGTGATAGTAGGTGCTATGATTATTCTAGAGACATTACCATTGTACACTTAAAATCAAACATGCAGTAACATGTGATTCAATCCCATACATAACATAAAATAAAACTCAGAGTATAAGCCATATTATTATCTTTACTTAGTGGTCACACAATACGGTTTCTTATCCACATTGAGTATAGAAACCCTATTATTCACATGGAAGAGCAGGATGCCACAACACTATTTAGGGGCAGAATGCTCTTGAACCCACAAAAATTAGACTCTTAGTATTTAAGTATGAGCACCTATGTTATCCCGTGGTTTAAAATGACATAGGATAGATTTAGGGCCCTCTGATTTTGGGCAAACCAAGCTACTAACACCGATAGGCTTTCTCGATCTTGACTTAGGTGATCTTTCACTTTGATATTAACTAGTTATATTTGCCCGTGCAATGCACGGGTAGTGTATTAATTATTTATATATTATTATATAAGAGATTAATAGTTTAACAATTTAATTAATATGCAGGATATGAATAGTTGGTTGTATATATTCAAGTAATTAATTAATAAAATACTTGATTAATATGTATTGTTCGACATATGTGCAGCAGATAACTAGTTATATACATTTGTTGCATGTAGGAGATGAATAATTGTGTTGTATTAATGATAGAAGATGAATAGTTATATAAATTTGCTGTTCGCATGAGATAAATAGTTACATTCATATGTTTATTAGTTTGGCAATTCAATTAACATGCAGGAGATGAATAGTTGGTTGCATATGTTCAAGTAATTAATTAAGAAAATACTTTATTAATATGTGTTGTTCGGCAAATGTGTAGTAGATGAATAGTTACATTCATATATTTAGTAGTTTTACAACTCAATTAATACGCAGGAGATGAATAGTTAGTTGCATATTTTTAGATAATTAATTAAGAAAATTCTTGATTAATACCTTATTGTTCGACATATGTACAATAGATGAATATATCAATTAATACGCATGAGATGAATATCATTTTGTTATTATGCAGCGTAGGAGATGAATAGTTTGACAAATCAATTAATACACATGAGTATTTCATCATTTATTTAACCTTATTAATTAGTAATAATATATGACAGTGATAATATATGATTAGTAATAATAGGTATAATTTAGGCGAAAAAATTTGTCTGTATATTGTCTGCCAAACAACTATGTTTTTATATAATAACCAATTTTGTTGTTATATTATTAGTTTTTTTTAATAATAATTATATTATTAATCATGATAATATTCATAATAGTAATAATCAATTATATTAATATTCATTATTATATTATAAATTATGATAATAGTAATTATCAAAATTATATAAATAATTATATTAGTATTAATTATATTAATAGTTATAATTATTATAGTTATATTAATAATAATAGTCATATTACTAATCATATATAATAAAATTATTATTATAAAATATTATTATTATTATTATTATTATGATCATCATCATCATCAATATCATCATCATCATATTTGATTGATGTTGATCTAACCTTAAAAAAAAGAAAAAAATAATAATACTTCAATAAAATTAGTTATATGTATATAAATAATTATATTAGTATTAATTATATTAATAGTTATATTAATAATAATAGTCATATTATTAATAATAAATAATAAAATTATTATTATAAACAATTATTATTATTATTATTATTATTATTATTATTATTATGATTATCATCATCATCATTATCATATTTGATTAATGTTGATCTAACCTTAAAAAAAAGAAAAAAAATAATACTTCATTAAAATTAGTTATATGTATTTGCTAGTTGTATTGGATTAATGGCAGCAGATGTATATGTGTTGGTTGACTGATTTATATACTTTATTTGGTATATTAATTATTTATATATTAATATGTAGGATATGAATAGTTTGACAGCTCAATTAATACATAGGAAATTAATAGTTACTGCATATGTTCAGGTAATTAATTAAAAAAAATATTTGATTAGAAAATATTTGATTAATACTTTATTAAAATTAGTTATTCGATATATGTACAACAAATGAATAGTTATATGCATTTGTTGCACATAGAAGATAAATAGTCGTATTGTATTAATGGATATATACATGTGAAACAAATAAATATACACTTTGGTGTATTAATTATTTATATATTAATATGCAAGAGATGAATAGTCTGACAATTCAATTAATACGCTGGAAATGAATAGTTTTCTACATATGTTCGGATAATTAATTAAAAAATATGTGATTAGAAAATATATAGTTAATACTTTATTAAAATTAATTGTTGTGCAGCAAATGAATAGTTATATACATTTAATGCACATAGGAGATGAATAGTCACATTATATTAATAAATAGCTATATTAATTATTCCATCTTATTAATTAGCAATAACAATAATTAGCAATAATATATGGCGGCAGTAATTTATGATTAGTAATAATTGATATAGTTTAGGCGGGAAAATTTGTATGTATATTATCTACTAGACAACTCCGTTTTTATATATATATATATAGATATTTTATGTAAGGGATATTTCCTGAACACCAAAATCCACACTTATCACATATCACTACTATAATACTTTAAATTTCATTTAATCAAAATACTGAGTAATTAATACATTAATCCAATTATACTCTTGTAATTTGATATTTTACCTTATCCTAATCCTAATATTTAGTCCGGGTAATTTATATATTTTTTAATCTAAGCCTAATCCTAGTTGATTGATATTTTAGTCTTACCAAATGCTGCTAATTAAATTTTTTTACTTAATCTTAACCATAGGCCCACACCCATTCTCCTTTTTCATTCTTCTTTTCCATTTTCTTCTTTTCCCTATTCTTTTTTCCCTCCGTCGGTTGTCTTATTTTTCTTCTTCTTCCTCCTCCTCCTTTCCTTGTGTGAATCTCTCCCCTAACCATACCCTATGCCATGCTACCATATCCTACCTCCCCTACCCTCATTATTAGCTATCATGTCTCACAAATAAATAGGATATGTCCTATTGAAATTTTATTGTCGCCATCGATTGTGCCTTATCCCTTCACCTATGCACCCCCTGCCACTCCCCCATCATGCATGTCTCTCCTTCTTTATTGTCCACTATGAATGTGTGTATAAATGCATTATATCACCTCATTTCTCAAAAACCTAATTGTTATAAATATCAATGTTAATTTATGAGTTTTAACCTTTAATTTTATTTTAATTGGGTTATTTTATTTAAACCATGTTTCTCGTAAATGTTTGTTAAGTTTTTAATTCGTTTTATGGTTTTATTAACTATTCTAAATTTATGTTGAAATTTATTTATTCATTTGTCATTGCATAATATTCTAGACAAATTCATTTATTATTATGATTTTATTAAATTTACGTAATTCAATTTATGTTTAAATATATTTCCATTTCTATCATATGTTTGAATTTAATATTTTAAATTCATGTGTGAGTATAGTATTGTCATGTGATTATGACTTTATTTTAGGGCTATATTTTTTTAACAAAAATAAATGATTTTAAGTTATAAAATTTATTTAAAGAGTAAAATTATTTTAATAATTTAATCTGCATAAAATGTTTTCATCATTGAATTTGTATTTTTATGAGGACAATAAGATCTTTGAAAAATTTTAAATTATAAAGGTTTTTGTAATTTATTTATGATTTTATTTTTTAAATAAATTTTCTTCCATTTTTATTATTATTTTGGTTTAATTAATTAAAATTGCTTAAAGTTTAATAAAAAAATATCTCACAAATGTATTCTAAATATTATTTTTAAATCATGTTTTAATTTTTAATAAGTGTTGCATATAATTTTAAATAAAAGATTTTATCGATAAAGTCTTGATTTTCTCTGAAAATCTATTTATAGATTCTTTGGGTTTATTTCCATTAAATTTTATCCTAATTGAAATATCTTTTACTCTTATTTTATATAATTATTGTATCTAAGTTATTTAGATATTTTGTATTAAAAAAACCAACTGGACCCCTCATTCTTTTCTTTCTTTCTCTCCTCTTTTTTTTCCCTTTCCTTTTTGTGCTCCCACACCCCGACCCATGCTCCTTTACTTTCTCCTTCATTGTACACCATCACCTCACCACAATAACGTCGCCAACCACCACAATGCCATGCCACTCCCACTACTCGACGTTGTTGACACCAGCATTAGTTGTGCAGAGCAACGCAACTCAGTGCGCCACCGTTCGGTCACCGGTAAGTGGTCCTTGACCACCAATAAAGCTCCGGCAACCCTTATTCCCTCTAATTTGAGACCAATATGTTTGATATACTTACCCCAAACCATAAATTTTATTTTTATTAAGTTTGAATAAATTAGCTTTGATTAAGATAAATTGATTGTTGATTTGGGTAGGTATGTGTTGTATGATTAATTTGGATGGGTTAATTGTGGGGTATATGATTAATTTGTAAAAATTGGATTTTTAAACTAGTTATGTCTAGATTTTTCATATTCGTATGATTAAGCTATTTTAGATAAATTGATTATTCAATATACTTTGAAATGTACTTAATTTCATGTTGTAATTGTCAATTTGGAAAATTTGTGCGAAATTAGTTATAATTTGATTTTTTAGGTCAAAAATCTTGCAGATTTAAATTGAATTATGTAATTGAATTATTTTATTAAATTGATTATACAATTTGTATTAAATTATGTTTAATTTTTTTTCCAATACTTCAATTTAAATATTTGAACAAGATTTGAACTGATTTATAGTCCAGACTTAAAAACCCTAATTTTGTTATATTAGATTTTTATTAGTTTTAATCAATTGATTAAATAATATGTTATAAAATAGATCTAATCGTATTTATAAACATTCAATTTAATTAAATTAATAAAATTCAATTGAATTACATTTTTAGGCTTAAACCCCTAACTTTCAATTAAAATTATGAACTTTGTTATTTGTATAGTTGTTTCTTCTGAAATTGATTTTATAAAATTATTTGAAATGACCTTAGTTGCATTTTAATACCTTCGGGTTGGATTAATTGATTTGAATTGTCTAAATTTGTATTTTGGACTTTAAAACCCTACATTTTTTGGAATAGTTTCATAAAATCTAGTTGTGTTTGGTTCTTTCATATAATAATCAATTAGTGTTGGTTTAAAATCAATTTAATTGTGCTTCTAACCCATTGTTTGGATTAATTCTATGAAATTTATCGATTTGACATTTTGGGGTTGTAAAACCTAATTGCATAAGCATTTTTTTTAATAAAATTTACTTGTTTTCTATTATTCTATGTTTTGATTAGTTTTTTTTAATATAGTCTTTACGTTTTTATCTACAATCTAAGAAGATGCTCTAGTGGATCCTAAAGTTGATCAATCATCCTTATTTCCTTCATTACTTAAGCTTGAGATAATGGGTAAGCTCACTTAAAACACCTAGTAGATAGAAAATTACGTGTTAGCATGATTCTTTCATCTTTTTCAACGATAGAAGGACGTTTGTTAGTTTTAAAATGTTATCATAATAATTGAGCAATAATTATATGTTGAGCCTGAATCGTGTTTGGTGTAGTGAATTGTAATGAATATGATATATGTAAAATTGTTATAAGTGATTGAATGGCCCTCGTGGCATGTTAATATAGCGGTTGTTATGTATTATAAGTGCTGATATTATGAGATTATGGAAGTGAAGTATGTATAAATATTCTATAATTTAATAAAGATTCAAGTGTAATACTGAGTTTAGGATTTAGGTGAGAATACCCGGGATGGCATCCGAGGTAGGGTTTGTTGTGGATGCACTCCCTGTTTATCTATGTGGTTGTGATACATTGTTAGTGTGTAGTAGTGCCTCTTTCTACTCTATAGGTAGTATACGGGTCCTATAGGAGGTATTGATACTTAAGGATAAAGTTTTTCTTAGTGGTTTCAGGATGATTCATCAACCGTAGTGCTTTGGATTGATGTATTAGCCATTAGTACTTTGACTTTAATATTATTTCCTCTTAGATAAAATATGCTTTGATTGTGTGGATTATATCATTTATGTGTTCAATATCACATTGTAACCATTTTATGGGTTCTAAGAACTTTGCACGAATAATTATAAATATTATGAATAACTATTAATAGAGTGTATAGTTGCTTTAAGTGAATTTAACCATGATTCATGTGTACACTATTTATTATATTCAACAGCTTTAGTCATATTAATAACAAGACCTTTTTGGAATGCATATTTCCATATTCTCTTGTGGTATTCTATGCTCTTATATTACAGTAGTTTCTTATGTAAATCCTGTTGTTATCTATGATTTATTAGGTATATCATACCATGAAATTTCATGTGAGCATGTAACATAAAATTCAGCTATAATACATGAATTTCAATATTCAAACATTCTCTCATGATGTCATATTTTTACTAAAATAACATGTTCTTTTGTGAATTCGTGTTTAGTTGAGAGTATATATTTTCTATGGGTTATGTTTTGATATATGACCATGTTCTCTTATTTAGTAAGCCCGTCTATTTTTTTATCATCTTATATAAGAGCATGTTGTTCATGTTGATCAATTATGTATATTTGAATATGTGTGGGCTTGTTATCACTATTTGTTGAGTGTAGTTTACTCAGTATTTCATCGACTAATACTATGCTTATTTAGATGTTTATGTACACGTACATTTGGTTAGAGTTCTAATGTGATTTTGTCTTGGGTTGAGAGTTATAGCTATACGGATTTCTATCCCTCGATGACTCTTGTAATTATTTATAAATATATTGGAAGTTAAGTTATTGTATTGACCATTTATATTTTTTTTTATTGTTTAGTTAAGATTTTAGAATCCAGGTTTATCTCATAGGTTTTTTATTGATTTATTAGCGATGATTTTACAGGGTTTTCCACTAATTTTATCAACGAATATTTTTTATTTAGTTTCTATTTGAGGATTTGTTAAACAGGTTGTTAACCTTGAACTTATTAGAAGATAGATGGTAGATATCATTACTAAGGTAGGTGTGGCGGTAACACTCACCATTTCTCATGTTTAATTCAGCATTATATCATTTTTAAACAAAAATTTTCAAGAATGAAAATGGAGGGTGTTACATGTATACCTCTCCCAAGCTTTACCTCATTTAATGCCCAACTAACTCACTCCCTCTCCCTCCATTCTGTCAGGTAAATTTGCCCCAACCACCTTCCTTTCTCCTCTTCCTTTCTTACTCTGCCTCAACGCCATCCACAACCATTAACATCTCACACCATCACCAAATCCCAAGCACCACCATTGCATTGGAAAATCAATCACCACTACCACCACCGTCATTCCCCTCCATCGTCAACCAACCATTGCCGCCCCATGCCACCTCTTTTTTCCTTATTCCCATCATACTTTGTTTATTTTTATTGAGGCAAACAATTGTGCACCCTCACACGCCCTAGTCATTCCCTCTCACACAATCCAAATGCATGGTTTCACATACAACCGTGCACCCTATTTTATTCTAGTTTGCGCATTTCACACACGACCGTGCAAATCTCACACAACCTGCTCGTGTGCATTCCTTACTTTCGGCTTGTGCATGTGTTGAATTACCCTAAAACCCTGATTTAGGGAATCATGGCCAAATAAGAAATTATTAGGAAAATTAATTAAATAAACTATTTTTATTAAAATAAGAGGGAATTAATTAAGGTAAATCTAGGAGAAATTAATAAATAATTTAAATAGGAGAAATTTGGGTATTTTGCTAATTAAAATGGAATTTAAGAAAAATATTTCAAAATTCCCAAATTAACCTAAAAAGAGAATTTAATTATTATTTTAATATTAATATTTTATTAAATATCCCCAAATACCTAAAACATATTAATTAAGCCAACCCACCTTTTCCTTTCTTTTTCCTTTTTTTCTTTTTTCCTTTTCCCCCCTCTTTTTCCTTTTCTTTCCTTTCCTTCTCTTCCTTTTTCTCCTTTTTCCCTCGACCTGGGCCGGCCCGCTGGCCCAAATCCTCCCCCTCCCCCTACGCGACCCAGGCCCCCACGTCGTCTTTTTCCCCCTCTCCCGGCCAGTTCGACCTCCCCTTTCTTTCTTCTTTTTTTTTTTCTGGATCGCCGGTCCAGTCTGCCCCTACGTCGTCTTCTACTTCCCGTGCTTGCAACTTCCTCAATCAGTGCCGGGAATTCCGCCACCAACCACACTGCCCACTCTGGCCATTCCTCACCTCTCCTCCCCATTGACTTACCCATCATTTCAACAGGGCCATTCCTCCCCTCTCCTGCGTGCCATTCCTTCTTCCCCGATAAGAAATAGCCTACGAAGGTAGACCTGCACCGGCCTACCCTCGCGGCCGGAGCCCCATAACCCTTGCCCCCCTACTCTCCCACTCCCATTTGTCGTTTTCCCTTCCAATTGAGCTATATATAGCCTCGAAGGCTGCCATAATCGGGTTTTGATTTTGGCAGCCCATAAACTCACCCCGCGCGCCACCGCCTGATCAGCCCCTCATTTCTCTGCCGTCAGTCGTCGTCACTGCCCACTCCGGCCACCAAAACTCTCCCTGCACCTCCCTCCATGCAATTGAGCCACCCTCTTTCCTTGCCTTGCCCTACACAAGCCACCCCGACCGTGCAAAGTCACCCTCCCGAACAACCTCTTTCGACCTTGCACCGCCCCTCATGCCGCCGGTTCCGCCACCTGTAGCGCCACCTCTACCCCCCTAAACAACCAGGGGATCTTACTCTACGTCCCCACACCTCCATTTTCCCCTTACTTCCCTCTCCCCTAGCCTCCACATCCATCTCTCCACCACCCTTTTTCCTCCACCGCCACCGGCGGCTCCACCACCAAGCCTAGATGGTCTCCCAACTCTTAACCCTTAAAGTTTGTGTATAAAAGTGTTAATGATTTTAATATTCATAGTATTATTATTAAATATTATTATTAGTGTTATTATTATTATTATTACTATTACTACTACTACTACTACTACTACTACTACTACTACTACTACTACTACTACTATTATGTCCTAACTCTTATTCCGGAGAGTTTCTAAGTAATGGTATTGATTAAGACTACAACTTTGTTATTGTTATTGTTATTATTATTACTATTATTATCCTTATTATTATTATTGCATTATTATTACCACTACTCTTATCATCATCATTATTATCATTGTTGTTGTTGTTATTATTATCATCATCATCATCATCATCATCATCATCATCATCATTATTACTATTATTATTAGTAGTAGTATTCTTATTATTATTAGTATTATTACTATTATCATTATTAGTAATATTATTATTATTGTTATTATTAGTATCATTATTATTATTATTATTGTTATAATGAGTATCATTATTACCACTATTACTATTATCATCTCCAGCATTGTTATCACTATTATTATTAGTATTATTATTGTTATGATTATTATTATTTTCGTCACTATTACTACCACTAGCATTATTAATATAAGTATCCTTATGGCCATTACTTTTATATCATTTCCATCACTAGTATTATTATTATTACTACTAGATTTGGGCGCGATATTAGTATCGTTATAAAACTGATAATAATAATATTATTAGTAATATTGAAACCCTTACTTTAATACTATGAATATTACTAAGACTTACTTTGGTTAGTAGTGGCACGATTAATTATTTTGAGAATAATAACCCTAATTTTAATTATAAACTACTATTATCATTATTAGTCTTAGTATTAGGCCATGATAGGGGTAAGATAGGAAATTATGGTAATTCTGGTAGAGGGAGATTAACCCATAATATTTCCCTCTTATAGGTGAACCGAGTCAAAACCCTCAGGAGGCGTAGGAGCATGCTCCAAGCTCGGCGACGTTTAGGTAAGGGTGTAGCTAAGGCTACCTGTGTGTTAAGTGTCTTACTTGCCTTAGATGTCCTACATAATTATATGTCGTATTCTATATGCTATTATCTTAATTGTTTTATGTGTAGCGCAGCTTGGAATAGAGGTATGTTCGTGTGCTCTCTTCTCATATGTGTTAATATGGATATGCTGCAAGTTGTGACGTGATGTGATGTGGCCCTTAGGACATGCATGCCAGGGTATTGATTGTGGTGATGTAGGATGGAGGCATGAAAAAGAAAAATGGGAAACTAAGAGAACCGAGGGAAAGTAAGTTGGCTAACGTAGGTAAGAATGACCTAAATAACCATGATCCATGAGTGGTGAAATAAAAAAAAGGGGAGGGATTTAAATAAAATGGAAGAGTAGGAGGAACTAGGGTTTGCATGGAAATTTTAGGGTTTGACATGATAAATATCGAGGGTTTTTCATGGGATGGTTAGAGTCCGCATGGGAGCAAACTTTACGTATGGAAAGTTCCCTCGGGGCGTGAGGAAGGTAATAGAAGTGTTGTTTGGGTGACTGTGGGCTTCGGGTGAAAAATAGTACGTGGATAGTATAAGAGTGCGTAGGAGACTAGGCTAGGGTTTGGAAGGAAACCCTAATTGAGTAGGTGGAAGATGAGAAAGAAAATAATAAAAATAAATGAGAATGAGTGGGACATGAAGCGATGGTTGAATCTAAGGGTCGTGCCATGTAGGGGTGTTAAAATAGTTGGGTTGTGTGAGGCAGAGAAGGATGGGCCACATAGGCCCAAATTAGGGTTTCTGGAGAAAACCCAAGGGTAAGGCAGTGAGTGGGCTTTGAGGGTATAAAGTGTGGGCCTTGACCCCCACACTTAGGAGTCGGGTTTCCGGTGTAAGTAAGTGGGTTATGGGAAGGATGTCGGGGCGAGTTAGGAGGCACATAGGTCTTAAGATATGGGACGAACCATCTTAGGAGGATAAGTATAGCTGGAGTTAGCCATGCATGTCTAGGACGAAACCTATTGAATAAGATACGATAAAATACTAATCATGTAAAGTGGAAGATTATTGAGCCGGACCCAGATCGATCCACCTGCATAATAGTGGCTAGGTGCCAGGGTGCCCTAGAGACCGATCCACCGACATGTAATAGTAGTTAGGTGCATTCTGCCCTATAAGTGACCGATCCACCGGTTATAATAGTGGGGGATCCCGAGCTCAATAAACCAAACCCTAATTTGTTAATACACGTAAAAGATACTAAGTACTTACAGTGGAGCACCATGAGAGTCGAGGCCGGACTGATCCACCTGCATAATAGTGGCCAGGAGCGTTTGCCCTGGAGATTGATCCACCGGCGTATAATAGTGGTCAGGTGCATTTTTCCCTGTAAGTGACCGATCCACCAGATATAATAGCGGGGTTCCCGTACTCGCATGGATTGATAATAACTATGGTGTGAAACGCGTACTATCTAGAGAATATATAAATAGTATGGGCCTTTATTTACCTAAGAAACTGTGTGCTATCATGTGGTTGTGATTATGTTATGTGCTCTTATGTGTTGTCCTTAGTTTTACGGTTACCTTACTTAGTACGTAGCGTACTGACCATTCGTTTCATGGGTGCTGCTCATTCCCACGAGCAGAAGGCCCTTCTGACTTAGTGCAGGTTGGTGATTCTATCTTCGATGCCTACGACGCTTACGAGGCATCGGGCGGGGCTGAGAGTTGAGCCTGGACCTAGCTTGGGGGTCGAGAGTGACGTGGTCGGAGTCTACCGTTCGCCTTATCTTTCCTGTATCGTTATATTTAGTTTATTTCTGGTGTATGATGTTTCTGACGTTTGGAACTTTAAAACCGTACTTTTGTACTGTACCTTTTGATTACCACACTCTTATTTCTTGCACGGTTAATGAATCATTTCTTTTATGAATGCTCGTTTTAATTATCGACTTGTGTTTGATGTCTATCCCAATCAACCTTAGCACTTAGTAATGGAACAATAGAAGTGAACCGGTCTGGTACTAAGTGTGGCGGTAATATCCCCATAATTTACGTTTTTGTGATTTTGCTTTGGCTAAACCTTTTCATTAAACAAAATTTTCCAGTTGTAAATTTTGGGGTATTACATGTGTTTCATGCACAACCGTGCTACCCTTCTAGTACACCCACACTCTACTCTAACACCACTATAGCACCACCTTAACATAATCATACATTCCACTATACTCCCATGCAACCCGAGCTTTCCATTGGCTTTAATTATTTTCATTATTACCCTCCTTTACTTAACTTTTCCCTTAATTTGTATTCTTAATATCTAATTATGGATTACTCTTAATTGCGTAGGTAATATTCTTGTAATCTCAAAGGAGGTGGTTTAGGATTACGTGCTTAGAGAATGGTGTTATTATCGGTAATAATACATGTCATAGTTAGGACTTATATGTGTAACATGTATTTGTATGTGATACCTTATTTAGTAATGTTATATGGATAATAATGATTATGATAATTCCATGATCTAATATCTTGAACGTGAGGAAAATGTGAAAGTATACATTTGGGTATAATGTTGGATATGTGGTATCTATGTATATAAGTGGGGTTATGTATCTCATATATATATATATATATATATATCAGAGATTTGAAATGTATTAATATTAGATTTATAAGGCTTATGGAAACATATAAGTATTTTAGCTATGGTAAGGACATTATAGTCATTTGAAAATAATAATAAAATGATCATGTCATGATAAGTTATGAGGGTATTTTGGTCAGTCAAGGTTAAAAATAGATATTTGGTCATTTTAAAGAGGGGGTAGAATTTAAATGTGTTAAGTTTGATATTTAGAATATTCGGGGAGTTATGAACTTACTCCTCAATGATGGCCTTGATAGCTATTTGGTTGTGCTTTATGTGATTTCCATTGTATGTTATGCTTTACATCATTTCCATTATATGTTATGCATAATTATATAAGTCTTGTAAGATAATATTGATATGATAAACTCTAAATAAGATACTAATAACTTAAAGTAAAATATCACGTAAGTCAGACTAATGTATTTTTATAGGTCTGTTCCACCGGATAATAATAGTGTCTCAACTGTACTTTTTTCTAAGAGGTGTATCATTCTATTCCATTAGATTAAGAATGGTGATGCCCTAAATTCAACAATAATGGGAATATAATAATGAGATAAATAACTAATGGATAAAATATTAATCATTTAAAATGAAATACTACGTAAGTTAGGATCAAGATTTTATGTCCATTCCATCGGACGATAATAGTGGCTTAGGTGTGTCTTGTCTTGAGAGGTGCTTCAAGCCAATCCACAAGTTTAAGAATAGTGGTTAGAAGCATGTTTCCCTAGTATATATTAGGTTCATTCCAATGGACAATAATAACGGATCAGGAATATTTTTTCCTGATAGGTGCTTTAGTCCTTTCCACCGGATTAAGAATAGTAAGATCTCTAAACTTAATGTAAATAAAAGAACGGATATTGTTTATATTAAATAATGAATTATGGAATCAATATTTACCTTACATTATTTTATGTTAACACATACGTATGCTTATTCTCTTTGTAAACTTACTTTGCCTGTATAGTTACCATACTCAGTACTTAGTGTACTAATCATCCTTTTCATAGGTATTACTCATTCTCATAATAAAATCCGACTTGTTTTGCAAGTGATTGTTGATTACTTCTTTAAATGTGCTTGCCTGTGGTGAGTGCTAATCGAATTGGCATAGGGTATAGTTATCCAGATATCTTTATCTCTTTATGGAATCTTAGCCCTATGTTTTCATTATACATTTTTCTATCTCTCTATTTTGTATCATGTATCGTGGTGGAATCACGTGTTTACCACACATGATTTCTAGGTATAAGGTTACTTTTGCCTTGCACCCGACATAGACTAGGCATAGGGAGTGTTTTTTTATACTGAATGCAACGTGACACCCCTATGTTTTGTGTTTTATCTTCCACTATCAACTATTTAAATGAAAATTTTAATTCCCTAAAATTGGGGTGTTACAACTACATTATCAACTTATAATTCATGTATTTGTTCATTTCCACCTACATTACCACCTAACACTTACCATTATGGCTCATTTGTCGTTATGGCAACTTTAGCACTAGTAATATTTTAGGATGATTATAGCCACCTCTAAAATCAATTTAATCCACTCCACAATGTCAATTAATTATAACATATGAATTATAGCAACAATTGCATAATAAACATAAAATTAGAGTTACACTATGGTCAATTAAAGTAGGCATGCTACACATAAAACAACAATTAAATAACTTATGAATTCCTAATCCAATTATTGAATCATATCCATCCAAATCATAATTACCCTTAGAAGGCCCTCAATGTTATATAAGACCAAACAAGAATTAAAAAGTTTACAAATTTTGTGAAAAGACTAATATGCCCCCTTAGAAAGCCCTAATCTCACTTGTGTTGTAAAATTAACAATTAACTTTATTAATTCACTAAACCTAAAACAATCCTTAAATGCTTTATATTAAATATAATTAAAGCAAATATAGAAGTTAAACTCAAACTTAAGTACACAGAATAAAAATTTTATCCTTAGGTTGTTATATGCTCATTTTATGTTATTTTATCATAAAATCATAACTTATACTAATTGTTATTATTTTAGTTAATTCACATATTAAACTTAACTCATTTTTTTGCTTCAAATGACACTCAAGAAACCTAAACTCACACCTAAGCTTTCTTACCCTAATATAATCATATTGGCATATTTATATAAACTTGAAGCAAGCAATAAAGGTACAAAAACTCTAAAGGTCGGAAGCTCATACAAGGGAAAATAAATTATTTCACATGTAAACCTCGTGACACATGACAGTATAGCATATGATCATACATAATATAAGCATGCTTAGGGAAAATTAAAACAAACCAAACTCTACACACAAAAAAAGGTGTTAAGGGCCAAAACCAATGGACCCAAACATATTCATCACAACTTGGTTGCATATTCATATAGAGCTCACAATATACTCATCAAATACCAACAACACATTCATCCAAGATCCCATAGACATAAAAATATATTTAAGTTATATACTGTAACACCCCCAAAATTCACTACTGAAAAATTTCGTTAATTAAAAGGAAGATTAGCGGAAGCAGATAAATAAAACGTGAACTTTGGGAGTATTACCGCCACACTTAGTACCAGACCGGTTCACTCATACCGTTCCAGTACCAAGTGCTAAGGCTAAGAAAATGAAATACAATTCGAAAGACATTCAACATGCATAAATCAGAGTAAATTGCAAGAACTTTAGCATATTTAAATCAGAGTAGCGCATCAAATCGTTTTCAGGAATAAAATCCACCAATGGTGGTTACTTTAACAACGTTAACATTTAAAACCAAGAATTTAAATGAGAAAGAGAAAAATCCATGATACCGGAAAATTCCTTACTCTCCTTCCCATAACCCACTTGAGTAGCACCTGAAAATACCTGCAAGGGCACTGCCCATTGAATAGGCAGGGCCCCCATAAAGGGAATCCCTTCAGTACTACGGTACTGGGTAACCCTTTAATACCACACTTAAAGACAGGCCCGCATACGACACATAATGCAAGCTACACACAGAAATAATGAGAGGTGCATGCATAACAATAACATACATAATAATTTATAGGTTACGATCGATACTTTGGGCCTTAAGCCATGTCATAGTGTAAGATCAGTACATTTTGGCCTTAAGCCATTATTCCATCATCATTCAATCAATATCATATTTTATATCCATGTGAGTGCGAGAACCCCACTATTATAGCCGGTGGATCGGAAAGGTATACACTCAAGGCAGAACGCCTCTGACCACTATTATTTTCGGTGGACCGGAAGATAAACACACAGGGCAAAACGCACCTGACCACTATTATTTGCCGGTGGACCGGTCTGGCCCTGACTCACATGGTGTTCCACTATAAGTGATTAGTATTTTTCCATAATCTTATTCACATACATAACCGATTTTATTGAGCTCGGGACCCCCACTATTATTGCCGGTGGACCGGAATACAGATAACTCATCATCCAGGGCACAACGCTCCTAGCCACTATTATAACCGGTGGATCGGGATACATATAACTCATCATCCAGGGCACAACGCTCCTGGACACTATTATAACCGGTGGACCGGTACTCAATATCATAATCATCTGGGCCCGACTCATTAATATTTCACTTTCAATAATAGTATCTTTCCTTTCTTTAATAAGCACATCAATCATATTTATTTGCCTCGATTAGGAGATCAATAACCCGGGACACAAAGGTACACCGGTCGTACCGGTGCATATCAGCTACTCAGTACCCTTTAACCATGAACCCAAGGACGCAAAGGTACCCTGGTCGTACTGGTGCATAAAGCTAACTCAGTACCCTACCGACAAGGACACCTAATCCATAAGTATGCATACCCCCTAACTAGGTCCGTAGAGCTAGGAAAAGTAAGATATAGGGCCTGGCTGGGGCACAAAGGCACACCAGCAAATACCAAAATAATCGTGGACTAAACCACGTCCTTAGGGTAGCGACCCCTAAGGAGTCACCATTCCCGATCTCGAGGTCTTTCACTTTAAGTAATAGTGTCTTAATTAAGGTGATCACGAAAAGCACGATAATCCGATACTTATTCACTTTCAATAGTTCTGATATCATTAATCGTTTCTTATTCAGATGATTATCCAGGATATCACAGAGAAACCATTAAGGCCATACTAATTATCAAATACTCTTACTTGGCTAATCAGCATCATTTAATCATATTAATGTTCCACAATCTCAAAGACATATTAGGTACAAATTACTCATTTGCCCTTTACTTATATAATTGTTAAGTATCCGTTCCTTACTTGATAAATTACCACATTACCCTTAAGGTTGCATAATTACCAAATTACCCCTTGTCCACTTTAGATTATCAAATTGTCTCCTACACTTTTTAAATCACCATTCACCCCTCATAATTACTACACTTATCATATTTCCCTTTTGCTTGGTTATATTACCAAATCGCCCTTCTCCTTTGTTATAATTACTAAATTTGCCATTGAGTTGGGTAAATTACTAAATTACCCTCCTTCATTATCATGATTACTATTTTGCCCCTTTAGTTGGTTAAATAATTATCACTTTATCCCATAATTGGCTAAATTACCAAATTGCCCCTTTAGTTGGATAAATTACCAAATTACCCTTCTCTTTTATCATAATTACCATTTTACCCCTCTCAATTATTTTAATTGCCATTTACCCTTTTTAATCATTATAAATCCCAAATTACCCTTCTTCATAATTACAAATATTAATTTACCATTTTTCATAATCAAAATTACTATATTACCCTTCTCCATTATTAAAATTACCATAATGCCCTTTAATTGGTTGATTTACCAAATTACCCTTCTATAGTATCATACTTATCCAATTGCCCTTCTACAATCATAATTTAATTGCTAAATTATCTTTTGTCAATTACCAAGTTACCCCTTACTCCCAAGTTTACCATAATATCCTTTCATTTACAAAATTACCATTTTACCCCTTACATCCAATTTTACCATAATATCCTTTTATTTATGAAAATTACCACCATACATCTTTTACTTTACAAATTACTATTTTACCCTTTTACATCCAAGATTACCATCTTTTTCTTTCCTTACATAATTACCATTTTGCCCTTCTTTTTCAATTTACCATATTACCCCTTTACTTATAAATTTCCGCTTCGCCATTCACTTATAAAATTTACCATATTACCCTTTACTTATGAAATTACGATTTTGCCCCTCTACCTCCAAAATTACCATAATGCCCTTTTTACTTGAACAATTACCATAATGCCCTCCTTCATCCAAAATTACTATTTTACCCCTACTTCCAAAATTACCATTTTACCCTTCTTTCTCACAACTTACAATTTCATCATTTACTTATAAATTATCATTTAACCCCTTTATTTTTAAATTACCAAAATACCCTTTTACTTATAAAATTACCGAAATACCCTTTTCGCTTATAAAATTTCCATTCAACCCCTTTATTCACCATTTTTATGAATTTACTAACACTACATAAAATAATGATATTAATACTTCATTTTTATCATCTAAGTCCACCAACTTGTCATTTTTCAACATAATACTCATTAGCAACTACACACATTGATTTATATACCTCGTAAGCATAATTACTAAAATACCCTTAAACAATAACATCATTCATGCATTAACAACATGGTACATCATAAACAAGTATTTAACATTTCTATCCATATTCCAACTCCTTCTTTATTTAACATACCTACATATGGCATAAAAGTTATCATGCTTTTTCTTTTTAACAAACAATATAAGAAACCATAAACATATCATGCTAAGCATACAAAACATGCATAAAATCATACTAAACCCTAAATGTGCTAGCATGCGTTTTTCCACATATTTAAGGGAGGATTAACGATTACCTTAATCTCGCAAAATATCAAATCTTACCAAGCATAATTAGCAACTCAACACCTAAAAATAATATCCATCATATTTATGTTAGAATAAGAATCCAAGTATAAAACTTTATAAATTTTAATTAATAAAACACTTAACATAAAATACCATTATACCTTAAAAATTAGCCAAATAATTTTTTTTTAAATGAAGGGGAGCTCACGCTGCATGAGCAGCATGAGTTTCATGCAGAAAAGAGAAGGGAAAAGGCTCAAAGAGGGGTGAAGGAAGCAAGATTTATCATTTTCGGGTTAGGGTCTTTAGGCTAGAAAAGAAGGTGGTTAGGGGAGGTTCTAAGGTAGGGGAATGGTGCAGAAGTGTAGAGGGGGTGTAGGTGGAGGCCAAGGGTGGTTTCACGGCGGCTTAAGGCGGCGGAGACGGCGGAGGCAAGGCGGCGAAGTTGGCTGCCGAGAAGGGTCGAGGGGGAGGGACTGAGAAGGAAGGAAAAGGAGAGGGAAAAATGGAGGGGTTAAAGGGCTGTTTTTGGCTAACTAATGCATGGCGGTTGTAGAGGGGGTTGCAGGGTGTTGAACGGTGGGTTTGGTGGCGGCAGAGGTGGCCGGACGGCGGCGGAAGCGGCGGTTGCAGGTGGCTCGGCGGTAAGGGGGAAAAGCTGGGAAGAAAAAGGAAAAGGAGGAGAAGGGAGGAAATGTAGGGCTCGAGGGGCGGCGTGGTGGTGCAGGGTGGTAGTAGGCAGTGGCAGAAGGTGGCGCAGGGGCTGGGCTTGGTGGTTTAGGCGGCGGAGGCTGGCAGTGATAAAAAAAACGAGGAAGAAAAATGGGGAAGAAGGAAGGAGAGAGGAGGGAGCTCGGGGGAAGAGAAGGGCTCGAAAATGAGGGGAATGGAGGGCTGGGGAGATGGAGAAAAAGAAGAGGGAGAAGGGAGGGGCAGGGATGGCCGACGATCGGTGCTGCAGGTGGCAGGTGGTGGTCGGGTGGCAGGGGAGAAAGAGGGAAGAAGAAGAAAAGGGAGAGAGCATGCGAGGCTGTGGTCCAGGGCTGGTTTGGCTCGAAAAGGGAAGGAAAACGACGGGGGAAGAGAGAGAGGGAGAGGGAGCAGGTGGTGGTGGCAGGCGGCCGCAGTTGCAGGCTAGCATGGCGACGGGAGCAGGTCGGGCGTGGGAGAAGGAAGAAGAAGGGAAGAAGGGGCTGGCGGCTGGACCGGCGCAAGAAAAGAAAGAAAAAAAAAAGATGAGCCGGCCGGTCCAAGGGAAAAAGAAGGTTGCGGCAGGGCGGGCGCGCGAGGGGCAGGGGAGAAAGATCGGGCCTGTGGCCCAGTGCACAAGGAGGGGGGGAAAGCAGGGCAAGGGGTCTGGCGGCCCAAAGCTAGGAAGAGGGAAAAAGAAAATAGAGGGAAGGAGAAAGAAAAGAAAAGGTAGGAAAAGGAAATTGGGGGAAAATGGAAAAATTGAGAATAATTAAATTTATAAAATAACAGGATGTAATATTTTTGATAATAAGTTTATTTAATAATTTAATTTAATATAATTAAATATATGGGCTTAAAAAGGATAATTATAGTAAACTACTAGTTTGAAAATTTATTTAAATGAAATAATATGATAAATAGAAAAATATTAAATTTTATTTTATTAAATACTCTTATCCAAACTTACATACTCTAAAATCCATAAAATGATTAAAATAAATAATTTTAAAAGAAAATTTTATTTCAAATAAAAGTTATCTTTTAGAATTTAGGTTTTCGAAATTTTTGGGGTATTACATATACATCATTCTCTCATCCGATTTTCGTACTTATATACATATGATAATAACATACATGTGTCATACTATATTATCCAATAGACTATTTCGCGCTTATATTCAAAATAAGAATAATCATACACACAAGTATACATGTAACACTTAGCACAAAATACTATTTCTAAGGATTCTTTATGTGACCTAAAGCTATTAAATCTTCTAGAAAAATAGTACTTCTTCAAACTTGATCCACCCCACTATATCTAGATCATCGTAAAAAAATAAAAGCATTAGCTTAATGAAATTATAACAAGAAAATGAAATGAAAGAGATGAAAAAAATGAGGCGAAGGGGGAGAAACCACGAAGCAAGGGAGGAATATGGTATTGGAGGGTAAATGACAATAAAAGAAGGAGAAGAAATTGAGGGAGAATCCACAAACAATAACATACAGTAGTAGTAACGAAATTTAGAGGTTTCTAACAATAAAAACTTACACTTATAGTAAGGGGGAAATAATAAGGAAGATGTAAGGATTCAAGGGATAAATAGATGGATAGAGGAAGTACATGTTGAAAGGAACAAAATCAATTAAGAACCAAGAAGAATTAAAGCAATATTAGGTGACCATAGCAACTCAAAGTGACAAAGAACTTATTTGTAGCAGCTTGTTGTTTGGTCAGGAGTGAGGGAAATCAGAGGGAAAAAAGGAGGAAACATCGTGAAACAAAAAGGATATTGAGTGGGTATTACAACAAACAAAAATGGGAAAACAATTAAGGAGAAGAAGAAGATTAACAAGGCAAATGTATGGATGGAAGTTGCAAAGTGCCCAAGTTAGGACTAGAGGAGAAAAAGGCAAATCATATGTTTTTTATTTGAGTTTTGCTCGAAAATGGAATCGTGAGGCGCGAGATGGGCATTATAGGATGAATTATTTGTGAGAAGGTAAGAGAGATGTCTCAAACACCTTAGATTGACTAAGCATGGTGATATAGAGGGTAGGTGATTGAGTGTGTAATGTCGTGTAAGTGTTTAGGTGGGATTTTGTGTAAAAATTGAGTTATAGTTAGGATTTTTGTTAGGATCAAACCAAGTCAAATTTTGATTTCTCACATAAATAAGGGTTCACACTGGCTATGGGAATGGTAGGAGAGGAATTTTATTCTAAGAGAGATACTCATAACCATGGGGGTTTTAGGATGAAATTACTAAAATGATGGTATACCATGTTAATATAAATAGCTTTATCAATCCTTATAATATTCCATTAAATTTGTAGATATTACGAAAACCTTTATAAAAATTTAAATTAAAGGTTTCTACAATTTATTTATGATTTTTTCTACAAAATTTATTAATTTTTGTTTTTCCATTTTTAGTTTATAAAGGACCTTTTTTTGGAAATTACAAAAACCTTTATAAAATTTCAAATTAAAGGTTTCTACAATTTATTTATGATTTTTTTCTCCATTTTTTTGTTTTTCCATTTTTAGTTTACGAATGACATTTTTTGAAAATTAGTTAGATTCTTTACAGTTTCTTAGAATTTGATTTATATATTTTCTAACATATTTTAATTATTATTCCAATTTTTTTATTTCTTTTTCAGCAAGTTATATGATTTGTTTTAATCGTTAATATTTTAATCAAAAAATCCTTTTTATTATTATTTAATTCGTCATTTCAATAATTTTAGCTTTCTTGAATACTTGAAGAGAATTTTCCATTAAATAAATTTTGGTTGAAAAGTTGTCTTTATATTCCATAGTAGATATTTTAATAAAGTACCTTTATGTTTGATTAAAAAAAAACTCAACCTCAACGGATAGGCTATTTTTATATCAACCCTAGTCACCACATACAACGTTAATCACGAAACACTTAACATGACATATACAACATGACTTGGTGAGGTCATGAATCTTAACAAAACTTTAGACATGTATATGTTAACCGTTATATATATTTCACATGCATATATCTCATCTTTAGTATTAAGTCAAACATATGCTAATAATTTAAGATCATGTTTTTATATTACCACACATTTTATAACCATTGCATAAAACAAAACCTAGCATGATTCTAGATCTAAAGGTCATATTCATATACAAATTATATCATCTCATGAGTAATTGAATTTACCTAATCTATAAGGTAAACATTGATTAATTGAAATAAGTGGATATGTATATATATATATAGGAATAGTATCATTGTTAATTTTCATGGTTAGGTGTTATTATTTTAAAATAGTCCTTTGATGTTGCATAATAAATGAAATACTATAAAGATTTGTATAAATGAAGGTATAGGAGGTGTACACGAATTTAGGGTTAATGAATAAAGTTTACTCTCACAATGTTGATCTTTTTACCGAGTTTTTGAGGCGGTCCATAATTAAATATACATATAATATAATATGGGAATAGATTATGGTATGTTAAGTAAAACTTAGGTTTTTGTACATATTGTATTATGCTTATATATAATCCTTTTTATTATTTATTTTATTAGCTTATATATATATATATATAGATTTAGGGTCTGGTAAAAACTACTATTTAAAATACAAACGTATGAACCGTTAATTAGCGTTAGATCTAGAAGATTTAAGAGTCGAGATTAAAATAAATTTAGGTTGGGTATTTACTAAATCTTGACCATTGATTGAATACTAATCTAATAATTAAAATTGATTCCTATATATATATATATCTTAAGAAGCGTTTATATGAGACCTTCACCCTATGTATATAGATTCCGTGAGACCGGAAGATTGTTTTCTTCTGCTCCTATTGTAACTAGACATGATTGTTTTCACCCTAGAGACAGCCGATGGTATCACTGTCAGGCTTAGGGGCTTTATTAACAAGCTCATCATTGAAGAAAAAAGCTTTTCTTTAGAGGTTCATTCATACTGTTAATTGGAGAAGGCCTTTTCAATTATGGAGTTCTCTAATAGTTTCTCTTTTGTTCTATTTCTAGTTTTCTTATCATCTATGTTTATGAGCATGTGTTTGACTATTTCTTGATTGGATTTTCTCCTGACTAGGAAGAAAGTGCTGAAAATTGCCGGTAGGTATTTATTATTATTATTATTATTATAGAAAACACTTATATTAGATTAGATCATTTAATATGCTATATATCTTATTTGATCTTATATGAAAAGGGGGGATTCTAAATAATATGTATCTCTCTCTCTCTCTCTCTCTCTCTCTCTCTCTATATATATATATATATATATATATATATATATATATATAATATGTTAACTGATCTAATATGATAATGAGCTATTATTATTATTATTATTATTGACATAATTATTATTTTCCTTATTAGAGTTATTATTCATGTTATTGTCGTCTTCATCATCGTCATCATAATGATCATAATTTATGCAATTTTTGTTATTAAAATTTTACTAATATAATTTGACGAGTTCTAAAAATAAGTTTCGGTGAATATGCCCATATTAAATCAACAAATTTAGAGGAAGAAAACAAGCCCTTATCTATCAAACTATCACCATTCTAAAATTAAATCAAACCTCAAACCTCAAATAATAATATTAATAGTAATAGTTATAAATATACATTATAATATGTTTTTTTATTTTTCTTTTCTTATCAAGCATCTTATCAAAATCAAAAGGAAAGAAAGGGCAACTAAGATATAATAGAATATTACTTATTATTATTATTTTTATCTTTTGAAAATGATATGCTCATACACACTTATTATAATTATTATTCTACATAAATTGTTATTATTATTATTATTATTATTACTTTTGAATAGAGTCACTTTTTTTAAGATCAAGTGGTAAAAATAACATCTTGTTTTCAAAATTTAAATTAACATGATTTACTTTGATAATACAATAAATAAATAAAGCTACAATGTTCATGATGAATTAAAATATGATAACATTATTGTTTTAAAAATTTGATATCTTCAAGCATAAGGAATGCAATATTGTTTTATTACATATAAAAATTTTAAAATTGTATTAAATGATAAATGGAACAAAATTATAAAACACAGAAAAATAAATAAAGATAAGCACAAAATCTATAATTTTACCAGCTTATGAGCATGATATATCAATAAATAAAGATATATATAACGTTGCAAGTTACAAAATTACAAATTTTTATCTTGAAGTCAATAAACAATGATATAAAATTATATAATATATCCTAAAAGCATGTAAGATTTTAATTATAATGGTACTTGAGTAGTACAAATAAAAACTTTACTCAAAATATTTGTATATATTTTACAAATTATGCATTTTAATTGTAATATTCTATTGAAATTATTAATAATTAATAATATTTATAATATATTATTAGAATAATACTAATAAGAACAAGAATTAGTAATAGTTAATTATAAAATATTTTTTTAATATGAATAAATATAATTAATAATAGTAATAATAATAAATATATTATTGAGAGTAATACTAATTATAAGTATAAATTAAATTGATATTAAAAATAAAATTATTTTTCATTATTATTTATTTTTTATATCAAATTATAAAAGATATTATTATTATTATTATTATTATTATTATTATTATTATTATTATCTTAAGTAAGATAAATTGAAGAAAATAGAGAAATATGGCGAAACTTATGCCTTCCGTAAGTGGGTCTGGTTTAGCTGTGCTCCTTTGCTCAGGGAATAATATGGGGTAAAAAATTAGCCTATATTTTATATATTTTAGAAATTATTTTATATTGGAGAAATATAAAATTTTTTATTTTAAATATTTAATAATAATACATTTATTTTTAATAAAATATTTATTTTAGATTAAATTAAAATTTAAAATCAATATTTTTTTAGAATAAAAATATATAATTTTAAATAAATTATATAAAATATATAAAATATGAGAATAATTTTTTATATATTTTATCCCATACCGAACAAACAATAATTATTAAATAATTAATCTAAAAAATACAAAATAGAAATTTTTTTTCCAACCCCTAATCACCCCCTAACCAAACAAGTCCTCAAATAGTGTAGTGCTCCGACCGGGCCGGGCCATCACCTCCATTTTTCGTTTTCGGTACGAGCTGATCGGAGCTCTCACAAGTTAACATAGAGTCCGTCCGTCCCTCAGATAGCAAATCGCGATTCACCAGCGGCGAAGGTAAAAAGATGACTTCCCATTCACAATGTCAGAGGATTGTCGATTCTCATCGCTCTAATCTTAATTCAAATCTCAGCTCTTCCTTTAGATCGTGCATTTTTCTCATAAGTTTTTTAGGGTTTTAGGTTCTTATTTCAACTTCAATCCAAATTCTGCCTTTTTATTTATTTATTTAAAAATGTAACTCTCCTTTGATCGTTGTAAATGGTGACGTTATAATTGGGGATCCGATTAATTGTCTTCCTCTCATTGTGTCGCGCATGACTGAAGTCCCAACAGAATATTACTGCCCCGAAACGAAAAGTTTGATTCCAAACTAAATGTTTTCGGTGATAGGTTGTGGATGATTCAATGTTTCAACGAGAGAGTTTCTTGCTTGATCTTCTTCATTTCTAATAATTTGTTTTGTTGAAGCCATGTTAAACTCGTATTCTTATGCATAGTCTCTCTTTTTATAAAATGATTTTAGCTTCATGGACCCTTCTTTATAGTCTAAACCCTTATGCTTTTGTAATGCTTAAGGTTTGAAATTGAGCACTTTGAAGAGCCTGGCTTGTAGATTGTAGCTGATTTTTGTTTTCCTCCCCAGGGAGGGGGGTGTGAGACTTTATTTAGTAGGCCCTTCCATTGTCTAATGAACTCTTTTTTTGAATTCAATATCTCAGTCATCTCTTGGGTCTATATTCTGTGTGATTTAGAAAAAATCTTTATGATTTGTGTATCGTGGGCTTGGTAACTCGGTGAAAAGTAGGTATAGAAAGGGATATCGACTGGGCTGAAACATGGCTGATGGATTCATTTCTGGTTTTGCAGATGATTGATGATCAAGACCTTGGATTCTTTGCTAATTTCCTAGGGATATTCATCTTCGTTCTGGTAATTGCTTATCACTTTGTGATGGCTGATCCAAAGTATGAAGGCAGTTGAAGAATATTATTCTTGCTCTTTTAGAACAAAGTTACTTTGAAAGACGTCATTGTTTAAGTTTACTTAAAGTGCCCATTCTGCTAGTGGATAGCTGATGTAGTTTGTACCTTTGCGAACAAATTTATGATAACTTTTTGAAATAGGCAGATGCCTTTTGGATTTTTGGAGTGATGTAGTAATGCCTTACATATATGCTAGCCAGTGTTTCAAAAGGAGCGTCTCAGGATTAAGGAGCAAGGGTTTGGGGTGTTTTTCATCCTAGGCAAGGCTACATGGCAAATTGCATCTTAGGCGATAAGGCGTGCGCCGTACTAAAAATTAGCTACTTTAGGTTCTAATTTCATTCAAAATAATCTGCAATCAATGGGGAAGAAAAGGAAGGAGGGAAAAAAGGTCATTCAAAATAGCTGCCTTCCTATCTTTATTTTTTGTTTTTCTGCTAATTACAAAGTTGTCTTTTATGAGTGCTCATCTCCCATTGGTACAAATTTGGTGAATGAGCCCTTCATACACTGCATATGAAATTTTACGAATAATTAACAGTATTAGTCATATCTACTTACATTCAGCTATAAATTAGAATAATTATGTCTGCTCCTCTGTTTCGTACAATTGAGTCTACCTCCAGGTATTAGTTGTTAGTAGTAGCATTACTCAACTTATATCCCAATACCTAGTACTGTTTTATGCCTCTAAAGAGAAACATTCTCTCTTCTAACTAATTCTTGTATTACTCTCTCAAGTTCCTTTATTTCTTTCATCAAACATTGCATATTGTAGCCTACTGAACCAAGAGTCAGGAGCATCTTCTTCTTCTTCAACTTAACATTCTCCTGAGTTTGCGCGATCTGGTTCACATCATTTGTATGTTTCAGGAAAGAACTCAGAATGCTTTCGGCCTCTATCGATCTGGATTTTCCCATCTCTAGATCTGGAGGTGCAACAGTCTCTTCAAGATGCTCAAGTGAAGCACTCATGTGTGCCTTGAATAACTCAAAGTCGGTTTCTAACTGTTCTTGATAGTCTTTGCAAGGTTCATCATCTGATTTATGAGAATCTTGTTTGAGTGATTCTGTCGAACCAACCATGAAATACAATAGATCCATCATCTTTAATAGTGATTGAAGCAATGCACCATAACAATCACCTTGAAAAGGTTTGTACCAGAAATTAGGTTCTATTTTTGCTTCCTCAATGAAGGCCTTTAGCTCTCCGATTTCTGCTTGCAACTTCCTCAGCTGGTCGTCCATTGAACAACTCGAGTCTAAATTATGTTGAGATTTGCTTCCGAGATCCAAGTCTAGGATCAACTTCTTTAGTCCTGCTAAGCTTGTCACCAGTTTTGCCTTGGCCAAGCTTGCCGCCCTTTCAGGTCTCATAACAATCTCTACAACAATCATACAGAACAGTCCAATGCAAGCCTCAGTGGTCCTAGCAATTGCAAATTCGGCTGGAGTACCATAATTCCTTCTACCCAGAATCAGCAATGCTCCTACAACTGCTGATACTCCACCGGCTTCACCATACATCTTGCTATGTCTTAAGAAAGTTGTGAAGACAATCCAAGGTAAAAGCATCATGAGCTTTACAACTTGGAACTTGTGGAAGAGTAAGCACCCTAGAATCCCGTAGACTGATCCCAATGCAGTGCCCTGAGCACGAGCGTTTGATGTAGAGAAGGTCGCTTGTCTCCTTGCCACAAAACTCACAGCAATGGTGAGACCCGACCAGTAGCCTTGTTGCTTGTTGTAGAGTAGTCCGACAAACACGGCTAGGCCAAGGGAGATCGAGCACTTAAGGGCAAAGATGATGTTGTGGTAGCACGGTAGACTAGGAAGTATGTCGGTGAACATCTTTTTCACGCTATGGTTTTCTTCATGTCTGTCTTGGCCTTTCTTCTCTTCATCTGCTGTTTTCACTTTGCTTTTCAGGAATGGTGAGTCTTTGTTGAGGTGTTTCATACAGAAGAGAAAGAAAAAGAGAGGAAGGTTTTGGTGGTTTGGACAAATGTTGAGGGTTTGTATCAGCTTCTTCTCTGCACGCTTATGGTTGTCGTCTTTGGTATCCGGAGCTGTGGATGACGAGAATTCAAAGGGGACTGAGCATTTGATTTGGGCCAGCTTTGACCCTAGTTGTTTACCAATTATTTGTAAATCATCCTTGAGTAGTTGGTCTAGATCATCTTGGAGGAGGCTCTTAGAGCAAGAAGCCGAAGCCATTTCCATTCCTCTGAGGCATTTTTCTATGCCTAGTAATCTATCAACTGGCTTCTTGAAGTTTTCTGTCAGGAAGAGTCTTGTTTGTGGTTTCTCCCATACAACACCATCCTGGAAAATCCACAATTATTCTGCAGTTAGAGAATTAATACGTAAATGGAAGAAAAGTGAATTTGTTTGTTTGTCTGCGGGGCATGATTTCTCTCAAGTACCTGATCCTTCTCTATGGCCTGAAGCAGTCTGGTTGCTTTTTCTGCCAACATTTTGGCTTCCGCCACAGGATCCATGGCTCCTAGAATTTCATCGGCTGCAAGGACTTTCATGGATAGATTTAACCTCTGGTTTGCATTTTCACCATACTCTTTGCACCTTTTCCTCACCTGTAGTAAGCACGGTTACATAACACTCATTAAATTGCACTACGCAATCAAAGAAAATCGACATTTTGAGCAGAGGTTCAATAAATATAGGGATATAATCGGGCTAGCTAATAAGCAGCCCAACCAAATCCCACTATCCGACTCATAGTCCATTTTTTCCCCTTCAGATATAGAACCGGATAATAAGGTCAGCGCATGTGATCTTTCTTCAATATTAGGGATGATCATTAGGGCTGTAGATGATTCAAGCTACCTTGATGTTATGTTCGTTAAAAGTTTAGTTTGATTCGTTTGTTTAGTTAAATGAATCGAACATGAATCTTATTTATGAACTTATTTATTAAACGAGTTAAATATGAGTACGAAAAAATAAGGTTGAGCTTATTTATGACTTTGAGTTGTGAGTTTAGTTTGATTCATTTATTTAGTTAAATAAATTGAGTTAGAATTTTATTTTAGGTTTGTTTATTAAATGAGCCAAGTTTAAGTTATAATTTTAGTGACCCTTGATGATTTGATTTCTTGCCAAAGTCTGGACAAAGCTGAAACAATTGTTTGATATCTATTTCTAATCATATTCAAAGAGTGAGGGAATATAATGATAACGGTGTTATAAGGTCTCTTCAGTTTCAGCGGGTTTGTTTAATCTATTTTTATTATTGAAGTACTCTTTTGACTATAAAAATTGGAAAAGTCAGCATAGCATTCTCTTATGTATTGCAAGTATAGACCATAGGTTCGTTTTTGACACTATAGTTTGGTCCGTTAGAGAGGGCTCATTAGGGACCTCAAGTCTACCTATATCTCAATTAAATGTCTCGGGGTCCACGACTCATTTACAGTCTTCTTATCTAGTTGAGTTGCAAAAAAATTTTGCGAAAGCATTACTCCAACTACCACATCTAATTAATGTGGGTAAAGAAAATGATTGTTTAGAAGCTTTGGCGTGACATGTGTATGCATGCTATAAAGAATGCGAGGTTGATTCTTGCATCCATTATTGCATGTCTGTATGATCTATTTCCTTCTTGGTCTTCTGGTAAATTATAGATTCCCTAGCACGAAAGCAAAGAGAAGCTGGTGGTACATGAAATAGATATGTCGTGTGATTTTCATGGACCCCTTGATCCCCTCTTCCACAATATCTTTGTGTTATTATTATATTTTATTATTATTCATTCTTCATTCTCCTATGCACATGCCACTAGTTTTAGAATTTATGTAAATTTATAGTTATGATCATGTGGACTTGAGCAAATTCGAGTTGAGACGACTCTGTGAGGTTCCCCCAAGCATAGGTTATATAACCCGACTCTCTACGTGTGATGGAGTGGCTAGGCCAACAAATTACTTGGTGTTATCATTGCCTTCTCTTGTACAGGGAAAGAAAAAGAAAAGGAAAAAAAAAGAGCCATATCTATCAATACTCCTTCATAATTGGGTTCTTTAAATCCACGATTTTGAAAAGAATACAAGCAATGCTATTTTGTATTTTTAATAGAGTTAATTGGGATTGTTTTACTAGATTAGATTACTATATATTGGGATTGTTTTACTAGATTAGATTACTATATATTATTTTTAATTTATGAAAAATTTGTAAGAGTGAGTATAAATTATTATATAAGAGCGTTAATCATGTAGAGACATTTAAAATCACAAAAGAGAAAATTCGAATCTACAATTAGAACTGACAATAGTAGACCCGACCCGATATAACTCGATAAATTTATCAATTCAATCCAATCCAAATCCTATCTGAAGTTAATCCGACCAGACTTTGATCCAAATAAAAGTGACATGACTCCAATTCATAATCCGTCATCAACCCGATCCATCATCAACTCGGCCCACTATCAACCCGACCTAACTGGACAAAACTTATAAACCAGTTATGATAAAAAAAATGTATTATTATTTATTTAAATCTTTTAAAAATATATTATTATTTAAAAATTACTTATTTTTCTTACTTTTATTATGAACTTACTTATTCATCAATGATATTATCATTTTATCAATTTTTTCGCGTAAAAATATAACATTAAAAATTCATAATAATAAACAAATAGTAATTAATAACACATTATTAATCGCGTGCTTACATGAAGTTAAACTTAATTATTGCCTACAAGGTTAATGAGTTAGATTACTTTTTGTGGTTAGTGTCCGGTTTGACTTGAATCCAAAATTATTCGATTTAGGATTAGCTCGGCCCGAACCCAATCTGACATATCAAAACCTAAAAATACCCGATTCGTCAAGTTAATTCAAATTTGATCCGTCAAATTAACTCAAATACAAAATCACCCGAATACGAGCTTGTTCGGCCAAAACCCAACCCGATAGGGATATAAATGGAGTGGGTTCAGGATAGTTATACCTATATCCGTACTCGATAAGAAAATCTGTACCTAAATTTGTACCCGTATCTCAAACGGGTATCCACTAACACATCCATATATCTATTCGTTGGATATCTGTTATTCCTACAGATAATTTATTTACCCATTAACAGATATTATCTAATATATAAATCCATTATCCGACGGATAAACCCATTTAGAGTTAAACCAAATAATAATTTTAACCTTAATTTATACTATATTTATTTTAAAATTAAGAATAAAAAAGTTATTATATATCTGATAAATTGGTACGGATATGAATATGGGCATGTGTAAAGGTATGGATATGGATATCCTATACCTATATCCGTACTCAACCTGACATAAATGACACATATATTTTTTCCATCATCTATGTCCATTTATTCATATTCCTATACATATTCGACAGATAAAATCCATCGGTTTTTTGGTAAAATCTATCCCGTTTACATCCCTTGATTCGACCCGATAAGCTAACCCGAAATAATCCGAACTCAATCCGACTTGAAACTAAACTATCTCAACCCGAACCCAATCCAATCCGAACCCACAATGATCCGAATCCAACCCGACCCGAATAATAAGGTAATCCAAAATTATCCAAACTCGAAATGATTTGATCTAATCCACAACTGACCTGCTATAATCCAACCCGATCCGACTCGATTGCCACCTATACCTACAATGGTGGGATCTTTAACCTTTAATACTTCCATTTTTAATCATCGGATTGTAATATTATTATTGATTACAATATTATATATATATATATATATATAATGATAAAATGGTTGAGTCATTGTCGACACCCTTCCCCTATAGACGAGCCTTGGGTCACAACATATCATAAACTTCTATCACAGAAATTGCCAGCCATCCACGTAAAAACAAATACATCTTCTTCATTTAATGATGAAAACCTAGTTAGCTAACTAGATACTTCGGATTCAAAACTTCTAGACACTTATGTGGCGTTTGTTTTTAGCAAAGACGATGATTTTAATATGCGCTTGTTTGTTTGGTGGGAATGAAATTAGGATGGAGAATGAGAGTGAGAATTTACAATCTCTATACTCATCATTTTATTAGTAAGAAGGGGATCATTTGTTTCCATTTTAATTCCAGCGCTTTAATTTTTAAATAGTTATTGTTATTTACCAAACGGTCCGTCATTTTTTTAAATATATTTCTTATGTTGTTGTTTTTTGTACTATCCTACTCCTGGTAAATATGCAATTTTACTCCTTTTTTATTTTATTTATAAAATGGTTTCTAAAATTGTATTAACCTATCAACTTATATATATATTGATTCACCTTATCTTCTAAACAGTAAAAGTGATAAGCTAAAGTATTAGTTAGGCGTGCAATGTCCTCATGACAACTTTATAATTGATTAGATCGCACCAATTGTTTAATGTTTGTAAATGAAGTTTCTAAGTTAGTTGATTATATAATATTGCATAGTTAAACTAATTTTGCTTACATGAACATTTCCAAATCAAGAAAAAGCCCCCCCCCCCCCAAATAACAATATTAATTCCTACTCCTAGCTACATCATTAAGTCATCTTACTCATTTCAATAACCACAAGAGTAATATAGTCAGTACTAAGGCTTGATCGGAATAGTAGGAACAAAGAGGAAAATAAGAAATAAATAAGATCAATATTAAGTAGTGGTACCTCATAAGTAGCAAGGCGAGGCAGAGGAACCAGCATGGCGAGAACAGAAGCCAAAGCACCAGTACCCGTGCTAGCCGCCACACGAAACGGGTGCATGACAACATCTGTTTGTGCTCCATGTACACAAGCACCAACATATATTAATACCATCTGACCAAACGCCAGTCTCTTGGAAAATATAGAGGTGGAATCCGGCAACGCTACTCCGAATGCTCCTATAGCCACCGCTACGGCCGTCACATCAGGTGTAAATCTAGTTGGTCCGATAAGCTTTAAGCTAAGTACTGCTGGACCAAGTATAAGACAAGTGCCAATGATTGCTTGCCATGTACCATGTAAAGTGTTACCTAATGTAGATTCAGAGACAATAAGCATAGCCGTCACATAAGCAAATGCTGGGTACTCAATTTGACTGCGGATTTGGGTCGGGCCATACAGGGTTGTGCAGCCAATTATGATGCATGCTATGGCAATGCGTAAGGCAGCACCTAGGCGTCTCCTCCATACCTTGGTGGTTCGGTTGGATGCTAGTTCCATGTTTTGTTGATTTACCTTTGTTTTTATGATTAGTGCTGGAAGAGGAGGAGGAGGACGCTGATGATGGATGAATGGGATATATTAGTTATTGGCTCTTTTAACAAGTATTGGCTGATATTTATATAAGCCTTAGAACCGTATGTTTTAGTAAGGTGTTATGAGGGAAGAATGGAAGGAGAAATGGGGGATTTAAAGGGCTCGGAGAGGTAGAGGATGTCTAGTGAGCTAGAATTTTGGAGGTCTTGGTCCCACATTCTTAGACAATATACTCCACTAGCTCGTAAGTGAATTGTACATCTTTTGGGCGTGCATATGTCATACCTAATAAAAAGAATATTTTAATTATGTGAAGATAATATAAATGACCTAAATCTAACTGAGTTTTTGTGCACCGTATACGTTTGGTTATTTAACTATTTTTTATATAAATTTTTTCTTTAATGGTTTCTACTTCTATTTTGTTCATTTGTGGTCATTTCTTGAATTAACATTTCCTATTATATTTTTAAGTCTAGTTCTCCTTCCTATTCTTATTTGATGAAATATTTTATCTTCAATAATGAAATATCACTTTACAATTTATATGAACGATTCTTATCATCAATTATTGTCTATATTCTTCCAACATTTTTCGTTATTAATTATAGTCATATATAGAAACTAAATAATCATAATTGTGCTCAACATATTTACCAAAAATATGCATCTTTTTAGTTGTCGCTTAAAATATTCTTCCACCATAAATATTGAAGCCTTCCATAATAATGTTGTGGTTTTTATTTAATCTTTTAAAGTATGTAACAACATATCTATCTGCATAAAATAATATCTTTATCTATCTATAATAGTATATTTGTATTTTGTTTCATATGGTATCTTATTTTAGAAGAATTATCATGTCATTTTTTATAGAAATTTTGGATGTATATCATGGTATGTTTATATACATGAAGTAATGTTTGCATATTTCTATAGTTGTATCTTGATATTTAGCTTTGTATAATCTTAAATATTGTAATATTCTAATTTATGTAGTGGATGGTGATGCTTAGAAGGATACATAAACTACTTATATTAATAAGGTATACCTTTTTTTTCCTTTTTTGGAAAGTCTATCCTTGGAGAACTCTACGATTAATCGTGTTTGGCTTGAAGTATTACAAAGATAGATAACCTCTTGAAAAGTTTTTGAGAAGGGTATAAGTGAGGAAAACACACAATCATAACAAGTGCTTTGAGTAACTACTCATGGTTGGTGTGGAGATGGGGTATTACAAATGGTATCAAAATAAAACTCTGATCGCGAGCCCATGACTGGTGTGGGGCTGAGGTATTACAAATGTTATAAGAGTAAAAATGTAACCACGAATTGAAGTTGGATGAGTCAATCGAATGCTAAGTGGGAACGATTCTCATGATGGATTGTAATGTGATAGTCAGTGATTAAGGCGCATATGGCGCTATGAGGAAATTACATTCTTGGAGTGCGGGTGCATGTAATACCCCAAGTTATGTAGTGAATGAGAGATGCTTAAAAGAATTAATATAGCTACTTATATTAATAAATTATACCTTTTTTAGAAAGTCTATCATTTGAGAACTCTACAATTAAACATATTCGACTTGAAGTAGTTAAAAAATGGCTGACCTCTTGAAAAGATTTTTGGTAAGTGTATGGGTGTGGCTAGATCATGATCGAAAGGACTCGTATTGATCTAGGTAACTACTCACAACCAGCGTGTGGCCAAGGTGTTACAGATAGTTTCTAAAGTGTGTGTAGTTTATATTAATATCCTAGACTGGATGTTAATTATGGTAGTATATACACACTTAGTAAAGTAGTGTAACACCCCTATTCTTTGAAGACTTAAAGTTTTGTTAAAATAAAATGCTCAAAAGAAAATTAAGAAAATGGGAGTGAAATCACCATATCGAACATAAAGAGAGTTTGGTAATTCACCTATCTCATGTCTCTTGCAAGGTTAAAATGCACTAGAGCTTAAAAATTTTACAACAACAAACTTTTAATATTTAAGATATTATAGAACAATGCTAAATACATTTTTATGCAAAATATTATAAAATAAAATTACAATGTAAATAGAGAGAAACATAACCATTAAACTAGTAAACACCCCCAAGCTAGAGCAAAGATAAGTCACTTCCTCAATTGTAATCACCACAAGGACCCTTACCCCGTGATAAAGCATCATCTGCTCACCTAGATTAGTTAGGGTCATCACAATGTTACAAAGACATCAACACAATGAGGTATTGAATAAGAACTAAAAACTAAACATGTTTCATATCATAATAAGGTATAACCATCTCATGATTGCGACAATGGTGATTATTATTCTTTCACATATAGGCATCATATGACACATGAACATAAAATATCTATGGGTCACAATCAAAGATTCATGACTCTTCATTAAAGTACTAAAGCTTCTAAGGCATCCCCAGGAATTCTGTCCCCTTTTATTCACTTTTTCATATATCATCCTAATCACACACATATGTCTAATTATTTAAAGTTTGATTCTTGGTCAACAGTGGTGCATTAAGATGAAACCAAGCCCATTATCAGAAGCAGTATTCTAAGCTTACACCAAACTTAGCATTTTTCTAATATTGATTTATGTCAACACCAAACATATTATCCATATCAAAATAGTATTTGAGCTTACACCAAACTTACTCATAATGAGGGAAAACACATTCCATCACTCATGGTCAATAGCCATGGTAGTTCAATTATCAATAATATAATATGGGCACATTTGACTCTACACACAAACTACTCATGATCTATAAACATGACAGTCAAATAATCATAACGACTGCCATAGTTCCCTAGAAATTGAGAATTAGGCGCTAAGGGGTTATGTATGGATTTTCAGCATCTGCCTCACCTGTGTCACCTAATGCCTTGCTAGGTTGGGTTATACACACCCGCCACCCAGGGTCATCCAACTATGACAAATACACTATTTTTCAAATGTGTCACACTCCTCCAGTGTACACACCTTTTATAGGTTTCATAGATCCCTTATAAAGTATAGAAGGCACCGAATCATTATCCATCCTTGGGTCCCTTGTGTTTGTCGATTATATGAAATGACATATAGAGTCCATTAACCTATGTGTTTTATAGCAATTACACGAAATGTTTCATAAATGCTTATAAGTTATATCAACATATACACCACTTGTGTTTGACGTTTCAATAAAAAAACTTAATGATTAATAGATCACACATACCACGTAAGGAATATAACCCATGCACTTCATATATACCATACATTTAAGTATTCTAGGAGATCTAAGAAGAACCATTGCATTATTTGAAGGTTTAAAACCCAACCGATTGTCATTAGCCTTAACAAAAAACCATTCCTAACACTTTAAGAGTTTTCCAAGTAAGTTAATTTTGATTTGAATCTCAAAAACCAAAAGTCAAAGTTGAGGTCAAAGTTAAATTTATGGTCAACCATTGCTTCTAGAGTCTAACTTAGTTCCTTAACAATTTTTTCATATAATGGCCAAACTACTCCTACTAAACTCAAAAGCCTCATGTAAGTGTTTAAATATCCAAAAATAATTTAAATACACGGGAATCTTCCAAAGGAAAATAAAATAAAAATACCATTTAAGACATTTTGGCAAAAAAAAATCCCTATTTTCTCAAAAAATCTAGTTGGTTAAGTGGAAGGACTATTTTTCCCCTTTTCACCCAAAATGCCTATTTTTCTATCTTATGGCATATCAAAGCATTCATAAAACCACCAATCACTTTTACTAGTTGAATAGCATCTTAATAGCATAAATGTCATCAATATATTCTAAAATTTTTAGATTTGGATGCAAATTACTTTAAATTTTATAGTAATATAACTTATACCATAGTAGCTCAAATACTGACATATTATTTATCAAATTTAGCCTAAAAATATCAATGAACATGATGACATGATTAAATATAGAAAAAACTAACCATGACATAACCACAACGTGCTAGCTGAACTATATATATCACGCCATTTATTTTTTAGCTATTTTGATCTATACCTTCACAAAGTGTACAAATTATAATATTACAACTCATCTCATGCTTTTATTATAAGACAAGGCATGCTCCATATCATCTTAAGACATGCTCATATTCAACTTTTCATATAATAATGCATATCATGCTTAAATGAACCATATACATCTTCAACATCTAAGTTAAGCCACCCTATATGTCACCATGTTTAGTGTGAGCAAGGTATGTCTTATCTCACTCCCAATTTATCAAAAGAACAATAAATATGGAAATAATCACTCGCCAGAAATCTCCACCAATCACTCCCCTACACAACTTTAAGATTATATAATCGTAGGTATATATCTTACTCTTTTGCAAACATAAACTTCTTAAATGAAAGAAAGAATAATGTCACTTACTCTTAATATTTTAGGTACCAAAACTTGATCATCCAACTTCACTGATCTCTTAGTTTTTACTCCTTTCATCTTAATATGGCAATAGGAGCTTTGTTTAGCATTTTTGGAGATTTTTCAAGTGTTGATCATGGTGGTTTTAATGGTGGAAGTGCATAGTTATGGGGGATGGAGGTATTCGATTATATTGGTAATGGATGAGGACAATGATGATGGGAAAAGAAGGGAGAAAGAGGATAGGTTGGGTGAGGAAAATGAGTGTGTGTGTGTACACACGTGTGTAAGTTAAATGAATTAGAATAATCGACAAATGTTGAATAGTATGCAATGATTAGTTTAGTTTTCCCCCACATTGATAAGGATGGATTAAATGAAGGGGGAAGGGAATGAAGTCAATCAAGGTTTAAAGGCTTGGGTTGAATATTGTTTAGATTAGATATAAGTTAGGTAAAGAAAGATACATTTTGGTAATCAATTATGCTTAAAATTAGTAAATAAATTCTAAAATTAATACAAACTAAAATAAATTATTTTTAAATGACTGACGACTCCAATCAAGGACCTTGATTGGTTTTTATCAAGGCTTAAAGGCTTAGAAAGGTATGTTTTGGTAGTTAATTACGCCTAAAATTAGCTAATAAATTATACAACTAATACAAACTGAGATCAACAATTTTTAATGACTAACCAGTCAAAAGTAAGGGTATTCATCGATCGAACATGCAGTAACAAATTTTGGATATTCAAAAGATCAGATATTTAAAAAACACATTCAAATACCTGATATTTTGGATATCAAGAATATCAAGTTGCATTACAAATAATCTATTAGAAATCCCAAACTTTTGAGTAGACCACAAATAATAAATATCAAATAAAAAAAATTATTTGATTGAAAGATAACAAACTGATCCAATTTGAATTAATTTCATCAAATTATCCGATTTGAGTCTTAAATTATATTGTATTCAATAAGTAATTTAAAATTTCGAACAATATTTAAATATTTAATAAAAATATAACTAAAAAGTATAAAATTTATTTACAATAATCTAAAGGCCATTTAATTTTCATAACATTTTATTGTGTGTGTGTATATATATATAATGTTTATCGGATCAGTTATATATTATTTTTATTTTTTGGATTAGATATCTGATTTATTTAATTTTTTTATTCATCGGATTTGTTATTTGATTTGGAAAAAATATCATATTGGTTATAAGATTTTTCATATCAAATCGATTTAAATATCATACTATTTCATCAAATATTAGATAACATGAACAATTATAGTCAAAAGTATAAAAAAAAAAATATAGTGATAACTGAGGAAATGGAACATTTAGAAAGTATACGAAGTCAATTTGGAGTAAAGAATGTAAGAAAAGTAAGACTTATGCGACAAATAGCTAACAAGGTCTATAATTCATAAAAAAATGGAAGAGTTGTTAGCAACATCATTTTATGACCACATATAGTTTTTAGATAAGGGAAAGTATATTTAATAAGACCCCGACGGTAAGGATCAAGATTTTAAAGAAAAAATCAAAAAAGAAAAGAAATAAACTTTAGAAATATCTTATTGCTATCATAACATTTATATTACTTAAATAAAAAAAAATTATAAGATATAGTGAGAGTGTATTAATCATTTGGTTACTTTTTACAATGTTATTGGGAACTTGTAGAATTCTCATGGAACTTCTTTAGATTTTATGGATGTTAACTTAAAAATAAAAATACAAATCTAGAAGTTCTTATTAAAAAAAAAATACACAAATGATAAGATTGCATCAAGTTCAGCCTAGAAAAGAAGAATATTTCATGGTAATTTTTTATTTATTGTTAGATGATACTAAATTAAAAATGTCACGTTACTTCCATGAAATTATTCAAAACCCATTGTATCTAAATAAGCCTATTACGGTACAAATTTTCTAACTACATATATAATTTCTTAATAGCTTATTTATTTAATCAATATTATTGACATTAGATGTTTATAATAGTATTTCTACTAATATTTTATAAAAGGTGCACCTAAATTCGGACTAACAAATTTTTTGATCAACTAGTTAATATGCACGGCAGCTGTAAGTCATTATTGCTCGCATTTTCATGATGTTGTCTTTTTCTGGATATATATACCAACCACAAATCAATTAGTGGAGGAGCCAAAAGAAAAAAAGAAAAAACAAAAAAGAGAAAAGGCTATAGATCTCGGTATGAATTGAACGCCGCTCTTTGAGATAATCGCTGGTTTCTTCCACCCAGGGATGACAATGAGTCGGGTCTGGATCGGGTCCAGTCATATTCAGATTCGGATTCGTTTATACTACCTAGATTCAGATCCAGATCCAGATCCATCGGGTCTAGCGGGTAAATGAGTCCTAAACGGGTCCTAAATGGGTCCGATTATTTTTTTTTAAATAATTAATAATATATGCTAATACAAATATATTTATGTTTTATATAACTTAATATGTATTTTTTTTGTTAAAAAAATCATCTAAGTGAAAAAATAAATATATTAAAATTGTTATATTAACTTTTCAAATGGTGTTTTAATGCTTTTAATAGGGATGTAAATGGGGCGGGTATACCCATATCCGTATCCGTATCCGATAAGAAAATTCGTACCCGTATCTGAATTCATATCCGCTAACATATCCATATCCGTATCCGTTATTCGACGGATTATCCGTTTACCCGTTAATGGATATTATCCGATGGATAAATCCATCACCCGAAAGATAAACCCATTTAGAGTTAAGCTAAATGATAATTCTAACTTTAATTTATACTATATTTATTTTAACATTAAGGGTAAAAATGTAATTATATATCGGGTAAATGGGTATGGATATGGATACGGGTATGGTTATGGGTACGGGTATGGATATCCCATACCCATCTCCGTATTCGAACCTGATGGGTATTTTTTTTACATCATCCATATCCGTATCCATATTCGTTTATCCATATCCATTGGAAAAAATCCGTCGGGTTTCGGGTAAAATCCGTCCCGTTTATATCCCTAACTTTTAAAATACAATGTTATACATATTGTTTATAAAGTAAGTATACAAAAATAAAATTTTAAAAAAATGAATAAGGAACTTATATAAGATTAAGACAATAATGATAAACATAATATTAGTATGTATTTATATATGTATACACACACACACACATATATATGTATATTAAACGGATCTGGCGTGCCGGGTCTGGGTCTAGAACTGGACCCAGACCCAAACCTTTTAAAGTATATGTGGATCCAGACCCGATCCAGACCCGTCGGATCCAAAAATCATGGATCCAGACCCGCTAAAAATGAGGCGGATCTGGGTCGGGTCCGAGACCCATTGCCATCCCTACTTCCACGTTCTCTTGGAAAATGCATTTTCCGTACACGAACTCGTTTTATCAACGTGGAAATGTTTTACGACGGTAAAAGAAATGAACAGATCAAAATAACTTTATGTTTCGATGAATAAGGTGTTAATTTACGAAACAGCAAATGATATACGTATTTCATATTCGATTCTTACTAAAAGTTGTGTTAATTAGTTTCATTTGTATTAAAATGTTACTACATAATAAGAGCTGGAGAAGATGGAAAGGAGTAATGGTAGGTGAATTTGTTGAAAACATTTATAGGTTCATGGCATGCCATCATCTCTCTCTCTCTGTTTATCCCCCCTTTTTGATTAAGTCAGATTTAGTATAGAAACAATAACTGATAAGCACAGAGAGTAATTAGACAGTAGAACATCAATATCCTGTTCAGATAAACAACAAAACGTTCTTCATGCCCAGAACCATAAATATAAGATATAGGTGGAGAGTAGAGTTCACAATTGGATCAGGTTTTGGTCGACTGTAGTTAGTCGGGTCGCTTTTAAATTAGGTTGTTTGCTGATTATTATTTTTTATTGATTGGTTGTGTATTGGGTTAGATTATTTTGGGTTTAGTTATTTTATTATTTGGGTCATATCAAGTTTAGATCATTGCATATTTGAATTAGTATTAGATTAATTTATCGAATCAGATTTATGTTAAGTTAGTTGATATTTGAATTGTTTCGAGTTAATTTGTCAGGTTAGGTAAGGTTTAGGCAGAGCTAGCTCATGTTCCTTTGATTTTGGGTTTAGGTTAATTTGATGGATTCGGGTTAACTTAAAGGATCAGATCTTTTTAAATTTTGACTGGGTGAGTTGGGTTTGAACTGATTTAATTCTAGATTAAATTACTTCGGTTCGGGTAAAATTGGGCATTGATCACTGATATTAATCCAACTTATTAACATCGTAAGCATGTGTTAAGTTTAGTTTTATGTGAGCATGCAAGTAAAAATATGTTATTAACCGCTACTTAGTTATTATTGTGATTTTTTAATGTTGTATTTTTATGTAAAAAATCGGTAAAATTAGATATTATTGATGAAGACGTATGCTCATGACAAAAAAGGAAAATAAATAAAATTTATAAAATAATATAGTTTTAAAAGCTTTAAATATATAATAAAACATATATTTTTTTATTATCATAATTCGTTAGTATAAAATTTGGTATTTTTGGGTTGGATTGTGATTGAACTGGATTGATGTCGGGTTTTAGATTAAGTTGGGTCGGATCAATTATATTTAGGTTAGTGTCGGATTGAGTTAATAAATTTTTCGGATTATATCGTATTGGGTCGAACGGGTAAAATTTTCCCAACTTTAATAAAAAAAAGGCATTCATATCTATAAATGAAGTGATTTAAGTCAAATTCTTTCGGATTTAACCTCGACTCGTTAGATAAACGAGTTTAAAATAAAACTCAGACCTAACTCATTTAACTAAACTCACTAATAAAATTAAACTAAGCTCACAAGTTCATATATAAATAAATTAAGTTAATTTTTTTTATAGCTCAGACTCATTTAACAAAATAAATGAGCGGTCTCAACTCACTTGCAACTTTAGCCATGAACTTGGTATGGGCACAAGTTAATCCCCGACACCAATCAAAGGAAAATGTGTCGAACATACCAATGTGACACCCTCCCCGGCAAGTAAGAACCGTGATGGTCAAAACTTTTCGAATGTTGTTCTACTAAAGAAATAAACCATTATATATATATATATATATATATATATATATATATATATATATATATAGAGGGTGAATGCCCCATACACACCATTTCTAAGATACATATATAGGAATCAATCATAACCATTATATTAGTATTTGATCAACGATCAAGATTTAGTACATACCTAACCTAAATTTATTTTAATCTCAGCCCTTAGATCTTCTAGATCTAACGGTTATTAAGAGTTCCTACATTTGTATTTTAAATAATAGTTTGTACAAGAGCCTAAATCTATATATATATATATATATATAACTAAAATTAATTATTTCCTAAAGCAAGCTAAAAAAATATTATAAGCATTGATTATATAATCCATATTTAAAATTATTTATTAAAAATAGTTATCTATAATAATTATTTTTAATAAGTTAGGTCCAAATAAGCTAATTGTTATAACATCCTTTGTTATTATACTTTAATGAAGATTAATGTTCTATTTGGTTCATGGAAAGTTTTAAAGAAAAGAAAGAAAATAAATAGAAAATTAATTTTTTGTATTTGGTTTACATGAGATAATGAAATAAAAAAAGAGTAAAGAATAAAATTGTTAAATATTAACTATATAATTTTTTTAAAAAAAAAAGTTTGAAGGAAACTATTTTAATTTTAATTTTTTTTCTTTAAATTTTTTTAAAGTCAAATAGAGCTTAAAGAAATTCAACTCGTACTAGCTATTCTTAAAGATAGAGGTCATTAAACCGAATCATCATACAGTCAGTTTGTTTATTAAGACTAGCAGATTGCCCTCGCTAATGTTCGACGCCAAGTATTTTACATGGCTTTCCTAGTAGCTGCTACTAAAACTTTATATTAAAAACAAGAACAATATGTGTTTGCCTGCACTAGTACTTGGCTTCGCTTTCCTAGCTAGTGACTGATATTTCGATTAACCTGTTATTTGCTGAATATTAATATTATTTTATATCTATACAATATACCCCAATTTTATTAGGTAAAACAGGGATCTGCATGCAAGTGCAGCGTGTCCACTAGAAAAATCACGAGTTTGCTGAGACATGATCGTGTAACCCATCCCCACACAAAACGGAAAAAAGGTGTAGGATCGACAGGAGAGGGATGACTCTTTTAATTTCATCATGCTTTTGCTATCTCGTACTGTCCACCATAACTTATATTTCGAGCCAAAAGTGGTTTTTATTTCCTATTCCCAAATTGCAGCAAGTTGCCGTATGAACAGACAGAGTACGGAGCACCAAGGACACAAAGATATAGTAACTTTTTACGGCCATGCTGCCATGCTCGTATTGGATAATATGTTCTTCGTTGGGGCCGGGGGTGCAATTCTAATTTACCCTCTTTATGCCTACATGGAGTCACTTTTTTTTTGTTTTTTCCCCGGCCGGGGGGGGGGGGGGGTGGTTTAATTTAATGTAATTTTATTACCAAAACGTCAGAGTCTAATTAAGTACAAATATCTCTAATTAGGCTTTTTAAAAAAATTTATATAAAGTTTATAAAAATAAGTATCAATTAATTACCATAGAATTGGACACAATTACTATAAAAACATAATAATACCGAAATAAAGGAATGGTGTAATACTTGAGCGGAATGTTATAATAATTGATCTGATTATTTATATCAACATGATATACAATTTTTTTTGGTGATTTTGTTTTAAGAACTTCATAGTTAAACGTGCTAACCGTGGAATAATTTTTAGGATAGGTAAACCTTATGAATAGTTTTAGAAATTTTTTGAATTTTTTCAAAAAGTGTGTGAGTGAGGACAAAACGTATTGAAATGACTTGTGTTGATCTGTAAAGTCAATCGATCAATTCGAAAGAACTTGGATGAGCTAGTCAGTCGCCTAGCAGGACGATTCTTAGAACAAAAACTGTATTGAAACAGTTAGTGGTTGAGGCACAACGAGGACATTGCTTTCTTTGAGTGGGGGTGAATGTAATACCTCAAATTGAGCGAAGTGTTATAAGGATTGATCTGGCTACTTATATCAATATGGTATACCATCATTTTAGTGATTATATCTTAAGGAGATTTTGAAAATTTTATGATTTTTTTTTGAAAAATGCATGAGTGAGGATAAAATGCGCTGAAAGGACTTGTGTTAATTTGTGGAGCCAGCGGATCAATCCAAAAGCACTCCAAGGTAGTTCCGCATGGTCGTATAGACTCGAGATGTTACAAATGGTATCCAATAATCTAGTCTTACATACTAGGATATGATCTTAGGAGTCACTTTATACAATAATATATAGTGTAAAACTTAGACCTAGTTACCATGAATGATGTTATGAATTATTATGATCTTAATTAGTAACTCAAGTAAGGGAACCACGAAATTCAATTTTGACCTTATATTGAATGCATAATTTTGTTCTTCATGTAATATACGATCTTGCAGAGTAATTTACTTAATTTCAGGAGCACATATACTTTAGAAAAAGTATCGAATGATGTTTATTCTAGTAGTAAAGAACAACTTTTGGGTACCAGAGATCCTATGTTTGAATATTCTTCCCCCTATTTGGTAGCGTAACGCCTTTATGTGTCACCACTTACATAATAATTTGTATTTGTTTTTACGAGCTCTCTATGAATCTTAAAAAAAACTTTAGAAAAAGTAAATGATTAAAATTGTGAGTAAGTTTGCAATATTATTATGATTGGCATTGTTGAAAATCTAAAACAAATTCAAATGTATTCAAACTACATCAATATATCCTATATATAATATTAATAAAAGGGGGGTGGGTGTTTATAATTTACTTTTATTTCAAAAAGAATAACAAAACTTCACCTCACAAAATAATGTATAAAGTTGGTATTTTTTTTTCTTTAGCTACATACGTATAAACAGTGGCAGAGCTAGAGTTTTAGGTCCATGGTGTCCTACTATATTTGTTTGGTAAATAATATACTAAAATAGATATTAAAATAAAATAATATTTTTAGGTACTTAAATAAATAATAATATTTTTAAATGGTGATTAAATAACTAATAATTGTAAACCTTTAAAAATAATCATGAAATAAGTGTAAAACCTATTAGAAAAATTATGGAACACATACCTAACTAAAATACTAAATCCAATAGTCTCAGACTAATATAGCAAATATAAATTTATTCTCACAAAAAAATGAATAAAGCTAAAAGAGGTACATAAAAATACTATCAGTAAAAGAGAAAGCTTCGGTGAAGTTGAAGTGTTAGGGTTTAGGGGTCTGAGATGAATTTGAATTTGAATTGCGTACAGGAGGCGAAGGGAAAGAAAGCTTTTAACGGTGGGAGAGAAATGACCAAGGCGTTCGGGCATAAATGGACCCACACACAGACTGTGGCTGCCTCATTCGGTTGCTCTTGTAGACTTGCAGTGCAGACTCGTAGTTTGTAGAAATAAGAGCAGTAGCAGCGGGCAGGGTTGGAGGCTCGGAGTAGGGCGGGGCGGCGAATGGACGAGGTAAAGAAGACTGGAAGTTTGGAAGTCTGGAACTGGAAGAAGAACGAATGGGGCGGTGGTCGCCGGCAGCAGTGGCGAGCTCTAGTGGTCTGGTTTGCGTCGAGGGCTGGCAATGGAGGGAGACGAAGATCTGGTCTCGCCAACAACGTGCAGGCTGCGTCGCTGCGCTGTGTTCTGCTGTCTGCGTGTGTGACTGCGTCAACTCGAGGGTAGGGGCGAGGGCAATGGAAGGAGACAAAGGGGCTGGCTCTGCAGATGGGTAAGGTTTGGGTAAAAAATTAATCAAAACGACACTGTTTTGATTCTGATTCTACAAAATAATAACATAAGTGGTCGTTCACGAGATTTGATCTCGGGACATTTCGGTCGAAATATGAGGGACCTGACTTGCCTAACCGTTCATCCATTACAATCCTTTGATATGGTATTCTACAGAGATAATATATATTCAATGCCTAAAAAACGAACACATTTTCTACCTTACTGCCAGAACTCCATGGTCTCCCGGGACACCATGCGGAAGCCTTGGCTCCACCCCTGCGTATAAAGTTATGTTACAAACTTACACCTAAAGTAAGTAGATTTATTAGTAACTCCTACACAACCAACTCACATTATTGTGTCGACTTTTTCTAAATTTTGGGTGTATATGTCAATGGTAAAAAAAACGAAGATATTTTCAACTTTCATATCTATGGTGTTTGAATTTTTAGTAATACAGTTATGTTTATAGGGAAAATTTTTTTGTAGTCCATTTAGGTAAAATTAATAGGATAAAAATTAAAATGATCCTAAAGTATTTAGTTCCAAGTATTAAATATTATATACATATAATTATACTAATATGTACACCTAATTATACATAAATGTATAGGTAATATTCTCTATATGCACATGTATATTGAGATACAAAAAAAATGAATTAAATATTAAATAAATTAACTAACTTTAATTACTTTAATTTAAAAAGACCACCAACTTTTTTTTTTTATGTTTATACTCGAGAGACAGGACTTTTTATTTATCCATGTGGTCATTTTAATTCGTATTCGGATAGTCGGGGCCTATCAACTTTCGAATACCGGACGATCTACCTAAGAAAGAAAGAAAAAGAGGCTAGCTAGCTTGTCGGTGTACATTTTACCTTAAAAAAATGGCATTTTGGCGTAGAAAAAGATATATTCAGGTGCATATCTCACGGAAGCCATTGTGACAAAAGCAAAGGCCAATTTAATCACCAAACCAAACAAAATTGGGTCCAATCACTCAGTGACTCAGCCACTATACAATCGGAGCGCTGATACTATGCTAACTTTATTAATAGGTCTTCTAAAACTTTAACTTTTACTATTGAAAAACTTTATTATTATAATAAATTATAGGCATCAAAATAAGCGGGTGTTCGCATTACCAATTACAAATCTAATCCATGTCATTGTCGTACTCATGACAATTAAATCTTAAAAAGTAAAAATAGATTAAAATAACGTAAGACTTTCATAGAAAGACGATAATAATAATAAAATATGGAGAATAACTTTAACATATTACATCAAAAGAGAAAGAAGCCAACAAGAAAGAAGAATACATAGTCCAAAAGAGATAATCTGAGTACCACTAAGGTTATTAGAATTGAGGTTCTACCTAGAATTAACAAGAGTCATCATAAATAAATTATAAAATTTGGTCATTCTTTGAAAAATTAGAAAACGAGGACGTAAAAAATCGATATATAATAATAATAATAATAATAATAATAATAATAATAATAATAATAATAATAATAATAATAATATACATACATGTATTGTAATATCCCAAAAATTTTCATAGAAATAAATAATAAAATAATAAATAAAGTAATAATAATAATAATAATAATAATATGATATTTAAAATTTATTATTTAGCCTAATTTTGAGACATTATTTTAATTATCTAGCCTAAAATAAATTATAGATAAATTACAATAATTTTTAATCATTTATATAATTACCAAAATAATTTTCCCTAAAAACCTAACCTAAAAATTCCATAACTTGTTTTATTTTTCCTTTCTTTTTATTTCTTTCTCCTTTTTTCTTTTGTCTTTTTCTCCTTTATTCCTTCTTCTTTCTTTTTCCCCTTCCTTCCTGCCTGGGCCCGCTTTGCAGCCAGCCCGCGCTCCACCTCTCCCCCTTTCTTCCTTTCCCCAGGCTAGCCCAATCCCCTCATCCTTCTTCCTTTTCTTTTTCCCGAGTAACGACCCAAGCCCCCTTTCTCTTTTTTCTTCTTTTCCTTTTTTTCTCCCTCCCTTCTTTCCTCTTTTCCTTTTTTCTCTCCCCGTCTCCTACCTCCCGCCTACACCTCGCATGATCTCCCCCTTCCATTTTCGCCCCTACACACCTGCAACCCAGCCAACCTCCCCCTCTCGCTTTCCCTTCTCGACCATGCAGTGCATGCACATTGGCATGCGCTTGCACGGTCCCCCTGCTGCACGATCCCTTGCCTGATTCCCCTACTTGACCCCCAACACTTGCACCCCCTACACTGTCCCTGCCCCACCATCGCTGTGCTACCTTGCGACTAGCCACCTTGTCGCATTCCCCCTTTGTCCTCATCCCCCTCTCCAGCCTATAAATACCCCCCCCCCCCAAACGATGCCCCTCCCCTCTCTTCTCCTTTGTCGAGCTTGCACCTGCACCCCTTATTCCTACCTTCAGTTGTCGTTGCCTTCGCAACCAGGCCACGCCGTCCCCAAACTCCTCCCTTATTCCTTCCCTTCACCCCTTGCATCTGCTAAGCCCCCATTCCCTCTCCTTTTCCCCTTCCTTTTTCCTCCTCGACCCTGCAAAGTGCAGGTCGTGCCTCCCTTGCACCACTACCACCACCAACCCACTTCTCACCTCCACGTCACCGCCGCACCTTAGCTACCCTACATAGGTGCCCAAACCACCTTCTTTTCCCCTCTATTTCCCCTCCTTTCTCCTCCCTCCTCTCGGTTGCACCACCACCGACCGCCACAACCTGCCTCCCCCACTAACCTACTTGGTGCCAACACCACCCTCAACCCCCAAGCAACTAGCCCCTACCAATTTTCACAACAAAACAACCTCCATCCTTGCTCTGGCTCCGCCACACCATCACATCGTCGTTGCCGTGATCACCACCGAGTTGCCACTCCACTTCTCTTACCCATTCTGGACACTACCATTTCCCTTCCTCCCTTTTAAGTTCCATTTGATTAGACTTATTATTATTATTATTATTATTATTGTTATTATTATTATTATTATTATTATTATTATTATTTTATTTAAAGAAAAAAAGGAAGAAAAAGGATAAGATAACCTAAGTTCAAATATTTCCACTTTTAGGTACTGTTCTGGTGACAACAGGAGATGAGACATAGGTTACTATTGCTTAAAGAACGGAGCTGTTTCGGTAAGGATACAACCATAGCTAGGGCCTTATTTTTGTTAAAATGTGACTTTATTATGTGCTAAGTGAATACCTACATGAAATATTAAATGGTATAGGGTTGTATGTGTAGCTTGACTTGCAAGGACTAAAGGTAAGAATATACGTGGACATGATTGTGTTGGTTCATGTCTTGATGTGTAATTCTGTTATATGGTACTTAATATTTTAAAATGTTGGGAATTTCTTGTATGGAGGCCATGAGACTTAGGTAGGGTTTTGGGACCTAGGGGCATTTTGGTCAACATTGTGAAAATAGACATATGGGAAAACCCTAGGGTGAAAGTCATCCAAATATCATTTTGAAGGTGCTAAATAAATAAATTTGGTAAATATGAAATTGGATATGGGCAAATATTGTATGGAGAGGGTTAACCATGCATGAGGTGAGTCAAACCTAATACGAGTTATGTTTAGGGGCAACCAAGTGAGGGATGGTTGATAAGAATGGATATGGGGGAGATGATGACATTGTAGGGTAGCTTGGCACAAATGGGAGAGTTATTGGATGCTAAGGGATGGGAAATTACTAAGTAGGTAGAGCTAGGGTTTTGGTAGTATGAAACCTTAGGAGTATGCCATTATCACATGTAGGAAATGGGGGAATTGGGCCGAACCTCTGAACTATAATGTAAACATGCTATTTAGGTATTGTGTGCTAAATCTGACGGCTAGGTGGTGGGAGCAAATACATCTACCATGGGGAAATTAGGGTTTTGAAAGGGGTCCCATTGAGGAGGTTGTTATCACATATGCAAAATGAAGGGGTCAGGCTACAGAACTTTAGGGGATTAACAAGCATAGTAAAATATGTTTAGTTGTGGAAAATTAGGGCTAACCAAGTAGTAGAGAAAGTGATAGGTCAATTGGGGAAAAACTAGGGTTTTGAGGAGTAACCCTAGATGCCAATTGTTAACGTATGTGGGAAACAGGGAAAATAGGTTATGTCTCACGAATGGAGAGGTTCCTAATGACAGGTTTGGGTTTGTTGGATGAATTGGAAACTCAAAGGAATAATAGGGGGTATGGAGGTATCAGTGGTTAGGGAACAAGGGTTTCTAAGGAGACAAGGTAGTCTTGGGGGTGGTAGTAGGTTAGGAGTCATACTTGAGTTGTTTATAGTTGTAGGTGGTATTTGAAACAATAAGATATGAATAAGATACTAACAACTTAAAGTAGAAGCCGGTTGTACCTTATTTACCGTTCACTGGTGAGAATAGTGGCCAGGAATGCTCTGCTCTAGGGTTGTACCTTGTCACTGGTCCATCGATGATAATAGTGGTCAGGAGTGTGTTGCCTTAGGATTGTACCTTATATACCCATCCGCCGGTGAGAATAATGGGGGTCTCAAACTCAATTAATAAAACCCTTATACGATAATAAACTATGAAAATACACTAATTATTTATAGTGGAACACCATGTGGGTCGGGATTGATTGCACCTTATTTATCGGCCCACTGGTGAGAATAGTAGCCAGGAGTGTTTTGTCCTAGGGTTGTACCTTCTTACCAATCCACCAATAAGAATAGTGGTCAGGAGCATTTTATCCTGGAGTTGTACCTTGTTGATCGATCCACTAGTGAGAATAGTGGGGTCCCTGAACTCACGTAGATATAATTTTTAAGTTGACTATTTATTGCGTTTTTATATTGAGTCTATATAATAAAGAACATACCGATTATGACCTTCTTATGCACATTTTATTGCTGTGGTATCATTAAATGCTTTAATCTTGTTTGATTGTATTGTTACCTTACTCAGTACGAAGCGTATTAATCACCCCTATTATGGGTGTTGTTCATTTCTACAAGCAGTGTCCCCTCCTGAACTTGTGCAGGTGAATGAGGATGCTCTAGAGGCTTTGCCACTTCTGATGATATGATTAGGGCAGAGTAATATAGTAATAGTCTAGGGTTGGGGCTCAAAGAGAGTGACATCCAACTGTTATCATTTTTCAGCTTTCTGGTTTTAATGTTTTATTTTTGCTTAACAATGCTTGTGTATTTTATTATTTCCTTGGTAATAAACATTTAACCTTTATTATGTTATGAAATGCTTCCTCACTATGTTTACCATGGTTTCATCTATTTCTATTTTGCCTTGTATTTGGTACAAGGATGGTCTAGGGCGAGACTTATACCAATTATGGTGGTAACACTCCCCTCTTATGGTGGATGTTGTTATGTTTAAAATAAAAAATTTTAATGGTGGTTTTTAGGGGTGTTACATATATATATATATATATAGTTAATAAACATATTTTAAGTACTGACATAACCTATAATTTTTTTTAAGTTTATTGGTATACATCAATGCATGATGACGCCCTCTAGATGCAGGATGACACAAATCAACCATCCACTGGTTGATGGAAAAGTTTTTTTTTTAATTTTTTTTGGCTGAAACATTCTCAGCTAAGCATCGACGTTTCAGTTGTATTTTCAGGGTGTGGTAAGTGGCCTTATGGCTGATTTCATTCTTCCCTATTGACAATACCATAAAAGAAAACAAACAAAATAATTATGATCTAATTAGAAATTAGTAAATAAATAACATCATAAATTTAATATATTTGTTGTACTCTACATATAGAGTTTTGACTTTTTGTAAGTAATTTTATTTCCAAAAATCGACTTTGCTAATATATTTCTCGTGCGTCTTAGTAGTGCTCAATATATAGTATATACAAAATAATAAGGATAAAGCTTAGAGTTAGAGAATGAATATATATATTGAGAATAAGAGGGAAAATAAATTTTATGGTAAATAGATAAAAATTATAAGATTCTTTCCAATATCTTAAGATTCTACTGATTTTACCTAGGATCGTAAGATTCTATTGATCGTACATAAATTTATAAGATTCTACCACAAGTATACTACTTTCTATTTAGAATTGTCAATCATTTAATGACTTTTGAATCGTATAATTGTAGAATCATGAGATTTGGATTGGGGACTTAACGACTATGATCACTAAGGGTACACAACACGTGTTTGCCCCGAATATCTATGACTCACTACCCACAACCCAAGATAATCACTCATCCTTAATAACGAGGTCAAAGTTATCAAGATCATCATACAAGTGACACATTATAAGGATCACCTACTCATGAGAATGAGCAACAATCACCAAACACTAGCATCAATACAGTTAAGTACCGAGTAACACAACTATCCTAAATTAATAGCAATTTGCACATAAGAGCCACACATGATTAAAGCAATAGGTCACATGATTATATAATGATAACATGGATCAAATGAAAGCACAACTGTGAAGAAGCCAATGAGGTATCATGCCTAATATAATGACATATAAAGCACATGCGTGCGCGCACACACACAATAAAAAAAAGTGAGGACCATTGATTATTGTATTTCATTATCGTGATCGGTACCAATTGATTATAATTAACTTGAGTATGAAAACTCAACCAAACCCCTTCATCAACATCAATTCTATTTCTATCTAGTGTACAAAGGCATTATCCTAGTTGATCCGTTTGAAGCGTAATTAGAAATCCCGATGAAAGGTTACTTAATCATTTAAGTATGCATATTTTCATAGGACCTGAGACACCTGTAGATTAGAAAATAGACCTTTGAGACCTCACATAAGGGGTATGGGGTCATAGAAGAGAAAAACACCATAATAGTAGGAACATAAAACCTAACTTGGGTAGTTAATCTAAGTGAAATAACGAGCCCAACAAAAGCATTTTTCACTCTAAGTGTTAGTGTTTTATTAAAGATTAGCCAACACATAACAAGGCCAACAAAACCATTTTTAACCATCACAAGCATACTTATCCAATCCATTTATAGAAATTCCCTTGATCCACAAGGGATCAAGGCCGAACTCCATCTATAAGGCACAAAGGCCTAACATAACTTAATGTCATAGAGACCTAACATTATTTGATGGTATATAAGGCATAATTATTAAACACATAGTCCAAGGATCACAATAACCATTAAATATAGATTCATACCACAATTTTGTTACATTAAAGTAATTAGAGATGAAATTAGGATCCAGGTATTCATAAACACATCATTATATGATAATTACTAAAATGCTCATAGATTTACTGTTCCCATTTTAAGGTCTAAAAAAATATAATGATATTAGAATTTTAGACATAACCAAATTACGATCTAGAATAGGTCATTAAACATGGATATTATATCTAAACAACCCAAGTAAACTAAAATGCCCAAAATTCTCTTAGTCACATGAATTCAATCTAAGGCAATTTGAAACCATAATGATTGATTCCATAAATTAACCCAAAGCATCCAACTATCATACTTAACTTATGTTATCAACAAACACTCATTAGGCCCAAAATTCCAGAATTGATGTAAAAGGTCAAGAATGCCATTAAACACCCTAAGCACATCAAAACTTAATTAGCTCATAATTAATTCCTTACAACTTCAAAACCTATCATATTACACATCAATATTTAAGTAAAAGACCCTATGAACACAATGGAAACCCATATTTTATTAAAATCAACTAAAATTCCCAAAATTCCCTTATAGTTTAGATCCCCTACGAATGTATAAATTTTATTATAACTCCAAATCATCTAAAATTCACACACATGATACTATATACTAAAAAAACTTAATGTCATAATTATATAATATTAAAGCAACCAAAAGGGCATAAAAACCCCTAATGTTGAGTGCTTAACTATAGGGCGAAGAAGGCATTTCACCATCAAACTTCATGATACATGAGGATACACTTTAGCACATAATCATATATAATATAAGCATGCTTAGAAAAATTAAAACCAACATAAAACCCAAACTTAACCTAATGGCTAATAGCCATACATGCTTATCTAATCACTTTTCACCCTATAACCACATATTTATATGCTTAAACTACAAATTAACATGCTTAGATCATCTAAAAATAATTCCATATTAATCTCAAAGTAAATAAAGCATGCTTAAATCAAAAAATATTAGGCACTTATCATAAAATCTTATTTTCTAAAGATTAATCAAGTTACCTAGCTCCTATGCTCCAAGTAAAAAAAAAAGGACCTAACATCACCATCTATGAGGCCACTCGATCACCTTTACAAGAGATTAGATAAACAAGCTTAGATTCAAAAATAATACAATAAAAATTAAGAAAAGAGACGTAAATAAATATAGGAAGTAAACCCCTTGAATATGGAGGTGGAAAACTTGATAAGGATGAGTAAGATCCTCCCCACCTTCACTAAGTCTTAAATGCCTGTACTTATAGAAAATGTTTAGAAGTTAAGCTAAAGGAATTAAGAGAGAACAAAATGCAAAAAAAAAAAAGAAAAGGAAAAAATAAAGGAAGAGTTGTGGTTGGCAGCAAGGAATAATGAAAGAAAAAGAGGTGGAAACCACCAACTGAGCCACCACTAACCATGAAGGTAAGGGAGGAATAAGGCATGGGAGATTCATGGAAAAGAAAAATTTAATGAAAAACTAGTTAAGGAATTTGAAAACAACAACAACATGTCATGATAGAATTCAACAAAAGAGAAGGAAAAAAAATGCTAGGCCTATACTTAGTAAGTTTTAGGTGAATGAATATGTGAATGGGAGGGGAGTGTTTAGGATATAAAAGTGTCAATAAATTTTTCAATCCTTTGGAAATAATTGGCATGAATCAGGTGGAGGAGTGGGATTTGTTTAGCTCAACAATTGATTAAGAAAAAAGATGACTAAACTATAAGAGGTTAGATGATATTATAAGATTATTGGATTTTTGGCAAATTTGTGGGTGATTGCTAGGAAAAAAAAGTACAAATCTTATCTTTATAAATTGAGGTGGTTAACCAACATGGTCAAGGATCAATGGGTTAACCATTTAACTTTTAAATTAATTAAATAGGTAGAAATGCTAGTAAATAATTATTTTTTGGGAAAAATATTAAATAAATCCTAAAAATATCCAAAAATTAGAGAAATGTGTGGAATAAATTTAGAAACCCAAATATGTAAAAATATTTTGTATTGAATTTTATTTTTAGCTAAAAAAAAATTAAACAGGAAAAAAATGGGTAATTCTAACTAATGGCGTAAATGATTTTTTTTTTGCGATTAAACAAAACAAATGAAATGAATGAATTTGAAAGGAAAATAATGTATAAATGATTTTAGGGTATTTATAGATAATTAAGGAACCTAAACAAAAAAGATATTTAGGGTTAATGAAACAAGCTATTATATATTTGGACATTGACCAGGTAGGAAGAGAGTATGATTGCTTACAATTCCAAATGGAGTTTCATTATAAATCCAATAGACAATTGATGGAGTATCCCACTAAACTTATAAGTTAGTCATCTCCCTCATTCATATTTGATTTTGAACAATGCAAACGTAGGTTCTTCTTTATAATAATTATTGAAAATTTTCATTAGTATTTTAGTTTTAATTTTCCATTTTCATAAATTATATTTCTTTTTAAATTATATGAAATTTTAATCTCTCTTTAAATATTTCTATGTGATGTTTTCATTATATTTAAAAAAAAGTAAATTAATAAGATGTTTGTGCATAGGTAATGTTGTTTACCATATAAACATATAACATGTTTTTTTTTCCTTTCATTCAATGAAAAATAATATGGTTATATTCATAAACTTTATATTATATTTTAAATGAATCTATAGGAGTTTTTTGCATGGTTTTCATTTTTTACCTGGAGTAGAAGGTAGTATAGGAGGCGATGTCATGTTTGTGGTTGTATTGGCTGGGATGTTTGGCTTGTTATGTTCCCTGCTCCGAAGGCAATCTTCTTTGTATAAATTCAACTTGTTTGTACCGATTTTTGTATTGGTGTAATACTCTGTATTTTTAAAATTCAATTCCCTTATGCTTATAGATTTTGTTAATTTTTTTTATAAAAGCATTTAAATGTTTGATTTGTGGTTCATTTTGTGGTTTTATTAACAATATCAAATTTATATTAGAATTTAGAAAGTTATTGTCGTCGTGCATTATTCTTGATAAATATGTTCATGATTATGATTTTTATTATATTCATATGATTTCAATTTTCATTAAAAAATATATTTATGTTCCGTTATTTTTCTATTTAATAATTTAAATTCATTTTCAATTATAAATTCGTGGTGTGATTACGAATTTATTTTGAAGTTATATTTCATTAACAAATTAAATTGCTTAAACTATAAAATCCCTTTTAAAAAATTAAAGTTATTTTCATGATTTTATTCATAGAAACTATTTCCTTAGTTGAATTCATCTATTTAACAAAGCCAATAGATCTTTTAAAAAAATCAAATATTTATGTAACTCATTTATGACATCCTTTCTGAAATTACTTTTTATTTTATTTTTATTTTTGGTTTAAGGATGATATTTTTAAAAAATCATTTGAGTTAATTTTAATTCCTAATAATATGTTTTAAATAATTTACTAGATAGTTTTGAAAATTATTTTTGAGCTCTTATTATGTATTTTTAATAAATAATACGAATTCTCACGATCATTGATATTTTCATTCGAAAGCTTTTTCAAAATCATTTAAATATCCTTTATATTGATTATCTTTGGGTCTTTATAGAATTATTTTTTTTGTTAAATGAATATTAGATAAAATTTTCCATTAATACTTTTCAGATATTTTGTATCATCTTATGTGTATGTGTATTAGTGAAAAAAAAAAAACCAACCAACCCCTCCATTTTTTATTCTTCTCTTTCCTCCTTCCCTTTTATCCCATTTGTCCTAACCCTCAACCCCTAACATCCAACTCCTTGTCCTTCAACCCAAACCACTACACCACCACTAAACTCCTTCCTTTTCCCTTCGTCTCCGATCATCACCACTAGAGCACTAGGCAACGGAGCAACACACACATCTGCAACAACAAAAACCAACCTTAGCAAGGGTGTGCTTTAGCTTAACCCTGCTCCAATGCCTCCTAAATTTGTCCACCATTGAAGCATAATGCTAGCTCCACCACCACACCACAACCCCACAACCTATAGACTACCTTGTATGAAGCTCTAGTAGCTAGGATGAGTAGCTTCAACAACGAGGAAAATGACAATAAGTTTCAACAAGGAGCAGCAGTGGGTCATGTCACCAACCACGACTGCCTCTAGCATCGCTCAACTATCGGCTAATAGTCATTAACCTCTAATGAAGCACCACTAGTCTTGATTTTGGATAAATTATGCTTAAATAAGTTAAATTGATTATCGGATTATGTATATATGAGTGTGTGAATGATTTGGAGAGGTTAATTGTATTATATGTTGTTGATTAGTGAAATTTAGATTTTTATTTATCCGATTGATCTAGTTTTGATAAATTGATTGAATTGAGATATTTGGGTTTAAACCCTAATTGAGGAGCCATGTCTTTGAATTGGATTTGACCTTTGTTTTTTTTTTTGTCAATTGACTTTATGAAGCACTTTAAAATATATTTAATTTTATTTCCAATTTGTTAATTTAATAAAATTTATGAGAATATAATTAATTAGAATTTTTAGGTCATAACCCTAATCGTATTAAATTAGGTCATGCACTTATTACTTTAATCAAATTAGTTATATAATATGGTTTAGATTATGGTTAAGTCTATATTTGGATTATCAATTTAGATAATTGAGAAAGAATTGCTAGATTCACATCCCAAGCAAAAACCCTAAATTTTAAAAATGATTATCTTAAATTCCTATTTGTAAGATCTTTTTTATTAAAATTAATTATCTAGATTTATCTGTAATTGGTTTAATTTCATTTTTAAACTATCAATTTGAGGTAATTAATGTGAATTGGTTGATTATAGATTTGGTGTAAAAACCCTATTTTTTGGATGTTATTTTGATAAAAATTAGGTGAGATTTGATGGAATTTTATTAAATTGATCCATTCAATTAATTTTATATATGTTCAATTGTATTTCTATTTTATAAATGGATAAATTCTCTAGCATTAGCCAATTTACACTTTGTTTGTAAAACCTCACTAGAAAGGTTGTTTTCTATAGAATTATCTTACCTTTTATAACTTTTACTCAATTAGTGTTCTAAATAAGTTAGCAATGTTTTCAAATATTCATATTAGCTTAAAACAACCAAAGTATCATTTTTTAAAATGTTTTAGAAGTGCGTCCTTGAATCTTGAATTTAAATTTACCTTATAAGAAAATTGGTTTATATTTCTTGTTGATTGATTAACATTATGTGAATATGTGATCATTTGACTAGCATGCTAACTTAGTCTTCCAATTTTCTAATACAATATAGAAAAGCTTTTTGGTGGGCTCTAAATTTAGGGTTTTATTCTTTTTTTTCTTTTGGTTTAGCTTGCTACGGACTAAGGTAGGTCTCTATTTACCTCCATTCATGGTTGTTTCATGAGAGCATATTGTTATGCATGTGCTTTGGGGTTGAATAGGCCAGTATGTAAACATATAATATGCCTTGTAAGATGCTTTATATTAATCATGAGTTTAAAGTGTTGAACAAAAGCATGAACATATGCCTTTTGAGCACAAGGTTTACGTAATTCATATTTTAGCATATTGTTGAGCATGCGAGGGTAAAAATATGCATGGTAGGGCTATTTGAGTCCTTTGAGGAGGACCATTGTGAAAGTATGTACATATACATGTTGGAATGGGATTGCACCTTCTATTTAGGAGTATGATTAAATAAAAGAGCATGTTACAACTTACAATCATGATTAAGTAACAAAGCATGTTCATCTAGTTTATCTTTAAGCATGGTCAAATGGGTGACATGTTAAATTTATAATGTGTGCTTGATTAAGTGTAAATCATGTGTAAGTGTTTTGAAGTGGGTTCTTAAATGATATATGGTTTTGGAGTAAGTGCATCTTCAAAATATGATTTTGGGATCGAGCATGTCCCTAAGTAATGTTCGAGGATGGACATGTCCCTAAGTAATGCTTGGAGCTAAATAGGTGTTGAGTAATGTTTGAGGCTTTGCATGTTCCTAAGTAATTCTCAGGGTTGAGCATGTCCCTAAGTAATGCTCAGGATTGGACATATCCCTAAATAATATCCCGAGTGAAGGGTAAGGTGTTTGATTGTTCGATTTGGTGTTATTAATAAATGCATGATTCATTTATTTGAATCCCTTTATAGATCAATATTTTTATATGTGAAGTTGTGTGATCAAATAATGAGTTGTCAATAATATGGATTATTCCTAACTAAAATGCATGAGTTACCTTACATTTCCATTATTCCATGCTTACATGTTTAAGTATGGTGTTACATATGTCTTACTGATGCACTGTCGTATGCACAACAAATTTAATAAATAAATCCTAATTCCCAAACACGTAGTATATGGCAAGAAGGAGTCGAACCCACAAGGAATGATATATAATCAATAATTCCATAATCGATGTTAAAACCCCGGTTATGTAATAACATACAATTCTATCATCAATATCTAAACTATGGATAAATAATAAAACATTGTACTCACTAATTAATGAATAAGGATAGGAAGTATTGATTATGGAATTAGGATATCAAATAATCATGGAGAAACGAAATATTCTAAATGATTTAACGTTGACTTGTAGAAACTCATAATAATTCATCTCTTTGCTTTCTCTCAATTTTAATAAATTGAATAAGCTCTCAATTTATCACCTAACCAATTAATAACCTAGGTTAAGAACACTAGATTCAATTAATGGCAGCATTACGAATGGAAAGCAGTCAACTATGACCATAATCACATAAGCTCGGATCATGCAATCATACGAATTAATGGACAAGATTAATAATTAATCTTTTGCTACTATGGAAATGTTAATTAACAATTACGTATTAATTCCGTTATCCTAGCGTAGATTAAGATCTAAACTAGATAGGTGATCAGTCTAATTAGTTTAAATTCTTAATCTATGATGCGAGATCATTCAATTCCGTCCATCAATTCAATTAAATTCCATCTAGAATCATGAATTCAAAATCCAAAACCCTAATTCCGTCATCAAATCCTCCTACCTTATATTATCTACATAATTGCAGTAACACACAATTAAATGCAATAATCTATAATTAACATCAATGCTTATAAATAAATTAACAATGAAACACTAAACACAAGAAAAATAATAATGCAGCAAAGAGAATTGAATTGCATTCAATCAAAAATCAAAACTTGCAATTAAAAGAGGAATGGAGAAGAACTTATCGAATTGAATTGCAGATTGTTGATTGTTCAATTGAATACAATGGAGAGAAAAAGAATTGGAATTACAAATTACATGTGGTATCTAGAGAGTATAGAGAGAAAGAGAAAATCCCATTCTCGAACTCCCCCGAACCACCTTTTCGAATGTTCAAACTTTAGAAATATATCGGGGAAATGTTGCGCGAACGGTTACAGAATTTGAGAAAAACACGGTCCGTGTTTAGGAAACACGGGACCCCCGTGTTTTTCCTTGAACTCTCGGCCAAATGCTGAATTTTAAGTGCTGAAATTTGTGTGCTGATAGAAAAACACGGGCCGTGTTTAGGAAACACGGGGGGGCCGTGTTTCTTGTTCCTTCATTATTTCTTCATGAAATTTCAACACAATCTTCCCTTTGATATATATTCTTCATTTCCAGTCTTTTCTTCCATTGATTCCATATCTATTGATGTGTTCTTTGTTGCTTTTTCTCTTTCCATCGATTTCTCCTTTGAATTTCTTCATTTTTATCTTTTCCTGCAAAATCTATCCAAAAGAGAAAAACTCGAGAAAAGATTACATGTTATAAAAGTAATGAGGAATAAATGACATTTTTACTTAGCAAAATAACATATAAATCTCATCTATCACTTACATGTAATTATATGTGTATGGCCTAAGTTATGATGTAGGTATTGAGTAAAAATAATATGAAATAAAAGCAATTAACCCTAATTCTATGTGCATTTGATCTTATAATTCATATTTCCCATATAAGATAGGGTAGTATGATTACTCAGTATTGGACCTGTACTTATACTCTTTGGTTGATTGGGTTTTGTGATGAACCATTGATGGTGAGGAGAAAACCATTGGTGTATAATTGATTTTTGAAAGTCTCATTGTTGGGTCAAATAAATGGGCTTGAGATTAGACTATCTAGTGGATTGATTTGGTGATGAACCTTTGCTCCATTGATAGGATCCACTTTTGATAATCTATTTAAATGTATTATATTTTAAATATATTTATTTGGTTTGTATTTATTCAGTTTGTAATTTTGTTGGAGATGTGCTTGGAATTTAGTTCCTTATGCCTTTTCGCATTTTTTAAGAAAAAATTTATGGTTAGAATAACATGGTTTCCATTGTCTTTGTTAGTAATGCTTTGGTTCCGTGGAACCATTATTTCCCATCTACCATTATATAATTCCTTATGGAAGCTTATTTTTCTGGTATAGTTGATGTTTATTTTTTGATTGGACAGGTTTTAGCCTTTTATCTGACATAGGCTAGATGGACATGCACAACTCTCCTTATGTCAGTTGTGGTAGTTTCATTCTCATTCTTATGTTACACTTAGTACATGTAATGAATAACTTCATTTACTTATAATTTTTTTTGAATAAACCATAAAGTGCAAAGTAAAATACTATAGGTATTAAAAATATATAAAATGATAAATTTTATTATTTTATTAGCTCTTAAATTTAGCATATTATTTTATAAATGAAGCCCAAGAGGAGTATAGTACTTAGACTCTTAAATTCAACTTAGTACTCCTTGTACATAGAGGAACAACACAAAAATATCTTGGAGGCTCATATTGTGAAAATAATTTTAATGTTAGGCATGACATGACATACAGTTATGGAAAGAAAATTAGAAAATGGGACAAAGACTAGAATGCACTTTTAATCTATTCTTTTGATTGTGTTAACATTAGCAGATGTGCTCTTGTTCATTGTCTAATATATTTTATGAATAATTGAAGTCATAGTTTAATAAGTGTTAGAGCCCTAAGTAATAGAGATTTTTTATTAGATTATCTTCCTTTATTGTATTTGTAAACTTTTATGTGTTTTTTCCCTTGTGGAGTTGACAAAATTCGTGCAGATCATAATATAGGGGACACCAATTATTAATGAGGTGTTTTATTATCAAGAAAGATGAGAGATTTTTTTATATTATAAATTTATTAAGAGTATGTAAAGATGAATATAAAAAAAATCATATAGGTGATCGCAAATATCATAAAAATGTTAAATTATCGAGAATTAGGGAAATGAGATTTGTATTTGACACTTCTAATACTCGAATATTAGCCTTAACCACTAAATTAAACCTCATTGGTTTTGACTTATCCATAGGAGTTTCTTATGAATAATAGGAAACCAAAACTTGAGCACCCACATTTTTTTCAACTTAAAATTTTCATTTTGAAAGTACAATGTGGAAGTAAAGTAAAAAATGAGGTATGCTACTATCACATCTATCATGAGGAGAGATGTGCACATTCACCTAGTCCATGAAAGATGTAAAGCTGAGTACAAAAAAAAATGACTATGCTACAAGATAAACCACTTTTCATTGAAAAATATTAATACACGATTACAAATTTGAATCATAGTAACTATAACAAAAAAACTATAAAGTCCCAACGAGGAACAAAACATCAAAAAACCCACTCTCTTATTCCGATTTAAGCTCTAATAATATCCAAATCACCTATGTCGCAATCACTGAAAAATAATATATCCAGTACAAAAGTGTCGTAAACATATATAATCCTAAGTAAATAACATGCTCACCAAAACATACTCACATGCAATAAGAACATAGTAAAACCTAACATGATACACCACTAAGGGCACACAACCACCATAATAAGTAATAATTATGAAAATATTTTATCATAAAACTCATGCTTTCAAAGGAAACTTAATATAACTAAGCCCTAGCATGCCCATAACATATCATTCTCATACAATGCAACATAACAACTTCATGTGTAAACTCAAGATAATATATATATCAACATGTAACATTACCAATCCATCCATGTAACTTGGAGATATTGTGATACACTGGCGATATTGGTACCCTAGGCGATATAGTACCCACCCATCTAAACAATATCATAATTGTAATCCATCAAAGAACCATATCAGTGAAACTCAACAACCATATAATAACAAAACAACAATTACATGAATTATCCAACCAAAAAAAATAATAAGAGATAGTTCACATAACGTAGACCAAACAACACACCCAAATTAACTTCATTTATTACTTGAGACTGAGAGGGATCTAAACCTTATACCTTAGGAATACTAAGATTTCCTAGCCATACTTGTGTACAAAGGCAACATAATACCCACCTTTACATATAATCCAAGGATACTAAGATACTGAAATACCCCAAAACCCTAATTTAGGGAATTATGGCAAAATAAGGATTTATTAGGGAAATTAATGAAATGAATTATTTTATTTGAAATAAGAGGAATTAATTAAGTTAAAATAAAGAGGAAAATAATAAATAATTTAATAAGGAAAAATTAGAGTGTTTTTCTAATTAAAATGGAATTAAAGAAAAACCTTTCAAATATCCTAAATTAATCTAAAAAGGAAATTTAATTATTATTTTATTAATATATTATTAATTTAAATATTTAAAAATACCAAAATGTTCTAAATACCCCAACCCATCTATTTTTCCTTTTTTCCCCTTCCTTTTCCCTTTTTTTTTCTCTCCTTCCTCTCATTTCTCCTTTTCTTTTCTTTTTTTTCCTTCCTTCCCTGATTTGGGCTAGCCTCCTCCGCGGCCCAAACCTTATCCCCTCTCCTTTCCTCCTGCGCGGCCCAGGCCTGCATCCCCTTTCCTTTATTTTTCCCCGCTCGTCGCTAGCCGCCGGTCCGCCCTCCTTTTTCTTTCTTTCTTTTTCCCCTAGGTCGGCTGGTCCACTTCTTTCCCCTTCCTTCTTCTTCCCCAGCTCCTTCCTCATACAAGCATGTAGCCTCTGCAATACCGCAAGCCGGTTTGCCACCTCCCCTCTCTCCTCTGACATTCCCTCTCCCTTCTTAACCTAATCAACTCCCCTCTCTCTCCTCACGCATGCCCCTCTCCCCCTTCCTTTCTCCCTTCCTAATCAAGCATGACTTGCATTTTCGCAAGCATGCAATGGTCATGCGACGCCAGCCGGTGACCTCCCACATGTGCCACCCTCTTCCTATCTTCCCCCTCTGTCGTTTCCCCCCTTCAATGGCCTATAAATACCTATAAACTGCCCCCATTTGTTTTTTTCCCCCACCCAGAATCCCCCTTCCTTTGTGCGCCGCCACCTGTTCAAACGACTGCCCCGTCGCCGCGGCCCAACACCTCCACTCGAACCACCTCCCAAACCATTACTTGCACCACCTACCACCCTTCATTCTTCCTACATGAGCCACCTTGGCTGTGCAAAGTTGGCTATTCGACCAATCGCTTCTCACCCACCGCCACCCTTCGCGCCGCCGTCCATTGCCATTTCCACTGCAACCACTACTCCCCCTATCCCCCAAAACCACTAGTGAAACCTCCTTTACCTCCCCTACCTTCCTTTCCTCCTGCCTCCCTCTCCTTCTCCCTTCCTCCCTCTCCACCACCTTCGGCCACCACACCCACCGCCGCCTACGCCCCCACCCCCATTATAGCCGTCTCAACCTTGGGCATCCACCACCACCTCAATCACCCTCTCAATCCCCCTCTTCTATCCAAGCCATTCAACTTTCCACATCCTCTACTTCCTCCGCCATCGTTGCCGCTGCCATCGTGCGCCATCACAAGTGCTACTTGATCACTATCATCCCTATGTGGTACCCTAACCCCCTCAACCCTTAAACCCTATTTATACAAATGTTATCTTTTTTACTAGTATTTATATTATTATTCTCATTACTATTACTATTACTATTACTATTACTATTATTATTATTATGTTATCATTATTTTTTTATCATTATTATTATTAAATAAACCTCGGAGTATTAATACTATTATTATTGTGAAGGGTCGAAACCTTATTTTTATTATTATTATGATGATGATGATTATTATTATTATTATTATTATTATTAATGCTAAATTTGGCATATTATCACTTTTATTGCTATTATAAATATTCAAACCCTATTATTATTATTTACCATTCGACTATTATTATTATTATTAGTATTATTATTAACACTTTTATTATTATTATTATTATTATTATTATCACTATCACTACTAGCATTATTATTATTATTAGTGTCATTTTTATCACTACTTTAGTATTACTAATAATATTATTATTGTTATTAATATTTGGGTTGTCATTAGTATTACCACTTTAACTATGATTTTTATTATTATTAGTAATATTAATATTTTATCTTTAATAATATAGATATTACTACAAATACTTTAACACGAACTTATATATCTACTAAGACCTATTTGGACTATTAATAACATAGTTAGCCACTTAGAGAATAATAACCCTACTTTTAATTATAAAACAGCTATTATCATTTTAGCCCTAATAGGAGGCTATGATAGGGTAAGGTAGGAAATAATGGTAATTTTGGTAAGAGGGAAGTTAACCCTTAGTATTTTCCTCTTATAAGTGAATTCAGTCAAAACCCTAAGGAGGCGTAGGAGAGTGTTCCAAGACTGGTGCCATGTTAGGTAAGGATGTAACTAAGACCCTCTATGTGTGTGTTATGTGCCTTGTATGCCATATGTTATGTTATGTTGTGTACTCTATGATTTTTATGGCTGTTTACTTGTAGTGTAGCTCGGAGTTGAGGTATGCATATGTGGCTCCCTTATGGCATGTGTACGTTGATATATATATTGTGCATATGATGTTATATTATATGACCCTTTAGGACATGCATGCTAGGGTGTTTAATAATATGATATGGGGTGAAAGGATGAAAAGGAAAGGGGGGGAGGTGAGTTGACAAAGGGATATGGGATTAATCTAATTATCTCATGATCCAAGAGGGGGCAAATAAAATGGAATTATGAACAAAATAAAAGAGTGGGGTGAACCTCGCATGGGATAGAAGGAGTTGCATGGGAATTTCTAGGGTTGGTATCGGATGGAAAGAGTTTGCATGGGAATGATCTTTACGTGAGAAAAGTTGTCTTGGGGTGTAAGTGAGTTAAGGGAAGAGTTGATGGGGTGATTGGAGACTTTGGGTGAAAAATAGTACGTAAGTTGGTATAAGGGTGCACAGGAAACCTAGCTAGGGTTTGGGAGGAAAACCCTAATTGGAGGTGGTCGTGAAAGTAAAAATGATTGAGGGTGAGTGGAATATGGGATAAGAGTGGAAGAATATCATGTGTAGGGTGAGTATGGGTGTCATGGGAAATAAAGGATGGCAGGCGAGGAATGGAGAGGTAACACATGGGAAAGAAAAGTGCTAGGGCTTGGAGTGGCCAACTAGGGTTTCATGGTCACATGTGTATGTGGGGGAGTAAAGTGAAATGATGGAGGTCGAATCTAAGTGAGATGATGTGTTGGGTATTAAAGGGGCTTGGTTGGATGAGATAGAGCAAGGAAGGGCCACGTAGGCCCAATTAGGGTTTTAGGGGTAGATAGTGAGTGGACTTGGATGTCATAAGGTAGTGGGCCTTGGCCCACACACTTAGGAGTTGGGCTTCCAGTACGGGTAAGTGGAAGAAGGAGAGGACGTCGGGGTGTGCAAGGAGGTGTAGAAGTCTTAAGGTATGGGACGGGCCCTCTTGGGAGAATAAGAGTAGACAATTGTGACATGCATGTCTAGGTTGAAAGCTTGATGAATAAGACACAGTAAGACACTAATCATTTAAAGTGGAAGATTATTGAGACAGGCCCAGACCGATCCACAGGTATAATAGTGGCCAGGTGCCGGGGTGCCCTGGAGATCGATCCATCGGTTATATTAGTGGAGGATCCCGAGCTCAATAAACCAAACTCTAAGTTATGATAAGACATGGAAAGACACTAAGTACTTATAGTGAAACACCATAAGATTCGGGGCCAGACCGATCCACCGACATAATAGTGGCTAGGAGCACTTTGCCTTGGAGATCAATCCGCCGACAATAATAGTGGTCAGGAGTATTCTGCCTTGTACGTTGCCGATCCACCGGCTATAATAGTAGGGTTCTCGTACTCATATGGATTGATAAGAAGCATGGTGTGAAATGAGTATATTGATTAGAGATCTAATGAATAAGTTTATCTGGACTTTAGCATGGCCTCTTTTATCTATGTTGTTGCATGTTGTTTGTATGACCTTGTTGTGTTATATGCTTTCTATGTTTAGCCTTACCTGCAAGGCTACCTTACTCAGTACGCAGTATATTGACCACCCATTTCATGGGTGTTTCTCATTCCTACGAGTAGAGGGCCTATCTGAGTTTTTGCAGGTAGGTGATGCCATCTTCGATGCCTACGATTTCTTCAAGACATCGGGCGGGGATGAGAGTTGAGCCTAGACTTGGCCTAGGGACCGAGAGCTACATGGCCGGATATCCTTTTTCTATTCTTTTAATTTGTATCAGTTTATTTAAATTTTGGTTTATCGTATTGTACCTTTTACCCCTTTGAGGACTCTAATTATGCACTCTTGGATTGTAAACTCTTTTATGCATACTCTAATTTTCATATTATGAACATTTCATTTCTTCTATGAGATCTTATTTTAATTTTGACTCATGATTGGTGGTGATTTTTCTTTAGCCTTGTGGTTAGTATGAGACTGGTCGGGGGCCGGGCTTGTACTGGCCACGGCGGTAATATCTCCAAAATTTACAGTTTTGTTTTCCTTACTTCCATTGTATCTTTTAATAAAATGAGATTTTTTCAGTAGTGAATTTTGGAGGTGTTACAGATACCTCAGTTATACTAACACTCTCTAGATAACACAATACCCACCCATCCTAGGACACTTAATCTTTAAGTATGGGTGCCCTCTTAGAAATCCAAAAGACCAAATAGAGTATATTAAGGCCTTACATATAGCATAAGGGTACCCATTGATGTTTCTAGTGATAACATTTATTACATATTGAACCAAAAATTGAGCTATAAACCCCATCTCTAGGGTAACTATTCCTAGAGAACATCAAATCATTCCCAACTCGAGATCTTTTACTTTAATAATTAGTGTTTTACTCAAAATCCATATTATGCACCAAGGAACACAAATGTCTGCACATAACAATACTTACTTCCAATCTTTTTTGGTAAGGAAGAAGTCACAACCATATAAGATAAGTTATAACGCATCAAATATAAAAAATAATCCAAAAGGAATCCCATGGATATGTAATTAAAACCAAGCTAGAAGCTAAAAAAAATTGAAATGTTAAACCAACAAAACTGGAGGCTTAAAAGCCAAAGAAGATAAAATAATGCTCAAAGCCTAAAATCATGAAACCATTTTAATCTAAAATCCTAAAAATACTTCAAACCTAAAGAATAACATTTTAGGCCATAAAATACTAAACCGATGGTGGAAAACCACCGAAAATGTCAAAATAAGCCAAATGAAAGCTTTTCCTTAAAAATATTATTCATACTTACGAACAATGTGATATGTCATTTTATACTGAGAGGCTTAAAACATATTTTATTACCAAAAAATTCTATTCACTAGAAAAAGCATAAAGTCACTATTCACATTAAAACACTATTAAGGTTAAAGTGTTATTTTTGTGAAAGCACTATTCCATTTAAATATCCAAAAACCATTATAAAAATTCCATATAGAAAATAAAACCCAACATATGATAGTTAATGAATGATTAACCAAAAACACAAAAAAATAACCAAGAACAAATTGAATATACTCATGTACATGAAGATTAAATAAATAACACCTGACCCTTCAAATTCTTCAACAATAATTTAGAGCATAAAATATTATTCAAATCAAGCATATAATATATCAAAATCTATATAGAAGTCAAAAGGAATATATTGGAATCACTTAAATCCCACCAAATCACAAATTCATGTCTAAGGGATGAAAACCACTAACAACACCTAGAATTCTTAAAGCTTTAATCACGCATGAATCATGCTAAAAAAAAATTAAACCATAACCTGTTATATACCAAAATCATCCAAAAACATAAAGGAATATCATGATATCAATGGATTAAACAAATTAACAAAAGAAAAACATCAAGTCCTATGGGCCGAACCACCACAAAACACACACAACTCACACTTAGCTTAAATCAACACATAAAATTAAAATATTCTATTTACTTAGGGTTTTGGAGGAATCCCAATATTTAAAATTTAATATAATAATCAAGATTAATCAAAAACAACCATAGAGTATATTAGGGAAAATAATCCTTGAAAACCAAAATAGATGAGAAAGAATTAAAGGAGAAAAGGTAAAGAAATTGTCTTCAAATGGTGGTAAGGATTCAAGATTCAAAAATGGAATAAAATGGTAATTTAGGCCATGAAAATTGAGGGTAAAAGGAAGAGGAGAAGGTGGCAGAAGTGGGGAGAATAAATAAGGGAAAACACATGCTAAGTTAAAAAGTGTAGGAAAATGGAAAACTAAATAATGGAGTTTACTTAACAACTAAGGGTTTCATGAGAATATCTAAGATAAAAAGATAAATAGGTGATTCAATTGATAGATACAAAATGAGTGTCTGAGGTTCATCTTCATAAAAGATGAAAGGCGTAGGAAGAAGGAATGTAAGTCAAGTAAGGATAAAATGGTAATAATATGGCTAAATGAAGCAAAATAAAAGTATACTACAAATACCAAGGATGAAATGAAATAATGGGCCTAAATAAGAGTTTATCATGATTTATCATCAATAATGAAAGGCTCATATGCATTCTCATAAATTTTGGATAATAATTGAGGAAGAAAAATGTGATTTGGTGACGCAAACTTACCTAATGATATCTAATATAATCCAAAAATGATATAAATAATAATGGAATGTTTTTTTTATCATATTAAGCCCAAAATTAATAAAATAAGATGACTCCAAAAGTTTTATAAACTTCTAATAACTAGAAAGGGTTTAACAAGCTCAAAACACATGATTAAAACCCAATGAGCAATAACTAGTGTATTTTGTCAATATCTTGGTTTGGCATATTAACAAAGCTTAGGAGACTCATAAAAATATGATGATATAAAATATACACACAAAATAATAATCTATAAATATTTCAAAAGTGAACATTTTCTTGCAAGTCTCACCAAACACAAATCTATTAGAAAAGATAATGAGTTTTGAATGAAACATTATAAAAATACAACTAGGGTTTCAAAACTCTACAAAGTTGTGATAGATCGCCAACCTTAGGGAATTTAATCTCTACCAATATCAATCCTAATTAAACTAGGTTACCTAAAATATGGGGTATCACAAAAACACAAATGATGTAATTGTAAAATTAATGACAATATATATGTATGTATTAGTTGGTTTAATGTTATAAATTAAATGTTATATAATAATAATAATAATAATAATCATAATATGGTAATCACATTGATTATTTATGAATAATCCCAAAAAGTTAAATTACCTAACTAATATCATTATAATCAGTGCATTGTGGAAACAATTCGGTAAATTTAAATGAAGCCCTTTCTGTATCATTAATCATAGCCTATCCCCATCTAGCCCCTCCCCCTCATTCTTATTTCCTCAAGTTGATGCCACAACCAATTGGCATTATCTTTAGGTAGTCAATTTTGGTGGATACTAGATACATTTCTCTCTCCAAGTTAATGTAGAGTAGAATGAAAGTGAAGCTAAGAAATTTTAGCAAGATACAAAATGAGCTACCAAGTTTTCCATTTGAATTCATACGAGCAAAAATTGTAAGATATGGCACAACAATAGCAATTACAAACCAGTGCACATCATCACTTAGATAATATCAAGTATGTTTTACATGATGAGATTTTCAGTTTTGTCTCATTGTTTGAGACATTTCCACCAACTTTGGTGCTTGAGAGTCATGTAATTGATTCAAAAAAAATTATATAGCAATATATTCTTTAGTTTATTAACTAGATACAGAGGTGGAGGAAGTGAATATTTCCATACTAATCTGCTACTAAATACTCCATGGATCAGAGATTAATTAACCATACATAGAGGTGGTGGAATGAAGTAATACACATTTAGTTGCATGAAAAGAAATGTATATTTATTGTGGTGTAAGTAATGATTATGATATTAATTCATTATCTTCCATCCAAAATAATACAAATTCTCATGCACATGCATGTATTCTTATCCTATGTTAGGGGTTAGATTAATTGTGAATATGCATATTTTTATATTAAAAATTATGTTTTATGTTTTTTTATGCTATGTGTATTTTTCCCTTACTTTTTATAAATAAAACTTGTGTATTTATTTCTAGAAGATGTACATTTTTATCTTAAATTATGTGCATTTATAACATCTTATGTTTGTATGAATAAAAAATTGTTTGTTTTTCATATATTTGGAAGATGTATATTCAAAATTTAAAAGATGTGTATTTATATTCTAAAAGATGTGTATTAAATTGTTAATATTTTAAAAGATGTGTATTGGAGTATGTGTATTATATATTGAATGATCAATATTTATATTTTGTAAGGTGTGTATTTTTTAGACGATATGTGTATGCTTATATCATCATTTAATAGAAAATTCATAAATTTTTAAAAAATGACACCATTTTTGCACTATACACTAGCGAATGTGTATTCTTATTATATAAGGGGTGTATTTATATATTAGAGGTTGTTCATTTCAATCTTAAAAGATGTGTATTAAAATATTTATATGCTATAAGGTGTGTATGTCACACCCAAAAATTTGCTACTATTTTTTTTTTGTTTAAGCGGAAGAGAAGTAACAAAATATTTTGGTATTACCACCATACTTGACATAAGTCCGACTTACCTTACCATCCTTACATAAAATACAAGGAAAAATTATTTAGAACTTATAACATGATAAACAGAGAATGAGAGAAACTTTCATAAACTTATATAAGTATTTGGAGAGTATAATATAATAAAATATAATTAAGGAATCTCATGGAAATAAGAGTCCAACAAAGTATTTGAAAAAAATGAATAACTGGATAACATTACTCCACATCCAAACCCCAAAGATAATATGATCAATCATCCCCAGGCAAAGCATCATAAGCAGTGAAGTCATTAAAGGGATCCTCATTGACCTGCACAAAAATATTTGGGTCTTCTACTTGTGGGAATGAGCAGAACTTATGAGAAGAATAATTAGTTCGCTATGCATTGAGTAGGAGAACAATACAATCATAGCAAAGACATACAATTTATAATCTCACATGGAAGAAACTGCATGCATATTGATTAAGCATGATACCATAAAAAAAAATTAGTGTTCCATTATTAGGTATAACCACAATCCATTTACTTATTTACATTGAGTTCATGATTTCACTATTCTTATTCTGATGGAATGGACTAAAGTACTTTTTAGGATAAAATGCTCCTAAATTACTATTATCGTTTGATGGAATAGACACACCATCTACCAGGGCAACACACTCCTGACCACTTTTCTTAATCTAGTGGAATAGTCTAAATCATCTCTTTAAAAAAAAAATGCTCCAAAGCCACTAATATCATCTAGTGGAGCGGACACAACAACTCGATTGTGACTCATGTGATTTTTTACTTTAAGTGATTAATGCCTTATTGAACTTATTTTTTTTATCTCGATACTAACATCTAGACATGAATATTAATACACATGATACATAATTGATCCTTAACATAATTATACAAGATGTATAAGACACAACCACATGATGATCGAGACATCATCTAAGGAAAATGCTATAATTACTTCAAGAAACCCTAATTTCACAAGACGGAAATAATTTCTCCTATAAGACTCATTTCACCACCAAATTTAGTACATCATCCAAAAATAATATTATTAATGACATATCTAAAAATCAAGGTCTAATTCCAATGTCTTACACTTGCAATAATGAGCTCGCCTTTAGGGTTATTATTTATGCTTTATGCTATTTTTTCAGTTTACTATACTTAAGCTATTCATAATTACCCAAAATATATTATGTATCATACCTGGCATCTTTTAATTCCATTCCCCTTTTAGAATCACAAAAATTTCATATTGACCAAAATGCCCTAATCTTACCAAAGCCTAAAAATCTCATTGTAGATAACTTGTGTCTTAATCAACCATCATTTGATTATATTGCTTATAAAATAATTTATAAAACCCTCAAAGAGTATCATGCCATGATTATTTTCCACATTATCATAAAATGACCAAAAAACCCTTTCGATAGCCACAATACCAAATGTCCACAAACCCCTACAATTTGACATCATTAATCCCCCCACATTTAATTTATTACATTACCGTACAATTTAAGCACATTAATTTCCCATTTCATGATTTATTAAATCCAAAGGTCATACTACCATACTCAGGGTTTCAAGATAAGACGTATTGCAATAATATTATATAAGTGCATTCTTTCTCATTTTACTCAATTTTCATCATATGATACCACATTATTATATAATAACATTAACAACATGAAATTATCAATATAATAATACCAAACATGTGATTACACACAAAATACACATAATATTCAACAATATTTAGTTATGACATAACCTTACCAAACGACACTGATCTCTAGGCACGAATAGTTCTAACACACCTGCTCCAAGACCATAAAAAATCTCTTAAAAACCAAGAGTAATGTATGGTTATAGCATAAGAACACAAATAAGTAAATTATAAGGTAAAGGAGGGTGTAAAAAAGGAAGAATAAAAGCAAATGAACCTGGAGGAAAATGTGGCAAAAAGTTAAGCTAGTTGGGTAGGATGATGGTACAACCAAGGGGGAGTTGCGTCATACTTTGATGCAGCAAAGGGGGGAGCTACTTCAAACTTTGAGGTAGCTAAAGGAGTTGTTGTGTCAAATTTTTATGTAGCTAAGGGGGTGCTACTTCAAATTTTGATGCAGCTTAGTAGGTGTTGTGTGAAGGTTGGTCAAGAGTGATTATAATTTATGTGAGATGTGTACGCAATGTAGGATGTGTTACATGGGTCGTTGACATGACCAAGGGGGGGGGGGTTTGTGCTAATGGATGGCACATCTTGGGTGAGTATTGTGTGAGGTATGGGTTGGTTGGAGAAGAAAGTTGCTAAAGGTAGGTTGTATGATGTATGGACATAGTTCAAGGTGTGTTGCGTGAGAAGCTGATGCATGTAAGGTGGAGTTGTGTGGGTTTTTGACACATCAAAGGTTGAGTTGTGTGATGATGTATATGCTATGCAAAGCTGATGTAGGAACATCCCCCTCATTTGATGACAATAATCTATTTATAAATTTTTCTAAGTTAGGAGAATCAAAAACTCTCCTTACTTGGATTAAAATATAAGCTAGATTATAAAGAGCCATGCAAGCCATGAAACAAAAATTTTAAGCCACCAACTCACCACCTTTTCTTGGATTTATTATGGCTAAAAAATATGGCTTAAAAAGCCACACACATCTTGTCCAAAACTAGCTAGCAAACTAGCCCTATGAAGTGCTCAATTTTTTAACCAAGTGTGCAACTACCTCACTTCTTGCAGTAGATTTTTAGATTTGAGTTTAGTTTTTTCCACGACCTTAATTAGCATTAATTAAGGGGTTTAATGGCCTAGAAAATAGGCATTGGCTGTCAGCCATAAGGAGAGGGAGAAGAGTTACTTTTCTATATTTAATTAAGCATGGGGATGAGTAATGTATTAGTTTCTTTTTTCTTGTAATTTATGTTTCCTAAGTCTTATTAATTGCATAAACCTAATTTAGCATTTAATGCATGAGGAAGGGCCATGTGAGGCTAAAAAATCAGCCCCCATGCCGATTATTTGAGTTCTACCATAGTTAGGATGCATTAGAGTAGAATTTGGTTAAGTTGAACCCTTATGATTACCTAAGGGTTGGTTGTAATTTCTATAAACTTCTTACACTCTTATATGGGTTTAAAAATGAATGAAAAAGGTAGCCATTGATTGATTATTCTGTAGAGAAGGTCGTATACCTTTTTTTCCCCAACAAACATAGTGTATGGTTTGTTGCATCTCAAAAATCTTACAATCTTTAGCTTAAGAGTTGATACCTTAAGTGGTGATTGTAAGTATTTGGTTTTAAGGGTTACTTGAATATCAAAAACACTTTCCCATCTCTTCATCTCTTATATTTTTTCTTTTGTTGGAGCTAAACCCAAGTTCCATCATCAATTCCCAACAATACCCAATTTGTTTGGCATTTTATGCATCAAAAGCTTATCAGTAAAATAATGGCGGAGAACAATGGATGAAAGCTCAAGGAAGTTGTGGAGATGAAGAGGAATTCTGAGAAGAAATTAGGAGAGGAAATAAATGAGGTAATGAGAGAGAACGGTGGGGTATATATATATATATATGTGAGGGTGGTGCAAATGGTGAAGAAAAATAGACATAGGGAGGTATGGGTAGAGCACGATTAGGGGAGATTTGGGGAAAAAATTATACATGACACATCCTTTGAGATGAGAGAGGTGATGGTAGTGATGATGATATAGGCTAGTTAGGTTGTGGGTAGGGCTTGGCAAAGGGGATTTGGTTGAGAGAGGGATGGAACCACACATGGAAGAAGAAGACCGAGTGTGAGGAGAAGAAAAAGGAGAAAGAAAAAGAAAATGGAAAGAAGTTTAAGGTTACTATTAGAATTAGGGTTAAATTTAAGATTAAGGAATTAGGATAATATTCAAATATTAATTATTATAAATTAGGGTTAGGTTAAAATATGAATTACTTGAAGTTATGATTAGGTTAAATTTGGGTATTATAGTGTATCTGAAGATGTGTATTATTTATTAATAATCGTGTGTTCATTTTTTTGCAAGATGTGTATTTGTATTGAATAACATGTATACCATTCTACTTTCTTTTAAAACAAAATTTATAAAAATTATAAAAATAATTTTCCTACATAAACTATAAAAATGTGTATACTTGTCTCAAAAGATATGTATTCTTATTTTAAATAAATATATATATATATATATATATATATATAATTTATAAATATACCCCCTAAATTTATAAATACGATACCATTTCTGGTATAGAGCTAGGATACATCCACTATGTAATTTACGAACATCATTCACTTCCTTAAACATAGATAATATTAACACAGATTTAGTTTCTTCCCTCCTTATCCTCGGAGAAACATCCATTTAACACGAGTAAGCATGCACATGTGACGTGTGTCTAATCCACCTCTAAAACTCAGAAATACCGGTGGATTTTAGAATATCTAGGAATACAGACAGTTCACTTTAGTGCTAATAATGCAACATTTTTATTGTTTAATGCCTTTACATCTAGGTAGGTAGGGTTGTAGGGGTCGGGTCTTGCACTCTGAATTTTCACTGCTTAATCAATACGAAGGACCGATAAGCAAAGGTAGGGATAGGGTTGTGGACAAACTAAATTTTATAAATTATTTTTTAGTTTTAATGAGACGAATCTCGCTTGGTTCAAGTTCAACTAGTTTAATAAATTAGTTTAAAAATAAAATTAGAATTTTATTTATTTACCTAAATAAACAGGTCCAACCAGGCCCTTAACGAGCCATGTCAAATTGGATCATGGCCTAGCTAAGTTTGTTAATAACCAAGCTATGCATATGTAATCCTTGAGAGTTTGACAAGGAAAATATAAATCAACATATATTAAAAATTAGGTTATATAAAGCAACATATTATATGGGTTGGATTAAAATTATTTTGGTATATAATTGGGTCGGGTGTTTTTCAGGTTTGGGTCCAATTTAAATAACAATAATTTGAGTCGAGTTCTTATTAGTTCGGATTATTTCAGATTAGGAGAATATCTCATTAAGTTCAGAGGCTTTTCCAAGTTTGGGTTTGATTGGAGTCTACATATTTTGGGTTAGATATAGTTTGGGTCGAGTTAATTTGGGTCTACAAGTTTTAGATTGTATCAAGTTTGGATTAGGTTAATTTAATTCAAAATTTATATCAAAATTAATTGTTATTATTATTAATTTAATATAATTATTATTATTATTGTTATATTTATTATAGTAATTATTATCACAATATATGTAATAATATAATAAATTATTATAATAAATATGTAATAAATTATTATTATTATTATTATTATTATTATTATTATCATCATCATAGTTATTGTTATAAATATGGATATAAATACTATTATTTATATCATTATGACTGCTATAATAATTATAAGTATTGTGTTAATTACTATTGTTGCTAACACTATTGTTATGATTACTAATAATTATAAATATTGTTAGTATTATTATCTTTAGAAATATAATAGTCATCATTATTGTTAGAAAAAAAAATACAAAATTTATTATTGTCATTATAATAATTATTTTTTAGAATTTATTAAACAAGCCATATTTGATCAAATCATATTAGATCAATATACTTTTGATAGTAATAGTAGTAATAGTAGTAGTAGTAGTAGTTAATGATAATAATAATAGTAATAAAATTAATGAGAAAAATATTAATTGTGAAAATAATAATAGTTTAATAGTAATAAAATGCATTGAAAATTTTAATTCAAATAAGATAAGTTCAACAAAATAGGTTGAGAAGAATATGCCATTAATTAGATGTAAAACCAAAAACTTTGGGATTTATAGTCTATAAGTTGGGTATTTTGAGACAGCTCTTGTAATAACTTGTTTTTTGAACATATAATTTATATATAATTAAAAGAAAACCAATCATTTCATGCCTATTAAATCTTGATATTTTTTATATCGATTTATTTAAGTATTCCGTTTGTATATGTGAAAATATTGGTATTTACTATTTTAAAGATATTTTAGGGCTTATAAAAACTATATACAGTTTTATTTCTCTAAAACTATATATGTCACTTTTAGCTATCAAAACTTTTTAACATGTTTCTATGGGGAATATATTTCACATACAAAATTAAATTTATGTTATATTATTATTTCAAATATAATAGAAAGTACTTTTGAAAATAAGCATTTTGATTAGAGGTTAAGGGCTTTTCTCACTTTTTGCCTTCAAAGGTCCCTATTTAAGCTAAAATTTTAAATTATTATAAAATAATTTTCTAACAATATTTATAAATCATGAATCACCTAAAATATAAACCTAGAAGCGTTGGTCAACTCTTAATAATTATAACTATATCTTTTATATTTTACCCTTAAAATTGAATTTTGAGTATTTTAGCTAAAACAAATGTAAGATATGCTTATTAAATATTATTGTCAAAATATTCATGATTTAGGAATCAATAAAATGACTGATCTAGATAGATTTATGAGTTTTTATATATTTTTACTATTTATGTTTAAATTCACCTTTTAAACTTAATTTTCACTATTATTGATATATTTAATATACATTTACTAATAAAAAATTTACAAAAAATTATATTCTAATTTAGGATAATATTTTGAGGTTTCTCTTAATTATTTGTTTGTTTTGAAGTTTATTTTCAATTTATTTCAATAAATACCTATTAAATGGGTTTTCCCTGAATAATTAATCTATATTTGAGAAAAACAATGTCTTTGGGAATTAAAAAAATACCTTTCATATATATTGTTTTTGAAATTTATATGTTTTATATTTTATTTCATTTCCGAACATTTTTTTTATACCCAATACCAATATTAAAACATAGTGCAAATGTTATCTTATACAATAGTTGTTAGAATTCCAATTCGATCATACGATTTAAAAGTTATAGAATGATCCTCAATCCTAGTTAGAAGCTTGAGGCAATATAATTGTGGTAGGAACTTATGATACCAAGTTTGATTAGTAGAGTCTTAGAATCCTTTTTTTTCTTCTGTAAAATAACTGTAATATTATCTATTTTGTCTATTATTCCTATGATATTTGTTCCCTATCTCTCTAATCATTCACTATCTATTATATTATGACATATATTGGATATGTGCTAACACAGAGCAACTACAATTGAGATATCGCTATGTAATACCCTATTTTCCATAAAAAACCCTTTTTGAGACACATAAGTGTAACTTGTTATTTTGTGTGATCTTAATCATAGAAATTAAAGGTGAATAATATGTGTTTGATGTGTTATTTTATGTGTGATTAATTAAGGGGTGAAAAGGCAATAGATTAATTAGGTTAAAATGATATAAATTAGGTTTTGTGGCCGGGGTTGACTGAAGGTGGTAGCTAGATGACTAGGCTCTGTGGCAGGGAGTAGTTTCGTTTTGGGGGTTGAGCGATCAACCAACTCTCATGAAAGGCCTTTATTTTGTCTTTGTGATTTTTTCTATGCTCCAATTTGATTCACTTTCCAAAAAATTTTATATATTTAGGTTCCTAAAGTGATTCCACAAATTTCCCAAAAAATTATAAATTTTGGGATTTATTTAATATTTTTCCCAATTATTACCTAAAAAATTATCATTTTGCCTATTTAGTTTAACCTATGGTATTTTGTGGCCAAATCTTTGACCTTGGGGGTTTAACCCACAAACTCTCCTTAAGTTGATCAGATTTTTACTAGTTCTTTTCTCTTTAACCAAGATCTTGGCCAACATCATCTCACTTTACCTTCCACTAACTCTTTTAAATGCCATACCCTCTCAATTAGCCTCCTTCATTCAACTGTGAGCCAAAAAAACCTTTGTTCAACTCTCTACCCCTTTCTCCTTGGAAAAATTGACATCCCCTCCTCCCTATATGCCCCCTTTTGGTTTTCTTCTTCATTCATGCTCTTGTGTTTTTATTCCCTTCTCTCTCCTCCTTGTTTTGTTTTCTCCTAATGTGTTTGAAGACTTATATCCTTGTTCTTCTTATGGTGACAAAATCTCTTCCCTCTCTTCTCCTATTTCATTTGCCTTGTTCTCTTCCCTTAATCCTTTATAAAACCCTTTTATATTTTCTTTTATTATAAGGATTTTTGGCTTAGGAAAGAGTTTATGATTCTATCATTAGAGATGAGAGAAAAACATGATATAGGGTTATGGGATGAAATGATGGAAAGAGATGACTTGAAGTGACATTGAAATCCCCATTCACACAGGCATGGTGAACAACATGTGGGAGGGGGGTCATGTTAATGACAACACAATCATGTTGGCCACCATGAGGGGGGTCACGTCGATTCACAAACAACTGCGTTGGCTACTACTAGGAGGGGGGTCAAGTTAAATCTTAGTCTCACCCTCTTTCCTCTATGTTTCTATAATGTCCACCGACACACCTGTACTCATCACTAGAACAAGTCCATGTCCCTTCTCATCCAATCCAAAATTCTCAACTCCTCTTCATATCCATACATAACCACTCCATGTCACACAACGCCTCAAATATGATTCACTAGGATCACAATCATCCATGTTGATGAGTAGTTGAAGATGTTAGCACATAATACAAAAGACCATTGCAAAAACCTTGGTCCTAGAAGGACCTCATGGCCTATGAACACCAATGAAGTTTGAGAAACTCTCAAACTTGCCAATGTTCAGCATCTTTTTTAGCATATAGAATGGATTCTTTAAAGTATCCACCTTCTCCAACAAAACCTTGCCTAAATAGCACCTCAGATAAAGTGGTACCTAATATCTATGTGTCTCGTTTGACAATGAAAAGAATTCTGATTTTTTTTTCTAATCAAATAGTACTCTGACTATTACTTCAAGCAACAAGAGAAACATGATCATTTACAAGATCAAATAAACCCTCCAATCCACATGACTTCCTAGAAATCCTCAATTATAGCTATTTACTTAGCCTCAGTAGTATACAAGGTCGTCACCACTTGCAAGGATGACCTTCAGCTAATTGCCAAACCACCAAGATAATACTTATAACAACTACTGGACCTTTGATTGTTAAGGTCTCCACCATAATCAAAGTCTACAAACCCAATTAACATATTAGTTGACCTCCTATACTCCAAGATAGTGTACCCTTTAAGTACCTCAAAATCTGTTTCACTGCTTACTAGTGAGCCTTCATAAGATTTTCCATATACTTACTCACAACACTCACAACTTAAGCTATATCGAGCCTGGTACAAAGAATAGTGGACATGATACAACCCACAATATTAGAGTAGGGAATTTTGGTCATAAACTCATCCTCATCTTTAGATTTGGGGAAATCAAAAGTGGATAATTTTAATTGATTATCCAATGAAGTGAAAATGGAACCTTGTTATATGAAAATCTCAAGAACCTTGTTCACATGTTGCTCCTACAACAAGTAAAGACATTTATAACTATGGTCTTGTAGGATCTCTATGACAAGTATCATCTTTGCAGCTCCAAGATTCTTAATCTCAAACTCTCTCTTCAACATTTCCTTTACCTTATTAACATTAGATACATCATTTTCTTCCACAAGCACGTCATTGACATACAATAAAAAATACACAAGAGAGCCACTATTAACCTCCTTTAGGTATACATACCCATCATAGTCACTCCTAGAAAATCCATGCTCTATTATAAACTAATCAAAGTTCTCATATCACTATTTAGGCTAATACTTTAGACCTTAAAATGATATCTTAAACAAGCACATATGGTCATGATTGATTTCAATAAAGAACCAATCCAATCAGTGCATTTAGATCATCTCTTCAAGCTCACTATGCAAAAACTTTATTTTAACATCTAACTACTCTAATTTCAAATCCTATATAACTATAAGAACAAGTAAAGTACAAATGGATGTGTACCTAAAATTAGGATAAAATATCTCATTGTAGTCTACATTGGGTATTTGACTAATCCTGCATGCAACTAAATGATCCTTGCATCTTTATCTCTCGACTCTTAGGGCTCCCTACTTGAACTTGTGTACCCACTTAAAATCAACAATTTTCTTCTTCCTGGGTGTCTTCACAAGTTTCCATATCTAATTATTCTATAGAGATTACATATCCTCCTCTTGTATCCCACCACTCAGCATAATTAGAACTAACAATGGAATCTGAGTAAGATATTGTCTCATGCATATCAACTATAGCATTGACACTGGACAAATAATAGCCTACTAACTCCTCAAATCCATATCTGACATGTTGTTTAATCACCCTCCTTGGCTTACCTAGAACAATACCCATTTGTTCCACTTGTTGCTTGTATCTACCCACTTCTAGTAGTAGGTCTATCAAAAGGGTCTTTCTAATCTAAATCAAATTCCACCTCCACTTAGCGTATAACATTCTCATACTCCAACTCCTTAGATAAATCATCAACATGCTCGATATTCTAGAGGAATATATACTCATTAAAGGTGGCATCCCTGCTAGTTAAAAATTTGGATGCAATAAGGTCCCATAACCTATATCCCTTCACACCAGATATATAGCTATGAAAGATGCATTTATTTTCTCTAGGATCAAGCTTCCCATAATTCATTGAAGTATAGATAAGACACCCAAAAATATGGAAATCAGAATAAATAATGGGTTCACCTAACCATACCTCTTTGAGTGTCTTCAAAATAATTGAAGGATTAAGTGATTGGTTCATTAGGTACACTGCCATGCGAAAAGATTCATTCCAAAAATCCCTAACTAACCTAACCCATGATCATATACACTGAACCTTCATACTCTTAGTGACCCCATTCTACTACAGTTGTGTAACACATGTAAGGTAGCTTGTAATCCCATGGTCATGATAATAATGAGTGAAACTCCACTCCACAAACTCAAGCCTATTATCCATGCGTATACACTTGCTTAAGCTATCTTCTAGTCTATTTCTCTAGTAGGGTACTCTGGTGCTTGAACACATCAAACATATCATTATTATTTTTATGAAAATAAGCCCATAGATTTCTATAGAAGTCATTGATGAAAGTCAGCAAGTAATATGAACCACCTTTTGAAATCATAGATGCAAGACCCCATAAGTTTGAAGGGATATACTCAAGAGGCGCCTTTGTACTATGATTAGAAATCAAAAGGCTAATATGCTTTTTCTTGCCAAACATATAATGCTCATAAAAATCCATAGTCCCCATACTCTGTCCATTAAGTAACCCTATCTTGGAGAACTCAATCAAGCCTCTGACACTCATATTCTAATAGTCCAAAATTTAGCTAAACTTAATCCCAAGTAATTAATACCTTAACCCAATTATAATATCAAGAAATAGATATTATTATCTTAACCTTATTACCTAATCTAAATCTTAATCTAATGCTAATATTTATTCTAGGTAAATTATATGTATTTAACCTAACCTTAATCCTCAAAGATTTATACCCTAATCTTACCTAATTTAGACAATCACCAAAATTTTAATATAATATTAACCATTAACAAACTTATCCTTTTTCTTTTCTTATCCTTTTTTCTCTTCTTTTCCTTTTTCTTCCTCACCTACCCGATCTCCTATTTCCCTCCTTGTTCCCTTCTACTACGTGAGACCATACCCTCTTCCCTATTCTATAACATCACCTGTATCTTACTCCCATTAGCTCCCACTTGCATGATATGTTGATGTTAACCCATTCCCCCCCAATCATGCACCCCTTTCCCCTGTCATTTCTCCCCTTTGCATACCTTCTTCTCTACCTTCAACATGTGCATGCCACCATACATATATATGTGTATATACTCTTCCAATATCTTTCTACCTAATTTAATGCTCAACCCTCCACACTCTACATTTTTTGTTGAGTAAAAACCAATCCCAGTCACCTCCTTCTTTCTTTCATCTTCCTTCTGTTCTATTTGATGCCAAGGCAACCATCACCACCCCACATGCCAACACCAATCACCAAAATTTCTTGTGAAACCAACCACCACTACCACCCATCAATCCCCCTCATCATTGTTTGCCATCGCCACCCCAATCCTTTCGTCCTCCCTCCTTTTGTTGCACCATGCTTCTTTTTCCATTTAGGGGTACAGTCATGCGCTTCTTGTAGGCCCCAGCCATGCCCTCTCATAAATTTTAGGTGCACAATCTTTCACCCTCATATGCCCCATCCATGTGCACTCACAATACCCATGCACAGTTATACACATAGCCCTGCGCACCTCATTCTTACCCGTGCACTTGGATCACGACTGTGTGAATCTCACACACCCCACTTGTGGGATTTCCCAACTCTCAACCTATGCATGCATTACACCACATTTGTGACCTTCATCCACCATATCAATGATTACTTCTAATCACACCCATGTTCCACTCAAATACCACCCTAACATCACTTGAGCACCACCACAACCTCCGCCACACTTCCACCAAAACTCAAGCTTTCCACTTATTTCAGTTATTTTCATTTTCACCTTCCTTTACCTTAAGTTTTCCCATGATTCTCATTCTTAAGTTCTAATTATGAAATATCATTGTTTTTGTAGGTAGTCTTCCCGTGATCTCAGAGAAGGCGATTTAAGATTTCATGCTTAGAGCTAAGCTCATTGTCTTGGTAAAGATACATGTCATAGTTAGGCTTGTACATATACTATGTGTTTGTATGTATATCTTATTTATAATTTTATGATTGATCATGCTATGATATGATATTTTTAAAGGGTGAAAAATATAAAAGTACGTATGTGAAGTATAATTTTGATACGTGGTATTTATGTATATACTATAGAGTTATTTATCTTCTATGAATATCGGGGATTGATATGTATTTATATTGGAGATTTGTGAATCCTTTGAGAAATGTGAGTATCGTGAGAGAATTATGGTCATATGGTGGTAACATGGAAAAGAATCTCGGTCTAATAATTTTTGAGGATGTTATCTAATATGTCATAATTAATGGGATTATATGATGGATTGAGTAAAATACAAGTTACCAAATATGATGTTTTAAAGTTTTGAAAAAGAAAGGGTATTTTAGTCCATCAAGGTTAAAATGGAATTTTGGTATTTTTTTGAAGGAAAATAGAACCAAATGCGCTAAGAATTATGCTTAGGAAATTCTAGTAATCATGGACCTATTACTTGAGGCCGACTTTATAATTATATGGTTGTGTTTATATGTTAATCAACTTTATGAGATGCATACTTGAATGAGTCTTGTAAGATGACCTTGTATAATCAAAACTGAATAAGATACTAATAATTTAAAGTGAAAAATTACGTGAGTTGGGTTGAGGTGTTTATATGGATATTTTCCGCTGGATGATAATAGTGGCTCATGTGTTTTTTTTCTAGAGATGTGCATTAGTTTATTCCAATGGATTAATAATAGTAGGGTACTATACTCAATCTGAATGAGAATATGATTTAGAGATGAGTAATTATTGTATAAGACATTAATTGTTTAAAGTGAAAGATTACACGAGATAAGACCGAGGTGTTGGATCCATTCCACCAGTTTAAGAGTTGGGGGTCCCTGAACTCAACGTAAATAAAAGAATGTATTATGTTATATCTAATAATTAGATCTTGATTAGTATTTACCTAGCATCATTTTGTGCTAATATGCATATATTCTTATTCCTTGATGTGAAATTATGTAATTCATCGTACCCCTTATTCGGGTGTATTGCCACCTGACTCGGTACGTAATGTACTGATCATCCTTTTCATGGTTCCACTCATTCCCACTGGCAAATCCAATTTATTTTGTAGGATTGTTGATTTCTATTCTTAATGTGCTTGCCTTTGGTAAGTGCTAATTAAATTGATAAAGGGTATAGTTATCTCCTATATATATATTTTTGTTTTCAATATACATATTTTCTTCATTCTATTTCATATCCTATATCGTTATGGAGTAAAGTGCTTCCCACATCTCATTCCCAGGTATGAGGTTACTTTTTCCTTACACCTGACATAGACTAACCATAGGGAGTGCCTCTTATATGTTGGATGCAGCGTGACTTCCCTAAGTTTTGTGTTTTGGCTTCCACTATTAACTTTTTAAAATAAATTTTTTAAGTTCCAAATTTTGGAAGTGTTACACATGTTTCCCAAGTGCATATGCAAAAGTCTAGTAATATTAGAGTCAGATAAATCCATATATGTCATTGTAGTTGCAACCTCAATAGTATAACCAACCGACTCATATAGTGTCTCGATCATTTTATCTTTCATTACAACAAGAGCCCATTTAGTATCCCTTATTATTTTATCCTCGATTATAAAATTATACCCATTACAATCCAAGGAACTTAATGATATCATGTTCTTGGTTACCTCTACGACATGTTGAATATTAGATAGTGTCCTGACCATGCATCCTAACTTTCATTACCCTAATTCCAACAACTTTGCAAGCAACATCATTATCCATCATGACAACTCCACCTCTAGTCATCTTATAAGTCTTCAATTGACTCTATTTGAGAAAAATATAATAAGGGCACCTAGAATCCAAGATCCACCTATCAATCATCTTGGTATGTTTTTAATAGTTGTCAAGACATCACCATCACTACCATCTTAGGCAACAACAACATCATCTTTTGTGTTAGATAACTCACCAAATTATTAATGGGTCTCTTATTAGGACAAAACTTCCTAATATAAGCTTTCTTATGATAAAAAAAATTGTATCTATTCTTCGACTCTTATCTGAACTTTTTCCTATCACTAGACCTTTGCTCCTAAGTTCTTCACTAGGTACAAGCCCCTTGTAATGTGAATGCGTTGGATTTCCTTCGGTAAATTGATGTTTAATCAATTCTCATTATAGTAGGGTGGTCTTGACATCACCAAGAAACAACTCATCTTTCTTATATAATACAATCTCATAGAAATGTTTATAATCAACACACAAAGAGGATAATAACATGATAGTCAGATCCTCATCATCTAATTTGACATCAATAATATGTAAATTCATAACTTCAACCACATGGCGGTAGTGATTTTATCTTTAGCCACTTCATGCAACACCTTATTAGAGAAACATATTATATGGTTGAGAGAGCCTTCAGATTAACCCTCTTATATTTATCTTCAATCATCAATTCGGGCTTATTTGATTTCTCGAACAAAGCCTTGTCTAAACTATTCTAGATCACGATCACCCTCATATTTAATTTATATAAAACAAATTTCATAGAGCGATCAAATTTATCGATATCAAATATTTTTGTCGACATACTAAAGCAATACAATCACTCACCAACACCTTGATACCAATTTGTTGGGAAAATTCACTACTGTGAATACCTGGGATCTAATCTACAAAAAAATGAGGAACCTAAGATCTAAAAGAGAAACACACAATCAATAATAAGGGATAAAATGGTAGATTTAAACGACTTGAGCATGGTGAACAACATATGGAGGTTGTGTTGACTCTCACCTTCTCCCTTTTTCCTCTATGGTTCTATAGCCTTTAATGAACTACCCATGACCATCACCACAACAAGGATGCGTCCCCTTTTAACCACTTTGAAATTCCCAAATCCACTTCACATCCACACACAACCACTCCATGTCATACAACACCTCAAATGTGAATCACAAGGCTCATAGAAGATGATTAAGTGTGATGTTGCTATCATATGTGCCTTATGTGAGAATTATGATCATCTTAATAAAATATTAATATTTAAAGTTGAATACCTTGGGATTAGAAATAGTTTATTCTTTAGGATTAGTTACCCTAGAGATGAGGTGAGAGCCCTTACATTGGTTTGGTGGTTTTGTTGGATGTCTCGGCATTTCAACTAAGGTCGTACGTCTACTTTATTTAGTTCTTGAAACTTTTAATAGGGTATTGATACTTAAGAATTATATGACCTGGGGTTTGAGGGTACTATATTTCTTATATTTGATAATATTATTGGAATACTTTATACGTCTCTGAGTTGTAAAGGTTAAGGGTATTGTGTTACCTTGTACCCTAGTATGACTGAGGTATGTGAGCGCGTGTGGGTTGTAATTATATCTCATCAAGTACATAAAATAAGTAACTTTGATGTGTATGGTTATTAGTTTCCTTAGTGCACTATCATTTATGCTTATGAGTGTTCTTGTGGTGGGTTATCCTAAAATGCTTGAGTATAGTTTGTTGGATCCTTCATGGGACAACCTTGTTATTAATTGAATTAATGTAACTATTTTAATATGGTTAATTGCGATGGTATAACGAGTATATGACCTATTGTGATGTATAAATTATAGCATGGTTATTTTTTTTGGTTATTGCATGTATTCATTGGTGCACTTTATGTCATAATCATATTGTGTTACCTTCTATGTGATCCTTGTGGTTTTTACATGTATTAGTGTTGTATGTGGTTTCCTTAGTACCATTGTACCAAAATATTTTGTTTCATGGTCACATGCCTATTCAAGGGGTTTTCATGATCTTATAGGAGTATTTTGATGGTCCAAATTGAGGTAGATACTATTGCTGTGAGAGTTAGGATTATCCGGTTTTTGCCTTGGATATTTCTTAGACTCTTATGTTCCACATCCACTCTTTTAAAATGAAACTTTATAGTGTAAAATGGGGATGGTATTACACTAAAACAACGAATCTAATCATTAAAGAAAAATATCAACAAAAGAGTGCAAACTCTATCTAAATGGTAAAATAAATATATAAAAATTCATGATGTTATTAATTATTAAACTCTATCTAATTCATAAATATTATTATTTGTCATACTTTCTTCTATGGTCATGTTGGCTTATTAATGAAAAAAAATTACATTATTGATGTATGCATGGTCCATATGTCACTTTGACATATGTTCATATAACCTAAAATTTTGTTTGTCTCTCATTTATCTAGATGTTAAAAGCCGATGTAATATTGTTTTATGTCTTCATTATATAAAAATAAGTATCCACTTATCTTGATGTTTCCTTTATAATAATATGCATACTATATTCTTTGTATGTTTTCTTAATGTTGACATTTTATATATTGGAAATAATAAGTTCATTGTTTCCTTTACTTATAACTATGACTCTTACTTCATGAAGAACTATTGATGTTAATTTTTATCATCTTATTATATTATTTTACTTTTCATTTATTTGAATTAATGTAGCTCATTATATGTAAAACTATTTTGATAGTTTATATCACTTGTAAGCTCTTAAAACTTAATTAATGACTACATGAGACTTAAGAGTGTACCTTTAGTGTTATTTTAACTTTAAGTATGATACTTTATAGTCTACAAGTATACAGGACTCATACTTCTACAAGTTTCATAGCTTCTTACAATCATATGATCTTATTCTTATCGTCCCAATTGATCCAAGGTAGAATCCTAACTCTAACAACCTTTCCTTATACACCATCAACACTTTTAACTTTTATCTCTCATCTTCCATGGTTATGATTAGCCAAGAACTACCATCCCTAGATCTACCACTAGCACCATCCCTCTTCCTTCCCTTCTTGTCTCTTCTTCTTTCCTTTGACAATTAGTGTAATGCTCCATTTTCTTAAATATAATGACAATGAGTAATAAGCCTCACAAACCATTCTAAATGTTAAAATATTGATTACTCATCTCATCCTTGTCAATATTAAGCATTTCATCATTCATTTTGATAAATTGCAAAAAAAATCAATTTATGCGATTAAATTATTTGCCTTTTTGCTCTATTTTACTTATTTAATTTTGGCTCCAAATCATTATGTTATCAAATATTTTTATTTATTTGGATTTCTAAAATTATCCTATCATTTTTTTAAGTTTTGGGACTTATTTGATATTTCTCCCAATAAAGACCTATTTAATTTTCACCCAATTAAATGACCTAAAAATAACTATAGCTAACCTTTGACCTTGGCTGACCTAGTGTCACCAACACCCACTCGTCTAAATATAACTATTTAATTCAACTAAAATCCTAACCATGATCCAATCATTTTCTTTCATTCAAGTGGCCTACAAGCTATCTCACCCCCCTCTTTTGCTACTAATATCAACATCCATATCCTCTTGATTGTCATTTGCTTTGTTTTTATTTCATTCATTCACCCCTTAGCATTTTATTTGCAAAAAAATTGCTAAGTCTTTCCTTATTTTCTCCTTCTCGTTTCCTTTCAGATACTTGTTATATTTGACCTTATTATTATATTTTTCTTCTTCTTATTCTTCTTCTTCTTCTTCTTCTTTTTTTCTTCTTTGTTTCCTAGTTTCCTTTAACTTAAATCCTAAACATTTATCTAAAGTATTTAAGAATTAAGGATTAGTGAAACATAAATGTAGAATCTTTATTTTCCTTAGCTAAGTTCTTCAATAAAAAAACCATGGGTTTATGTTCATCTTCATCTTTTTCTTCCTTTCTTTCCTTTTATTTCTCTAGTTGATAACCAATCTAAGTTGTTATGAAAAATACTAATCACAATCAAATAGGATAGGATCTGAACAATAATCATGGACCAATAGGAGAATTGAAAGTAATAGAGAAATCAAACAAAATATAACAATAAGGGAAAACCAAAAATCTTTATTTATGCAATTGTATGATTACAAGAGGATTTGAAAAAATATTTCAACACGATCATACAATTAGTAATTCTCTTCATCAAAGATAATACAATTTGAGGAAAAGATAACATCACATTCAACTACCATTAGGGTTTCATCACGACTATTTTATATCAGAATGAAATCCTATAGGGAAAATCTATGTGCTCTATAGAAGATCCAAAAAACATGGATCCTATTTAATTCTATACTATTGAATTTTCTCCCAAAGTTAGCCCGAGATATTCTATAAGAAAACATAGTCCATGTTGAACAACACAGTCCCTCCCACATGTTTTCCATAGACACAATACGCCAAGCTAAATCTTCTTCTGTAACCTACATGAACCAAAATCCTATTATATTGTGCACCAAGTACCAAATCAAAACTCACAATTCTACACCTTGATGCAATATTTGTGATACATGACATGAAAAAACCTTCTTTAAAAACCTTGGCCCTGTAAAGGGACTCATGGCTTATGAACACGAATAAAGTTCGAGCAACAATCAAACTTTCCCATGGTTAGTGACTTCGTTAGCATATTGGCCAGATTCTTTAAAGTACCCACTTTCTCCAACACACATTTGCTAGCAACAATAGTACCTTGGATTAAGTGATACGTGATGTCGATGTACTTTGTTCAACTATGGACAAAATTCTAATTCTTCACCGGACAGATAACACTATAGCTATTACTTCAACTAGAACACTATAACCAAACTCCAGCTCACATATTAAACCACTAAGCCACACTACTTCTTGAAATTTTTCTTTTTTAAAACATTTACAGAAGCAAAAATAAGAAAACACTCTAAAAAAAATGGGTTATTACCGCTGCACCTGACATTAGATAATCTTCCCATCATATGTCCCATGTTAGATACAAGGATAAGTATCCAACCAAACAAACACAAGGAACATAGTGCGTAAAATAGATAGTATAAAATATAATAAGAGTTTGGGTTTACAAAACCAAGACCATGCTAGGTCCAAAACAAACCAAAATACATAAAAAGCATGTTCACAGAATAGGAAAATACAAAAGAAAGATTATGTCTCTCAAATACTGACAAAAAGATAACCACTGAGATGTCCATGCTTGTTTGCCCCATGCCCAACACATAAATTGGTCGTGTACTGGCCACCCTCAATTATCTTCACAAAGCTCTTTGTTTGTGGGATTGAGTATACATCAAGCTAAACAAATATGTTAGTATGCTACATACTAAGTAATCCAAGTTACCTAATCATGGGAGTTTGTGATGCACACATACTTATAATAGGCATATATTTCATGATAGCGCACAATCACAAGCTTATGCAATAACATACTAACTTATGTGCTTTACTAACATAGTATCCTCAATATGGTATTCTATACATGCATATGAAAGTAGATAACATCATGTTCAACGATAGACATAGAATTTAGGGAAATACCATGATTCACACCAAGTGGAGGAAATTCATGGTTCATTATGATTACCACAAACTTCAGGAATCATGGATAAAAATATATGATAATGTGAAGTGACATAGCAAAGATGCGAGCTACTTAGGTAAACTCTAAGGTCAATTCCATTTAATTATTCATGAGACTCTTATCACAGTGTTATATAGTCATTAATTTATACTTATTTATATGAGAAATGGATTTGACCATCCCATATGGTCTCTCAATACCCACAGAAGATAAACCAATAATCAAAGGACATAATTGTGACCAAAACTAAGAAAACACTAATGGATATGAGGTCTGGAAAAAACTAAATAAACCACCTAGGTGAATATACCATTTAGTATCGATACCTTCTAGTATATCATCAATGTCTAGAGTAAGAAAGGCACTAGGATCAACTAGGATCCTACCCAAATGTAAATATCATAAATGCCCAAAGGTATACTCACCCCTTATTACTAATCAAGGATTGGATAATTTAGCCCCATATAGTGCTTCATAATCTTCCACCATAAGTGATTAGTATTTTATATACCAACCCATATATCAAACAAGGATCACATAGCATACCAAGTCAACCGTGATCACATAATTATTCTAAATTATCCATCATAACTTATCAAGGGTACTTAGTGGTGATATCATCAATACTTGACCAATTTAATCGATCAATTAATTTAATTAATTCATTCTAAGAAGTGGATTTTCATCCTCCAAGAATCATATCAAGACACAATTATAACACCCTCATTTTTATCCCTTAAAATTTTTCAAAGGAGTCAATTGTGGAAGCTAAACCATTAAAATATAGGATGTTACCACCACACGTAGTATAATTTTGGTCCCATATCCTATTCTTATAACATGATCTAAGGCTAAAATGTTACTATGTTTAAGTAATAACAACCATAAGAACAAAATATAGATTTCATTATAGATTAACATTGTTCTAACAGTATAAAATATCGGGTAAATAATTACACTCTAACAAGAGAAAGGAATATAGGAGGGGAAATAAGAGTCTAATGAATATCTATATCAAAATGTACTAGAGTAGACACCAAATAGTCCTAAATCTCAGTCCGTACTAAAACCATCAAGTTATACCCTCAAAGTATTCCTGTAAGGTAAATACTTCCCATTGAATAGACATGGGACCATAAAATGGAAATTATTAGTACAATGATATTAAGTAAACTACTACACAACACTAACATGCAAGCCCACATGAGGTACATAGGAAGTAAAACGTAGTAATACGGCATAGATACATTAAGGAAATCATGAAATAACAAGATACAGTAAACATGATATAACATATACATCTTCAAGGCCACATGTTCATCATACCACCATTCTTTTAAAACAAACATATCCATCTCAGAAAGTCAATACACCACATATAAAACAACCAAAACATAACCCATAACCAAAAAGGGTAGGGTACTTAGGTGTCTATCCGCCAACCAAAATGTACATTTTCCCAAGACCAAGGGTAGTACACAAAGGCAACTACCAAACCAAGAATCAAATCCAAACCCAAACATTCCAAAGGCCACATCATAATTTACATTTATTTATATTACTCAAGGTGATAAAAGGGATTATCGAAAGACATAAAAACACATCAATCATACTAGTTTGTAAGGAATCACGATAGCCTCCCAAACATCCAATCCAAATACATAACAACACTCTGCTCATACCGGTGCAAAAAGCAACATGGTACCCTCCCAACCTAGGAAATTTAATCCTTAATTATAAATACTCTCTAAGAAGTCCATATAACTAATTAGAGTAGATGTAAGGCCTTATCGAGGCACAATGACAAACCAGCAAAATAAATTAAACCAAGGGCTAAACCTTATCCTTAAGGTAGATACCCATAAGGAGCCACCATTCCCAAATTCAATATTTTCCACTTTAAATTATTAATTAATAAGTTATTCTAAGGTGATCATAAATATCACATATTTTACAATAATCCTTATTCAAACTTAACCATTTTCCTTTATTTCTAATTATTTAAGTCAGCTCTAAGGTCAACAGTCTATGTCAAAGTCAAAGTCAATACTAAGATTAACCTATCAAACACTAAGGCCATCCTATGTAAAATTATTCATCTTAGGCGCATTGGGTCAAAAATAACCAAAATGCCCTAGAAACCCTAATTACACCATTATTATCCAATTCAGTACAAAAATTTATTGTAATGATAATTTATCATGAAAAGGATAAAAAACAATAATTTACAAAACTTTAACATGCCATTACTTTATAAGGCTTAGTGGTTGACTATACGTTTTGTTATGCATGTACTTCACAACTTACATATACATACCCAAGCATGCGTTTATTATATGTCATATATTCCATACAACACATACATCGAGATTCATAGTATGATTTGACATTTAAGAAAATAATGAATATCATCGTTTATGCAACAATGCCTGACTGATCTTAGAACAGATGAATAGCAATTATCAAAAATTAACTTTAATCATGCTTGTGTGCTATCATGATATATTTATATCAACCCTAGCCACAATATGCAACAATAATCATGGAACACTTAACATAACATATACATCATAACTTGATAATTCCACTTACCCTAACAAAACCCTATACATGCATACATTAACCTTTTTATATTTCACATGCATATATCTCATATTTAATAGTAAGTCAAACTTATCATGCTTTTAATATTCACACATTTTCATAATACTTGCATATTATTATACTTATGATAAGATTTTAGCATATTACACATGCATACATTCTTTCAAAAGTTTACCTGCATAGAACAAACTCTAAGTAACATAACAAACCTATATGCTTCACCACATGGGTTCACATTCTAGTAGAATCATACAGTTTCCTCTTATTCAAGATAATCAAAAGAAATAGGGCAAAGAATCATCTAACTAGTCTCCACTCAAACCTCCTTGAACTCCTTAAATTAAAACAAAGCAAATAGGTTAGCAATTAATCGGTGACCATGAACTAAATCAACAAGAAATAACCATACCAAGGTACCTAAGAATACAACTTCACAAAGAGATAGAAAAGGGAGTATCTCACACTACCAAGGCTTAGCAGCATGAGGTTGCCACATAATGGGAAAATAGAAGCTGTCAAATCTTGCACAAAGAAGAGAGTGTGACATGAGGTTGGGGAGGGGAAATGGGGGTTCTTGAATGGGAGACTCACATAACAAGGGGAAGGTTGTGCAAGGGTATCACACACAAAAGGGGCAGCTCATATTGCCAAGGGGTATGTAATGTGAGTTTCTCACATAGGAGAGAAGCAGTAGCATCAAGTTGCAAAGATTTAACAAAGACTAGTTTGACAAAAATGGAAAAACATCGGAGGAGAAGGTCGGGGATGCTACAAATGGAAGCTCACAAGGACAAGGAAGAAGTGCATAGAGCAAGGGCTCTGATTTTTAGTGGATCAAAGTAAACACAAAAAAATGAGAGAGGGCATAGGGTTTACATAGGTGAAGTGGCGTGCGAACGACGGAGAGAAATATGAGGAAAACGCGGGAGTTAGGGATAGGAGTCAAAGAATGGGGCGAACAAGGAAATGCAATCGTGAAGGAGAAAAATGCAGGGGATGGATGAGAAAGAAGGCCAGAGCACAATGGGTTTAGGGATTATAGTTAAAGTAATCAAACTGGAGAAAAAACATCTGGTTAGCAGAGCCTGGGTTCAATGATAAAACATGTACAAGTTAAGGTTCAAACTATGGTTAAAACTAATAACCTAATTTCTATCAAATTTTAACCTAATTAAATTTATATCTAATTCGTCATAATAATACACATAATAATAATAATACCGTTAATACAAAACATCTTATAATAATTATTATACATAATTACACACAAGTATCACTTTTATTAACTAGGGTCTCTAAAAAAAGGTATTACAATAATATCAAGTACTAATTTTTTAAAAGGTTGAAAAATATCAAAGAAATCATTTTGACTTAAATTGGTTGGTGTTGTTAAACCCTAATGTCTTTGTTAAAACTAGTTGATCAATTCGGCCAAATCAATTGATGGGTTCAATTTGTGACCAAACCATTTAATACACAAACAAACTAGTTGATAGGTTTACATAACCGTTTAACTCTTCTAGAAACTAGTAGATTGGTTAAATTGGACCAATTGATCAATCTGTACAAAATAATCTGCACATGCATTTTTATACTCATAATTAGGCCTCAAACACCACCCATAACACATTCATATCATTAGACACTTGAAAAACTAATATTAATCGTGCTCAACCACTCAATCATGTTGCATTTCCTATTAATAATCAAAATACATGCATAAAACTCATATATTACCAAAATAACAAAACTCAAGCATGGTTCACCATAAGCATTACTACTATCATGAAAGCATATGAAAAATCAAATTTCCAAACTTACAGTAACCTATATACTAATTTATGCCACACCATAAGGCAAGAATGAATTACCTAATGAAGCTTAGGTAAAATCACACCAAGTGGGGAAATCCCTTAACTAAAAATATCTAAACCTTGAACACCTTAAAAGAAGATATTAAAACTTAGTAAAATTCCTTAAAAATATATTAAAAAATTAGAAACCCGGAAAGAATTTAGAAACAAATATTAAAAAAGTATATCCTTACCAAAAAGAACTCCAAGGGAAGAATTCAAATACTCAATATTTTCCTAAATCTAACCTTATCTTACTTAAGAGGTAAACAAGAAAGAGTTAGATGAATGATTAGAAGAGGTGTAGAAGGTTAAAGGTAGAGAAAAAGAACAAGAAGATGGGTGAAGGCAGAAGAGAGGGAAAAGTAGAGGTAACTCAGTGGTTGAGAGAAATTGAGGAAAAGTAAAGGTTAAGGTTGCTAATATATCCTCTATCTTATAGGAAAATGAGGGGAGGGGTATATAACACCAAAACCCTAATTATCTCACTTGAAATTGAGCATCCTTAGGTGAATTTATTAAGGAAAAAAGGCTAAATTCCTCCATAACCATTATGGTGATAGCTTTAGGGTTGCATATAAGAGAGAGAAAAAGTCGATAAGGATGATAATGGTGATGAAGCCATTAACCACCTTTTGTTAATTCAATACCCCCAAATATGTTTTAGGTAGGGAAAAAGCTGAGATTAACAGTTACAAATTATCAAAGATGAATAAGGGATAATTTAAAGTTGGATTAGCAAGATTTAAGACTGTTGGAAGAGTTTTCTCATTTGAAATCGAATTTAAAAATCTCTCTGGTCAGGCGAACTAGTAGGTCAATTTCCCAAAACCATCTAATTAGTAATCCCAAGCAAAAAACCAAACTAAAGATGATGGACCAATTGATCAGTTCATGTAAACAATCGATTAGTACACCAAAAAAACCTATTTTATTCCTCATTTTCTGAAATTTTCCAAATCCTTTGTAAATAAAACCCAAAATATATTTCCAAAACAAGATAAAAAACCATAAATAATTATCAAGAATATAATTTTTCACGCATTATTAGCCTAATTTACAGGGCGTAACAATTAGGTTTGGGGTTTGAAAGGTTTTGGACTATGGTTTATGGTGAGCATGGTAAATGGGGTGGGTTTGGTGGTTAATTTGGGATATGAATGCATCGAATTAGAACAAAAACTAAATCTAGATTAAATCACACAAAATTAATGTAAAGGATTCTTAAATGTTACTCACATAGAATTAATATATAAAAAAGGGAGAACTCTCAAGATCAAATGAGAATAAACACTCAAACTTGGAGTAATACATGAGTATGGTGTCAATTATGAGCTTAATTGTAAATGACAATTATCACTTCCTCAAATTAACCTCATTCCTTAATAATAAGATAAGCTAAAGACATATTTAATACACTAAACACACGACACACATATATTAGATAAACTAACAACTTAAGATAAAGTACAATCAAACTTAAATACTAATTAATTAACTAATGAATCAATTAGCTTCTAATAACCTACCCTTAATGGCATGTTTATCCATTTGCATGGCTCATGCATGGATTATTAATGGCTTCCCATTACTCATCAAACCATAATCACATGCTTGGTAGATGACGTAAATGAGTTACCACTTTAAGCGCACTCTTTAAGTCATTATCTTCCTTTTGTGTCACTTCTCCAAATAAATTAATTGTGATTAGCTCTTTTATCATGAATGTGAGTTCTACACCATCTTAGCATGCTCTTTCATAACTTGCCATTATGAATCACTAGCTAGTACAACTCATTTGCCATTAAGGTTCACTAACCATTATGGCTCACTTGTCATTAAGACTCACTTATATAGTGTGATCCACATGCACACCACTAACATACTAAGATAATCATAATCACATATAGGATTAAATTAAAACACTTAACAACACAACTACTTATGGAAATACCATATTACCCTTAGAAACTCTAATAACCAAATATGTTATAAAACATATAACTAATATTATTAATCCATCAAATTCAAGATAACACTTGATTATATAAAACTAAACATTATTAAACCAAAAGTATAGCATAAACTCATCATTATCCATATGAAATGAACAATGTAACCTCATGGTTTTCTATGCTTGTTTTATGTCATTAAATGCCAAACCACAAAAGATATTTAAATGAAGACTTAAAAACATTAAAATAAGTATATTATACATGGATAATAGATATGTAAAATCTTAGATTGTGGTAAAATAACAAAAAATCCCTTATTACTTAAATTAGCCATACTAAACTTAAAACCTTAAATTATATTAACCATAATTACTCTAGTTAATATACTTATTACGCTTGACTCAAATCTACTTTAAATCTAGAAAAGAAAATATTTGATGTAAACAGACATAAATGCCTTTGATCACCTAAAAACTCTTTAAAACTTGAGAAAATCATAAATAATCCTAAACCACTTCAAATCAAGTCCAACTATGCACAAAAGTATCTAAAAATCATGAGCAACACAATGTTATAATTTATATGAATTAAAAACCAACAAAAATGACCAAAAACCCTTCAGATTGAGAGTCACACCTACATCATATAATTGATTTCCATACTTTTATACCATAACCACACACGTGTGTGCACGCATACACACACACCCCTATTAACATATTTAAATAAAATTAAAACAACCAAAACATACAAACTATGGCCAAAGGCTTAGAGCCACATATGAGAACATACATCATTTTCAACCATTTTTTATGATACTTAAGAATCCAAATATATAAAAAGAAGTACTTACAATATCATGCTTAACAAAAATTTAAAAAATAATATGAACAACATAGATACATAATTTTGAGATTCGTGAATGGCCTAAACATGACATTTTTCACATATAACATACAAGGCATGCTTATAAGCATCTTTCACACAAAATTATGCTTTCTTGAAAATAATCATACTAGCATGCTCAAAAAATATAAAGCATAATACATAGTTCAAAAATTATATATCTAAGGAGATGGTCATATTACAAAGCTACACTAACCTTCTAGTAAAAGTTACTCCTTAATAAATTTGCTTCATTCATCTAAGTAAAATTTATCACCTTCACAAAAGAGAATAATATTTCAAAGAAAATATTTCCAACATAAGAATATAAGAAGGAAAAGAATAGAGAATTAAATAGAGTAAGGATATAAGCCCTTAACTTGGAACGGATGAACTTTAACCAAAAATGACATTAATCCACATTTGATTAGATAAAAGCACAAGTGAATTAAAGCTTAATAGCTTGAATGTGAAAAGTAAAGAAAGTGGAGGTAATTAAATGGGAGTAGGCTTGGTAGAAAGCACAGCATCAAGGCTCAAGAGCCAAAAGAACTCTAACACTTAGAAGGATTTTCAAATAGGGAAGAGGAGAAGCTCTTGGACATAAAGGTGTATGATTGATAAAATGAATTTTGATGGCATAAGGAGAGGATGATGCATGAAAATCATTAAGAGAAAAGGTAAGGGGTTGACTTTAGCTTTCTTGCAAGTCACTTGAACAATAAAGTTGATTAGAGAGGTGTAAGTGATTGAATTTTGGATGAAACATTGGTTGATTGAGGAAGGACGAAGCCAAATATAATATAAGGGTATGTGGCATGAGAGGTTAACCAAGTTTTTGGTTCATCAAAAAGGATTTTTAATAGTTTATTTAGGTAAAACATAAATTTGAGATATATTTATTGGGAAAACATCGAATAAATACCAAATTTATGGAAAATTTAGGGGAAATTGTGAAATAATATAAGGAACCTAAATATATAAAAATATTTGGCCAAAAAGTTTCTTTGGAGCTCAAATGAATTAAAAAAGGAAATTTATATAAGAAACCTAATCCTTAGTCGACCAAAATGTGTGCCCAATTAAGCATTGGTCCCTAGTAAGAAACACTAGTTTTGTCTAAATGGCCATTAACAAAGATCAAGGTTGGTCAACCATCCATTGAGAAAATGAATTATAGGGATTCAATCATTTGAAAGATGAAACAACTAGGTTTTTTGGCAAGTATGAGATAGTTAAATAAGGGCGGGATGACTTAGAAGGATTTCAAGGCTAACCACTCAATAAAATTAGGGTTAGAGAAATGGGGTATTATAATATACTTTCACTTTATTTGATATTTATGAACATGGAAATAAGTACAAATTACTTTCTTAATTATAATTAGTAGGGAAGTTTTTTAAGTAGTACCTTAATTAGGGTAAACTATATGCATTGGCCTTTATATATATATATATATATATATATATATATATATATATATATATATATATATATATATATATATTAATTTAAATAATAATAAAATCTGATACAGCTATCTACTATACCTTTTATATATATAAAAGCAGTAGAATAACCACGTCCTCCTCCTTCTCCTCCACCCTCTCTCTCTCTCTCTCTCTCTCTCTCTCTTACACACACACACACACACATCCATTACCTTTTCTTTCTCATTTTTCCTTCTACAAGTTGATAAAATTTGAAGCAAACTCAATCTCATCATTTCAATCTATTATCTCGTTTTCCCTTTAGATCATCTATTTTGCTCGATTAAAAAGTTATGGATTTATATTTCCAACAATTTTAGTTGTATAATTTCTCTAGCAAAGAATGTATGATTTTGCCTTAGCTTATTTGAAAGGGAGTCAAGTTACATGGACAAGTCATTTTATATGCTTGTTAATAGTTTTGAATAACATCTAATAGTCCTGGTTGGACCTAAATAGAAGGAAACTCTAAAATCCATAGAATATTCATTGGGAGTTTGAGACAAATAAGAATAGTAGAAACTATGGAATAGGGAGTCCTTAGAGGATGACAAGCACTAAAGGAAACAATGCACTTACATGTCAAAATAAATAACTTCATTTTCTATATCTTTTCCTTATAAGTTGATATAAGATTAAGATTCAAATATGTTTTTTCATCTAGTTTCACTACGAGAAAACAAAGATCAAGAAATTAAAGCTATAGAGACAACAACAATAGTGATGAAAAAAAGTATATTGCTATAATTTTTTTATAGGGATTAGAATTGAAAAGTTGTCATTATTTATTTTCTAATGATAAAAACTATTTGGAAAAAAAGATTATCATTGTAACCTTCTAGAGAAAATGTTGTAAAATAAGTGGGAATATTTACTACAGAAAAGCAGAGTACTGTGAATAATGACCAAAAAATTTGTAGGTTGCCAGTGGTCGTTATTGCTTCCCCACTAAAGGCTTTAACGACCAACTAAAATATTTTGGTTGCTAAAGCAACAGCAACAACGTATAATGTTGGTTGCTAAAAGCAATAATGATAACGTATAATGTTGGCCGTTATAAGCAATAGTGATGAACAAAATACACCATCGTAAATAATATTAGTGACCAATTTTTTTTGTAATTAAATAAAAAATATTATCACATGAATAATGACCAATTTTCCTTCACTACTAAAATCCATTCATTATTAGCGACATAATTTATTGGTCGCAAATGCCATAATTATATATTCAAGAATATAATCAGTGTTTCAATATTCTTCTCAATTCCTGCACCTATATGTATATGTATATGTATACATACATATATATATATATATATATATCCATTTCAATCTTCCAAGCTCTATACCTGTATGCATATATATACATTTTAACACATGGATATAATTTTCTAAATACCTACCTCCAAACATTCAAATAAATATGCATACAGATAGTTTGAATCAAATGTCCGGTACAACAAAATATTTGATTAAATATAAGTATATTACAAAAGAGCTATAGGATGATATTGCATTACAAAAATATCATGATAAGCAACCACCTAACAATTAATCGTTCCATTGATCGAACCTAATAGAATTATTTAATTTGTCAAAATAAGTTGGATATGCAACAACAGAAATATAAAAATAATAATTAATAAAAGTATCAAATAAACAATGACACATCATTTTAAAAGAAAAGAAAAACATCACGCCAAATAATAAAGGTGAGCCATTTTACTTGTATTTTTCATTAGTACAATTGTTATCTATCACTTTAGATGGTGTGAGTAGGTATAGGAGGTTTCTTTTCCCTTTTTAATGGAGGATATAGGGGATGGTATGTAATTTAGCATGTTTACATTGCCTAGAGATTCCAGGGTTATTTCTCCTTGTCGCTAGGTTAGTTTATGTAGATTTGGTTGATAACATGCTTTTGGTCCTGATATTTTGGATATGTTGTCCTTACAAGCTATATTTATTCCTCTCTCCAGTTTCTCCTTGGCATTAAAGTATTCCTGTACTACATCACTTGACCTAAATATGTCTATGTTTAAATTAGGTGGTTAATAAGTTTCTTTAATTTTTTTTGTTCTTTCCTTGCCTATTAGCTCCCTAATTACCAAAAATGCTTAAACCCCTCCTCTAAACTTATGCCACTTGATTATATTACTGCATCCCTAATTATATTGCAGGTATAATCATTTTTATAATGTGGAAATCATTTAAAATTAAGGTCTAAAATCATATTTGTACATTTTCAACAAAATTAGTACAAAAATGTCAAGACAACGGGTTACTTTTATCACTTAGGACATTTCAAATCAATTTGGAAAACCGGAAGAATGACTATAGATGATAAGTTAATTTTATCATAAATGACTAACTAATTAGGTTTTACAGCCTAAGAGACAAACAACCCAATTTCAGAGAACCAATCTAAGTCTATAGGATAAAAACATAATTTGAATCATTTTAAATCAAAGCTAGTAACTAACAAGGTAAAAGAAGCATAAGCAAATCACTTTCATAAAACTATCTCCGAAAATTAGGGTTTCTAGGCCCGAACTGCAGTTGAATCTTATTAATTTATTTGGATTGAATGTTTAGAGATACAATTAGACCTATTTTAGAATATGTTGTATAATTAATTGATCAAAAACATTAAAAGAGAGATCCAATCTAACACAATTAGGATTTTTGAGCCTGAAATGCAAATCCAGTTAAATCTTGCTAAATTCTATAAATTGATACATCAAACATGAAATTAAACATATTCTAATACAAATTATATAACCAATTGACTAAAATAACTCAATTACACAATCCAATTTTGATCCACAAGAGTTTTAACCTAAAAATCTAATTCTGATTGATTTCATACAATTTTTCCAAATTGACACTTCCAACATGAAATTAAATACATTTCAAAGTACATTGTAAAATTAATTGAATAAAACAATGCAATTATGCAATTCAATTTCAATACTTAAGGGTTTTAACCTAGAAATCTAGTTCCGATTAATTTTGCACAAATTTCTCAAATTGATGGTTCCGACATAAAATTAGATACATTTTAAAGCATATTGTAAAGTCAATTTATCTGAAATAGCTTAATCTGATGAATCTGAGAAACCCGGACATAATCTAGCCAAAAATCTAATTTTCACAAATCAACGACGTACACTACAATTAACCACTCCAATTCACACATACAACATATATATATACATAATTAAACAATTAATCTAACTTAACTAAACCCAATCTATACAGGATCTAATGAATTTAGAAGTTAGGGTTTTGATAATTTATACCCAAAAAAACAATGCAAATCGGAGCCGGTGAAGATCAAGGAAGCTCCGCCGAAGGTGTAGGAACATTTGTCTATGGTCGGCGACGCTGGGTGTGGCCGGATAGTGGTGGTGTGACCTATTGTTGCCACCTGTCGCTACTGCTACCCCTCATGCGTTGTTGCTGCTGCTCGCATTGGTGGTTGGCGACGACGAAGACTAAGGGAGAAGGGTAGTGGAGTTGTATTGGTGAGGTAGTGGTGGAGGTGGTGGCTAGAGATTGACACAGGGGAGCAAAGAAGAGGACCAAGGTCGGCGTTATGGGCTGCACACAGAAGGAGAAATGGGAAAGGAAGAAAGAGAAAAGAAAATAGGGAGAGATGAAAAGGAAAATGGGGGGGGGGGGGGTTCGGCCGTTCATGAATTTTATTTTATTTTATAAATACACATTTACAAATGAGAATGCTAAACATCTAAAAATATTAATGGATAATTTTATCTAAACTCATTTAATGAAAATCCTTCCGTAAAAATCCAAAGATATAAAATCAATATAAAAACTATTTAAAGAATTTTGGAAAGGTTTTAGGAAGAAAATACCAACGAGCGCGATAATTCGTATTATTTATAAAAACTATATACAAACTTTTTTTTAAATAAAGTATCTAAAATATGAGTATAGGTAATATTATCTTAATTTTATTTAATAAAAACCATTTGGTAAAGATCTGAGAAATAAATTTTCTTTTTATATAAGCTTAAGTGACTAATAATAATTTAACAAATTTTTAAAAATATCCTCCGTAAACGAAAATGGAAAAAATATTAAAAAAATCATAAATAAGTTACAGAAATCGTATATATAAAAATTTTCAAAGATCTCATCGACCTCATAAAAATAAATAAATTCATAGATATAAATATTTTCTACGGATAAAAAATATTAAATTTTTTCCACTATAAAATATATATATAAATATATATGAGACTTAAATGCCTTTAGTGACCAAAAAAATTAATGATTAACGACCAAAAATTACATTGGTCGCAATAGATATACCAATAATAATAACTTTTGGTGGTGATCGTTAATAATATATCAATAGCGACCAAAAAAAATTAACGATTAATGACCAAAAGTTACATTGGTCGTAATAGATATACTAATAACAACTTTTAATGGTGGTCATAAATAACATATCAATAGCGACAAAAAAAAATTGGTTTCTAAATTGATCATTAATGCACCAATTTCTTGTAGTGATTTCCCACCAAAAAATTTGTTTTTTATTTTTTATTTTGAAAAGGTTTTGTCTTACTAAAAACTACTAATAGTCACGACTTCAGAAATGAAAAAGCTAGATAGGAAATTTTCCTCCATGAAAACTTTAGTCAACTTACTTTTTTAAGCTGCTAACATAATGTCGCTCTAAGTATTTTTGCCTCAACATTTTTTATGTGCATCATGCGTGTTTTTTAGGTGGCATCACTATAATCGTTTTAGCCTCAACTAGTGTCACCACAATAAATTTAATAAAAACCATACATGAGTCTTTTTTTCCCGTGTTGTTATTTCTTCTTCTTCTCCCTGCTTCTCTTCTACTTTTCTCTCCTCTGGCTAGGTGTGTACATAATTTAATTTGGTTCGGTTTGAATTTTATGCCAAACTAAATTGTAATTTTACAGTTTGAAAAACCATCAAACCAAACTAAACCATAATTTTATAGTTTGGTTTAGTTTGTAGTTTATACCCTTCATACTTTAATATTTATTTTAATACTTGTTTTACGGGAAAAAAAAGATCTATACTTTTATTATTTAACCTCAACTTTACGGTATATTTTTATAAATTTACAATCAATCTAACTTCAAACTATAATGTTTTATTCAATATCAATATTAAATAAGTTGCATATTGTATCACATTAGGGAAAAAAATGTTTTTGTGTGCAATGATTTAAGAAGAAAGAAAAAAATAGAGTTATAGGTTACAATTTACTACTAGAAAGTTACAAATTATTTTATAGAAACTATTTTTTTAAAATTATATATATATGCAACTTATGGTTTATTAACGTAATTTAATTTTTAAAACCATAACCAAACTATTTAAATAAAAACTAAACCAAACCAAATCAAACCATAATTTTTTAAACTATAAACTAAATCCGACGACAAAATATTATTTGATTTGGTTTGGTTTGTATTTTGAACCGTAGTATAAATCTAACCACTCTTGTTAGTTTTTTTCCTATTAGTTTTGCTTCTGCATTATTAATTTAATGTTCATTTGTGTTTTTAATTTATTTTTGGCATTTTGTTGAAGGGATCCATCCCACCACCACCTCGGTTGCCTTTTTGTCACCAGCCCACCACCGTTTTGTATTATCTTTTATTCTTTATTTAGTAGCTTTTATTGTTATTAATTTTTTTAAGTTATATATTTTTTGTTATATTAAAAATTAATTTTTTTTATAAAGGGTCACCACCATAGATCACCAGAAAAACTCTTCAAAAGTTCCCGCTACCTTCTTCTCCGTATGTCCGCGGGCCGGGGGGTGGGGGGGCTAGCTTTTTTTTTTTGTTCTCTCTATATATTATTTTAATTATACATGGTGAAGCAATATATTTTTTATTCATGTTAGGTGTGTGTGTGTGTGTGTATATATTAAGCTAATATGTATAATATTAGCTAGTTGTTATAATATAAATTAGTTGTGATTTTTGTTTGTACGGTAAAGAATGTTATTGTTAATGATTTTACTTATTTCCTCCGCCCCAATCTATTTGTCATATTTTGACCTTTTGAGGTCAAAGTTAATAAATTTTAACCGTTGATTTCTTGAATAATAAATTAATTTCTACTTTAAACATACTTTTATTTAGTTCTTGTTAAAGAGTATTTTTATTAAATTATTTTTGAATATTTTTTACTAGTATATAATGATAGGAATTAATGTATAATTTCATTCATATAGATTATTAGGTTTATATTATATGTGCTCGGTTAGCTTAATAAAAAATTGAATATGTACCATGTAATATAATATTTGCTAATGGCCACGGTGTCCTTTATTTTGTCGTATATGCATGCATATGTATTAGGTTAACTTTTTTTATATTAATTTGAAGTATTTTACTATGCTAGTTTAGTACATTAGTATAATAGTGTGTTAGTTTAATATATATTTTGTGGAGCATGTGAAAATATATTATATATTATTGATTAAGTATCATATACGAGATAGAGTTAAAGTGATCAAGTGATGATGATAAGATAATATCTTAGTAATTAAGTATTAGGCTTAGTGATAATGTAATAAATTACAAACTAAAGCATTTAACTAAGTTATTATATCTAAATATTGAAATTTATATAAATAATTTACCTAAGTATTATCAATTTTAGATTTAAATTTAAAATATTTGAAATGATGGCTTTTATATTTAATATACATCTTTTACATTTAAATGTTTATATGTGAATATATATATATATATATATTAAAATAAGATTTGATATGAAATTAAACAATGAAATAATTTTATAAAAAAAAATCAATTTTCCATGACAACTATACCATCGCTACAACTAATAATGGCAATAACGCTGCTTAAATTATTTTGAAGTAAATAAATAAGTGTCATATCTAGAGAAAGTTTCAAAGATAACTTGTTATTACTAAAAATTTTAAAATGTTAAAAAACATTAAACTATTTCAAATAAGGTTGTGATTAGGGAAATTTTAACGACAATATGCCCCTACCCTACTAAAAATTTTAAAGTGTAAAAACGTTAAACTATTTTTGAAAAGAATAGTGACCACAAAAAGCAATTGTTGGCACAAGAAATGTTATAGGGGGCATCACTTTTCATCAATGCTGCAAACATTTGTGTGTAATAAATTGCTACATCAACGGCTTATCATTGCTTTAAATATATTGCGATGACAGTTACGTCTCATCGCTAAAGGCTTATTTTCTTGTAGTATTTATTTATTTTTTTACTTTTTGATTGTATCAAAATCTTAATATTAGATGAACTTATAAGAAAGAAGTGTACGAAAAATGAAGTAATTTGCTGCAACATGGGAACGCCTTATTTTCATAGTGCTCGTCATCCTCTAAAGAGTCTCAATTCCATGGTTCCTCTCCGTCCCGATGAATAAAAGAGAAGGGGCCTCTATTATTATATATATAATTTCTAGACTCTCCTTTTCTTGAGATTCAACTATTACTATTAGAATTTATTCCAAACTTGTACGAACAAATATATAAGCCGACTTGAATTATATCTTTCTTAGTTAACCAGGCTTTCTTCCAAATAAAGAAAGGTAAAATGACAAACATGTCTCGTCTTATCAAAACGAGGATAAGATTTGTATTATAGTTTAGATGAGTTGGTTCATAACGTGTAAATTTTCTTGTAAGTTGCGGGGGGGTTTTTATTATGTTTCTCCCCCCCCCCCTCTTTCTTTCCTTTCTTTCTTGCATTCCTTATTTTCTGGTTAGTCATCCCAATTATCAAAAAAATGACAATTCATATACATGATCTGCCGGATAAGTTGTACTGCTCAAATTCTTACTATTGTACAGCTTACGGATTTGAACTAATTTCATGCGGTTTGCGTCCATATTAATCTATCTTTCCTCTAATTACGTGAATTGGGTGTATGAAAATTTAGATATATTATTTATATATTTAATATAACTATAATATATTATATTATATTCTTATAAAATATAATAAAAATACATGATTATTATTATTATTATACTAAAAATACAAATAAATATATCTAACTTTAAACACACCAAATTTATCTAATAATTTTTGCGGCCGGAACGCCCTATTGACTACAAGCTCATAGTGGGTAGGTATGCATTTAGAAGACAATGTTCTTTTGATACAAGGAATTTTCCCCTTTCCTTTGTTCTGATTGTTCCATCCTTGATAAATCGTATCTAAACTAGCGCATGCACGTACGATCTCCATTATTAATTTGTTAAAGCCCTTGGACAGGTATATGTCCCGTCCAATATAGATATCATGATTTTTACCTCTGAATGTCCTCTTCTTGACCCAGCATGCCGATTAGGAATGCAATGCTGCAAGAATAATATAAAATACATGACACGCGCAATTGCAATGCCAGCATAAAGACAGGCATATTGATGTATTTTTTGCTCTCTCTCAATATATATATATATTTTCTATCTTTATCTTACTTATAAAATATTTTATAACCGGTCTATATGAATATAACCAATTTAATTGCATTTGATCGTCGTTTCTTATTTTCTGATACATATTAATTTAATTAATGGTTGGAGATGGACAAATTATATATGCTATAATGTTTATTAAGATCTCATTCTTATTTTACATCGAGTGAAATCACGAAAAAACAAACATTTGGGAAGAAATGTGGGGCATGTTTTTTAACACAGGGGTCCCATGTTTTATCTCATATCCTCAAATAAAATTTGCACAGTTCGTGTTTATAAACACGGGAGATTGTGTTTTTCTCTAGTTCTCGGTAATTAGTTTTTTTGGGGTAAAATACAAGGTGTGTTTATTAGCACGGGTGTCCAGTGTTCCCTCAACACGGTTGTGTTGTCCTACCCAAGCATCCTATGTTGATTGCTATTCCATTCCATTGTTGTTATTTCTCTTGTGGTTATGTTCTCATGCATACTAAAGTCATGCTTGGACAAGTTGTGATTACATAAAGTGTGTATAATGTGTGGTTGGCATGATTTATGTGATTAAGACTTAGCTATAGTAACCCTAATCATGGAAAATTATGTATTTTTTTCTTAATCATATCTTGATTGCATGTTTAGTGGGTGTAGACCCACAGGACCATTCCTTGTATATGCAAAATATATTGGATTACTACATCAAGTCGTGATCTCAATTTTTCCATAGGAATTAAAGGTTATGGGATGGCTTAATAGTTTTAATATTAAGTTGCATAAATCTATTTGAATTAAACACTTATCACATGGGTAGTTTTAATGCCTTTCAATTCATACTAGTTGTGTTTTTGATATGTTATACATTGGTAGAGCATGTGTGTGTGTGTGTGTGTGTGTGTGTGTGTGTGTGTGTTTTGGTTTCAAATTGATAATGAGCATGTATGTGTGTTAAAATTTTACAACAAGTTGTCTTAATTTATATTCAATGTCTAATCTGAATATTGGGGTCCCCGAGTTAAAAGGGGACAATTTTATAGTTTGGAAGGATCTCCTAAAACTTAGTTGTAGTGACATGGATGAGATTATTGGGTATCTAAAGCCTGTGGTAACTGAAGAAATCACTAATGAGGAAAAGGATGCACATGATAAATGGGTGAAATCCAATCGCATAAGCCACATGTATATAAAGACCAATATGTCTCATTTTATCAAAGGTTCTTTTGATCATTATCAAGACGCCAATGACTTGCTAAGAGTCATAGATGAATAATTCATCCATTCAAACAGGGCCTCATCTAGTACCTTGATACTGAAATTTTCATCCATGAAGTTCACTACAATCAAGGGTGTGTATGAGTACATCATGAAGATGCAGAGTAGCACAACTCAGGTCTCTAGAGGTTGACATGTCAGATGCCTTTCTAGTTTACTTCATCTTAAATTTTATATAAAAAGAATATACACCATGTAAGGTCGCCTACCACACACAAAGCGAGAAATAATCAATCAATGAACTAATAACCATTTATATGCAAGAGGAGGAAAAACTTTGAATGGATCATGGGGATATTATCATGATGATAACCAAAGGTAAGGAAAATAAGAAGAAACAATCCAAAAAGACAAAGGCAATAGTCTAGGTGTTTCTTCTATAAGAAGAAGGGACACATAAATAAATAGTGTACTAAGTATGAAGCTTGGATTGTTAAGAAATGTAATATAACCTCTTTGGTATGCTTTTAATATTATACAATAGAATTAAATCATAACACTTGGTGGATTGATTCTAGTTCTACAATCCATATTTTCAATTCCTTATAGGCAATGATAAGGATGAGGGAACTAGTGGGCAAGGAGCAAAGTATCTTTACTGGTATCAAGATACAATTAGTTGTTCAAGGAATAGGCTCATATAGGCTAGTTCTCTCTAGTAATCATGTGTTAATGTTAGGAAAGATATTTCATGCTCCAATTTTGAGTAAAAACATGATTTATGGTTCAATACTTGTACCATTTGGATACTCGTTTGTTTTCAAAGATAATTTAGTTAGTTTTTTTATAAAGCAAATCATGGTGGGTGTGGTACATTGTCAAAAGATCTTTATTCGCTTGATTTGATGCATGATGATACAAGTGTTGCAGTGAACTTAAATATTGGTTCAAAAAGATGTGTGACGAATGAAGGTCCATCAATACTTTAGCTCAAAAGGTTAGGTCACATATCCATTAAAAGAATAAGGAGATTGGTGAATGATGGAGTACTTGGTACTCTAGACTTTATTAACTTTAGCACTTGTATAAATTATATAAAGGGAAAACAAATGAATAAGTATAAGAAATGTGCCAATAGGAGCTCTCAACTACTTTAGATTATAAATATCGGTATATATAGTGTTAATATGGACTCACATAGTCAGAAATACATCATCTCATTCATTTATGATTATTTGTGATACATGTATATCTACTTGTTCAACAATAAGCATGGAGCATTAAATGCATTTAAAGTCTTCAAAGATAAGGTTGAGAAACAATGTAATAAGAAAATAAAAATCATGAGATCTAATGCATTTTGAGAGTATTATGGGAGGTGCATTGAGAATAGATCAGCATTTAGTCCATTTGCAAAGTTTCTTTAAGAGAATAAGATAGTTGCCCAATATATTATGCCTAGTTCACCAAACTAGAATGGCGTAGCTGGAAAAAAAATCTGGCACTGTTAGATATGGTGTAGAGTATTCTTAGCAACTCAAATCTTTCTAGATCTTTGTGGAATAAAGCACTTAAGATGGCAGTGTATAATTTAAACTAAGTTCCAACTAAAGTAGTGTCTAAGACACCATTTGAGCTTTTCAGGGGTTGGAAGGAGAGTATAAAATATATGTGTGTTGATGGATGTCCATATGAAGTGAGAATCTATAACCCATAACAAAAGAAGCTAGATCCAAGGAATATTTGTGGGTATTACATTGTATATGCTGAAAGGTATAAAGTTTATATGTTTTATTGTCAATCACATAACATTGTAATTGTGGAGTCAAGAAATGTCAAACTTATTAAACATGACTTGATTAATGGGAGTGATTAGATCATGGATACAATTCCTAAACCTTCTCATCTAGTAGAGGAAGCTCCACTTCATGTGATAGAGTGACATTTACTCCCCATAAACTTGTATTTCTAGTAATGTTTCAACAATAAGTTGATTTGGCTCCGCGGAATGTTGACATATATCTGGTAGATCAAGTTGTTTAGGAACTTCTTAAAGTTTTCAAATAAGAAGCTATTGAGAAAGCTCCTCAAGAAAATGTTGGGATAATGTTAAAAATATCTATTAGGGAAAGAAGACCAATTACTCTTGGTAAATATTATGTGTACTTACAAGAGTATGAATGTGACATTTGTGTTATTGATGATCTTAAAACTTTTTCACATTCCATGAGTAGTTTGAAATCTAATTTATGGTATAATTCCATGAAGGTCAATTAGGTTTGGTACATTTTACTGTTGCTTGATGAGGCTAAACCTATTGGTTACAAGTAGGTAGAGAAGGAGAGGATTATAAGGAGACCTTATCTCTTGGGTCCACCAATGATTCCCTACGCATAATTATGGCATTAGTAGCTTTTTTATTTATTTATTGTGAGTTATAACAAATGGATGTGAAAATAGCTTTGTTGAATGATGAGCTTGAGGAGGAGGTGCACATGAAAAAACCTAAAGGATTTTCCTCTCATGAAGAAAACAATATTGTATGATAACTTAAGAAAGTCATATATTAGTTGAAACAAACCTCCCAACAATGGTATTTAAAGTTCAATGGTGTCATTTCTTCATTTGGATTTGAAGAAAATGTCATGGGTCAATGTACATACATAAAATATAGTGGCATACAAGTTTATTTCTTGGTTTTATATGTAGATAATATTCTTCTTGCATGCAATGATAAAGGAATGTTATATGAGGAGAAACAATTTCTTTCTAACAAATTTGATATGAAGGATATGGGTGATACATATTATGTCATTGACATTAAGATTCATCAAGATAGATCCCAAGGGATATTAGGTATATATCAAGAAGCATACATCAATAAGGGGTTAGAAATATATAGGATGATAAATTGCACACCAATTGTGACTCCCATAGTTAAAGGTGATAAATTTTGGTTAAGTTAGTGTCCCAAATATTACTTAGAGAGAGATCAAATGAATAACATACCATACACTTCTATAGTTGGAAGCCTTATGTATGTTCAGGTTTGCACAAGGCTTGACATTGCATATACTATTAAGGTATTGGGACATTATTAGAGTAATATAGGAGTTGATCACTATAAAGCTATAAAAAGGGTTATGAGGTATCTAAAAAGAACTAGGGACTATACATTCATGTATCATCATGTTGAGGATTTAGAAATAGTTGGATATTAGGTTTATCTCAAGAAACATACATCAATGAGGTGTTAGAAATATATAGGATGATAGATTTTACACTAGGATACAAAGAAGGTTAAGAGGTATCTGAAGGAAACTAGGGACCATATGCTCATGTACCATCATGTTGAGGATCTGGAAATAGTTTGCCATTTAAATGCAGACTTTGCTAGTTGTGCAGATTCATGCAAATCTACTTCTAGATTTATTTTCCTATTAGTCAATGGAGATATATCCTAAAAAATCAAGAAGGAGGATTGTATAGTCATTTATACTATGGAAATAAAGCTCATTTTATTGTTTGAAGCCACAAAGCATGGTGTGTGGTTGAGGAATTTCATATCAAGCCTTAGAATAGTTGACTCCATTTCTATACCTTTGATGCTTGAGTGTGATAATTCAGTGGCTGTCTTTATCTTAAGATATGACATAAGTGATATATTAATTACTTAAAGATAAAGGAGCGTGTTTCAAAATAAGAAGTGGTTATAGACCATATAGTCACCAATTTTATGTTAGTCCATCCTTTAACTAAGGACATGGCACCAAACAAATTTAGGGATCATGTTTGTAATATGAATGTTAGACCCTCTATGTGATAGTATTATTGTAATACATTATGTTATTTGTAATAAAGTTATGATATGTGTGTTTCTCATTTAGTTTGTATACATATGGTTAATTAAGAAATAATATAATAAGTGTAGGACCTACTATAAAAATTGGGTTTATTCATAAATTTAAAGTTATGGGTGAAATTAGTGTATTGCGATTCATGGAAGATAACTTTTGAAATTTTAGAGTCATGTCACTATGATTTGTGTATTAGTTTCATCATTGAGTTTATATTAACATAAGGAGACCATAATAAGAATATAATTTATATGGATCAAGTGGGATAATGTTAATATATTAGTTGGCTTATATATAATTTTATATTTATTTTACTTATAAAGTGTTTTATGTTGTGTAAATATATTAACCCATGGTATAGTCTATATGAAATTAGATATAAATTGTACCCATAAAGATTATTTAATATGAACTCAAGTTAGTAAATTATCCTAATTAAATATTTATCTATTTCTTGATGGTAGAAATAGCTATAGGGTGGGTGGGTGGGTGTAATTTTGAGGTGTTATGTGCACAACACGTATATTGAATAAAGAAAAGGAAAATATAATGCCTTGCATTTAAATTTTGATATGCATAAAGGTGGAAAAGATCCAAGGCCCATAATTAAGTTGTGATTTCAAATATCACGCTCATCAATTTTTAATAGCAGCTCCTTCATTCTCCTCCTCTCACTTTAGAAGTAAACAGATACATTTTTTAAGAGCAATGAGTGATTGGGTGTGATTATTCCACTAAATTCAATGAAACTGAAGAAAATGACATCAATATGTAATACCCCAATTTTATAAATTATTTTAATTATGAAAAAATATTTTTAACCAAAAATGTTTACACCCCTTTAACTCTTGTTACGCTTTTAAAACATTTTGTTTCAATTGTTTAACCTTTCTTACAATTTCGAGTCCCGTAAGACTTCTATATCACTTTTGGCCCTAAAACTTCTTCCAAATGCTTATAACTTTATCATATTTGAATTATTTAAATTTTAATGAGTCTCCTAGGCCTTTTTAAAATTTTAAATGGAGATTTAAAAAAAACATTATTCACCTCCCTTTATTAACTTTTACTCGCATTTTAAGTCATGAAACGAGCGGTTTAGCCAGCAAAAATTTATAAAACTTCAGGGATGCTTATATTTTAAAATATATAAGATAAATATAAATTAAAAATTATTTATAAATATTTTGATAACTCTTATAAAAATTTCGCCAATTTTATCCATAATTAGCCCCCAAAACTCAATTTTCTCTAAATAAAACCTATACTAAATATCTAAAAATAATTTATATATTAATAAAATATATAAAATAAAGGTTTAAATTTATTTTGCTGAACATATGGATTTCTTTCCAGTATTTTTCTGATTTATTTATTTTTTTTATTATTTACATTATTATAATCATAAAGTTTCTATAAGTTGTTAAATATCTAAACTTTATCCAAAACTTCTTCCAACATCTTTTATTCTTCATAATTTCCTTCCTTTATCTTCCAAGAACATAATCCTTCAACCTTAAGACATTATTCCATTGTTTGACATTTTTTTATTTTTACTTTTTTATTCTTGATTTTTAGCTCTTTATTGTTTTTCCTATATAATTGAGTGTTAAAAATTAAAGAGATTGAAAGAAAATATTAATAAGATTTAAATTAATTTATGAAATAATTCCAAAGAAATTTAATTCATTATAGCCTTGATTCTTGATTTTATTTGTTTTGGTTTGTATTTTTGAAGTGTTTTGATGGTTTTTGTTGATTTTTGGTGCAAGGTTTTTAAGTGGTTGGAAGGTGTTGCTCTTGGGATTAATTTTTATAAATATTGGATCTAATTACTTGGTAAACTAAATTATACTAAGATTAGATAGATTTTGATGTGTTAGAATGGTTAAATGTGTTGGTGTTGTATTAATGGCATTTTTGCCACAATTTGGGCAATTCAACCTCTAGGCAGATTTATGTGTTTTGGTTGTTGTTATTATTTTTTATTATTCCAATGGATTATTTAGGTTGTTTAGATTCAATGTTATATATTTAAAGTCTTGATTTGGTTTAGTATAGTTAAAGTTATGATTAAATTAAGTTTTAAGCATGAATAAATGGTATTTTGGTCGTTTTACATCTAGGCTATGATTTTGGTTGTTCTTGATGTTCTAAAATGTTCATAGTGTGTTTGATGAATAGTATGTTAAGTTTGAGGAGTCAAATCCATATATGATAAAAGTTATGCAATTTTTGGTCTTTTAAGTGTTTAGAGATATTTTGGTCTTTTTACTTATAAATCTATTTTTAAATTTAAACTTTTGTGTTATAGCATGATAATTATTGATTAAATGTGCATAATTTTTAATTTCATAATTTTATTAATTAGTTTACTATTTTATTCATAATTATTAAATTAAAGGCATTTTAATTATTTTTCACCTAAAGAACTTAATTAGGTATTTTGGAGCTAATGGTTGACCTTGATCATTGATGTGACTTTTAGAATAGTAAATTGATGAGAATAGTGATTTGACCTTAATAATAAATCCCGGTAATTGCAACATTTCTCAATTTTTAAATTTAAACTTCTTAGTATATTTCTACAAAATATCTGGTATATGAATAGTAACTTTTCTAAAATTGGTGTGTGGGATTATTTTGGGATGATTCTTTAGTAGTAGTGATTGAGATTCATGTCTTAGCCTTTAGTGATTCGACTCTAGTACTATTTCCTCTCAGATAAAATGTGGTTTGATGAACGGTGTGATAACTTAATATGGATTAGAATAATTAATAAACATCACATGTGTGTGGATTCAATCATTTTAGTGTTCAAATTCATGTTATAAGTGTTTAAGTGTAGTATAATTTCATTAAGTATTCTGTATTTTATATATTAGCATGTTTTCTTGTATTCTTTCACTTTAGCGTGTCTTTTATGTCTTAAGTGATTGCATGTTATTTTATTTTAGCAAATTTAGTTTACTCAGTACGCTCATCGTGTTGATTCTATTCTTGTTACTTTTTTCAGACGCTTCAGTAGAGGTCAACGTCGGAGATGACTTTGTTGATTTCACATGATTTGCATGAGGGGTTGGGGTTAGAATATGGGTATTATGTTCACTTTGTCGGTGTTATTTTTGTTATTCGAATATGGATATTCTTCTCCCCTATTTTGAGATCTCTCTCTCTCTCTATGTGTGTGTGTGTGTGTGTGTGTATCTCTTTTATCAGGGGTTCTACTCTTTTTTAGATTTTTGTTGGATTTCTGCATACTTTTATCCTTTTTTGTATATATATATATATATATATTTCCATCTTTGTGTTATAAATTTTTGTTAGTTTTGTGTTTAAATATTTTAGCTTTGCGTTTCATATAAGGAAAGTGAGGGAGTTAGGCTTGTATGAAATGTTATCGTAATACCCTTGCATTTGAGCTAGCTTCCATATTTTTTAAATAAAAAAATGTTCTAAAAATCGGAGTGTGACACAAGAGGTCCTATTTTTTGTTCCGATCAAAAGAATACGCACCATCGAGTTAAAGAAAATAATAAGTAAAATTGATTTAGTTGCATTTGATCATCATTTATTGCTTTATATATCATGAATATTAATCTAATCAATGACCAAAGATAGCAAATTATACTTGTTATAATGTTTATTAACGATTCTATTCTACATTATGGTCTTTTTTTTATGTGTCTGGGATTTATGTATGAGATATGACATATTTTGTGCATGAATTCATAAGATAGATGTTGTTCTTTGTATGTTCCATACCTTCAATTTAATCTAACAAGGCATGCATGCACACACCTAGTCAGCCATTAGTGTCAAAATCAGCAAGGAGCGAAAATCACGATTAGTGACCAGTGATATATATTCTATAATACTTCTTTTTAGGTACAAAAGTGAAGATAAGAAATTGAAACCCTAATCGATGCTAGTAATTAGTGTAGAGTTTTTATGCAAGTACACCAATACGTACTGAGCAAAAGTCGTACAAAGAGGTTAATTAATGAAAAGAAAGAAAGTTTTTTTGGGGGGAGCTCCAATGTAGTGACATTTCGTTCCTTCCCACTAAATTCAGCCCCAATGAAGCAACACCCTTATTTTGATGACCCTCGTGACTATTGGTTTGCTTCACAGGTCATTATCATAGAAGGTTTTAAATAATTTAGCATGCATTAACTTGGATGTTAAAATTACTATAATATTGGACGTTTAATTGGTTATTTAAAAAATAAATAGCAGCGTAGTTTGGTAAATAGAACCGTGTTTTTTGCGTGTTTTTTGCTGCCTTTTTCCTGTAGTCTTGTAGATGTCAAGAGGTAGAAGTGCTAGAAAACTGTGTAGAACCCAAAAGCATGAATGGGTTAAATAATCGCACAGTACCAATGTATAGTGGGAGTCCATCCGTGCACATTAATCTTCTTTATAAGTCGAGTAAGAACAACCAAATGGTTTTAGATTTAAGCTTTTTGGATGAAATCTAATCTCTGGTGAGTATATATTGGATTTGGACCGGGCTGGTTATGGTAATGTTAGGTCACGTAATCATCAAATTTGATTTATGGTTTAAATTAATTTAGATTACATTTATATATCGAAATAAACATCACGTAGGTAAGATCAATTTCAGGTTCTTATTTTTTCGAGTTTGGATTCAGTCTAATATTGAACATATAGGATTATATTTTTGGAATTGGATCAGCATTTTTCAGGACGAGCCACATCCAGTGTTACACGAAAACAGGGACGGGGTTGGAAAAAAATATGAAAATATCATTTCTTAAAAATTTAAAAAACTAAAACGACAAAAAATGTAAATAAAAAAAATTATATATATCTACTAAATTATTTTATTATACTACCTAACTGCCTTCTTCGTGTATCACCGGGCGCATCTACTACCTAAATTATTTCATTCTCTGATGGAAGGGTGCAAAAAGGAATAGGGTGGGGGGAGTTTGTTAATGGAAAAATATTCACTGATGATAGGGTGCATCAAATATAAAACTCTCCAGTATACAGTACATGGAGAATCCAGCGTCTCGACCACTATAGTCCAATTTTACTCGTTTAAATTATTGAATATAACTGATCCCATACAAATTAAACTTACAGTAACTAATTATATTTATTATTACTACTACTATCACGGTTACCCTTACCCTTATTATTATTCTTGTTATAGTTATTATAACAATAATGGCAACAATAACACCAATGTTATTATTATTACTACTATTGCTGTAAATAATAGAAAAGTTAATTATTATTGTTATATTTATATAAAAAAAATATTAATAAGATTAGCATCGCCATAAATATTATCATTATTATAAATAATATTAATAATAATATAATCATTATTGTTATTATCTGATAATAAAATGAGGAAATGGGGGTCATCTCACTATCTCAGACTCTGATGTTGATTGGAAAATGGGCATTGGTGCCTGATGCTGACGTTGCTCGTGTGTCATAATTCATTGTAAACATAGCAGGTTGATATGGCAATCCCAGCTGTTACCTATGGCTGAAGTAGAAACTTGAAAATACGTTGAAGATATTTACTATTGCAACTTTTCAACCCAACATGCTGAGCATTGCGCATTTCTTCCAGATTATTTAAGTTGTAAATTTATCAAGGGGAGACAGGAGCCCCTATCGCGACCGCCCACTGCCAAAGTTCACCACCAATGCGTTCCTGTATTGGGTTGACTCACCATGCAACAACACTCGCCTCTCTAGTGGCCACGTAAGCATTCCACATTATACACCCAACCTTTCCTGTTTACCCTATGCATATAATTTATTACTAACATCTAACCTTGATGATAATATGTTATTGAGCTATTGCTATTGTACGATAGCATAATTATATCAACAGCACACACCAGTGAAAAGGGAAAACAATATCAATTAGCTAGGAAGGATCAGGGAAAACGATGCCTTTTGAATCGCAATGAATCCAGCATTGCATCGGTCTTTAATCCAGCCCTATCCGTATCGAGGAAGACATGGGATCAAACTCTTTGAAGCTTCAGATGAGGCAGAAACATCTTTCCATCTGCAAATGTCGAAATCAACCAGAGTTAAAACATAGATCATGGCATATTAATGTTGCACGTTGATGGTAATAATAACAACTCAGATTTCCCTCAGCCACAACTATATACACTATCATGAAAAAAACAATGTAAGAATAAATTGCAAGTCCAAAAATGATGATACGTGAAAGAAAGAAAGAATATGAGACTTTTAATGAATATAAATAATATGAGAAAAGAAAGAGCTTAATCATACGTTATAAAGAATTAAGTGATATTTTATATCTTCAATCATCATTCACAAGAATACTCAATTATTATTGGATGTCTGATTTATACATTTTTTTTATCTAAACATTAGTCATAGTTAAAGAATTATACAAGTTAGAACTTAATGATTAACTTTATAAGTTAACTCCAATCAACTTATATATTGTCATGGTAATAAGTATTAAATTCTTTATATTAAAAGATTATCTAACCACTCTTTGGCATCTCACTTTCGCCCACATCTTCTTCATAAGTCTCGGTCTCGGCCAAAAGTCATTTCCCATCAACGGATCCCACCAATTTGTCTTATAATATCATCCTTTTTTGGCTGATGGACATGCCCTTGACTTGTCACGCCTATCTAACCCTCTTGACCAACAACCCCAGGCTCTCTACCCAGGCCGGCAGTCCCTACCTCACGCCTTTGGCTGACACACCCTAGCTATTACAACTTGGCCGGCGGCCTTGGTTATCTACTCCCAGCCGAGCCAACAGCTTTTGGTTGTCTTCCCTGATGGCCCTTTGATATTCATGGCATTGGGCTGGTGGCCTTTGTTGTCTGCCCCTGGGCAGCGGCCTTCGTTGTGTTACCTTGTCGAGGAAAACCCAACACACGTATTAGTAGATAAAGTTAGTCCGCCATGATTAGCGTGCCTTTCACAGTTTCGTTAAAAATATAGGACTGCAACGATACCATTCCTGGGGACGAACATGGTCCTTCAAAGGAGATATCCTGCTCGCCAATGATTCAGCATTTCCATTTTCAGAAAGAACAACTTTCAAAATGGCAGAAAGGAGCACTAGGACACTAACTCTATACCGACATATGATATCAGTGTGGTTTCAAGCTATGGACCATGGAGGTAAACTATCTTCACCTAGCTGAACACGTTGTAAACATGATTTCACCTAATTGCAGCATCACCCTCACGTTTAACACATAACAGATCATCTATTGACACTATGAATATATCTGCCTAGGATAGGCCTTCATAATTGCAGCAATGTACTTTGACAGCCATGAATAGATATTCCGCGGGAGATGAGTCATCCACTATATATGCTTCATCCAATATGGACATAAAGTCTTGTCTCTGCGCAAAATCATCAAGTGTACGTGAATGTGGAATTCCCAATAGCGAGGCTTTCTTGTGCTATTGTTGGGTCTATATATACACAAGTTTCCCAATAATAGTAATTATAGCACTAGACTAATACACACTAACATGAAGAAACCAAAACTAGCTTAATACTATTATAAAGCTCACCTGTACAAGACATATCCATCATGTGATGTAATCCACTCTTAAGGCACCAAGGTCAGTTAGATATATGCACGTAACTGACTGTAATTCATGAGTCGACTCATCCGTAACGTTTTGTAGGACATAAGATTCCATACGTACCAAGACAAAATGGCGTGCATAAAGAAGACAAAAGGAGGACCGGGGGACACGACGGGGTGCATGAGTCAGTTGCAAATAGAGGAAATCTATTAGTGATGCATAAGTTGGAAGAGAGTCAAGAGATCATCTTCAAACAACGACCAATTGTATAATCATAAGCAGCTTGGAAAGCCTGCCAAATAAAGATACAGACTGACCTTCTTCGCAGATCATCATGATGAGGTAAGCATATATAATATTCAACAAACAGGAGTACAACGTAAGTTACGTAACTGATAATCACTAGGTAGTTCTGGACATATCCAGCTTGAAATAAGATACGTATGTAATGGCATGCACCCCTCCCATTCCAGTACCATGCACGCATACTGTACACAGAGAGAGAGAGAGAGGGACGGAGGGAGGGAGGGGGAGAGATGTAAGATGTTGGAGAAATCACTTTTTCCTTCTTTTTTTCTGTAAAATGTTTAGGTCCATGTGGTTCTTGGAAAGTTCCAAAGAAAAAAAAAAAAAACGTTCCTCAAATATTTGTGAGAAAAATCAAATAGCAAAAGTTAACCATTTTTTCCCTCCTATTTTCCATCTCCTTTCCTTAAATAAACCAAACACAAGAAAATATTTTTCCTCTTTATGTTTTTTCTTATCCTGATGTTCCAGCTCATTCAGGCCGTGAAGTAAAATGCCGTACTAGGACTGCTTGTGCATGCATATTAGAATATATCAGGGGTCTTCCACATGACTATCTTTGGAATATAAATAAATGAAAGGTGTAGCTTTGGCTGTGGATCACATTAACAAAAAACGATTAAACATGGGGATGATATTTAGGATAGAATTCTTTTAATTTGTCCGCATGCATACATTGATGATGCAAGGTTCATTTGTGGAATCCTATAATGACCTAATTTTCTTATCTTCAGGTCTTCAAAAACCTAACAAACTTCCAGGTAATCTTCGAGAACCTAACCAATTCCAGGTGGCTTATCACAGGCCTCAAAATTAGTGACGAATATCATAGTGGGCACCTCAATGGTCAGAAATCATAAAATGCATCATGAATTTTAAAGTTATTGCTCATGAGGTCAAAGCACCATATAATGGTGCGGAAAGGATGAGGGAGAAGAAAGTAACTGGAATAATAATAACCAGAAGAAAAGTGAGGCAACTGATACATAGTGTTAGGTTACAAGTTGCCAACACCTGAGCCAAAGTGCAGGCATTGGCATACATTCCCTTGATCGGCAGCACATACCAGGTTTACAAGTTGGGTGCACAAGCTAGGCTGGTTATCAGAAGGCTTTAGACGAGAGAAGCTTCACCATAGATCTTGATAGGGAGGGACCCATTTGACAAGGGATCATGGCTGAGAATCAGAAAGGATCAGGGCTTCGGTAGTATTGATGTTTTTCATTCATCAGGCAAATTAAAAGAAAACATGTGCTAAATGAACTTCCTATCAGACAAAATGAAGAGAAACTAATAGATGAATTTACTGCAGATACGCATGTAGTCAGAAGCACAGGAGATTATGAGATCTAAATGAGGATCCTTCAATCATTTCCATCCCAGAAACCAGAACTTAGGAGTTTTTTATCTAAAGCCTTCAGATTTTAGAAGTCCTATATCAGCCCCTCAACTAGTTCAGGGGGGAGGGGACAATTCCAGAAAGACTAAGTTATGCAGTGACTGCAGAGGCTTTGAAACCAAGAAAATTATGTCTGAAGTAAATAGATTCTTCCTAAGAAAAACTAGAAAAGGATTACAATTGAATTCAAAAGGGCTCTAGTGATAGGATTATGCTTAGCAGTTAGAATAGTTATAAAATGGTCAAATCAATATTTGGTTCCCTTAACCACAAAGGGTCAGAATTGCTGCAGGAATATAACTGATGAAAAGAGAAAGATGATAGTTACTGGACACCTGGATGATAGGATAGTATTTCAGTGTGAGTCTTCGTGACACTGTAAGTATTACACGTGAGATATTTGCTCAGATTCTTCCCGTCCCTTACATTCTTTAGAGATTCATTTGAGCGAATTGTGCATCATCCTATTTCATTTTGTCAAAGAATGAATTCATTCAAAAGTTAATTTTGGTCCAGTTTATTATTTTAATCTAGGCTCCTACGCCCCCCCCCCCACAATACAATATAAAAATGCACCTTCTTGAGGTAGAAACATGGACGGGATTTCCTGATATCAAGCACTACTAATATTTTCTTTGCAATTATAAAGAATGTTGCGATTCAATAAAATTTCCGCCATTCCAAAGAGTTCCACATAGAATTTCATCCGGACACATCAACATTTAAGCAGACTCTTGCACATATGTGCACCATGCCAGAGAGCTTATGGGGCCAACAAGACTTTTAAAACATTTTAGTATTAAAAGCAAATTCCCCAAGATTTCAAGGTAGGACGGGATCTATATTCATTCATGTCCTCAATATCTAGGAAAACTCGCCGTTATATGAACAACACGCTCCCATCCACTATGGTAACCCTCATCACCATATGCAAGTTCCTCAAGCTTTAAATGGCGGGGAGAGGTTTTCGGTCTTTCATGACTCAATATCTGTACACTATAACATCCTCTTTCACATTGAACAACATGCTCTCAGCCAGGATGATAATCCCATCTGCAATACTTAGTTAAAGCGGCACAGGTGATGCACAGGAACACAAGCCCATTAAAACAAAAAGGCACCATTCCCTGTATATTTGAGGTTTCAATGACAGCATAGAGATCACAGACTCACATTTAAGAAATTCCTACAAAGAGCCAGGAAGGCTGCATCAACAAATAACAAGAACCAACGAGACTAAATTTAAAGGAAATGAACGGAGACTTTTCTAAATAAGTTTAATTTTGTTTTTTATTGCATTGTCACTAAAGGTTTATTTCATTTTTAAACTTAATGCCCAAAAAGCGGAAACATCTGTAAATCATAACCTTATCGGTTAATGAATTACTGAGTTTTAGTCTGCAAGGAATTGTGAGGAAGTTAAGGCAAGGGGAAAATCACAAAGCCTTGCTTATTTGATGAAATTGACTCCCTTCAAGAAACAATGACCTTCATCAACTCTTAGTCCTTCACATGACACAAAAACTATTCTCAAGTGAGAAAAATGGCTCAATAAAATTTTATCATTACTAAGATGTAAATATATGTTTCAAGCTCCTATTTTGTATTCCTTCCATTAGCATATATAGTCACTATTATCTGACATCTTCGCTGGAGCTTAACAGGGGGAATATTCAGGATCAAAGTAACGGCTGAAAAGTAGGCAAAGGTGAGAGGTGAGTACCATGTCCATTTTTCCTTTCTCCTATTTCTTTCCTGATGCAATGGGGAAAACTATATAGAGAGATGAATCGCTAAGTGTCATCAGAAACCTAACCAGAAAATGTGGATACCAAAGATGTTAGGCTAAAAGGACTAGCCTAGATTCCATGACCCAGTAGGAAGGATGCTGATAAAAGCCTTTGAAGAAAGCAATGACATACTGGTGATGCGTACATATACAATACATATTTACCTCCACAAATTTCATGATAAATTGATTTGTAGACTGCCGATGCATGTACTGCAATGGCATAAGCCTCCTTAACCTCAGCAGATGCCCTGGTCTGAGGTGCCCAATCTGCTTGTGTAATAAGGCAGAGAGGCTGCTGTCAGGAGCAGAAGAAGCTGGTTGTTGGGGGTGCGGGCATCTACTAGGGCCAGGGGCAGCCTGGTATGGATGGGCTTTTTGGAACTCTTGTACTTCTGTAAAAATAAAAATGGTATGAACGTAAATAAAATTAAAAAATGAAACTTGTGAATTGCAGCAGTTGAACCTGAACATGTTATTAGATGGTGCATTCCTAGATAATCTCCATAGTGAATGCCACAGCTGCACCATATGTGCTAAGGTCATGTAATATATATAATAACAGGTGTCTTAACTTCATAAAAACCCAATAAGGGTCTCAGATAATTTTCTAGATCATTCATGTCTCTGATCAGTAAATATTGTCTGACAGTTCAAGGCTAAGTCAAAGATCGAGAGCATAATTTATAACAGCTGAAGTTGGTACCACTCCATAGGAAGTGAAAGGATAGAAAAAAATAGGTAGGACATTGGGTTTTCAAAGATCATAGCAAATTATGTTTCACTTCGGACCCCAATACAACCTCCACATAAGTTCATTCAAACTCTGGCAAAAAGGCAAGATGAAAGAATATAGCCAACAAGTATATTCAAATGGAAAATCTTGGATTTATTCGAATTCAAGATGTGAGAAATTTGAAGGCAAGGATGATTCAGGCACCAACTTTTAGATGCCTCCAAAGCATATACCGGTGGGATCTCTATGAGTGCATAGAAGTTGGTCTCCAGATATATTAGGAGTAAATCACTAAGCAAAGCCAAAACTAAAGATGTTAGTTGTATAAGAATTTAATGAATGATGACACCAGAAAGTACAAAAGAAATTTTGTAGCATTAATAACAAGAATTACCATAGTCAGTCAGACATTCAAGCAGGGATGAACTCTTGCATTGAGAAAATAATTAAAATATTTCTTCGTCATAAACCATCATTCAATGGGACCCATTTACCAGATATTTTCCTTTTGTTTTTATGACCGCAACTCCAGAAGGGATGGAGAATAATTTTGATTGGTTTAAGAATAATGAGTTCATTTGAGCATGAAAGAAAAACATCAAAAATAACCTGCAGTGGCTGCTTTTGTCTCAACAGCCCTAGTAGCCTATCGATTCTTGCTCCATTCTGCTAAAATTGGTTCAGAATTGACAGGAGAACCACTATGCTTCTTGTATTTGTACTTGCAATTTTCCGATGATTTTTTCCCTTCACAGAAGCTGCACAAGCCACCACTATACTGTTGAAGGACTCTGAAATCAAAAGCTATATAATTACCAGCCAACAAAATGGAAAGGGAAAAAAAAAAGAAGAAGAAACACAAAATCTTGTAGTCATTACATGGTCCAAAGGTAATTTAAGCAGAATCAAGTGAGCATAGGCTTCATCCACTCATTGATCCTCAAGCGCATCTTCAGAAGTAGAGATAGTTGGGAGTACATACTACTGCAATGTATTCAGAATGGTAAGTTGAGGAATTATCGGTCCGGTGTACAAGCACCTGCAGCCTGTATAAGCAGAGGTTACATGGTATTATGATGAAGCAGGGCTAGACTCTTCAGCCCAGGCTTTCACACAAACCCTTAAATATCTTATTCAATTCAACTCTGCTCAATAATAATAGTACTATGGCCTAAAGCTACATCATAAAAGGAAACAGCTAGAATAAGAAGCAACTAAGGAAACGTCTCTAACACACAACATTATAATATAATAATAAATAAAATAAATATTCTGACTAAATCCTTCATTGTAATAGTTTAGCATGGATTTAGGGGTACAGTTGTGGGCTTACAATTAGGACTTTAAATGAGTTGAGTTAGGGTGGGCTCGGGCCCGACTCCTTTAAAATTGAGCCAAACCGAAGCAGCTCACAAGCTTGTGTGGTAAATGAGTCAAGCTCGCTAGCTGTTGCACTATAAACGAGCTCAAATCCAAATTATTTATGTTCAAGCTCAGCTCGTTTAGTTAAATGAACGAGCCGAATCGAGCCTAAAAAGCTTGCGAGCCAGCTCTGTTCACTTGAAGCCCTACTTACAATCAGGTGGCAAGTAGACCACATCATAAATGACTTTGCTTCATCTAGGTTTGTGTAGGCATAATATTGTATATTGGATGGTATGTGATGAGGCAGTCTCTTAATTTCCAAGCCACTGACATGGGGAGCAAATGATACTGCTGATTGTGAGGTTTGCATGCAGGGGATAGAGGATATGGATCAATTGATAATGCATTGTTTGGTAGCTCTGTGAAGAACAATCCTCCAGTGCTTAATGCTTCTCACGGTCTTCTCACATGACATTATGTCCAGTGGATGGTCAATCTTTCGAAGAGCATAGGCAAAGGACAGATGTGGTGAGATGCATTTGGTGCTACTACCTATGGCTATCATATCTCATTGAGCAGGAATATGGCGATCTACCAAAGGAGGGTGGAGGATGAAGCAGAAATTACCATGTGTTCTTCTTAGATAGATGATGGCAGGCCCTGTACATCAGATTTGTTCAGCTCAAGACGAATTTGAAGATTCCGAATGACTCGCAGTTAACTGATCAATGTTAATATAATCACAACATGTGATGGACTTCGTGTACGTTTTTCGTGGTGCAAATGAGTAAGTGTGATCCTCAAGTCAGAAAGTGAAGCTTCTTTTACTCTATTATTACGTTAGGAGCATCTCATCCCAAAAAACCCATAACACCCCCCCCCCGGGGCCGTGGGGAAGAGGGGGAAGAGAAAGTGGAAAAACACGAAATCCAAACTCTAAACACCATTTTCCTTAGGAAAGGAGATGATCGAAAAATATTATGATTAGCAAGTCCAATCATGTTGTAATCTGCAGAAGCTTGTAGCAATACAAGGAAAGATGGAGAAAAAGAAGAGAGGTTTATTTAAGAGAATACGTGTTTAGAAAGAGTCTGACTTGAATAAAAATGAGCTCTCAAAATGTTCTATATATACATGCAGAAGATCCTAGGAAGTACTTCAGATTATGAATCGCTAAAGGCCTAACAAAAAGCTAACGAACTCGTATACTAATTAACTATCCGACAAAGAAATCAGTACACCAAAATTTGCAAATAGTAATGTGCAACTACTCCATATTTCTTCTCTTTTAAGATCATGCGGTGGCTTAAAAACAATAATCATATCGCTGATGGCATTCGAGCAAATGACCCCAATCAAACAGCTGCTCCAGAGGTAGCTCCAAAATATGTGTACTTACTATATTACAGAAACATCCATAAGAGGATCAACGATAGACAACAGATTATCAAAATCTAAGGTAGCTCGAAAAGTGTGTATAAAGAAAACCAATTATATCTACACAAAATCTATAACTAAGGTCACTAAAATATCACATGATCCGCGATTGAAATCATAAATGAGTTACCCTAAGAATTAATACATGCACTTTGACCAGCTTATAAAAATCATCACTGAAGATAAAGACAGAGAACTTGAGGTAGGAGGGAACTGAGAAAGAGATTTCACAGGGATCCAAGAGCAATCAGCTCTGCCCTGTACTTCGCCACATCTCGCGGTATCGACCATTGAAGAAAAGTCCGATTGAAGAGAAGAAGTAGGGCGGGCGCCATGGGAACCGTACGTCATGCAGCTAAATTCGCGCGTACGGAATGATAGCCAGCGAAAATATAGCCGGTGGGCGGAGACTTTCTTCCGTCCGGCATCTTTAGGAATTAGGATGCCTTTTTTTCTTTTTCTTTTTTATTTTTGGGTTCGGTTTTGAACTAAAAAATTTTTGCTCCCAAATCAAATAACGGCAGCATATCCTTGAGTCTTTGACCTTCCGTATCACATGTCATTTCCAGCGTAAATCTAATTTATTTATACATTAGCTCATCTCTCCTTTGAATTGATGGTTAAATTAATTTAACAAATTTTAGTATTAGAAACAACACTCCAAATTTTTTTATTGTCGGTATTTTTAAAAAAATTTAAAAAAATCAGAAACTTCACTTAGAACAACTTAATCAACTCTTTTTATTTATTTATTTATTTTTATTTCCTTGAATATATCTTCTAATCAATGTGACTAGTAGTATTAATAAAAGAAAAGAGGTTACAAGAAGATGCAATGAGATTATTTCTACCAAAATAATATATACATGACTTGGCTAATAAAAGCTAGTGTGGTTGATATGTATGATTTATATTGGTCAATGGAGTTTTAATGAAAATATTTAATATAATTATGTGATGAATTTTGTATACTTGAGTTCAGTTATTCTTTTTTACTGCTTTGATTATAATTTTTTAGATTTTTGAGGAAATTGGGATTAAAATGAACTAAAATACAACAATTGAAACAAATGAGAAGCAAGAATGAGAATTCAAAGTGTGCAAGAATGAAAAAAAACATATTATACCATGATTCAATACTATTTTAGAAATATAATGAACATAAAAGTTGTAGATCTTATTGTAGATTTCCAACGCATAAAAAATTAGCTCAATAGGAGGTCAAGCGAAGAAGTTATGGGCAAAATATGATGCATTGTCAAAGCTGACTTACAAGTCAAGAATTGACACGACCAACCAGTGATGTCCATCACGGCCGTGTCGGCCACAAAAGAAAAATGCTGAAGTGGAGCATGACACGGAGTGCCCACGTCATCTCACACAATTGTGTCATACTTAATAGTGTCATGATTTCTACCGTTTCTCTTATATAATTAAAGGGTTTGGTTATGAGATATTTTTGGAGTATAAAAGGGAATATTTTAGGATTTTATAAGAGGTTTTTTGGGAGAATAATTCAGAATGCCTCTTTATTAATCTTAAGAGAGAGAAGAAGAAAATCAATCTAAAAGTTTTCGATCTTTGTGATTCTTAAATTAGACAGTGTTGATCAGAACCGACAATTTCAAGGTTTATTTATCAATTCATATGTTTATCTTTATGGATCTATTGAATATGATTAATATCTTTAATTTTACAATTATGTGTTTCTAATTTTCTTATGCTAAGATGAAGGGAGAATGCCCTTATCCCAAACTGAATTCTACGTATATCATGATCTAAGTTTGTAATCATGTATATTGTGTTGTGTTTGAATGTATTAGTCAAAAGATTGATCAACTTTTGATATTAAAAACTTCCATTGAGATCGAAAAATGAAATGGTTAGTAGGTCTACATAAAACAATTAGATATTAGGAATTAACAAGTCGAGAGATGTTAATCTAATTTCTACAACAATAAGGTGAATAATTGTATTTATTACTTTGATAGTTATATAAATCAGGGCTAGAGATAATTGAACTTGTAATTGGCAAAAGGTTGTTGCGACTTAAGAAAACATGGTGATAATGATCCTTGCTAAAACACTAAGCAAAAATTTCATATTAGGATCTATAGGATTATTTAGCATATCATAAATTGGGGGATTTAACTAAAATTTTGGTTGCTATCTTTTATAGTTTAATTTCAATCTTCTTAATTTGTATGTTCGCAAGTGTTTTCTTTTTATTGTAATTTTATATTTTTCAAAATAATTCAATTAAGTAGTTATTTGATGGTCTACTAAAAAAATTTATTTTTAAAAGTTAAAAGCAGAAGCTAAGATAGTAAATTTTAGGGTGCTACCATCAAACTTAGTACATACCGGTTTCCTCCATCGTTCCGATACCAAATGTTAAAGTTAAAATATTACTTTACTTAAGTTCAAGAATATAATTATAAAGCAGAGTTGCGCAATAGTTAGGAAGGTGAACTCACCTTTCAAATAAAACACACTAACTATGGTTACAAAAAAATAAGTCAATGGAAAAGAAATACAATAGTTTATAAGGAAAATATAGAAAACTCTCGGTTCAAATTACCGGACAAAAATCCCAGATAACCTTACGCTCTTAACCTAATGAATAACCTTGAATAAAGCTTGCGAGCTAAATACCACTTCCCATCGAATAAGTAGGAGCCTAATAAATGAACTCTTTAGTACAATGGTACTGAGTAACCCCTTTATACAAGACTAATATGTATGGCCCACATGCAATACACTGGATACATCATATCAATCATATGAACATTGAAGTATGCCTATATTAACTGAAATGCAATAATCATTCATATAACCACATGCATCAAGATCATATGCTACCAATACTCATTCAATTAGAAATAATCGAAACTTACTAATGAAGCATCCAAGTGATGCTCTTTGTAGTATAATTAGAAAACCACATTATTCTCAACAATAGGCACAACAAAATTCTCTTAACCAACCCACAACTTCTCAATTCACGGGTAGGAACACAATCCAATACATACATCATCATAGGTAGGTACAAAGGCTGGTACTAAATCACAGGTAGACACAAAGGCTGGTACCAAATCACAAGTAGACATAAAGTTACTATCGGATCATAGGTAGATACAAAGGCTACTACCAACTCATAGTTAGGTACAATGGTTGCTACCAACTCACAGGTAGGCATAATGGTTGCTACCGAAACATCCTAATAATCATTTCTATTCAATTATCATACACTTCCATTCTTATTTACTCAAGGGGAGATCAACGAGCCCATATGCACTAAGGTGCTCTGGTTATACTGGGGCATAAGGGGCAACACAATATCCTACGAGCTATCAATATAGGTACGCAAAGGTACCCTAGTCGTACTAGTACATAAAGGTACACAGTGTCCTACCAATAAGGACACCTAATCCATAAGTATGCATACTCCCTACTTAGGTTCGTAGAGCTAAATAGAATAAGATATAAGGCCTAATTAGGGCACTAAGGCACACCAGCAAAATCCATAATGATTGTGGGCTAAACGACGACTTTAGAGTAGCAAATCCTAAAGAGACATCTTGATTTCTTTCACTTTAAGTGTTAGTATTTTATGAGGGTGACCACAAAAGGAACACATTAATCACATATAATCAATCCATCATACTCAACCATTTTTATTTGTTTCCAACATTATGAGGTAACTAGAATCAAGATAATTGTTAAAGTCAACATAATTAGTCTATTAAGGCCATCCTAAGCTCAAATACTCACACTTAGACTCTTTGGGTCAAAATGACCAAAATACCCCTGAGGCTAAGGCTACCTCTTTACCATCCATTACCATCACAAATTTCATTTTATTTTATCAACTTGCCATAAAAAGGATAACGATCATGAAGTTAAGTTACCCAACACACCAAATGACCATTTTACCCTTATACAACATTATGCACATGAAACCCTAATATGCACTTCTAGAACAACCAAATACACATTCTCATGCTTAATCAACAATTAATGCACTTTCTACATGTTTATGAGAATAAATATAATAGCATACCCCTAATTTATCAAAATACCCTTAAACCATACAATATTAATAATTATGTGGAAACATGTATATCTAATACAGCTAGACCCCTATACTCATGCTTGATAACGAATATCGCATATCATGCATATTCATTAGCATATTCATCGTGGTACACTCCAAATTGCCAAAATGCCTTTAGACCCTGTAATATTGATAATCACGTTGAAATAGGTGATACTAAGATAATAAACCTCTATTCTCATATTTAACACAAATTAATACTTATCATGCATGTTTATTAGAATAATCACCATTGCATATTTAAAATTACTAAAATGTCCCTAGATCATATAATATTAATATTTATGCCCAAACATAAGTTACTAACACCACAAACCCCTATTTTCATACTTAGCACCAATTATTACTTATCATGCATATTTACTAGGATAACCACCATTGCACATTCAAAATTATCAAAATTTCCCTAGGTTGTATAATATTAATATTCATGCCCAATCACATGTTACTAATACCGTAAACCCCTATTTTTATACTTAACACCAATTATTACTTATCATACATATTTATTAAGATAACCACCATTGCACATTTAAAATTATCAAAATGCCCCTAGATCATATAATATTAATATTTATGCCAAACATGTGTTACTAATACCGCAAACCCCTATTTTTATACTTAGCATCAATTATTACTTATCAGGCATATTTATTAAGATAACCACCATTGTACATTTAAAATTATCAAAATGCCCCTAGATCATATAATATTAATATTTATGCCCAAACATGTGTTACTAATACCGCAAACCCCTATTTTTATATAGCACCAATTATTACTTATCATGCATATTTATTAGGATAACCATCATTATACATTCAAAATTACCAAAATACCCCTAGGTCATATAATATTAATATTCATGCCCAAACATGTGTTACTAACTCCACAAACCCCTATTTCATACTTAGCACCAATTATTACTTATCATACATATTTATTAGGATAACCACCATTGTACATTCAAAATTGTCAAAATATCCCTAGGTCATGTAATATTGATTGTCATGCTAACACACATGTTTATAATACACCAAACTCGTATCTCCAATTTTAGCAATATTTATAACACATTAGGCATCCCAGTTAGGGTTAAATATTAGTATATGTCTAAATGACCAAATTGCCCCTAGGGCTCATGGTAGTAATATTTTTACTACAAGTTTCCATACTTAAAAACATTTTATGTACACATAACACCCATCATCACTTCCCAACATTAGGCCCTTTATTAATCACCCTTTCACACACATAACATCTTACACAAGATAACATGCATTATTTTGCTATTTTCCAAGATAACATTAATAATCATGGGATTATTTGTAACACATCATGTCTACACAAATCACATGACAAAAACCCTAATGTGCTAACATATGACACATAGATATTTTAGTGGGGTATAAAGGCTACCTGATTTCTAACAAAACAAACTTTATTGGTAACTAACTAAAAATTCTTAGGCTCCGTTTAATAAAATTTTATATCTAAAAATATCACAAATACCATGTTAATATTAGATAAATAAAATAATATTTTTTATTAAAAATATTTATTAAATATAAAATTACCAACTACCCTTATACCTTAAATATTATCCAAAATATATAACAAATACACAACATAACTCACGCTGCACATGCAGGGTGAGCCATGCAGAATTGGGCAAAATGGAAGGGGGAGAAAGGTGGATCGGAAAGGGTTTGTAGGTGGTAGTGGAAGGTGTTGGTTTTGGTTGTTAGGTGCAGGAGGTAGGGGAGGAGACGACTAGTGGCTAGAGGGTGTGGTGCAGGTGGCTCAAAGGCGGTGGAGGTTGTAGGGAGAGTGGCACAGAGAAGGGAAATGAGAGGAAGAAAAGGAGAAGAAGAGGAAGGGGAGAAAGGCAGACGTAGATGGGGTTGGGTGGCTGTAAGTGATGGTGCAAGAGGTGGGTGGTAGTTGTGGTTGCCGGCAGGCAGTTGGGAGGAGCTACGGTGGTAGAGGAAATGAAGGGGAGGGAGGTGGTTGAAGGAAAGTGATGGTTATAGGGGTGTCAAAGGGGAGAGAAAAAGAGGAGGCAGGGCAGCAGGGGAGGCTAGGAAAGTTAGGGCATCTGCTTGTAGGTCATGTAGGGAGGATGTAGGGTGGAGGAGCTAACGAGGCGGAGGTTAGGTTTGTTGTGGAAGTGCTAGAGGTGGTTGTAGAGAGACTAATAGGGAAAAGGGGCGGGGAGAAGAAGGAAGTAGGGATGAGGGAAGGTCGGGGGAAAGGGTAGACCACGAGGGAGAAGAGAGGAAGGGAAGAGGAGAAGGAGGAGGAGAGAGGGGTTCGAGTGCGAGGTAGGTGGTGGTGTAGGGAGTGGTAGGCTGAGGTAGGGCAGGTGTGGCAGGGGAAGAAAATGGAAGGAAAGGGGCACGTGGGGAAGGAAAACAGGGGGAGTTGCAGGGCTAGAAAAAGAAAAGAAAAGGATGACTGGAGGGTAGTGGTGCAGGGTGTCTGACTAGGAAGAGGGGTGGCATCGCAGGCATGCAGAGTGTAAGCAACGTGTATGAGAAGGAGGAGGTGTGTGTAGGGGAAAATCTTAGGGCGTGTTTGGCCGAGCACAAGTGAGGAAAGAAGGAGATGGAGAAAGTTGAGTTAAGTGGGGAAATAAGGAAGGAGAGGGAAGTGGGCCAGTCATGTGGAGAGAGAAGAATAGAAGAAGGATGAGAAGGGTTGGGCATGTTCAAGGGAAAAAAGAAAAGAAAGAATGAGGAGAAGTCCTAGGTTAGCCCAAGGGAAAAAGAAAAGAAAAACGAGGGGAATGGTTTGGGCTAGAATGAGGGAAGAAGAAGGAAGAAGAGAAAGAAAAAGGGAAAAGGAAGAAAGGAAAAGAAAAGAAAATATATTTAGGGTTAGGATTAGAAATTAGATTAAAATTAAGCTATTGGAAAAATATTATATTAATTTATCCAAAAATTAGGGTATTAATTTAAGAAAATAATTTTGGTAAAGCTATGGCTTTAGGATTTATTTAAATAAAAAGAGTAAGATAAAATGATAAAAATAATTATATTGATTTATTAAAAAAAGTATCTTTTTTTTAAGTCAAAGGCTCATAAAAAATAATTAAATTAATAACTTAAAGATTAAAATTTTCCAAATAAAAGGTTAAACATTTAAATTTTAGGTTATAAAAGTTTGGGATGTTACATAAATATAGAAAAGTCTGATCACCATTATGGTGCTCACTCTCTAGTCCTTATAGGAAGATTCCTTGAGTTATACCTCAAAAATGTGAACTTACTGTCAGAATACATCAAGTTTTTGGTTGAGGACTAGGCAATGGGTGACATCATAATATGAATGATTTTTCTATAATTTAGACATTTTTTTATTTTTTTTCTTTTCTTTTATCTTATTTTTGCATTTACCTTATCTTGTTACTAATGTTTAGGGATAGCAATGGGTCGGGTCTGGGTCGGGTCCAGCCATACCCAGATCTAGACCCGTTTATATTACCTAGACCCAGACCCGACCCAAACCCGTCAAGTCTCAAAATTTCAGACCCAGATCCAGATCCATCGGGTCTAGCGGATAAATGGGTTCTAAATGGGTCCGGTTATTATTTTTTGTAAATAATTAATGATCTATGTTAATACAAATACATTTATGTTTTATATAACTTAATTTGTATTTTTTTGTTAAAAAAATCATCTAAGTGAAAAAATAAATAAATTAAAATAGTTATGTTAACTTTTTAAATGGTATTTTAATGCTTTTAGTAGGGATGTAAATGGGGCGGGTTTGGGGTGGGTATACCCATATCCGTATCCGTATCTGATAAGAAAATCCGTATCCGAATCCGTATCCGCTAACATATCCATATCTGTATCCGTTGGATATTCGTTACTCGACGGATTATCCATTTACTGTTAATGGATATTATCCGACGGATAAATTCATCACCTGATAGATAAGCCCATTTAGAGTTAAGACAAATGACAATTTTAACTTTAATTGATATTATATTTATTTTAAAATTAAGGGTAAAAAGGTAATTATATATCGGGTAAACGGGTACGAATATGGATACAGGTATGGTTACGGGTACAGGTATGGATACCCCATACCCGTATCCGTACCTGAACCCGATGGGTATTTTTTTCCATCATCCATATTCGTTTATCCATATCCGTTTAAATATCCGTCAGATAAAATTCGTCAGGTTTCTGGTAAAATCTGCCCCGTTTACATCCCTAACTTTTAGAATACAATGTTATACATATTATTTATAAAGTAAGTATATAAAAAATAAAATTAAAATAAATAAATAAGAAGCTTATTTAAGATTAATATAATAATGACAAACATAATATTAGCATGTATTTATATATGTATACATATATATATATATACACACACACACACATATATGTATATTAAACTGGTCTAGTGGGTCGGGTATGGGCTAGAACTGGACCCAAACCCAGATCTGAAAGTATATATGGACCCAGACCCAATCCAGACCCGTCGGGTCCAAAAATTATGGACCCAAACCCGCTAAAAATGAGACGGGTCTAGCTGATCTGGGTTGGGTCTGAGACCCATTGCCATCCCTACTAGTGTTTTGCATATGCTCTTCATAAAGGAATTGGAAGCCAATAATCATGACTTCTCCTTATGCTCAAATAAATGTTTTCTGTTATAATATTGATAATTTGAGCATTGCTACCATGCATGTCCAGACTATATGTTATTTTTTATGTGGAGGAACGCATAATAGTATAGATTGTCAAGTAGGTAATCCATTTCATTAATTATATGAACAAGCTAATTGTATGAGTAATTTTGGTAGGAAAATTAATTCCTACTCAGACATCAACAACTCAAGATAGTGCACTCAACCAATGTTTTTAAGTTGGTATCATAATCCCTTCCAAATCAGTATCAAGTGAGCTAGCCACCCCCGTGGTACCAGGTTTCCTCTCTTGAACTAATAAGTTAGACAAGATGGAGGAATTTTTTACCTAGGCTGTTAATACAAATGAGGCATGGTTGAAGAATCGGGAGGTGTCTTTAAGGAACTTGGAGGCTCAAATGGGATATTCAAACTATATATTAGTTGAAAAAACTCAAGAAACCTTGCCTAGTGATACCAAGAAATATATAGAAGAAGGACCAATGATAATAACTATGTGTAGTGGCAAGAAATCTTTAGATTTACCATATAAGAGCTTGGAGAAGGATGAAAAGGAGAAGGTAAGCAATGAACAACCCAAACTAGCAACCAACCTCATAAGGAGGTAAGTATGGAACCCACACCTAGTGAAATTTCCAAGATTGAGGTGAAACCCTACCAACCCATCCTCAATGTTTACAACAACAAAATTTGGATAATAACTTATTGAGGGTTGAGTTTAATTTACCTAGTTCTAGTAAATATACTCCTTTTGAGAATCCATGTTATAGGACTGATGAGGTAGCTCACTCGGTGAATGAAGAGCCTCTAACTCATTATTTGAGTAAACCATATGAAGTAAGAATGTTCTAACCTCAACATCCTATAAAAGATAAGATGGAGTATGATATTGAGAGCTCTCTTTTTGAGGAAGAAAATTTTTACTAGGTAGAACTTGAGACTCCTGATTCAATCCTTAGGTATGAGTTTCTTGGCCCTAATGCTACATATCTTATGATTATGGGTTTTAATCTTAGTGGAACTACAATGGATAAATTGCTTAGAGAATTTAGATTAAATCAAATATTCATAGGCTATAAAATTTTTTATGAACTCAGTTAGTTGAGATTGCATGCCTACAAAAATTCAAAGGTCTATAAAGAGAAAAATAAATATTGGAATAATATGCATGTTAATATGCAAGAATGTTATGTGGGATATATTATGTATCTTTTACATTCTTGTGTGAAGCTGTGTTATGTGAGTGCCCAATGCTTGTAGTGTTATGCTGATGGTGGTGTTCCAAAGCATAATGTCATTATTCCCCTAATTTTCGTTGCCTAGTGAGGTTATAGTTGAGCTAATATCTTTAAAAAAGTGCTTATTGGGAGGTAACCCAAGCTCATGACTTCATTTAGTTATATTTTTCTATAATTTATTTTATTTTTTCTACTTATTTGATATTTTTTTTATTTATAATAGCTTATGGACCTTCATGTGTTGTTATAGATGTAAGTGGTGTAGGTAAATCAATAATGCTAGTATTTTATACAATGAAGAATGATGGCGAGAATTTTTATCACCACTCATACTCGGTATGGACGGATCTTCTTAGTGTTACAATATATGGACTTTTGGCAACTTGGCCCTCCTTAACTTCCACCGCCACCATCCCTTGAGTAAACATGGTATGTGAGTTTCTCTACACCATTTTACCTTATCAAAACATTGTGGACAATATGTTTGTTAAATATGGGGGAGTAGTTTCGAAGTTATGATGTATATATGAGTCTTTTATACTTATTTGTGTAAACCAAGTTTTTTTTAATCTTTCATTAGCATCTTTAAGTGTCGTGAGTCATTTTGTTTTCTTTGATTTTTCATTAATGTCTTTTTAGTGTGCCGCTTTATCATTTGAATGAAAATGGAAAAATAAAAAAATGAAAAAGTTGAAAATTAAAAAAATGAGTAGGACTAAAGTGGAAAATGATCTTTCATTGATAATAATAGAATATTGTTTAGCATAAAGTTGCATTGAGTTGACTTGACTTGTTGAGACCCCTTAACGTTTTCTTGAAAATGATTTTGGATTCAAGCTTAAAATGTTTTGGTTGCACCCTTCTAAAGGAAGTGTAACTCTGTTGGTGAAATTGAGGATCATGTATGCATTTGGATCTTTTATGTGGTTCATTGTGGGAAATTTGTGTGCTGAACCATTCTATGATTTAAAGGATTATAACTAACATTATTGTTTGAACCTTGTGAGATTTTGAGCCTAAAAGACTTATTCATCAGATATAGTCTCATTATCTTTCTTGTATGTGATGTCCCACCATGGTTTGTGAAACTAAAACTTTCAAGGACTTTTTAAAAAAAAAATACATATGACTTATGATATGCATTAAGATGATAGAGGGAAAAAATTCTTATAAAACCTACATTAGTTCAATAGCCTAATATTAGCATTTTATCCTTTGCTAACCCCTTTGAGATTCTGGCCTATGTTATTGATCTAACCACACTTGTAACCTTTATCTGCGTATCACTACCTTAGTCTAGAGTTAGTATGGTGATGAGTAAAATGAAAACAAAGGTATGAGTATGGTGTATCTTAAGCATGGGGAAGGTGTGAAAAGGTGAATGGTTATATAGGATGAACAAAAAGGGGGGAAATGAATAAGAAGTTCGAGGTTGTTTTTTATGTTGATGACATTGGGACTATAAAAAAAGTATTTATGAATTTATTTGAGTAATTCTTTGCTTGGAGGGTAAGAACATGATAATCTTTATTTATTATGTGTCTTGTTTTCTAAATGTATTTAATACAATACAATGAATGCTTAAACTTTGTTTTTTATGAAAGAATAACAATAGGAAAAAAATTCCCTACAATTATCTATAATATGGTACTGTAATTTTCACACAACAATTTATGTTTATTTGAACATCAAATAAAGCAATCTCTCTTAAACGAAAATCATGGTTTTCTTTTTTCATTTCATATTCTATGAATGGATTATGGTTTTTTTTTTATCTATAGAATCTTTTGGATAATCAAAATAATTTAACTAATAATTAGTATTATCTAAAATCACAATTGATACACATAGCTAATAAAATGAATAAATGAGATAATTTAATATGCTTACAAGAAAAAAAGGGTTCTTGATTAAAAATGGTTCATGAAAGTCTACAAGAATACACTAGGATAGGACAACAAATCAACTACTTAAAGTCATTGATCCATTTTCATTAAAGCACTAGCTCACAACAGCAACAATCATTGGGCGAACTAATTTTATTTCACACATGCAACCTAAAGAACATTGCTTACTAGAACACAAACACGGTGTCTCAACCTTTTTTCCCACCTTATCGGAAACAGTTGATAAGCACCTTCATAGTTGACAATCCAAGTACCTTTTAGGTGTAGTTTGTCTCAATCTCACCAAGTCCCCTTTATCCGTAATACTAACATGCTATATGTGTACTTACTCACTCCCTAAAAAAAATCCTCTATCAAATGCCTAAAACCCAAATTGATTAATGGTGGAAATAGGAAAAGGATATGAATTGCAATTATTTCACATGTTAGGGGCAATTTATTCTTCCAAAAAATAGAGATGTGTTGGATATATGATCCATGGACCTTATGTACAAGGCCTTGGTTGCAAAACTTCTCTGTTAGCTTCTCTCTGTAACTCTACACAGGCATGGGCTCAATTACTAATAAGCAAGTGCAATAAGGATAATGAATTATGAAGAGCTTGAAAAATGCATTTCCCCTCACCTCATTTGGAGGTCATCTTTAAAAATAAGAGAAGAGCTCAAGGCATACATATGTTGGGAAAATAATGATAGACACTCAATTAATATCTTGTAGGATTTGTGGATACCTTCTTTGCTATCTTTTCATGTTCATAAACCAGAATCGAGGGGGGGATTGAGTTAACATGGTCTCTAATATCCTCCCACACTATCCTACCTGCTAGAATTGTGGTCTAATAGAGAGTCTATTTACTAGCTTTAAAGCTTAATATGCTCTCAGAACAAGCCAAATAATATCCATCCTAATTGCTTTATTTGGTTTTCATTCCTTATAGGGTCTTATCAACATAATACGTTTACAAAGGTCTAGATGTTGTCAGACCAAGTGCAACTTATTAGAGAAAATCCTCTTATTCAGGTGGACAATAACCCTCTTGACCAACTACACAATTATGAGAAAATATAAGAGTAAGGGTTTGTTTGGAGTTACTTATCAAAAGGATTTATCTAAAATAATTACTCATTTTGAAAAAAAAAATAGGCTAGAAGCTTTCTAAAATATTTAATTATCTTGGATAACTACTTTTGATAAGTAGCTTCAAACAAGGGCTAAATTGCAAGCACAAAGATTGAAGATTTGTGGGAGGAATAATATGCGACCTTTATTAAGTATGATTGATGGGAGAAAATTAGGAGCTCGTATTTTAGTTGTTTAGGATTACAAGTGCTCAATAGAGGACCTTTTAGACCATCCCTCATCATTATTTAAATACTTAACAATCATTTGAGGTGACAGACTTGGTATAACTATCTACCTAACATTATTTAGGATAGGAAAAAGTGTACAACCACCTAATGAATGACTTGATGAACTGAATCCCATTAAATTATAGGTTGTCACGTTGATGAGTAAAAAATCTCTTATATTGAGGAATTTTCTAACCACTCCTTGATATCCCATCTTCACTCACATCTTCTCCCTCGGTTAGGTCACAAGACCTTTTACAACCAACTAATCCCATTAGTTGGCCTTTGACCAGCTCCCTTGATAAGCCAACAGACTTGCCCCTATCTAGCTCCCTTTTATCTACACCATTAGTTGATTGCCTTTAGTTAACGCTCCTGGCTTATTCCCTTAGTTGACACCCCTAGATCATGATAATGGCCCCTAACATTCGCCCTTAGTTAACAGTGTATCTCAACATTCATTCTCTTGTCAAGGAACCCCAAATATTCTCTCCATTTCGAGATATGAGAAGAATCATTTTCTCTTCTCCTGAGAGGAACTATCCACCTTACATTGAGGAATTTTGATGGCCCATAGAAGTCACCCTTAGTTAACAGTTTATCTCAACATCCATTCTATAATCAAGGAACCCCAAATATTCTCCCCCTTTTGAGACATGGGAAGAATCAATTTCTTTTTTATCGAGAGGAATTATTCACCTTATATGGGAAGAATCATTTTGATGAGTAACAAATCCCTTATATTGAGGAATTTTCTAACTAGTACTTGATATCCCATCTTCACTCACATCTTCTACCTTGGCCAGGTCACAAGACCTTCTCAACTAACTGATCCCATTATTTGGCCTTTGACCATCTCCCTTGAAAGGCCAACAGACTTGCCCCTATCTAGAACCCTTTTGTCTACGCCATTAGTTGATGCTCCTAGATCATGCCCTTGCTAATGGATCCTACCAGTTGCCCTTATTTAATGATGTATCTCAACACCCATTCTCTTATCAAGGAACCCCAAATATTCTCCCCCTTTTGATACATAGGAAGAATCATTTTCTCTTCTATCGAGAAGAACTATCCACCTTACTTAGCCCATCTTTGGTGCAACATATGTCATGCTTGCTTATGGGTAAGGGCTTTCAAAGCATGTTTGATCAATTCTCATTGGTATGGATTTTATCTTAATTGAGTTACCTCTCCTTCAACACATCTCTCATCCAATGATACCTAACCTAGATATGCTATCTTGAGTGGAAGTTATTATTCTTACTAACATGGACGACACTCAATAAGTCACTAAATACTATAAACTTGCCCCACTTTAAGTTGATCTCCCTGAATAATCTCTCAATCTTCAACATATTTGTCCACCCCTTAATAACGATTATGCACTCTACCTCGATTGCAGAAAGAGTCACACACTTCTGCAAGTGGGACTACTAAGAGACAATTCCCTCACCAAAGGTAAAAAAGATCATGATATTGATCACATTATATCTATATCTCCTACCATATGCAAGTTTATGTAGCTCACCAAAACTATCTCAGCCCTCCCAAAATAAAGCCTCATCTTGGGCATCCCTCATAAATACCTTAATATCTACTTTACCACCTCCTAATGATCTTTATTAACATTAGATATAAATCAAATAACTATGCCAACAAAAAATGTAATGCCAGGCCTTGTACACATCATTGCATATATCAAACTCCCAATGGATGACACATATGGGATATGACTCATCTTTTTCCTTCTGCCTTCATTCGTTGGACATGATGCCTTGCTCAACCTAAACTGAGGAGTAAGGGGATAACTAGATAGCTTTGCTTGATCCATGTTGAATCTCCTAAGTATATTTTATATATACTTCTCTTGAAATAATTATGGCTTACCCTAACCTCGGTCACCCATGATGCATATCATCAAGATTTTCTTAGCAAAACCCAAATATTTCATTTTGAAAGACTTGGCCAAATATCCTTTCAACTTTGAAATTTGCAAGCGTCTTCTTGTATCTCTTTCGATCTATGAATGACTCAAACTTTATGTACCACTACCTCAGCACATACTTTAGTCCATACAAGCTATTTTATATCTTGCACACCATAACCTCTCTGCCCTTGACCTCAATCTCTTCTAGTTGTTCCATGTATATATCCTCCCTGAGTTCTCCATGTAGGAAATTTTCCTTGACATCAAGTTTCTCCACCTTTAAATCTAGAGTAGAAGTTGGTCCTAAAATCACACAAGCGATTGTTATCTTCACTACCAGAGCCAAAAATCTCATTATAGTCAATACCTTGCCTCTAACCAAATACTTTAACTATTAACCTTATGTTGTGCCTCAACTTAGTTTTGCACTCCTCATACTTGATCTTAAAAACCACCTGTCCTTTAAGACTTATCTCTAATGGGCCTATACATAAGCCTATAAATGTTGTCTTTTGAAAGAAGTTCATTTATTCTTTCATTGCAATCAACTATTTCTTCTTATGAGCACCACCGAGGGCCTCATCACAGTATAGAGGCTCTCCACCATCCGAGAGTAACACATAGTCCATTGTAAGGTACTTGATAGTTAATCTCAATATTTTAATGGATCTTCACACTTCCTATAAAGCTTCAAGTGTGTCAAACTCTTGGGCATAGTTACTAAAATACTTATTCAATCCTACAATTATACGATCCTAAGATCCAAAAATCACAAAGTGATCCTTGATTCTAGGTAGAATATTAAAGTAGTCGAATAATATAGAATATTGCAATCCTTTGATTCTATAGAGTAACTGTAATTTTTATCAAGTTATTTCCAAATATAGTGTCCATATTATTTCAACCATGTTTCTTCCTCAATATTTTTTCATTGTTTTATAGCGTCTTGAAATGCAAAGAATGTATGAATTACTTACCATTAAAATAATGAAGTTAATAGTTGTTACAAAATGCTGATAAAAGAATATAATCTCCATATAAACAGTAAAATAAATATATTAAAGTTTATAATATTATTAATTATTAAGTTATATTCCATTCAAAATTAGCATTGTTAGCTTCATAGTGGAAAAAAAAGCTTTAGTTTATGGTGTGCACATGGTTCATATAGTAACTTAATGTGTGCTCATAGCTAAAACTTCTTTTTTACCTTTTTTATATCTTGGTTCATCAATATTTTAAAAGCCAACATATAAATTTTTTGAGTCATATTCTCTTAAAAGATAAAAAAATAGTGTACCCTCACTGTTGTCTTCATTATCATCTACTTTCTTCATTCTTTGTAGGTTTTCTAAGGCTAATAGTATTTTATATTTTAATTAAAAAATAATTTGTATGTTTTCTTTACCCATAATCTCACTGTAATTTTTACATTTTATTTGATAAAATTATTTATAATGTTGTTAACTTAATATAGTTCCTAATATGTAAAAATAACTTTAGCTATTTATGTTAATTGTAAGTTGCTAGGACTCAATTAGTGAATATATGAGAGGTTAAGAGTATAATATTATGTACTTTTAACTTAAACTATATTATTTTACAGCATATAAGTTAATAAGTTTTATATTCTTACAGTTTTTATAGGATTTTAAGATTATATAATCTAATTCTATGACTCAATCCCGAGTCTCCAAATCAATCCAAGATAGAATCTCAATTTTAGTAGCATTGCTCTTAGGGTTATACTAGCTCGGGCTCATAATCTTCACTCTACATTATCTCAACATTGTGTCTTAATATCTATTCTTCTAAGTAAAAATGTTCCTTGGTCACACCTTTAGGCTCAAACTTTCTCATCGAGCCTTTTGCCTTGGAATCATCACTAGATTCCATAAGATCATTGATGTAGGCGTCTAAGCTCACATATTTAGCAAAGTCTTTGGTATTCTTATATTTAAAGAACACATACATCCGTTCTTCATATGACCTTATTAGCTATTGGGTTGTCCAAATTTCTTTTCACCGTATTCAATGAAAATGCACTAACGAGTCTTCTTCTCCAACGTTGCCCTCTCATCCCTCATTATGTAGAAAAATACACGATAGTGAAACACCCTCATATAGTTGTATCTCACATCCCTACTAAATCATACTATGTTGGGCACATCACTATTGAGAGGGCTTGATGGATATAAATTAATGAGGCGACATGTTGTCTTTAAAGCTTCTTCTCCCCCCAAATGATATTGGAAGCTTGTCATGTGATATTGGACACCTTACCTGTAATACCCCAATTTGAGTGGAGTATTATAAGGATTGATTTGGCTACTTATATCACATGGTATACCATCCTTTTGGTGATTCCGTCCTAAGAACTCAATAGTTAAGCGTGCTGGTTGTGGAGCAATTTTAGGATGGGTGACCTCCTGGTAAGTTTCGGAAATTTTCTAAAAATTTATCGGGAAGTGCGTGAGTGAGGACAAAGCGTGCTGAAAGAATTCGTGTTGATTTGTGGGGCCAGTCGATCAATCCAAAAGCGCTCCAAGGTAACCCTCGCGTGGTCGGGGTGTTACAAATGGTATTAGAGCGAAACCGTGACTGTGAGTTGAACTTGGATGAGTCAGTCAGTCACATAGCGGGATGATTCTTGGGATGAACTGTATTGAGACAGTCATTGGTTGAGGCGCAACGAGGACGTTGCGTTCTTTGAGTGGGGGTGAATGTAATACCCCAATTTGAGCGGAGTGTTATAAGGATTGATTTGGCTACTTATATCACATGGTATACCATCCTTTTGGTGATTCCGTCCTAAGAACTCCACAGTTAAGCGTGTTGGCTGTGGAGCAATTTTAGGATGGGTGACCTCCTGGGAAGTTTCGGAAATTTTCTAAAAATTTCTCGGAAAGTGCGTGAGTGAGGACAAAGCGTGCTGAAAGGACTCGTGTTGATCTGTGGGGCCAGTCGATCAATCCAAAAGCGCTCCAAGGTAACCCCCGCGTGGTCGTATCGACTCGGGGTGTTACATTACCCTCTTCATCAATGTGCATTTCATTCATTTTACCACCCTATTATGCTAAGGGGTTTTAAGAACAACCTTCTCATGTCATATTTTCAGAGCCTTACAATAGTCATCAAATGAATAAAGGTATTCACCTTCATTATCCATCTAAATACACTTCAATTACTCCTTGTCTCATGCTATACTTTAGCTAAAAAAAACCTTGAAGTTGAACAAAACTTGGTCCTTAGTATTCATGGGATATACTTAGAGCTTCCTAGAGAAGTCGTTGATGAAGGTCACTATAATACCCGAAATTTTTATCTAATATAAATATCTATTAATTAATAATTTAGCCCAATTCTAATATTAAAAAATACATATTTTTGTCTTATCCTAATTCCTCATTCCAAAATGTTAACTAAATCCTAATATTTATTTAAGGTAAATTATATTTTAACCTAACCTTAAATCTTAGATGATTAATATCCTAATCTTATCTAATTTAGCTAATCACAAAATTTTGATATAATCTTAAATATAAGCACACTTATCATTTTTTTCCTCTTTCCTTTTTTTCCCCTCTTCCTCTTCTTTTTCCCTTGCCCATGCATATTTCCAACTCTTGACACATGTATGTGTTACATGCCATGGGTGTGCCCTTCTTTTGGCGCAACCCTGCTCCCTTTTAGAACACCCATGCTCCCCTCAAACACCACCTTAGAACCACCATAACTTCCACACAACTTGAGCTTCTATTTATTTCACTTATTTCCATTTCCACCCTCCTTTAACTTAAATTTTTTACATCGATTTGTATTATTAATTTCTAATTATGAATTATTATTGTTTTCATAGGTAATATTTTGATGATATCGGAGGAGCGATTTAGGATTTTGTGCTTAGAGCCTAGTGTCCTTGTTGGTAATGATACATGTTGTATTTATTCTTGTATGTATATCTTCTTTGTAATGTTATGTCGATAATATTGATTATGAGCATGTTATGTTTTGACATCTTAAAATTGAGGAAAATGTAAAAGTATGTATTTGGGTATAATGTCAGTTATATGATATTTATGTATATACATTTGCAGTTACATATCTCGTATGAATATCGAGGATTGAAGTGTATTAATATTGGGACTTGGAAGGTATTTGAAAAATATGAATATCATAAGGACATCGTGGTCATTTGATGGTAATATGGGGAATAATATTGGCCAAATAAGTTTTGAGGATGTTACCTTATACTCCATAAGTAATGCGATTAAATGATGGATTGAGAAAAATATAAGTTATCTAATATAATATTCTAAGGTTTTGGCAAGAAAAGGGAATTTTGATCAAGGTTAAAAATGAAACTTTGGTGATTTGGGGGATAAAATGTAAATGTGCTAAGGATTATATTCATAATATTCTTGTAATTATGGACTCATTTCCTTAAGGATGGCCTTGATAACGATGTGGTTATGCTTATGTGTTCCTAATTATATATTTTGCATATCTATATAAGCCATGTATGATGACCTTGCAAATAATCAATGCTGAATAAGATACTAATCATTTAAGTAAAAAATCAGGTGAGATGGGCCAAGGAATTTGTATAGGTCAGTTACACCAAATGGTAATAGTGGATCGAGTGTGTTTTTCTCTAAGAGGTGAATTATTCTGTTCAATCGCATTAAGAATAGTGGGACCCTATAATCAACATGAATGATAATATGATTCTAAGATAAGTACTAACGGCTAAGACATTAATCATTTAAAGTGAAAAATTATGTGATTCAGGATCGAGGTGTTGAACGATAATAATGGCTTAGGTTTGTTGTTCATGAGATGTGCTTTAGACCATTCCACTTGTTTAAGAATAGTGATTGGGTGTGTTTTTCCCTGAGAGGTGTTGGGTCTTTTCCACCGGATGATAATAGTGGATTAGGTATGTTTTTCCTTGAGAGGTACTTTAAACCATTCTAATAGTTTATGAATAGTGGGGTCCCTAAACTCAATATAAATAAAATAATGAAACATGATATATCTGTTGATGAGATCTAAAGTTAGTATTTACCTTAAATTATTTTACAATAACATGAGTATATGCCCATTTTTCTTTATACCCTCCTACTTGACTATATTATTATTTTAGTTAGTATGTAGTGTATTGATCATCCTTTTCATGGGTGATACTCATTCCCATGAGCAAATGACTCGTATCTCTATGTGTTGGTTGATGAGGACCCGTTAGATGATTTTATAGCCTATGGTGCTTTGTGTAGAGTGGAGTAACTTTAAGTCTTAGGGATTTAGGGCATAGAGTCATATTATATGGATGATAACTCTTTCCTGGATAACTTTTTGGACTCTTAGATTCATGGTATCATTTTTATCGGTATTTTGGATATTGTAATTGAAGTTAATCTCCCACTTATATTTTTATTTATGAAATTTCTCTCATTTACTATTTTGCATGTTTTAAATTATAAAAATTTTACCTTATAATTGACATAATAATAGTTTAGTAAGCCAGACTTGTGTCAATTATGGCAGTAGTACCTAGATATTTTGATAATATGTTGCCGCTGTAAACAAAAAAATTTAGTAGTAAATTTTGGAGTGTTATAAGTTAGTATCATAACTTTGGTTTTGATTACCATATTTTATTTTCAAATTTTAGTTTTCAAATGATCCTCTATATGATTTTATTAGTCTATTTCATATTTTAAAAACTTGATTCTTTGAAAACTTAGATTAACTTGTGAGGAATTGAAAACGAGTAGCTTAGGTGACCTTTAAATGTGCTTATGTGCAATGTATATTAGTAAGTTAGGAATAACCATCCTAACACATTTTTTTGTCTTATAACTAGCTCACCATGACCCTTAATAGTCGTTTTGGCCATTTGGAGGAAACCTTTGAGGTGTTTACCGAGTTTTTTAGGAGTCTGTTGCCACCATCTCAACCTTAGTCATTGCCATTACCTTTGCATTACCCACAAGAGAGTAACAGAGAGGAATTGCTTCATAGGTTACAGAACATCATCCATCTATCTATGCTAGTGACGATGATCGAGTCATCTTGTAGGGATGGATTCGGGACACGGAGAGGATGTAAAAGGCAAATAACTATCCACTTGCTCAAAAGGCGAGTATTACAACCTTCTTTATTTGAGGAGTTGCCGACCACCTGGTGGGTAGGTCATTATGCATAGGGAGAACCACCTATGTCATTAGATAACTTTAAGACGATTATCTGTATTAAGTTCAATCCAAAGAATTTTAAGAAGAATAATTTGAAGGAAATCATGTAGCTGACCCAAGGGAGCATGGCGGTGAGGTAGTACCATGCCCGGTTCACTGAGCTACTAATTTTTGCACTGGGATAGCTGTTAGTGAGTCAATGATGGTCTACCAATTTGAGTAGGGGCTTTATTATAGCATATACATAATGATGGGCATAATGACTTTTTAGGACTTGGCTATCTTGAATAAGCGGGCATGTGTTGCCGCTACTATGGTACAAGATCAGGCTTCCACTATGGGAAAGAGAAAGATGGAGACTCAGGGTTCTGGTGGGTATCATAGAGGATACTAGGGAGGACAGTTATGCAGACCCCTAAATGTCATTAGCCAGCTAGAGGCTGATTGATGGTTGGATGTGGTCACTGGGACATTTTCCATCTGTCGTTGTCATTTTATGTGTTATTTAATCATATCTATCGATCTTATCTACTACATTTATTACTCTTGCTACATTATCTCCATCTGCTAGTGTGTTTATATTTGTGATGTTGCATTCTGGGGATAAATTGAACTGCACTAGACTCTACTCGAATGTGGCCTTAGAGATAGGTGAGGGTACACTTCTTAGTGTACTTGGACCTATAGGACTTCAACATTATTATAGGGTGGACATGTTAGAGAGATATCAAGCAGTGATAGACTACGCATAAGAGCAAGTAATGTTACGGGGACCTCAAGGTGCTAGGGTCTCCTATAGGAGATGCAAGCCTAGGCCTACAAAAAAGGTTGTATATGACCATTATTCTTTAGTGCAAAAAGGTTACTCCATATATTTGTGTGGAGTTTAAGAGCTGAAAAAGGATGTGTTGGTGTTGGAGGATATTCAAGTCATCTAAGAATTTCCTAATGTATTTTTGGATGAGATACCAGGTATGTCGCTAGTACTTAAGATAAACTTCACTATAGAGCTAGTACCGGGGGTGGAGCCAGTTTCAATGACACATTATCGGATGACACCAGTAGAGTTGTAGAAGTTGAAGGCTCAGCTAGATGATTTATTGGTTCACGGATACATTCGCTCGAGTGTGTCTCCATGGGGATCACTAGTTTTGTTTGCAAAGAAGAAAGATGGGAGCCTTTGCTTGTGTATCGATTATCGAAGTCTAAACCAACTAGCGGTGAATAACCATTATCCATTTTTGAGGATCAATGACTTGTTCAATCAACTTAAGGGTGCTTCAATCTTCTTGAATATTGACTTGAGGTTGAGATATCATTAGTTGCACATTGCAGAGGCAAAATCAGGAAGACAACCTTTAGGACACAGTATAAGCACTATGAATTCACGATGTTATCTTTTGGGCTAACTAATATGACAACCGTCTTTATGGACTCGAGGACAATGATTTTTTAGCCATTTCTTGATTAATTTGTAGTTGTGTTCATCAACGATATTTTGGTATAATCTAAGAGTTGAGAGGAGCATGAGAAGCATATTCATACTATACTATCACTCCTTAGAGAATATATACTATATGCCAAACTCTCTAAGTGTGAGTTTTAGCTTTGGGAGGTTGCATTTTTGGGTCACGTGGTGTCAATAGGATGAGTTGTCGCGGATCTAACGGATATTTTGGTAGTGCAACCACTAGCATCCCTGATGATTTTAATTTCCTAGGTTTGGTTAGGTACTACAAACGCTTTATTAAGGACTTATCGAAGGTAGCTCATCTTTTGACAAACCTCTTAAAGAAGACACTCAAATTTTAGTGGGATAACACATATGAGGTAGCATTTCAAGAGTCGAAGTGGAATTTGACTACTATACCAATTTTGACTATACCATCGGAATCATATGGATTTGAGTTCTACAACAACTCGTCGAAGTACATACTAGTTTGTGTATTGATATAGTATGGTAAGGTAGTGAATTATACTTCTTGTCATTGGAAGCATCATGAGTAGAACTACCTAGTGCATGAATTGAAGTTGGAGCAGTCATCTTCACACTAAAGATTTAAAGGCATTATCTATACAAGACTCAATGCAAATTCTTCACCGACCATAAGAGCCTCGGGTATATAATCACTCAAAGGGCATTGAATATAAGGAAAAGGAGATAGATAGAGTTGGTGAACGACTATGATATCAAGTTAACCTACCATAAGAGTAAGGCAAACATCATTGTAGATGCATTGAGTAAGAAGACATCACACTCTTTGAGTGCTTTTGTAGTGTCTAATCATTTGATTGAGGAGCTCTAAGATAGAGGGATTTAGTTGATCCATCATAGAGATTTGACAGTCCAAATGAGTGCTTTAACAATTACTCTAATAGTTTTTGATAAGATCCAAGTAGGAAAACCTATGGATGTTGTTTTTGAGAGGATTTAGCATAAGGTTCAAGATAGTCGAGCTAATGGTTTTTAGAGTTATGAGTATGATAGCCTTCGCTATAGTGGTCATTAGTGTGTACTCTAGAGTCGTGCTAATCTAAATCACCAGATACTCCATATTTTGTCCACCCAGGAGAGGATATGTTGTACAAGGATCTGAAGAGGATCAACCGGTGGCCTCACATGAAGTTAGAGGTAAAAGAGTTTATTTTGAGGTATCTGGCCTTTTAGAAGGTCAAGATTGAGCATCGAACGAATGCAGGGTTAGTCCAACCTTTAAACATTTCGAGGTGAAAGTGAGACTCCATCTGTATGGATTTTGTGATTGGATTATTGAGGACTTGTAGCGGTTGTAATATAATATTGGTTATCATTGACAAGTTTACGAAGTCAAAAGTGTTTATGTCGGTGAAGTCAACTTGGAGTATAAATCAGTTGTCCAATGCATATTTTATGTTTGTGGTGAGTAGCCACGGTACCCCTTACGATATAGTCTTCTATGAATATTTAGGGGAAGTTATAGGAAGATATGGGTACAAGATCAAGGATCGGAGTTGACTTCCCCTCAGCTACAGATAGGAAAAATAAGAGGATGGTTTAGACACTTAAAGATATGTTACATGCTTGTGTTCTAGATTTGTAGTGTAGTTAGGAAGGGCATCTACATTTGATTGAGTCCTTATATAATAATAATTATCGCACTAGCATAGGGATGACACCCTTTGGAGAATCATATGGACGCAAGTGTCGGGCACCTTTGTGTTGAAGAAACATCAGCAATATTGTTATACTAGGACAAAAGATGATTGAGGAGACAAATCAATAGGTTTGGTTGATCCAGGACAAAATGAGAGTAGCTTAGAGTTGCTAGAAGATTTATTCATATTAGAGGCACCATAGTGACGGATTTGAGCTAGATGATAGAGTTTTTTTTAGGGTTTACCTACTAAAGGCGTACATAGATTTGGTATAAAAGGTAAGGTGAGTCTGGGATACATTGTTCCTTATGAGATTATTAATAGGGTTGGTGATGTTACATACCGTTTAACACTTCTACAAGAGTTGGACCAAGTTCATAATGTCTTCCACATCTCTCAGTTGAGGAAGTACTTTGTAGATCCATCCCATGTCAATAGGCCTGATGAGATTGAGCTCGACGGTTCTCTAACCTATGAGGAGGTACCTTTAGGGATTCTTGACATCAAAGTGTGCCATACCCGAAAGAGCTCAGTTCCACTTATGAAGATTCTCTAGAGTAGCCAAGGGGATAGTACTTGCTAGTGTTGTATCAACTGTTATAGGATTTAACCACTGATATCGCTTTTTTTATATCTTTTTCTTTTTGTCCCCAACCTTTACTTTTTAACTTGAGAAATGAAGTCTCTTTCAAAGAGGTAGTGATGTAATACCATAAAATTTAGCTAAACTTAATCCCGAGTAATTAATACCTTAACCCAATTATAATCTCAAGAAATTGATAGTTTTATCTTACCCTAACTTCATAATCTAAAATATTAACCTAATATTAATCTTTATTCTAGGTAAATTATATTTCATTAACCTCACCTTAATCCTGGAGGTTTTATATCCTAATATTACCTAATTTAGCTAATCACAAAATTTTAATATAATCTTAACCATTAACATACTTATCATTTTTCTTTTTCTCCTTTTCCTTTTTTTCTTCTCCACCGCCCCGATCTCCTTTTCCTTCCTTCTCCCCTTATTTTGCATGAGACCATACCCTCTACCATGCTTTGCATATACTTCACCTACACTCTACCCCATTAGAACATCATCACCCTACCCTGCAATGATGGGTTTATGTGAAAATTTCTACCCTAATCGTGTGTGCCCTACCCTTATCCTTCTCTACAGATCCCCCCCAATCACACACATACCCTCCCATACACACATAAATATACCTCACTCAAGATTGCCTCATTTATTACTCAACCAACTCCACATCCTCCATTTTTTGTCGAGCAACCTCAACCCAACCACCTTCATCCTCCTCTTTATTTCTTGCTTTGTTTTTCCATTGAGCAACCATCACCACCCCATACACCACCACCAACCACTAATCACCACCATTTCACAGAAAAATTGACCACCACTACTATAATAACCCAATTTTTTTTCAACTCAAAAAATTTATTTTACAATGGAATCTTATAACCAAAATACTAGGTGTTACCGCCGTAACTGACAAAAGTATGGCTTACATGCCATCCTCATATCAACAACAAGGTAAAACAATTTAGAAATACAGGCATAATGAACATAGAGCGGGAAACTTTCATAAACATAATAATATTTTTGGAGGCTAACTTTGAATACAATAACCAATTACATAAGTAAATATCTTGGGAAAAGAAGAATCAAATAACATTGGTTTCAAAAAAAGAACCAGATAGCATAACCCTCCGAACCCTAAACCCAAAACATGATATAATCACTCCACCCCATTTAGGTCATCATAAGTAGCATCATCGTCCCGTGGGTCATCAATAATCTGCACAAACTTAAATGGGTCATTTGCTTATGGAAATGAGTAGCACTTATAAAAATGGTGATCAATATGCTACACATTGAGCAAGGCAAAAACATTGTCGAGTCAAGAATACAGTTAAATATATACATTCACGATGGAGAATAAGCACACATGTGAAACACAAATAATATCACAAGATGGGTACGGTTCTAGGCCTCTTTATTAGATATTAAAATGTCATTCTTTGGTTTATAATGAATCGAGGGACCCCACTATTATTAAACCTATGGAATGATTGAAGCATCTCTTAGGGACAACACTACTAAGCCACTATTATCATCCAGTGGAGTAGACCCAAAACCTCTCAAGGGAAAAAAAATAATTCTAAGCCACTATTCTTAAACTGGTGGAACTGTCTGAAGCACCTTTTAGAGACAAAACACCTGAGCCACTATTATTATTCAGCGGAACAGACCCATATAATACCTCGATCCTAAATCACGTACTCTTCCCCTTTAAATTATTAGTATCTTGTCAATTAGGTTATTTGCCTCAAATCTTATTATGTATCAAATTTTGTAGGGTTCACTATGATTAATCTGGAGGTATGGACTGATGTGCCTCTCAAGGTAAAACGCTTCTAAGCCATTATTATCATTCGGTGGAAGAGACCCATAAAACTCCTTAGCCCGACTCATGTGATCTTTCAATTTAAATGGTTAATGTCTTACTCAGGGTTGATTTGAAAAGTACATAATACATTTAAAGTAGGTAAAACACATCATGAATATCATAAATATTTTCTCTAGGGTTAAGACCCTTATATTTCCCTAAAACCCTAATTTCATACTTTTATCATAACTCTTCTTATGCTACTCTTTTAACCATGAAAATTAGTACCTCTTACTCAAATACTATTAGTACCTATATAATTTAATTTCAATTTATAACCCTAAGGTCTTACACATGCGATAATAACCCTATCTCAAGAGTTACTACTTTTGGGGCATATAAACCATAATTTCACAAATCCATCATAACTTTTCCTATATGGCTCAAACACATACCAAATTCAACATACATCCCCAAAACACTAAGGTTAACAACATATTCTAATTTTGTGATCTAACTCTACCGTTTCATACATATGATAATAACCTTCTTGATTTAGGGTTACTATTCATAAATCAAACCATTTTCATACTTTATTAAACTTAGGCCATTTACAACTACTATAAGCACCTCATATAAATTACTCAGCATATTTTAGATGAAATAACACCTCAAAATACCATGATTCTTATATTAAATCCACATTGACCAAAATGCCCTTATCAATAATAAAACCCTTATTTCATACAAATCTTATATGTTTCATAACATTATCCCCAAATTCTCAATTTATATCCATATAATTTACTATATTCATCATACCTTAATTAATAAACCCATGTTACAACCATATATCACATCGAGGGTTTTTCCACATAAAATAACAATACCTCATAATCTTCACTTACTCATTTTCTATCATATAATATCAACCATATATTATAGCATTAACATCCATACATTAAATCACATAATAACCATAACATGTTATAACAAAAAAACATGCATAAGACTTTCGTAACCAAATTCCTAGACTACAACAAGTATCCTTACCAAATGGTTCTGATCACTAAGCACACAAGAACTACACTTTCTCCTTCACTTCCACTGAGGCATCACCTAGAATAAAAATGTACATCATTTAGAATTATTAATTTAACCTAAAGAAAACTAAGGCAAGGGAGAGGGAAAAAATAGAAATAATAAAAAATGGGCGACTCGAGTAGTGTGGTGCTTAATGGCGGTCATGGTAGTGGTAATAGCAATGACATGGTGGCTATGGTGGTGGTGATGGTGGCGATTAAAGATGGAGTGAAGGTTGGTAGAAAGGGTTGAGGTGGTGGTGGCGTTGGGACCAATGGGAGTTGGTGGTAGGGAGTGACGGTGATGATGTTAGCCGGCAGTAGAGGCGGCGTGGCCGGTGGTGATTACTGCTTAAGGGTGGGTGGTTGGCGATTAAGGAATTATGATAGTAGAGGAGTAGTGTGGATATGGTGGGGTGATAGTAGGGCAATGGTGGTGGCCTGTAGATGACGAATGAAGCTGGAAGTGGTGGTCGACGGCGTTGTGGGTCAAAAGGGAAGCATGGTGGCCGAGAGGGAAATGAGGAAACAAGGGAGGAACTTGGTGTGGTGGGGATGGTGTGGGCTCGGTTGAAAGGGGAGGAGGAAAAGAAGGAATTTTATCTAGGGTGATGGGAGATAGCAGGGTTAGCATGGATATGCGACAGTAGTGAGGCAAAGAAAAAACATAGTGTTGGGGATGTGTCGGGATTGGAGGTGAATGATGGAAGAGGAGAAGGGGAGGGATGCCTGCATAGTGCAAGTATGTATATATATATATATGAGAGAGAGAGAGGATTAGGAAAGAGAAGGGGTGATGAGGGGGAAAAGGCCAAGGCTTCAGTATGCAAGGTGGTATCGAGGTAGAGCTCTAGATTTTCATCGGGGAAGTGATGTAGGGTGGTGTTGAGGAAGAGTTGCAGGGTTTGTGTAGGGTTGTTGGTTGCAGGATGTAGGGTGGCACTGCACAGCTAAGGAAGGAAAGGGAGGTGATGTGCATGGAGCTAGAAAGGCCTTGTTTGGGCTATAATAGGAAAGAGGATAAGGGAGGAAGAAGAAGACAGATGAAGCAAGAGGAGAAGGTTAAAGAGAAAAGAAAAGAAAAGAAAGAGAGTTGGGTTGGCAGGTGTGACATGGGCTGGGAGAAAGGGAGAAGGAAAGAAAGAGGGGGAAAAAAGGAAAAAAAAGATGGGTTGGGTCAGTCGACGTAGCCGGGAAGGGGGAGAAAAAGAGGAAAGGAAAAAAAAGAAAGGAAGAAGGAGAGAAAAGGAAAGGAAAAGGGAAAATAAAAAGGAAAATATTGGGTTTAGAGTTTAGGTTTACATTTTGGGGAGTTCATGTAAGATTTTATTTAACCAATTTTTTTCCTAGGATTGGGATTAGGCTAAAATAAAATAAAATGACATAAGATTTTAGAATTCAGATTAGGTTAAAATTTTGATACATCGAGTTTAAAATTTTATAAAACTTTTGGGAATTACAACTACCACCTCATCAAACCCCCTCATCGTCTCGACCATCACCACCCTAATCCCTTCTACTTCCCTCCTTCAGTTGTGCTCCGTTTCTTTTCTATTTAGGTGCATGGTCATGAGCTTCTTACACACCCAAGCTATGCCCTCTCACAGAAGTTAGGCACACAGTCATGCACCCTCACATGCCCTAGCCATGCACATTCATGCATGATTCTACGCACAATCATATGCACCTCCTTCCTACTAGTGCACTTTGTGCACACCCATGTAAATTTTGTATGACCTGTTCGTGGTCCTTCCCAACTCTTTACCCATGCATACATTACATTCCATGGTCTTGCCCTTCCTCTAGCATGGTTGTGCTCCCTTCTAAGCACACCTATGCTCCACTGAAACACTAATTTAGCACCACCATAACTTCCACCATACTTCCAAGCAACCCGACTTTTCCACTTAATTTGGTTATTTCCATTTCCACCCTCCTTTACCTTAACCTTTCCCTTGATTCTTAGTATTAAGTCTAATTATGAAATGTCCCTATTTTTGTAGGTAATCTTTAGGTGATCTCGGAAGAGGCGGTTTAGGATTTCGTGCTTAGAGTCTGGTGTCCTTGTTAGTAAGTATATATGTTAAAGTTAGGATTGTATGTACACTATGTTATTATATGTATATATTATTTATAATGTTATATGGATAATATTTATTGTTCATGTCATGATATGATAACTTAGAAGGGTGGAAATTTTGAAAGTATGTATTTGGGGTATAATGTTGATACGTGGTAAATATGTATATACTATGGATTTACGTATCTTATATGAATATCAAGGATTGATATATATTTATATTGGGATTCATGATGCCTTTGGAAAATGTGAGTATTGTGAGTACATTATGGTCATATGATGGTAATATGGGAAATAATCTTACCTTGATAAGTTTTGAGGGTGTTATCTAATATTTCATAAGTAATGGGATTAAATGATGGGTTGAGTAAAATACAAGTTACCTAATATTATGTTTTGATAAACAAGGGTATTTTGGTCCTTCAAGGTTAAAAATAGAATTTTGGTGATTTTTGAGGAGAAATGGAATAAAAATGTACTAAGAATTATACTCAGAATATTATGGTGATTATGCACATATTACTTGAGGCTGGCTTGATAATTATGTGGTTGTGTGTGTTTACCAATTTTATAACTTGCATATTTGTATGAGTCTTATAAGGAAACCTCATATAATCAAAGATCACATGAGTTGGGTTGAGGTATTTATATGGGTCTATTCAACCAGACAATAATAGTGACTCAAGTGTATTTTTTCCCCTTAGAGGTGCATTAGTCTGTTATACTAGATTAAGAATTGAGGGGTCTTATACTCAATGTGAATGAGAAGAAGATTTGAGATAAGTAACTAATGGATAAAACATTAATTATCTAAAGTAAAAGATTATGCGAGTCAGGACTGAGGTATTGGGTTTGTTCCACCGAACAATAATAGCGGCTCAGATGTGTTGTCTTTGAGAGGTGCTTCAAACCGTTCCACCCATTTACGAATAGTGGTTTAGGTGAGTTTTTCTTGAGGGGTGTTAGGTTCATTCCACCGAATGATAATAATGACTCAAGTGTATTGTCCTTGAAAGGTGCTTCACCCATTTCATCGATTTAATAATTGTGAAGTCCCTAAACTCAACATAAATAAAAGAATGGATCATGTTATATCTAATAACGAATTTTAGAATCAATAATTAACCAATGTTGTTTTATGTATCTCGTGTATATGTTTATTTTTCTTGATGCCCCCTTACTCGACTGTATTATTACCTTACTCAGTACGTAGCATATTGATCATCATTTTTATGGGTGTTACTGTAACACCCCCAAAGTTACTACTGAAAAATTTTGTTTAAATCAAAAGGTTTAGCGGAAGCGAACGAATTAAAACCGTAAACGTGGAGGTATTACCGCCACACTTAGTACCAGACCGGTTCACTCCTACCGTTCCGATACTAAGTGCTAAGGCTAAATCCGATCATCAATAAGTACGTAGTATCATAAAATGCAAGACGAAATTTAGCATAAATCATTAATAAGATATAAGTCAAACAGAAGTTTGAATACGATTTAGGATTACAACCCCATAATATTTTTTTCTTTAAAACAGGAACGTACTACAAAATACAGCTAACGAAACAATTCCCAAAAAGGATCAGTATCCGGATTGCCTACTCACTCGAGTCAAGCCTTCCACCCCAAAATAGAACCCGATCATAGACATGCATAGGAGGTCTGCTCCCCACCATCGGTGGATCATCATAGGACCCATTCAATCAAGGTAGTATCAGTACGGGTCCAATACTGAGCAAGGACGCAGGTACGCTAAGGTCAATCATACCATCATGCAACATAACACACACAACACTATCACATAAGCAACATGTAATATTATGGATGATGTAGGTCGGTTATGGTCCAGTCCAACTTATTCTTTTCATAACTCTGATAATTATAGTCGATTCACGTCATAATCGTTATGAATCCATGAGGATACGAGAACCCCACTATTATAGCCGGTGGATCGGTCGCTTATAGGGCAGAACGCACCTAAACACTATTATATGCCGGTGGATCGGTCTCCAGGGCACGACGCTCCTGGCCACTATTATGCCGATGGATCGGTCTGGCCCCAACTCTCATGGTGTTTCACTGTGATTATAACGTATATTTCCATAGTTTGTTTATAAGACATTTCACACCATAATCTTTGTTAATCCATGCGAGTGCGGGAACCCCACTATTATAGCCGGCGGATCAGTCACGCAGAGAGCATAACGCACCTAACCACTATTATATGCTGGTGGATCGGTCTCTAGAGCACAACGCTCCTGGCCACTATTATGCCGGTGGATCGGTCTGGCCCCGACTCTCATGGTGTTTCACTGTAAGTATATAGTATCTTTCCCATGATTTAATTAAAACATACTGTTTGGTTCGTTGAGCTCGGGATCCCCCACTATTATAGCCGGTGGATCGGTCACGTATAGGGCAGAACGCACCTAACCACTATTATACGTCGGTGGATTGGTCTCCAGGGCACCCCGGCACCTGGCCACTATTATGCCGGTGGATCGGTCTGGGCCCGGCTCAACAATCTTACTCTTTAAGTAGTTAATGTCTTATTCATGTATTATTAAATAAGGTTCCACCCTTGACATGCATATCTACTACTCTCTACTTTTTCCCTTCGAGGAGGCTCGCCCCATATCTTGAGACGATTCTCCCCTTCTCACGCCCGATGTCCATCCCCTCTTACTCTTATACATAAGGAAACGTAGTAAGGGCACACTCTCCCGAGAATGTGGGCTAACCCTAACTCAACGATATCGGTCGAGCATGTCCTCACCCTTCTAGAGCTCCTTAGAAAACCCTAATTTGGGCCTATATGGCCCAACTCTTTCTTACTCATCTTAACTTTACTTTGCTCCTTGTCTCGCATCTCGTCTCTACTAAGAAATTCCCAAAATATATCTCCTTGTTCCCCAACTCCGCATGTGGCCGCCAAACCCTAGTTAGCCACACCAAACCCTAGCTCTTGACTTCCTCCCCAAGTAACCTCCCCTCTTTGATCCAAAACCTCTTCTCTCATTTAGAAGCCCATACTCATCCTTTATACAACTGGACCCTCACTCTCAACCCCATACTCCACCCTTCCTTAATCGCCTTTACCATTGTACCTCTCCAATTCCTCATTTTTTCCCCAAAACCCTAATTGGGTCCCTTAGATACCCTTACATCCGCCTACGTACTATTTTACATCAAAGTCTCCAATGGACCTATAACTTTGACATTATCTCATTTACGCCCTAAATCAACTTTTCTCACGTAAGATTCATCCCTATGCTTAATTCAAATACACCATGCAGACTCCCCAACACCCACTTACACGTAAAACCCTAATAAGGTCTCTTACGCACCGACTTACGTACTATTTTTCATACCAAGTCACCAACCACTCCACAAATCTCCCATTCTCTTACTTACACCCAAATTTAACTTTTCTCACGTAAGACACACCCCCATGCAAGAGTTAGTCACCTCATGCAAACACCCCAAGTCATCATGCAAATTTTACGACTCCCATGCATGGTTTCCCCAACTCTCATTTATTTTGGTCATTCCTCCCTTATTAAATATTTTCTCATGGATCATGAGGTACTTAGGTCAACCTTGTATTCCCCCTTAGTGAACTCACTTCCCATTTATTTCTGGTCATCCTTATATTCCCAAGTCATATTACCATTTATCATAACATGCATGTCCTAGATGGCCATATCATATCACATCATAACATCATACATATACATGTCATTCTCACATCATAGGAAACACATACAAACATACATCAATCTCCAAGCTGCGCTAAATAAGACAAGTTTCCCACAATCATATAATACACGACATAGCAAGGCATATACAACATTCAAAACATACAGGTCACACATCACACAAAGGCCATAACTTCGTCCTTACCTAAGGCGACGCCGGGCTTGGAGCACGCTCCTATAACTCCTTAGGACTTTGGTCGGGATTACCTATAAAAGGAGGAAATGCTAAGTATTAGTTTCCCTTATAAGTACCATAATTCCTTATTCTAGTTTAGGATTAGAGTTTTTATTACTAAAGAGGGTGTTATATAAAAACTAGGGTTTTTACCTTAGAATTAGTTTACTAAATATTAGTAGTCACTAGTCATAGTTATTTATGATACTTATTGTTACACTTATTTTATTAAGACCATTAGTTCCATTCTTATAATACTAGTGCTCACTAGTCATAGTAAAATAGTGATAACAATAATAATAATAATAATAATAATAATAATAATAATAATAATAATAATAATAATAATAATAATAATAAGACTACTAATAGTGACACTTATGTTTCAAGTAATAGAACTCTAGCGTTTTTAAGATTAAGTCTAACAATGGTGTTAGGTTTGAAATAATAATATTATAAGGTCACAATATTACAAGTAAACTATTCCTAAGGGTGATAATGATAATAGTAATAATACTAATAATGATGATAATAATAGTAATAATAACCATAATAACCCTAGCAATAATAATAACAATAACAATAACCCAGTATGGTTAAGTATTAATAATAATAACCTTAGTAAGATAATAGAGGTAATAATAATAATATTAGGGTTGTTAATATTAACACTTATAAAAATAAACTAAAGTTGAGTATAATAGGAGTTAGGATTCCAAGAGATGTTAGTATGGTAAAAATGATGACTTTAATATCAGAAGTCACAATATTAGAAATGATAATAATAATAATAAAAGTAATAGTAATATCAATAATAATAATAATATTAATATTGGTAGAAAATAGTAGTAGTTATATAAAAAGGGTATTAGGGTTTGGATGAGTGGAGAACCACCTAGGGTCGGTGGTGGTCCGGCGGCGGCGCGTGGCGGCGGCAGTGGAGGAGGAGAAGAGGGGGAAAGATGGAGGTGGTGGTTAGATGGGAGGGGAAAAGGAGGAGTTTGAGGTGGGGAAAGAAACAGCAGGTGAAGGGGAGTGGAGTGAGGGTGGTGGCGTGGCAAGAGGTGGCGGCGCGCGGCGGCGGCCGAGGGTGGTGGAGAGAGGTGGAAGATGAGGGAGGCAGGAGGAGAGGGAGGCAGGGGAAGATGGAGGTATGGGAAGGTAGAGGGAGGTCTACTGGGCATTTTGGAGGGTCGAGGAGGCTCTGGTGGTGGCTGGGTTGGCGGTGGAAGGCGGCGCAAGGGCGACGAAGGCTGAAGGTGGTGATTTCGGGATGGGAACTTTGCACGATTAGGGCGGCACGTGCAGGGCAAGGCGGAGGGTGGTGGTGGCTTGGTTTTGTCGAGGGGGTTGCAGGGAAGATCCTGGTGGGAAGCGGTGGCGGTGGCGGTCATTGGTGGCGGCGAAAGGCTCATCTTTTTGGGGCGGCGGAGAGGCAGGGTTTCGGGGAAAAATCGAAGAAGGTCTTATTATGGCTGCCGAAAGAGGGTATTTATAGGCAATTGGGAGGTGGAAGACGACAAGGGAAGAAAGAGACGAGCAGGGCAGGTGTGCAGGTGGTCGGCCGGTGGCAGGCGGTGCAAGTCCTGCCACGACAGGTTGGGTTGGGGAAGGGGAGAGGAAAAAGGGAAAGAGATGGCACGCGGAAAAGGGAGAGAGGGACTTGGTCGGGGTCGAAAAGAGAAAGAAAACGACAGGGAGAGGGGCAGGGAAGGACGGTCGGCGGTGGAGAGGTGGTCGGCGTGTGCAGGGACGTAGGTCGGCGGCTGTGCGGGGAAGAAGAAGGAAGGGGAAAGGAGGAGGACCAGCGGTCCAAGGGAAAAAGGAAAAGAAGGGGAACCGGTCGGTTCGGCGGCGTTTATTTAATCGATAAGTCAAACGCGGCGTACTAAGGGTCGTGGGAGGAAAACGCAACGTCGCGTCGTAGGCTGGCAACAGTCATAAGGCCGTTAAGCGTGATGCAACATTTCGACGGCTCTAAGGGCAAAACGCAGCGCATGGGACGCACAATGGTTGGTGTCAAATGGCGTTGGGCCGCGGGAAGGGAAAGAAGGAAGGGACGGGGGGTTTGGGCGGCCTGTACGCGAGACGGGGGAGAGGAGAAGGGTTTGGGCCGATGTGTTGGCCCAAACCGGGAGAAGAAGAAGAAGAAGAAGAAGAAGAAGAAGAAGAAGAAGAAGAAGAAGAAGAAGAAGAAGAAATAAAGGAGGAAGAAAGAAAAAGAAAAATAAAAGAAAGGAGAAAAAAGGGAAAATGGAAAATGATAAAGTAAGTTGGGTTGGGGATATTTGGTCTTTATTTATTTATATAATTAATTTAAATATTTAATTATAATAATAATTATTTTAATTATAATAATTAAATCCATTTTTAAATTAGTTAGGCTATTTTAGATAAATTTCCTTAACCTCCATGCTAATTAGAAAAATACCCAAACTTTCTTCCAATTAAATTCTTTAGTATTTTCCTCTTAATTTACCTTATTAATTCTCTAAATTTTAATAAATGAATTTATATAATTCATTTTCCTAATAATTGCCTATTTGGCCGTAATTTTGAAAATTAGGATTTTGGGGTATTTCAGTTACTCACTCCCACGAGAAGATGACCTTGGTGTCTATGTGTAGGTCAATGAGGACTTGATGGAGGATTTTCTAGCTTATGATGCTTTGTGTGGGGTGGAGTGATTTTCTATATTAGGGTTTTGGGTGTAGAGTCATCTTATCCAAATGATAGTTTACCCAGATACCTTTTTAGACTCTTAGATCCATGGTATCCCTTTATCCATATTTTGGATATTGTAATTGGATTCAATCTCCATCTTATATTTGTTTATATGAAATTTCTCTCGTTTTCTATCTATCATGTTTTACATTTTAACTATTTTGTCTTGTGATTGAAATAAGGATGGTTTGGTAAGTTTGGCTTGTATCAATTATGACGGTAATACCCAGCTATTTTAGTAGTATTCTTCCGATGTAAAATAAAATTTTTCAACAATAAAATTTAGAATGTTACAAGTTGATATCAGACCTTTGATTTTGATTACTATGCCTTGTTTTTAAAATTTAGTTTTCAAATGATACCTTATTTGATTTTGTTATTTTATTTCACATTTTGAAAAACTCAATTTTTAAGAAAATCCTGATTAACTCGTGAGGAATTGAGAATGGGTAGTCTAAGTGACCTTTTAAATTTGATTTATGTGCAATGTGTGCTAGTAACTTATGCATGATTATCCTAACACGTCTTCTACCTTGTAGCTAGCTCCCATGGCCCTTAATGGTCGCATTGGCCATTTGGAGGAGGCTTTTGAGGCCTTCATTGAGTTTGTTATACATCTACCACCACCACCTTAGCCTCAGCTGCCACATAACCTCAGAATTATATATAGGAAGGAATCAGAGAAAACTAACTTTAAAGGGTTACAAGACATCACCCATCGATTTAAGCCAGTGATAAGAACCCAGCCATCTTAGAAGGATGGATTTGGGATATAGACAAGACATATGAGGTAGTTGATTGTGCACCTACTTGAAAGATGAGTATTTTTTCCTTCTTTCTATAAGGAGCTAACGACACCTTATGGGTAGGTCGTTGTGCACAAGGAGGATTGTCAACATTCTAGGAGGACTTCAAGATGGTGATCCATTCCAAGTTTCACCCTAAGAGTCTTAAGAAGGATATGTTGGAGCAGTTCATGTAGTTGACTCAGGGAGGCATGACGGTGAGGTAGTACCACGCCCAATTCATGGAGCTACTCCTGTTTGCACTCGGCATAGTAGCCAGTGAGTCGACGGTGGTCTACAAGTTTAGATCTTTAGGACTTATCTATCTTGTGCAAGCGGGCGTGTGTCAGCACTGCTATAATTCAAGAGCTAGCTTCCATTTTGGGTAAGAGCAAGACAAAGACTCAGAGTTTAGAGGTAAGATCTAGTTTCGGAGAGGCAAACCTCTAGGGTTCTAGCAATAAGGTCATTTCCGATCTCATAGCAGCCATTTTTAACACTAGTGTTAGATGGGTGGTTAGAGTAGATTTATAGGACAATCGAGATGCTTCATATTTCATTTCTATGACTAGGATCATCTAGGGTGAGACTTCTGAGGCGTTTTTGTTTAGTGTAGGATGTGTGTTAGTTAGGCTACCAATCTTTTGAGTGTCAGCGTCAGAAGGGTAAATTTAAGCAGCAAGGACCACTCGTACCATAATAGTAGGCCTACCACTAATGGGCCTACCGGCCACAGCAATAGTAGAGGTCACCTACCCCAATCAATGGAAAACCTAAGGTGGATAAAGGGAGGCCACAAGGGCCTCACTCGTATCCTTAGGGAGGAGGACAAGCTTAGGGTTTTGGAGGGTATTGTGGAGAATACCAAGGAGGATAGTCCCACAAACACCTGAATGTCATTAGCCAGGCAAAGGCTAATCAACATATGGACGTGGACATTGGTACGTTCTCCATCCTCTTATTACTAGCTTATGTATTATTTGATTTGGGAGCATCTCTATCATTCATATCTACTATTTTTATTACTAGATTTGCCTTGTCTCCATCTGTATGTGTATCTATAACTGTTATGTTGCCTTCTTGGGATAGATTATATTGCACTAAGCTCAGATGTGACCTTAGAAATAAGCAGGGTAGACTTTCTAATGGACTTGATTGAGTTGGACCTACATAAATTCAACACTATCCTAATGATGGATATGTTGGGGAGATATCAAGCATTGATAGACAACGCACATGAGCAATTCATGTTGCGATGACCTCAAGGTGCTAGGGTCTCCTATACAAGATGATAACCTAGGCCTAGGACGAAGTTTGTATTTTTCCCATACATTGTATTATTTGGTGTAGAGGGATTATCCTATGTATTTGTGTGGAGGTCAGGAGCTTAATAATGATGTGTTAGCGTTGGAGGATATTCCACTATCCCTAGATTTTCTTAACATATTTTCAAAGGAGATACCGGCTATATATTTGGTTTGTCATATAGACGTCCCCTTAGAGTTTGTATTAGGAGATGAGCTATTTTCGAATGCACCTTATCGAATGGCACTAGTAGAGTTGCGAGAGTTGAAGGCTTAACTGGAGAATTTATTAGCTCATAAGTATATTTTCCTGAATGTGTCTCCGTGGGGAGCACCAGCTTTGTTTGTGAAGAAGAAGGAAGGGAGTCTTCATCTATGTATCAATTATCAGGGTCTAAAACAATTGACAATGAAAATCCGTTATTCGCTTTTGAGTATCGATGATTTGTTCATTAAACTTGAGGTCATCTTGATATCATTAGTTACACATTGCCACACCATACATCATGAATACGACCTTTAGGACACGGTACAGGCACTATGAGTTTATACTAATGCCTTTTAGGCTTACCAAGTGCATGCCATCTTTATAAATTTTATGATGACGATTTTTCATACATTCATCATTTAGTTTGTGGTGGTTTCCATAGATGTTATTTTGGTATATTCTCAGAGTGGAGAGGAGCATGGGTGGCATCTTTGTACATTTTTTTACTCCATAGGGAGCATAAGTTGTATGCCAAACTCTCTAAGTATGAGTTTTGGCCTCAAGAGGTTGTATTTTTGGGTAACGTGGTGTCATAAGTAGGATTCATCGTGGATGTGGCAAATAGTTTGGCAGTGACTAATAGTGTGTTTGGATTGGCGTGAAAGGGGGTTAACGGAGGTAAATCAATTGATTCACCCTGTTTGGGTACCAGTTTTAATAATTCTATCTGGGTGAATTGGGGTTAATGTTTCTCTTCCATTCACCTCGATTAAACTCGTTGTTATTAACCTCCAATTTGGGGGTAATCGAGGTGAAGGTGAAATAATAAGTAAAATTTTAACCTGATAAGACCAAAATACCCCTCAATAGGACTTAACTATTTAATACAAGGGTATAAATGTCATTTATTTTATTTTTTTAACCTTCATTCACCTCAATATGAACAAAGTTTTTAAAACATTCACCCCGATTCACTCAGGTTAAGTTAATATCATCCAAACAACATTTTAAAACATTCACCCTGATTCACCTCCATTCCTTTTACCTAGGTTAATTTTTAATGTTTACCCTCACCTCGATTCCCCCCAATCCAAATGGACCATAAGTGGATGGCACTCACTAGCATCCCCGAGGTTCATAGTTTTCTAGGCTTAGCTGGGTACTATAGACGCTTTGTTAATGACTTCTTGAAGGTAGCTCATCCCTAGATAAACCTTCTAAAGAAGAAGACCAGATTTTAGTGGGATGACGCATGTAAAGTAGCATTTTAGGAGTTGAAACAATGTTTGACTATATCACCAATTTTGACTTTGTCATCGGGATCAGACGGGTTTGAGGTCTACAGTAATGCATCAAAGCACAGACTGGATTGTATATTAAACTTCTCGTCTATTGAATCTGCATGAGTAAAACTATTCAATGCATGAATTGGAGTTGGCAATAGTTATCTTCATGATGAAGAGTTGGAGGCATTATTTGTATGGGACTTAATGTAGATTCTTCACCGACCATAAGATCCTCAAATATATATTCATTTAGAAGGAGTTGAATATGAGACATAGGAGATGGTTAGAGTTGAGAAGGACTATGATATCGAATTGACCTACCACGAGGGTAAGGCCAACATCGTTACATATGCCTTGAGTAGGAAGACATTGCATAGGAGATAGTTAGAGTTGGGAAGGACTATGATATCGAATTGACATACCATGAGGGTAAGGCCAACATTGTTACATATGCCTTGAGTAGGAAGACATTACACTCCTTGGATGCTTTTGTGGTGTATAATTGGTTGCTTGAGGAGCTTGGTGAGATGGAGGCTAAGTTAATCCAACATGGAGTTTTAGACGATCGGATGAATGCTTTGACAATTATGTTGACAGTCATTGATGAGGTCTAAGTGGGATAACCTAAGGATGTTAAACTCAAGAGGATTTGGTAGAAGATGTAAGACGATAGAGCTGAGGGGTTCAAGATTCACGAGGATGGTGGCATTTGCTACAAAGGTTGTTGGTGTGTACCTCAGAGTTATGTTGATCTAAAGCATTGGATTTTAGGGGAGGGTCACTATGCTCCATATTCTGTCCACTCATAAGTAGATAAGATGTATAAGTATCTCAAGAGGATATACCAGTGACCTCACATGAAGCGAGAAGTAGGAGAGTTTGTGTCAATATGTTTGATCTGTCAGAAGGTCAAGAAAAAGAATCGGAGGCCTGCAAGATTAGTACAACACTTAGATGTTTCAAGGTGGAAGTGAGACTCCATCTGAATGGATTTTGTAAGTGGGATACGGACGAATTACGCGGGTTGTAATATGATTTGGGTTATCATTGACAAGTTAATGAAGTCAGGAGTGTTTGTGCCAGTGAAGTTCATTGGAGTATAGATCATTTGGTCGATGTTTATATAAGGTTTGTGGTGAGTAGGCATGATACACCTACCATTATAGTCTCGGATAGATATTTGAGGTTCCTTTCGTACTTATAGGAGATGTTATAAGAGGCTATAGGAATGAGATTGAGGATGAGTACCATCTTCCACCCAGCTATGGACAAGTAGACTGAGAGGACGATTCACACACTCAAGGATATGCTACAGTCTTGTTTTATGGACTTTTGGGGTAATTGGAAGGAGTATTTATATTTGATTAAGTTCTTATAAAATAACAACTATCATGCTATCATAGAGACGAAATCTTTTGAGGTACTGTATGGGCACAAGTGTCTGACACCTTTATGTTAGAGCAACATCAACGAGACTATTGTACTGGGACCAAAGATGATAGAGGAGATGATTCGGTAAATTTGATTGATCTAAGACAGGATGAGAGTAGCTCAAAGTCGCTAGAAGAGATGTGAATATTAGAGGAGTCATAGTGATGGGTTTGAACTGTGGGACATAGTTCTATTGAGGGTTTCACCCATCAAAGGGATGTAGAGTTTTGGTAGGCTAGGTAAGTTAAGACCGAGATACATTGTCCTTATGAGATTCTTGATAGGGTTGGTGATGTTACATACTGTATAGCACTTCCACCAGAGTTGGTCCAAGTTTATAACATCTATGTGATCACATTTGATGAGATCAAGCTCGACAACTCTTTGTACTATGAGGAGGTACTTTTGTGGATTCTTGACACCAAGGTGTGCCAGACCCGAACGAGCTCAATTCCACTAATGAAGACCCTTTGGAGCCATCATGGAGCATATGAGGCGACCTAGATATAGAGATGATATGTGTGAGTTGCATCCCAAGCTTTTTAGCACAAGTGTGTCAGGCTTTGGGGTCCTCTCTCAATTAAGGGGGTAATCCCACTAGTGTTGTATGACCTCTTATAGGATTTGACCACCAAGCTTGTTGTCCTTGCATCATTTTTTTCTTATTCCCCAACCTTAAATTATTAACTTTGGGGACAAATTTCCTTTTAAGGGGGTAGTGATGTAATGCCCAAATTTTTTATCGAATATTAATCCCAAGTAATTAATACCTTAACCCAATTCTAGTATCAAAAAATCAATATTTTTATCTTACCTTAATTCCTAAATCTAAAATTTTAATCAAATCCTAATCTTTACTTTGGGTAAATTATATTTTAACCTAACCTTAAATCTTGGATTATAATATACTAATCTTACCTAATTTAGCTAATCGCAAATTTTAATATAATATTAACTTTAAGAACATTTATCCTTTTTTTCCTTTTCCTTGTTCTTTTTTCCCTCTTTTCTTCTTTTTCCTTTCTTTTCCCCTTGCCCATTCAACCTTCTTTTTATTCTTCTTCTTCTTCCCCCTTTTCCTTGCATACAACCCTCTAGACTATGCTTATGCCATGCTACAATGCCTACCTCCCCTACTACCTTCATCATCATCAACCATCATCTCCCTCACTTTATGGGATATGTCCTGCTGAATTTTTCCCATCAACCCATACCCTAATCATGTGTACCATACCCTTTTCATCCTTTACCAATTCACCCTAGCCATGCATGAACCATACACACATACACATATACACCTCACCCTATTCTTTCTTAATTTATTGCTCAACCAGCTTACTCCCTCTCCCTCCATTTCTATTGAGCAAAACCACCCCGACCACCTCCCACCCTCCTCTTCCTTTCTTGCTTTGCTTTGACAATACTAACAGCCATCACCACCCACATTCCACCACCATTTCACTAGGAAACCAACCACCACTACCACCCCATCATTCCCCCTCCTCATTGTTGACCATCACTACCCCTATACCACTTATTTTTCTTTCTTCCCCATCGCACTCCATTTGTTTTCGTTGAGGTACATAGTCATGCACACCTCTCATACCCCATTCTTTCCCTCTCACATAGTTTACATGCATAGCCATGCACCCTTGCACGCCCTAACCGTGTGCATTCACACACATTTCGCCACATAGTCGTGTGCAACTCATTCTTACTAGTGCACTTCATCCACAACCATGTGAATCTTTCACTCCTCGCCCGTGTGTGTTCCTAGCTCTTGACCTATACATGGGTTGCATGCCACAATTATGCGCTTCTTTTGGCACAATAGATCTCCCTTCTAGCACACCCATGCTCCACTAAAATACCACCACACTTCCACACAACTCGAGCTTCCATTTATTTCTATTTCCACCATCCTTTACCTTAATTTTTCCTCATTTCTTATTCTTAATTCCTAATTATTAATTATTCTTATTTTCATAGGTAATCTTTTGGTGATCTCAGAGGAGGCAATTTAGGATTTTGTGTTTAGAGCCCAATATACTTATTGGTAAGGACACATGTCGTAGTTAGGCTTGTATGTGTAAAATGTGTCTGTATGCATATATTAGTTGTAATGTTATGTGGACAATATTAATTATGACCATTCTATGTTATAATATCTTGAAAGTGAGAAAAATGTGAAAGTAAGCATTTTGGTATAATGATGGATATGTGGTATTTACATATATACATTTGAAGTTATGTATATCGTATGAATATCAGGGATTGAAATGAATTAATATTGGGATTTGTGAGGCCTTTGAAAAATATGAGTATCGTAAGGATATTATGGTCATTTTATGTTAATATGGGAAATAATATTGGCTTGATAAGTTTTAAGGGTGTTACCTAATACTCCATAAGTAATGTGATTGAATGATAAATTGAGTAAGATATAAGTTATCTAATATGGTATTTCGAGGTTTTGGTAAGAAAAAGACATTTTGGTCAATCAGGGTTAAAAATGAAACTTTGGTGATTTAGGGAGGGGATAGAATGTAAATGTGCTAAGGATTATATTTAGAATATTCTTGCAATTATGGACTCGTTTCTTTAGGGATGATATTAATAATGATGTGGTTCTGCATACGTGTTCCTAAGTATATGTTATGCATATCTATATGAACCATGTATGATGACCTTGAATATAATTAACACCGAATAAGATATTAATCATTTAAAGTGAAATTTCATGTGAGTTGGGAGAAGGAATTTATATGGGTCCATTACACCAGATAATAATAGTGGCTTGGTTATGCTTTTTTTGAAGAGGTGCATCAGCCCGTTCCACCGGATTAAGAATAGTGGGGGCCTATAATTAACTTGAATGATAATATGATTTAGATATAAGTACTAATGGATAAGATATTAATCATTTAAAGTGAAAGATTGCGTGAGTTAAAATTTAGATATTGTGTCTATTATACGGGATGATAATAATAGCTTAGATGCGTTGTCCCTCAAAGGAGCCTCAAATCGTTCCACCAGTATAAGAATAATGGTCAGGTGCGTTTTTCCCTAAGAGTTGTTGGATCCAGTCCACCAGATAATAATAGTAGCTCAGGTGTATTTTTCTCTAAGAGGTAATACAAAACTTCCACCAATTTAAGAATAGTGGGGTCCTTAAAATCAACATAGATAAAAGAATAAAACATGATATATTTGTTAATGAGATCTAGAGTTAGTATTTACCTTATAATGTTTTACAATAACACACATATATGCTTATTTTTCTTTATACCTCCTTACTCAACTGTATTATTACCTAACTTATTACGTAGCGTACCTTTTTATGGTTGATGCTCATTCCCACGAGCAGATAACTTGTATATCTATGTACAAGTCCATAAGGACCCACTAGATGATTTTACAGCCTATGATTCTTTGTTTGGGGTGGGTTGACTTTTTGTATTATGGCTTTTGGGAGTAGAGTCATGTTATCTAGATTATAGCTCTTACCCAGATACCTTTTTGAATTCTTAGATCCATAATATCTTTTTTATTTGTATTTTGGACATTATAATTGGAGTTAATATCCCATTTATGTTCATATTTATGGAGTTTATTTTATTTCATATTGTTCATTTTTACATTCTTAGTGTTTTGCCTTATGATTGAGATAGGGATGGTTTGGTAAACCAGACTTGTGTTGAATATAGGGGTAACACCCAACTATTTTGGTATTATAGTCATAAAGTGTGATGATCCACCTAATAAATTCACCTTTATCTGACCATGTACTTCCAAGAAGGCTTGATTAATTTTCCCTACTAACCCTTTATCAGCACCTTTGACAAAGTGGGCTTTGTTTCACTTGCCCATAATATAGCGTATCAGCTAACTTTACCCCATTGGACCTCTAGTAGAGCACCTCATCTGCTAATAAGTTTTACCCCCTTATTGATCATATGGTCAAGTATATGATGTCATACATTATAAGAGTCTTCTATAGATTTCATCTCAACAAACGAGCACACCTTTGCTTGAGTCTGATATAATGAGAAACACATTCTCCCCCTAGCTACTACTAATGACCCATTTGTCAACTTTCACATAACCTTTCCAAATTGACTCATGTAGCCCTCATCATTGATCTTTCCCACCGAGATGAGGCTCATCCTCAAGTCTAGAACATGCCTTACTTCCTTGAGTTGTAGAGTGCAACTTGAGCTCATCTATAGTTATATACTCCCTATGCAAACTATCTTTGAGAAGCCATCATTACCCACATACACTTCAATGACGTTTTCGAATACAAAAGAAAATAATAACTTATTATGCAAGGTGATGTGGTAGGATGCGCTGACATACACAAATCAATCGATGTATGCAAATAAAGTACTTATGTAAGCATTTAGACTCCCTAATACAACCATTAATGATGACCATCATCTCCTCATCCATCTTATATTTACTCCTTACACCCTTTTTCAACTCCCAACAATCTTTCTTCTAGTGGCTGAGATTCCCATAATAGAATTAAGATTTATCCTTCTTTGAATTACTCGGTTCACTCTTAAACCTCCCTCTCTTGTTTTTTTCATTGGTTCTATTGCGGCTCATTACAAGTGCCTCAGACTTTGATGGAAATGTCACACTACTTCCTTATCTCGTCTCTTCCATAAGAAGTCGCATTGTCACTGATGCCTTTGTAAGCTTTTCTACCCATGGTGGAATTGTTGAGAGGCACATAAAGAATCTCCTAGATTTTCGATAGAGAACCTAGGATCAACATAGCTTAAACTTCGTCCCTAAAAACCATCTCCATATTCTTCAACTAGATGAATATGTTATGGAACTCATTAAGGTGTGCTGTAATTGACTCTCCATTTTCATACCTCAATTTATACAACCCTTTCATGAGTTGTATCTTTTTTTTTTAGTTGCTTTGTTTGTATAGAATGAAACTATCTTGATTCACATTCCATAGGCGGTGGTTTCTTTCTCAACATGATGAATGTAACACCCCAAATGTGAGTACTATTTTTTTTGTTTTACAGCAAAAGCATACTACTAAAATAGCTGGTGTTACTACCATAATTAACATAAGTTTGGCTTACTAAACCATATTTATGTTAATTACAAGGTAAAACAGTTAAAATGTAAAATATGATAGATAGGAAACAAGAAAATTTTCATAAACATGAATACAAGTTTGAGATTAACTTTAATTACAATATCCAAAATACAGATAAAAGGATACTATGGATCTAAGAGTCTAAAAAGGTATTTGAGTAAATTGTCATCTAGATAACATGACTTTATACCCAAAACCCTAATATAGAAAATCACTCCACCCCACACAAAGCATCATAAACTAGAAAATCATGTAGTGGGTCCTCATTAACCTACACACAAACATCAGGGTTGTCTGCTTGTGGGAGTGAGCTACACACATAAAAAATATTACTATGCTACATACTAAATAAGGTAAAAATTTAGTCGAGTAAGGGGGCATAAAGAAAAATAAGCATATGCGCAATATACATAAAATAACACAAGGTAATTGCCGACTCTATATTTCATAATTATATATAACATGATCCATTATTTTATTTACATTGAATTCGGGGACCCTACTATTCTTAAACCAATGGAACGGTCTAAAGTAATTTTCAGGGACAACACACCTGAGCTACTATTATCATCCAGTGGAATGAACCCAACACCTTTCAAGTAAAATGCTCCTGAATCACTATTCTTAAATGGGTGGAATGGTTTAAAGCTTCTCCTAGGGAAATACAACAGACCCAACATCTCAGTCCTAACTTATGCAATCTTCCACTTTAGATAATTAATGCCGTATCCATTATTTACTTATCTCAAATCATATTATCATTCACGTTGAGTATAAGCCCCCACTATTCTTAATTTGGTGGAATGGATTGATGCATCTCTTAGGTAAAAACACACCCGACCCACTATTATTGTCCAGTAGAATGGGCCCTCATAAACACCTCAACCCACCTAATGTGATCTTTTACTTTAAATGACCAGTGGTTGATTATACAAAGTCACCTTACAATACTCATACAAATACGCACGTCATAAAATTGATAAACACATAAACACAACTGCATACTTATCAAGCTACCTCAAGTAATAGGTCCATAACTACCAGAATATCCTAAGTGAAATTCTTAGCGCATTGTTGTTCCATTTCTCCTCCAATATCACTAAAACTCTATTTTAACCTTGAAGGACAAAAACACCCTTTGTTTATCAAAACTTTAAAACATTGTGTTAGGCAACTTGTATTTTACACAATCAATCATTTAATTCCATTAATTATGAAATATTAAATAACACCCTCAAAACTTATCACGCCAAGATTATTTCCCATATTACGATCATATGACCGTAATTTCCTCACAATACTCACATTTTCCAAAGGCCTCACGAATCTTAATATCAATATATATCAATCCCTAATATTCATGTAAGATATGTAACTCCATATTATATACATAATTACCACGTATCAACACTATACCCCAAATAAATACTTTCACATTTCCAGCCCTTTCAAGATATCATATAATTTCATGAACAATCAATATTATCCACATAACATTATAAATAAGATGCACATACAAACACATAGCATACATACAATCCTAACTATGACATGTATCATTACCAACAAGGACACCAGGCTCTAAGCACGAAATCCTAAACCATCTCCTCCGAGATCATTGGAAGATTACATACAAAAACAAGGATATTTAATAATTAGTACTTAGGAATACAAATTGAGGGAAAAGTTAAGGTAAATGGTAGTGGAAATGAAAATAACCGAAATAAATGGAAGCTTGAGTTGCATGGAAGTGTGGTGGAAGTTATAGTGATGTTTGAGTGGAGCATGGGTGTGCTTAGAAGGGAGCATGGGTGTGCTAGAGGAAGGGCACGACTGTGGCATACAATGTATGCACAGGTCGAGAGTCGGGAAGGCACACAAGTGGGGCATGCGAAATTAGCACAGGCGTGCACGAAGTGCACAGATAGGAATAAGGTGTGCATAATTGTGTTCAAACCCATGTATGAAAGTGCACGGATGGGGTGTGCAAGGGTGCATGGCTGTGCACCTAACTTCTGTGAGAGGTTACAACTGGGGTATGCAAGAAGCATATGGTTATGCACCTTAATAGAAATAGAAATAGAGCGCAATAAAAGGAGGGAGGAATAAGGGATTGGGGTGGCAATGATCAGTGATGATGAGGGGGATTGATGGGCGGTAGTGGTGGTTGGTTTCGTAGTGAAATGGTGGTGATTGGTGGTTGGTGGTGGCATTTAGGGTGGTGATGATGATGGTTTCTTGATGAAAAAATAGATCAAGAAAGGAAAAGGAAGGAGGAAGGTGGTTGAGTTGAGGTTGCTCGACAAAAAAAATAGAGGATGTGGATATGGTTGAGTAATAAATGAGGTAAGCTTTAGTGAGGTTGGTGTGTATGTGTGGTGTGTGCATGGCTAGGGTGGATCGACAGAGGTGAAGAAGGGTAGGGTAGGCAAGATCAGGGCAAAAGTTTTTCAGTGAAATCCATCATTATAGGGTATGGGTGATTATGTGTTGATGGGGTAGGGTGTAGGTGAAGTCTTAGTAGAGCATGGTAGAGGATGTGATCTCACACAAAAGAGGGGGAGAAGGAAGGAAAATGAGATCGGGCAGGTGGGGAAGAAAAGAGGAGAACAAAAAAAAGGAGAAAAAGAAAAAGAAAAATGATAAGCGTGTTAATGGTTAATATTATATTTTTTTATCATTAGCTAAATTAGGTAAAATTAGGATATAAAACCTCTGGGATTAAGGTTAGGTGATATGAGTTGGCTTTGGTGGATTAAAGGATCCTATGAGTGCACCTTTTTGCATGATTCTTGCTGCATTTGGAAGTCATAGGGTATGTTCCTAACCTTTTTTCCACTCTTTGAGCTTTCATATGACTCGCATGAATTTGATATGAAAAAGGCTCGAATACCTTATGAAATGAAAGTTTTTAAGCATATTCTCATGTCAACTCACCAACTTGGATGACTCTACTCAACTCAGATGCAAGCATGTGCAGGTGCAAAATACGGAGAAGCCAAGGCCTTAAAAAGTCGAGCAACAATTACTCCCTAACAAGTCTACCGAAATACTCCCAAAATAGTCTCTTAGCCACGTTACAGTAAGCAGCACCACTCGGCCACCAAAGAGAATACCTAAATTTGCAAATTTGGTTGTATTCATTAGGGGACCACTAGAGGTTACAACCATAGGGAGCTGCATCAGGTGACACCTATCTAGACTTGCATGTGCAGCAAGCTATGAAGACCCAATGGTTCAAATTGAGAGGAAGCAAGACAGGAGGAGAAAATCGAGTATTATAAATCAAGAGTAGAAGAGAAGAAATATTAAGAGAGTAGAGTGCCATCGAGAAAAATTGAGTTAGAAAGATGATGAAGGAGAGTTTAGGCTGGACAGGGGTTGGATTACCATGATCTACCCATCCTCTTCCCTTCTTCTTTTTCTTTATTCATTGTTGATTTGGTGTGAGAAATTAGCGTGAGATAAATCTCTTTGTTAGGGGCGAATTAATTGATATTTTACTATAATCTGTGACATTCTAGTTACGTCTGATCTAAAAGATATTTCACTATGTTGAGCATTCATATGTTGTAGTGTTGAATGTTGGTTGCATTTAGCACCCACTTGAATTGTGCATTAACCATTTGAGTAGGCATAACTAATGATGGTGAATGGTGACAAGGTTAGCATTGAAAAGTGATGTGACCTTGCCATTAATCCCTCAAAGCCTGGTGCATGACATTACCTTGGCTCATGCAATTGATGAAGATGGCTTGAGAGTATTCTTCACCTATGAGTGAAGTTTAGTGAGTTTAAAATGATTAATATCATCTAAGCTTGATAGACTATGAACTATCTTAGGGTACTTGCAATTGTTGATAAGTTGTTTCCCTCATACAATTCTATCTCTTAAATTTTCTTATCGTCTATCTCGTGTTGGTACTGATAAGATCCTAATGCCCGTTTACTTTCATTGCATTTTTTTATTACTATTTTAATGACCTTACAAATATTTTGTACTATAGTTTAATTCTTTGGTAGGCTGTATTCTATTAATGTGCACTTCACTAGATCCATGAGGGAACGATACTCACTTATCACTTTATTACTTGGATCAACCGTGTATACTTGCACGATTATGTATTGCTACATTCATTTCATTACCCTAGCAAGAATTTTTTACCCGAGCACACACCATTAGGTTAATTAAATATAATTTATCTAAAATAAAGATTAGGATTAGGTTAAGATTTTAGATTTCAAAGTTAGTGTAAGACAAAATTTTTAATTTCTCAATATTAGCATTGGATTAAGATATTAATTACTCGTGATTAAGTTTAGCTAAAATTTGGAGTATTATAATGAATGATACTATCATCCACTAATTGAGGAATATACTTATAAGCTCTTCTATCAACCTTTTTCAACTCCCATTATTTTTCTTTCATGCTTTTAAGCATGACTCCTCCATTCTCAATTAGATCGACCGACGCTTTCACATAGAGCATGTCTTCCATCTTACTCTTCTATGACCTATAATTCATGTTGTTGCGCATCACCATGATTGATTCATCAGTTTTTGTTATTGCGAATCTCTCTCTGATACCAGTTGGTGGAAAAATCCCCTCGACCGAGTGGGCAATAACTCCCTTAGCTAGCTACACAATTATGAGAAAATGTAAGAGTAGATTGTAAGCATAGAGAATGAAGGTCTGTGGGAAAAGAATATAAGACTTTTATTGAGTATAAATATTAGGAGAAAATTGGGAGATTGTGCTTCAATCATTCTGAATTACAAGTATTCTGCAAATGACATTTTATACCCTCGTTCATCATTGGTCAAACACTCAGCCATAATCTAGGATAACACACTTGGTACACCTATCCACCTAACATTAGTCAACATATGAAGAAGTGTATGAGTTATTACCTAATGATTAAATATATGAATTGACCCCATCAACTTATAGGTTGTCATACTAATGAGCATCAAATCCCTTATATTAATGTATTTTTCAACAACTCCCAAACACCCCATCAATTAGTCTTTTCACCATTGCCCTTGATAAGGTGATGAAATTTCCCTTAGCTGATGCCCTTTAGCTCATACCATTAGCTTATGGCTTTTGGTTGACTCTCTTGGCTCATGCCCTTAGCTGACATCACTTAGCCAATGCCCCTAACTCAGATCCTTGCTAACTACTTCTAGCTGACATCACTTAGCTAACTCATATCCTTGGCTGATAGCCTTTAACTCAGATCCTTGCTAACTACTTCTAGCTTACACCTCTTGTTGATAGCCTCTGGTAGTTACCCTTGGCTAATAGCATATTTTCTCTTATTGAGAAACCCCAACACATCCAACAATATACTTATTTTCCATATATTGTTTCTCATGGTTGTGATACTAGAAAATTATTTAGAATATTCCAATGGTGCATTTATTTCTTTAGGAAACATTGATAGAGGCTATATGAATCACAAATAATCTTCATAGGCTTATTAGACAAATAGAAAACATATGCTCCTTATGTTAGCAACATGAAAAAAGGTCACACTGTCTATTTGTTCATTATTAAGTAGCAAAAAGAGTGGTTTTGGCTCAAACCTTATCTTTGTTATACCTACATATGCTTCAATTGATAATTTTTTTAGTCATTGGTTTTGCCATAATTGTATCCCTAAAGTAGCATGTTGGTTGTGCATTACATCATGAAATGACTCTTTTTTCCTAGTCTTTCTTGTGCCACACTTCGCTTGCATATCTTCAAGGTGTTCACCAAGTTGGTCTTCCACATACTTAGGCAAAACCAATCCTTCAAGAATGAGAATTAGAACACAAAAATGACTTAAAAAGAAAGTGAGAGTGCTTCATGTGTATGAAGATAATACTTTATTTGAAGAGAGAAGATAATACTACAACTTGTTGGATGATTAGAGCATATGATTTACTCCTTCTTTTATAGCTAAGGCCCTTTGCTTTAGTTTCACAAAATGGAAGAATCTAGAGTACAATCAATGCTCACATAATACAAGAGTATTGTAATGGATTTCCTTCTAGGATACTCCACCACCCTTCCAGAAGTGGATTTAGGAGTTTTAGGGAGTTCTACACCTTATAGAATGCATATAGGATATTATATAGACTTCTTATAGATAATACAAGTGGGCCCAATACAAATTCAATAAAGAAAAAATAATATCATATCCATATACAAGTACAAGTGAGGTTTTATAATAAATTCAATTGGTAAGAGGAGGTGTAACCCACTAGACTTATATATTTTCTAACTTTCCTTAGTTTTTCAATGTCAGACTTTGTTCATGCCCAATAATTTCATACACTTCTACTAGACTTCACAAAACTATATCATGCTCTATAACCTTCTGAAAAAATGAAAAAAATAATTTATCCATGACAAATTTGCTATTATATGGTCCTTATGGAAATGGGAGAAATAAGAGAATGCCGTTGGAGAATGGAAAAGGCTCCAGCTTTGTAATACCCCAAAATTTTCGAAAACCTATATTTTAATAAATTACTTTTATTTAGATTAAAATTTCTTTAAGATTATTTATTTTAATTATTTTATGGATTTTGGAGTATGTAAATTTGGATAAGAGTATTTAATAAATTAAAAATAAATATTTTGCTATTTATCATATTGTTTTATTTAAATAATTTTATAAACTAATATTTTACCCACTTTATCCTTTTTAAATTAATATTTAGACTATAATGAATTAAATTGTTAAATTAAATAATTTACCAAGAATATTATATTTTATGATTTTATAAATTGATTTAATTTATTTCCCCTATTTTCCCATTTTTCCTTTTTCTTTTCCTTCTCCTTTTCTACTTTTCTTCTTTCTTCTCTTTTCCTTTTCTCCCCCTTGGGCCGCCCGCCCGGCCTGCTCTCCCTTCTCCATGCGCATTGGGCCTTCGGCCCGTCTCTCCCGTCCCCATCTCCTCCTCGCGCCCGCCCAGCACAGCCAACCGCCTCCTTTCCTTTTTTTTCTTGACTGGCCGGTTCGGCCTTATTTCCTTTTCCTTCGACCGGCCGGCTTCTCCCTTCATCTCCTTCCTTTCTCACCGCCCCCATGCCCGATCCCTATGCATGCCCGACCACCGCCCTGCAGCTACCACCACCTGCTCCCTCTCCTTCTCTCTCTTCCCCAGTCATTTTCCTTCCCTTTTCGAGCCAAACCGGCCCTGGACCACAGCCCCGCATGCCCCTCTCCCTTTCCTTCTTCTTCCCTCCTTTCCCCTGCCACCCGACCAGCCCTACCACCACTGCAGCACCGATCAGCCAGCCATTGCCCCCTCTCTTCTCCCTCTTCTTTTTCTTCATCTCCCAAGCCTTCATCTCCCCATTTTTCGAGCCTATCATCCCCTTCCCGAGCTCCCTCCTCTCTATTTTCTCCTCCTCCCATTCGCTCCCCGTTTTTCTTTTTCCGCCGCCCATCGCCGCCTGAACCACCTCGCCCAACCCCTGCGCCGCCTTCTTCCACCACCTACTACCACCCTGCACCAGCACGCAGCCCCTTCGAGCCCTGCACTTCCTCCCTTCTCCTCCTCTTCCTTTTTCTCCCCAGTTTTTCCCCTTACCGCCGAGCCACCTGCAACCGCCTCTACCGCCGCCGTCCGGCAACCTCTGCCGCCACCCAACCCACCGTTCGACACCCTGCAACCCCCTCTACAACCGCCATCCATTAGTTGGCCGAAAACAGCCCCTAAACCCCTCCATTTTCCCCTCTCCTTTTCCTTCATTCACAACCCCTTTCCCTCGACCCATCTTGGCAGCCACCTTCGCCGCCTCTCCGCCGCCTTGAGCCGCCTTGAAACCACCCTTAGCCTCCACCTACACCCCCTCTTCACTTCTGCACCATTCACTTGCCTTAGAACCTCCCCCAACCACCTTCTTTTCTAGCATAAATACCCTAACCCGAAAATAATAGATTTTGCTTCCTTCACCCCCCCTTCGAACCCTTCCACCCCTTATTTTTGCATGAGACTCACGCTGCATGAGCAGCGTGAGCTCCCCTTGATTTTGGAAATTATTTAGCTAATTTTTAAGGTATAATAGTATTTTATGTTAAGTGTTTTACTAATTAAATTTTATAAAGTTTTATGCTTGGATTCTTATTTCTAACATAAAAATAATGGATATTATTTTAGGTGTTGAGTTGCTAATTATGCTTGGTAAGATTTGATATCTTGCAGGATTAAGGTAACCGTTAATCCTCCCTTAAATATATGGAAAAACGTATGCTAGCACATTAAGGGTTTAGTATGATTTTATGCATGTTTTGTATGCTTAGCATGATATGTATATGGTTTCTTATATTGTTTGATAAAAAGGAAAAAGCATGATGACTTTTGTGCCATATGTAGGTATGTTAATTAAGGAAGGAGTTTGATTATGGATGGAAATGTTAAATACTTGTTTATGATGTATCATGTTGCTAATGCATGAATGATGTTATTGTTTAAGGGTATTTTAGTAATTATGCTTATGATGTATGTAAATCAATGTGTGTAGTTGCTAATGAGTATTATGTTGAAAAATGACAAGTTTGTGGACTTAGATGATAAAAATGAAGTATTAATATCATTATTTTATGTAGTGTTAGTAAATTCATAAAAATGGTGAATGAAGGGGTTGAATGGAAATTTTATATGTGAAAAGGGTATTTCGGTAATTTTATAAGTAAAAGGGTATTTTGGTAATTTAAAAATAAAGGGGTTAAATGATAATTTATAAGTAAAGGATAAAATTGTAAGTTGTGAGAAAGAAGGGTAAAATGGTAATTTTGGAAGTAGGGGTAAAATAGTAATTTTGGAGGTAGAGGGGCAAAATCGTAATTTCATAAGTGAAGGGTAATATGGTAAATTTTATAAGTGAATGGTGAAGTGGTAATTTATAAGTAAAGGGGTAATATGGTAATTTGGAAAAGAAGGGCAAAATGGTAAGTATGTAAGGAAAGATAAAGATGGTGGTAATTTGTAAAGTAAAAGATGTATGGTGGTAATTTTCATAAATAAAAGGATATTATGGTAAAATTTGATGTAAGGGGTAAAATGGTAATTTTGTAAATAAAAGGATATTATGGTAAACTTGGGAGTAAGGGGTAACGTGGTAATCATGATAACGACAAAAGATAATTTAGAAATAAAATTATGATTATAGAAGGGCAATTGGATAAGTATAATGCTATCGAAGGGTAATTTGGTAAATTAACCAATTAAAGGGCATTATGGTAATTTTAAATATGGAGAAGGGTAAATTTGGTAATTATAATTATGAAGAAGGGCAAATTAATATTTGTAATTATGAAGAAGGGTAATTTGGGATTTATGATAATTAAAAAGGGTAAAGTGGCAATTAAAATAATTGAGAGAGGTAAAATGGTTATTATGATAAGGAGAATGGCAATTTGGTAATTTACCCAACTGAAGGAACAATTTGGTAATTTAGCCAATTAAAGGGTAAAGTGATAATTATTTAACCAACTAAAGGGGCAAAATAGTAATCATGATAATGAAGGAGGGTAATGTAGTAGTTTATCCAACTCAAGGGCAATTTAGTAATTATAACAAAGGAGAATGGCGATTTGGTAATATAACCAACCAAAAGGGAAATATGATAAGTGTAGTAATTATGAGGGGTGAATGGTGATCTAAAAAGTGTAGGAGACAATTTGGTAATCTAAAGTGGACAAGGGGTAATTTGGTAATTATGCAACCTTAAGGGTAATGTGGTAATTTATCAAGTAAGGAATGGATACTTAACAATTATATAAGTAAAGGGAAAATGAGTGGTTTGTACCTAACATGTCTTTGAGAGTGTGGAACATTATAATATGATTAAATAATGCTGATTAGCCAAGTAAGAGTATTTGATAATTAGTATGGCCTTAATAGTTTCTCTGTGATATCCTGGATAATCATCTGAATAAGAAACGATTAATGATATCGGAACGATCGAAAGTGAATAAGTATCTGATTATCGTGCTTCTCGTGATCACCTTAATTAAGACACTATTACTTAAAGTGAAAGACCTCGAGATCGGGAATGGTGACTCCTTAGGGGTCGCTACCCTAAGGACGTGGTTTAGTCCACGATTATTCTGGTATTTGCTGGTGTGCCTTTGTGCCCCAGCCAGGCCCTATATCTTACTCTTCCTAGCTCTACGGACCTAGTTAGGGGGTATGCATACTTATGGATTAGGTGTCCTTGTCGGTAGGGTACTAAGTTAGCTTTATGCACTAGTACGACCAGGGTACCTTTGCGTCCTTGGGTTCATGGTTGAAGGGTACTGAGTAGCTGATGTGCACCGGTACGACCGGTGTACCTTTGTGTCCCGGGTTATCGATCTCCCATTCGAGGCAAATAAATATGGTTGATGTGCTGATTAAAGAAAATGAAAGATACTATTACTGAAAGTGGAATATTAATGAGCCGGGCCCAGATGATTATGATATTGAGTATCGGTCCACCGGTTATAATAGTGGTCCAGGAGCGTGTTGCCCTGGTATGTGATATTGAGTACCGGTCCACCAGATATAATAGTGGTCCAGGAGCGTGTTGCCCTGGTATGCGATTATGAGTATCGGTTCATCGGTTATAAAAGTGGTCAGGAGCGTTGTGCCCTAGATGATGATTTTATATATATTCCGGTCCACCGGCTAAAATAGTGGGGGTCCCGAGCTCAATAAAATCAGTTATGTCTGTGAATAAGATTATGGAAAAATACTAATCACTTATAGTGGAACACCATGTGAGTCGGGGCCAGACCGGTCCACCGGCAAATAATAGTGGTCAGGTGCGTTCTGCCTTGTGCGTTTACCTTCCGGTCCACCGGCAATAATAGTGGTCAGAGGCGTTCTGCCCTGTGTGTTGACTTCTGGTCCACCGGCTATAATAGTGGGGTTCTCGCACTCACATGGATATAAAATATGATATTGATTGAATGATAATGGAATAATGGCTTAAGGCCCGACTGTATTGATCTTACACTATGACATGGCTTAAGGCCCAAAGTATCGATCGTGTCTTATAAAGTATTATGTTTGTTATTGTTATGTATGCATCTCTCATATGTGTAGCTTGCATTGTGTGTCGTATGCGGGCCTGTCTTTGAGTGTGGTATTAAAGGGTTACTCGGTACCGTAGTATTGAAGGGGTTCCCTTTATGGGGCCCTGCCTATTCAATGGGCAGTGCCCTTGCAGGTATTTTCAGGTGCTACTCAAGTGGGTTACGGGAAGGAGAGTAAGGAATTTTCCGGTATCGTTAGATTTTTCTCCTTCTCATTTAAATTATTGGTTTTAAATATTAACGTTGTTAAAGTAACCACCATTGGTGGATTTTATTCCTGTAAACGATTTGATGCGCTACTCTGAATTATGTGTGTTGAATTTCTTTCAAGCTGTATTTCATTTTCTTAGCCTTAGCACTTGGTACTGGAACGGTATGAGTGAACCGGTCTGGTACAAAGTGTGGCGGTAATACTCCCAAAGTTCATGTTTTATTTATCGGCTTCTGCTATTATCTTTTAATAAAACAAAATTTTTCAGTAGTGAATTTTGGGGGTGTTACAAGCTTAATGAACTCGATGAGTTGATATTGGATGCTCATGAGAATGCGCAAATATATAATGAGAGAAATAAGATATAGCTCGACAAGCATATTAACCAAAGAAAATTTTAAGAAGGAGATTTGGTGCTTTTGTCAAAATCTCGTCTTAAACTCTTTTTGAGATAAGCTTTGTTCTAGGTGGTTGGGGTTGATTTATGTTTGTAAGGTCTATCCATTTGGAGCTACTAATATTTGGAGTGAAGCTACATGAGAATTTAATTTTAATAGGAAAATGCTCAAGCATTATGCTTATATCACTCCAATAAAGAAACTGGGTGTAATTGCCCTTCTTAATTTATCTTCTTGATTGAACATTAAAGGGTCGAGCTCGTGAAATTTAAATAAGAACTTCTTGGGAGGTAACCCAAGCTGTGTTTATGCTACTTTCCTTATTTTTATTTTCTTTCATTGAAAAAAAGGATCTATGGACTTGGAGTGTGTTGTGTGTATTGATGACGATGAGCATTTTAATGATGAAATATTTTTAATTTGTAGGTGTCTTGAATGAAGGAATTGGTAGAAGTCATAGAAGAGCTATGGATTTAAGAGAATTTATATGAAGTTTTAGAAAATGCACACCAACATGTGCTTATTTACATGGGTGTGCTTCTATTTTGCACAATTTTGTGACAAAAACACACCCTGGGTGCTACATGTGCTTATAGTTAATAAAATTCTATACCAACAAATTACCAAGTAGTGCCTTTAACCATACTTGTGATTTTTAAATGCACATCTATGCAAGAAAAATACACCCTAAGCGTTCTTTTTTCCACACTTACGCTTTTAGTTAATAAAATTCTATATAGAAAAAAACACCAGGAGTGTTTTAACCACACTTGTGCTTTTGAAATATACAATTCTATGAGAGGAACACACTTTGAATGTGTGTTTTTATGCCACCGTATTTTTATTTCATTGAAAAAAACACAAAGCCTTGCATTTTCTTAATGACTGGATGAACTTGCTCTTCTTCAACCTACAACCCCCGCCAGGACAAGATGCTTACCCTCCTTAGGTACAATTTTCAGTGGGAAGGTTTCTTCGAGCATACGATACCTCAAACATCGAGGGTGTAGCTTCTAGAATTCAGGGACCAAATGTCCAAGAAAATATTTTTGAGATCAAACATGTCATTATTCATATGATCCAGACAATCATACAATTTGGAATTTTGCCTAACAATGATCCTAGAGCACATATAGCCAACCTTTTAGACATGTGTGATACATTTATATAGAATGATGTCTCTAATTATGCCATAAGACTTAAGACTTTTCCCCTCTTCTCTTAGAGACAAAGCTGAGAATTGGCTATATTCTTTACTTGTGGGGTCCATTACTACATGAGATGAGATGGCTAGGTAATTTCTTACTAATTTTTTTCGATGATTTAAAACTGCTAAGATAAGTAATGATATAACTACTTTCATGTAGCATGATTAAGAGTCTATATATGAAACCCGAGAAAGATTTAAATAATTTATTAGGAAGTGTCCTCACCATGGTTTACAAACTTGGTTGTAGATTTAAAACTTTTATACTGGTTTATCTAATACTAACCATTCTATGATAGACACAATTGCAAGTGAGACAATCATGAACGTGACCCCCAAAGAAGCTTATACATTTATTGAAGAGTTAGCTACCAAAATCATTAGTGGAAGGCAAACAAGTTGCCTATAAAGAGCATATACATTCACTCTATTGATGTCGTGAATGCTCTTTTTTCCCAACTAGATGCGTTATCCAAACAAGTTGCTAACTTGAATACGGTTAAAGTACAGGTCCCAATGGTTGCACATGATTTGTGTGAAGGACCTCACATTAATATTGATGCTAGGTGGGTCATTCTTTCTGTCAACCATTTGAGCAGGTTAATTTTGTTTCAGATTTTGACATGTCCAACACCAATCCTTACTCTAACACCTACAATCCTAGTTGTAGGAATCACCTTTAGAGAAATCATAACACAACTCAGGCTCCAAGTTAAGTAAGGCCACCTTTAGGATACCAAATTTCGGCCCCTAAGCCAAAACTAAGTTTGGAAGAATTGATTACTATGTTCATAAATGAAAGCAATTCTAGATTCTAAAATCAAGATTTTTGAGTTCAAAAATAGGAAGCTTCTTTGAGGAACTTGGAGGTTTAAGTGGGACAATTGGCTAACATGATCTCCAAGAGAGACCAATGAACCTTATCGAGTAATACAAAGAATAACCCATGAGAGGATGAGAAGGCAATAACATTAAGGAATGGTAAAGAGCTTCCAAATGTACCATCTCCAACCTCAAAAGAGGATGTTAAAGAAAAAGATGGATGATAATCAACCCATCGAGAATTTTGATGCTCATAAGGATGTAGGTAAAGACTCCACATTTGTTGAGGGTTCTAAAAATGAGGCAAAATATTACCAACTTCGTATTCCTTTTTCTCAAAGGTTGAAGTAGCAGTAATTGGATACTTGATTTTTTAAGTTTTCTAAAAATTTTAAGAAGTTGTATATTAATATCCCATTTGCCACTCAAATGCCCGATTATGCTAAATTTTTAAAGGAAATTTTACCTAAAAAAGAAAAATTAGAAGATTGTAAGATGCTTTGATTAAACAAGGAGAGCTCATCTATACTCAAAAGCAAACTACCACCTAAGCTATAGGATCCATGGTGTTTTACTATTCCTTACAATACTATAGTTTACATTTTGATAAGGTGCTTTGTGATTTGGGTTTGAGTGTTAACCTCATGCCTTGTCCATTTTTAGAAAGCTTGGACTTAGCGAGCTAAAGTACACCATGGTGTCTATTCAGCTAGCGAATCTTTTAATAAATTATCCATAAGGTATAATAGAAGATGTCTTATTCAAGGTTGACAAGTTTATCTTTCTCATAGACTTCATTGTTCTGGATTTGGAAGAGGATCATGAGGTACCTATTATGTTTAAGAGACCTTTCCTTGCTACATCTACTATAATCATTAATGTGAAAAAGGGAAGTATCCTCTTACTATTGGGGATGAGAAGGTGCACTTTGATTTAGCTGTTGATATGCACATTCCTCTGAATAATAATACTTGTTATGGGATTGATTGTGTTGCTAAGGTAGGGAAGGAAGATGTTAAAGATAAACTTTTAATGAGTCATTCGAAAAAGAATTATGTGAAGGAAAAAGTCACCTAATAATAGAGGTGTTGAGTTCGTTCATGATAAATGCAAGGAAATAAGGAAGGCAATGAAGGTATTGGCATTTGTTACTACCACTTGTGAAAATCAATTGAGATAGATGAAATGGAAACAAAAGCTTCAATGACTTGGTGCTCATTAACAAATTGGTGTTGGTTGAGCGATGAAGGAGCCAAGCCAATAATTTTAAGCAAGCACGTATTGGGAGACAACCCAAATTTCACTTTTTATTTTTTATTAAAGTTTTGTATTTGATTTTTTTTTATTTATATGGACCTATGTGAAGATTTATGATTGTTGATGGTGTAGGTAAATTATGAATGATAAGAGTTTATACCATGAAGAATGATGCCGGGAATTTTTGTCACCACTAATTCTCAATATGGATAGATCTTCTTAGTGTTACAACAAATGGCCTTCTAGTAGCTTGGCACTCAACCTCTACCACCACCACCCATCAAGTAAACATCTTACATGAGTTCCTTTCTTCCCCCTTCCCTTGTTAGCATATTGGGGACAATGTGAATTTTAATCATGGGGGAGTCGTTATTGGTTGAAGGGCTACATTTTGCTTTGCTTTCTTTCCCGTGTTATGTTTTTATTTATGCAATTATTTTTTTATGAAAAAATGAAATAAAATAATTTCAAAAAGGAAAATGACCTTTCATTGATGATAGAAGAAGATTGTTTGGCATGGGGTTACATTAAGTTGACTTTGCTTGTTATGACCCCTTAAAAGATTTATTTGTCTGTTTTGAATGAGTTTGAATTTTGAGCTTAAAGGTTTTGGTTGCATCCTTATGGAGTGAGTGTTGTGTTGGTGAACTTCAAGGTCATATATGCATTGAGACTTTTCTATGGTTCATTTGAGTGTAAATAATATGCTAACTTGTTCTATGATTTAAAAACTTAGAACTAGCATTTTTATTTTAACCTTGTGAGATTTTAAGACTAAAATATTGATTCATTAAAAAACCATCTCATCATATTTTGTGTGTAATGTCCGGCTATGACTTGTGAAATTAGAACTTGCAATAATTTTCCTCAAAACGACATATCGCTTATGGTATCCCTTATGATGATATCATCAATCTTTTTTCCCCTTATGACACCTAATTAGCCAAATAGCTTGACATTAATGATTTATCATTTGATAACCCCTGTGAACTTTTAGCTTGGTTTTCTTATGTAACCACACTTGTAACCTTTTTTCCATATCCCCACCTTAGTTTAAAACTAGTGGGGTGTTGAATAAGATTGGATAAAGCTGTTAGGAGTGTGAATTAAGATAAACATGGGGGAGGTAAGAAAATGTGAATGGTTATGTAAGATGAAAAGGATGAGGGAGAGGTTGTTTCTCATTTTGAAGACATTGAGACTATTATAAAAAAAAGGAAAAAAAAATATTGAATAAGGTGGAAGAGTCTTGTATAGTTGTTATTGACCACACTTTATTGGTACTAGACTTTTATCTCCACATACTAAAAATTTCTAACCTAACCCTCTAACATTTGACCCCGTTACAATCTTAATAAGACCTATTGATTATTGTATATTCTAAGTCTTTAGAGTGATGGATAATTTATATGCATTGCAAGCATATGGGAGAATATATTAATGAGTATTAGGATTTGAGAGGAACTTTAAAATTGATTCATATAATTAAACACATGAGAGGAGTTGTAATACCCCAAAAATTACTACTGAAAATTTTCATTTTAGTGGAAGCATATTATCAAAATAGTTGGGTGTTACAACTGTACTTGACATAAGTTTGTCTTGCCACACTAAATAAAAGGTAAAATAGTTAAGAATTAAAACATGATAAATAAAGAATAAAATAACTTCCATAAATAAAGATAAAAATTTGGAGGTTAACTTGGAGTACAATATTAACATATATCAAAAAGGATCTCATGGAACCAATAGTCCAAAAAGGTATATGGGTAAAAGCTAACCACCAGATAACATGACTCTATATTAAACCTCGATATATAAGAATTACTAATCCACACATAAGGCGTTATATGCAACAAAATCATCCAAAGGGTCCTCATCAACCCGCTTAAAAACATATGGATTTTCTACTCGTGATAACGAGCAACACCCTTGAAAAGGATGACCAATACGCTATGTACCGAGTAAAGTATCACACAATCAAAAAAAGGGAACAAAATAGAAGAATCATACATGAGAGTTAACAATAATTGAGGCAAGGTATACATTGATTCCATAATTCATGATTAGATATAGACAAGATCCATACTTTTATTTATATTGAGTTTAGGGACTTCTACTATTCTTAATTCAATGGAATATATTAAAAGCACCTCTCAAGATAGAACATACCCGAGCTTATATTATCGTCCATTGGAATGAGCCCAACATATACTAAGGTAATACGCTCCTAGCCACTATTCTTAAATTGGTATAACGACCTAAAGTACCTCTTAGGGAAAACACACACCTTAACCACTATTATAGTATGATAGAATAGATACAACACTTCGGTATTGACTCATATAATCTTTCACTTTAAGTAATTAACATTTTATTCATTAGTTACTCATATCAGAATCATATTATCATTCACATTGAGTTTAGGGCTCCACTATTCTTAAGTTTATATAACAAATTGATGCATTTCTCAAGGTAGAATGCTCACAAGCCAATATTATTGTTTGATGGAATGAACCCGCAATACCTCGACTCAAGTCCCATGATCTTTCACTTTAAGTGATTAATGTCTCATTCATAGTTGCTTATTATTAAGATCATCATGCATAACTTATGTAGATATGCACAATACATAATTAAAACACGTAAAACGTAACCACATAGTTATCGGGACATTCCCCTAAGGAAAAGGTCCATAATTTCCCTAAGAAATCCAAAATTTCATTTTTAATCTTTTTATTGACAAAAATGACCTTCCAAAAACATAAGAATCTCTTATTAGATAACTTGTGTCTTACTCAACCATTATTTAATCACATAACTTATGAAATAATTGAAAATACCCTAAAAACTTATCATGCCGTGTTTATTTTCTATATTATTATCAAATGCCCATAATACCCTTATGATAGCTAAAATACTCATATTTTTTCAAAGAGCTTATGAGTCAATATATTAATTAATTTCAACCTCTAACATTTACATCGTCATAAAATACATAACCCTAATTATATATAGGTACCAAGTATCTAGATTCATGCTAGCCAACAATATACACAAATGTATACTTTCACATTTTTCCACTTTCAAGATATCATATAATAGTATTATCATAATCAACATTATCCATATAATGTTACCAAATAGAATATTACATACAAATACACTTTGCACATATAATTCCTAATTATGATATGTATCTTTACCAAAAAGGGCACCAGTCTCTAAGTACGTAAGCCTAACCTGCCTCCTCTTAGATCACAAAAAAAATCACCTAGGAAACAAGAATAATACAAGATTATAACTTAATATTACAACCTAGGAAAAATTTAAGGTAAAAGAGGGTGGAAATGGGGATAACTGAAATAAATGGAGAAGCTTTGGGTTGTGTGGGAGTATGATGGAATGTATGGTGGTGCTAGAGTGGAGCATGGGGTGTGTTAGGAGGGATGCACATATTTGCCAAAGGGAAATGTCAAAGGTATGCTGGCAAAGCATATAACACATGCATGGATCGAGAGGGTGGAATGCGCACTAGCGAGGGGAAATGGTGCACATGGGCTATATATGAATTCGTGCATAGGTTGTGCAAGAGAGATAGTGTTGGGGCATGCGAGGGTGCATGTCCTTGTGTCTCAACAAAATTGAAACATAACATGACAGAGAGAGGGAAAATAAATGGTGAAGGGTAGTGATGGTTAGGTGGCGATGATAAGGAATGATAGAGAGGTAATGGTGGTTGGTTCTCGGGGAAAAACATTAGTGTTTGGTGGTTGGTGGTAGTGAGTGATGTTAATGATAAATGGCAATGATGCACTATTTATGAAAGAATGATAATAAGTTGAAGCGTGTGCTAGGGTGCTCTATGGTAATGGAGGGAAGGAGTGAGTTAGGTGGGCATTAAATGAGGGAGAGAGACCTTGGAGGGATATATATATATATATATATAGTTCTGTGCATGGTGAGGAACAGTAGAGAAGGTAAGGCAGGGGGCACACACATGGGCTAGTGGAGCATAATTAGGGGAACATGTTGGGAAAAAATTTCAATTGGACATATCCCATGGATTGAGGGAGGGGATGGTAGAGTGAAACATCGGTGAGTTGCAGGGGCAAAGAAGAAGAATACGCAAGGCGGAAAAAGAAGAAGAAAAATCAAGCAGGAGAAAAAAAAGGAAAAAGGAAAGGAGAAAGAAAAAGGGGGAAAGGAAAAAAGGAGATAAGTGTGGGATTATGGTTAAGATTAGGTAAAAAAATTATTAATGAAATTAGGTAAGATTAAAATATTAGTCATCCAAACTTAAGGTTGGGTTGAGGTATAAATTACCTATAATAAATATAAGGATTTAGTTAGGATATTAATTACTAGGGATTAAGATTAAATAAATTTTAGGGTATTACAGGAGTGTCCCAATGCCTAAAGTAAGGTTGCCATTTTGAAACTCAATTCTTCAATGAGTTTAGTGTATGGTTGTTGTAACCCATGTAACATTTTTATCCTTACATGTTTCTTTTTACATGACTTTGACCCAAGAATTCAACAATTTGTTTCTATTTTTTTTTCCTAAATGTGCAACCTAAAATATTTTTGAGAATTTTGTTTTATATTTTGATGAGTTTTGGGGTCATGATGAGTTGATTTGATTTAGTGCGATGTGAGTCCTTCAACAATCTTTCCTAAGAAAGGGATCCCATATATGCTTGTCACTTTTTCTATGTGCTCTTATATGTGTTAGTTGCTTGAGGACAAACAATAATACAAGCAAGGGGGATTTGATAGGTATGATCTATACCCATTAATTAGAGTTTTAACGAAAATATTTAATGCGATTATGCAATAAAGTTTTACATATTTTATAGGTATTTTGAGATAATGAGTTCAAAAGGAGGTAAAACATAACATTTGGAACAAATGAGAAATTAAAATGAGTGATCAAAGTGTGCAGATGTAGAGCAACATGACAATTAAACCAGGATGCAACCTGTATTTGGAAAAGTACTACACATTAAAGTTGTAGGTCATTTTGTTATATTTCCAATACATCAAAAATCAGCTGCATCGAAGGTTTAACAAAGAAAGTATGGTCAAAATACCAAAAGACGTTAAAATAAATAAGTAGCCGAGAGCGATGCGACCGTGTCAGCCTACATCGATGGAAAAAAAAGGGTACGGGTTTCCCTTTAAAAGGGGTCTTGTGGGGGTTATAAAGAGAGAATATTTGGAGGCATAAAAGAGGGATATAGGCTCAACAAAAGCATAGAAAAAGCAACAAAACCAAAATATGTTCATTTATAATGTTAAAAAAAAGTATAAAGAAAAGGACAAGTTATGACTAAAAATCTAAAACCCAAAATTTGAAAAATAAGATTAAAAGTGCATGCTCATAAATAACTTATACCAATACATCTTGAATTACTTACTAGATAAGTTGTCTAGAATAAACAACAAATTGAACCAAAAAAATTAAGATGCTAACTCCCTAGAAATTTTGAATTGGTATTTTTATTTTAATTAATTTAAAAAAATTAGATTCATAAATAATTTATACTAGTGTAACTTGATTCACTTACCAATTAAATTGCATAAAATCAACAACAAACTGAACCAATAAAATTGAGATGGATACTCAGCAAAACTTTTAATATTGAAAATTTGATAAAAGAATAGGAGAAGAAGATTGGAGTGCTTGAATGATTTAATATTTTTTTAATTCCTTGAACTTGTGCATTGAAGACAAATAAAAATTTTACTTGATAAGAGAATTGAACTCGTGCCCATGCATCAATTATCAACACATTTTCTTCCCAAACAAACTATGCTTTCTTAGTTTCTTGTTTTTTATTTTTATTTTTTTACTTTGTTTGAATCAAATTTCATGGTCACTTTATACTATTTAAGGTCTCCCTAAGAACTTAAACACGTGGTTGATCTCAATAGATATTCACTTAATGATTCCTGTAGCTTTAGTGTTTCATACATCCCAAAATATGCATATAGAGCCACGTATAGCCTATCTAGTATTGTAATAACAACATGTAATAACTCATTCTAAAAATTTCGTTCATAGTAATCGATATTGTAACTAATGATTATCTAATTTAAATATTTTTTTGTTTGATTTTGTTGATACGAACTTATATAATTTAGTAATTTTAATATGTTATTATCATATTATTATTTTTGTGCCATATTTGTATTTTTTTACTATTACTATTACTGACTTACTGTTATCATTACTATTATTATTATTATAATAATTATTATTACTTTTATATATTTTCTATTTTTATAAAAATTTACCTATGTAATTTGAAACAATTTGATAGGGGCATATTATGAAATTTTATTCCTTTCAAAGTAAATAAATAAATGGAATAATAAACTAAAACAATGTAGCTTAATGGAAGTTTAGATCTCTGTCACCCGCCAATAATCAATGGACTTTGACCCGACCCGAATCCTTTCTCAAAATTCTGAAGAGTGACGACCGAAACCAAACTTGATGTCTCCTCATTCGCCGCCTCCAACGCTCTCATCCGCCTCTACGCTGCCTGGACCCGTAAGCTGCTCGGCGCATATTTTTACCCCTGCAGTGCTTCCGCTGCCCGTCTCGTCCGGCAGTAAGGAATCTGCATCTGTCGCAGTGCACTCTACTGACGAGCCTTCTCCGGTACTGCTTTTTCTCGAGCACTGCCTAATCCTAGCACCGAGGTAGTAAATTTATCGTTTATTTTCATATATTTTTTGAAACACACACGCAGACACATACATATCCTTCTCGTCCCAAAGAGAGGGAAAGTGATAAAGAGGCTCTTTCGGAAGAGAGCAAGTCAGCCTAGGGTTGTCTTTCATCTGAATTTGAAGCTTGGTTCTGAAAACACAGGAGTCCGACAGTATGAGAGTCAAAGTAATTTCTCGTTCGAGGGACGAATTTACCCGTGAACGAAGCCAGGACCTGCAGGTAAATTCAAATTAACTGCGAATGCTTTGAGCTCAAATTTTAACTTAGCTCTCATGCGCATCAATCAAATAAATGTTTGAATCACTTCTGATTCTGCTCCATTTCGTGGTTGTTCAATCGGAACTCAGAGGGTATTTCATAACTATGATCCGAGCCTCCGACCGCAAGAGAAGGCCGTTGAGTACGTTCGAGCTCTAAATGCTGCTAAGTTAGAAAAGGTAATATCGTTGAATCAAATAAGCTCCATCGTAGTTTTAACGTGCTTGTAACTGAACATATTGAATTCAATCAAATTTGAACAGATATTCGCTAGACCATTTATTGGTGCCATGGATGGGCATATAGACGCAGTTTCTTGCATGGCAAAAAACCCTAATTACCTGAAAGGAATATTTTCAGGTTCCATGGATGGAGGTATGGTTTTGAAATAGTAGTGGGATTTTTATTTTATTTTTACTTTATTTGAAAACTTCGTGGGACTGAGATAAGGGTGTCAAAATGCATCTTAACTTTATGCTGACTTATTTTTTTCTTTTATATGCATAATAGCTAAGCGCTTGCTAGCATCATTGGATTGTCCTTTTCTCCGTTGATGTTCCCATATGCTGCGAATCCTGTGAGAGATATCCTTGGATCAATGTTTTAATTTTTTTTAACTCATATGTGCAGACATTCGGCTTTGGGATATATCATCCAGGTATTTTATGAGATCCTTTCTCTCTTTATATGCAATTTAAGACATTTGTATATGTATTTTGCATTTATAGCAGGCATATAATTACTACATAACGAAGGTAGTTGATTGCATATTCATTGCACGCCCATTAGGGGGGAAAGAGTTGCTGGGCACTTGTAGCTTGGGAAAACAATATGAGATGTTAAACGTAGACAACATAGACTGTGAGATTGAGCACATATAGAACTTTCTTGTTAGTGTTTTTAGAATCCTTGCACTGAACTGGCATGCACCGATCGAGAATAAACTGTGCATGCCTTCTTTTATGTCGGTCTTGAATATAGCTGAGTTTCATGTCTTTTCCAAACAGTGTTCTATGAGCTGCAATTGCACTTATAGTCAACAACTATCTTCATGCATCCTTGGGACTGCATCATTAGTTGTGTAGAAGCAACAACTATCTTGTCGGTCATGAAACTGTGGAGTAGGATCATTAGTTGTTTAGAAGCATCTTCTGTCATTCTTTTCCAATCATCACTATTTGTTGAAAAGTAAACTATATCATGTTAAGTCTGGCCATTTTGTTTGTCTTTTTCCCAATCCATACTATTGTATCTGTACCCTAAAACTTCAAAACTTAAATAAACAACACCTATTTCTCTAAATGCCTCTTTTCTTTGTCCCCTTCATCCTTTTCTACATTAGTATGATAGGATCCACATCGGCTTGTGGAATTGTATTTAAGTCCATGCCTCTGTGGGGCTTCCATCCTTAATAGCCAGCTTTTGGTGTTTGGTTATCCCATGGGCTTGAGTAGGCTATCATTAGTATCACAACCAGTGTTTGAAAAAGCGCACCTAAGGCGCAAGGCGCAGGGCGATGGGGGGGGGGGTGGAGCTTTTCTGGTGCTAGGCGAGGCTAGGCAAGTGAAGCGCGCATAAGGTGCACCTAAGGTGCTGGGCGCAGAGGCGATGAGGCGCACGCCTTAGCATGAAATCAAGCAGGGACTTTGGAGCTCAATAGATACGTAGGGAGTATGGACTCAGAGAAGAGGGGTAAAAAAACTTTTCAGCAGAAAAAAAAATTACATGCAGGACTGCAGGGACTTAGGGGAGTTAAATAGACATTTTTTGGAAAAAGGTAAGCCTATTTATTGTCTTGATTGCATTGAAAATATTCTGCAATTAATATGGGAATTGGGGAGAGTAAGAGTTATTTTGGAAAAGGTAAAAACAGACTGCAGAGTTTGCTATCACTAATTTAATGTAAGAAATAGTTATTTTGGTCCTAACAAGCTGAGACCTAAGAACCAGAGAAAGCAGGAAGTGGTCATTTAATCATTTTTTAGCTTTTTTGAGTAATTTTGGCGCCTCACATCGCCTAGGCGTGTGCCTTCGCCTTGTGCCTAGCGCTTAAGCTCCAGGATCCCTAGCGCCTAGGTGCGCCTTAAGCCTTTTCAAACACTGATCACAGCAGCTTATGGCCTTTGCAGAATAAGCTACCTAATTGGGAAGCCTGAGGGCTAATAAGGGGTTGCTGGTTCTGTCGAGTAGAGTGCAACCATTGTGGATGTTGGCTGTCCTGTGGTGCTATGGTAGGATCTTATATTGATTAAATGCTGGTGTGTGGAGCAGCGTTTAAGTCCATGGGTTCTCCAACTTTTATAGCTTGCTTTTGGGGTGAGGTTCTTCCATGGGCTTGAGTACCCTATCATTGTCATGATTCTATTGCAAGGGATGGCATGAACATGAGTCTTGCACCAGTGCTGATGTGGGTTTTATATAGGCATCCTCTATTCTTATGCTAGCTTTTGGGATGCGTAGGGTACATTTTAGTTGTATCAAAGTTCTTCGCTCATAGGCATCAATATACTAGAAATGAGCAACCTATGGGAAAGGCTGTCGACAGGTGGTTGGGTGAAAGTTTCTAGGGTGCAGGCAACCAACGCTAGTGTGATGGAAAGGAGTGACCTGTGATGGGAACAGTTGCCATAAAGTGGGCAGACATGAATGTTGTTGTCAGGGAAGTGGACTAGGACCATGAGTAGTATGTGAAGGGCACCGTTTTCACTTACGCTAGCTTTTGGGGGTGATTCTTCCTTAGATCATGTTAGTATAGAGGATATCAACATTATTATTTTATACTTTATGGTGGTTTTGAGTGATGCCCTTCCCGAATTGATCAAGCTGAGAATATAGCAATTAAGTTTGTTGAGTGTTATTTGCATTGTGCCTTGGCATAGATGTTGGTCTTTATCACGAAAATGCTATCATCATTAAATGTTGAAGTACGTAACAAGTTTTACCAAGTCCATTGGGCCAGCATGTGCAGTGGTGGTGCTCTTTTTTATTTATTTTTTATCATAGGATTATTTCTATTGTTTGATTCATGCAACTTGTTTATTATAGTTTTATAAATAATTTATGAACATATTCTTCACCAAATCACCTTTGTTCTTTGTCTAAGGTAAGTTGTTTCTTTCATTTGTTTTGAGACCATACAAATTGTGCATTCCTTCTGAAGACTTTCTGAAAATATAGGCAAACAGTTTGTCAGTTTCCTGGCCACCAAGGTCCTGTGAGGGGTCTGACCTCATCAACCGATGGCAGTGTTCTTGTATCATGTGGAAATGACTGCACGTAAGTTTTACAAGTTGAATTCAATCATTCTTTTCTTTTTATATGAAGCCTGGTTGGGATAATTTCCACTGCTGTCCACTTCCTAACACTGATCTATCTATGCATCAGTGTCAGACTCTGGAAAGTGCCCGATTCGTCCGTTATGGAGTCAACCATGCCCTCTAGGTTTGAGGAGGTTTGTAATCTTACCACAAGTTAGATATATATGCGGAATGATCATTTTCCCTTATCATTATCATTCATGGCTTTCTGACTACCACTCATGTTTATGGTTTCAGCCATTTGCAGTTTATACTTCGAAAAATGCATTTCGGTAAGCCTTCTCAATTTGTGTTGTTTTATGTTCAAAGAGTTTAGACTGACCTTTGATGTTGTGATATTGGTGTGTTTCTTAAATTTTTTACAGAGCTGTTGATCATCAGTGGGGTGGAGATCTCTTTGCCACAGCGGGTGCTCAAGTAGATATATGGAATCAGAACAGGTTTTAGTCTTCATGTTTTGCCTCTTTGCCTGACCGGTAGATCTGATAAATTGCTGTTCCATGTACAAATGGGTTTGCATTGAGCTGCTGTCTGCATTTCTGTAAATAGGTCACAGCCAGTTAACTCTTTTGAATGGGGAACAAGCACTGTTGTATCTGTTCGATTTAATCCTGGAGAACCCGATGTGTTGGCAACATCAGGAAGGTATGCACAACGTTCTCTATTTTCATGTGCTTGACTGGGATGATTTGAGGAGATTTGAACCTCACTTTACTTTACATTTTGGTTCTGCATTGTCAATAATTTGCTCTCAGGAAATCTATTATTGACGTTTTATTCTTGATTTGATTTTGTTGCTTCTTTAGTTTGCTTTCAGGATACCATTTCTGTATGTTTATCATAATCTTATAGTCTTGGTCCTTGTGAGTTAAAGTTGGCTGGAAACAATGTAAAATGTGTCAAATGTTTGTGCATTTTCCGCTGCTATATTTGCTCTTTATAATGCAGTTAAGTTGCATCTCTCTCTCTCTCCCCCCTTCCTCTCTTTTCTTTTCTGTAGGAAAAAGACAAAATGTTACTCTCAACTTCCTTGTAACTTCTTAATTTCTTGGTAGGATTCACAATGGTTCCCGAAAGATTACTATAAAGCAATGAAACAGAAATTAATAGGGCGATGAAGATAAGGATTGCATATCTTCTCAGAGATGGGAAGATACATCCAGGTATTGGAGGCCCTAGCACCTCCCTCCAACAGTCTTCTATTTTCTCTCCCCCATCTCCTTAGTCCCCGACTCTATTTAATACTCCCCCAAGCTCCATCACCAACAGAAAAGATACCACAAGGAACAAGCCAAATAAAAGTCATAGTCACTAACGGACTCCCCCTCCCCCACTTTTACAAGGAAATACTACAAATATAAAGGCTAAAATACCTTTCCTAGCCAACCATAACAAATAGACCCTGCACCAAACCTTACCTTCCTCCTCTGTTCCTCCTAACATAGGTATATTTAATCATGGGCCTATCATTACCCTCCCCATCAACTTTCACATTGTCCTCAAGGTGAAAAGCTAGAAATTGTTGGTTAAGTTGTTCGAACCCTTCCTAAGAAGCTTCAAAATCTAGCAGCCTTTTCCACTTAGTCAGCACCTCTAGCATCCCGTGAGTATTATACCTCAGGTTAAGCACATCCTATGGTTCCACCCTCCATTCTAGATCCTCAGCAAGCATTGGAGTAAGGGGATGAGCCTGTTGTCCTCCTCCTAAGGTTGGTTTCAGCATAGAAATGTGAAAGACGGGGTGGATAGAGGTCGATTCTAGAAGCCTCAACCTGTAAGCTACTTGACCAATCCTTTCCTCAACTTGATAAGGTCCAAAATACCTTAGGCCAATTTTTTCATTAAGGTATTTGGCCAGTGATTGTTGTCTATATAGCTTCCGTTTCACGTACACCTACCTGCCCACCTCCTATCCTTGCTCATCTTTTAAGCAGTCAGCTCAATTGTTCATCCTATTTTGAGCTCGCAAGAGATGCTGCTTGAGGTCAGAAACTATTGCATCTATGTCCTGATTCACAATCTCAAAAGGGGCACTGCCCCTCTTATGCCTTAGCAAGGGTGGTGGTCATGACCATATGGAGTATTAAAGGGGTGGTTTGAGTTGCCGAGTGTAATGATGTGTTATACCAATATTAAGCCCAGGGAATCCACAGCGCCCATTGCTTGGGTTTATCCCCTGCAAAACAGCGTAGATATGTCTCTGGACTTCGGTTAACTACTTGAGTTTGCCTGTCCGTTTGAGGATGGTATGCCAAAATAAAATGGAGAGTGGTCCTTTGGAGCTTGAAGAGCTCCTTCCAAAAGCTACTCACAAACACCTTGTCCCTGTCTAAAACAATCGACCTCGGCACATCATGTAATGTAATCTCATGATCTCCCTGACAAAGATGGCAATTATAGACTGTGCATTAAAGGGGTGCTTAAGTGGGATAAAATGAGCATACTTTGCTAAATGGTTGACCACCACCAGGACGCAATCAAAGCCTTGCTAGAGAGGTAACCCTTTAATAAAATTCAGTGAAATATCATCCCATACTTTTGTGGGAACCAATAATGGCTGCAGTAACCTCGCTTGCCTCATGGCCTAGTACTTATTTTGCTGGCGGAAGGTGCAGTTAGCCACAAATTCTTGAATGTCCTTCATTCCCACCCAATACAACTCTCTGGCAATCCTCCGGTAAGTCTTCAACACACTCGAATGTCTGCTAGTTTCCCCTGCATGAATTTCAGCTAGCAGCTTGGAAATCATGGTTGAACTACCCTGCTGCAGAAGCTTCCCTGCTTGTAGGGTATACCCTTGATCCTCCCCTATACCTTGTTGAAATCGTTGTTTCAATGGTCCCAAAAGAGCGTTTGCATCTCTTTCGGATTGAAAAGAGCTCTACAATATCGCGCACCCAGCTAAAATTGCTGCCAAGGCAGATAAATCCACTTGGGATAAAGCATTAGTTGCCTTATTTTCCCTCCTTGATTTGTACTCTATCTCAAACTTGAAACTTTATATCTTGGTGACCCATTTGGCATGCTCTTTAGGGGTCACCAGTTGTTCCAACAAGAACTTTAGACTCCATTGGTTTGTCCTAACCTTGAATTGCTGCCCGACCAAATAATGCCTCCATTTCTGCACTGCCAACACTATTGCCATCTGTCCCCATTCATACATAGACTTAAGTGTGCCCTTGATCGACTAAAGAAAGCAATGGGCCTTTCTTGTTGCATCAGAATTGCCCTTACGCCTACACTTTAGGCATCTGTCTCTGCTACAAAAGGCTCCTTAAAATTAGGCAGTCCCAACACAGGAACCGTCGTCATAGTTTGTTTCAATTGCTCAAAGTCCTGTTGCGCCACTTCGTTCCAGTGGAAATTATCCTTCTTGAGTTGATCAGTCAGGAGTGCTGCGAGTTGTCCATATTTCCAGACAAATTTGCGATAATACCCTATAAGCTCCAAAAACTCCATTAGGGTCTTAGACCCCAGTCACTCCTTCATACATTGCAATTTGGATGGGTCAGTTGCCATTCCTCTGTTGACACTATATGCCCTAATTATTCCAACTCAACCTGCCCAAAATTACGTTTCTTCTCGTTCACCACTGGTATGCTTGCCCTTAATATCAGGAACACCAGTTGTAACTTGTAAGTGATGGATGGATGTGTGCCTCCATATCTGGACTGTAGACCAATATATCATCAAAGAAAACCAATACTAACCTTCAAAGATAAGCCTTGAACACTTCATTCATCCAGGCCTGAAATGTGGTTGGGGCATTAGATAACCCAAACGACATGACGAGAAAATTATAGTGCCCCTCATGTGTGTGAAAGGCTGCCTTGTAGATGTCACCTTTACTTACCCTAATTTGTTAATATCCAGACTTCATATCCAGATTTGAAAAGATTGTTGCCCCGTGCAATTTGTCTAGCAATTATGGCTATGGGCAATTTGTCCGGAACAGTCACCTTATTCAATGCTTTTTAATCGACATAGAATTGTCAGCTCCCATCTTTCTTTTTGACTAGTAGCACTAGGCTGGAGAAAGAGCTATGACTTGGACGAATCACTCCTACTGTTAACATCCTGCTGTTAACATGTTTCCCACCCACCTTTCGATCTCATCCTTCTGTATCTGAGGGAGCTATATGGGCGTACACTCACTGGTTTTGTTCCGGGCAATGGAGGTATTTTATGATTCAATTATTGTGTAGTTGGGAATCGCTTTTGTTCCCTCAGTACCATAGGAAATGCTCGTATCACCTCTTGCACCTCAGAGGGAACTCTACTTGAAGAGTCTCTTCGAGCTTCTGCCGTCAAGGCACAACATTCCAGCAAAATGCCCTGTTTTTCTTTCACAAAGTGCACAACGACGACTTGAGGGAAACTTGAGTTCTGCACAGCCTCGGGTCTAGGTTATCGATGTATTTCCCAAACTGAAATTCATTCGTAATGCCTTCCAATTAACATGCATAATCTCAAGTTTCTCCAACCATTGCATGCCTAAGATAACATATGCACTTCCCAACTCTAAAGGCAGGAAATCGTCTACAATTACTATCCCCGGCAATGTTAGCACCACCCCCTTGCAAATTCCAGCAATCTAGGCGAATTTTTTTTCCTGAAATCTCTAGATTGCTGGAATTTGTTGCACATCACACTGGTTTGTAATGTTTGCTGTCCGCTTACGTTGTGCTATATGATAAAAGTTAAATGGCAAACTTTTCTTTTTTCCTGAAATCTCTAGATTCCCCTTGTTGTCTGACTAGCTTCTGACCTACATGAGACATGGTGGTTGTTCATGAAGGAGAGGAACCTATGTCAGAGTGACCCAAAAAAATAAAATGAAATGTTTAATGGTTGTTTGACCACAAAAACATCGCTATTTTCACTTTCTCCATAGCAAATGCGCCTTTGGTTTGGTGGCATTTAGGACATACAATATTGGAAATATAGCTTATAAATTATGGATGTATTGATTCATACGTCCCCTCCACTCCATGGGATTTTATTTTGGGGAGGGCATTTTGCCATAGGGTTTCAAAGAGTATTGTCAGTTTGTTTCAGTTTAACTATATTTACTGGGCGGAAGCAATTTCATCAACAGGGATGTTGTGATCTAATTTACCTGAATTGATATAATATATACTTGTTACCTTATTGAACCATAGAAAATTCTCATCTTGTTTCTGCAGTGACCGCAGTATTACACTCTATGATCTGCGAATGGCATCACCTACAGGGAAGATTATCATGCAGGTATTTTTAATTTTTGTGACTAGGTTGGATCCCATTCATTTTGTCTGTAAGTTTTAAATTTCTCTTATACTTTCATAGCATGTGGGTCCAATTGGAGTTTCATGTGATGAGTATTTTTTATGCCTTTCTAAGTTCCTGTTCGAGTGGTCACTTTCTTGATCACAATTTGGTGATATCTTACATGATGAACATCCTGATTAAAATCAATTAGTTGTGGTCCGTTCTGAACGAGATTTGCTTTTCCTAGAAATTGCTGAAAATGGTTGAAGTAGGTGCATCAGAAATAGTGAAATGGGAGACGGTAAGTAGTAATCACTTTGGATGAATACTAGTGTTAAAAGGGAATTGCTCAAACAAATACCTGATAAATGAGTAGGAGTTAGGGTGTCACTGTGAAACCGTGATCTGAAAATTGAGATACGGCTTAATTGGTTGTTGCAAGTTAATTTTAATGATAAAATAGTTGTAAACTGTTAAAAAAATGCCATGCACAGTATATGTACATATATATACACGCAGAAAGGCATGTACATCTATCATTTTCTTTTTTGGGCGTAGATATTTAGAATTGCACTCTGTTGTATTGCTGTGGCTGTGTTGCCACATAGATGCCATAATTTTTTTGGCAAAAGTTTTTAATGGGAGATTGTGATTGAAATAAATGAATCATGTATGTTGGGAGTTAAACTCACCGTACCTATCAAATAATCTTTCAAAGCAGCCATGCAAGTGATTTTTCGTGGGGTCATGTAACATAAGAAAGCCTTTTCTGCTAAAGATTCTGATAGGTACTGATGACAACCACCGCAAACTATTATTAAAGAGATAGAAGCGTGTGAGAAAAGAGAGCTGGAATTGTATTAAGCCGCAGTAGGTGCGAAGATAAACAGGATTTGAGGTCCTGTGACCTCCCAAACATTCCCACTGATTTCCTGCTGCTCTCCCACTCCCCTCGTATTAAGAGAAGAAATAACTAACACCCTTCTCTTTCCTACGAGTCAGCAATGTTCCTAACAGACTCTATTCTCTCCAGCTCAGCACATAGCTACCCAATACATAGCCCCATCATATATGAACAGAATAAAACTGCAAATGTAAATCCCCTCCCTTAAATTCTCCTCTAGGCCTGGTTTAGCTTATGCCGATTTGATCAATGGCCTATCGGACTTGCACCTCATTGAAAAATCAATTTTTTGTAATATTCTAAAATTCATTCATGAAAGTGCAATTGGAGTACTTATACTGCAAGACGTGCTGTGAATGCTTCTCATCAATGGGCATCAATTTGTAGTTTTATTGATGATTAGAGATCCCTCCTCCCTTCCCCCCTCCCACCAAAAAAAAGGTGGTAATAAATTAACTAATAGCATTGGAGGATAGTCATAATATGAATGATACTTGTATTTTTGGTTAGTAGAAACTTGATATTCTCGGCACCATTTAGCCACTTTGTTTTCTGATCGTTGAGAACATAATAATTTAGTGGAGATTTTTTTTCCCACCTTCCTTGTGCACTGCTTGTCAACTATATCCCTTTGTCTGTCAACTGTGTTTTTTACGTTTCATACCAATAATTTCTTTTTGCTACTATTATTTAGATGACATTCTTAGTATGAAATCATTATGTGGTTTTCCATTTTTGCAGACAAAAGCGAACTCAATTGCCTGGAATCCAATGGAACCGATGAATTTCACAGCTGTAAGCTTTTCTCAACTTTATTTGCCAAAAATTATGATATATTATGTTTTACCAGTTTGCTCAATCCCTTTTTGTTTGTCTAGTCCTGATCATGCATGCTTTTGGTTTTAAAATATTTGGAAAAGCTAATGTAGTTTAAAATATTTTTTTGGGCTTTATTTTTACGAATACAATGACTAAATCTCTTGTTGAGAAGGAAAGAGAGGGAAAAATGGTCTTGGGAAGGCCAATAGACAATTTCGAACAGAAAAGATTATGTAGTTTAGATAGTTAACAGCAGTAATAGATTGGTAATATTGGTGCCTCAGTTTGCCTAGGTGTGTGCCTTCACCTTGCGCGTAGCACCTAGGCTCTAGGATATTTTTTGCCTAGGTGTGCCCTAGGCCTTTTCAAACACTCGATCTTAATTAACAGATATATTCTTGAGGCTAGGAGGCTATTGTATACTGCTACCAGATTTGTTCTTGTAGACTGAGTGGTGATCTGCTTCCTGCATTTATCTCTAATACTCTTATCCAAACCTATTAAGACTGAGAGTTTGAATCATTATGCTGTTATCTGAGCAGTTCTTGTGGACCTTTTGACAATTTGCTTCTTGTTTTTGTTTCTGATGCTCTGATCTGCTACTTGTGCCTGTGACAATGCAGGCCAGTGAGGATAGCAACTGCTATAGCTTTGATGCTAGGAAGTTGAATGTAGCAAAGTGTGTGCATCAAGATCATGTCCTTGCAGTGTATGTATTCCAGTGGACATGTAAAAAACAAAACAAAAAAATTCTTCTAGAAGATAAGATGCACATTTTTCTTCCGGATTACTACTAGATTTTAGTTCATTGGCAACTTCTTTCCTCCAGGATGGATATTGATTTCTCACCAACTGGGCGGGAATTTGTCACAGGATCGTACGACAGGACTGTGAGTTAATTTCCCTGACAAATTTAAGATTGGATATCTACTTTTTGCTTTTTGTTGGCCTTGGTCACTATAAATATTACTTGTTCTTGTGTTCTGCAGATAAGGATTTTCCCATATAATGGTGGTCATAGCAGGGAAATCTATCATACTAAGAGAATGCAAAGGTTAGCTCTATGCACATTAACTCCCATTTGTCTTTCACCTGAATCTCCCAGAATGTTGAGTAAGGAATCCTGACTACTGATCAACTGTGCTAGCAGAGTTTATATAACCTCAGCTTTACTATGTTCACTGAATCTGTTGTAGGGTATTCTGTGTCAAATTCAGTAGCGATGCTTCTTATGTTATTTCTGGGAGTGATGACACCAACCTTCGACTATGGAAAGCTAAAGCATCTGAACAGCTGGGAGTTGTATGTGCTTCTTATTAGTCTTAAATGAATGCTTCTTTTCGTTATACGTGCATATATGCTCTGTGATTTTTGTTTAATGCTTTAAATACCATAAAAAGATGTCGGTGGAGAAATTTATAAAGATCCACTGCTCATTCTTCAAGAAAGTAGAAAATTGAATGTGTTGAGCTACGAGTCTTTTCTTTCTGTTAGATGGTTTGTCTTATCCATTGCATTCCTCTATATAGTGTCGCGTTGCTACATCATTGATGACTGTCATCTTTCGCCTAGCTGAGTTACAGGCTTACAGCTGAATGTTGTAACTTGCAAGTTGGCTAGAGCTTGAAATTTTAAGACTTGAGTACCCTCAATGCATGAAGCCTTCTCTTTTTTTTGGTGCCCAAAGTGGATGAGAAAATAGTTACTGTTGAGTCTGTTTGTCATGGACGATTAAGCATTGATAACCTGACGTGTTTTCCATTAATTATTTTCCGAACTTTCATCTTGGGTGAATTGTCGTCCTGCACATCGGTCAGACTGATGAGAGAAAACACTGATCCCCTGGCAAAGCCTGTGATTAAAATATTGGACCGAAAATCGACCCAAATAAGGTACCAGATGGGGAATTAGTAATATAACCTAACAGTATATATGTAATACCCATAAAATAAATTGAATTTTCTATAAAATTGAAATACCAAGAAATATAAAAGTAGAAAAATGGGGATAAAAAGTAGAATGTAAAAAGAACGGAAAATGTTCTTAGACGCTGGCTGATCCTGTGATTTTAAAAATTATGCAGCTTCTTCCCAGAGAACAGAGGAGGCATGAATACAATGAGGCCTTGAAGAACCGTTACAAGCACCTTCCAGAGGTGAAGCGTATTGTGAGGTATGTTTTTCTTCTCGTGGTGATTCCGTCAATTTTCACTGGATTCGAGAAGTTGATTTGTGTGTAAAATAGAGAGTGAGTTCAAATTATCTATTGGTGCACCTGCTTCCAGAGGGGGGGGGGATAAGTATTCCTGAGGAGTGAGCGTCTCACCATGTCTTCAATTAAATCTTGCAGGCATAGGCACTTACCTAAACCAATATATAAGGCTAGTAATCTAAGGCGTACAATGATTGAAAGCGAGAGAAGGAAAGATGATAGAAGAAGAGCTCACAGTGGACCAAAGAGTGTGCAAAAGGAGCCATTCCGCAAGAGAAAGATCATTCAAGAGGTTGAATGAGGGTCACCTGAGGCAGATAGGTTGACTTCTAAAACATAACCAATCTTACACAGGTGCTTGATTGGCACGTGAGGCTGCTATGCATTAAGGGCTCAATGTGAAATACTTCGAAGTTTTCCCTGCATTGCTTGCTCAAACAGAAGGTCGGTTTGTTAACTGGCTATGTAAGCCCCCTTTACCTCCTCTTATGATGTTTACGTAATGGGCAAGGACACTTGAGAAAGTAACAGTTTTGTTAGGCGCTATGTTTATGGATATACACATTTATATTCTATGGTATCCATCCATGGAATATACTTTTTATTTGCATGATGCTTGGATGAATCCTGACGCGAGTAACGGCAATCATAGGTGTGATGGATCAGGTTTTGAATAATCTAATAGCAAATAGAAGATCGTGTACTCCGGCACTGAGGAAACTGAGTTTTATTTTTATCACAGCTAGACAAGAGCTCCTAGAACATCCACAACATACCCCTACAGATATCAAGAATAAAGTACGAGGAGCAGGAACTACATTCCGATGAACCTCAAACAAGGTAGCACTGCCAGACGATAGCAAGACTAAACAAGCAAAATACCAATGAACCAAACAACTCTAACACTGGCAGGGGAAACACGCCAAAATATCTCACAGGGTGCTTAAAAGACACCTTTTACCCTTGTACTATGCCACTTCCAAGTAGGCAGGAAAAATTGCAGGACAGTTTCCCTTATCATCACTCAACTCGCACATGCAACCTGGAGTGCCTAGCATACCGTGGGCATCATACCATAAAACCGAGACAAACTCATAAAGTTATTATCTAAATGAATCAAAGACAGTACTGCCTCTTCTCCCATCTAGTAGGATCTAGACCCTATGACATCAAAGAAGCAACATGAGAAAAAAAGATCAGCAACCAGAGCCCCTAGAGAGGAGATGAGCTACCTCTCTCTAGAGACAACCCCTACAACAGTTACAAAACAAAATTTGCAGAAACACAGATCCCATTGTGCAAGTAACTAGCCTAGGAGAAAGGATAAGAGAGGGGGTATCCTACTAGTGGCAATGTACAACAGCAACAACACAAAACCACAACCCCACTCCACGACACTAGAATCTAGGCCACAAATGGATACCTTCTACTAAGTTCCACATTTCCATTGGAAAAGCCACTGTACTGGATTTTTGACGTGTATAGAGATGTAGAAATTAGAGCATAGAACTCACTGACTATTAATAAAGTTGAGATCGAAAGTTAGCTCCCAAGGACCACTAAGCATTTTATTGTACCAACTAACAATATTAGATGAGTTAGATTCAATCTCTATCCCCACATGTCTCAACCAATCTTTCTACATTAATAAGTTGTAACCCATCCAAATCACCTTCACTTTTATCATATTTATTAATCACCACAAAGCTGGTTAAAGTGGGAAAAACACAAACAAAATTTCCATGTCAATGATGAACTCCTACTGCAAATGTCATAGTTTCCTTACATAATGAGGTGTTTGTATTCCACTAGACCAGTCCCCTGGGTAGAGGCCTACCATTGAGTAGTAAGAAGGGGCCATTAACCTATAAAACTTATGTTCAATAATCTAGCAAGCATTTTGAGGTTTAAATTACATCATCAGGAGAATAAGAAAAGGTCAACAACCATACTTTCACTTACAACCCCACTATGATATGCCTTCTCCAAGATGCATGCAAGCTGTACAACTCCCTTTAATCCAAGTAGTCGAGTAAACTTTGCGTTTTGTATGTTTTATGGTTTTGATTATGGAGCATAAAGTTTGTGTTCGAGCGCCTACCCTATCACCTCTTTGTATTTCCATTGCTCAAGTTGTTAGGCATAAGACAAGTTGGTTTGAGCTATAAAATGTTGTAATACCATAAAATTTACAACTAAATTTTTTTATTTAAACGAAAGCACAAAACAAACATAAATAGGTGTTACTGCCGTACTCGATATAAGCTTATCTTACCATACCATTCTTACATCGAATATAAGGAAAAACAATCAAACCTTCAACCATAATAAAATAGAGAAAGAGATATATTTCATAAACTTAAACAAAGATTTTGGAAGATTGACGTGAGTACAAAATGACGAAGTACAAAAAGATGTATATTGGGATCTAAGAATTTCAAGAGATATCTAGCCTAAAGTTGTCAATCGGATAACCCAAATCTATAACTCAAGTCCTGAAGATCAAACATCACTATCTCCCAATAAGTGCATCATATGCAACATAGCCATCCAAGGGGGCCTCAAAAAACCTGCAAAAACTCATATGATCTCTCTGCTAATGGGAATGCATAACATCCATAAAAAAATATGATTAAGATGCTACTTACTGAGTAAGGTAATAATACAATCATATCCAGGTTACACAGAAAACATAAATAAAGTAGAAGCACAAGTGAGCATAATAACATTAGGTAAGAATATCAATTCTCATAAATCCATTATGGGATATAATCATAACCCATATTCATATTTATGTTGAGTTATGGGATCCATTATTTTTAAACCTATAAAATGGTCAGAAGCACCTCTTAGGAAAAAACACACCTAATCCACTATTATTGTTCGGTGGAACAAATCCAATATCTATTAGGACAACACGCTCCTGACCACTATTCTTAAACAGGTGGAATTGTCTGAAATACTTCTCGGGGCAAAACGCGCTTGAGCCACTATCATTGTATGATGGAATAGGCATAACACCTTGGTCCTGACTTATGTAATCTTCCACTTTAAGTGATTAATATTTTATTCATTATTGATTATCTAAGGATTATATTCTAGTTTACGTTGAGTCCAAGAACCCTATTATTCTTAAACTGGTGGAATTATCTATAACACCTCTCGGGGAAAAACATACCTGAACCACTATTATCATTTGGTAGAATGGACACACAACACCTCAGTCTTGACTCACGTAATTTTTCTCTTTAAGTAATTAGTATATTATTCATGATGGTATATCTCAAATATCCTCATGCTTACACATGTAGACATGGAAGGCATATAATACATCTTAATATAAACATTTGAAACAAATAAAGCAAAACCACATAATACATCTCAATATAATGCTGGTGATGGTTGGGGGTTAAGGTGGTGGCTAGTGGTTGGTGATTAAGGTGATGGCTGGCGATTGCTGGATGGTTAAGGTGGTGGCTGGCAATTGCTAGGCGGGAAGTGGTAAGGGAGTGGAGTGGAGTTGGTTGGTGATAGTAGGATATTGGTGGTGGGTTGCATGTGGCGATTGAGGCCGAAAGGAGGCTGGATCAAGGTGGTGCTAGGTCAAGCAGTGTTGGGTTGAGTAGTATAGAGGTAAAAGAAGGGAAAGTAGGGATGGAGGAGGAGAAAAGAAGGGCTGATAGTGGTGGTGAGGGATGATGATAGAGGTGGAGTGGTGTGATGGTATAGGTAGGGAAAAGAAAAAAAGAGAAGAAGGAGAAGAGGGGAGGCTCAACACTCGTTGCCACTAGAGTTGTTCATGTTATCCGATATTCGAAGCGATCTGATCTGAAAAAGCAAATAACCGATCCAATTTTTTTTTTCAAATCAAATATTCGATCCAGTCAACGAAAAGTCAAACAAACCAAATATCCGATCCGACAAATACAAATAATATCCGATCCGAAGAAAAATATTTATACATTTTTTATAATTTTTAATTTTATATATAATTGTATATAAATAAATTTGGATATGTGTGTGTATAATTTTTACTTAATTTATTTATTATTTGAGGTAAATTTTAATTTAATTAAAATTATATTTTTAATACAATCCCTTTTTATATATTTATAAAAAAATAAAAATACTCTACATGCCGATAGACTCCACCCACTCCTTTCTTATTTTAGTTTTAACATCGGATATTTGTTGAGTAAATCGGATATTTATTGAGCGAATCAGATATTTGCTCAGCATTCGCTCAATAAATCGGATAATATCAAATATATTTGTGATTTGGTAGTTTTTTTTTATATTTGAAATTGTATTTGGATAATATTGGTTATATTTGATATCCGATCCGAAAATTTAAATATCCGATCTTCTGGATATCCGAAGTTTCAAATCAAATATCAAATATCATTTTTAGATATCCGAAATTTCGAATATCTGACAATCAAATATCCGAAATATTGGATATTTGAACCGTGAACACCCCTAGTTGCCACAACCATGGAGATAGACAAGTCCAACTACTAATGTAGCTAAGGGGGTGCAATGGGGAAGGTGCCGCTAGTGATGATAGGCAGCAGTGAGAGAAAAAAATAGAGTAGGAAGGGTTATGGTTGTTCGATGGAAGGAAGGGAAAGAAATGGGAGAAGGGAGACTAGAGGTCTACATGTGTGTGTGTGAGTGTGTATACTTGCATAGCTATGGGTGGGGGAGGAAAATGCGATGAGGAAAAATGGAGTGGAGTTAGGCTTGCAGGGGTAAGTGGGGGAAATGTGGAAGGGAAAATGTAGTCGGAGAAGTGTAGGCATTGCATGTAAAGGAAAGGAAGGAAGGAAAGCAGCGTACATAGATGCATGTAAGGCTCTGATGGCCAAAAGGGGAAAAGGAAAAGGGAAATAGAGAAGTAGAAGATTGATGGGAGAAGGAGATGGGCTGGTCTAGAGAGCATGCCAAGGGAGAAAAAAGAAAGAAAAGGTGGGCTAGGCTAGTGCATATGCTAGGGGAGAATAAAAAAAGAAAGAAAAGGTGGGCTAGGGCATAGGATCGAGGAAGAAAAATAATAAATAAAGAAAAAGAACAAGATAGAAAAAGGAAAGAAAGGAGAGAAAATGAAAATGGAAATTTTTTGGGGTTTGTATTTCGATCAAGTTTAGGTTTAAAACTTTAGAAAATTTTTATCTATCAAATATCCCGGGTTAGGGTTAGGCTAATGCGTGCACGCGCACACACACACACATAGATATACATACATTACATACATACATACATACATACATACATATATGTTAAAATATTAATTAGCTGAGATTAAAATTAGATAAAAGTTTAGGATTTTACAAATGTATTACCTGATTTGTCAAAGGGATATGCATTTTTTTATTCCCCTCTCACTCTATCTTCTTCGTCATCAACATACTTTCCTCATTAGCTCTTCTTCTAATTCTCTTCTACTCATTGGAAATTCTTGGGAAGTTATAATTGGTATCAAGCTAGTTGATTTTAGGCATGAATGATAGTACTAAAGCTACTCAACTTTGAAGAGACTTAGATAGGCTCAAGCAATTGCTCGAGGATGTGCAAGCCTTATTTCAAGCTCAATTGAACGAGTTGCAGCAATAAACCTCGGGAGTACTTCAAATGATCATTTCTCAGATTTATACCTTATTTGTTGATCTATAATCTAGTAACAATCCATTTCGTAGGACCTCTCCCATACCCAAAAATGCCATACAAATGAATCCCATTGCCACCTTTAGAATATAGTTGAAAAAAGTTACACCATTGTTAATTCTACAACGGGCTCCTCAATACTTCCTTATACATCATCACCAAATTCCCTACCTAGTGGCTAGAGTTGAGTTTCTAAAGTTTGATGGCAGTGAGGTTGAGGGATGGATCTACAAATCTGAACATTTCTTTGCTATTGACAACGCTTCAAAGGATAGTAAGGTATAACTTGCAACCATTCACCTAGAAGAACTAACTTTGCAATGGCACTAGGGTTATTTGAAGACCAAACCTAACCCCAATACCTCATATGGTAGTAGTATGTTGAGGCAATTATTGCACCCTTTTTCTCTTCTCCATTTGATGATCCAATGGGTGAGCTAACAAATTTAAAGCAATGAGATAATATCAAAGAGTAAAAAAACTAGTTTGATGCCCTCCTTAATCATCTTAACTTGCCAAAGGAATATGTTGCAAGTTTCTTCTTTAGGGGCTTGCAATCCAATGTGTAGCATAGTGTGCAGATGCTTAAGCCTAATTCCTTAAAGGTTGCTTATGAGCTAGCCAAGCTACAAATGGCTGCCCTACAGAGTCAAAGGAACTATAACTGGAAACCGTTGTTACCAAGCCTCAACCTGAACCAAAACCCCTTTTATCTAGTCACCAACCTTACCAAAGATTCACCAATAATTCCTTAATGCCAAAGAAATCACAGTTAGAAGACCAGTGATGACACTTTCCTAGGAAGAAGTTGATGCTAAGAGGGTAAGAAGGGAGTGTTTTGGTGCATTGAGAAGTTCTTACCTAGCCCTTACTGTCCCCAAAAATATATTTTTATGATTGATTTGTTGGAAGAAGAGGAGGAGATAGCTGAGGAGGCTTTAGGTGAAGAAGATACCTTGGTTGAGGAAACAATCAATGAGTTACCATAAATCTCTATACATGCTCTAAATGGAATTCCCATGTACCAAACCACACGTGTCATAGGTAATGTTAAGAATAAATCCATCTATTTCTTCATTGATACCAAAATCACCCATAATTTCCTAGATTTGAAACTTCTAAACAAGTAGGGTGTTACCTCCTTCCTACCCAACCATTAGTTGTGGAGGTAACTAATGGTAGATCTCTCAAAAGCTCTTATCTATGTCAAGGGTTGATATGGAATATTTCAAAACATGAATTCTGGGGGGATGTCATGGTAATACATTTAGGTTATGCTATATGGTCCTTGGATTTAAATGGCTCAACACATTAGGGAGGATAAAATTGGATTATAACAATCTTAGTGTTAAGTTTTGGGTTGAAAGCATGAAGGTATTATTAAGTGGTTCATAGGGGGTTAAATACAAGAACACCATGGCTAGAGACATGAACAAGGTCTTAGTTAGGACTAATGGCCAAGTTGGGGCTCAACTGTATACCTTATAGTTATATGATGGAAAAACCAAATGAGGGACATATTTAAAGCTTTCAGTAGTCCAACCCCAAGTAGTGGGTTAGGAGCCATAGATATTAATTTGGAATAATTTTTTAGGTGCCCAATGAGTTACCACTATTAAGAACCCATGACCATCAGATTCCTCTCAAGCTCGATGCAGGGCCCATTAACTTAAATCTTATAGTTACTCTTCAATATAGAAAGACTTCATTGATACTTTGATTGAAGAATTGTTGTAATCACCTTGGGCTTGGTTCACATACTCTTCCCCTTAAAGTCATTAATGTCTTATCCATTAGGTTACTCAATTCATATTCTTGTTCACAATGAGATTAGGGATCCGCTACTCTTAATCTAATGAAATGGAATGAAGTACCTCTCAGAGAAAATAAACCTAAGCCATTATTATTATCTGTGGAATGGATCTGAAAACATCACCTTTTTAGGGAAAAATGCTCCTAAGCCACTATTATCATCTACTGGAACATATCTAAAAAGCATCACCTTAGCCCGACTTACGTGACCTTTCACTTTAAATTATTAATGTCTTATTCATGATCTATTCACTAGTACATAAAATATTAAAGAAAGTAAGCACATTTATTAAAGCAAATAAGTACATTACACATATCATAAGGTCGTTCTCTAGAGTTAAGCTCTTTATTTCCTCAAATCCCTAATTTCATAATTTAGGCATAACTTATTCCATATTTATCATTTACCCACAAAAATTTAGTATATATTCCACAAACATTATTATTAATTAAATACCCAAAATATAAGGTCTAAATCCTACGTCTTACATATACAATAATAGCCCTATCTTAAAAGTTACTATTCATAATGCCCCTAAACCCTAATTTCATGAGTAAGTCATAAATGTTCTCATAAGTATTATAAAATTTTCAAATTCAATATACATCCCTAAAATTCTAATATTAACAAAATATCCAAAATTCATGGTCTAATTCTAATATTTTACACATGTGATAATAAGATTATCATTTTAAGGTTACTATTTTCAATTTATGCCATTTTCTCATTTTGGAAAACTTAAGACACTTATAATAACTCCAATAACTCCACATAATATTATTAGAATATTTTAATCCTCCTAAAATGTAAAAATACCAAAAATTTTATATTAACGCATATTGACCAAAATGTCCTTATAGATAGTCAAAAACCCTTATTTTATATTATATCTTCAATATCATTATTTCTAAAACCTCCATTTATCATAATACATATTAAATATAATTATTTTCCACTTATAAGAATTTATTAGGCCTATACTACTCTTCCATAAGTTATACTCATCCATAAAAAATACAACCTAGAGTAGTAATATCCTATTAGCATATCTTTTGTTATTCATACTCTCTTTCTATCATATAATCCTTATTATTATATCATATCATTAACATAATTCATTTAACCATATAATAAAATATCATGATAATACACATATCCATGCAAACATTTAACACAAAATCCTAAAACATCGACTAGTATCCTTATGAAAAAAGCTCCGGTCTCTAAGCCTCTTATCCTATCCCGCCTCTTCTAGGACCTCCAAAGTATCACCTAAGAAAAATTGACAAAACATAATTAGAATTAAATTATATAATTAAGTATATTTTAAGGGAATGGAATGGTGAAAGAGTGGGAAAAACCAAAATGAGGTTCGAAGGAGTCTCAACCAAGCTTGTGTGAAACAATGAAGGATCAGTTGAAGGGACAAAAAAAGGAGGGTGGCGATGGTTGGTTTGGCAAAAGGATGGGGGTAAGGATCGGTAGTTTTTATTGAAGGAAGGTGGTGGGATGTGGTAGGAATGGCTGAATGGAGGTGATGGGCTGCGGAGGTTATTGTCGAAGGTGGTCGGTTTGGTTCAGTTGGTTTAGCTAAATGAAGGGGGTAGGATTGGCTAATCCTTGGAGGTAGGTTGTGGTGGGTTTGGCTGGAGGATGGGTTAAGTTAATGGAAAAGGTGTCCAATGCTAGAGGTGAAGGTATGGAAAAAGATGTCGGTGGTGGTGTTGGTGCCTTAGTTGGGCTCATAGGTGGGGGTGATCTTGAGTAGTTTTGGGATACGGTGAAGAGGGGAAAAGGAGGAGGGAGATGATGCGTTTAGAGTGCAATATTTTAACCAAAAATAGAGGGATAAGGGGGTAGGTTCACCCATTAAATTTTCTTCATATTTACATGTATGCATGTAGGAAAAAGGAGAGAACAGAGAAGAGGTGGTGATCAGGCAAAAAATCAACCTCAACCCTAGAATTGAGGAGGGGCAAGTTGATGAGGGTATAGGGGTAGGCTTGTCAGGGAATGAGTGCACGTAAGAAGAAGATAAGAGGAGAGGAGAGGACCGATAGAGGAAGAAAATAAAATAAAATAAGAAAAGGAGAAGAAAAAGAAAAAGGGGAAAGAATAAAAGTGGATTTAGATTTAGGTTTACGTTAAATAAATTAGGTTAGGGTATTAGGATAATTTAATTGAATGATTATCTGAGATTAGGTTTAGGTTAGAAAATATATTAATAACCGAGAATAAAAATTAGGTTTAGGCTAAGATTTAGGATTAGGGAGTTAGGGTAAGATAGAAATATTAATTTCTTGAGATTATAATTAGGTTACAATATTAATTACTTTGTATTAGGGTTAGCTAAAAGTTGGGATATTATATTACTAATTAGGATTTTCTTCAATAATTTTTGCATGAAATTGGCTTCCCTTCACAGTTTGCCAAGCCCATCCTATCATATGTGACACTTATCACTTATTTATTACTCTTAAATGGTGAATTCGTCAAGATTTTCAATGGTAAGAGAGGTTTAAGACAACACGACCCTTTGTAACCCTATCTATTTGTGCTTGTTATTGAATATATCACTAGAAGGATAAGGATTCTATGATATGATCCACATTTCAAGGGGCATACCAGATGTAAAGCTTTGAAGATCATAAACTTAACCTTTGCTGATGATATGCTCTTATTATTTCTAGAAGATGTAATATTAGTATAGAAATTTATCCAAGTTATCATTGAGTTCTATTTTAGGTCAATACTCAACATTCACCCACATAAGTGTTTCATTTATTTTAGAGGTGTTAACATGAACCTTAAACATCATATTCTTAAAATGCTAAACTTCCAAGAAGGTAGATTTCCTTTCACCTATCTTGGTGTTCCACTTTCTACAGTTAGACTTATTTATCATCAAATGGAAGATTTGAATCTTAAGGTAGCTAAAAGGATCCATACTTGGTACACTCATCTTCTTTTTTATTCTAGAAGGGCAAGGTTCACCTTTTAAAATAGGTCATGTTTAGTACGTAAATGCACTTGAGTTAGGTTTCTATATTCCTTCAAAACCTTTACATCAACTTGAGAGTTTATGTCAAAGATTTCTTTAGACTAGGAAAATTGATGTATTAAAAAAAAGATCTAGTGGCTTGGAAGTGGTTTGTTCCCTAAATAGGGAGGGAGATCTTAGTTTTATGGACATGCATACCTTGAATAAATTAGCCATGTGAAATATCCTTTAGGACATATATAGGAAGAAGAATGCACTATGAGTTAAATGGATGCACTCTATTTACCTTATAGGTGTGAATGCTTGGACCTTATTTGGCATTCATAGGTGTTCATGGCAATTAAAATAGGTGTTTAAGTTGAGAGCTTTGTTTGCACACATGTTCTAGGCAGATTACTTGAACACAATATATAAGAATGTAGGTGAGGGTTATAGTATACATAAGACTTATGATTATATTATAACAGAGAAACCATCATGTGTTGTACTCTCTTGCTGCCTTTAAACATCAATTTATTCTAAACATCAATTTATTATGTGAATATCAATTGAGGAAAGATTTCTTACAAAAGATTGCATGCATCATTGGGATTCTTCTTAGATTTAAATTGTTCTCTCTGCTCAAATGGAATAGAAACCACTACTCATATGTTTTCATAATGCACATCCAACCAATATTTTTGGAGTAAGATTAGTAGTGATTTTGATTGTAGGGATGCAAAAACTTCTTGGACTAGGGAAATGAATATTTTAACCAAATGGACTAAACAAAGAAAGGAGAAGAAAGACTTGTTATGAGATAGTTATGTGAACTTTTTGCCTCTATTTGGTATGAAAGTAATTCAATAATTTTCAAGAATGGATGTAGATCGTATGCTTCAATATTGATGGACATAAGGTTTTTTGTTGCTTGTAGATGCCTTTATCCTTATAGAATTTACAATTATGTGAGGTGTAGGAAGTGCAATAAGTTGTTAGGATGGCGTGTTTTGAATCTTGTTGGTCATTATGAGTTGAGTTATAGGTGGATTAGTGACTCTAAGTCTTTTAAATTAGAAGTGAAAAAAAATACATTACTTATAAAAAAAAGTGAGTTCTCAATTAAATATATTTTAATAAAAGAAAAACCTTACTCATTGACATGTTAAGTACATATTTTATTAACTTGATCAATATTATTTTACTATAACACCCTCATTTTTAAAACACAAAATACATATGAAATATCGCATAAGTTAAAAATGAACAAGTGTATTACTAGCATGCCTAGTGCAAGGGCACACCATTTTCCTACTTACACTAGATATAAGGCTAAATCTTAAAATAGAAACCAAAAATTAGAACTCCATAATAATTTTAATATAATAGGATGTTAGAGAGATATAGTCAAACAACAACAAAAAGTAGTTGATAATAAATCAATAAATAGAATAACACTTACTAAATTTAAAACTAGATGCAAGCAAAACACAAATAAAATGTAGAACTTCAGAAGCCAAACGACTCTCTCACCCATCCTATAATCATGCATCTATCATCAAGTATGATCACATAACACCTGCGCTAGGTTATATTCTCACCATGTATATCATGGATCATTGTAGCTTCATTTAAAATATGTAATATGTTAGGTAGGAAAATATCTAAGTAACCCTTTACTTAGAAGAAAAATAATATATATATGCATGCATATAGTATGTCAACAGAACCACATATGAGTCAAATGATTAATCAAATACTAGTTCACAATGATAAAACCTCTTTAATAAGTAACCACATAAGAAAACCATCCAAATTTATTTATTGAGCATGTGAAACCCAACCAAGAGGGTTGCCTAGCAAAAAAGTCTAAAGGCATTCAATAATAACCAAACCAACTACAGGAGATCCACCTCCTAGATAACCCCGATGGTCCTAACACTAAGGGACAAAATGCAACCTCTGTCATTCAGTTTTTAAGTGTGCACATCCCCTAAGAGGTGTGAAGATCCTACTAGAATAGACACAGAGCCTTACTAGCTCTTAGCTAGGTAAATAAGCTATATGAATACACCTCAATATAATCTAAGGAAAGGCTATTATCGATCCTTAATTTTGGGAGGCCAACTCTAGAGGGCCCTAACCCATTCACATGAAGCACTTTAGGTTTTAGTATCTTACTCAAAGTGACCATATAACACATCCAAAACACATAACCATATCCATTGCTTATTTATTCACCTTCCAAAACTATGTATCTTCCATATTGAGTATCTCCCAAAAACAAAAACTTCCTTATAGTTAACACATTTTAAAAATAACACATTCCATAAATACTACTTTTAAAAAATAAAATTTTTCACATGATAAAATGTTAATTTAAATAATTTTAAATGTAGTCCACTTGGGTCATAATCTAACTAATATCATAACTGAATACCAATTAGGAGGCCAAAGGTCATTCACTGGTAATAAATCACCAAATAACTTATATCTCAGGTTTCATACAATAACAAAATAACACACATTGAATCATATACACACCATAGATCCCAAATGAGTTTGCAAAAGAAATTATGTATATACATATATTATTCATAATACTCATATATAACAATAAAATTTAGCATTTGGTTAACAAAAATATAAGGGTTTTATAAAATAAGGAGTATCTAGAGTGTTATTCGCTCAATAAATGCTCTCTATATAAATGTCATATAAATTAATAACAATTAACTATTAGCACTAAAAATATACCATTCAAATAATTTGCTATATTTTATTTAGACTAAAGTTAAACCTAGAAATTCCTATCTCCATTCTTCATTTTTACATTATATGTTCCAAAGATACTTTAGTAATTCTATGACTAAGCTAATAAATACATAAATTGGCAAAAAAGGAGTAACCAGTTAAAGTTTTACCAATGCTCTTACTTAACCCAAAGCTTATTTAACATGCTTAGCCCAAGGCTTATTATGATATATATAACTAATTAAATATACTAACTAATATGAAACAAATGTACATATATTCATCAAGACTTCATTATCACCTCCACAAGTTATAGCAATAGTCACCCAAATCCCAAATAATTTAAATAACAACAACATTAAGCTCGTGATTATGAGAATGACATCCAAATCAAAATGCCCCAAACTAGCTGAGCTTAGAACTTAATAACATAATATAATAATAGTACTTAATTCATCTTTATTTGATACACTATAAACCAACTAGGATCCGAAGGCCTAATACTAACCTATTACGGCATTAGGAAACCAAATTATATATATACATATTGATTGCCAACATGCTAGCTAACAAATATAGAAACTAATAAACACAAAAAGAAACTAAATATACACGAGGACCAATAAAAAGAAAATAAAAGAAAGAAACAAGTTCAACCCATTATCACCCAAAGGAGTCACTAAGGAACAAATTAACATAGATTAAATGCCCGCCTACTTTTCCTAATCTATTTTATGGGTATCTCATGTACCTATTTGCTTGTATTACAAACCCAATAGAAAGATCCAACGAGCGATGCTCAACATTATGCTCGGATTGAAAAATTATACTAGGCTGATTGGTTGTTTTGAGTTTTGGTCCAAGATGGACTAATATTTTGGTATTTAGTCTTGAAGTAAAAAATTTTTAGTCCATAATCAATTCTGATCCAATCTTTTAGTTCGACCCTAACATCTTATTATTGTTTCACCCAAAAAATACACACGCACGCTCGCACACGCGTGCGTACACACACACACGCCCGCACACGTGCGCGTACACACACACACACATATTCTTTATAAATTTCAGTCTTTATGGGTCCTAAACAGATTTTTCCGATCTGATCTTCAATATCAACTTTGAAAATTTTTTTTCCTTAACCAAAATTTGGTTTGCTTTTGGACCGTTGTACACCCCCACAACCTACAAATATACTATATAGATCAAAGCCAAATTCCACACTTACAGAAAAAGGAATGCACCACATATAACCCATGTTAGAACAATTAATGATTAGTATGAAGGTGCTAACAAAAAGGACAATGAAAACTTTAAATATTATTCCATTGGTATAAAAAAAGTTATTTAATAATTTACACATTTTAAAAAAAATTAATAAATATAGTATTCAAATTTTGCTTACATCATTTATTGAATATACAAAATCATTAAAATTAAACGTAAAAATGTGATGGTAAAATAAAAAGTAGATTTTAATTTTTCTAAAGTGTTTTTCTTTTTCATACAAAAATTTAGTGATAAAATGAATTTTTTTATACAAATGTAGTATTATATAATATCATGTTGCATGATACTGAAGAATTTGGGTTATTTGAAGTTATTTATTAAAAGTAATTATCTAAGATAATTATCTAAAAAGAATCAAATTGCTTAAATTTCCTTGCATGTGATTAAAAAAAAACTTATAATATTAGTTTGGGGTTACCTCTAAATGTATCATGCCTTAGAACATGTTCCCTTCTACTATGAACGAAACATCCATACCTCCTCTCTTTTAAATAGGGGCTTGCTCATTAATTCTTAGAGATTAATAGGTTGTTACATGTGAGTGTGTGTGTATATATATATATATATATATATATATATATACACTATAAGGTATTAAGGTTACAGGGATACATTTTACCCATGTGTAATTGTAGAATTTACTTATGTACTATAGATAGATGGTTAATTAATTGAATTGATCAAACTATAATACATTAATTAATTTAATTGGCCGACCTCCTATTTTCAACTAAATTCTAATGAATACATACATCTTACAACTATGTTTTTTTATTAAAAATATTTTATCAACCTATTATTTATTCACCATGCATTTATAGTGATTACAACTATAATTTCAATCCTTATTATTATTATTATTATTAGTGAGGAAATAATAATTAATAATGATAATATCCTAGAAAAACCTTATGACCCTAGTATCATATGATCCCTATAATACTCTATGAACCCTTTTATACGGAAATAGTGATTTGTAAACCCAGTATGACTTATATGCTAAGAAAATATTATTATGTGATCCAAACCAAATTTCACATTCATAATAAAAATATTACCCAAAAATCTAGTACGAAGAAAATTAAATAAATTTATGGGGTGTTATATTTACTATTTCATGATTAATTTCAATATTTTCATTTATTATTGTTTGAAAGATGGGTCACACCTAGACAATCAACTAAGTCATTGTTTTTACTTAGCTTACCCACTTTTATGTATATAAAGTTTAGTTTTATAACCATATTTTTTGCATCAATTAATTGTGTGGTCCATTACCTATGTTAAAACCTCAAAAAAATCATTTATCTTTTTATCATGGTTTAAAATAAAACATTTTCAAACAAACCAATAAGCAAAAAACATCTATATCAAAATGTTAGCATGTATTATATTATTTCATTTTTTTGTTGCTAACTTTTACCAAAACAATTTTTGGTAAAATTATAAGCTTCTCAAGATTTATGCATTCATTTTATTGGCCTTCCCATAAAGGTTACCCTAATACAGTAATACTAGGTAATAATTTACAATTATTTGTAGATATATGGTGTAGAAGTAGAACAATGGATAGACTATGCATGTTTTTTCTGCATCATTTGTGTGTTCTATAGCTTATTGTTCTTATTATTTCACATATCATCCCTTTTATTTATTTATCTATTTATCATCCATTTGTATTAGGGCATGTTTTTGTGAATTTAATTTTAGAGCTTATCGTATAAGATTTTATTAGATTAATACTAATTAGATTAGATCATATCAACATTAAAAAGATCATATTAGACTAATATAATAATTAATAATTTAATAATATAAAATTATAATTAGAAGATAATTTATAGAAATAAAAATAATATTTATTTATTATTATTATTAATATTGATAATACTTAATTTAATAATATCAATAAGTATATTAATACTTATAAAATTATTAATATTATTATCATTATTAATATAATTATTATTATCATGAATATTATTATTATAAAAATAATTCTTGTTAATATAAATTTTATAATTATTAATATAATTAATGTAATTATAATTTATAACATAAGTATGAAAAATCATTATTATGTTTTTATTAATATAATTATTATAATTATAATTATTTATATTATTAATATTATACAAATCATTAATATAATTATTATCATCATCAATATTATTAATATTACTATAATCATGAATATTAATAATTTGTTTATATTATTATAATAATTATTATAAATATAAATATTATATCTGTGAATATAACTATTATACAAATTATTATTATTATTATTATTATCATTCATATGATATGTTTTATAAATAATTATAGTGATATTAATTAATATAACTATTATAATTATAACTATTACTGATATTAATAATATGATGATAATTATTAATATAAGTATTATTAATATTATCATAAATATTATTATAACTATTAATATAATAATAATAAGAAGAAGAATAATAATAATTATTATTTTAATAATATTTATTATTGCAACTATTATAATTATCATATTCATAATTGATAACATAATTATTATGTTACTTATTAATATAATTATTATAATAAAATTATTTACATTATCATCATTAATGCTATAATTTATATTATTGCAGCTAATAATAATATTATTAATATAATTATAGTTATAATAATAATAATAATAATAATAATGAATATAATTAATAATATTATAATTATTAATGCATTCATTTTAATACTAATAATAATTAATATAATTATCATAAATAATTATTACTATAATTATTAATGATATTATAAATATTAATATCATGATTATTATTCTCATTACACTAGTCATACCAAATTAGATCTGTAAAATAATTTCTAAAAAATGGGCTCTTAGTTTTCTATTAATAAATAGTAAGATATATTGTTATTATTATTTGTCCTACCATTACCATTATTATTTCTAATATTCTACTTGTATTTATGTTCCCTATTTGGTATTTTTACTAGTATCATTTTATCTACTTCTATATTCATTTATAAGTCTCTTAAAATATATTTTTATTGGTATACCAATACCATTTAGGGATTGCAATGAGTTTTGGACTTAATCCTGACCCGCCTTATTTTTAGTGGGTTTGAATCCATATTTTTGGATCTAATAGGTCTGGGTCTATATATATTAAAATAGGTTTATATCTAGGTCCAATAGTCCTATACCCAGACATGACCCAAATCCGACCCATCAGACATGTTTTCCATTATTGTCATAATTTTATTTAAGTTCCATATTTTTTTTTTAATTTTATTTCTATGTATTTACTTTATAAGCAATATGCATAATATTTTATTCTAAAATTATTAAAACTCCATTAAAAAGTCAAATTAACTGTTTTGAAATATTTGTCTTTTCACTCAGATAGTTTTTTTAAATAAAAAAAATACATATTAACCTATATAAAATTTAAATATATTTTATTTATATAAATTATTTACTTTTTTAATAAAAATAATCAAATTCATTTAATACTCATTTATGACTTATTTACTTGCTATACCTAATGGTTATAGATCTAAGTATTATAAATGAATTTGGGTTTGGGTCTGGCTAGCTTCGATCCATTACCATCCCTAAAATTAATTGAGTTGGTGATGTGAGTTTGCATACACTTCTATTTTTCATGACCTTATTATTTACTAGAATGATATTGAGTAGTTATTATTGTTGTAAGAGCAACAACAACAAAGACTCAATACTTAGGGCCCATCACCCTTTCCAAAATAAGAAATTATATTTTGATCCTTAATGAATTTTACATCCACAACAATAAACATCATAATAATAATAAAATATACCATATTTATTTACTTATACCTTGCATTTTTCTCTCTCTCTCTTTCTTCCTCTCTTTTTTCTCTCCTCATGTGCCATCACATTAGATGACTCAATTTTTGGAGTTATGAGCTGACTCAATTTTTTGGGCCAATTTAGATCTTTGTTGTGTGAATTTATTAGACTTATTCTGCAACACCTCTAATTTTAGCACTTGAAAATTTCTTTTGAAAAATTTAATTGATGAAGATAAACATTAAAAATGTAGGGTGTTACTACTACACTTAGTTTAAGTATGGTTTTCTCTACCATTATTACACTAAATGCTAAGGCTAAATCATTACTCCGCTTAAATTACAAACAACACTCATAAGAAACATATAGAGATTACATTATAAGATTACACAGTTTTGATATCTTAAAAGATCTGACAAAGGTTACAACAATTAAAAGAAAAGAAATATAGAGGGGACATAAGAGTCTAAGGGAAATCCAGATCAAAAGATGTTGGAGTAGACATCATATAGTCTTAAATTTCATGCCCAACTATTAGTCATCAAGTAGTGCCCTCAAAGTACTTCTATAATGTCATAATTGCCAATTGAATAGGTAGGGTAGAAGATCATAAAATAGAACTCAACAATATAATAATACTTAGTAAACCACCACACAACAAACACCACTAATAGGTAAAGGCCACATGGAGCATGTAGGTGGCAGCACATGTTAAACATGGCACATATACTACTCATAAAACATGCAGCAACAAGTTACATCATGTTATCGCATATACATCACTAAGGTCACATGCTTGCCATATCCTCATACCAAACTAAATTACAACCATCTCATAAACCATTATAACTGTAATCAAAACACCCCTAACATAACCCATAATTATTAGGGTAGTCTGCTAAGGTAAAAACCAACCATAGTTAAAAATTTACAAACCAAAGGTAGGGCACAAAAGCCACTATCAATCTAACAATCCAAATCAAATACCAAAATACTAAAGGTAGTGCAAAAGGTAACTACCAAACCAAAAATTCAATTCATACCAATGCCATCAAACAATATTCTTCCTTATTATTATTATTATTATTATTATTATTATTATTATTATTATTATTATTATACTTGAAGGGGTATCATATCAACCTAGTTACCCTAAGGAACTCTGGTCATATTGGCACACAAAGATAACATAATATCCTATCGACTATTAACACAATGACACTAAGGTACCTTGGTTGTACTACCATATAAAGGAATCAAAATACCCAACGAACAAGGACATATAATCTATAAGTATGTATACCATCTAAGAAGCCTAAAGAACTAAGTAGGGAAGATGTAGGGCCTAATTAGGCACTAAGTCATCCAACAAAAACTAAATCAAACCAAGGATTGAACCTTGTCTTTAGGTTGGCTACACCTAAAGAGTACCATTACTGATAATGGGGTTTTCCACTTTGAATATTATTTCCTCCATATCAAAAAGAAATTAATTCTATCATCAAATTTTTATATAAAAAATAAAATAATTTTAGAAATGTTAAACCCTAATTTTTATTTTTATCCTCACATTTTTTGAATTATACATGCATTAAATGCTTTGTTATATTTCAATGAAGGATGTAAGTGTAAGTTTAAGAATACTTTTATTACCTCCTAAAAAAGTGTAAACTTTATTGGAATGATTATCTTTTGATATACATGGAGTAATATCTTAATTAGTTGATCATCAATTATCATATAATTCATAACAATTCCAATTCTATACTTAACAATTTTTATTTATTTCCAATCATTCAAGTTAAACCGAAGGTTAATGATCCAAGATAAAGTTAGTTTCAATACTAAAGTCAACCTAAAAATCCACTAAGGCCATCTGATGTATGATTATTCCCAATTAGGCATATTTTAGTTGAAAATGATCACAATGCCTTTAAAATCCTAGTTATCTCAATTTAACTATTTTAATACTAAACTTGATTATAACCTTACAATTCTCATGAAAAGGATAAATAAATTAATAACATCATAATAGCATGAAATATAACATTCTAGAATTTCTAATAATGGGCAAAATACCATTTTCCCCTTATACACACATTAAGCATAAAAAACACATAAAATCTTAAACATGCATACTAACACACCACGAATCACATGCTTTTTATAAATAACATAAAACAACATATGCTAGGCATACATGTTGCAAAACATGAGATTTCATGCAAAAGACTAAACTACCCATAGAGCTTGTAAAATTTTAATCACTTATAACTACACGTAAACATGATCAAATCCTAACACATCGTACATAAAAGTTCAAGTAAATTATGCAAGGAAACTAATAGAAAGCTCAAAATTACAAGGAAATGATTCAACAATGACCAATATGCCCTTGGTTGAGTCCCTCATATAATTCATGCATAATTATCCTACAACATTCAATCCTATTTTAGCATGCTATTATACATATATTACAATACATAAATCTATCACACTCTTACATAAAATTTCATGCCCACATACGTGAGGAACAATTACTACAGTCATGGTATATTCATATACTTCATAAAATTAAATGAAAGGCACAAATCACTACTAAGCCAACACACAAACCCTATCATGCTAACACATGATATTCACACATTAGTAGAAGCATACTTAATACCTCTTGTAATGTCTTGAAAAATTTTCCATTTTCATATTTGGGTGTTTAGCTTTTTATCCAAGACTTAACCCTAAACCTTAGCCTATTTATCTATTTTAACTCTTAAACATAACATTTTTTGTTAACCTTAACCATTACTTAAACATTTTTATCCTAACCCTTAACCATGTTTTCTTCTTTTTCTTTTTCTTTCTTTCAACTCACCCCTATCCCTTATGGGTGACACCCTTCCCCTTTGTCAAACTAGTTGTGTTTCTCGATTTAATTGTGCTAACCAAAACCCCAACTAATCCTAACCCAAAACTTGATCTCTCTTCCTCTTTTTTTTTTTTTCATGTAAGCTCCTCCCCCTTACCTTTAACTTGTTTTTCTCTTTGATACAATGCTCTTTCTTATAACACGTTAAAATTTTATTAACCTTTATTTTTGGGTATATATCCTTTTATTAAAAACTTACCTCTATCTTGGTTTATTATCTATTTCATCCCTTAAACCATAACCCTAATAGTTTTTTTTAAATATTTTTCCTAATCATTTTCTTTTCTTTTCCCTTTTTCTTTTCCTCCCACCCTTAAACAATTATTTTTCTTGATTTGGCTTTGATAACCAAAACCCCCAACCTAACCAAACTAAACTTAAAACAAATAAATCATAAACTAACACTACACTCCCTACCCACTCCCTTCTCAAGAAACCCTCCCTAATCACTCTACCTATACCATTTGTCATATGTATGGCCTGCACAACAACCTCCCTACCATCTCCATTTCACTTACTTGATCTCTTTCACATCTCCACTTCTCAAGAAACCCTCCCTAATTACTTGATCTCTTTCACCCTTAAACAATTATTTTTCTTGATTTGGTTTTGCTAACCAAATCCCTCAACCTAACCAAACTAAACCTAAACCAAATAAATCATAAACTAACACTACACTCCCTGCCCACTTCCTTCTCAAGAAACCCTCCCTAATCACTCTACCTCTACTATTTCTCATATGCATGGCCTACACAACAACCTCCCTACCATCTCCATTTCACTTACTTGATCTCTTTCACATCTCCACTTCTCAAGAAACCCTCCCTAATTACTTGATCTCTTTCACCCTTAAACAATTATTTTTCTTGATTTGGTTTTGCTAACCAAAACCCTCAACCTAACCAAACTAAACCTAAACCAAATAAATCATAAACTAACACTACACTCCCTGCCCACTTCCTTCTTAAGAAACCCTCCCTAATCACTCTACCTCTACTATTTATCATATGCATAGCCTGCACAACAACCTCCCTACCATCTCCATTTCACTAACTTGATCTCTTTCACATCTCCACTTCTTCACAGAATACCATCCATCCAAAAACCCTCCCCATCATTTTTTTCTTTGGAAGTTCCTAGTTTAATCGAATCTCCTCCTTCCTTCTTGCTCCTTTCTCCCTTTTCTTGGGTTTTCTATGAAAATTTTCCCCAGCATCTTTGCCCCCAACCTCACTTCATTTCCTGTTTCACAACCATAAATATTCTAAAACCTCCTAATTTTCATGTAAAACTCCCCCAACTCCTACTATTTCATGTAGCACTTCTCAAACTCCTTCCTATTTTTCTTCTACATTTTCCTTAGCCTTACACCACCATTTTTGCAACCAAACACCACCTTACCTCCTCCTCATTCATACACCACCACCACCTCTTCCCTAGCACCTCACGTTACCCACTTTCAGCTATGTTATACCCCCAACATTCCCAGCCTTAGGCAACATGAATTGTTCACACAATTTACCCTGAACTTTCATCTAACCTTATGTAACTCCACCACCTTTAGTGTGAGCTACTCATGCAACCACAATCCTAATGATATCATCTTCCTACATCATTCCACCATCACACAACCCCTCTCCCTTAGTGTAATTGATTTGCATTAGCTACCCCTAGAATAGTTGATACCTCACACAACCTTGAACCAATTGTGTTTTTGAGCCATGCACCATCTTGCATCCACCAGCATCACACCACTGTATAATACCTTTTTCCAACCTCTCGTTTAATCTACTACCACCAAACATCCTTCCTTGTATTGAAACACTCGCATAAAGTGCATAGCTCGCGTAACTCAACATCTCTAGCATGCAAGTTGTATGCTTAGCTCAACCTTCATCTAAGACTCGCACACATAACCCTTTCCTACGTCCATCCTTCACACCCAACCTCCGGTTTAATTGTGACCAGCATATGCAACCACCCATTATTGCATCACTACCTTACACAATTTATCCCATGCACCATGAGTCTTCCACATTTTCCATCGAGAATTTTAGCCTTAATCATGGTTTGTTTTGTTGCCTTGTTAATTTTTGTGTTGATTTAGTGGTTAGCATTGTTTAGATGTAAATATAAATTTTTGTTGGGTTATTTTAGGTGAAGAAGGTAAGTGTTAGTTGGAGGTCGGAGTAGTGTTAGTTGTTGTATTTTTCTATTTTTACTTGGTGTTAAGGTAACTCATATTCTCTACTAAAATGTAACAATTGCATGATAATTTATTCAAGTTTCTATTGTATTTATTTCCCTATCATGTCTTGTTATGTTATATTTATTTTCCTAAGTATGCTAGCATGCAATTATGTGTTTTGAGCTTGCAAATTATTTATAATGTTAATTGTACAAAAACATGTTATAATATGTTAATGCCAAAAATTGATTGTACATGACAAATAAGGAGGTTGATGTATAACATGATAGGTTTATTCCACATGATTAATATTATTATACCCTAGGGGTAGAATTTCCTTTTAAGTGTATCGTGCTTATGTTATTCCAACATGTATGCCTAACATGTATTATACAGTGTTAAGTATGGACGCATGTGAATTATGATATATTATAATACATGTTAGGATTTAATATGATCAATCATGTGTGGAGTCAAAGTATTCATTTTTCATGTCTTATAATTTACACGCACACTACAATGTTTTAGCTATCATATTTTAGCATTTTCATGATCAATTATTATCAAAATAAAACTAGCATTTAAAATGGATAATATTATGAAAATTAAGATTTCAAGTGTATTTTGGTCATATATGACCTAAAGCACCTGAAAAGGTAATACTTGAACCCAGGATATCCATAGTAGATTGTGATGTTGAGCTCAGTATTGACTTTGACTTTGGTTTGACCGTTGGCCTTGTAGTTGACTTGAATAGTTGAAAATAACAAAAAATGGGTAAGTATGAAAATTGGAATTGTTATGTGTTGTGTGATATTTGTGATTACATTAATAAAATATTAATATTTAAAGTGAAATACCTTGAGATTTGAAATAATGGCTCTTTAACAGTAGCTACTAGCTACCCTAGAGACATGGTTTAACCCATGAGTTGGTTTGGATTTTTGATAGTATGCATTAGTGCCTTAGTTAGGCACTATATCTTAATCTAATTATCTCTACAAACATCTTAGATGGTATATATACTTATGGATTAAGTGTTCTTATTAGAAGGGTATTGTGTTTCCTTAGTGTGCTAATGTGACTAGGGTACCTTGGTGTCATTAGATTAATAGTTGGTAGAATATTGTGTTACTTGTGTGTGTCAATATGACCATAGTATCTTTGTGTCTTTAGGTTGATATGATATTTCATTGAGTAATTAAAATGAAAGTAATTATTTTTTTGGAAATAATTGGATTAGTGGTTTAGTAATCACCTTTGTGCCCTACCTGCGATTTGATAGTTACCTTTGTGCCCTACTTATGGTCAGTAGTTTCCTTCTCACCCTAATTGTGATTGATAGTTGCTTTTTTTGCCCTACTTGTGGTTGGTAATTGTCTTCTTTCCCTACCTATATATGTTTGGTTGATATTTATAAGATATGAGGTGATTATGATGGAGAATGATTAGCTATAATAGTATGATGATAATGTGCCTTGGTAATATATATATATATATGTTTTTGCATGTGTATCGTATATTATTATCACATGTAAGATTCAATGTGTTTATGCCATATATCTCTTATGATATCTTCTATGTGGTCCATGAAAACTTTGCATATTTATTAACGTATAGTGGTTTACTCAGTAGCATTGCATTGATGGATTTTATTTTATGGTATCCTACTTAGTTAATGAGAAATTGTAACTTCTTAAGTTCACTTGTGAGTTCTACTTGTTGGCTAGTATTTTTTAGGTTTGAGATTTAGGAATATTTGGTGTTCACTTTGACACCCCCATTTAAGACTTGAAAATTTCATTTAAAGATTTAATTGTGGAATCTAACACAATAAAAATGCACGGTGTTACTATCGCACTTGGTATGAGTTTGGTTTTCTCTACTATTCTAATTCAAAATGCTAAGGTTAAAGTCATGATTCCACTTCAATTAATAACACAATTAAAAGAAACATGATAGAGATGACAAACATATTGATATCATTTTGAAAATGAATAACATCAGTGGTTACAAAAATCAAATGAGAGGAAGTATAGAAGGACATAAGAGTCCAAGAACAATCGGAATCAAGATAACAATTAGGAAACCAGACAACCGTAAGCTCTCAATCCAAATTACTAGCTTCCAATTGCACTTGCAAAAAATCCTGTAAAGACCACTATCCATTGAATAAGCAAGGGTTCACCAAAAGGAACCTTTCAGTATAATGACACCGAGTAACCTATTATACAAAATGAATATGAAAACCCTACATGAAACATATAAAGGGCATCACAACAATACCTAGTATAACATACTGAGATATACATGCGATGATTGAATTATGATAGTTATATAAGATAACTGAATACCACCAAGGTCATATATTGCTTTTGCTCGTTCATTTAAACATACTGTCATACTGACACTTACTAACCGAACATCCAAGGGATTCTCATTGAAGTAATGATTATAAACAATCTCACCCAAAACCATAACAACAACAATGTGCCACATATCTCATTATCAACACTAATAAGTCCCCTAACCTCACAAGTAGGGTTCACAAGCACAAGACCAATGAAAATCCATAATAATCATAGGTAGGCACGACGGTTGCTACCATATCACAGGTAGGCACAAATGCTACTACCGAACTACAAGTAGGCACAAAGGCTACTACTGACCAATCTAATAATCAAATAATACTCATTCCCACTTTTATTTACTTGAGGGGAGATCATAGAAACCTAGAGACACTAAGTTACTCTAACGATACTGGTGTCTAAGGCAACACAATATCCTACCAAATATTAACCTAATGCCACTAAGCAACCCTAGTCATACAAGTGCACAAAGGTAGCAGAATACCTTACCAACAAGAACACTTAATCTATAAGTATGCATATTATCTATAAGTCCATAGAGCTAAATAGAGTAATATATAAGGCATAGTTGGGCACTAAGGTACACTAGCAAAAATCTATAATTAATTGCGGACTAAACCACGTCTTTAGAGGGTAGCGCCATAAGTATGCATACCATCTATAAGTTCATAGAGCTAAATAGAGTAAGATATAAAGTTTATTTGGGGCACTAAGGTACACTAAAAAAATCTATAATCAACCACGAACTAAAAAACATCTTTAGGGTAGCGACCCCTAAAGAGCCCCCATTCCTGATCTTATGGTCTTTTACTTTAAATATTAATATTTTATTAAAATAAGAAAAAAATGCATATTAATCATATATATCCAATTTTTCATATTTAATCATTTTTACTCCTTTTTCATTTATTTAAGATAACCTTAGAAAAGGTTAATATCAAGGTCAACATTAAAAATATTATACTAATTCCATCTTAAGCTCAATTATTCATATTTGGGCATATTAGGCCATAAATAACGAAAATAACTCTGATGCCATAATGACCACATTCTCATCCATTTTAAGTTCAAATTCCATTTTATTTATTAATTTATCATGAAAAGTATAAAACACAATAATTATTTAATTATCATACAAATAAATTAGCATACACGCTAAATGACCATTTTATCATTATACATGATTATTCACATAAATCCCTAGCATGCACTTTTTATGTCATCCGAAATTACATATCCCCATGCTCGATAAGAAGAAATACATATTAGAATGCTTGTTGGGATAAATATCATAATACACTTAAAATAACCAAATTGTTCCTAAGAGACACAAAAATAATAATTATGCTACATATTTGTCTAAGCATACTCAACCTATCATTTTACACATACATATAATAAATAATTTTATTCTTTCATTAAAATTATTTTACTCATACTTTTGAATTCGCAATATTTTACATTAGATATCATACTCCCTTTTCTTATTATTTTCATGCTAACAATACTAAGGAAATAACTATAATGTAATGAATCATGCTTAACATAATTTAAACACCAAAACCCTAATGTGATATCATACAGTATCTATCATTTTAGTGAAGTATAAGGGTTACCTAATTTTCAATAAAAATACAATTTATTAGTATCCTGCTAAAATTATTATACCCAACAAATCAAAATTTGTACCTAAAAATAATACCATATTAACCATATTAATATTTAACTAATAAAATAATAAAAATTTATATTAAAATATTTATTAAATAAAAAATTACTAAAATGTCCCTAAGGTTGAAAATTTGGGTAAAAATTAAATGAAACCTCATGTTGGTTCATGCAGCATGAATATGGTGAAGATGGAAGGCTTGAGAGGGGAGGAAGGGTGGAGGTGATGGTTAGTGGGTGGTGGTGGTGGTGTGGTTGGAAGAAGATGTGGCAAGTTTGACACAAAAGGCTATGGCTATGATGGTGTTGAACAAGGCTGGAAGAAGGGTCATAGTGAGGAGAAGATAAGATCGAGGGATGGTGGTGCAGGAGGGATTGAAATAGAGGGTGGTGCAAGTTGGGATGGTATTGTGGAGAAGGTTGGAGTAGGCTAAGATGGTGCTAAGGAGGAGGGTGGCATAAGATGGGATGGTACTACGGTGAAGGGTAGTGTAGGCTGAGATGGTGCTACGATGGAGGGTGGCGTAGGGTGGGATGGTGTTGCGGTGAATGGTGGCACATACTGGGAGGGGTTGTGGTTGATGGCACCAAAGTAGAGAGGGAGTAATGACAACTTTTTCCATTAACTGGGGAGTACAATGAAAGGAGTGATTGATGCTTGTTAGGAGCAATGATTAGGGTTGACGTACGAGAGGAGAGGGTTGTGGTGGTGGTTGGTGGAGAATAAATGAATCATGATGATGTAAAAGGAGAAGGGAGAAGAAACAGAAGAAGAAGAAGACGAATGAGGAGGAGGAGGCAGAGGAGGAGGAGGAGGAGGAGAGGAGGATTGTAGATGGTGATGGTAATGGTGGATGGTAAGTTGTGGAGGCACTGGCTGCCTGGTGTGGGTGTCAACGACAAATGAGAAGGGAGATCTAGAATTGGTGGAGGAAGGTAGAAATGGATGGGGTTAGGTAGAGGTGGTCAGGGCTAGTGATAGTGATGGTTCAAACATAAGAGATAGGAAAAACCAAATAGGGCTGAGAAAGGGAGCAGGGGGAGGATGATTGAGGGAGTTGGGGTAAAAATGGAGGGGAGTAGAGCTGGTTTTGAATAAAAAAATGGAGAGGGAAGGAGTGGATAAATGTATACATGCAAGCGGTGGTTAGGGAGTGGGTTTGACATAGGAAGTATGGGTAAGTAGTGTGAGAGAAGGAGGGAAATAGGGGGAGTGCTTTTGGGCAGGAAAGATGGAACAATAGGGGTAACGTGAGAGAGAGATGGTAGGCAGAGTTAGGATAGGTTAGGAGTAGGATAGTGTTATTTTTATCTTTATTTTTATTTTAGGTTTAGTTTTATTGGGTTAGGGTACCGGTTAGGAAAATAAATTGAAAAAATAAACCGGTTCAAGATAGGTTTTGGAAAAAGAAAAGTAATAAAAATAATAAAGGAAATTAATTAGGAACTTATCTGATTTACATGTCAACTATTAAAATAGAATAATTAGGCTAAGGTTTAAATGTTAGGGTATTGGATAAAAGGTTAAACACCTTAAATCAAATGTTACAAAATTTTAGGGTGTTATAGTTTTAGCTTCCACAGTCAACTATTTTATACAAAATTTCTAGTTGTTGAAAATGGGAGTGTTAAAATTCCATTCCTTCACTTGTTGCTTTGACCAATATCATGCAATCCAACCCCTATAACTCTCTCTTCCATTCTCATTTTCATTTTGGTTATTCCCAACCATACTAAACCCAACCCTCTCATTTCTCCTTATCCCTGTACTTTTTTTGTAATTTCCTCAGCCCTGTAACCCCATTTGCATAGCCAAACACCACCCTAATATCACCATCTTCAGGAAACACCACCACGATCCCATCCAACACCTTATGCAATCAACCTGCAACACCACCAATAAAAATCAATCCTAGCCTCTTGCTATATCCCACAATCATGTAATCCCATATCTACTTCCCCTCATCTCTTTCATTCTCATCATTCTCCAACCTAAACACCACTCCTACCTCTCTCATCTCCTTCCCAACCTTTCCTACATTTAACCCGACTACTGCACAACCATTTTTGTATCCAAAAAACATCACGCAACCTCCATTTTTGTGCATAACCACCACTTTCACCACCAATATCAAGTTGCCACTCTCTGTCTTTAGCGTATCTACATGCAAGTCGGCCCTTAAATATGCATATACCTCAAGTAACCTAGCTCTAGTAGCATGCATCCCTTGCATTGCTCAATGTTTGATGTATGGTTAAGCTACGTCCCCCCTATGTTGTGATAAATGATCATATTGGTGGACCTCATTAGCATGAGTTATATATACCATTTCCCACTAAACACAACATTGGTTTAGGCATTTTTTGTTTTTCTTCTTGGCTAGCTTTGTTGGTTGTTGATTGTTATATGTTTAGTTGCTAATATACTTTTGTTTGGTATTGGATTTAGGTGAAGAAGGGTACTAGTTGGAGGATAATTTTTGGTGTTTCTTGCCTTTTACTCTTTGCTATTTTTGCATGGGATTAAGGTAACGAATACGCTCCTCTAAGAATGTGGAAATTGCATGATGGGATGTTAATGTTTCATTTTGTTGGGTTGTATTTATTTTCCTAAGTATGTTAGCATGAATTTATGTGTCTTGAACATGTTAAATCATTTATGTTATTAAGTGTATGATAATATGCTAGAATAAAGTTGAATGTTATGAAATATTTATACATGTGATAATGGATAGATTTGTGCTAGATGTGATGCATCTTTAGGGATAAGGTTTCGTTTAGGGATTTTCTTTCCCAATCCATTCACATGATATGATAAGTATTACATTGTATGCCTCTCACTTTATAGTTAAACTTTGATATATGGCATGGTGGCGTTTGAGCATGATTAAGGTTAGGTTCATATTAATTTACGTTGTATGCTCTATGGGTAGGAATGTCTTATTACATGTGGCATGATATTAATTACTATTATAAGTATTGAGTTATGCCTTAAATTTATTATGTATGATTAGCATGAGATTAGTGATATGTAAGTTATGCATTCATAGGATCGTGAATACTTTATATGCTTATTCATGTGCAAGAGTAAAATAGTCATTTGTTGTGTTTTAAAAGTTACTTCCTTCCTAAAGTGTTTCAATTTATCACATTTTAGCATTTTTCATGAGAAAGTATTAATTAATTAAAATAAAGTTTAGTATGTAAACGGATAATATTTTGGCAATTAGGGTTTAAAGGCATTTTGGTATTTTTTGACTGAAATGTGTCTAAGTACGAATAATTAGGTATAAGATGGCCTTAGTGGATTTTTGGTTTAACCTTAGTATTGGATCTTAACCTTGGTTTGACATGTTGACTTTAGGGTTAAATAAAGGAAAAATAGTTAAGTATGCAATTGGAATTATTGTGCAATATGTGTTTTTTTATCACCTTATTAAGATATTAATATTTAAAATAAAAGACTTCAGAATCAGCAATGGTGAATCTTTAGGGTTAGCTACCCTAAAGACAATGTTTAACCCTCGGTTTGGTTTATATTTCACTCGGTGTCATAGTGGCCTATTTAGGCCCAATATCCTACTCTACATAGTTCTTCAAAATTTTGAAAGGGTATGCATATTTATGGATTAGATGTCCTTATCACTAGGATAATGTGCTTATTTTGTGTGCTAGGGTAACCCGGATACTTTAGTATCATTGGATTGATAATTGGTAGGATGATTTGCTACTTTTTGAGTTAATATAACCGGAGTACCTTAGTGTCTCTATGTTGATATAATTTTCCCTTGAGTAATTAAAATGGAAGTAAGTATTATTTGGTTATTGGAATTAAATTGGATGGTTGGTTCAGTAGTTGCCTTCGAGACCTAATTGTAGTATTTGGAAATTTTGGTATGGTTGGTTGGTAGTATTTGAGTGCACTACCCTAATGTTTATGATATATGATGTGATTGTTATGGAAGTGGTTAAGCTTGGTTTGGTGTCTTTCCATCATGGATCACCCCTAGTATGAATTGGCTTATTGAGATCTATAATATGATTATGTAGGATTATGAGATGGTTATAGATTGGTTAAGTGTAATGGTGTTCTAAACATGTAACCTAGGTGATGTTTATGTGATGGCATGTTTACCATATATCATTATTACATGCATTCTTGGTGCATTTGTGCCATGTGTTCTCTTATGATACCTTACATGTGTTCTATGTGACATTTACATGCTTAGTGTTGTATAGTGGGTTACTCAGTACTATTGTACTGATGGATTTTATGGCCTCATGTATATTCAATGAGCAGTTGTAAAATTTTGTAGGATTAATTGTGAGTGCCGCTTGATGGCTAGGATTTTAGGATTGAGAGTTAGGATTATATAGTGTCTATTCTAGCATACCTGATATGAATATCCCTTAGACTCTTGTGTTCTTGTATTTACTTCTTTTCTTTGATGGTTGTAACCTTTTTATAATTTTTTGTTATATCAAAACAATGTAATTATGTAATATAATCTCTTATCTATTTCTTATGATTGTTGTTCATAATTTAAGTGGAGTAATGTTTTTGCCTTATCACTTAGTGTAAGAGTGATAGAGGAAATCAAGCTTATACTAAGTATGGTGATAACACCTACATTTTTAATATTTTAGCTTCTATGATTACCTCTTTTAAAAGAAATTTTCAAATGCTAAAAATAGAGGTTTTACACATCTTTTCCAAGCAAAATAACAATATAAAAGAGAAAGAACCACCAAAAGCCCTAACTCCTAGCTATTAATCCCTATCCTTAGAAACACTAAAACCAACAAAATAATTAGAATATAACACAATAAAATAGCAATACAACAACAACAATAATCAAAAATAAAAAGAAAAGAAAGACATACCCAAGATATGAGTGGTAGGGGTGTGTTCATATATCAAATATCTAGTAAAAATATTTGAATATCTACGAAAATGATTTTTCGAGGAAAAGCTTCAAATATCTAAAATTTTGAATTGAATAAAAAATAATTTGTCAAATATCCAAGACTTTTGTGCAAGTTGCAAATAAGAAATATTGGATTTTTTTATTATCAAAAGATGATAAACCGATTCAATTTAAATTGATTTGATCTAATGATTTGATTCAATATTATATTACATTATATTATATTAGTAATTCTAAATTTTGGATTATATTTATATTTTTAATAAAAATAATTGTTAAAAAAGTATAAAGTTTACTTATAATAAACAAAAAAAATACAAGCCACAAATACATACAACAATTTTTATATATTTTTCCTCCTAATAAAAATCTCTGTCATTAATTATCTCTTTTAAAACTACACACCCATACCCACACCGCACATGATTACATATAATAAAATGAAAAATAAGCAATTTTTAGAGTATATATGTATATAATTTATCATATTATATTTTAATTTTATTTGATATTTTATTGACCAAATCAATTATTTGATTTAAAAAAATATCCAAATGATTATTTTATTTTTTAGATCAGTTCATTGGATAAGATGGACAATCTTATTGGATGACGCACCACAAGAAGGGAAAGGGAAGTTAACTCTGTAATTTGTTTCCAAATCTAACATCCTCATATTTAAATAAACTATAATAGTGCTTGGTAAGGGAGTAAGAGAAGTATAACCAAGCAAATAAATGAAAGAGAGGAGAGGGGAAATGGTCAGTTTTGAGTAAGAAGAATAAGAGTATTCTTCAACACTTAGGCAATATTCAAAGGAAAATAAGAAATAGGAGAGAGCACCATGCACAAAGGTTGAATGAATGATGAAAAGTAAAGCACAAAGGATATAAGGAAGGGGAGTGGGTTCGAAAATCAACAAGGGAATAGAGAAAAGAGAGTTGATCCAAACTTACTTGATCAACACTTGAATGAAGAGGTTGAGTGCAAAAATAAAGTATAAGGGAGTGGGTGAGAGGTAAATTAAGGTGATTATATCCTAGATCTTGGGCAAAGGAAATGGTATAAGGAATGAGTCGATTCTAAGGTAAGGAAAGGTCGGGGGAAGGCCTACAAGGATGAAGGTAAATACCACAAAGCTAAAATAGAATATAAAACACAAAAAAATAACTTTGTGAAATGCGGGACAACCATTGGTCGACCGCTCATATTGCCCTAATGCTACCCTTTCTGCCACCCATTCTGGTAGTCTGACCCTAAGGTTCTGGTCGACCATCCATCATCAAAAATCTATTTATTCTATTTTTAACCTAGTTTACCTCATATATCTTCTACACCAACTTAAACACACATAATTAACACATATGGAACAAATTATTAACCTATAATTCATATTATTAGATTCAAATAACATTTCAAGTTACAATTAGGTTTTTCATTAAAGTTGATGGGAAATGAGGTATTACACGTTCATCAACTTAATTATGATTATTGAATTGTTGCTTATTTATTGTATTGAACGAGCTTTCTAACCAATTATAGTTAGTGTTGCACTAGAATAAGAAAAATAGGAAGACGACGGTTTAAAAAAAAGGGAAATAGAGATGTTAGGAAACAATGTTTTTAGGACTAATATACATGTTTCTAACCATTAGTACTATTAACCATATTTGTAAACAAAATTATTATTGTTATTATTTTGAAAAAGTCTAAACAAAATTATTAAAAAGGCTTAACACTACTATTGTTTTTTTTTGTTTTTTTTAAACTTATAAGAGAGCCTTCTTTTAGACCCAAAATATAATCCAATATTCTAAATAAAAAAAATTCTAGCAATACTTTTGAAAAACGAAAAGTCCTATTCCACTTGCACAAGATCCGAAGAGAAATCGTGTCCGCTATCTCCTTCCTTTTCTTTCGCCTTTTCCTCCCCTTTCCATCTTCATTGTTATTTGAAGTATTGTATTCTCGATCGTAGACAATTCAACTAGCAAGTATTGAACTTTAAGGCATAAAACGATGACGTTTTCTGTTTAATGTTAAAGTAATCACGATAAAAGACAACTGTGATGATGACGATGAGCGACGTCGATTGTGGAGAAACGTCTTCAATAGTAATGCTGAGAAGTTTCAGGCAACCATGTCCTGTGTGTTTGGTCATTTGGTTCACAATTACTAATACTCTGAAATTAATGTTTTTTTTTTTTTTTGCTGTAATGTTTTGGTCCAATGTCAGTGTTTTAAGTTAAGGCAATCCTGAAAATGTGAAACGGCCGGATATCACAGTCCACGGTATTCCATGATTCTTAATAAAGTCAAGGCCCATCCCAATCAATAACTAAAAAAATAAATTAAAAAAAATTCAAGCGTGGCATCGACCGCCGACTACCGAGTTTCCCGAGTTCTCATATTTGTGGTTAGTGGTTACCCAAAAGGCCAAAACTAGATACTCTATGATGCCGCTCGCTTTCATGGTAAAGTTGGGCCACTATTTCCCGGTAGTATCATGTGGCCACTATTTCCCGGTGCATCATGTGGTACTTGTTTTCGGTAACGCCAACCAATTATATTGCTCTTTTATTTGTTTATTTATTTAAATAATACTACCGGTTGGTAAATACGGATGACAATTAAATAAATTTTATCTAAAAATTGGCAGATTTTATCTATGATATATATATATATATATATATATATATATATATATGGAAGAAATATAGAAATATTCATGAGATTTAGATATATAAAATCTTCAAATCTATACCTATATTTATATTATATCCACATCCATATATATTTATTCGATATAAAATTATATTTTTACTTTTAGTCTTAAAAAATTTATTACCAACATTAAATAGTTTTATTTTAAACTTAATGGATTTTATTCAAAATTTAATAAATACATAAACGGATATGAATACGAAAAAATAAAAAAAATACTCATCATATTTGAATACGAATATAAGTATATATCTTTTTAGGTAACGAATAGAGGGTGTCCGATTCACACCATCCCTACCTATAATGCTATATATTTAAATTTTAAGTATAAATTAAAAACTAATAATAATATCCTAAAAAAATTATAGCATAAAAAATATAATAAGTTTATTATTAATATTATTTCTATTATAATCATGATCATCATTATTATTATAATAAAATAATTTATATTTTTTATTCCATAATTATTTTATCTTAACTTATCATTAATTTTTATTCATAAATAAAATATTAAATATAAAATTAGTATATTAATATGTATATTTTTTTTTAAAAAAAATTGAATTTGAATTTATAATTTAAATATATAAGATTTTCCGCTTACCGACCTGCTGAGTCTAGACTCGATATTTTAGGAAGTCGATCCCGCCCGTTGATTCCAAACCCGTATTTTTGGTAAAAATCCAAACACAGCCGAACTTTCTAGAACCCAATGGCGCCTAACAAAATATCTATATAATCTTTCCTTTGTCCAGTATTAGTTCTCCTCTTCCACTTGATCCTTGCTTCTCTCTACCTCTCTCTCTCTTTTTCTGTCCGTAGAAGAAGAGATAAAAATTTCAAAAATGGCTGGTAAGGGAGAAGGACCTGCTATCGGTATCGATTTGGGTACTACGTACTCCTGTGTCGGTGTTTGGCAACATGATCGTGTGGAGATCATCGCTAATGACCAGGGTAACAGAACCACACCGTCTTACGTTGGTTTCACTGATACCGAGAGGTTGATTGGTGATGCAGCTAAGAATCAGGTTGCCATGAACCCAATTAACACCGTTTTTGGTAAGATCTGAATCTTTGAAACCCCCCTTTCCTTTTAATAAGTTTTCTGCTGGAGATTTGGCTTTTGTTTGTTTCTTTTATTGTGGTTAGTTTGATTAGTTATTGGAGCTATTTTTCTTCTTCTTTTTGGTAATATATATTATGGGCTTATCATGGCTGTTTGATAACCATGTTATGTTAGATCTGGATCTGTGAAACCATATTATTTGAGATTAAAACGGATAGATCGGATCTGGATCTGGATCGTTTTGGTCTTATTGTTCCTGCCGGCTGCTTCCTGGTGCTGCTAACTGTGATAAGATTTCGACATTTGTGCTCGAGAATCAGTCGGCCCGGATTCAATTCAAGCCCAGCTTGTGAGGTGATTGGACCTGTAGTATGGACTACTGTCATTCAGATCGTGACTCGAACTTTGAACTGAAACTTATTAATTAACCAGAGATTAGTCAGGTATCAGAGCTTTAGTCTATACAACACTTGTCTGGGAAAATTAGGGAGTCTTATCGTAACTTATCTGTTAGCTTAGCCATGCTCGCGTCTGTTCTATTTAGTTTTATTTTTTGGTCGATTCATCTTTGTTAGGCTTTCATTCATTTGTCTTGAATCTGAGTTGAGATAAACGTGTTGTACTCTCTAAATCAAGGCTTTTAAGTGAACTTTTATATATATATATCCAATACTTGGGTGTTGCTGATATTCCAAATTACCAATTTTGCTACTAATTTTATAATATGGAACCATAATTACACAACTTGTTTTTTGAATCGTTGATTTGAACAATTACATTCATATAGGATCATAAATAATGTAGAAAGGAGATATCTAGTATGCTTCTGTGGATTTTATTTGAAATTGTTGTGTTTTCATTACTATTAGCTATTGTTGCATGACATACTGGTACTTGTATTGTGCTCTCTTATTCAGCCTGTGCTGCTATGTTCTGCTTTTCTGTCCCTAGCTCCTCTGTTGCCGCCATATTATTACGTGCGCTGCAGCTTGCTTTCTTTGTGATGAAAATATCATCTTGGAAGTTACAATCAGTCTAATAATATTTGTTTTTCTGGTCCCACCAGATGCCAAGAGGCTAATCGGTCGGAGATTCAGCGATGCTTCAGTTCAAGCTGACATGAAGTTGTGGCCATTCAAGCTCCTTGCTGGACCTGCTGACAAACCTATGATTCAGGTCAACTACAAGTGTGAGGACAAGCAGTTTGCTGCTGAAGAGATCTCTTCTATGGTCCTTATGAAGATGCGTGAGATCGCTGAGGCCTATCTTGGTTCCCAAGTTAAGAACGCCGTTGTCACCGTCCCTGCCTACTTCAATGACTCCCAGCGTCAGGCCACCAAGGATGCCGGTGTCATTGCTGGCATGAATGTCATGCGTATCATCAATGAACCCACCGCTGCTGCCATTGCTTATGGTCTTGATAAGAAGGCTTCCAGCGTTGGTGAGAAGAATGTCCTGATCTTTGACCTTGGTGGTGGTACTTTTGATGTCTCACTCCTTACCATCGAAGAGGGTATCTTTGAGGTCAAAGCCACTGCCGGAGACACCCATCTTGGTGGTGAAGATTTCGACAACAGAATGGTGAACCACTTTGTCCAGGATTTCAAGAGGAAGAACAAGAAGGACATCTCTGGAAACCCTAGAGCTCTAAGGAGATTGAGGACCGCCTGTGAGAGGGCAAAGAGGACTCTCTCTTCTACTGCCCAGACCACCATTGAGATCGATTCTCTGTATGAGGGTGTTGATTTCTATACCACCATCACCCGTGCCCGTTTTGAGGAGCTCAACATGGATCTATTCAGGAAGTGTATGGAGCCGGTTGAGAAGTGTTTGAGGGATGCTAAGATGGATAAGAGCACCGTCCATGATGTTGTTCTTGTTGGTGGATCTACTAGGATTCCTAAGGTCCAGCAACTCTTGCAGGATTTCTTCAACGGAAAAGAGCTTTGCAAGAGCATTAACCCCGACGAAGCTGTTGCTTATGGTGCTGCTGTCCAGGCTGCTATCTTGAGCGGTGAGGGTAATGAGAAGGTTCAGGACCTCTTGCTCTTGGATGTTACTCCTCTTTCCCTTGGTTTGGAAACTGCTGGAGGTGTGATGACTGTATTGATCCAGAGGAACACAACCATCCCGACAAAGAAGGAACAGGTCTTCTCTACTTATTCGGACAACCAGCCTGGTGTGTTGATTCAAGTCTATGAAGGAGAGAGAGCAAGGACCAAGGACAACAACCTGCTGGGTAAATTTGAGCTCTCCGGTATCCCGCCAGCTCCAAGGGGCGTGCCTCAGATCACTGTTTGCTTCGACATCGATGCCAACGGTATCCTCAACGTCTCTGCTGAGGACAAGACCACGGGTCAGAAGAACAAGATTACGATCACAAACGACAAGGGAAGATTATCTAAGGATGAGATCGAGAGGATGGTTCAAGAAGCTGAGAAGTACAAGTCGGAGGACGAGGAGCACAAGAAGAAGGTCGATGCCAAGAATGCCCTTGAGAACTACGCTTACAACATGAGGAACACGATCAAGGATGAGAAGATAGCAGGAAAGCTTGATCCCGAGGACAAGAAGAAGATTGAGGATGCCATTGAGGGAGCCATCCAGTGGCTTGATGGCAACCAGCTTGCTGAAACTGACGAGTTTGAAGACAAAATGAAGGAGCTCGAGAGCTTATGCAACCCGATTATAGCTAAGATGTATCAGGGCGCTGGTGGTCCTGATATGGGTGGTGGTGCTGCGATGGATGACGATGCTCCCCCCAGCGGTCCTGGTCCCAAGATTGAGGAGGTGGACTAAGGTGCTTAATTTTGAAGGGTTATAAATTTCCGACTTATTTTTACTTGATAATTGTTACCTAATTGATTCCGGGGCTTTTGTTTTTTGTTTTCTCTGCCCGTGTTGGAGTCAATTAGGGTTTGATTGGTTTTGGGACGCAGAACTTGAATATTCGTCTTCGGACCTCAACTTGTTGTAATGTTATTGAATTCAGTTCAGTATTGATAATAGTTTTTCCTTTGATTATACTAAATCTTATGTTGCCTCAGGTTCAGTAGGATACGATAACGGCATGGTAAGGCTAGCTAAGAGTATGTTGCATCGCATCGATTAGGGCTGTTGACAAACCAAGTCGGTTGGCGAGCTTTTTGGGCTTGGCTCGTTAATGACTCGGTTCGGCTCGGTTCGTTTATTAAACAAGCTTAAAAATTTGGCTCGAGTTCGGTTCGATTATTAAACAAATCAAGCTTGAGCCTAATAAATTTAGGTTCGAGCTCGTTTAGAATGCAAAAGTTCGTGAGTTCGGCTCGTTTACAACCAAAGCTCGAGAGTCGACTCGTTAAAAGTTCGGCTCGATTCGTTAAAAGCTCGGCTCGTTTATAAACAAACCAAGCTCAAGTTTTATTTTTAGGCTCGTTTAGTAAATGATCCAAGCCCAAACCTATCCCGATTCGGCTTGATTCGGTTCGTTAACAGCCCTAGCATCGACATAACAGTATGAGAGAAGTCATATACGCCGCTCTGATGTCTTCTATGTAAAGAATCAAAGATGATATATTTGCATTAATAATATTATTTTTTATTTTTTAATAAAATATATTAAAAGTTATTAGCGATCAAACTTTATTCTTGAAATATACAGTGTCGGTCTTTTAAATATGTAAAAAGTAATTTATACAACAAAATATTATTGTAAATGAATTCAGAGAAATAGTAATACTCCCAAAAGGCCAAACTATACCTAGTTGGGAGTGCCATGCAACGTTAATTACAAGATATTACTGTTGCTAGTAAGAGCACCTGCAATGGTGTAACAAAAATTTGATTTCAATATCAAATTTGAGGCCCTTAAATTTGGAGTTATAAAAAATTGATTCCAATATCAAATTTGAAGCTCTTAAATTTGGAGTTATGGTTGTGGAAAACAAAATTTACCCTCAAATTTGAGATACTTTAAAACAAAAAAAATGGGGTCCCAAAGTTTGCCAAACTAGGCCCTTCAATGTGCGGGCAGTAAAAGTTGCCGCAATTAGGCGCACGGACGGAACAAGAGAGCTGGTTTTTGATACTTATTTAACCTAATTTTTTACCGTTAATATATATATAACCGTTAATATTAATAATAAGAAATTCTTTTACGTATAATTACATCATTTTTTGCCCAATAATTTTCATATCTTCTTTTCTACCTTCCTTTCTCATATTCATTTATCTAGATAATTTATCTTATTCATTTTTCTAGTTATACTTATCTTATTTATTTTTCTAGTGATATTTATTTTATTAAGTTCTCTAGTTATATTTATTTTATTTATTTCTCTTCAATATTTTTATTAATTATATTGTATTTTCATTTCCATTGTAATATTTTTTTATTAATTATTATTATTGTAGTAGAAAAACTATAATAGGTTATTTTTAAAATAATTGAAATCAAATATTCATTTTATATTTTTTTATAAATTAGTAATTATTATATATAGATTGATATAAATTAAAAGTTAAATAACGTAAAGTTTAAATAATTGATGATGTGATTGATAAAAGTAATTGGGTGTTGTAAATTTGAGATTGGTCAATGTAGAATATTAAATTAAATTTGAGGTAAATTGATAAAAGTATGAGAGAGGAGAGATAAAATGATTAGATAGTATACTTGGATATTCAAATTTAGATTTATTATTGGAGATGCTCTAAGGCAACATACGCACACGATAATAATAATAATAATAATAATAATAATAATAATAATAATAATAATAATAATAATAAAACTTTAATTATAACTTTTTCTTATTAATGACAATAGTTTAATAAAAATCCTCACCATAAAGTGCAATGACTACAAAATAGTAAACACCCCTAATAATAGAAGAAACTAAAGTTTTTGTTTTGCATCAGATACTAAGAGTTAAAAGAAGCTTCAAGAATCTATTAAAAAAATCCACCCTGTTCACCTTTTAGCATCAAGTTGGAAATTGAGTATTACATTAATAAAAATTTAGTTCTTTATTCTTATTTCTAGTGTGCTAGAAATACTAGTTTCTTTATCGGTGCTTGCTTGAGCGATTCTAGCCGCCTAGTCACGTTTTCATTCTGCATCAATTTGTTTTGTCAATTCGACGAGTAGGTTTGTATCTAAATAACAGGAGGTTTACATCATAATTTTGATTAAATAATAATCAACGGAGAAACCTTCTCTATTTCTTTTCTTTCTCAAGTTAGTTTCTTCTATATACCATTCCATTACCTTCTTTCAATATGTTGATAGGCACGAACCAAACTGGGCAGAAGCACATAGTATATGTGGAAAATGAAGTTTGAGTTTAATAAGAAAGATGCACGCTTGAAGGAGCTGGAAATATTTTAGTATATAGAGAAAATCTTCGTTTTTTAGTTAAGAAAAATTAATTTATTAGCGATATTCTTTATTTTAGTGAATGAAATTCTAAGCTGAGAAAAAAATTTTTTTTATTCCCTTTGGCTATAGTCTTCTAAATCATTTTCCTTTGGGCTTCTAAGATATGGAGCACTGTGATAAAAATAGACACAAAAATTATTAAATTTGATTGATTAACGAGGGAAGATATCTCACACCCTCAAAATCCAGCATGGTTAGTTTATAATTCTGATTTTTGGAGTAGATAGGTGATAACATGATTAATTTCATTTCTGTTATTATATGTCAGGTTTGCGTATCATAATTAATTTTTAATAAGTTACTATACAATACTTATTAGACAGCAATGGATAGGAAATTTAAATCATAATATCGGTTACATTGGGGCTGTAAATCGAAAAAAATTCTATAATATATTATAATAAAGTTGATACTATTTTTCTATAAGTAAATAATTTTATGGGCCGCAAAAAGATTGTCATGGATATCATCACCAACCTCTTTCCCCACCTTTTAGAAAAGGTATATAAAGGCTGTTAATCATTTATCTAGGCATAACCTTGACAAGATTAAAACATGCAGCAAAAAGATATGCTCCTCCATCTGCTTACAACTAAGAAACACCAAATTCTATCTTCTACAACCTTAAGCTGCTCACTGTAAGTAATCACAAGGACACAAACCGCTCTATTGACCTGAGCAAGAGCCCGAGACCCGACCCCCCCACCTGTTGTCCATATCCCAAGCAATAGCCTTCTGTTAGATTGCACATCTGCCATTGCATATGAAACTCCTGCTGTCATTGTCCCACTCTACTCCTTGCATTTTACATATTCAGAATGACTTCCCCCACACAAAATCAGAAATAAGTAGCAGCAAGACCACCCTTTCGTAGCTTCATCTTTATAATACGTGATCCAATGCCCCTTTATATGCCCTACTGCAGTCTTAAATCCCCCATGTGACATCAAATATATGCAACCAGTGGTCAGCCTCTACGTATACCCATATTTGCTAATCGGTCAGCAGCGTTATTTGTCTCGCCACTACTAAAGAGAACTCGGTATTCAACCCTGGTAATGAAGTTCATCTGGAAGGCAACATCCCAAGGGCTGCTTCTAGGATCCGTGCACCACCTGACGACATTCCGTGAGTGTGATTCAATCTCAATCACCAAGTGTCTCAGCCACTCCTGCTGCTGTGTAAGCAAACAGGCCATCTGAATCGTATTTATCTCCACCCTGTTTGTTTACGTAAAATAACTTGGAATTGAGAAAACAAATAGGAACTTTCCGTGCCAATATCGGGGTACACCGCTGGCCTTCCTAGCCTCAGTATGTACTAAGGCATCTGTATTCCGCTTGAGACGGCCTCGTTCCGGTGGACATCACTTGTTGCTACTTCTCTCCGTAATCTGTCTAGCTAGTGGCCGCAGATCTAAACTGCTGTAATAAATTGTAATATGATTACTATTAGTAGCTAATAATAATTATAATTTTCCAAACAATTTAATTAATTAATTAGTAACTAATACTAATCATATTACTAATTATTACAACAATCCTCTCTAGATTGTAATATGTTACCAACCTATTAAACATGAACAAATCATGCTTCAATCGATGTATCTTCTATTACCTTATGACCTGACAATAATATCTTTTACAGAATGCGGCCATTCTTCAAATGAAGGATAATATTTTTTTTGGTAAGTAAATAATTTTATTACCAAAATGAGCAATATGTACATCAAAGTATCTATATGCAAGATGCCAAACAAAAGATACTCAAACAAATCAAAAGGACATCCAACCTCCTAGTCACCTAATGATCTATAAGCTTAAAAAATCTCTGCGTTTTTTCATTCTTGACAAGATTGCATCTCATGAAAACCTCTTGGATAATCTGCGTACTTATAATCTCTAGGATAGGTTGCTTTTACTGGAAAACAACTTCATTTCTATTGATCCAACTCTTGTAAATCAGAGCAGCAAAAGCAATCCTTAACACTTCAGCACGACCATGTTTGCCTCTTATAACTTAGATCATCCATTGAATACAGTTGTGCCATGTAGTAAAGAAATATGGTAATATCACTCAATCGAGCATTATTCTCCATAGTTGATTTGCAACAATACACTGAACTAAGAGATGATTGAGATCTTCATCATCTTGTTGACAAATTTCACAAATAGCAGAGTCAGTAACATGGCATGTCTTAAGCTTGGTCTTCACTAGTAGTGCTTCATGGCAAGCCATCCAGCAGGTAACTTTGTGTCTAGGCGTTCCATGATGCATCCAAACAAGGTTATACCACATAACCTTATCATGTCTGTGCGTTAAGGTCTGGTACATTTTGTTAACACTAAAACTCCCCTTATCACTGCTGGATATTAAGGCTTCCTATCCTAAATCCCTCATTTTAAAAAATGAGTTTTTTGTCCATGAAGAATCTATATTGAAATTAGCTTGCCAAATGTCTGATATGCTTAAGTATTTTTCATGAATCCATTTGACCCATGTACTTTCTTTCCGAACCTGTAATCTCCATAAGTTTTTACAGAAGTAGGCTACATTCTAGGGTAGCAATTGTCAAAGGCCTAATCCACTTTCATCTTTGGGGTGACAAATTTTGGTCTAAGAAATTGGGGCCTTCCTCTTCTCTGCTTCCATATTACTCCAGAAGCGCTCTCTACAAATAGAGTACAACCGGTGCATAATAGCTTTAGGAAGCATAAAGACTTGCATCCAAAAATTTTTGCTACCAAAGATCAATGATTGAAGTACTTGGAGCTTACCGGCGTAGCTTAAATATTTCAGAGTCCAAGCTTTTAATCTCAGAGTGAATTTTTTGATTAAAGGCTGATATTGAGCGGTAGTCAGGGATGAACTACTCAAAGGTACTCCCAGGTACTTAAACGGAAATGTTCCTTCATTATAATTCAAGTACTGGAAAATTTGCCTTTTGATATCAACTTGAACTCCTCTAAAATAAATGCAACTTTTTTGTGGGTTGACATTAAGCCTTGACATGGTGGTAAATATATCAAATTTCTCCTTGATAAGTTGAGCTGATTTCAAGTGACATTTGCAGAAAAGGAGTAGATTATCTGCAAAACAAAGATGGATCATTCTCAACCTTTTACAATCAAGATGTCATTTAAACCCATTCTCCTTCCATAATGTTTGCATCAACCTATTTAGATACTCCATAGCAAGGACAAATAGGTAAGGGGACAGAGGATCATCTTGTAGAATCCCTCTCTTCACTTGGAAAGTTTTACATAGAGAGCCTTGTAAACTTAGAGAGAAATTCACTATTGTAAGGCACTGCATGATCAAATTGACAAAGTAAAAAGGAAAGCCAAATCCCTCTAACACTATATGTATAAGCTGCCATTCTAGAGTGTCATAAGCCTTTTTTAGATCTACTTTCATCATCATATGGGGACTTATATTTTGCATTTTATACTTCCTCAATAATTCCTATGCCATTAAGATTTTATCTCCTACCTACCTTCCAGGGATAAAAGCAGACTGGGATTCTCCAACCACTTCACTAAGAACTTTAGTGAGTTTATTAGTAATCACTTTTGAGAAGATTTTATAGATCACATTGCAGCAAGCAATGATCCTATATTATGTGATGTAAGTAGCATACTAGAATTTAGGCACTAAGTGGATACTTGTGTTATTCAGGGTTTTTAAAAGGAAACTTGTGTTCCAGAACCATTTTTTTGCTTCATATATACCATCCCCTACAATGCACCGGGCTGTTTTGAAGAAGTGAGCATTGTAGCCATCTGGACCTGGAACTTTATTATCACACATGCTGAAAGTTGCTTTCTTCACTTCAAACTTTGTAATTAGTTTTAGAAGGTGCAATCTACTTGCTGTAGAGAGAGTTGGCCCTTGCTTGAACACCTCCGGATCAAGGTGGAGGATACTTGCACTTGTAGTTCCCAACAGATCTTTGTAAAAATTAGTAATTTCTTTCTCTATGTCTAGCCACGATAATAGTTTGTTACCATTAAGGCTATGCAGTTATGTTAATGAGTTTATACTATGCCTTTCCTTAACCTTTGCATGAAATAAGCATAATTTACATCCCCCAAATTAAATCTTAGCCTTTTGTTGAAGATAATGCTCTTCAATTTGTAACTTGTGCCACCATCTCTTATTGGCTTCTTTTCCCTTGTCTAGCAGATCGCAATTGTAGGGGTCAGTTTGTAGAGTATTTTTTATCAGTTCCCAGTTTTCTTTAGCCTTTTTGACCTCATGGGTTACATGGCCAAAATGAGTTGCATTAAAAAAATTTAACTCCCCTTTCAATCTCTTAAGTTTTTGCACCACCTGAAATTGCTTCGAGCCTTCAATCTAAGTATCCCATGTTTGCTTCACTGTGTGTAGAAACTCATCATGATTTTTCCAATAATTGCATAATTTCAAAGGCTATTTCCTTTGATTCTCATCATGCTTGATAGTAAAAATAAGACAGGCATGTTCAGAGATGCATTGCTCCACAACCTGGAATCCTGCATTAGGGAATTTGTGAAATAAATTTGGTTATCAAGACCTCTATCAAGGTTGCATTGAATTTTGTGGGGAGGATGCTGATTATTTGACCAAGTGAGGAGTGGACCAACTGTAGGAATAGGTCCAACCCCATAGCTTTGCAAACAAGCAAAACAATCATCCATCTCAACTCGATGGACCTGACCACCCTTTTTCTCCACAGCAGAGAGGATGGCATTAAAATCACCAAGAATTATCCAAGCTTTACCTACTTGTTTACTGAGATGGTTTAACCCATACCAGAGGTGTTTTCTCTCAATTCCAAAATTATACCCATATACAAGAGTCACCAAAAGACTAGTTTGGGTCAGTAAATCATTCACTACACAATGAATATACTGCCCAGCTTCAGAAAAGACTGTTAAGGATATTCATATACAAAAAAGGTTTGTGTTTGTAAGAAATTAAACAACTCCTTTTGCTTCAAAGGAGAGAAAGCTCCTCTGATATTCCATGCAACAAGCTTCATTTGATAACAGAGGGTTGAACTCCTTCAGAGGATATGCCTGATTTTCCTTGATTAGATGGAAGAGGAGGGAAGATCAGATCATTAAGGGAGTCCAAGTAGGTCGTCAGGCTTGTGTCATCCTCCAAGATGCCTTTACTCTTGTCAGGTAGAAAAAGTTTAGTGTCATGGTTATTTTGTTGCACTAGAATAGTTTTTGGTCTCCAAACTTTTTCATCTTTACAAATTTGTAGAGAAGCAGGTGGTTTGCATTATCCAGTATCATGTCTTGCTCTGTCATATTTGATGCAGTACTTAGGCCTCTAGTCACAATTCACTCTTTGAGTTCTTGTTCCCATAGGTGTATCAATCAAAACATAATTCACAATTAGTTTGCTAACATCTATTTCTACTAGTATCCTTAGGTATGATATTCTACTGCGAGTGGCAATGATCATGTAGAATAGATTGGCACACCTAGGCAACTCCCAATTCTGCTTAAGGAGTTTGCAGATCAGCATGTCAATGGGAGTCTTGGGAGAGTGATCTAGAGGGGCATCTTCCTCCATTCTGTGTCAACCAGTGGTAGCATTGGGTTCCATTTCTTGAAAAGTAGTGGGCATACCCTAAAGGACCAGAAAGGATTTTTTAAGGATAGTAAGACAATCTAGTTCAGATTGAAATCTGAAAAGGAAGAAGCCTTGTTCATGGGGGTAAATTTGCGTGGGGGGGGGGAGTGAAGTACATTGAGCCTCAAAAAATTTTCTCAATTGACCAAGGGTAGGAGGATATCTAGCAACCATCCCAATTAATGTGTGTGTCCATTTTTTCTCTTCTCTCACAAGTTCTTGTGGTTACAATTTAGCCTTTACAACTCCATTCTCAATGACGGGTGGAGAATAAGCAAGGTCAAGAACATATTGCTCCCAACAGTTTTACATAAGAATTTCACTCCAACTTAAGTTCGAGCGATTGAAATCAGTCCACATCTCTTGCATATTGTCTTCTTGGGTCTTGATTTTTCCTGGTGAATTCTTGATTTTAGAATCTGAGGCCGGTTCCATAGGTGGAGTATGCAAGATTCTCCGCACGATACTCGCTTCCTCATTTATGGTAGTTATAGGTTTCAAATCAAAGTTTCACTAGTCAGTCCAATCGAAGGAGTTTTTGTGCTCTAAGATCTGGACCCTTTCTTTGTTGTCGAGGATGACTTCTTTTGGTGGTTATTTCTTACCATGGCTAACTGATGCAAGCAATTTCGATTACCTCAGGCAATCTCTCATGGAGGTCTCCAGCGAGAGAAAACACTTTTTATTAAAGCCTCAATTAACCGCGGCACAAAATCATTAAGATTAATTTTCCTTTCCACACTAATTGAATACAAGTGAAGAAAAATACATTTGGATAAGTAGATCAACACTTTGAACTTTTTATAGTGAATTTCTGTCTAGTTTATTGATTAATCAATAGATTGGTATGCCTTGAGGAGTTAATTTTCTAGCATAAACTAAGACAACAGAAAACACACAGTTTTCTTTGAGCATATTTGGTTCTCACGTTTGTGTTCATTTTCGCTATGAACACTTCCTTGTTCCATGAGTGCTTTAGATAGTTATAGCCTAACAAATTCTCCTAGAAGTGGTCCCTTTCTACTTATGTAGGTGACCTCCTAATTATTGTATCCTTTATATATCCCACTTGACCATATCAAGTTATACGTACCAATAAAAGCATAACTTAACCTTATCACTTTATTTGCATTATATGATCATAGGAATTGGAAGATAGAAATAGGTTTCTTAGGGTAACACTGAGTCATCCATAGTTTGGTGTCCTATTGAACCTAGATCTTAGGATCTCTAGTCATCTAGGTTGAGTAGCCACCATGGAGACTCTATGTATCCATATGTTTTAAGCTCTTTACCCTTTATGGTTTTTCTACTTGCTCTCTAGTTAATGCCTTTGTAAATGGATTCACAATATTATCCTTTGACCTCACATAGTCATGTGAGATAATTCCACCATAAAGCAATCTCATAATGGTATTATGCCTACGTCAAATATGTATACACTTATCATTATACATTTTACTCTGTGCCTTACCAATTATAGATTAAATATCACAATGGATACATATGGATGTCGTAGGTTTTTCCTAATATAGGATAAATTTTAGAAAATATTTGAGCCATTGAGTTTCTTCCTCAACTTTATCTAAAGAAATGAATTCAAACTCCATCATCAATCTACAGTACATAATTTTTTTGACGAATTCGAAGATATTGCACCGTTTTCAAGTGTGAATATATATCCACTAGTGAACTTAGAGTCCCTAGAATATGATATCTAATTTATATTAGTTAGTCTTCTACTACTGCCATATATCTTTTATAGTTTATTCCAAAGTTCTTGGTGTATTTTAGATATCCTAGAACTTGAACGATCACCTTCCAATGTTCCTTACTAGGGTTACTGGTATAACGACTCAACATGTTATTTGCATTAGCAATACCTATGAGTAGTTCATGAGATACATGATACTTCCTATTATACATGAATATTATAATTGTGAAATACTGATACTAGTATTTTTCTCAAGAATATTCACCTCTAATGGTGTCTTAATTGCATTAATATTGTACTCCTAGAACTTATCAAGTATTTTCTTAATATAGTGAGATTGATATAATATTATCCCATTAGACTTTTTGTAATACCCCGTATCTTTAAAATGTAATTTTATTAATCTTAATTATTTTATTAGCATAATTTGATGTAAATATTTAATTATTTTAATTTCAATTATTTTTATAGATTTATCGATAATTTTGACTTCATATTTGAATTTAAATTAATCATTATCATTGAGGATCATTCTAGATAAATTTGTTTACGACTATGATTTTATTATATTCATATGATTTTGATTTTCGGTTAAAAATATGTATTTCTATTCTTTCTCATATTTTAATATTTAATATTTTAGATTCGTTTTCAATTATGACTTAGCTGTGTGATTACGACTTTATTTTGGAGTTATATTTCATTAACAAAATATATTATTTAAATTATAAAATTTTCATTTAAAATAGTCAGAATATTTCTGGCTTTGAATTTATTCATTTTCAAGGTTTTTAAGATCTTTGAAAAGTTGTAAATTAAAAAAAAATTGGAGCTTATTTATTCATTTCTTTCCGAAATTAATTTTCTTCAGTTTTACCCTTTTTGGTTTGCGAAAAACCATTTTCTAAAATTATTTAAATTGGTCTCTATCTATTAGAATTTGATTTAAATGTTTTCTTATTTGCTTTTAAATATTTTTCAAGGTCTTATAATGTATTTTCGTAAGTAATATAGATCTTTGCGTTCGTTGGTAGTTTCTTCTAAAAACCCTTATGAAATTCTTTATATAGCTCTTATAGCGATTTTTGTACCTTCGAATCCTTACGAAATGATTTTCATTAAAAAAAATTAGATAAAATCTTCCAATAATATTTTTAGATATTTAGTATTTCATTGTATATTTGTATTAGTAAAAAAAAAACCTACCCGACCAGCCCCCTATTCTTTTTCCTTTTCTTTCTTCTTCTCTCCCTTCTTTCTTTTCTTCATCTCCCCTTTGGGTGTTCTCCTGTAACCAAAACTCTGGCCCTCACCTCCTTCTCCCTTCTCCTCCATCGTCAACCACCAGCTAACCGCCGCCACCATGACACCACTCTCTCTACACGACACTGCCACCCTCCAAAGCACGCAACAACCGCAACAAACACAGCAGCAGTGGGAGAGTAGCAATAGCGGGGAGCCGCAAGTCGTGTCGCCATGTCCGGCCACGACGAGCTCAGGTGATGGCCGACGAGCAATGGTCGACCTTTGACGAAGCTTCCTCGGCATTAATTCTCCTTGATTTACAACTCCTTGTTTGGTATAAATTTTCGGAAACCCTAACCCTTGTTTTAATTAATTTGGTATGAATTAGCTTATGATAAGCTAAATTGATTATTTAATTATGTATATATATATGTTAAATGATTGATTTAGAGTGGTTAATTATAGTGTATTTGGTTGATTTGTGAAAATTGGAATGTTGACCCAATTATGTCCAAATTTTGTGGATTCGTCTGATTAAGCAATTTTTAATAAATTGATTATACAATATGCTGTAAAATGTATCTCATTTTATGTCGAAATTGTCAATTTGAGAAATTTATGTGGAATTAATCGGAATTGAATTCCTCGGTCAAAATCCATGTGTGATGAAATTGAATTGCATAATTGAGTTGTTTCACTCAATTGATTTTACAATATCCTTTGAAATGCATTTAATTTTATATTGGAAGTGTTAATTTAGAAAAATTGTGTGAAATTGATCAGAATTGGATATTTAGGTCAAAACTCTTATAGGTCTAAATCAGATTGTGTAATAGGGTTATTTTATTCAATTTATTATATGATTTACATTAGACTATATTTAATTGTAATTCTGAACCGTTAATTTATATATTTTAGTAAGAATTGACTAGATTTGCATTCCGTGCTCAAAAACCCTAATTATGATAAATTAGGTATTTCTTTTGTTGGTTTTGATCAATTGATTATATAATATGTTATGAAATATGTCTAATTACATTTCTAAGCATTCAATTTAAATAAATTAATAAAATTTAATCAAATTATATTTTTGGATCTAAAATCCTATATTTCAAATAAAATTATTAAATTGGTCATTTGTATAGTTTATTTTCTAATATTGAATTTATAGAAATAGTTTAAATGACCTTAATTGCATTATAATACTTTCAATTGAAATTAATTGATTTGAATTATCTAAGTTTGTGTCTTGGGCTTTAAAACCCTAATTCGGAAATCGATTGTCTTGAATTGGCTACTCGAAAGATTATTTCATTAAAATTGATTATATAAATTTATTTAAAATTAGTTTAATTTTACTCTTAAGCTATCAATTTGAGATAATAAAATTTAATTAGTTGGGTTGTAGTTCGGGCTTAAAAACTCTAACTTTCAAAGATAGTTTTATAAAAATGATTTGTTTATGCTTCTTGCACCTAGTAGATTACTAGTGTTTATTCAAAATCATTTGAATTGAATTTTTATGTTATCAGGTTGGATTGGTTCCCTAAAAATGGTTGGTTTGTCTCTTTGATCGTAAAACCTATTTAATAAGTCAATTTCGACAAAATTAACTTATAATATATTATTCTTTGCCCCAAGTGATATGTGTTTGACTCGATTTAGTTAATATTTAATTTTAAATCTTAATAGAGCTAGACTTGAGAGTCTTAGGTTTTTGGACATGTTTTCTAAGAAAGATAGTTTGTGTCCCCTTATATTGATTTAATTTTACTATTTAAATTATTGATCGATAAGGTAGTTTCTAACCTACTTTTCAATTTCTATAGGCAATCTAGAAAAAATTTCTCATGGATTGTTAAGCTCTCAATAACTCTCTCTCTTTCTCAATTTGCTTAGCTGACTTTAAATTTAGGTAAGTCATTACTTACTTTTACTTATAGTAGAATCTAGAATGTATTTCTGTTCGGAGTGGAAGGTGACAAGTATGCTTATCGATTATTTAATCATGCCAAGTGTATGTTGTGTTCTTTGTGGTAATTGTATGTATATATGAGTTTATAACCTCAATGCAAACACATGTTAGTATGACTCTTGAATATTTTATGTGTTTGAGTATGTGAAGGGTTGAGTATGATTATGTGGTTAACATGTCCATCTAATTATGAAATATTGGGTAATTTTGGAGTATGTTCTAATGTACCTAAACTGCAATCGATTTAAAAAACTATATCTGTGGTTGAATATGGATTGAAATTGTATGATACCTTATGTTGTATTTTATGTCATGAAATTATTCGGCTCTAACACCGACTGAATCTAAACTTATTCAGCCTTAGTGGCACTTGAATTGGTTCGGCTTTAATGCCACTTGGACTGGATCGGCTTTAATGTCGCTTGAAATTAGTAGGCTTTAATGTCGCTTGGCTTTAATGCCACTTGAAATTGATGTCATAATGGAAATTTATTATGTTGATGGAAGTGAGTTAAGTGCTATTATGTGGGCCTGATTTATGATTGGTTAAATCCTTAAATAAAATATTAATCACTTAAAGTGAAAGACTTTGAGTCGGGACTTATACCACTCGGGGTAGCTATCCAAGTCAGGTTTGGTATTCACTTGGTACTATTCTGGTATTTTTTTTCTGTGACCCTGGCTGCCTTACGAGGTCCGAAAAGATCCTCTTCTACTCTATAGGTGTTTCGATATACTTCGGCCCTATAGTTGGTATGCATACTTAAGTAATTAGGTGTCCTATTTATCGGTGGTTTGGTTACATTTCTGGGCGAGCTAGCTAGGGCTACTACCGTTCGATTACTAGATTATTTGTTACGATCTCTTTGAGTCTTCGTCCTTAAGATAATATAATTAAATAGTTATGATCACAATAAAGATATATAATACTGAATTATTCTCACTCACGTATGAAATTTATATTTCTTTTTCCTATGCATATCTCTTGGCTGTCTCCCTTACAATAGTGTTGCTATATGACGCATGTCCATATTCAATTATCACATGATCTACTATTTAAATCGTATGAGGGTCTTACATGCAGAATGCTATCTACTAGGATAGTGTGTGTTATTTAGCATGCAATCGTGATTTTCTTGTATGCTTTTACCCTATGTGTTGTCATGTCTAGTCATGTACTCATAAGCACGAATCTATGTCCCCATGTTTTATTGTATGTAATACTTGTATAATTAAGCATGAGTTATTGTATGAGTGGAATGATGTATGTATTATATTTATAATTGAGCATTAGTATTATAAGCTAGATATTACTGTATCGTATGTGTATCATGTTCCCTTCCAGGAGTCAAGTAGTCGTAATTTATTCAGTTCTAGACCTGTACTGATACTACCTTGGTTGAATGAGTCCTATGACAATCCACTAATGGTGGGAGGCAGACCTCTTGTGTAGGTTTGAGATTGGATGCTATTATTGGGTTGAAGGCTTGTCTTAAGAGAGTATGCATTCTAGAGTTTGATCCCTCGAGATTTTTCTTTATTTATCTGTATATATTTTTAGAAGTTTTCAAGTGTTGAATTAAGATTTCAAGAGAGTTGTAATTTAATTTTAATTTTCCATTAATTTGATAAGCTTTTAAATTCTAGAGTTATTTCACAGGTTTCCGCCGATTTATTTAGCGATGATTTTCTTTTACTGAAATTATTCACTTGCCATCTGCCTATGGATATCTCCTTGTAGGATTTTATCGTCACAACATAGATGTTGTTTGAATTTTTGTTGGATAGGTTTTAGCCTTGCATCTAACATGAGAAAGATGGTGGACATTTACCTTATGTTAGGTGTGGCGGTAACATTCCCCAAATTCTATTTTAGCTTCCGCATTATTCTATTAAACAAAAAATTTTCAGGAGTGAATTTTGGGGGTGTTACATTTTCTAGAAACCATGATTTCTAATATAACATGTGCAAATCTTTCATATCAAAACTCTTAGCGACCAAATGTTTGACAGTTTTAATGATATCATTATTACTACCCATTATGAGCATATCATCTACACATATACATGCTATAATGCAGTCTTTATAAATATCTTTGACATTAACACATTTGTCAAGCTCATTTGTTTTGAAGATATTTGACAACATTACACTATCAAATTTTCCATTCCATTGTTTGGGCATTTGTTTTAATCAATATAAATATTTGATAGGCCAACAAACCTTTCTCTCTTGACTAGGTCCGACGAACCTCTCAGGTTGTTCCATATATATCTCTCCATATAGTTCAACTTTTAAAAATGTTGTTTTTACATCCATTTTATGTATTTCACAACCTTTTATAACTATTATTGCCAATAGCATATGCATAGACGTAATTCTTGTAACTAGTAAATTTGATAGTATAGCCTTGTATTTTTCAATTGAACCAACTCCCTTTAATTTCTTCTTAAATATCCACTTACATATTAGGGGTTTATTTTAGGGAGGTAAGTCCAACACTTCTCATGTGTGGCTTTGCATGATGGATTCAATCTCACTATTTATTGCTTATTTTCAATAATCAGATTTAGGAGAAAATATAACTTCTTTGAATATTTGAGGCTCTTTTTCTAACAAATATGTTAATAATCTAGTCAATTTTTTTTGAAATATTATCTCTTTGAATTTGTATATGTTCATTTGGATCAACCTTTTTGTTCTCATTACTAATAGAATCTCTTAGCCACTTATCTCACTATTCATTTTGTAGAGAAAAATATTATAAAAAAAAAATAATGGTGTTGATATGAATGTCAATAACTTCTGGTTTGTGAATAAGAAAATGATATGTACTAGTATTATGTGAATAACGAATGAATACACAATCAATGGTTTTTGGTCCTAACTTGACCCTCTTTGGCTTTGAGCTACCATTTTGGATCCCCAATTTTAAATGAAGTTGGTGGAATATTATTATTCATTGATTTATCCAGACTCCACTTATGATGAGGTATAGATAGTTCATAGAGCATTTATGAGTTAGTTCATGAGTCTAAGGAGAAACTGAAGCGTATATAGAAAAATAAGAGTACATCTTGTGGTTTAATTATTTCTAGTTATATTTCCAATGGCGGTAGTACTAGTTTGGGTTCTAGAGGAGTAGACATTTACAAAAAGTGGTTAGCCAACAATGGTGTTACTAATTCATCACAAAAGAATGAGTTAGACTATTATTTGGAGGAGGCTATTATGCCAAATATGAAGGACTTTGATGTTTTGTCATGGTAGTAGACTAACACTAGGTTTTCAATTCTACAAAACATGGCTAGGGATATACTTTCTATTCATGTTTCCACAGTTTCTTTATAATATGCTTTTAGCATGAGTTGCCAGTTTGTCACTCTTCACCACAATCAGTTATAGCCAAAGACTTTAGAAGTATTGATGTGTGGTCGACAATGGCTTTGGGCAGTAATGATGAGTGACAATGGTGATATTTTGTTTACACTGTTAAAATTTAGTTTAATTATAAAATCTATATTATTTTATCTGTTGATTTTATTATTTCAATCATTTGATAGATAATAATAATTTTGAAATATCATATTATTGTGGCGATTGTCATGTTTTTTTTGAGGATGAGGAGTCCGATAATGATGAAGATGAGGTAATATATATGAATATATACGTTTTTTGAATGTTGTTAGATGAGGTAATGTTATTAGTAACTGTGATATATATATATATATATATAGACACACACACACACACACACACACTTTTTTTGAATATTTATTTTTACTTTTTTGATGTACTAGGTCGATGCATGATAATTGAAGTCTGAAGATTCAAGAATGAAGATTGAAAAGTTCTTCCTATTATGAATGTCATTTGTGTTCTATTAGTTTATGATATTTTCTAGACATTATCTACTAGTTTTAAACAATATTGTTGTTGACATATTTTATTATGTTTTTTCTATTATACTATTCAAATATATTTTGAATAATTTGCTTGTTATTAGAAAGTTGTAGAAGTCTAATAGGTTATAGTTGTGCAGTTTGCACCATGACAACATGACTAGTTCATGTATAACAAATGCATGGTTACTTTAGTAATGGATGACTTGTCCGTTTTAGCTACTAAGTTGATAATTTATTGGCTTTTTAATATTTTTTATGCACATTTTAGTGTCAAAAAAATAATAATTCCATAGGTGATTTCTACATAATTAAAATTTTTGATAGGTAAATGGATAATGATAATGAATAAACGGGTAATAGTAACGGGTATTTTTAATCTATTGAATAACGGAGTTTGAGGATAACGGGTTTATCCATCGAGGAATAAATTATCTATCAGGTATTGAGTATCCGTCGTACATGAATGTGGGTGAGGTAATAAATACTCATTCAGGTATGGATACATATATATTTAAACATTTTCTTATTTGGTTCGGGTATAGATATGAGGTATTTAACTTGTACCAACCTTGTTGCCATCCTTACTCCAATGTCTACCAGTCATTTCTTAACATTACCATTGATTTTGCACTGTGATATAATTGCCGAGAGGTTGACAACATCAAGACCTTTAAATATCTTATATATTTCCATGATATTTGCTTAAGTGTTACTTTTATTAGACTTATTTGAATTATGATAATTCTTTACACATTGTCCTTGTTTGCCACATTTGAATTATTCATTTTTGTTGGAAAATTATAATTAGTATTGTCTACTAATTATTTTATTAGAGAAACTTAATTAGCATCAAATTGCTAATTATTATTCGCATTCAAAGAATATTTAACTAATCTATTTATATATATATATCTAATTTGTAACTAGTAATTAAATATTATTAAATCATTTGTCTTGTATGACACAAGACCTACTTACGTATATGCTATATGCTGTGATGCACAGAGACGGTAGTCCTCCGTCTTCGGTCTTGGAAACGTTTTCTCTCTGAAAATATTTTGGGATCAAAATTTATATTAAAATTATTTAATTAATATTTTTATTAAAAAATAATTATTAATAATTAAAATTAACTAATATAAGTAATAATTTTAAATTTTATTTATTTTTCTCTTTTAATTTTAGTAATTTAATCTATTTAAAAAAAATGGATATATATATATATATATTATATTTTCTATCATCTTTATTTTTAAATTTTTTTTAAAATAATATTTTTATACTTCATTACGTTCTCGCTTTTCCGCCCCCGTCTCCATACAACACTGCGTATATGCGAAGGATTTTAAAATTCGAAAGTCTTGGACTTTGTTTCTCTTTGACACCGAAAACTAATTTCGCCGAGGGGAAAAAAGGTACGTAAATGAGAAAAGTGACACAAACACTGCAACCCCTAAATTCAAGGGACGCACACCAACAGTTGTCAAACCCTCATATGTTTTGGCTTTGTAAGTTGCGACTTTTAAAACAGACATGTTTATTCACACAACTACAAAGCCTATAAATAGCTTGTGCGCCAAAAGAAAAAAAGTATTAATTTTCTACATCGTTTAATCTCTCCCTCTCTCTCTACATTTCTTTCCAATTTTTTTAAATATTAGTATAGCATTGAGTTGGTTGACGTCTTATAGATTGAAGTGTTGATTTTAATTTGAACAAAAATTTATTCTATTGTAGAAAATAATTGTTCACAATCCTAAATAATATGTGAGTAAACAAATTTATTTTAAAAATATATCGTAAATTCGATGGAGTTATATATCAAATTTAATCATCTAAACTTTTAGATTTTATTATTTAGACAAACAAAGGTATGCTATACTCCTTTTGACCATAATTGTTAAGAACAACAAATTAAAGTTAGCAAATCTTTTCTTATATAAACCACAATCAAAGAACACACGAGATTAAATAATAGAACATTTAAGTTAAAACTTCTATCAAAGCTCACAAAATCAAGAGAAAGTAGGATCAAAGATATTCAATCTTCTCTTGATTCTAACTCAATCTTAGTTTAAGAAAAGTAAAGAATGATTTAGAGAAAGGATTGAGAGAAGTGAAGAATGTGAAAAGAGGAGAAATCAAGAGAAAAATGAAAGGGAGAAGCATAGTTTGTTTAAGAACACCAAGTGTTATTTGAGTCAAAACAAGAACAAGCAGAAGAACAAGAGAACAAATGAGGAAAAAAAATGCTAAGTTTTATCTTGCAAGATGTAGTAAATTGAGGTATAATGTGTAGTTTAGGTGTTGTATGACAAAAACAAAAGAGCTTGGGCTTCCAAGTTGTTGATCTCGTGCTAAGGGAAAGTACTGAGACAATATTGGGTGGTTAAGGATTTTATTAGAAGAATAGGATGTACTTAGATAGGCTTGGTTGTTGCATTTTGGTGCACTAAGATCAAAAGGGTACAATGTGTTGTAATGACCCAATGGTGAGTGGAGAACCTCATATTTTAGAACTTTTATTTTACCTAATTATATTTCATGATAAGGATTTTATTCTACCTTAAAACGCGCTTGATTGTGAGTTGGACATGTTGTCTTAGTTTTTCTTTAGTTTTGTGTTGGTAGTGTCACCGATCGACTAATTCGTGAGTAACTAGTTACTTTGTTGTGTGATACCCCGTTTCTTAAAAAATCTAATTTTTATAAATATCAGTGTTGATTTATGAGTTTTAACTTTTAATTTTATTTTTATTGGGTTATTTTATTTAAATTAGGATTCTCACAAATGTTTCATAAGTTTCCGTTTCATTTTCATATTTTATTTATGGTTTAAATTTTATATTGAAATTTATTCAACCATTTGTCATTGGGGTAACTCTAGATAAATTTTTGAACAATTATAATTTTATTAAATTCACATGATTCAAATTTTGTGTAAAATATATTTCCATTTAAGTTGTGTGTTTTGATATTAATATTTTACATTCGTTTTCCATTATAACTCTATCGTATGATTATGACTCTATTTTAGGGTCATATTTTGATATTAAAAATAATTTATTTTAGATTATAAAATCACTTTGATTTTTTAAAAAAAAAAATTACCCATAGGAAATATTTCAGTCTTGCAATTTTTTATGAGGTCGATAAGATCTTTGAAAATGTTTAAATTTAATGTTTCTACAACTTGTTTATGGTTTTCTTTCCAAAATTGGTTTTTCCTACTTTTCCCATTTTGGTTAATAAATAAATTTTTTCAAAAATATTTTAAATTAATTTAAGTGACTCAAATTTTTATAAAAATATCTCTTTCAATGCATTTTAATATTATTTTGACATTTTATATTTATATTATTAACAAATTTTGATTTATTCTAAATAATAGCATTTAATAAGATAAATCTTGTTTTTCTAAATCATATTTTTGTCAAAATTTATCCCTCCCTTTCTCTCTTCCTTTCCTGCTCATTTTTTCTTACTAAAATCCCAATCTCCTGCATCTTCTCCGTCGTCAACCTCCAACCAAACCATCACACCACTATCATTCTCTAGCTACAACACAACCTATCACTCTGCTAATGATCATCAAGGGATGGCGTTCGACCACCATCAGAGCAACCGATATGTCCTTTCTTACCTCCAACGAGCTTCTTGTTGTCTAGAATCCATCGGTATAATTTTTGAAACTTAATTCCTAATTCTTGAATTGATTTGTGTGATTTAGCTTTGATTAAGCCAAATTAGTTATTAGGAATTGTTTATATGCATTCTATATGTAATTTGAATGGATTAGTGGTTGTTGTCTTGGTTGATTTCAGGGGTTTTGATTTTTAACCAAAATTTTTCTAGTTGGGTCAGTTGTCTGATCTTAAATTATTTTGCCAATTGTTTATGCAAAATACTTAGGAATATGTTTAATGGTATTATGAAACTATTAATTTAAGAAATTTGCGTAGAATTCATAATTAAATTTCTAGGTCAAAACTCATGCACATTTAAAGTTGATTGTTCCGCTATTTATTTTATTAAATTGGTTATACAAATTATATTAGAATATATTTAATTTTGTTTCTAAATAACCAATTTAAATATTTTAGCAACATTTGATTGAATTTACATTTTGTGCTCAAAATTCCTAATTGTCTTAAATTGGGTCATTCACTTATCTTTTTTGATCAATTGATTATACAATATGTTATAAAATAGGTCTAATTGCATTTCTAAACTTTCAATTTAAATGAGTTAATAAAATTTGGTTGAATTACATGTTTAGGCCTAAAATACCAAATTTTAAAATAAAATTATAAAATCAATTGTTTGTATAGTTGTTTCCACTAAAATTGATCTTATAAAGTTGTTTAAAATGACTTTAATTGTGTTCTAACATCTTTAATTAGAATTAATTGATTTGATTTTTATTGATTTGTATTTCGGGCCTAAAAACCTTACATTTTGGGAATTTTTTTTTTGTAATTGAATTGTGTTTGATTTTTTTTTTTACTTTGGTGACCAATTATTTTTTATTTAAAATCAATTAAATTATATTTCTAACTTATCATTTTGGACTAATTCTTTGAAATTGATATGTTTGATGTTTTAGGTAATATATGTAACACCCCCAAATTTCACTCCTGAAAAAAAAATGAGAGAATAAAGCGGAAGCTAGGAGAGAATTTGGGAAATGTTACCGCCACATCTAACATAAGATAAATGTCAGCCATCTATCTCATGCTAGATGCAAGGCTAAAACCTGTCAAACAATTACATCTGAATTTTTAAAAACTTATCAGAGTACGAGAAAAATAAAATACAATTACAACACCATTAAATTTTATATACAATACTTGAACTTCCAAAAATAAATACAGTTAGACCAGACAAAATCCGATAGATTAAATTCCGGATTGCCTACTCTCTCAAGTCAAGTCTTCCACCCCAAAACAGCATCCAATCTTAAACCTGCACAAGAGGTCTGCTCCCCACCATCAGTGGATCATCACAGGACCCATTCAACCAAGGTAGTATCAGTACGGGTCCAATATTGAGTAAATCCCAATACCCTATCTTATGGGAAAGACGTAAACTATAACATCAAGTGCATATTGAATCATGTTGCATTACGTTGATATAATAGTATGCCTACTCAATACCCACATCATAAGCCCTACCATACACATATAATAACATGCGAAACATATGTAACATCTTAAACCGATAAGAAATTCAGATAAACCAACCAGGCATTTATAGATAATGTTAAACCAACCAACCAGGCATTTTTGGACAACACCAAACCAAACCAATCGAATCAAGCATTTATCAAGCGGCATTTATGGGTAATGTTAACCCAACCAATCGGGCATTTAGCCCCCACAGACATTACTTAGGGACATGTCCAGCCCCGAGCATTACTTAGGGACATGCTCAGCCCCGATCGAGTAGACTCATTCTTTAGACCTCTGGTAAATATAGTCGATTCACACCATAGTCTTTATCAATTCATGTGAGTGCGGGAACCCCACTATTATAGCCGGTGGAACGGTCATGAGGGTCATGCCACTACTACGGAAACAGGAATTAATAACGGCACATTAGTAACGGTGGTTCGAAAACCGTCGTCAAATCCGTGAAAATTAATGCGCGGGAATTTTTAATAACGGTTTTACGTAATAACCGTTATTAAAAGTGCAAGGTAAAATTTTGCACGGGAATTTTAATAACGGTTGACGTAAAACCGTTATTAAAAATTGATTTAATAACGGTTCAAACAAGAACCGTTGTTAAAATTTCCAATGTTTTAATAACAGTTCCTTTTAAAACCGTTATTAAATCTTGTTTTGATAACGGTTCTTGTAAGAACAGTTATTAAATCATGTTTTAATAACGGTTCTTACAGGAACCGTTATTAATATCTCCTTTTATTTTGTTCTCTTTTGTTTCGTGCCAAAAATTTCACACTCTGCCGCTTCCCTCTCGTACTCTCTTTCTATTGCGAACCCTTGCAC